>CM046469.1:0-1323750 GCA_025506415.1 Flaveria robusta
AAAACGAATTAAAAGTGAAACTATTAAGATAAAAGAGTTAAAAATAGTATAATTGTTTATTTCTTGAACTATTACATATATAACTTGAATTATATTTATATTAAAATATTATATTGTAACTTTTTGTGTTTATGATTAACTATAATATGTTTAATTAATGATTTTTAGACTATCCATCTATCTATAAAAAAAACTAAAAGAAGCGTGAAACAATTGTAAAACTTATTATACTTACTTTCTCATTTCTTTATATTATTAATAATAATATTGAATACTAATAATTTTACTCGTAGCATATTCAAATTAAAAATGTATAATTTAATAAATTAAAAACCTATTTTTTATTAAAAACACACTTTTTAAAAACAAAAATTTTATAAAATACAAAATATGATGAACTTTTTTTTTATCATTTTTCTTAAAAAAATATTTAGAAATCATAAATTTTGATAAAACAAAAGTTTAAGAAAAATACATAATTGTTTATTTACTTAAAGTTGCTATTTGTACACAACTATAATCATATTTTATCTTCAAGCATGATTTTATAATGCATAAATTTTTAGTACTAATTATTTGATATTTTATTTAGTCAATCCGTGTAATACACGGGGACTAACCTAGTAGAAAATAATAATAAGTTTATTAGCTGATTATTAATACAATTAATTTTTGGAAACATATAATCATTAAATTTGGAGGAATGATATTTTTAAAATTTAAATTTCACTATTATAGGAGTAAAAAATGTTAATGATTAAACTATTTTATTAAATACACCTATTATTTAAAATTTAAGAGATATGATTTTTAAATATAGATTTACATATTATAGGTGTAATAAATAAAAAATAAATGGGCAACTTTGTAAAATAGTAACCAAATTTCAAAAGTGTTCCAATTAGGTAACTCAAGTTTTAAAATTATTTCAATTATGTCACTCAGTTTTTATATTTTATATAAATTAAAAGTTTTAACATGTTTTTTTAACATTTTATACTTTTTGTTTCAATTAGAAAATATTTTTTTCTATTTTTTGATTCTGATATTTATTATACTTTTTGTTTAAAATACTGACAAGTGGCCAACCGCCTTTTATTTATTACATATAAAGATAGAGATAAATATTTTATAGCCTAATGACCCGTGTGTTACACGAATTAAAATTAAAAAAATGTATATAAAACACATGTAATAATAATAATATATAATATATTATACAATACTGTTTGAAATTATTTTTTGCATATTAACATATTTTTGGATGTAAACTATAAGTGGAAATAATTCAAATTTCATAAGTTTATTATTGTGGTTTCTAAACTAATTAAGAGAAAATCAAGGACTTAAAATTAATTTGTTAATGTGTTGACTTTTTTATATTTAAAATAGTCATCAAATAAGTTAAATCAAATTTTAAAAATAAATGAGATTTTGACAAGTGACATCATTAATTTAAAATTTTGACATGTGGCATATATGTTTTAAAATGTTGACAAATGGCTAACCTTCTTTCATTTATTATATATATACTAGGTTATTACCCCGCGGGTTGAATATATAAATTATTAAATAAATAGTAAAAAAATTTATAAATTATAAAACTATGCTTAAAGATAAAATATGATTATAATTACTTATAGATAACTATTTTAAGTAAATAAACAATAATATATTTTTCTTAAACTTTTGTTTTATAAAAAAATTATGGTTTGTAAATTTTTGTTTATAGTAAAATGATTTTTTTTTAAAGTTCATTGCTTTTTTGTTTTTAAAAAATGTGTTTTTAATTTAAAATAAATAGATTTTCAATTTATTAAATTATATATTATTAATTTGAAAAATAGTATGAGTAATATTATTAGTATTCAATATTAGTTTTAATAAAAGAGAGAAATGAGAAAGTTAGTATGATGAGGCTTACGATTGCGTCACGTTTTATCTTATTTTTTCCTTATTATAGATAGATTGATAGAAAAACAGACAGATATATATAGAGATAGATAGGCTAGAAATCCATTTATTAAACGGATTATAGTTAGTAATAAACACAAAGATTTACAGTACGATATTCTAATATAAGATATGAATTTTATATACGTAATAGTTCAAGAAAATAAAACAATTATATTATTTTTTTAACTCTCTTATGTAAATAGTTTTATTTTTAAACATTCGTATTAAGATTCTTTTATAAAAGAATTTATTTTTATAAAAATCTTGTTTATTAAAAACTTTGGTTTGTAATTATTCTGGTTGTTTTAATAAGATTGTTTTTAGAAAAGTTAACATTTTTTATATTTTTTTAAAAAAGGACTGATTTAAAATATTTTGTTTCAAAAAGGTTTAGTGTTTTTGAAAGTTTCATATTATATAAAAAAATTTTATTATTAGTTCTATTTTAATTAAAAAATATTATTTTTTATTTTCTTAATAAAATTTAACTTTAAAAACATACATTGATTTTAAAAAATTTAGATGAGAGAAAAATATTACAATTAATAAAATTGATCTTTAATAAGAGAGAGAAATTAATTTTAATTAGGTGCACCACAACTCCTACACACTAATAGTGAGTATAAAAACTTAGAAAGCATCATCGAAGATTGCTATCGGGAATGATAATTCCAAGTTCCTTGTGAAGTGCTTGTTCCATGTGGGAGGTGTCGCCGTCCTCCTCTCCAAGCGTCCTTCTAATCACACAAATTCTAAAAACCAACTTGTTCATGTAATAAACACCAACATCTTTAGTTCAAATTGCTACTACCAATCTATCTTTCAACTAGAAGATGAGAAAGGAATAGTGGTTGTCACCATCAACAAAGACCTTCTTGCTACTGCTATTGCCACCATCAAACCAAGCATCACCAGCTTAGGTTATCTAATCCTTCCAACCAAAGACAAACTTATGTACATACTAATAAACCTAATTTCAGCAACACCATCAACCACTTCCTCCCTCACGTTGGTGGGAAGGCGGTTCTCAACTGGCTGTAAAAGACCTTAGGCATTTCTGACCACAATATGAAAGCATACCAAATCCAAGACCATTGGTCATGATTCAAGTGTAACCGGATTTGGCAGATCGCATTCGAGTCTGGATTCAAGTGTGAGACTGTCATTTGCCGTGTAACCAAGGCCGTTGATCATGATGAATATAATCCTTGGACGGACGAGATTGTTGGATTTCTGGTCATATTGGAGGACCATAAAACAGATTTTAAACATTTTGAATTTACACCTTTCAAGTAAAATTAATATTTAATGATCAAACATTATTATGATTGTTAGTTATAACCGAATGTTGACATAAAAAAAATAATTAACAATGATCAGAGTAAATTACAAATTTCGTTCAACTTTTATAATTACAACAAATATTTTTAATTTAAAATTTTGTATGGTTTTAGTCTTTCGTTAGATAACTGTGTTATTTACTTTTCTTAAATATAAAACCAATATGAAGCCTAATACTTTTAAAACCCATCCCACATTTTCAATTTCGACGACCTTATATCCCAAGTTGGATTTGTGGTTGATAACTTCTTACTTTAAAGCTCTAGTTTTGGGTTTATAGAAGCATTCAAATAAAGATCCTTGTTATTCTTGTATTATTTTCTAAAAAAAATATACGAAACAAATTTCTACCACACATTTCTGGTATTTTGTTATTCATGTAATATTTTTACAAAAGTCTATTATGTTTTTTCTAAGCTTTTAAGTTGGTAACATCATTGTGAAGAATACATTATAAGCATTACATACATCTAACAACTAATAAACAAACATTTAAATTATCAAATAGTTCAAGAAACCATTGATGCAGTAAAGTAATACACGAATAAACAAAAATAAGTTTTAAACATAACAGTTGAAGTAAAAAAATATGATACTCATTTTATTCATTGGTGAAGTAATCTCATCATTATGAGATCAATTTAATCGAAAGGATCACACATCCGAATAATCTCATCTATGTTGGCCGACCATCATTCGTCATCAATGTCACACCCCAACCGATGACGAAATCATTGGGTGAACGAAATATGAATCAATTGTTCATAACACATATAATTTAATAAGTTGAAATAATATTAAATATCATTTTCATTGAATGAGACTAATCAAACAATACATTACAATCAACAACAATTCAAATAAACATAATCAAATTTGTCTTTAATTTTGACTAAAACCAAGCCTTAAATGTGCTTATGAATTCATCTTTAATTTAAACTAAGTGTAGGCCCTAATTTTACAATTCTGAAATCATTTGAAAAAAAAAAAGTCAGCTAACGAATTAACTAGATTTATCATCATCATCATCATTATATTATATTATTATTATTACTACTGTTATTACTATTATTATTTATTATTATTACTATTATCACTAAACCGAACTTTAAATCCTAACATTTTTCCTTCTTGAGTGACCAATTTGTTATCCTCGGTATATGAAAGTTAGGTAAGACATTTTTTTTATGAACTAGTGACTTGTAAGATCATGACATGATTGAAAAATCGAAACATAAAAAGTTTTCTTTAGAGTTTATTAGGTAAACTTTTGAAATTTTGACCTCCAATACTATGATGACTGACTTATTTAGGCTATAGCATGCTTTTCAGTTTCCACAAGAATTTAAAAACTAATTCCTTTTCTGCTTGTTATAGTTTTTAGTTTTTTGTTTGATGATTAATCTAGATACATGGTTTGGCGTGTTTGTTTATCTTAGTAAGAAAAAGCATAGATGATTTCTTTGCTGTAGGCTTGAATACATTAACACAAACACTTGTTGCAAGGATCAGACACTTTATTAATGCTTACTACGGTTTCAATCATATTGGCCGGTCGATATAGTGAAAATGTGGATCGAAATTAAAACTTTTCATTTAATATTAAATCTGATTTACTTTTCTCTAGGTCAAATTTATCAAGTATTGTTTCAAGAGTAAAACCGCAATATCATTTATTTTTGGCCTTTCAATTTTAAGCATAAAACCATTGTCATTATCATTTCTTTAAATGATTATCCAAACTCAATAGGTCAACTCTTGTAAGAGGTAAAACCAACAAGCAAACGGCTGGTAGTATAGTATAAATAAAGGATCATACAAAATGCTGAGTGGGATACTCATGTTCATACGCATTGTAGTCGTAGTACAACCTTTCTCCCTTTGATATATCCCGGTTAGCTACTAGCAGCACCCTTGCCTTTCCGTCTACATTGAATCTCACACACTTCAAATTCTGCTTCTTTTTCCCTTCCCTGTACACAAGTTACTCAAAATCAAATTAATTCAATCTCAAGTAACACTATTAGTATTACAACGAAAACACAGACTTACACAGTGTGATTATTAATGCCGTTAATAAATCGGGCAATATTACTACGCTTGTCAGGACAAATGACCAGACTTTTTGAAGAATCAGCAGCACAAATAAGAGTCATTATACTATCTCCATCATCGTTTTCTCGACTTTGTAAGTAATCAACATCTCCAACATACTCTGTGATAATTGTCAAATCTTTGATATTTTTATCAGCTTCTACAGTGAAACTGGAGAAAGAGAATACAAGCACAATTTACTTAATGATCCCATCAACAAGAACCAAACCCGCAAAAGCTAAATGATAAAATAGAAAAGTGCACTCACCCTTCAACAGGATCAAATACAACCATGAGAGGTGGGCATTCCCCTTTCCTCATCATATCCTTACATAAATTCAATGCCTCGGTGTCTTCTCTTGATAAGACCTGACCCATGATTCACCAAACTCTTGGGTATCCAGTATAATAAGATGAAAGAAAAGCATAAACCGAAATGGTTACCTACCTGCATTCCCCCCTTCTCATAAGCTGGGCAATTTGCTGACTTGGGAGCCATGCCACGAATATATGTAAGCTCATCACTGAAGTCAGCTCCTATTGCTGTCAGTGCTGTGGCCAGTGATGCCATTTGTTCTAATCTTCTTCTAAAATCCTCACATGGACTAAAAGCCAAAAGCCTCCTTTTCCTTTTTGATGTCACTAAACTTCTTGTTCGTCGTCTTTTCTTATAATTATCCACTGCAAGTCAACAAAAAACCAAACTATGAGGATCCCCATGAGAGATGAATGTGATTTGATTATGTTCTTGTACCTTGGCAAACATTTTCACTCGACTGTGAGGACCTTTGGATGCGGAAGAAGTCAATGATTTTGGTTTGGACTAGAGGAAATCCTGTGTGTAGAAAAAGAGATTACAGAGACCCATTAATTTCTCCATGACCTTAGTAACCTTAAACGATAGCTATAGTAATTTCAGGGGTTTATCTGATTAGAGCAATTACAAAAACACTGATGACCCAAAGATCGAATCTTTATAAAATTTAATTAGGGCAAAATGAAAACCATAAGATGATGATGATAATAAATTAATAATTATTATTATTATAAGAAGAAGAAGAAGCAGCAGCATAGAGGGAAACATGTATACATACTTGAAATGGCGGTGCGATTGGATGAGCAAGAAGCACAAAGCCATGAGGCGATGGGAACAGAGGCAAGGATAGGCCTGAGGCAAAACAAATGAAAGCCTCGGTCACACCGGTCGCATAAGAGAAGCTCCGATTCAAAATCACCCGACCCGCACTCCTCGCATCTCGTGTCATCTTCTTCGGACCTTGAAGGTTTGGTAGCTTGGGTCCTCCGCCTAGCTACAACTCTGGGCATCTTTAGAGCAAGGGGTAAGTATGTACATATTACAGAGAGTACTAATTAAAGAAAATGACAAGATCAAGAAGGACTTGGTAATTTGGATTTTTCAAAATTTTCCTTTTTTTTTTGGATAAAAAGTACAAAATTATATCATTATGTTCCATGACAAATAATCAAAAAGCATATAAAAACATGTAATCCACTACACATTCCAGTGAGTAAGAACAACATACAAGAGCCAAAACAATCCTACACCTAAAGGTTATTACCTGAACAATCTGTATTAAAACCCAGACCAATGTTGTTTATCTAGAAACAAAAAAGGAACAAGAAATTGATGTTTCTATAAAACACAACAACAATAGACAAAGATTAAGAATCAGATTATCAATACGATAACTTGATGAACAAGATCTAAATAATGCTCAACTGCTCAAGAACACTACGATCATCGACATGCCAAACTCTTGGCAACATGACTATAGGAAGATGAGGAGACATAAGAAGAGAGAACATGCAAGCTCTAACTGTTATCATTATCGTTATTTCCGGTTTCAATACTGATTAGAAAAGAACTTTCAAGTACTTCAATAAGGAGTGTAGACATTTTAGCATCCGGGAAACATAAACATACTCTTAGTATTGTGAAAAGGAACCACCTATTTTCATACGAAACACTCATGATATTAACTCAAATTATATTCTCCACACATGGGACTGCATATAACCAACACAGCACACGGTGAAACCTTATAGAAAATCAATACTTACCAAGAACCTTGTTTACGAAACAGATTGTTTTTATGACACAAAACTAACCTGACCCGTTCACTTAAAAAACATGATTTATATAACAACTTCGCACAAAAAACACACAGGTTACTGAACGTGAACTAAGTTTTGAAACCAAATGTGCACAAGAGGACGGGCGGCTATCATTTTAGTTCACATACAAGCACATGTAGAAAGAAAACATGAAGACATAAAATTGAACAATTCTTTAATCCAGTTTTTCTTTAGCAAGATTCAGACCGAGACAATTAACCAATTTCTCTTACAATCTACACAATCATTTTAGTCACATACATATGCCAAAACGACACGCAAGAAATTCAAACTCTACCGAATCATGTGAAGATCAAGACAGGTAATATAATCCCAATGATTAGTCAAGAACAAAAAACTTATACAACAGCTTAATAGACCCATGAAAAGGGAACTGGACAACTCGATATAGTAACACACTAGCAATTAAACTAGCTTGCAACAATGAATAAAACACAATCACAAACTATCACATAAATGATGCAACAGATAGTAGAATGTAACACATTAGTTCAAAGGTATGTCTCTTCCCAATATTCAACACTGGTCCATCTAGCCCAGTCCAAAAAACCCTTAACAGGAGATAATTAATTAAAAAGGATATGGTTAGATGTGCTTACAGTGAATTAATGTCAACAAAGATCAACTAAACTGAACCCTTCAACAGCACTAAAGATCCTTTAGTACATGCTCCGAGTTAATTTTGGAACATATACCCTTGATGAATCCTTGTGTTGAAAATACCATCCAAGAACTTCCAACTGTCTCTTCCATTTTCAACGCCAGTTAAACATCAGATTTCTTCAAACACCAATCGATAAGGGCAACACCCAAGGACTCATTCTGAACAGACCACCAACAGAAAAACCGAGCGACTAGAAATCCTTAAATGGTTAGACCACTGATAAACCCCAGAACACTTGAATCACCAAAACAAAAAATTAGGATTTCAACCCGTTAACAGTAAAAATAATCATTGCACAGATGAAATAGATCTCATGATTTCAGCGGAAACTTGAATCTAAACCCAAGACCTTTTCAAATAAATAAGAGATAACTCCAATTGAGACTTGACAAAGATCAGATGATGAACAATTGCAATCAGAAACAACTCAAAACCAAATCACAAACAAGAACAAACCTAGACGAACAAACTGGAACAAATCAAAAACACTCGGTTGAACCAGAGTTAAGTAGTCGATTTGAAACAAAGATAGGTGAACCAGGAACATAACAACGAAACCATCATAGAGCCACTCAATCTGAACTGAATCAAGAAGAGAAAGATCGATATTAGAGCCTAATGCTCTGAAAGCTTTATAATTAGTGTATTTGCAGCAAGCAACATAATAAAGTAATATCCTATAAAGCATTAATAAGGAATGAAAACTTGAACAACAAATCATTGACCCATGTCCTCACAACTACAAACATAGACATAGCTTTACTCTGCAAAGCCCACAGATCTGGTCTAACAACCAGATTTCAAACCAAAATTATCCAACTAAAACATCGTTCAATCTTACAACCATCTTCCGGATCCAAATCTGTTGGTTTACACGAATAGTTCACTAAGATATACGACAAAGAATATGCGAAGAAATCATACATGTTGGTTAAAATGAATGAAGCTTCAAAGATGTGGATTAATCGTAGCAAGGCCGATGTGACATGTGAGGTTAGATCGGAGAATTAGGGTTTGTGAATCGAGAGGGGTAGAACCGTAGAATTGTGTTCTAGGGTTTGTGTATCTTAATTTGGATTTGTTAGTCTTTCAAAGCGGGTTACCCGACCCATTTAACAGATCCGCGTGTGTTTGTGATTAGGTTGAGTTTGGGCGGGGAAAAAATAGGTAGCTCTAGATACGTGGCACGTGTGCTCTTAAAATTGTCATTAAATACAATTAAATGAAAAGATCATTGGAGTATAAGTCCGTAATGCATAATAATATGAGAATTAAGAAGAAATGTATAGAATAAAACTAAATGACAAATTCAAATACATAGGAAAAAACATAAGATGTTTACAAATCTTTAAAAATGTTTTTTGTAAATTACATTTGAAGTTGTACTTGAAAGTACACTATTGACATCTAATATAACTAGTTTTAATACATCATGTCTTGTAACTCTTCATAATGCAATATATAGTTGATCGAGTGTAAAATTTGGTTGTTTAAAAAAAAGCCAACTCTTGATATTGATTGGCATTGATTCTTGTTTATGCTAGCGGGAATTGCTTATTTGAAACTTAAATGGTAGCCTTTTGTAGGTATCAAGAATATTTCAGTGATAAAAGTATGTTTTTCAGCGTTATTGTCAGATATAACATCTACTTCTAAGATAAACACGTATAAAATTATAAAAAATTAAAAGGAACCTGATTAAGTGACCAACTTTTGAAAACCTAAAAAAAAAAATTTTAAAGCATTTCCTTGCATTGTAGTTCCATAAAATGAAAACAAAACAAAAAAAACATAATATTAATCACAAGAAAATATTTACTACAACATACTTTCGTTTAGGATCAACTATAAACTCAGTTGAGTAAAAGTCTGTTAGATTGTTATACATTGTCGTTTCCACGATCGAATTATGCAAACCCTCGTGGTATAATCATGACGTGATATATAAAGATCTTTTAACAAAGTGACCCCAGCTACTGTAAATGACCTGCAAATTAAAAAAAAATAGACAACAATATAACAAAGATAAACATATAAAAATGATTTGGTAACAGAACTATAAATCATAAATGTTAGCACCATAGTAAGATATAAATATATAATCTTCAATTAGATTTTTAAAAATCTAACTACATCATGTTAGTATATAACATAGAAAAAGAGCATTGTAAACTATAAAGAATATCTAAAACATTTCACCAAACTATATGTCATAATAAAGTATTCTCAAAACAAAAATGATAGTATAGAACAAAAAAATCAAATGTAGATGTATATCGATGAAAACGTAAATCTTTATATATATAACAAAACTGTATGAAATATGAAAATAATGTAGGCCGATAATTTAGATAAATTATGTAGAGAGTAAAATATTTGTAGAAGTTAATTTTAGCAACAACGTAAAATTCAAATTTTAAATTTTAAATTTCTAAAATATGATATTTTGCAGGAATTTATAGGTCAAGTGATAACTAATAATCATACATATCAATTTTAAGAAAATGATATTTTTGGATGGTGTTAATGAATAACTACAATTATTATCTATAACACCTAATAAAACAAAGTTTTTTTTTACCACTTGTCCTTCTCTTATACTACTTTTTTGCCACATGTCATTCTTCTAGGTATCCACACATTAATTTTCCCCTAAAAGGATATTATAGTAGTTTAAATACTCATATAAATTTCTCCCTCTTATTAAAAATAAATGTTATTAATTGATATATTTCTCTCTCTTATTTAATTTTTTTTAAAATCAAACTATTTTTTTAAATAGATTTTATTAAAGAAATTAGAAATCAAATCTTTTAATTAAAATCTAAATAATAATAAAACTTAAATTTTATATAATATGAAATTTTGTAAAACACTAAACATTTTTAAATAATATATTTTAAATTGTTTTGTTTTTAAAAAGTATTATAAACTAGTGAAATTTGTTAAAAACTGTCTTATTAAAACAACCAAAATCATTACAAACAAGCGTTTTTTTAAAACCAATATTTTTATAAAAAAATATTTAAAAAAAAAATTTAAAACGAATGTTTAAAAGTGAAACTATTAAGATAAAAGAGTTAAAAATAGTATAATTGTTTTATTTCTTGAACTATTACATATATAACTTGAATTATATTTAATGATCAAACATTATTATGATTGTTAGTTATAACCGAATGTTGACATAAAAAAAAATAATTAACAATGATCAGAGTAAATTACAAATTTCGTTCAACTTTAATAATTATAACAAATATTTTTAATTTAAAATTTTGTATGGTTTTAGTCTTTCGTTAGATAACTGTGTTATTTACTTTTCTTAAATATAAAACCAATATGAAGCCTAATACTTTTAAAACCCATCCCACATTTTCAATTTCGACGACCTTATATACCAAGTTGGATTTGTGGTTGATAACTTCTTACTTTAAAGCTCTAGTTTTGGGTTTATAGAAGCATTCAAATAAAGATCCTTGTTATTCTTGTATTATTTTCTAAAAAAAATATACGAAACAAATTTCTACCACACATTTCTGGTATTTTGTTATTCATGTAATATTTTTACAAAAGTCTATTATGTTTTTTCTAAGCTTTTAAGTTGGTAACATCATTGTGAAGAATACATTATAAGCATTACACACATGTAACAACTAATAAACAAACATTTAAATTATCAAATAGTTCAAGAAACCATTGATGCAGTAAAGTAATACACGAATAAACAAAAATAAGTTTTAAACATAACAGTTGAAGTAAAAAAATATGATACTCATTTTATTCATTGGTGAAGTAATCTCATCATTATGAGATCAATTTAATCGAAAGGATCACACATCCGAATAATCTCATCTATGTTGGCCGACCATCATTCGTCATCAATGTCACACCCCAACCGATGACGAGATCATTGGGCGGACGAAATATGAATCAATTGTTCATAGCACATATAATTTAATAAGTTGAAATAATATTAAATATCATTTTCATTGAATTAGACTAATCAAACAATATATTACAATCAACAACAATTCAAATAAACATAATAAAATTTGTCTTTAATTTTGACTAAAACCAAGCCTTAAATGTGCTTATGAATTCGTCTTTAATTTAAACTAAGTGTAAGCCCTAATTTTACAATTTTGAAATCATTTGAAAAAACAAAAAGTCAGCTAACGAATTAACTAGATTTATCATCATCATCATCATCATCATCATTATATTATATTATTATTATTACTATTTATATACTATTATTACATTACTATTATTATTATATTATATTATGTTATTACTACTATACTAGTACTACTATATTATTATATTATTATTATTATACTTATCACTAACCGAACTTTAAATCCTAACATTTTTCCTTCTTGAGTGACCAATTTGTTATCCTCGGTATATGAAAGTTAGGTAAGACATTTTTTTATGAACTAGTGACTTGTAAGATCATGACATGATTGAAAAATCGGAACATAAAAAGTTTTTGATAGAGTTTATTAGGTAAACTTTTGAAATTTTGACCTCCAATATGATGATGTCTGACCGGGTCAGTGGGTTAGACATTTTGACCGGGTCAGAAGCAAATCAAACAACCCCTAAGTCGTTTGCCAACACTAAGGACTCCAATCTCATTTTGTGCGCCCACACTATACATTTGACCCATTTTGAAATGTAACCCCGAATCCATTCGAACCAATCTTTTAAATTCAATTCATCATTTAGGCATTTTATTTAGGGTTATGGATTTAAATACTCTCAACTATTGAGAATTGGCCGCTGCCACCCCCAAGTATCATTTTGGCGAATATAACTCCCAAGTAAACACTTCGGTGTCTGTATTATCACACCCCGGCTAAAGCGGAAACACCGAGGCGTGATGAAATTGAATCATAACACAAGGATAAAGAGTACTAAAGGAAATTACTTATTTAAAACCCAATAGTTGATTACATCAAATTCTAAAAGTAAATAAACCAAACAAGTAAATAAGTTTTTATTTTAATCAAAGTCTAACTAGGTCCAACTAAAGCTTATCCTTGAATCCTAGCGTGAACAAAGCAACGAACTTAGTTTCCAATACTTGAAAACATGCTAAAATATGTCAACTAAAAAGTTGGTGAGAACATAGGTTAGAAGTATACATATAATAGGCAAGCATGTACAAACCAATAAACAATTTTCCAATACAAGTAGTTAAACTATTATACATGAGTCCACAACCAACCCTATTGATCGAATGCCCTCCCGTCTAACCCCCTGACACAAGATGTCAGACTAATAGTATGTTTGTCTAGTATGCAGTTTCTGAACATCCGGCTCCTCTCAAGTCAAAAAGAATAAGTTGACTCAAAGGACGCTCGGTATTGATTGGCATGCATCAACCCGAGTACCGAATGGGCTTGTCAGGCCAATAGATCTATCTACGTACTCCCGTGGCTTCCCCGAAGTTAATGGTTGTGTAGATTTTAGAAAAGTAGAGGGACTTTGTAGTAAAAAGTGTCATAGAATATAGCAACATGCATAATCATGTTAGGGCACTTCCAAGTTACTATTTATAGCAAGATCTAGAAAAGTAGAGGGATTAGTTTAATTTGTTAGTTATTAGATTTAGGATAATTACTAGTTAAATATTTAATAATATATGTGATATATATCGCTTAAATGATTAAAATAATAAAATAATATATATATAATTTTGTAATTATCCATGCATATGTATATAAATATTATGTCTAGGTAATTAAGGACTTAATTTAATTAAATATTTATTCTTTGCATAAAAGTTACATATGCAACCCTAAGTTACACATATGTAAAATTTTCACCGTTATAGTTATATATGTTTCACTTATGTTGTAATTTTACATTGTTATAGAATTTGGTTAATGTTAGGGCACTTCCAAGTTACTATTTATAGCAAGATCTAGTATTTACACACGTGTTATCATGATTTCACACTAGCATGAAATAGTATTACTGTAAATCACAATGTATGGAATATAAGATAGTTTCCACAAATAGGTTCTTGAATTCAATAACTGTTTACATATGAAAAAACCATAGTCATTATAAGAGTTAAGCAAGTAGGTTAAGAATGAAAAATCAAGGATGTTACATGTATCATCCGTCGTTTGTCAAAACTTTAACAAATGATATAAAATATATAACATAATGAACGTATATGACACAATAAACTGATTTATTTGAGACAATGACCAAAATAAATCAGCTCATTTGTTAGGGTTTTGACAAATAACTGGTGATACAGATACCGAAGTGTTTACTTGAGTGTTATATTCGCCAAAATGATACTTGTGGGTGATAGCCGCCAATTCCCAATAGTTGGGAGCATTTAAATCCATTAACCCTTTTATTTATTTTGAGGTTTCAAAAAAAATATATGTACCATCTATTCAATTAAATATAATTTTCACAAATTATGAAATAAATTTTTATAAATTTTACAAGATTCCATTAATACTTATTTGTTTTAATTATTAAATTAATATAAATAATAATTTATTAAGTTTTATTCTTAGTTATGAGTTTTAATTATTAAATTGAAATAAATAATTGAATTGTAAAGTTTTAGTAAGATTTATAAAGGTTTCATAAAAAAATAATTTGGTTGTTTTATTAATTAGATTTTTATAAAGTCTAGGCTTGAAATTGTCATTTTTAAAACTTTACTAAAAGAGTTCACATAAATTAATAACATTCATAAACTTTAGGGACCGGAAGTGTAAATTCCTTTAAACATTCTTTTTCCCCTCCTGTCGGCCTCATCTCCCGCAACTAGTCCGGCCAAACTCTCTAAACCACAAAATTTATCAACTTCAACCAAATCTAACCGCCATATCCAGTTGTGAGCCAAACTTGAACCCAAAGCACATTCGAATTCCGTGTGTTCAGTCCTTTAAGCCTGCCAAATCGAAACCGAACCTTTGCTGTTCAAAAACCCAAATCGGTTTCAGCTATATCTTGATTTAGAAATCAATTTACAATTAAGAAACGTATTAACAATCATATCGGATTCAAACTCACTAAATGATATGACTAGAAACAGACTAAGCATTCAAAATAGAGACCCGAAACCCCCAAACACAAATTGATTTCTCTAGATCTGAAATTGAATGAATTGAACCTATATAATTGAGCAAAAATCCTCTGCTTGACCTTTCAAAACTCTTGAAACTCCCAATTCCGCATTAAACACACATTGTATTCGATCCTCATTTTTCATTCGCAACCTATAACTTTGTCGTCAGCATATTCCAATTGATTTTAATGGAAATTGATAGGGGGCTATTGATTATAATTATCTGAGAAAGCTTCACACCTAACCAATTGATTTATACACAATCGTCTCGACTCGATTCTACTCCAGTCATGACTTTCTTCTGCTGTTCATCATCAAGTCGATCCTCAATCTGGTAATTCGACACACACACACACACATTCGTTTACTTGTAACGAACAAAAGCCCCATGAATTGATTCATACAAATTAATCGATTGGGGCTCAATTGAATCAAATCAAACTAGGGTTCTTACGCAATTTGGGAATGAATTCTAATTGTTGGTTAAATTTATTTCAAACAAGATTAAAGTAGAATTGGGCGACAAACCCACTGGTTAACACCATCAATCTTTACAAAAGAGACTTAGGTTTGAACCGGGACTCCCTCACCTTATTTTAAATCAATTTTTTTATTTTGTATTTTAAATTTTATAAATATGTTAAAATATTATAAAAATTAATATAAAAAATACTTTTGTTGATTAAATCTGTTTCAGAAATTATTATTTAACTTTTAAAAATTCTAAAAGTTTTACTCTCACATTTTATTTCCTTTTAATAACTATAAATGTTATGAAAACATTGTTAAATTAAATAAGAGTTAAATTTTATAAAAATATTATTTTAAATCAAACCCACACTATTCCAAAACATTTTAAACCTATATTTCATAAATCTCTTAAATAATTAATCCAATTAATTATTTGACCAAGTCATTTTATAATTAATATTAAATTAATTAATTTATTTTTTACACATTATTATTCATTCAAATACCATAAATGTTAAAATATATTCGATAATATTATTATTATTTTCAAATTTAATTACTTAATCAATGTATTATATTTAGTCAAGTTATATAAATTAAGTTATACTATTTTAATTTAAATATATTTTGTTAAACCCAAATCCATATGGGGACAATCTGATTTCCTGGTCTTCCAAGAGGCAAATCACGATCTCCAGATCAAGTGCTGAAGCTAAGTATTATGCGGTAGCCAATGCGTTCGCCAAAACTAGTTGGATAAGAAACTTGCTGTTAGAACTTTTTATGTCCACTCGTAAGGCCACGCTTATATACGGCGACAATATCTTTGCGGTATACCACACTAAAAATCCCGTGCAACATCAACGTACAAAACATGTGGAACTCAACATACATTTCATTTGCGAAAAGGTTCATATTGGCACCATCCTGGTTCTACATGTTTCAGCCGATTTTCAGTACGCAGACATATTCACCAAAGGACTACAGCATCATCTATTTACTCAGTTTCGAAGTACCCTGTGCATCCGGTCTCCTACTACCCCGCCTGCGGTGGTGCTTTAACTGACACTTTATAGTTATACTAGCTTTAGTAAACCGGTGTATTACACGGGTTGAATAAAGAAACTATTAAATATAATAAAAATTATTAGTTATAAAATAATATTTTAAGACAAGATATAATTAAAATATGGATAAGTAAAAATTATATGTAATAAAACAATGATATCAATTTCATAAACTTTTTTCTAAAAGGAAAAAAAACATTTTGTTTCAATACAAACTTTTTTAATTAAAAATATCATTTTTTAAAATTTTTTATTATAACTCCCTATTTTAATTATTTTTTATTTATGAAAAATTTACTTTTGAAAAACCACAATTTTAAATTATTTCGTATTTTAAAAAAATATTGATGTTTTATATAATTTTCTTATTTTATAATTTTTTTCTTTTAAAATAACATTAATAAAAAGATTTCTTTGTTAATTAATTAAAACTATTTTTAATATAAAAAATGTTAAATAATATTTTTAGTAATTATTGTAAGTATTTAATAGGAGAGAGAAGCGGAAAATTTTGGTGAGGGTGAATTTGATGTTGCTGTTTATACTCTTAGTTACTTTTTTATTAGAGTAGTAAGATAAGATGAGATGAGATTATTATTTGTATAATGTATAAGTCAATAGTTTATTTCAGTAAGTGGTTCAGTTGTCAAATTGGTTACCGTGAATATCAAGGATCAACTCCTGTAATTGCTCCATCTTTTTTGTATATGTATTTCATTTGTATGAGATCATCGATTGAACTCATTTGTCTTTAACAGCATGAACAGCTTCTGATGAGTAGAGAATGTAATGATTAGGTTGTTCAAACATCTCTAATAAAAGACGATGATTAGGTTAACACCTAACGGTCGAGATGGCGGAGTAAGGGAAAAACAACGGTGTTAAAAGGTTTGAGCTGTTCTTTTATTATTTTTTTAAAGTAAAATTTACTTGACAAACATCTTCAAGGAATGTTTTAAGATAAATAAAAATATATTAAAAAAAAAACTAAAAGACAATATAAGCATTGGGCCATTAAAAAGCTCACAACTTGAAATCACCTCATTTGTAAACCAGACAAGCTGATCCACCTCCATTTGTAGGCTTCGCTTGTGCTTAGTTCAATTAAAAGCCCAAATGGTAGAGATGCTTAAAATGAATTTTAAAAAAATGAACAATGGATTTTCAAGATATGGGTAGCAAGTATGTGATGGACACGACTTCGATCATGTTATGTTAAAACAGATTGGTGATTTGATGGTTATGAGTAAAATAACAGAAACTTGCTTAACCCATTAGTTGACCAGAATGGTGCAGAATTTGGTGGATGTTGAAATAGTTGTGCAAAAGTGAACTAGGCAAGCAAAATGACTACAAACTTCAGATTTTAAAACTATAATGTTTCAGGCCTCCCCTAAAATGGCTTTTTCCTATTTCTCTCGAGAGTTTAAACTCAGATACGATGATTACAGCGGCGGTATATATTAGGGGTGCCGATTACTCATGAATTTCAGTTGAGATTTTAATTTACATGGCTCGTGTAATTCAGTTGTATTTGCATATCAATTCTCCACAAAAGCATCTACACGTCACCATAAACAAATAGATGCGTCCCTTAGTGCAAAGAAGGTTCACGGCGCTTTGTCAACTTACTTAATATGTATGCCATAGCAACCTTTGCACTGAAGTTGGTGTGCCCACGAGCCAGACAGATCACACCACCAGCAATGATCAACCCGTTCGCTATCAATTTCTTTGAAGGCTTTCTAGAGAGTTCTCTCTTATTGCACTCTTCATAGACATCTGGATGAGCTATGGCAGCCATTTTGCTGGTGGAATCTAATGAGAGTGGTACCTAAATCAATAAAGAAACTCATTTACAATGATGTTTGAGATTGTGTTTTGGAATAATTATAATCAGAATCGGTTGTACCAAAATGAGCTATAAGAGTTTTTTCGGATGTGCTTCTACTGTTTGGTAGATGTCATAACAAACAGATAATCAAACTAGTGTTTGAACATTCTAATAATTTAAGAACTCAAGAGGGAAAATGTTAAAACTAGTGAATAATTCAATTCATTAGTAAACATATTTAATAACAAATGTTTAACTTGGCTTGTTTTCTTGTGTTTTAAGTTTCAGGTCGTAGGTGGAAAGTTAGCAGAAGCTTAGGGGCTGAAGTTGATTATGACCGGAAGTTTTGACGTGACAATAAAAACTTGTGTTCTTCTAATTAGGGCAGAGAGTTTATTTCATTATCTTCATCTACTCTCTGTATTGAAACCTAGTCTTTGTTGTCAGCTTCATCATCTTTTTTGCTGTTCATATGGTTCTGATTGTACAAGTCTTTGAGAGATTGTTTGTCTAGCTTATATTGTGTCTGTTCATCAGATTCTCTCTTTGGTTTACTGATTTATACCAGAAGATTTAGGGTTCATTCTGGTTTAATTCGAGAGTGTTTGGTTGCGAGATTGTAATGTCTTGGTTTGGTTTTATCAACTCTTTGTAATATGATCATATTGATGATTAGTGTAGTAATTAATCACAGATTCACTATTGAATCAATAAGTTGTTCAAGGTTATTGTTGTTCTTGCATTTAATTTTACATGATACGTGTTTCTTGACAGAAAATGACCCTCAACCAGTTTTTGGATAAGCTTCTCTCATTCTGATTATCAAAAACTGATCACAACAATCAATCAGAATCAGATTGCCTGCATCCAACCACTCAAAAGTGATTATATGCGATTTTTGGAGAATCACAATAATCATATTATCAATTAGAAAAATGTAATCCCAAACACTGCCTAGCCATATTTCACAAGTCATTCAAATTAATGAGAACACTCACCTTCTGAACAAAAGTGATTGCACCAACACTTGAAGTCAATTGAATACGTTTAATGGCAGAATACTTCCGAAGAGCATTATCCATCTTACACACATAATTCCATATGCCTTTAGCAAAGATCATTTTGGCCATTTCAACATTCAAACCAGCATCTTCTTGGTGAACCATTTTGATCTGACATGAATTCCTACCAGGTACTTCAGCAGAACAGAGAAGAAAAAAAAAGATTAAGCCATGTGCTGAAGCAAAAAAGCAATCAAATATAATGCTTTGTCATTTAGGCAGATACACCACAGTGAATAAGAATGCAGATGCTCGTACAGTTCTCGCTCCCCATAATATGTTTGTATCAATATGCAACAGGCCCCCCATTAAAAGATCTACCATTAGGTAACTATTTCACCGCAAATCAAACTTATAATCATATTACTCATTTGCCTGTCAAGTCAAGTGGAACATTATCGCACTAATAGATATTTCAGGTAAACTATCAAACATGCAAGTGAAAGAGAAATTTTACTTTTTGTTCATTACCTTTGTCATCTTGAATAGATAGAAAATTGAGCTACTTAAAAGAAAACAAAAACAGGTAAAAATGGGTAGATGCTAAACAACTGGTTATGATCCAGAAAAAAAGGGTAACCTAGAAACTTGCCTTCCCTGATTCTCCAGCCAGATCTCAATAGGCCAACCCGTACATACTTCTTTTGTCTTGGAGCTAAAGAATGGTCACATTCCTAACAACATGATTTAAGTTATCTTATAAAAAGCAAAATGCATAACAGTATACAGAATATAATGTTAGTAGAAATCATCAAACAAATATTCTCTTCTATAATGAATCCAACCCAAGAGGAATAGAATGATTAGTAGTGGCAAGTATTAATAGGTAGCCTCGTGGTTTCTTTATGTTTTTGTAGTAGAACTATTTACTCCCCCCCCAAAACCCCACAAACAAACAAAAAAAGGCAGTCAAAAATGTCCCAAACGGAAAAGAAAATTCAGTCGAACAACACATGCGTTAATATCAACAAAAAAAAGTCAAAATGCCACTAAAGAAGTTAAGTCGACACTCAAAGATACATCATAGACTATAATACCTTGCTATAACAGTAATAGGTTCCATCTCTTCCTTCCCAGAGCCTCCATGCTAGAATGTACTCTCTTGGTGTCAAGAGAGGAAATTTTTTTATTGCACGTCCAACTTCAGTTCCATTACTCTCATCCACCTGCAACTGCTCATGGTGAATCAAGGTCTTGTCCCACTCCTTTCTATAAAAATTATCCATGTAGAAGTCTCTCAATGTTTCACAAGAACAAAAATTGAATATGGTTGTACTTAAATACTTCAGTGGACCACCATCCTGCAAGTAACATAAAACTTCAGAAATCCATCAATCACGCTCTGAACATAATTACGCTAAGGTTACCAAAACTAAAAATTAAAATGATCACGTATAAAGTTATACAAGCTCATGCCTTTTTAAGTGTCAGAAAAGTTACCACTACGGCACAATCAGTGTGATTATATTCAGGTTGTCTTATCACTATAAAGCACAAAATGCAATCCCTAAGTTGCAAAAATCTACGGTGTGATATGTGAACGTAAAAAGTAAAAACCTTCAGCTATCATAGCTTGGAAGGAAAAATAAAGCTGGAACTTTCTGATAGGGTAAAAAAAAAAGCTTTTAATAGGGCAGCTGCTTAACAACCATATCCTTAGGTGAGCATATTATAGGATAACCTTGGGTTTGCAACACTTGACTGAGTAAGCGAGCAAATCATTTCTTCTATCAACAACACTCTCCCACTTCTCATTCTCATGCACGGTCTCATCCAAATTGTCCATCAGAAGCTTAAGATCCAAATCAGTAATGATATCTGAAGTTCTGCAAAAAAAATTACAGAACTCCACATCAACATAAGGTACCAGTTGAAAGAAGAATCAATTCACAAACAATAATAGTTGTGTGATACTGTGATCCTTTCTTCTGTTCCTATGGCACACAACAAATACAGGAGTTATTCCACTTCCAAAGTTTTGCTTGAGCCTGCTAGTGTTGTTCAATTTCATTTACAGACCTCAGAATTTACAAGGTTGGTCCAAAACTTTGCATAAACATTACACCAATAGTGCCTGAGTTGGAATTTACTTCATAACGTAAACATCTGGGCCAGAACAACTGTTTCGTTATGAAGAGGAAACACTGTTTAAAATTAGTACATAACAGGCCTTTGGCAAGAAGTAGAATATAAAATCGAAGACCTAGCAGACGAAGAAAGGGGAGAAAATACAGCTCATACTCCTCGAGGGGTGCATAGATATCCAAGCATTGGCGACTGAAATACAGTATTGTATATACACTGGATGTGCACTTTTAGAAAATTTAAGAAATATCGAATCAGATAGGTCATTAGCTAAGTCAGCTGCTCATGTGATTCATTTTTTTTTCATTTTACTCTTATTAGAGATGTAATGTATTACATATGTGTGGATGTGTGTGTGTTTGTGTAAAAGGCTACACACTCTAATAAATTTCATGAAGCTGACGCAAAGCCCTGTAAATCTGCTGAATAGTGCAAAGTCGTTCATCGATATCCTTCTCACAGTATTTAGTCTTATGCGTGGAGGGATTTTATTTGATGAGAAAAACTCCTGTTTTATTTGTTGAAGTAAAATCGGGAAAGGGGATAAGGGTCACCGTTTGCAAAGATAAGAGAGCAGATATTTCTTTGTGTGTGCATTGTGACCAAGACGAAGACCAAAGGAAAGAATCCCCCAAACTGAAGATGAAATCGGTTACTAACTTGCTTTCCAGTAAGTAGCAAGTAGCTAACTTGTGGCATCCTATAGCTTGGAAATGACATAACTATAGCTCCTAACATGTAAGAAATGTTTAATTTTGATTATAGTGTTCCTGTTGGATTTCGGTCAATTTGACTCAAGTGGGATTTTGAAAGATTGTGTTTTATACACTAAATTTTACTTATGATTGATTTTAATCATCATCAAATGTGTATTAGATGTTAATCCTAGTGAAAATGCAGTTCATTGTGACAATTGATAAGAACTAAGGCTATTGCCTTGAATTGACCCAAATCGTCAAGTTAGTGTTTTGTTGATCAAATTATTCAACCATAGTTTTAAATGACTTAACATACTTCCATAAATAAATTTCAACTAAAACATTGGTATGGAAGGTTATAAAACTCAAACTATATACGGAATGACAAAAGGGCCAGTTTGGGTTGGATTTTTATAAAGTGGTGTTGAAGTAAAGACTCATTAGGCATAACAATGAATTTAGGTAAATAACAATAATCGAAGCCTCTCATGTTCATATGAACGGTTTCTGTTGGGTTAATCTTGACAGGTCAAATCGGGTAATGGGTACGGGCCATATGTTTTTATTAGTTTGTGTTATTTAAAAGTTTGGATAAAACTAGAAAGTCAAGTAAATTGGGTTTGAGCGATTATTGTGGTGGTTTACGTTTGAAGTAGTGGCACATGGGTAAAAGAATTAGTCACCCTTGACCAACTCTTTAGGTGGTATATGATAGCTTAGTTGTTTAATTCCCACGTTGCATGTTTGTATTTAAGTCTATATATAGACTTAACTCCTTTAATGAAAAGATGCATCAAGTTTTGTTTTTACTTTGGTAGTTTCTCTCTTTGTTTCTTTTCTGCTCATGAAGCAAAACAAATTCAAGCTTCATTTGTAAATATCAAAGGTTTAATCCAACATTTGGTATTAAAGTGTAGGGCTCATACCATGTTCGATTGAAGAGAGAAAGTAGAAGGCTGGCGATTTCATGTGACGAGATAGCGAGAAAGAAGAAAGATTGAGGACTAATTGAAATCAACAAAGAAAGAAGAAAGAAAGAAGAAGGCGCTGCAAGAAAGAAGAAAGAAAGAACCGGAATCGTATCGCAAGAAAGAAAGAGAAGAGAAAGAAATAGATAGAAAGAAGAGAGCATGAGACCATGTCGTTTCATAAAAAGAAAGGAAGAATAATGGCTGAAGATAAAATGAATGAAGGAGAGATTGTAGTCCATGAGCAAGGTAACATACCATTACAATGCCCTAAATTAACTGAAACTAATTATACTTCATGGGCTATTTTGGTTAAAACCGTGTTAAGAGCACAAGGTCTTGAAAATACGATAACCTGAGAAGATGAGGATGAGAAGAAGAATGATAAGAACAAGAAATCAAAAGCTTTGATAAATGAAGGAACAATTACATAGATAGCCAAATTCGAGATAGGCTTGAATGCTTGATCTCCAATTACAGGTAAGAACCCTAATTCTTATAATTAAAACCACAACCCCCTAATCGAAATCAAAACACATATTCATAATGCAAAATATACCTGATTGTCCCACTAATACCCCCCTACTTCGGTTTTCCGCATATGCATTCTTCGAATTAACCGGGTCAAATGGGTGATTCTAAGTCAGGTTACGGGCTCACCCAATTCAGCCCAAAGTGATTTAGCCCATCCAAATGTAAAATAAGCAGGTTCGTACTAATACTTCCGGCCCGGAAAATCGACTTGTCCTCAAGTCGAAAGAAAGGAGATTATTATGCCAAGCAATAAACCATTCGACCGGAGGATGATGGCCGATTTTGCACTAGTTCAGTACCTAAATACCGAACCCGAATGGATTCCCAAACATCTTGTGCATCCTCATGTTTGGCAGCCTGCAAAAGAACATCTTTGCACTAGTTCAATACCTAAATACCGAACCTGAAGAAGTTGTAGGAAGACTAAAAACAAATGAAGAATGGCTTCAAGGTCACGAAGAAAAAGAAGAAAATCTAGGTCAATTATTGTTTTCTAGTTCAAATGGTGAAGATAAAAAATATGGAAGAGGAAGAGGTTTCGGTAGAGATGAAAGAGGAAAGGGAAGAGGCTCGGGTCGAGGTGACAAGAGCAGGTTCCAGTGCTTTGATTGTGGGGAATTTGGGCATTTTGCATATGAGTGCACTAAATGGAAAGAGAAAGATAATGAAGCTAATTTGATTCAAAAGGAAGAACCCACTTAACTTTGAAGAAACGAGTCAAAAACTCAAGATTAAAAGGGGTGGTTGTGGGTTAATCTTGACGGGTCAAGTCGGGTAACGGGTACGGGTCGTACATTTTTATTAGTTTGTTTTATTTATAAGTTTGAATAAAACTAGAAAGTCAAGTAAGTTGGGTTTGACCAGTTATTGTGGTGGTTACGTTTGAAGTAGTGGCACATGAGTAAAAGATAGTCACCCTTGACCAACTCTTTAGGTGGTATGTGATAGCTTAGTTGCTTAATTCCCACGTTGCATGTTTGTATGTAAGTCTATATATGGACTTAACTCCTTTAATGAAAAGATGTAGCAAGTTTTGTTTTGACTTTTGGTAGTTTCTCTTTTCGTTTCTTTTCTGCTCATGAAGCACAATACAAATTCAAGTTTCATTTGTAATATCAAAGGTTTGATCCAATCGTTTCTCTCATCTTCATCTCCATCGAGGCCTCCCATGTTCCGTAGCTCCCAACAAAGCCTATTATTTTCATCTTTGACACAAATCTTCATCTCCATCACAAGTAAGCTTCAATTTCTTCTCATTTTTACATATTAGAATCTATTTCTTCTCAACATCATCTCCGTTTACAAGAATCACATTCTTGTTGTGTCATAAAGACCTAGACCTAACGTCCAGAAAACGAGTTTGAGGCGGCTCCTCAGGGGGTTATTTTGTACGTGCGCCTCATAGGGCTGAGGCGGTAAGAAAACCTGCGCCTCAGGTGCGCCTCAGGGGGTTTTACTGTTTGTTTTCGACGTTTTAGACTCTTTGTGTCAATTTCAAACATTCTATGTCTTTTTAATGTGTGTTTTTGATGTTTTTGATGAATCCGAGTTTGAAATTAGTCAGTATTTTATTTTTTATAAGATATATAATTTTTATATTTATTTTTTTATTCCGCCTCGGGCTTACGCCTCGGTTCGCCTCGAGGCTTGCGCCTCATGAGGCGAAGGGAAAACGCCTCGAGGCTCGATTCCGTACTTTTAAACCTTGACCTAACCTTGACAGGTTAAAAACTTGAAGGTATGAAGAATGATGAATGTGCTGCTATTGTGACAATATATTGCAGTGAAACTTGCCAAAAATCCAGTCTATCATGAGAAAACAAAACACATTGGGATGAGGTATCATTTCGTTAGAGGATTGATCATGATCAATGCAACTAGGGTGATTTGAAGATTTGAAGGGTTTACATGATTACAAAGGAATGAAGCTAAATGTGTTTTGAAGCCTCCAAGTGAGAGATTGTTAGGATGTGGACTTCGCATAGATTAGGAGATGGAGCAATAAGGTTCGACCAGCATTAGCTCTATATGGGCCCACTTTCGTTAACTTGTTGACTAAGGGATTAACCATAATTCTAGTCTATAAATATATCCCTATTACTTGTAAATTATTATCACTCAATAATACGAAAACCCTAGTTGCCCCTATGGATTTAGGTTGCACACTGCGACCAAATCGCGTTATATCTCTCATGTTATTTACAGCTTTTGTTTGTGCTTGTGTGTGCTTTGATCTTAACATCGACGACGTAGATGGTGGTCGGCAGACGACTGTCATGAGCTCCTCGTCTTGGTCAGTGGAGAATAGAACAAGGGGAAAAAACACATACGGAAAAGGAAAAGGTTCGCCAACAGAAGAAAAAAAGAACCCACCTCAGCCGTTGTGGTTAGAACTTGGCTCTAATATTATACAAGTTGATTTCAAGCGAGCTTTTTCAAGTGTGCTTCAAGCCACGAGATATTTGAACAACCCTAGTTGATGGAAAAAGACAGTTTAATCATTCAAATCGATACACGAACCAGGTGTGATTCTCTTTTTTCTTGATTCTAGAATCTCTAAAAAACAGCTACAGGTTGATTTCCAAAATCAGACCAAAACTGTCAGATTTTGTTTGAGAAGCAGACCCGAATCTGCTCATGTTGGTCAGGTTCCAGACGTAATTGGCAGTAATTGATGGTAGCAGTGGACGCTCAAGACGTGATTGTTGCATAGATACTAGAGAGTTAGGTTTGGATAACAAGTGACACTTATTCAATAAGAACCTGGTGAAGCTACAATGGTGTTGCAATGACTGAATAAAGCTACATGTACTGAAAACTAAAAACAAATTAAAGGAACACCGAATAACTAACCTATGTTGTTGGGAAGATGAAGATGAAGATGATGATGATGAAGATGATGTAGAGGAAATAGTGGGATTGTTGGGTTGCCCTGTAGATCCAAAACAATAGTTCCTGAATAGTAATGAGAATCTGGGGATGATCTGAAACCTCGCGAATCGCCACGCAACTATTAGGGTTACGACAGCAAGACTGTACGTGACCCAACCAATCCCGACTTCTCCCGTCGACGATAAGAAAAACTCTCTGCTCCACATATTCTCCATCGCCCTCAACCTTCAGTCTACACATATACATACCCTTTGCCCTTATCGTCATCATATCACGACTAGCTTCTTGTTACTTGTAACGCAACCCGACTCAAAGGCCTTAACTTTTTCTTTTTAATAAAAATACCCAAACGTAACTAAACTAAGCTTCTTTCTATGTTACAAACATCGTTTATTGTTGTTACTAACAATTGTAACATAACAATTGCTAACCGCGCTCGTCGCTGACAAATTACCCTCTCCATCGACTACGCTCGTGACCAACATCGGACTGTTGCCGCCGCCCACCGAACGTTGTCGCCAACCTCGTCGGTTTTGGACGCGATCGATCGACGGGGACTTTTGGTTGACGGCGGCAGGCACAATCGTTTGGTAGCGGCAACGGGCGCAATCGGTTGGTGACGGCGGCGAGGTATAGTCGGTTGTCAGCGGCAAAGGCAATGGTGGTCGGTGGTATGTAGGGCAATGATTAGTAGTCATGGAGGAGATGCTGGTTTGTAATAAGTGATAAATTTTAGAGTAAATTACTATTTGCATCTTTGACGTTTGTCAATTTTAACTACCTGAATTCCTTTTTTTTAAATCCATCTCTTTGCCCTCTAATGTTTCATTTTTTTCTTTATTTGAGTACATGTGACTAATATCGTTGATCTTTATGTTAAAACTATTATTAAAAAGACTAAACTACCCTTAAAAGTTAAAAAAAACTTGTGAGATCCACCCACCCACTTCATCCTTTCACCTACATACACACAAACACACACACACACACACTCTCTCTCTCTTTCTCTCTTTCTCTCTCACTCTCTCTCTCACTCTCTCTCTCTCTCCCCCCTCCCCTTAATCTGAATCACCACCACCACAAGCATCACCCACCACAACCACAAGCTTCTGTTACTACCACCACAGCCCTCGTCACTGCCACCACAAGCTCTCGTCATCGTCGCCGCCACAACAACTTGCCCCATCCCTACCATCGCAGCCCTTATCATCGCCACCACACAAACCAACACCGCAGCCCCTATCACCCCCACCACAGCTGCTTGTCACCACAGAACCACCACCAAACACCCTCCGCTTATTTTCGGTAACCGGAAAAACTCATTATCTTCTTCATTTCACCTACGTGGCTACTGGCTACGAATACCATCACATTCTTCATCACTGTCACGTATACTGTATATACAGGATACGCTCATAGTGCATCAAATCAATTCACAACCAATTGAATAATATTCACAGCTGCATCAATATTATAAATATCAAATTCTTGAAAAATTATTCAAACCATGTATTGACAAAATCAAATCTTAAAACCATCAATTGGAATCATCAATCACAACTTGCAGCTTTCGATTCATCTATTTTATTCCTTCATCCCCAACTCAAGTCTTGAAACCACGCCAAATCTTTTCCAAAATTTGCAACAAAATCAATGGGTGTTTCATTAAGCAGCAACATAAGAAGAAACAACACTTATTATCACAATCAAAACACACCTTCTCAACTCATGGCTTATTCTCCAGCGAACATCTACTCCCAACCTCCAACACCACCAGTGTACCATCCATCAAAACACACCTATGGTGAGGAAGATATTAGAGAGAGAGAGAGAGAGAGAAAGAGAGAAAAAGAGTGCGAAAGAAGAGTGTTAGATATCTAGGCTATGTGAAGAAGAAGAAGAAGAAATGGGCGGGTGGATGAATAAAATTTTTTATTTATTAATTGACAGGTGTATTTTAGTCTTTTTATAAAAATATTAACAGAAAAACCAACGGTGTTAGTCATCTGTATTCAAATAGAGAAAAAAATGAAACGTTAGGGGGCAAAGAGATGGATTTAAACATCGGGTATTCAAGTAGTTAAAATTGACAAACGTTAGGGATGCAAATAGTAATTTACTTTAAATTTTAATTCGTTTATGAATGTTTTGTTGCTAAAATGATTTAGAATTTAAATTTTTTTAATAAATTTAAATTCTTAGAATTTTAAATACTTTAAAAAGTATTGATATCTAAATTCAATTCCTTCTAATTCAATGTAACCATTGTGAATTTTTCATATTTTATTTTGTTATTGATATACATAGTAATAAAAATCTAACAATAAAGTACACGAATGGTCCCTATGGTTTTGGTTATTTTTTTAATTTGGTCCTTAAAGTTTAAAAATTACAAATATAGTCCCTTAATTTTTTTATTATCTTTTATCATTGATCATAGGTTTATTATTAATAGTTAGTGATATTAAATGTTGTTAAAATGATCATCTTACCTGCTTGGACCATCCATGTAGCTTACATTTTTAAAATATCTATATTTTTGTTTTTCAAAGTCTTTAATTTTATGACTTAATTACATGAAAGATCCATGTGTTTAGGTTTTTTTTACTTTCGGTCCTTAAGTTTGAAAAATTACAAGGTTGGTTCAATGGTTTGACAAAACGTACAAAAAAGGTCCCCAACTTGGATGATTGTTATCTTTTTCTATTAAATGCTTATAAAATGACTAAATTACCCTTGAATATAAAAAAAAAATCAATAGTTTTAAATTAATTAATATACTTATGGCCAACTTGATATTAAAATATAAATATATTTAAACATCTCTTTCTTGAATGTAGAGTTGTACACAACCACCACCACCACATCACCACACACAACCACCTCCACCAACCCACACCGACCAACCCTACGCACCATTACTGGACCACCGCACCGTGCCACCAACCATCTCCTAAACCCGCCTTTCTCCAGACGACTAATTGCCAATGAAGGTTCTTATAGACGACTGCATTAATTTCGCTTCCTTTCTCTAACTCTTATTTTATTTTTATTTTTATTATTAACATTTAAATGGTTTTTAATCCTTTGATTATTTAAACGCCTTTTTCAAAATCTTTTAATTTTTTTAAGGTATTTTGAAAAGCATTCGTGTCTTCTTTTAAACCAATTAAAACTTATTATTAAAATTGTTTGTTTTTTCAATTTTATTTGTAAAACAGTTCCCATATCGAATGATTTTAAAAGATTTTGGAAAACTTGTTTTTAAAATGAACATTTTTAAGACGTTTAAACCAACTGTTTTAATAAATGACATTTGAAAAGTGAATGGTATTGAAAAGACGTTTACAAAACCAAACGACTTTTAAAAGATGTTTAAAAACTCAATCGGTTTTTAAGAACAACGTTTAAAAAAGCGAGTGGTTACAAAAGTATTCAAAAAAGCAAGTGGTTAGAAAAAACATTAAACACCAGACACTTTTACAAACAAAAAAGGTTTTTTAAAACATATTTATTTATGCATATAAAACGAATTTTAGTCAATGGTAAACATATTAATAATGAAATAAAAAATAATATAAAAATTAAATATTTAAATATAAACTTTGAAAACCAATTGTAATTGAGAAAACTCTTAAACTAAATTTAAGCCATTGATTTGTTTATGATCCAAAGATCCATGGTTTAAAATGATGTTGAAAAGGGTTCCACACAAGTATATATCTATACTTTTTTAATCAAAAAAACTAAAATCATAAATATTAACCAAATCAATGAATTAGATTTAGTTTAATAGTTTTTACAATTTTTTTTGGTTTTCATTTGAACCATTGACTATATCTCTATTACTATATAAAGCATATAGGGAGGATACAATTGTAATTTTATTCAAAGTGTAAGACACCTAAAACAATTTTTTAAGCACAATATACAAGTGTGTTATGTAATTGTTCCTAAATTGCCCTTATTAAATATACTTCTTCTAATTAATGTATTATTTAATTCACTAAATTAAGTATTATCTTATTAATAATGCTTTTAAAATAATAATTACTTTTACATTTACTATTTATATATTTAAAACTATATATTATTAAAATTAAGTATTATCTATACTACTATATAATACATATTAGAAGGATAAGATGGTAATTTTATTTAAAATTTAAGACAACTATACAACATTTTAAGCATAGAGTACAAGTGGTTTATGCGATAATTCCACTTTTGCCCCCATTTAATTAACTTATTCTAATTATTATTTTTATTTTAGACGCATTATTAATACATTATTTAATAATATGATTATTGATTCACTTCATTAAGTTTTATTTTATTTATATAATATAAATTGACATTTAAAATTTAATTACTAATCATACTTTTAAAACTAAAGTTCTATTTATTTTAATAATATAAATTCATATTTAAATTTATATCATTGATCATATTTTTTTAACTAAATACTATTTAAATTAAGTATTATTTTATTTAAATACTTATATCTATACTACTTTATAATAAATCTATCTAGATAGAGATGTAATTTTGCCAAACGTACAAGTTTTAAATCAACATGTACAAAGGAGTGTAAGACATTTAAGAGGGGTAGAATAGATAATTGATTAAGATTTTAAGATACTTTACGGGCAATATGATAAATTTATCAATTAAATTTTATATACCTTGGTATTTTTACCCTTGTCTCTTTCGTGTATTTAATAAACATTATTGATACATTATTTAATAATATGATATTATTTAATTCACTTTATTAAATTGTATTTTATTTATGATACTATAAATTGACATTTAAATTTATATTTACTAATTATATTTTTATAACTAAGTATTATTTTATTTAAATATTTAAGTATATAACTTATATATATAAATAAATAAATAAATAATATATATATATATATATATATATATATATCTTCATGTTTATAGTAACTATAAGACTAATATATTTCTAAAGACATATTGTGAGTTTAATAATTTTAATATTTATTCATATCTTTTATAATAAAAGTGAAAGCAGGATTGAATGATAATTTTACATATGTATTAAGACTCCCATATAAAAAGTCATGCTTAAATTTCAAAAAATTAACCATTTTATTTCATTTATATCCTTACAATAAAATATAATATATGATGCTTATAATACAAATGCTAAAGCATATACGCGTGACCAAACAAAACCGTCATTTACTTTCAAGTCCGTTTATCCACTACGATTGAGCGATAATCCCTCTTTCCCTTTTTCTTGCCGGTTGTTAAAAATTCAATAGCAATAAAATGGTAATTTGTTGTGATAATTTCTCCATTAACTTTCCCCGGTCTATGTAAATCACCATCGAAAGTTGCCTCTGATGATCATAAAACTCTAACCTATATTAATAAAACGAAACCTCTAAAATCTTGGTAACAAGTGATTTCCGACCATAAATACCACCTATGTTTTCACTAATATTGTTGGGATAATATAGTTGTGTAAAAGACTTTTGTAATATACGTAATTGTTTTCTTTCATTCAATTTTTTCAATAATTATATTTTGATTTTTTAATTTATATCATAACGCACCGAGCCGATACTAACTAAAATCGAATTCCCAAATAATCACGCAACAGCCATACCGCCGCAACGCGCGGGCATTTCCACTATTATTACTTATCTAAATAATTTGTGATTGTTAGTTACAATAAAGATTTATAAACTCTTACATTTACAACAAAACTTTAGTTTTTTAATTAATCACTTTTTTTTTAAAACTATTTGCACACAAATAACCCTTTCATATCATTTTACTATTTCCTATGGTGATTGAAATAGTGAACACTAAATATTTTTATTTCTCTCATATTTGTTATTATAATTATTTTTAAGTACATTTTGTGTTATTTTTATACCTTCTAAAATATAAAATTTTTTGTATAGTTAATTGTCGTTTTTCTTCATTTTTTTTGTTATATTTGTTATTTTCATTAAAAAAGGTTTTTTCTTCCATTTGTCTCTTCAAGATTTGAATAAGTTATCATTTTCATCCAAAAACATAAATATTGTGAATGAAATTTTATCGGTAACACGTAAACATAAATTAGGATTTTGTTTTTATATGAAAATTTACATCCTACCATTTTAATGATGAATATTTAATATTTTAAAATAATAGAACTAACATTTTTTAATAAAAATGATAACTTTTTCAAACCTTCAAAGAGTCAAATGCAAGAAAAATCATTTTTGGATGAAATTAACGAATGTGACCAAACTCAAATCACTATTTTTTAAATTTCAAATACCACATTGTAGAGTGTTTATTTTTATTTATATTTCAACTACTTTTTTAAATAGTTATGAACATAATGTTACAAATGATCATTTTTATATATGTTTTGATATAAGTTTTATTAAGATCGAACAAGTTAACTATAGCATATTTTTATTTATTCCGTCTATGTTTCCATATAAATATTGTTAAAAGTAAGTTCGTCCCGCCGCGTAGCGCTGGTGAAACTCACTAGTATACATATATATATGTATATATATAGTTTAAAATGTAAATTACATAAATGGTCCATGCGGGTAAAATAGTCATTTTAATAAGTTTTACATTACTAGTTTCAACTAACAGACCTAAAGACCATAATGAAAGAGAAAGAAACATTATGGACTATATTCATAGTTTTTAAACTTTAATGATCAAATTCAAAATTTTGATCAAACCACAGGGCCATCTGTGTTCTTTACTCAAAATATAATTATTATAAATCACGGGTATGTTTTGAATGAAATTTCATGACTAAGTTTTAGAGAAAATTGCATAAATGGTCCCTATGTTTTGACCAGATTGCATGATTGGTCCTTATATTTTGAAAATTACAAAGTTAGTCCAAACTTTTATGTAGTCATTGCAAATTTGGTCCCAAAATTTTACAAAAGTGCAAAGTTAGTTCAAACTTTTATATGAGTGTTGCACTTTTGGACCCTAAAATTAAATTTAAAAGTTAAGTTAAAATTTATAAAATGCATAAAAAATAAATTAATTTAGTGCTAGGGACCAAACATGCAATGATTACACAAAAGTTTGGACTGTCTTTGTAATTTTTAAAGTTTGAGGACTAAACATGCAATTTGGTTAAATCATAAGGACCATTTATGCAATTTTCTCCTAAGTTTTATTTAGATAAAGCTTCATGATTAAGTTTCAGATAAGACTTAAATACTTAATGACTAAATTTCAAATAAAGCTTAATAGTTAAGTTATGAATAAAACTTATTGGTTAAAATTAGATAAAACCTAAATAAAACTTAATAAGTTATGGATTAAACTTAATAGTTAAGTATTGGATAAAACTTAATGCCTAAGTTTTAGATAAAATCTACATAAAACTTAACGACTAAATTTTGGATAAAACTTAATAAGTAAGAAATACTTAATGGGTAAGAAATCTTCCTACTTTAATAAAATGGTAACTATTGCTGACACGTGTCAGCATCACATTCATCCTCACGAAATTATTCCCGCCTCTCTCTCCTATTAAATAATCATATTAATTACATTATATTATTCAATCATTTTAAGATTATAATAGTTCTTTTAATAAATTAAGAAAGATAACTTTTTATTAATGTTATTTATAAAGTAACAAATGTTTATAAAATACTTTTTTTTTCTAAAACATCAAACTTTTTTAATACAAAATATTTTAAAATTATGTTTTAAAAAATAAAATTTTTATAAACAAAAAATAATTAAAACTAAGAGTTATAATAAGAAGGCTTATAAAAATAACATTTTTTTAAAACATTTGTTTTGATACAAAATTTTTATTCTAATTATAATAAGGAAAATTACAATAATTTCTTATCTTACAATATTGTTTTATAGTTAGTAAATTTTTATTATATTTAATATTTTATTTATTTAACCCGTATAATACACGGGTTTATTAAAGCTAGTATTTATATATAAATAGATATATTAAGGTTCACTTCAATTAATAACTTTCTAATCATTTCCTACTTTCATATATAAAATTCTCTCCTACCTTTTAAACGCCACAAATATTATGTACTAGTAATAACCCGAGGTTAGAAACCGATGTAGACGCTCTAAACAACAAGTAAAGAGGTTCTAATCAATTATCATCAAGGTGGTAGAAGCTCGTAACTTAATCATTAAGTTGCTTTGAGGTTCAGAAACAAAAACATCAAGTTTAGATGCTCTTTTCAACTTATCAGGTGAATACGTTTAACATATTCAAAATACTCAATTGATTTTATTTGCGAAAATGTCATTAATACGTTAACCATGTTAATACATAAACGTATTATACTAAAACATTTAGACAAGAAGTTTATATGTATCTATTTGTTTTATCAAACGTATATCCTGAATATGAATGAAAATTTTCTTACTGTGGCTGGTTCAGACTCAGTGCAAATCAGAAGAGTCTCGTAGTAAGACTGCTTGAGCACCAATACCAGTATACATTGAGGGTTTTTTTTTAGTTGAACTAGATTGCTAAATGTGTGGTTTACTGTAAAAATATGATTAAATGTTTATCATTATTCACGCCGAAATATTTTATTGTCAAAATTTTATGTATTCATTAGCGAAGTTGATGTATTTTTTTCAAACATTATACAGGTAAACATGATTAAATATGTTTGGCCAGGCGTTATTACTGGATGGACCACGAATCCTAGGTATGAAAACCTTGTGACAAATATATTAATGAGAATAAGCTTGAAGGACTAAGTTTTCTAGTCTTAGACCTTGTGCTGAGCTTTGAATATCTATCAATAGACCAAAAGTTTTGTAAATATTCATTTAAAATACGTAATGCAAATAATGGGTATTTAATATCTACCAGATATATGAAAGTTTGTTTTATTAATCATCAGAGTTATTTTATATTATGACATGAATTGTGAAACGTTTTTTTACAGCATAAACATCCTTTAAGATAAAGGAATAGAAAGTGAACAATGACGTGTACCAATCGATCACACCCGAGATGCCCTGAAACTAGGGTGTGGCATTCCAATTACAATTATAACACATTCCGAGAATCAAACGCTACCTAAGCATTTTATATTATTAATATTATTTATTGCGTTATAAACAATTATATATATAGACTTCATTATAGATATGCACACTATTTGTATTTCATTATCAAACACATCATTAATAATATAAACATCTTTTCCTACATCTCATTCTCACATATATATATATATATATATAATAAATATCAAATGAGAACTCTTATTTTGTGAGAACTTTGATAACTCAAAAGGCTAAAAACCAAATAAAAACTCCTATATTTTATGAAAACTTCAAGAACTCCCTAAAAACAATAAAAAATATTATTTTAATTAAAGTATTAATGTTATAATTTAACATTATTATATAAGAACAATAAAAAAACATTATTCCAAGTAGACATAAAACTCATCTAAATGCCCATCAATGCCAATATTTTAATTAACGTTCATCTGATCATTAACATAACCAATTAATATACATCAAATACATAGTACATAATCAACAAAAGGATCATAAAGCACCTAATTTTATATGTACTATTCAAATTTCATAAAACATAAAAAACTATACGGTATTCAAGTTTCTGTAACATTATATTTTAATTTTTTATTTAAATTACACCATGAAGCTCGTTGCAATTTTCTTTTTAAGTTCATTATTATTATAGTCGCGGGGGAAAAAATTGAAAGTTGGGTTCTTACAATAGTTTAAGTAGCAGCTACATTGTTAGAGTGATCACCATGTTTACACCTGGGTAATCCTCTCCGGATATACAAGCATTATTCCTGGTTTAACTATCACGCATGGTACCAATGTCTACAAATTGATGTTCCCACCGCCTACTATTATATACTCTTATAATTGAACCTTACGTTAACAGTAATGTACCATTATATATGCATAAGGTACAATAAAATATGCTACTGTTTCTTTATGAGGTTCACATTTTGCCACGTCTTTCACCCCACCTCTCTCTCACTGGTACTTCCTTTCTTTTTCTTTTGGTGATTACCCCAATACCACCCCACGTTACATACCATGCCCTTCTTTGATTATGCTCACCGGCCATGCTTTCTCTTACTTTCAAGCTCATCTTTTATTCTTTAGGCTTAGGGTTCACACTGTATCAGTTTATCTTCTTGGGATAGAGTAAGTTTCTGCCCATTATCGTCATCTTCCCCTATGCAATTCTCCATCTGAATGAAAAAGAAATTGCCGATCAATCCAGGGTTTTGATGCCCGGCGAAGGCGAGCATCATCTGGCACGGTTGATCCTTAATGCTTCCATCAATGGAGGTGAACCAAAATTCAGTCAAGAAGACCCGATTTTCCACCTGGGTTTCTGTTCAAAGCAACCACTTCTGCTTGTCAAGTAATCTTTGACTCTTTTTCAATTATTATTCATCATTAATTCGACCTAATTTTCACCAAGAACACATGTCATTTTTAGCAGGTTAAAGGTGCGTATCTTGAAGATGGGTAGTCACTCAGTAATTAGTGTCGCCGCCATTGCTTTTCTGGATTCGAAGAATGAAAATGGAGATAATCATTACTATTTGGTCACTGTATCAATCTTTTACTTGCTCATATGTTGTTACAACTTAAAAAAAGTTTTTTTTTTAGTTAATTCTTCTTTTTGATACTGAAGATGTTATAATTCAAGATGCCATTAATGAGAAGATGATTTCAAATCTTTCTTTTTGAAATTTTAGGTCCATTTAAGGGACTTATAACTTCTATAATTGAAAGTTCTAGTGTTATTTGTGTATGACATTTCATCACATATGTGTCTGGATTATGTAATTCTTGAGCATGTGATTCACCGTCAATTTAATCTGCATTCATTTGTCTTTTGTATTTGATTGTCTTTTCTTTTTCTCACTCTTTAAAATAGATTGTAAAATCAGTAGCATGATATGCGCATTGCTTAATTGAACTATAATCAAAGTAAAAAAAAAAAAAATTACCATCAAGGTGAGTAAGACATTTGATGTACTTGAGCTAAAGTAAGTAAATAACAAATTTCCCTATTTTGATTTGTTTTGCAGGGTTGTGATCAATTTGAGCTAAATCAAGAAATCTATGATTTATCATCTCTATTTGTGCCCCTAATTATAAATGATATTTTTGTGTTATTTCTTTCTAGGTGTTGTTGAGCCGGATATGAGTCCCTTAATTTATTGTTTATAATAGTAAATACGTATGATACCATCTTAGTATTTTCTCAATTTATCGAAAAAAACATTTAGACGATGGACCGATGGTCCAAATTTGGACGATATTGACATATGTTGGTGAATCAAGAGCATTACAAGCTTATTCGTCTGCACCAAAGATCTCATAAAGATTTAGATATAAAAAGGGGACTTTATTTACTTAATTAATTATGCAAAAAAGAAGTCTCCTGGCTCATCCATTTCATTACTTTAACAATAGTTTGACTGGATCAATTACCCCAAGTTATGGCCAAATACTACTTCATGAAGATTGGTCTTGAATCTATAAAGCTGTTGTAACCCTAAATTTTGTTTTGTCATTTAGCAATTTTTATCCATACTCGCATTTAATTAATTGTTGGGTGTGCAGTTGGTTCTTATCTTCTCCAACTGTCTATGGACAGCCCAAGAAAATTCTTTGTATTGAGGACTTTAAATTGAAGGCATTGGATCCATATAGGCACACAAAGGTAGCCCATCTTACATTCTTACGTATACATGTGTCTTTGTAAGCATGAAATTGAATACAAGCTTGGAAAATATTATATACAAGTTAATTTCTTTCCCAAGTAGCCTTGCTACTTTTTTCCTTAATTTTTATGGAAACAACTAATATTTCGATCATTAGTTTAAATCATGAATTGTTAAATATATCCATTTGGTACTATAATGTTGCAGATCATCATTAGGTGAAAATATAATACTTGAATAGTGCTGCCATTAAAAGGTATAAGCTGAAGAAAGCGGGTCTAAAGCTAATCAACTGCACATCAATAGACAGCATGTCCTTCTCAATAAGCTTTGGATAACTGGCATGAAAAAAGATAGTATAGCACCAGACTATACACTTTTGATCAAAGCCACAACATTGTTTCATTACTTTTACAGCTTGGTCTATGATTATTGAATGGTATGATAAATGAATTTGGAATGGATTAATTTGTATGCTTAGATGTCATTTAATTGTTATATGTTAGGTTTAATACTTGAATTACAAATTCATTTCTCCCCCGTCTTCAAACGATTTAACGATAATAGTTTGCCGCAACATGCCAAGTTTTTAAAGTGTTTTGTTCCGCTGTGGAGCCATGTTTTTTTAATTATTGAGCCCCGCCGCGAAGCGCGGGTACACAACTCTAGTTGTAGTTAAATGGTTACTTGTATGCTAAATATTGAAAAAACAATCATCCCTTTCCTACGTACAGTAATAAATTTAAAATAGAAAAAAAAAATTATAAAGTATTAATAACAATTATAAAGTATCAACATTGCCTTTTGTTTTCGGAACAAATCAAGTTAATGGTGACAGAACAACAAACAAAAAGTTACTCGGGTCATAAGACGAAAAAAAACACTGCATTTACACCACATTCCAAAATCAAAATAAAAAATGCCTCGCAAAATTAATGAGTCCCTTGAGTTCATTTCCAAAAAGATCACGTTCTTCCTCTTCTAAAAGGGAGCTTTTCTAACCTGAACAAGAATAACATGATTTAGCAGTTTCAAAGATACCACATTAACGCTCAGTAAGTACAAGAGCTTTTAACTACAAGTTTTCTGAATCATAACTTCACTTAGTGATTCCCAGACGTTGAGCATTTTATGATCATTTTACTTACTATTTATCTTCGTCACTAAAACAAGCTGAGATGACGGTTGAACTCCTGTGCCAATATTTAATGCACTCATCTAATCATTCTAGACTTGAGTCATTTCATATCACAAGTTATTAAGGAAGTCTAAATTAATATTCATACCAAAAGAGATGCTTGGTTTCATAATTATTCTTTACTTTCACCCATATTATCCGCTTTGCCCCCGATGGGCTGTCCATCCACTCGTCGGGGGGTAAGAACAAAATCGTAAGTTCCTGAATGAGCGACCCATCGGGAGTAAAGCGGACAACGTCTTGATACGATGTACTAGAGCTGTTAGAATCTTAAAAAAAAAAAAAAAAAAGACTTGAACAGTTAAAAAGTGAAACTATTATAAAAGCTCTTGCTTACAGCTTTGAAAATTAATTTTAATATATGGCAAACCGTAATTTCAATACAGTTTGTTGCTATCCAGCCACGACCAAATATTTTTTAATAATAACTATAGACAAATTATGGGAAATCGCTTAGGTTCCTCAGGCCTGCAAACTTTCATGTTGAGAACAATGGAGAACTCGGTTTGTAAAGCCAATTCCTAAAACACATGGCCTTGAATATTTTCTAGAAACAAAACAGGATTGTCGTAGAATGAAACACCTTATGATAAGACTAATCACTCACCAATACCATTAGAGCGAGAAGAAGACTATACCTTTTCTTGATGTGGTCTGTCTATTTGCAAGATGTATTGCTCTACTATTTGGAACAGACTTCTTAGATGATATAAAAGCTGAAGGAAGAAGAGCATCTACAGCTTCCCTTTGTTGTTTCCTTTTACATATAGGGTCAATGGGTCTTTCTACTGATCTACTTCCTACATCATTTTGTATACCCACTCCAATATTTCTATCAAACCTTTGTTTTTCTTTTTCACCCCCCTTTTTACCCTGACAATCTCCATCAGTGGCTGGCTTAGCATTCTTGAATGTTTTATTTACACTGTTTTCAGATTCATTGCCCTTGCTTACCGATGATGAATCATAATACTGCATTTTTGCCTTTTTCTTTGTTCTACAATTATAACTACTATGAGCTCCAGGGTACCCTCGTTTACTTTTAGAGAATGGGTTACATCTTCTCTGCTGTTCAGTATGTATGTTAACCTTGGTATTTTTTTCCTTGCTCTTAAGCTGTCTTGAAATATCATCTGATACACAGTTACTCTTGAATAATGAATTAAACATGGAAACATATGGCTTTTCAACTGACAAAACTAAATTTCTGTCCTTAGCATCATTAACAAGTGCTCCCCAGTTCTTATTTATCTGCAAGGTTCTCACATTTCCCAAAATCCACAAAGAGTGTTTGGCCCTTGTCAACGCCACATTCATTCTTCTAACATCAGCAACAAACCCAATACCTCTGCTTGAGTTCATTTCAGTTGCTCCAGAGGATGCCCTAACTGTGGAAACTACTAGTATATCAACCTCCCTACCTTGAAAACCGTCAACAGTATTAAGTTCAATTTCATCAATTATACAAGACCCAAAAGCAATCGAGAAGCGTGAACGCAATAGGGAAAGTTGAGACCTATAAGGCGTTATAATCCCGATCTTTCCTCCAACAAACTCTGATGGATAGCTGTCAAAACCAGCAACCATTCTATAACTGGCATTGAAGAAAAACCTATGGTATCAAAAACCAAAAGAAACATACACAGATATACCTCTTTCTGAAAAATCCAACAAGTTCTACTGCAGCATCAGCCTCACACTCATTGTAGAGAGACCCAGAGTTTTTACCATGAAGCTCCTGCCCATCCACTATATCGAAAAACAAATAAGGCCCAAGCCCTTTGGTCTTGTGAAATGGTTTTTCTTTGCTAGACATCCCATCACCATTCAGTAAGTTACCACCATAAAAATGCAAAGAAGGAAATCGGCATATCTCCGGGTGCATCCTATACTGAATTAACATGTAAAAAGCCGTAGTAGTTAGTGTAAAACATGTAACTAATACAAAGAAGTAACATTGAATGGGGAACAACTTTCATGAAAAGTTTGCTCCAGTTTTTTGAAGGGTCACATAAATTTGACAAAGGTAGTAGGTTGCAATAACTGAAAATGCTCTTCATTTCACCAGATGATACTTGAGCATATATCATACTACCTTTACCTTGAAAAATCTTGTAGCCAAAATTCAAGATCATGAAATAATGATGTTTAAATTTAGCATGACTTGTGTTGGTGTTTATTTTGCAATTAATGGAGTTTATGATTACACGGTTTTCAAGATAACTATTAGTTTTAGGTTTCAACGTTAAATTATACTTTGTGATGAACTTAAACCAGGATAGAAAGAAATAACTTTGCATCTCATAGATTCGGTCTATAAATGCATAAGATTGAGATGCATATATCCTTTCCATGAATGTTTCGATTTTATCAAAATGAGCAGGTTTACACTTTAGTTGCAACTATCCATATCATAAGTACGGATCTTTCTGATTAGACATACTTTGGAATTACATTACCTTAATTAACAAAACAAGCAAAAACATGCAACCACCCTTGGCATTATATCACCTTTTTTAAATCCTTTAGCGTTATATTACCTTTTTAACACACATTTCATATAGTGCATGCATGCGTGTATATGCAAGTATGGAGAGCAATGAAATACAAATGATCTTAGTTTGCTTGGTGGATTTGCCACTGGAAAAGAGGAAATGTAACGCATATATATAGGGTTGGATTCAAATGAAAACCAAGAGAAATTGTGTAAACCAATAAATCAAATCTTCACCTTTGATTTATTAAAATCAATGGCTCAGATTTTTTTAAATAAAAAAATCAGAAGTTTGTACTTTTGTAGGACCATGTGTAGAGAAAGTCAAACAAATATTAGCCATTGATCTTAAACATCAAAGGTGGAGATTTGGTTTATTGGTTTACACAATTTCTCTTGGTTTTCATTTGAACCCATCCCTATTATACATATATATATATATAGGGATATATAGGGATGGGTTCAAATGAAAACCAAGAGAAATTGTGTAAACCAATAAACCAAATCTCCACCTTTGATTTATGAAGATCAATGGCTCATATTTTTTTTGAATAAAATAATAAAAAGTTGTACTTTTATTGGAACACATGTGCAAAAAGTCAAACAAATATGAGCCATTGATCTCGTAAATCAAAGATGGAGATTTGGTTTACCGGTTTACACAATTTCTTTTGGTTTACATTTGAACCCAACCCTATATATATATATATATATATATAGGATAGAGAACGAATGTTAACCCTTGTTTATTGCGATAACCCGTTAACCAAACTAGTGGTCCACAGTAGGCCACGTCATCACTGTAAGTTAGAGTTACAGTGTTAACCTATTGGTTCACAATAAATGTTAAAAATTTTTTAAAAAAAATATAGCAAGACTATACTCAAATTAAAGATATTAAAATGATCTATTTAATAGTGTAATTTGTATAAAAAAATAACATCATACAAAAAGGTTAAGATGATTTTAAAAAAATAGTGAAATTTTTTAAAAAATGGAGCGAAAATTATTACATCAGTGGTGTAACGCGATGTAAAAGTTAGTTACACTACATAATCATGGTGTAAGTGTTTGTTACATTAGTGTTAACGGGTTATAGCAATAAAGGTGAGTTAACAACCGTTCCTTCCTCTATATATATATAATAGAAACACAGCCTACCTGCTTTGTAAGCATAGTAACTGGATAACCAGCTTTCTGTAAACGCTCAAACATACTGCATTGATAGAGATATTTACTTGCTACATCAGAGAGAACAGTTGCTGGAAGCTGCTTTGGATCTCCAACCTTAAACAATATAAATAATGATCAAGATTTTACATTGAACTTAACAACAAAAAGATAAACCTGTTAGACTTGTTCCCCCATACCATAATACACTTGCCCCCCTTTGATTTTAGGAGCTGTAAAGGAATTAGAGTAGCAGGTTCCAGAGCCTGTCAAGAAGAAAGTGCAGACTTAGAAAGCAAAGAATAATATGTCTAGAGTTACAGGAAGATCATGTCAGCAAAAAAAAAAAAAAAAAAGAAAAGCAAAGATTCATACTTGAGCAGCTTCATCAATTACAACAGCATCAAAGAGAGAAGTCTCAGATGAAGGGCTGAACTTATGGACTAACATAGATTCAGAGCACACTGCATAGAGATCTCCACCACAACCACTCAATGTTGTTATCACAATTTCAGCTTCCTTTAATATAGACTTACGCAATTTAAGTTTAAGAGCTTTTCTTTTATCATTAACTTTCTTCTCTCGTGCCTGAGCAGTGGCAAGATCTGTGTATACTGCTTTCTTGTCACTGTACAGCGCTCGTAACCTCGCCCCTATTTCTGCGTCAGACATTTCCTTCGCGTCATCACCCCCCATGCCAGCATCTCCTCCTTCAAGAAAATGTTTCGTGTCAGGATTTCCACCACTTAAATTGGCTCTTTTGGCTTCAAAAAACCTAATACGATCCATTAACTTCTCTAGCTTAGAACGAATAACGATTGAAGAATCTCCCCCATCCATGTCACTCTTCACATCCATCCTATTCTCCTCCTCAGTCAAACGATGGTCAACAAGAGTATCAATGAAAAAAGGTAGAGAACTTGAATGGACAGTCTTTGCATTACCAACCCTAACAAGATATGGCTTGTACATTGATCCATCACTTCCATACAAGCCATGACCGGAAATTCTGGATACTAGTTCATCAACTGCAGCATTTGATTGTGCACAGACGAGAACCCTACCTCTTATGGGACTAGTAGTAGCTTTAGAGTTTTTACCCTCATCATCTTTTAATTGTTTCGCCAATGCTGCATCCTGCCAGGCCCGTGCAAATGCAGCAGATTGACTCATCTGATGCCCTATATTCTTGTTGGCAGGTCTCATAACACTACTTTCAGTCATTTGAGTAGTCATTCCATGTAATGAAAGCAACGCACTGATAATAGCAACGATTGTCCGTGTCTTCCCAGTACCTAATAAAAAGGAATTTTCCAAATCATGCAAGGCACATGCAATGTTAAATAATAATAAAAGAAAGTCATAGACATTTATACTAGTAAATAATACCTGGAGGACCCTGTATGAGGGATAGATCATGATCATTTCTTAAGTCCACAGGTCCAATGGCACTACTTATAGCTTGAAGTTGACAGTCGTTAAAAGAAAATTTAAGTCTCTTCTGTAATGGCTGGGACAGCTTACTCAGATCCATCCTTGATTTAATCACCTTAGGTTGGTTATTAGGATTTAAGATGACAGGGAGCAAAGGAATGCTATGTAGTGATGACAGTGCATGAAATTCTCTTAGTTGGGAGGTGATGCTCATGATGCGATAAATGTACCACTTGCTTCGTTCCATTAGGAGCTTTTTGGCTCGATTTAGTCGAGAACATCCATTCTGAAGATACAACTTGATCATTAATATGCTTGATCTTCTTTTATTATCTTTCTCGCATCTTTCTACCTGAATCAATACAAATACAAATTGTGACAAACCTTAAAAAACCGTATGGGATAACCATTATGAAAAGAAAAGAACATTCGAGCAAGCAATGATTTCATCAGCAAACCTATCACCAGTGGTGTTTATGCCACTAACGATCAATTGTTAAACTAGCAAATCATATGGTATCTATGCATTATACAATACATAACTACATTCAGTGCTTTTCTTTGTTAATGAGTTGTGGTTCCAGGGACCAGGAGACGAATCAAATCTGATGTACATCATCTGTTCTAGCAAAGAAAATAATCAGTTCGGATGACTATAATTAAATTTTCAAAGCACTACCCAACAAAGAGGGACCAACCTTCATTATACAACCAAGATAAAAATGAATAAGGTTAACTTCAATTTTTCAACTATAATGTTCCTGTATATGAGTAGTGGTGTATGCTTGAAAAAAATTTCTTTAATTACTTCAAATATTCACAAGTGTTGCATTTTAGGGCACAACTTCTTTCTTGCTAATTTGCTATTGATCAGTTCTATCTCATGGGATAAAAAATAACAGACGAGGGGATGTTTGGCAATCTTGTACTGAGCCATTAAGAGGTCTGACTAAATAAAAGGTAGCCCCTATCATTCAGCTTGTTTCTGAAACTTACCCATTATAAGGTTTCTTTTAAGTGAAACAAACACACTCCACCTCTAATTGATTTATAATATGTATAAACATACAAACAGACCGAGTAAAATCCCACTCATAACAAGCTAATAGTAGGTCTTTGGAGGATGAGATAAAGACAAACTTTCCTCTGTCCTAGGAGAAAAAGTGGTGAAAAAACTGCTAATAATAGTATTAGTAGTAATAGAGTAAAGAAAATAGAGCAAGAACCACCTTGAAAGCAACACCAAAGCAAAACAAAGCATGAACCACCTCAAACGTAACTAGCACTTACACCAACGCACAAGGTAAACAAAAGGGTAGGAAAAGTTAAGGCCCCAAGACAAGAGTAAAACAAATTTATACACTCCCTAGAAAACCCATAACCTTATCTAACATCTCCATGAAATCCTGTCACCGATCATTCCTTTCTCCAACGGTAGTGCCATGCAAGAATCATCATGCGCCAACTAGTTAAAGATCAATTACCAAAAAAACAAATTGACCTAATTGCATTGTCCACCACCCATATTTATGTCCATAAAAGTATCATAGAATTAACAATGAAAAAATAAAAATGTTTAGAAATACAAATGAATGCCAACTCTACACTCCTAATAACATAAGAACCCAATATAAGAATAGTAATGTTCGCAGGTATAATCTAGGCAATCAAATGCGAGAACTGAACTCAAGGCGCAAAAGGCTCGTTTGTTGCCTAGGTGTCGGCCGCAAAAAATACAAGTTCAAGACAAGAAAAGTGCAATAATACAAAAATGGAAAATTTTCATATATCAGACGTAGAAAATTCATAATTTAAATCATTGGTAAGACTAAAATTATGGGATGTGTCAATAGTTTTGGGGTTGGATGTACATGCTATTTTAGGACATCTGGGATGTGCTTGTAATTCTAGACTCCTAAGCATTTAAATAGTTATGTGTGTAAAGTTAGTCAACAAAGTTAACATAAAAAGTCAGAGGATTTGAAAAACATAGGTGATAAGTTTTTCGTATATGAGAATTCTTAAGTATTCTTAGTTTTTATTATTTATTAATTAAAAGTATATGTTGCTATTTTCTTTTTATTGAGTTAAAAAAATATCATCTCAATCATCGGTTAAATAAAAGTGAAGGTCTATTATTGGCAGCTTCCAGTGTCCCTAGGATCAATATCTAGTTCTTGCCTAGCCTATACTATATTCCGATAGGTACACTCCTATTGTGCATAGTTAGTTGTTGGTAATTATCATAATACAAATTTAAACTTATTTTAAGAGTATTCCTCTAAATCACACTGATAAGAAACTTGGCTCTTGACTCAAATACCATAAATGGTAAATTAGAGATTTCATTGACGCAGATGATATGTACCAATCTATCAGTAGTATAAATAGTATGAAACCCTAATCCTCATGGGCTAAGTTCATGGGCCTAATTTTTAGTGATGACTAACCCTATGACGACTAACCCTAATATGTTCTAACATATATGTGTGTGTGTGCACAATAGCTGATGCACCTAACACACAATAATTAAAAAACAATTGACTCCAAGTTCCAAAACTCATGAATTTTATTAAAGTAAACCCCACCTTTAAGCACTTTTAAGAAGCACATAAGCTTGCAAAAACTTAATAAAAAGCTTAAAATGTCAAAATAGAGTAGTAAAGGTATATCTTCTGACTGGTGGCATTTTGACCAAAATGTCGAGTCATCATGACAAACATATCACCATTTTGACCTACCTTTTACCAAACCGGTAATTTAATGAAATCCTAATATGAACAAAACCCTATACCAAAGCAAAACTCATGCAGAGTTAGCATCCCCAATTCGTAACCTTGCATAAGCAAATACTACATAAACTATATTCGTCCAATGGTGCAAATGGTCAGTGAGAATGCATATAAAATGACTAAAGAAATAATTGAGATAAGTTCATATTGAACTCTACAATCGTTCAAAACAAGTTCATATTAAACTCTCTTCTAAAGCATGAAGATTTTATGTTGGAATTACTAATGCTTCAAAAAAGTACAATTTATTCAAATACTTGCGATACAAGAGGTGTAGGTTTTGATCACTCACAAATGTTCCTTTACCATTAATTTACTGGCTATGGCTATGAACTCAAAAATAAATAAATAAATCATTTTTTCACAAACAGCCTTTTTGTTTTGTTACTGGAATTAAAGACATTATCACAAAACCGCACAGATTTTTACTGAAACTACTTTAGAAAATATGCTTAAGCAGCAGTGTCTCGCAGCAAACTGAAAAGGCTATATTTTTGTTGATTTTAGCATGACATGGTACAACCAAGGACTTATGAATGAAGTAACTAAAATTTAACAAGGGAAATACACATACCTTTCCTACCATGTGAACCTCATGGAAAGAATTTTGAAAAGGCTGTCTTGTAAGCAATACAAGATCATTCTCAACAAAGGTTCTAGAACCTTCTAAGTCTCTGTCATCATGAACACAGCGAACAAGATGAAAATCATCAACTCTTTCCACTGACATAACAGACAGACTTCCGCATGACATTTCATCTGAAGAAGCCATCTCTGCGAATGAATTATGTAGCTGTGCTTTAAGCTCTTCTAGCACCAATGGACGAAAGACTGTAACGTAGTCATCAGGAGATTGAAAATAAACAGGAACCTCCTTCAAATTCCCAGCCAAAGCTGATGATGCTAACCCAACTGTAGCATAATAATCCATCTCCAGGATAGGTCTATACCAATCATCTAGCCTTACAGATTTGAACCTTTGGTGTCCACCATGCAGCCTCTTGGATTGAGAAACTCTGTTTTCAACTGGTAAGTTTAGTTGAACGACTTTCCGTTTTGGACCACTAGTGTTTGGTTTCCCTAGGTGTGATTGATGATGCCTTGCAGATTTTAATGCAAATTCCCATGGATCATCTTTAGCATCAAATACCAACTCCTTGATGACCCTATCACACTTTGCTGAAGCCTTTTTGATACTTCGGCTCGAAGATGTCCTAAAATCAGCAGTTATATTTTTCAAGCTCTGGCATGGAACTGAATTGTCCATCATGGAACTAATATTTTCTACAGATGATTTTTCTTTACTTTTGCCTTGTACAAATTTCCCTTTGACCACAGAAGACTTGTTCATATACCTCTCTACATCCAGCTTGTGATCCACTAATCCTATAGTCTCAATGGAAGAACTTTTACTAGCTTCGTTCATTTGTGAAGCTCTTTCAGCAACTTGTGAATTACTTGCTTCCTCACCATGAGAATCACTGAAAGTATCAACATCTTCTCTTACATCAATCTCATCATCTGAAGGAACTATCACAATCTCTTTCTCTGTTGTGGCCCCAAAAGCTGAATCCAAAATCTGCAAATCTGACTCCTTTGAGGTAGATTCACTTGGTTTTTCAGGCAAACACTCCTCGCTTAATATGTCCTCAGGTTGAGACAATGGTGCTTTAAAGTTTGATTTTCCATATGCATAGCAAGGTACATTGGCATCTTTCTCCAATGAAACAAATAGGCAAAATACCTGCTCAGTTAATTCAGCGATTGGAATGTATTCTGCAACCAAATAGCAAAACATGAAATTAAATTTGCTGATAATGAAGATGTTAGCAAAACATAGTAACCTATAAATAACAATGTAACAACACACCACACTTAAAAAGTTCTTCCATGGCCACGATAGCAGATGTGTTATTAACACACGACTCCTTAAGTAGATAAAGCAAAGAAAGCACTGTTTGTTTCCAATACCGATGTACAACGGCCAACGTAGACTTTCCCCAGTACATTAAATCCCGAACCCATTTATAGCTAGTTGAATTCTTCACCAAAAGGTCCGAACATTCTGGTAATTTATGCATAGATTTCTCGAGCTTTTGGACAACAACAGGCAAGCATTCAAGTAATCGGACACAGGTCATCTGAAACAACAGAAAAAAGAATGTTCAACTTTATCAGTCATGCTAAGACCCATGGTTGCTAGTTAAGCAAATCATCAAATCTCACATCACATAGAGGAAAGAAAATAATTAGCATAATCATCCACGTAAATCCTCCAGTACAGGTCAAATGCATGTGATGATGATAGGCAAATACTCTTACACCCTTGTCCATTTCGGGCATTGAGCCCCACAACCTCTTGGCTGGCCCCCTAGACAAACAGTTTTTTTGCTTTTTGTATTTTCTAACACGTATCCGATTTATAATGATATTTGGTAATAACAGGACATTAACTGTTTTGAACTGATGTGTTGAAAAAATACAGTTTCACTAAACATGCTTGTGGTTTTGTAGTAAAAAGAAATCACAAACCAGCCTGTTTACATTACAGATAACAGAAAAGGTAGTGTTAACAAAAAATGCCATAGTTATTCAAATTCAAAGGTATACAGAATTCAAAATGAGTTGCCACAGATATCAAATCAATATAATTGCCTCTTTGAAAGGAAAAATACTCACATAGCCTTCCACAACCTCTTGGTTAGTGGGCCATCTTTGATACCGCTAGGAGAAAGGCCTCTAATGAGAAAAATAGCCTTTCATTTGCTTTAAAATAGTTTCAAAAAAGGGTTCTTTACTTCTTTATCCTATGATAGAGTACTTGGTTAGCTTGTTTATTTTAAAAAATAGATCTATATCTCCCTGCTCTAATAAAACGGTAACTAGGAGTGACATATGTCAACACCACATTCATTCTCATCAATATTTTCTCACTTCTCTCTCCTATTAAATAATAACAAATGGTTGAAAGACAATTCAACACAAAATTAAAAAGTGTCCAAACTGATTGGGGAGAGGAATTCAGAACTTATCATCATTTTTTACCTCTTGGGATCATCCATCGACGCTCTTGTCCATATACCAGTGCTCAAAACGGCATTGTAGAGCGTCGTAACCGTCATGTTGTTGAAACAGGTCTCACCCTTCTAGCCCAAGCCAATCTTCCACAAAAATTCCGGCACTTCGCCTTCAAAACCACCGTCTACTTAATCAATCGCCTTCCTTCGCGCATTTCTTCCAACAAATCACCTTAACAACACATCTATAGTCGAAAACCCGATTACACCTTTCTTCGAGTTTTCGGTTGCCAATGCTTTCCTTACTTGCGCCCCTACAACCATCACAAAATGGACTTTCGATCTACACCGTGTGTTTTCCTTGGCTATAGTCCATCTCACCATGGTTACCGGTGCCTTGACATCGCCCCGAACGCATCTACATTGCCAGATATGCTAGCTTTAACGAACACATCTTTCCTTTTAACCTACCTACCCCATCTCCTATCGCACACTCTCCACCATTAGTCTCTATTTTCCCGAAACCACCTCCTATATTTCCTACGAAACACAATCCTCATGACCCACCTTCATCACCACCAGCCCATCTACTTCAAACAGCCTCGACCCAACCAAATCAAACTCAGTTCCACCTGCTGAAACTCCATCAGCAGTGTTTCACGCGGAACAGCCCCAAACCGGTTCTCCCTTACCAACCAAACAACCCCAAACTGAGACCTCCTTAACCATACCAACCCCTCCGCCACCACCACCTCGCACACGCCCATCAAATCTTCGACAAAACCCAAGAAAAAACACAACTCTACACCCCATCCGCTTATTTTTCCACCACCTCTTCCACCCCACCCGTTCCCACTACCTTAACTGTTGCCAACAAATCTCCGGAGTGGCGTCATGCCATGAACCAGGAGTTTCAAGCGCTTATTAAGAATGGAACATGGTCCTTAGTCCCTTATGATAATCGTTTTAACTGAATTGATTGTAAGTGGGTTTACAGGTTAAAGTCTAAAGCACAGGGTAAACTTACTCGTTACAAAGCCAGAGTTGTGGCGAAAGGTTTTCATCAAAAACTAGGCGTTGATTATAATGAAACTTTTAGTCCTGTTATCAAACCTACCACTATCAGGGTGATTTTATCTCTCGTTGCGACTCAGCAATGGTCCCTTCGTCAATTAGATGTGGAAAATGCTTTCTTACACGGTGACCTCTTTGAAACCATATTTATGAAACAACCTCCAGGTTTTAAAGATCCAAGAAAACCTAATCATGTGTCTCTTCTTCATCGATCACTATATGGGCTCAAACAAGCTCCTCGGACCTGGTTTCATCGTCTCTCAACTGCCCTTTAGCACCTGATTTTTCACGGATCCAAAACAGATCCCTCCTTGTTCATTCTTAAGGCAGGTGCCACTTTGGTTTACATCCTCGTCTATATGGATGACATCATCATTACCGATAACAACTCTGCCATTGACAGTATTATTAAACAGTTAAACTCCTCCCTTGCGATTAAAGACCTTGGCCCACTTCACTATTTTCTGGGAATTGAAGTTATACATCATCAAAAGAATGTCTTGCTATCTCAAAAAAAATACATCCTAGACATTCTCTAGCGTTCTTGTCTCTCAGATTGCAAGCCAGTTAACTCTCCCATGAATATCTCTCAAGTTTTGTCTCGGGATGACAGTCCTCTGTTACCTGATCCAACAAAGTACTGCCAAATTGTGGGAGCTTTACAATATTCCACTCTTTCGCGACCCGACATAGCATTCGCTGTCAACAAAGTGTGCCAATTTAAGCATGCCCCCACAAGGAACCATTGGTATGCTGTCAAGCGCATCCTACGTTATCTAAAGGGTACATCTGATCTTGGTCTTCTCATCCACCATACTTCAGGCTCCTTTTTACCCGCCTTCACCGATGCTCATTGGTAGGAAACCGCTATTCAAGCATTCTCTGATTCTGATTGGGCAGGCTGCCCTGTCGGTCGTCGGTCCACGGGGGGATTTGTAGTCTACTTGGGTTCTAATCTTATTTCTTGGACCGCCCGCAAACAACGAACCATCTCCAGGTCACCAACCGAATAAGAATACAAAGCTCTTGTTGACACTGTTGCAGAACTAATTTGGCTGAAGGCATTTCTACGCGAACTTGGTGTTACTACCAAATCTACACCCACACTTTGGTGTAACAATCTTGGAGCTACTTATCTTGCAGCTAACCTAGTTTTCCAGGCTCGTACAAAGCACGTTGAAGTAGACTATCATTTTGTTAGACAACAGGTGGCCCAAGGTCAACTAAATGTCAAGTTCATCTCCACCAACGATTAGATTGCTGATCTGTTCACCACGCCATTGTCCTCTTAGAGATTTATCTTTCTACGGTTCAAGTTGGTCCAAGTTGCAGGACGCACCCGCCCTCAACTTGCGGGGAATGTTAGACAAAATATTAGAACCTGTTCTTAATTATTACATTCTAGAGGGATTACTTATGTAACTATTAACTCTATTTATAGAGCTGCTGTAATCATTATCAATTCAATTAAAAACAATTACATCTTACGGTTTATCTTGGAGCAGAGTTTGGAGGAATATGATGCGGGGAATTGGAATCTGGTTGAAAGGGAGTGGGAAACGAACATATGTAGGGATCGGAGATGTGGGGGGGTTGTTGGCGAGGATTGAGTTTGGAATGGAAATACCTTCTCACTAAACCGAACATGTCTAGCTATGCAAACTCGATCAATGGATAGGTCCAAACAGCGATAACCATGACGAACAGGACTGTATCTAAGGAAGTCACATGATGTGGATGTGGAGCAGAAGTCTATTTTGTGTCGATTATATGGATGGAGGTATGAAAAACATTAACAGCCAAAAACACATAGGAACAAGTAATTTGGATGCGTGTTAAACACAAGTTCAAAGGGAGATTTGTTAGAATTGACACGAGACGAGAGTCGATTGATAAGATGCACCGCCATCTCGAAAGCATAGTACCAAAAAAGTTGGGGAAGATGTGATTGAGCAAGAAGGGTTGGGGAGGAGTGGACTGATTTGGGCATTGAGATGGAAGGCGCCCAATTCCGCACTTGTTACAGTGCCCATAAACTGTGTTTTGAGTTTATGCCCCTCCAAACAGTGGCCTAGTTTGTCCATTGGTGTCTCGCCCCTTACTGTTGTATCCACGTGAGTTGCCACGGGAATTACCATGATGACCACCACGATTGTTGTTGTTAGGTGGTCGAGAGGCATAGTATGCCTGAGGTTGTGGGTTGATAAGAGTGATAGGGTTGAGTTGGAAGCCTAGTTGAGAGGCTAACTGTTACAGGGCTGCTAGTTGAGTTTGTTGTTGTGAAGAAGGGCTTCTCTTCCTGTTGAGGCATGGAATACCCGGGGAGAAGCAGGTAGGATAGAGGCTGAGTTGGTTTTGTTGATCATGAACTCATGATCACTTAGAAGGCCATGCATTTCATTGAACGCAATAGGTGGTGAACGAGAAAGAAGAGTAGCTCTCAATCCATTTTATTCTTCTCGTAGGTCAGAAATAGCTAGCATAACTCGATCTTTATCTTTGATGGGTTCACCAATGTTTGCTAGGGCTGTTGCATACTCCTAGGCACGAGTTAAATAACCCTTGAAGAGTTGTTAGGTGCATACACACATTCTAAGGCCAGCCACAAGTCTCTGGAGGTTGTCGACCCTTGCATATGAGGAGAAGATGCTTCAGATATAGTAGATATAAGAATCAACCTTACGTGTGCATAATTGGCTATCCAATGGAAGTAACTTGGGTTGTCTCGGTTGATGCTTCTGCTGACGTTGTTGGAACAGGAACTTTCATTGGTGGACACAGTATGGTGCCATCTATGTAGCGGAACAGGTTGTTTGTAATCAGAAAGAGTTCGATCATTGCTTTCCAAAACCCATAGTTTGTAGGAGAAAGGGTGATGGCAAATTTATGAGAGTTGTGAGATGTTTTATCTTCAAAGGAGATGGCAGAAATCATTGCCATGGTAATAGGAAATATTAAAGAAAACTGATCGGAAGTTTTGAAAAGGCTGCTAGGGTTTGCGGCGGATGCTAGGGTTGTAGGAGACCGGAATTCTTGGCTCTGATACCTAGATAAACCGTATATTGAGGTTGAATGTTATTGATTGAATAATATTACATAATCTCCCTATATATAGAATAGAATATTACAATTGACTACCATCTAATTATGTTAATTACAATAGATAGTCTAACGCTACAATAGTACATGAAGATTAGAATACAATCATGAAATTTCAGTTTATGCTTCTAACCACCTTAAGCCATTTTGAGTACTACAGTATATAATCTGGACAACAAGAGTAGGATGATTGTATCCCAAAGTTCATACTTCATAGATGCTTGCAGTGACGATATGCCCACACCTTCGAGATAAAAAAATAAAGGCCCATATGTGCCTTTCAGTTTTCAGCAATAAACGTAAAAATAATTTAAGTGTTCTCCCAAAAATTAAAAGCACATCGACTTGAGGAGAATTGCGAGTACGGCAAGTGAACAAAAGAGACCACAAGGACATCGCAATGGAAACATGACGAGAATGTCGTGGATTTAGGTGGTGTCGTGGAGGAGAATGGCACTACCCGCCTAAGTTTAGATCACAACTTATGGGTTCTAGAACTTTCCAAACTAATCTTGAAGCAACAAAACATACCTGAACTAACCTTGAAGCGTGAAGGGTTAACTAGAAGACTCTAAAAAGCTCCACACATTTCTGGTCTAAGGGAAGGCGTAGAGGTTCTTAAGTTTCAAATGGCGTAGCGGAACCAACACACGAACCCGCACAAACGTACGCAGAAAACAGAAAAATATACGACACAAGGATTTAGCATGGTTTGGTCCGTATGACCTACGTCCACGGGCTGCAACTAGGGTTTTCTTTATTTGCTCAGTACAAAGATTACAAATACATAATAGAGTATATATAGAGACTAATTAGGGCTAACTAATAGTAAACAAGAAAACTAAACATGGGCCCAAGCCCAAAGCCTTCACAAACCCAACAATATCGCCCATTTGAAGACTTTGCGATAAATTCTAGCACGCCATCCAAGCACAAAGCAATGCTGTCATCCAGTAACTCCAGTAATCTTTAAACAAGTCTTCCAAGCCTCCGGTTCATAAAGAACAAGCTAAGACTCCATCACATCTCCTAGTTGCAGCGACCCCTCATCATCAAGTACAAGAAGAGCCGGTTGAAGCTCCCCCGAGCTTCAACTCAGTCGTGACTAGTTCTGCCAACGACTCATCCTCCATCTTAACCGATTTGGACATTCCACCTGATTCAAAGATACACCGAGGATCACCGTCACTCTCCCAATTCAATAAACAATCACCGGGAGAGAATTTTTCAATCGTAGTCTTTAAAACCCAACGTTTCTTTGTAACTATACCCGGAACACGTCCCGTGCTCCCACTGTCACCAAATCCCTTGAATGGTTTAGACTTTCGAACTCGTACACCTAACATCCCTGCTCCAAACTTCACGTTTGCAAAATGAACTCTCTTAGCACCAGATTTAGTGAACCAGATTTTGTCGTGCTTAACCGGCATGGTCATACATCCCTCAGCAGGTACCTCAACCATATACAATGACCCACGCTTTATACCACGAGCAATAACCAGATTACCATTGATCACCCTCCAATTACCACTACCAAACCTCACTTCCAGTCCTTGTTCATCCAACTAACCAACTGAAATCAATTTTTTTTTCAGCCCCGGAATCACCCTCACATTCTTTAAGTTCCATGTAGTTCCCAATGAAGTAACTAGATCAATATCTCCCATGCCCGTGACCTCAAATATCTCGTCATTAGCTAATCGTACCTTTTCAAAATCACCATGTTTAAGATTCGCCATCGTTCCCTCGTTGTCCATGGCGTGAAATGAAGCACCTGAATCCATGACCCAAGAGTCCATACTGTTTTCCACACTAAGTATCAATGTACCATTATCAAAAACATCACTAGTAGCAGTATTCAATTCTTTCTTATTCGGACACTGACTCGTAACATGTCCCACCTCATTGCAGCTACAGCACTTCACATTCTTCCTAGCTTTAGATGAACTCATACCTCGACTCCCATTGTTCCTGTTATTATCCCAACCCTTTCCAACATTTAACAACTCACTATTTGATGATTCACCCGAGTTTCTTCTTCTGACATCTTCACCCATAATCAGATCCCGAATACCATCAAGAGTGAAACCCTTAGTCCCCACAGAACTTGAAATTGCAGTCACAGTTCCAGACCAACTATCAGGCAGAGACGACAAAAGTAGTAGAGCCTAAATTTCATCATCAAACTTAATTCCAACAGATACAAGTCTTATTAAGATTGAATTTAGATTGTTGATGTGAGAAGTCACTGAGTTTCCTTCTTTCATCCTTGTGTTCACAAGCTCCCGAATCAAGAGCACCTTATTCGCTGCAGACGGTTTCTCATACCTATTTGACAACGCAGTCACCATGCCACGAGCCGTGGTTTCCTTAATGATGTTAAAAGCAACATTTTTCGTCAAAGCCAATGTAATAACCGCACGAGCCTTCTTGTCCTTTGATTCCCAATCAGCTTGTTCTATTTCCTCAGATGTTTCTCCTAGTACCATATCCAAGTCCTTTTGACATAACAATGCTTCTATTTGTATTTTCCACCAACTGAAATCAGAACCGTTAAATTTCTCAACCACAACCTTCCCGTCTTCAACCATCTCAAACGGCAAACAAGAAGCAAACCGAAACAATGAACAAACACAGCAATGGCACGAGCCTGAACTTGACGGTTGTTTAACTGAACACTATCCATTGACAGATTTGCTTCTACAATAAACCTTGTAGACAAATATAAACCAGAACGTACTTTTCTTTCACTAAACACGGTTCCCCAAACAGCTGATAATAACCAATCAAAACAAATTGAAACTTGAAAACACAAAACCCTAACCTTTACCCGACGAATCCAAGAGTTCTTCACCAAACCCTAATCGGCGGCTTCAAAGAGTTTAACTTGGTACTTTTTTCTTTTGTTGATCAAAACGATAAGCAAGACCTAATAACTTACAGATCTCGATTATCTTCTCTTTGTTAATTTCTAACAAACAAAAATAATTGTTTTTCTCCTTGATCGAAACAAACACCAAATAAATAGTCACGTGACTTTCTTTTTATTCACACAACAAAGAAAACAATTAATGTTGACTTTTGTGAACAAAACTTTGGTAGAAACAAAAAAAGGATTTATGGCGTCTAGGTGGTGTTTATGCAATATATGATAACTAGACAATATAGGATCCCCTTTGTTCTTTTGAACTTTAATCGAACAACTTTAATGAGAATTCCGAGATAGTGAACCTACCTTTCGCGATCGTTTCTTCAGTGTACTCCGTGTACAACGAGCCAAAGCTCTGATACCACTTGTTAGGTTTCAAGTGGCGCAGCGGAACTAACACACGAATACGCACAAACGATTATCACGCAAAAAAAAGAAAAATATACGACACAAGGACTTAACGTGGTTCGGTCGGTGTGACGTACGTCCACGGGCTGCATCTAGGGTTTTCTTTATTTGCTTAATACAAAGATTACATATACATGATAGAGTATATATAAAGACTAATTAGATTTAACTAATAGTAAATAAGAAAACTAAACATGAGCCTTCACAAACCGAACAGAGGCATCTTAAAAATTCATGAAGTCAATATCTTTCCTTAGAAACATCTAGACTTGATTGCAAATATGGAGATGTATGGAAACCTCTACGACCGTGTGTAAGGACTATTGTACAATAGTTATAAGAATCATGAGCTAGTATAAATAGGCAATAGGGGTGAGCAAATAACCGTCTTAACCAAACCATAACTGAATTAACCAAATTAACGGAACCGAACAATTAACCGACGGTTCAGTTAAGGCATAACCGTTAGCCGCACATTGCGGTTTGGTTTCGGCTTGATTTACAAATTAACCGAATTAACCGCATCGAACAGAATGCCATTAATGTACAACAAATTTAAAATACTACACATGATTTTACTAGAATTCCATATGTTCACCTTTTAAATTCACAATTGTAAATATATATTTATGTAGTGGGATTTCGTTGAGTATGAAAAGAACCCCCTTAACAAGCACAAGTAATGCAAGATGTGCGCACACATTGTTGTATGCACACCCCGACTTTGGTTTCGGTTTTGGTAGGACCTTAATAACAAACCATATCGTCAATACACCCTTAAAAAGTTGGTCCAAACCTAGCCTAATAAAAATTTATTAGTTAAAAATTTGGTTGAAAAGCCTATGTTGAATATATTGATTATTAACTGAAATTAACGATAGCTGGCGGTTAACAGAAGTGTGATTAACCTAAATATCGGTAGCAGTTTCTATTTTAAAAATGTTATTAACCGAACTATTGATTTCAGTTTCAAAAATGGTCTTAATCGCACTGAACAACACCATGCACACCCCTAATAGGCAAGGATGGCTCATTTGTTAAACGATCCCACTAAGCACATAAAACCCACAATAATAAAGCTACCGTAAAAGGCTAATCTTAGAACACATCTAAGAGCCACACGCAAGTCAAAATAATCACTAAGTGACACTTAACATAATAAAAATGTGACAAATATAAACTTTAGATCAAAGCTTTTGGCCAATAAATATACCAGCCTGGACCAAGGTACCTTTGGATTCGAGATTTAGCTTGAAGAAGAGGAAATGGTGTATAGCTTATCAGATATTTAGGATAGCATCCACAACAAGCACTCATATAATATTGCTGCTAACTGATTTAGATCCCAAAATGGCCAATATATAGATTGAGATAGGACTATGCAATCAGGTTTAACCGACCAGGAACCGTTAGAGCCGAACCGGGACTAAACCCAATTAGGTGAAACTCATGGAACCGTAACCGAACCGCATACTATATTCACGGTTCGGTTATCTTGACGGTTTTTGCGAGTCTAGAACCAATCGGTTCCTACAGAGCCGTGGACAATAAAATGGTATGCTCGGTATAACTTTCAATACAGAAATCTCCATGAAGTTATGCTTTTTGTTCAATCTTCATGGATGCTTTCAATGTAGAAAAATCATAATTAATTAATTATGTTCATATATTGATCTTGGATCTCCAACAACACACATGATGTTCACAGCCGATTTGAGTAGTAGGGTCGTAAATATCACAGCCAATTCCGACTACCTGTCGCTTAAAAACCCGTGACTTATACATACATAATGATTGTTGAAGATGGTGGATTATAAAGATTCCAATGATTATGAGCAAGAGTCGGTGAATTATACGTAGCCGAGAAACCCGTCGAGAGAAAACCAGGTCCAATGATTATGAATTTATGATGAAGTTTAACGAAGAAGATGATGCCCAATAATGGTGATGATCACCATTGATGTCTAATGATGATGAAAAGTGTTGAAGATGGAAGATTATGAAGATGATAATGTATATTAATCGCAGAATAGATGATAGGGGTTTACGTACATGATGAAGGTTCATGATTATGATGATGAACTAAAGTCACCGACTTAAAATATTAACCAAAACATTCACAGATTCAGCATCAAAATTAATTATTGATTCTATACCATACATACTTTACGGTTACTCGGTTCTTGTATGCATTTTAATGAGCGTGGAACCACCCGACCCGTAACCGTGAAGCCATGATTTCAGGAACCGCAGTGCCGCATCTTAACATACTCTCACGGTTCTAGATGATTCGGTGCGGGTAATTTTGCCGGTTCTAGCGGGTAAGAACCGTTAATGCTCACCCCTAGATTGAGAGATCTTAAATCTTCAATAAAAATCTCACAGGCTCTAGCTATTTCCATACATGCATGGACATATATACAAGTGTATAAGATTGACAAATAAAAATTCTAAATGCATTCTGAAAGTTAAGTTGTTTACTCAACTGTACCTGTGAGATCTTACGGTCAATGAATGTCTTCCCTTCAGCCAAGCATATGCAAAAAGATGGCCATGCAATTTCTGAAACTAAGCAACTAAACTTTTCCCAAAGTGTGGAATCAAACTTTGAAGAGTTTCCATCGGTATTTGTATTCATGGACTTAAATGTAGGCTGTTGTAGAAATCCACCTTGAGAAGAGAACTTTAAGCTACTATTGTCATTGCTTTGGCAAGATTGTACCCCTTCCTTAAGTAGTTTGCAAAGTACAAAAAAGAAATGATGTAAACTTTGAAATGTTTGCAGCACCGAGCCCAAAAGAAGCTGAAAATGACCAAAAAAAGTAATTTCACAAATTTGAAAACAACTGCTAAAACATATAACCTTCCATAATCATAATACTATACTACTTATAAAAGGTTATCCCAACCAACAAATTCATACCACATATTAACCATCGAGCAGTGACACTAGTGATAAAAAATGTCCCGCCACCTTCATAGGTATGGGAACATAATTGAGTATCCTGATTAGCCATCAACAGATAAGTCGTGCTTCTTATATGGTGTTTGCGGACCACTAGAAGGAAGCAATAATACATTAAGGCTTTTTGACAAGAACCTCTAAGATAGCATTACAATCTTAAGCCAAGTGTCACAAAGTTATCTTTCAAAGCTTCTGTGAGGCACTTTTAGCACCAAGTTCAATCTTATCCCCAATATAACAATTTGAAAGACTTCCAGTAGAACGCAAGATTATGTGGAGGTCAAGAATGCTTTGTATCGGCCATATGAAGCATTCACCTATGTATACTAGTGAATCCTAATCTTGAATGTTGCATCATACAAAATTCTATACAAGCATCTACATTCTTCCTTTCCAATCCCATTAAATCCCCATAATATTCAAAAGAGTTCTATATCTTTCCAAAAACTTTCCAAGAAGTTCCTAGAGAATTCTAAATTCTTCCTTTCAAGTCCCTGTCTTAATATCCGTATTTTATGTGGGACATGATGCAAGGCTATCTCAAAGGTATGGATAATCTCCATCAGAAACAATTAAGTTCTTGTCCAATTGAAAATGTTTTTGAATTAATTAGCATGCTACAAGGGTAGAAAACATATACATAGACGGCTGACAATTAGAGAGAAAGTAGAATTAAAAAAATACCAATTCCCGAGCATGTTTCAGCCCAAGAAAGACTGCTGATATTGACGCAGAGCATGAGCATAGAAACTGCAAACAAGAAAGAAGGCCCCGTGTGTTTGCTACTTGTTCAAGAATGCGCCTACCCACTTGCCTTGCATTCTGCAACCAAAACATGTCTCATAAAGACAGATCATAACAGGCAGAAAAGAACAAAATTATGTAAATTAGTTGATGGTGAAGAAGGTTGGAATTACCCTACCATAATAGTTACAATACTAGGATTACATAATTAACGACTTTAAAGGGAAGTATTTACATCATTAGGATCAACAAGTAAAAGGATTAAGCTTTCAGCCATCCTTGGTTCCCAAGCCCATTGCTTCCAAAGCTCAACTTGCTCCATTCTTGTAATAAAATGGGATGTTAACCTGTAACAAAATGATAAATACATCAGCAACAATGTCAATTTTGGTGTCCACTGTGCAATGATACAGTGCTTAAACGTAGATTTAAGAGGCATGCAGCATCAAATGATTAACCTCCTGAATGTTCTGATTAATGGAATGCACATTGTAGTGATCTTGACTGAGTTGTTCGATGCTTCTCCATCCCCAACTTCATCAGAACCAGATGGTGTTCTCCACCCCAATAACTGAGAGACCTTTGGAGCACGATTGGTTAACCAATATCCAAGTGGAAGAGCCATCTCAGTGCTACTTTCAGGTTCAACCATAGAAAAACGAGATAAAGCCCATAAAACTGCCTTCGAAAATGATACCGGTAGAACTTGAGGATCAATTTCAACTAAAACATCAACCCATAGCATTGGAATGCACATCCACGTCGCAAATTCTGATGATGTAGCTTGACCCTGCACACTAAAACCAGTCCAACAACTGGTACTCTTGTCCTTTTCTTCGACAACATCGGCAGATAGGCCTTCATTGTCGTCTTCGTCTTTGACGTCAACGATATTGCTGTCAACACCTTTATGTAAATGATAGTGTAACATTGAAGACACTAATGCAGATGCATCAGAGACTAAAATAGTTTGGATCAAATCAAAAGCAGGTTGCCTAAGAGAACTATAGAGTGATGAGTCCTTGAGAGATGCTACAAGAGAAGGACCCCTGTACCAAAAAAAAAAAAAAAAAAAAAAAAAAAAAAAAAAAGCAGAAATCATCAATAGTTATAAAAAAATAATAAAATAGTGGGGCAACAATTGTTTCACAATGCACAGATTTCAGCTATATTTTAGGACTATAATTGTCACACATGCATCACGTTTAATGGAAAGGAAACAGAATCTTGTGATACCTAGAAGCATGTATTGGCTGTATGGGAGTATATAAAAACAATGAACAGTCTTCTCCTAATTTAAAAGCTCCTTCAAAAGTTCTTTCAGAAGCGTCTGCCCATCTAATGATGACTCAGAAGTTCATTCTTCATAAGTTTGTCCAGGAGCACCCTAAGTAACTTCAAAAATTGGTTATCTGGTATTGTATTAAATGAACTGGGTTTGTACAACGTGAGGAAACCTCTATTTACAGAGGAAAAAACCTAAGTAATGGGCCATGGGCCAGGACAACTAAGTTGGACCCAAACTACTGCATATTTACAATTAACACTTCTCCCCAAGTAGGAGCATAGTAGTTGATCATGCCCAACTTGCTACATATAAAGTCTATTTGAGCCTTTCAAAGGGGTTTCGTGAAGAAATCTGCGAGCTGAAATTCTGCCTCGACATGAATTGGTTGAATGGATGAAGGATCAACCTTAGTTCCTACCACACGATCCCTGAGGAGATGGCAATCCGACTTCAGTATGTTTCGTTCTCTCACGAAATACTTGATTTTTGGCTATGTGTGTAGTCGTCTGGCCATCACAATCTAACCTCATCAAGTCATTAGAAACATCCCAAATTCTTTGAGAAGATAACGAATCCAAATCATTTTTGAAGTAACATCTGCCATGGCTCCATACTTTGATTTAGCACTTGATTTAGATACCATGTGTTGTTTCTTACTATTCCAAAATACTAGATTTTCTCCAACGAGCACACAATATGAGGTCATAGATCGTCTTAAAATAGGGCAATCTGCCCACTCAGCATCAAAAAACGTTTTCTGATATTCATCCATCTCCTTCTCTGTAAAACCACCCACATGACAATGACCCTGTTCAGAATATAGGATCCTTAGACCTAGTGTAGTCTTGAGATACCTTAGAACACGAAGAGCAACATCCAAATGTCCGGTGTACGGGGAGGCCATTGACCACCTAGCAATTAATTGGCAGATTAGCTCAAAAATCTCGGGTAAACAACCGACTACCTCGGGCGGATTCCTCCTTTTGCTCCTCTCCTACGGAGTATTAGCAGTCGTTTCCGGCTGTTGTTTTCCTTCCAAGGGTAGATTCTTACGCGTACTCACCGATCCGCCACTGGATTACTCGATGATTAAGCGGCGCCTAGCGCCGATTTTTACAACACTGTGTGTTTCAATGTTCTTAATGTTTATACATTTTGTGGTTGGTATATAAATTGTGGAATGGAAGTTAGATATAGCTCGTGATTCTTTTTTGTGTAAAGAATATTCCACATTCATGAAAAGTTCATTTTTACATTAAAGTTGCTTTTGAGTAATTAAGAATTTTTTTGTTAGTGCATACATAGTAACACATAGTAAAATGCACTACTTAATTTAATGACGATAAAAATATAAGCATGCAATACAAATGTTAAATATAACTACTCATATGTTCATTCTAAAGCATCAACCTTTGGTGAAGTAATCAAGAAGTAAGAGGGAGTTCACTATACACAAATGTACAAACAAAAACCAACACTAAAACCACTCATGTTGTTGAAAAGCAAGAGTGATACACACAATAAGCTTAGTCCATGCATTAAGGAAAAATCTAAATGGCCAATTAATTCAACAAAACTAAAGAAACATCATCAATGCAAGATCACACCTGTGTACCGTATTTTTTTGGGCTAATCAAACAAGTTGAAAGTCGGAAAACCAATTTGATTGTATGTTAGGGAGGTCTACTTCAGAGGTAATACACATACTCAGGAAAGACTCAAGAAGTATGATAGAACCCAAAGTTAGCTTGCTTAAGTTTAAATAAAAAAGCACAGATAGAGCCCTGTTCGAGAACGGTGATCTCCGATTACAAGGTTTAGAAACCTTATTTTTGATATACAAAAAACAAGACAACTAAACCTAAACAAGAACTAAATATATATACTCTAATTCTAATCGAAAGTTTTCCCCATCTCCTGAATTTTTGGATTAACCACCCACTTTCTAATTTTTTGAATTAATTCCCGCCACATACCAATAATTGGGTTCGTATCACTACTACCCGCCCAAAGAAACGACTTGTCCTCAAGTCGGTGACGTATCAGTAGCCCATGGTGGTCGCCACTCATGTCTTCCGATGGCGTTCGGTGCAACCTAGACACAGCGAGATGGTGGTTGCCCTCATGGTTGCACTCATGTCGCCTTGCTGCACAATCGATCGGTGGTTGGTGATTGAGCTTCATTCCGTTGAACCCTTTGAAAAACCACCCATAAGTTTTTGCCTCTCAAATAAGTTTGGATTTCCATTTACTGTTAAGTTAACTTCCCTCTCAAATAATCAATTTGTTTTCTTTCATGTTGAGAATTGATATTTGAGAAAAATAGTATTGATTGGTGGTTCGGTTGTTGTGGGGATTCTGGTTGATGGGTAGTTCTAACAAAGTTGTCGAGAGGAATGGCGCTAGGGCTGGTAGTTGTGCAAACGACAATTCAAACCGTGCTAGGATTAGGGTTGTTGCGACGTGTGTTGGAAATGGCGGTGTGGGATGTGAAGTTGTGGCGGTGGTGTCGAAGCCGATGGTGACGCCACCAATTTAAGGAAATGTATAGGTGTTGGTATGGGTGGTGATGCTTGCTTTTTGGTTGGTTTTCCAAACATCAAGCTCTTGATCATTGCAAAATATCATCATTCCATTATGACTCTATGGCAGCAAGCTTGGCAACGATGGTGGCCAATAGGGAGGCGATTTGATCTGATGAAACACATCTATCGTTACCGGTAAGTTGGCTTGCTTAACTTCAAACAAAGGTACAGATACAGCCCTATTCGAGAAGGGTGATCTCTGATTACAAGGTTTAGAAACCCTTCTTTTGATAAACAAAAACCAAGACAACAAGAACTAATTATACACTCTAATTCTAATCGGAAGTTTGAATCCCACTTCCCCGTCTCCTAAATTTTTGGATTAACCACCCACTTTCTAATTTTTTGAATTAATACCAGCCACCCATGGTTTAAAAAAACAGAGGCGAGACGGTAAGAAATTGTACATGAGGCGGCGCCTCATGGGGTTCATCTGGTACGTACACCTCAAAGGGGTGAGGCGGTGAAAAAAACGCCGAGGCGGGACGTCATTTGAGGCGTTGAGGCAAAAAATTTGGCATGTTCGTGTTGCCGGAGTCGCTGGAGTTGCAGATTGCCGGAGTTGCAGATTGCAGGTGTTTCAAGGAGTAAGGGAAGATGAAGAGGGAAGGAGAACAAGATGATTAAAATGCAACAAAGAGAAACTAAATATACAAGTCTTCAAGTACTATAGGTAGTCTATAGCTGCTGCTAATCACTGTAGGACTACAGAAGTGCAGGTTTTTTCTATGTAGAGTTCTTTTCAAATGTTTATTTTTATATTTATATTTTTTGATTTATTTTATTTAATTTATATATTTTCTTATTTTGTTGTTTTTTCCTAGTGTGTGTTTTCTTTTCTTCTTTTTCTGCCTTTTTTTTTCTTTCTGTTCCTTGATATTTTTGTTTGTACATACTACATACAACTTGATATGTTAAAATATTGCTTTTTAAAAGTAACACGTTCAATTGTTTGCAAGATAAATGTTTATTAAGACTAGTATGTGATTAGATAAATCATGCTTATTTTTTTATAAGAATTATATTTTTTATATATATTTATTTTTTCCGCCTCGGGCTTACGCCTCGTTTCGCCTCGAGGCTTACGCCTCGTGAGGCAAAGGGAAAACGCCTCGAGGCTCGATTCCGTTCCTTTAAAATTTGCAGCCACCTACCAATTGTTGGGTTCGTAACAAAGTATAAGGAAAAAAAATAGGACTTGCATATTGTTGGATCAAGACTTCGATTTCACACACACTTAAACTCACGTAATGTTACTTAGTGCTTACTGCTTGAACTCCATATTCAATTAAAACAACAATATTACAAACCTTTAAATATTAAATAAGCAAACAAACTACTCCTACTAAGATGGTTTACATGTGCAGAAACAATCCCACGTTCACATCCACAAAACTTGGTCAACTTAGACTAAGTTCTTAACCGTGACCATTAAGATGTTTAGTGATCCATTTTCTGACCAGTTTGACCCGCGAACAAACCCGATTAACCCAACATTCACCCCTTTAATCAGTTTGGTCAACTTAGACTAAGTTCTTAATCACAATCTTTCCATCTTGATTTTCCCCGGAAACACGACCTCCACCTTGATCACGTCCAAAATCTTCACAGTTCTACTCGAATCAAGTTCACCACATTTGTATGTTTTAACATCTCACATGGCATCCCATTGGAACCGCTCATTAACATCTTGACTCTTCACGGATCAACGACCTCTTTTCCGGTCACATCCAAAGCCACCCGATTTGAACTCCAACGCCATAATGTTAACATGTATTTTCTCCAATATCTTTCTTTTTCTTAACAGCGATAACCTTCACCGATCACACTTGTTCAAAGAGGCTTCTCCACCGACCAAGAAAACAAGGTCACACCACCTTTAACGTTTTCTTTCTCTGCCAAACAAAACCGAATCCAAAGCCACCTGCTTTGACGGATCCATAAAGCCCGTTTTTTCACGCACTTCCGTCCGTAAAACTCTTATCACGAAACAAGCCGATCAAGGTTCTTTGATCACCTCTAACAGCCCCGGAACAACAATGTTTATCACCGGTCACCCCCGAAGTCTCAAACGGTACTTCTACCATGACAACGATTGAACCGAAACACCTTCACGCTCCGTTTTCTGCTGTAAAACACTCCCGAAACAGCCCCTGCTGTCCTGGAATGAACCCGGTTCCCTGCTGCGTTTGCCGTGCAGCGACGGGCTACACCTTTCGACGGTCGACTCTCAAACCGGCCTTCTCCGTCTCTCGAGCCTTAGGCTCTGATACCAAATGTTGGACCAAGACTTGGATTTCCCACACAAAACTCACGTAATGTTACTTTGTGCTTACTGCTTGAACTCCATATTCAATTAAAACAATAATATTACAAGCCTTTAAATATTAAATAAGCAAACAAACTACTCCTACTAAGATGGTTTACATGTGCAGAAACAATCCCATGTTCACATCCACAAAACTTGGTCAACTTAGACTAAGTTCTTAACCGTGACCATTAAGATGTTTAGTGATCCATTTTCTGACCCGTTTGACCCGTGAACAAACCCGATTAACCCAACACATATGATGGTCATTGACATGAGGAAGGCATATGGATAGTGTTGGACCAATCTTGACATTAATTAAAGTTAGGGGTCTATTTTGTAATTCGTTTTTTATCTTTATCTAGTAAAATAAATGGATAAGTTTATTAGGTAGTTTAAAGCTTTATCTCTAAAGAATTTGAGATAAGCTTTTGTGATTTAACTTTATCTCTAAAGGATTTGAGATAAAGCCTATTATGTAGGAATAGATTAACTTGATGGGCTAGGTTAATCAACTATAAATAGGAGATAGTTTTTACTTATTCTTTGTAAGTTTTTCTATCAATTAAATTGGAGGAGTTCCAGAATTGTTCCTGTTCTGGTTGTTTTCTGTTTGGTTTTTCTGGTACCAATTTACTTCAAATAGTGTGTCTCGTAAATAAGGTGACCTGGGAGAATCTTGGGGCAAGAATTCCAGGAAGGTGTGGTGAGATAATTACAGAAATGTGTGATACCGCCAAAACGACCGTGAGGCTACCAGTGGGTGACTCAGACTCATTTCCTGTGGAAGAGGAGCAGAGATAGACCAAAACTGACATGTGAAAGACTATATTAGGCAGGATTTGATAGAATTGCACCTCTCCGAGGACATTATCAGTGATAAGAGCTCTTGAGGACGTCGAATAATAGGTAGGAGTTCTAAGAAAGAATGCAGGTTGAGTATATGGGCCAGGGGATCATATCTTCAAGCGTGTTTTAACTTAGGATGTCGTTAGGTTGCCTGTAGTGGTACTTGTATATGGTGTAGTTATAGGTAAGCCTTACTTATATGTGGCAGTAATTTATAAGTATACATTTACTTATAGGTGTGCCTTTAGCCTTAAAGGTGCATGCCCTATAGGTGGCAAGTGGAATGTGAGATACATTACTTTCAAGATTGTGTATGCCTTCAAGTGATGCCATCTTCCACTATCAATGCATTTTTGGTTTGTAAATGTGTTGTGTGTATGTGTTATTGATTTTTAGCTTGTATGTTTTTTTCTTCTCTTTGAGTCAGGACCTCTCTGAAAGTAGCCTCTCTAACCAACCTTGTTTAAACCAAACTTCAAAATTTCTTAACATTCTTTAGTGATCTTAAGTACTAAACATGTCTAATACATTGATATCAAGATTAAAGAAAGCAAGAGAAGAATTACGCTGGTGTGTGCTTTTTTATAATAATTAAACATCTAGAGAGATTGTAGAGAGAAGTAAAGGGGTGATCCATACCAAATGCCATAAGAAGAAGATTGGTTATCCATACCAAGAGTAGTAAAGTTAAATCATTATTTAACTTAAAGACAAAATTGTGCCATGTGATCTCCACTTATTCTAAAGTTTAGATACCAAAGACAACTCTTAATTGAAAACCAATGGGGAGATGTAAGGTGGACTATTTAGCATTCATCTAAATCAACATACATCCTTTTGCTTGTCTTAGGATGTATTCGTACTTGAAAATCTTTACATATTGCCCTACACCCTACAACTTTCTCAAAACTAAAATAAAACTTTAAAAAATAAGGACTTTGAAAAAAGTAGCCACTCGTGAAAATGTTAAGGTAATACTGCAATAGTAATTTTTTCTTACTCGCTTTACTTTGTTATCAAACTTAATTCTAACGTTGCTCTAATGGGATTTCAATAGAAGACGTGTTCATCCATATTTGAAATGACTAAAGGCTCCCATCTGTCTTCTTCTTTAACTTCCTATCCTTTGTACATGGCACTAAGCAATGAAAAGGCCATTCAATTTAGCACCCAGGATTACATGCATGTGGTCCTTTAATGTATATGATCCGGAATGAGTAGAATAACTTTTCTTTTTATTTTCTAGTACAAAATTGGGTACAATAATCATCAAGAAGAGTAAAGCATACTCGTATTATGTGTATCTTGATACATGCAATGTGAAAAAAGGTTGGTTGCACTAAAAAGAATATGAAAACCTTTAAAATTGATGTCTACCTCATGTATATATGGACATGCTGCTCCTACAATATGAAGATATGCGAACAACCCTAACTCTTTATATAGTAGTCAAAAATCACGAGGCACACGCCTAGGCATAGTGCTTCTCTAAACACAAGGCATAAACTTTCATAAACACAACTCACCTGTGCACCTTTGAACACGTAGGCGAGGTTCAATCTTTTTTATCTAGGTCTTAACTATTTCGATGATGATGATGATGATGAACAGCGAATCTTGCTTATTTTTTGTAATATGTTATTAGCTTTGAACTTTTGGTAAAAATTTGATGATTCTAACATGCAAATTTGTTAGGTTTGCAATTATATTTGTGGGATGGTACTTATCTTTTTAATTTTATGTGTCCGTTATATGTATTTCTAATGATGCTTGGAATATGCTTTGAGAATTTGATTACTTAAGCCCAATGTTGTAAAAGTCGTTAGGCACTGCCAGGTCGGTTGACTGGGGAGTTGCGAGTACTCGTTCTAGGCGGGGAGTACTCGGACATAATAAATTCTAAAAAAAAAAATTTTTGGAAAACTATACATATATTAGATAACGTAAGTTCACTAATATGTATACCAAAATATATGAATATTAATATAAATTAAAAGGATACATGTTTAATTATAAAAATAATTTAATATTTATTCTATAATATTATAGACATAGTAATCATTTAATAATCATCTTCCAATGTATCTACATGATTAATAACAAAAATCCAGCAAAAATTGATAAAAAAAATAGCGAAAAACTCACGAAAAGCAGCAAAAATCCGAGTTTTCCGAGTTGAGCCGCCTAGCTCCGAGTTGGACCGACTAGCTCTAATTTTGACCGAGGTTGACCGATTCCGAGTAATGGGACCGAGTTGAAAAAATTTGCTTCAGTAAGTGGTCGAGTCCCGAGTACACCCCGAGTACTCGGCCGAGTTTTATAACACTGCTTAAGCCTATTATAATCTTAAAATTAATTAAGGGTTTATTTTTTATGTCGATTAATTTGTTAGGTCTCCTTGCATTTCTTTTACATGATCTATAAGGCTTTATTCCAATTGTATTAGAATATTATATTTTTTTGTCAATTAATATTGCATAGTTTGGCATTGTTACAAAAATTTTCCTTACAAAATGTCATAAAAAAATAATTAATGCACATTTCTTAAAATAAGCATGATTTACTAAGAAAGGCATACCAACCAATGCAAGAACATAAAAATCATTGAACTTATTTAGTAATAATACAAAGATTGTATACCACATGTGCGCACATTCAAAAGGCGGGCAGGAAGGTTTCGTCTTGTAACCTCGGTGGATGATGAGAAGAGCAATCTGCAGACAGAACTTAGCCATCAATTATTAAACAAGACAATGCAAACAAAATTTAGCCATCAATAACTAAAAAGACAGTGCAAAGACCATATATGACAAGTCTATCCATTATAGACGTTGATATAAAAGCAAAACAGATACCTGGCAGGCTTTTTTTCTCATTAGAGTGCTGAAGTTGCTACTAACAGTCACTTGATGCAGAAGAAAATACAGAAAATATCTGCGTTGTGTTTTATGTTCACCATCTTGCAACGCCTCAAGAGACTGCAGAAATAGGCTGTGTACATTATTAAGACCACAAAATGTCTTCTGACATAATTTCCAGTGTCAAATGGTGTACGAAACAGAAAAACATAGAGGACTTAAAATTTAGCGCAAGTATAGCACACAAGCATGCCTGGAGAAAAGGTGGGAAAAGATCAAATATTTCTCTGTGGCTCTTCTCATCTTGAGTATGAAAACACTGACCCAGTAGTGTGTCACGCATTACACTTGGTGATAATGTTGCTCTTAACCAGAGCTTACATCCTTTAAAGATTAAAAAAATAATAATAAAAAAAATTAGAAGACAATAACAAATAAATCATGCAACCAAATATTCTAAATTATGGATATAAGACCAAAGGAAGACATACCAAGCATATCAAAAACAAGTCTAAGGCAGTTGATTGCAAAAGAAAACTCAAGAGAATCGTCAGAAATATGGTTGAGCACAATGCTCAAAAAACTAGGATAGCGCTCCAAGATCCCTTCTTCAAAAGCATGAGGCTCTAGAAACCCAAGCCTTTATAAAAAGCAAACATGAACATTATAAGAAACCAAGACATGTCTATAATACTACTACATAATTAAGTATATTATTAATGAAAGTAGAAAGGGACAGTTTCAAAAGTAGGCAAAACCACTGCTCCCTACAATGCCTTGATACCAAGCCATACAGTTACACGATCCAGCTGCATCCTTGGCCTTGAGCTCCCACAACTAGTAGGCATGACTTCTGTTTCTAAAAATGCAATGCATTTCTTGAGCAAGGGCTGCAAAGGTTCCAAATCCTCTGCACTCCTGGGGAGAAGAATAAAAACACCTGAAAGTCAATTTTGTTGCCTCTCTAACATACAAATAAAAGCTTCATGAGTCTGTCACCCTTCCCAAGGATCAGAACAGGCAATCCAAAAAGAAGAAGAAATTTACATCCAAGAAGGTAACGAGTAAGAATGCATATACCGGATGAAGGCTCACACTACGCCTCCAATAATTATCCTAAACATTATTTGCTCGCTTGCTAGTTGCAAGAGTTTTTCCATGCCTCGGCTCTTTATTTTATAACTACTCTCATTGCTGCTTCTTAATTCTTATAGACTAGTGTCCCATACAATTTCCTTTTACTTAAAAATGGGCCCTAGAGTGATCTCAAGATGTCACCATTATTTTATAATTAAAAAGAACATGTCACCCCAAGTCCCAAGAAGACTGCAATCATGAAAATAGTTTAGCATTCCCCAGAAAGTCGTTCAAGTCAGCAACCGCCAACCAACATCAAATATCTCACACAGCATACATAAAATCTTGCCGACCATTCGCCAGAGAAGCGACAAGAAACTATACCTCATTTTTCCCATGTTTCCAGCTAAGCGGAACCCTAAAGATCGACACCTCCTAGTTTTGAGGAAAAGTAGAGCATAAACTCCCTACAGAAAACCATCAGAAAATACTCAATGTGGTTGAAGGAGAATTGTTATGAACCAAAAGAGATAAGAAATGCATGTTAATGTGGTACTGGGTATTGCTGATGGCCTGCCAAAGTCAGTTCATGTGAATCCTCAGCTGTTTCCATAAATATCTGAAACTCCGTGGCCAAGAATTGGTCATCCAACAAGACAGGAAACATTAGCACCTGAAAGAGAACAGAAAGTAAAATTAAAAACTATTGTACAAGATATCTGATAGCCAGGCTTTAATAGCAAGAAGAATAAATAGATGGTATGGCAGAAAGTTTAAAAAAGCAAAAATTAATTATATAAATTGGGTATAAAGTAATATATAAAATCCAAGTTCCAGAAAATATTCAAGAATGTCTTTCGTAACCCCAGTAGAGAGTGAATTATAAAATCTCAAGTATTATCCATGTACAGCTCTCAACTTAAGAAATTAAGATCCAAACTCCAAATCCAGGCATACTTCTGATTATAGTTAATTAAAATACCCTTCCGTTTAAAAAAAACTAACTGTGTAAGTGGGTTAGAGTTAATCGAGACACATTAGAAACCAGGGGAGTAAAATCAAGATTTTGAAACCTTTGGAGGGGGGAAACATTGTTTGGACCAAACCACAGTGAGCAAATCAAAGTTTACTCTATATGTTATATAATATATACTAACTTCTTAAAATTTTGTTATGTCAATCAGTGAGTTGATTAGTCAAGAACTAATTAATGAGTTCACTAAATCAATTTGTTTGGGTTTTTTCTATTTCGATAATTGGAGTTATTTGAAGGATAGATTTAGTTTGTTAATTTTTTATTTAATTTCCTAGTTGGGTTAGAATTATGAATCTTGGTTGACAAGTTATTTAGCTACAAATAAGGACCACGGTTTCCTTTCGAAATAATAACAACAAAAGTTGACGAGATAAGAGGTTGAACAAAAATACCACAGCTTCAATCCATGTGATCATTCAATCCAAGCATGGAAAGGTTCAAGAAAACTAGTCAAAGCTTAAGCCCAGTTTTAAACGACGATAGTGGGTGAAAAACAAGTGAAGTGTTCCGGGTGATAAAGCCTCTCCAGAGGATTATGTGCTGAATATGGATAGTGTTGTTTGTTCTCAAAGTGTCTCAGGATCCAAAAATTCATGCCAGTGGGAACCAATGAAGATAGAGGCGACCGTTAGGAGCAGACATAGCCATGATTGTGTTAGAGCTCGAGGAATACCTCAGCTATGACCCTAGGCAATGCTTAATGTAAATACTATTATCACTTGTGTTATTTGTACGTAATGTTTAGCATATCTAGCTAAGTCTACATTAAACAGCAGTTTACTTGATTCTCGTTCACTACAACTTTTTTCTTGCATTATTGAAACTATGGAACGAAGCAAAATATAAGATTCGCTCCGCATTTATGACAACATTTATAAAATATAATACCTACTACCAGCTAAATCCAGCCTTCGTAGCCCACCGCCACTATACAGCTTGATTTTAAAAAGCGAGAAACCAATCAGAAAATCACCCTGTACATGAGGTCATCGCCTCACATGCGCCTTTAAGCGCTTCAGTTTGATTTTTTAGCTTTATGTGCGCCTTTTTGACACGTTGCGCCTTAAGTCATCAAAAGCAAGCCCCTGAGGTCACCTCGCCTCTAGGCGCACTTTATAAAACCAGATATACGTAACAAAACAATCCAAATTTAGGTAAACTTGAAAACTTTGAAGGAGTAAACGACAACAAAATTACCTCATACATGACGCTAATTACTTTTGCATTGTCTTTCATTGGATCATACTTCCCTTGTGCCATTTGTGTGTTCATTTCTTTCAATTGATTAGTCACCCTTTCTTCATCTAACCTGCATAAAACATCAAGAAGGGGGCCAATTGAACTCAACTCATACTCCATGGCATATGTGTCCTTGGCTTGATGATGCTGACAAATACATTGCATGCAATCTTGTAATTCTTCAGAAACTCTTTTCCATAAAAGCTTGAGGGGAGAATCCTGACGATCATCTTTAAAGTAGTTGTAGAATGTTTCAAGCAGCGGCCCCATTATATCCCAGGAGCCGCACCAAATATGATTTTCTCTAGGAAGAGATATTAAAAAGTTGAATGCATCTGAGAACCTGTATATATAAAGAACAAAAAGGATATTACATTCTTCATAGGTAAATAGGTTCACATACAAAGTACATTAAACCCAGTGAGGCAGTGACCATCATTACAAACTGATTACTAGCAGGAATCAGAAAATACTATAGAGATGGTAGGGTACTGTTATCGCTATATACTGCAACGATCGCTCAAGTGTCAAAAGCTCCAAACGCTTTATTAGTGGTTTACCCTTACATTGTTTGTGTAAATCCATATGCAACTAAACGGCCTATCAAGCACATAGAAAGGGGCAATTGCTTGCCTGGTACAAATCATCAAGAAACTAAGCCGAGCAGACAAGTAATTTTGACAGAATGGAGTCTCAAAAATCGTAATGAAATACTCACCATGTTTCTTTAAGGCGACGGGTGTGAAGTTGTTTTGAGTGATCGAATTCGTTCTCGTCATCGTCTTGTTCTTCAATGACCCTCCATCGGTTTAAGAGCTCTGTTCTCGCGACGAGCTTCTTCGACATTTTTCAAGCGCAAGGCTGAACCTCAGGCAGCGTTCAACCCTATTTCAGAGTACGAGAGGAAACAGAACCTTCTAATACCAACCAAAACATATAAATAGCAAAAGAAAACCAAGAGATTTATTATTAGGTTTACCAGGCAGAAACATAAGGCCAAGGAGTAAAAATTATTATCTTTTTTTTTATTTTTAATTAAATAATATTTTTTATACCTTTATTATTATTTATTTTTTTTATTCACTTACAATTATTTTTAAAAATATTAAAAAATTTATAGGAATTAAACAATGATTATTCAAATATACCAATCAACAATAACATTTTCTCTCTTTCATTTACAACCACTCAAAACCATTCCATATAATATACCAAACACACTCACGTATTTTTAAGATAGCTTTTAAATAACTAAACTAATTATTAATAATATTATTTCTAAATAAACTTTTATATTTAAAATAGTTTTTAATAAATTAAGATAAATATATTTTTATTAATGTTATTTCTAAATAAATAATTTTATAAAAATAAATTTTTCTAATACATCAAACTTTTTAAAAATACGAAATATTTTAAAATTGATGTATTTAAGAAGTAAAACTTTTACAAAACCAAAAATAATTAAAATTGTGAGTTGTAGTAAATAAATTTTTAAAATGTTATTTCTTTAAAACGGTTTTGTTTTAAAACAAAATGTTTAATTTGTTTTTTGGAAAAAACCAAAAGAATTTTTAAAATAAAATTTTAAAAGTTGATGTCATTGTTTTATTACTTATAGTCTTTACGCATACATAAATTCAATCATATCTTATATTAGAATATCGTTTTATGATTAATTAACTTTTACTTTATATAATATTTTATTTATTGAACCTGTATAACACACATGTTTACTATATGTAGTTTTATCGTATTTCACTTCATCTCACTTGTATAAAAATGGTTCGGTCTTCTTTCACCCATTTTTTCTCATTATAAAATATTTGAAAAAACTAATTGTGTAGATAGGGCTCCCCTTCACCTCATTGACACATAGCGCGCTTAATACCCTTTAGCGCTCCATTGGGCCCCTTAATCATGCCAACTCAACATTAACACCTGCGGCGCTAGTGTATACCGCGTAGCTTTTATGCTCATTTACCTCTCATATCCGTTAATTTTTATTTTTATCATAAATTAATTACATGGATAGTCCTTGTGGTTTGGATCCATTTTTTTCATTAAAATATAGTAGGAAAATCAATTTAAGAACCTAATTGCAAAACCCACCTCCTCCTAATTCCCCGGCATCGCTTGTATTTGCATAAAAATTTCTTTCAATGCATATATTCAAGTCCCTAACCAAAAATTTCATGATAATTGTTCTCCGTGTCTCGTAACTATGTATTTAAACCTAAATTAGTTCCACTGGTTAGGATTAGTGAAGAAAAAAAAGACTTGATTTTTATTATTGGTGAAGTTCGATACAGGAATACACAATCTCACAACCCCATCTTCACATGCTCACCAACCTTTTTAGTGTTTTATTCAGCTCATCCATACTAACATACGTTAAAGTTTGTTTTTCCTCCTCAAGGATGCACTACATAACTCCTATGGTCACCATGTCATGTACTTTCTTTAGATCAGAATCTCGTATTTAAACCTTTTTTAATTCGCTTTATCTACTCATATTTTTATCTTACCATATTTTGGCTAGTATATCTTTCTAAGTATTCTTCAAACCCTTACACATATGTATACATTCTTTCATGTTTCCTCGTTTTTATATCCTCTTAAGGCACCTGCCAAAAGCAACTTGTCACTTCACTTCTCATGTTATTATTATATGTGAGTTTTTTTCTAGTTAAAGCATATTTAGGTTGTCAAGGTTCTTGTCCTACAATATTTACCTTATAGTAAAGTTACTTGTTAAAACATATGTGGAATTCTTACAACTACTAAAGTTAGTAGGTGCAAAACTTATCTTAGGAATGTTTTTGTTAATCATTGAATCATTGGCCACGAAAATTTCGTCTTTTATTGATTTATATTACCATATGTACAACCTTGTAGTGAAAGTCGGCTTAACTTTTCTCTAACAGATGGACCGTGTAATTAATCTTGTATGGTGAAATATCAAAACATGCTCATTACATTAGCCAATCATTTGCTGGGTTTGTGGGGGCTTGGCCTGGTTATTTGCTGAAGATTTTGAAGATATGTTTTTCGGTTTAATGAAGATTTAAGACATGAGAGGTTTGAACCGGCCCCATATCTCTAATTATGGCTCGTTTACGTATTCTTGTTCAACAAGGGTTAAATCCTATCTGTATCTATTTATATTTCATCTTGTACTTGTCATTTCTCATCATGAGTGTTGATGGCAAAGCAATAAGAAATTCTTGTTCGCAGCCTGTGGACATAGGTTTCGTAAGTTTCACATTGGAACAGAACCATGTAAAATTCTTGTCTCGTGTTCATTTAATTTTTCTAGAATTGATTGTGTGAACTTGAATCTCATACATGTTTTGCTTATGTGGTGAATTAAATGCTTTATGTGGTACATTGGTACTAGAATATCTAATATGTCATGGACCAAGCATTCCTTCTATTGTTTTTGTGGTACCACACTACCATCAAATGCTATTATTATGTCAAATCACCTTATGTTGTTGTAACATATAATTTTAATTACTAACGAATGACCAGTTTTGTATTACAGGGGGTAACTGATAAAGATAAAAATAATGGTATTCATGGGAGAATCTTGTCTAAAACTTTTGCTGATTTACCTAGACCTGAGCTAAAATAGAAGAAGATGATAGAATCATCGGTGCGTTGTCCTGATGGAGCAGCAATACAGATCAAGGATCAACTATATGTTTTTTCGAGATATGGAACTATTGGTCTTGTGAGAAATTTACTTGTAATTGATTCCGTGCACTACTGTGCATTCAGTTTTATTGCTTATCTGCTACGAAATTGTCATAAATGGGCGGGTGAAGAAAGGGTCACCTTGTTTAATTATGCATTTTATATTCATAGTATTAAAAATGAAAGCCATATGTTGTACACATGGTCCATTGTAGTTGATCATTTGACACCAGCCCTTTGTTAGTTTGTTACTTGGCATTTAATGACTGTTCATAATCGACGCTCATGTACTAATTTCCTACAAAAATGATAGCACATACTATTTCCTTTGCACTTGCATTCTCATGTTGACGTATACAATTTTACGAGCAACACATGGTGGGGGCGGAGATTTGATATGCCAAAAGAAATGGCACATTCACATTTAGGAATGGTGACAGATGGAAGATATATTTATGTAGTCACTAGACAATATGGTCAACAGTGTAGAGGACAAACAACACATACACTTGTGCTGGACATTAAAACCAAGAAATGTCGGGACATGCCCCCTTTACCGGTTACTAAGTATGTATACATTTGTGATTGAAAAACATACTATAATTGAAAGAAAAACTGGATCATTAGTTACTAAGAAAAATATATTTTAATGTCAGGTATGCGCCATCAACTCGACTGTGGATAGACAAACTACATGTAATGGGTGGCAGCAAAGAAGATCAATATACACCAGGAATAGTTCATTGGAGCATTGCTGTCAAGGATGGGATGGTTCTAGAGAAGGAATGACGAACTGAAATGCCCATTCCTCAAGATGGCCATCTCAAGTATCAATCATTGCAGTTGTTATATGTGCGTTCTCTTAGTTGTGGAGAAGTGGCTGGTCCAACATTTCAGCTACCTTGGATTTGTGAGGATTAAGAATCTCATTGGTACGAAGTAACCCACGTATAAAGACATTTCTCAACAACATAGGATAACACATTTAGTGATACCTCTACATCAAGGGTCAAATCTCATTACATCCATACACTGTAATACATATCTAGCAATTAAGACAATTTGAAAATAAAAATAGAATTGACACTATGAGATTAAGGAGGACTTGCAACTCTTTTCTCTATTATCGAATGATTTTCTGTTGTTGACAGCTTCTGAAATTTGTATTCTATTATTGCAACTGATTTGATACATTCTTGTTATTGATTATCTTTTTTTCTCTAAATTTGTTTCAGGGCTTGTATTATGGTGGATGATAGGTTATATATGATTGGTGGTCAAGAAGGTGATTTATGGCCAAACCAAATTCGCCTATATTCAAGTGTTCTCGGAATAATGAGGTGATATAGTTAAAATGCACTTATTATTCAGTATTCCCTTTCTTTTGGTGTGGTATCATGGATATCCATGAAGTAATACTGATTAAGATGTTAATATTATCATAATTGTTATTGTTATTATTTTTTTATTTAAGCTGAAAAATTAACAGGTTGTATATAGCGATGTCTACATGTTAGATGATGGGATGAAGTGGAAGGTTTTACCTCCTATGCCTAAGCCTGACTCACTCATAGAATTTGCTTTTATTATTACTACCGGTGGCACTACCATACCAAAAAAATAATCCTTGTTGGAGAAGTCTTTCAATAAAATTTAGATATATTGGTAGTAAAATTTTCTTTGCTTAATTTATCATTTGTTTGTTTGTGATATCTGGCTGAATGAAACTACTAATTCAAATCCACATTGACATTCTCTCACTTTGCATACAGCCCGATGTTGATTCTTATTAGATAAGCCAAGAGTGTCATCCTTGTTTCCACATCAGCAACTACAAACCTTCATCCCATTATTCTATGTTTGTAGATCTTCAACAAGTTGAAAAGCAATCCACACACGAAGAACTATAGTTTTTTAGTCCTAGTGATGATGAGAAGCTGATTTTATACTGCTCCTAGAGTATTCTTTTTGTTCTTCAAAAGCTACAATTTTTGTTCCCAATAGTCCAATTTAGTTAGCTACCTTGTTTGGTTTTTAATTGTTTATTGTTTGGTTTTGAGCCTGTTAGTTGGATCTGGAACCAACTATTATACCAAATCAGTATAACTAAACCATGATAACTTAATCATCGAGCAGCTTGGAGCCCTGTGAATTTTTTTTTGTGTCATAATCATATCACATTCCTAACCCCCAGACTTAGAGAGAACTAATAGGAAAGAATACATATGATTTTTTTGGAGGCTGCAATTGAGTAATTTAACAAAACATTAGAGCCTTGGGAATGAATTATTGGCGGCATCATCATCATCGTAATAATCTAGAGCCCATAATGAATTTAGATATTAGGATCATTGTTTTTTTTTTCTTCTCTTTACGAAAACACTCGAGGGAAGAAATCATTGAACACGAAGGCTTTGTCTGTTTATTTTGTTGACTTAAACTAGCAGTTATGATGTCATCGATAATATTTGAGTGGTTTCTTAACTTGAGGTTGATCATGCAGTTAGCCTAAACAAATACTAAGTGGGAATATATGTTTATTTGTTTATTCATTTTTTTTTCCAAAAATGATCGGTTGTTGGGAAGCTTCCTTATCGTGTGAAAACCACACTTGTAGGATTTTGGAACGGATGGTTGTACTTTACTTCTGGACAACGAGATAGAAGTCCGGATGATCCTACACCAAAAAAGGTCATTGGAGAGACGTGGAGAACAAAACTAAATCTTTCTTAATATATTGTACTATTTGAATTTAATTATTTTAAATCAATACAAAAACGCTTGTGGAACTTTAGCCATTCTCATGGCATTTTGTTTTTTAATCCGTCCTTGTTTACGAATGTAGTTGTGATCATCACATGGAAATAAGCACAACGTTGTACTTGTTTACGAGGTAATATACAAAATTACAAAGTAGGACTTCTTAGCATATGCAAAAGGAACAAACACAAAAGAATAAAAACCAGTATCGAATTGGTGTTCGGGCAATGTGCATTTCATGGCAATGAATTATAGGAACGTACTTGGATATGGATCTGACGCAGAACTGCACGTGAGCATTCGACTGTGCTCGCTGCGCTGCACTGTAGTGACAAATAAGGCCATACGTGGACCAGTGTCTCAACTATGTTGTTGTTTGAAGCGGGTCCCTATGTAGATTATGAATGGAAGGGTGTAGAAACAGGACCACCCAAAGCAGGTGCCCCACTTGTGGTTGCCACACCCAGTCAACATATTTACAATATGTTCTACCAAAATTTTGTATGTAGTGGCATGGCAATAGACTTTGTCAACGTAACAGGCATACCAAAGTACCAAACTAATAGTAAAAGATTATGCAGGGAGGCAAAGTCCGGTGCATATAACAATGAAGCCTTAAACATGACACGAAGACAATTGAAAATACCAAAACCTAATCTCATTACATTAAGCGTTAACATTTTTATATGCGCCCCCTTTGTTCATACCATACAACACAGGCAATGGCATTGTATACAATTTCAGAGTGAGTTGTATCTCAAGACAATGACAGATGTCTAAGATCACACAACATGAAACATCATCATCATTTCACCATCAACATCTAACATCCTAATGTATTTTCCGGCTAGTTTCAAGCATTCAGATCGTAGTGAACAACACCTTAATCACACTGGTCAAGATGCATGAAATACTTTTCTTTACATGTATTCACATCTGTTGAGCAGGCTACAATAGAAGCTCTACAACAAAAAGTTCTGCATCAAACCTCAGCCCAGTGGGTTCAGCAGGCTGCAGGATCCCATCGACCATTCCACCAAACACATATAGATAACGTCCAGATTCATCTGCACAAGCTCGATGGAATGACCTGCTTCTGGGCAGATATCCCTCACATTTAAGCCTTCTCCACACCCTCCTCCTCTGGTCCTGAGTGATGTCTAACAACCAAAAGTCATCCTTCCTGTGCCTGTATGAATCTTCTCCTCCATAAATAAGCACTCTCCCTCCTGAAATTAAGGTTGCTGAGTGTCCGACCCTAGCAAGGGAAAGCCCACCAGGTATATTACTCAGCTCAAACAATACCGGTACCCATCTTAAGTGTCCTTCTGATGAATCAAAATACCAGACATCATTAAGCACCTCATAACCCATTCCTCTTCCTCCAAACAGAACCGTCCTGCTTCCTCCGATAGAAGTTAATGTGTGCCCTGATCTAGGTGAAGGAACCGGACGACTCACGGTTTCATGCCATGTGCCAAAGCAAAGATTCTCAGATAAATATAGCACCCATGTATCTCCTAGTCTTGTCCCAGACAACCCAATACCTCCATGGATAAGCATTCTTCGGTTATCAATTGAACAACAAGCATGAGCTCCCCGAGCTGGAGGTGCAACAGGACCCACATCAAGTAGTCTCCATGACAATGTACTTGTAATACTGTTGCTCTCATCTATCGCTTGTTGTGCTATCCATGTATCATTCTGACGGATCCCGCTGTCATTGATACCTCCAAACAGAACAAGGCAATTGCCTATTACAACACATGAATGCCCAAACCGCCCACTTGGCCCCCCTGATATAACTCTGTGCCAGTTCACTGTTCTCTTATAGCCGTTCCCTATATATGCTATCCATGTGTCATCAAGATGCCGTCCTAGAAGCAAATCAAAAGGAAGGACATGATGTATAATCATTGGCTAACAAAAGATTAACAGCAGACACAAATGCCTGAACATAATAATTCACTGAAGATAACAAATGTTGCTAGTCAATGGGGAATCAATGCCTCCTACCCAAACTTACCAGAAGCATTCAAGAAGCAAGAGGTGTGAAAACAAACTAATAAACAAGGGATACTTTTACCCTTGTAGCAAGAAGCCCCTAACCCAACAAATTGAGATCTGCCATGGACGCAAGTTTCACAAATCAACATTAGGTCGTTAATTTAGGTAGGTATTTAGTATGAGTTGATTCAATTCTACTGGCAATCATCAATTACAATCACATGGGGGGTCAAACATGTATCTAATCTAATCCAATCTAATCTAGTCTAGTCTAATCTAATTCAATCTAGTCCAATCCAATCCAATCTAATCTAATCTAGTCTAGTCTAATACTCTAATCTAATCTATTCTAATGATGAAAGAAATACAAGGAGTGACTAACCTCCCTCGCATCCGCCACCGAAGAGAAGGAGACATCCGGATAAAAAGTTGAAAGAATGGGAGGCTCTGGGGCTGGGGCTGGGGCTGGGGTCAAACGAGACATCTGTGAGGTTGAAGCAGGAGACCCGATCCAGGTTACGAAGGCGCTGGTAGAGTCGGTACCAGTCGAGAGAGGAGGAAGAGGAAGAGGAAGAGGAAGAAGAAGCAGAGGTGATGATGGCGTCGACGGTGGAGTGACCCCAGTCCCTGGCGCAGAGGGTCTTCCAGAGAGTGTGGGAGCGAGTGAGGCTTATGGTCTTCTTGCAAGTCATGGCGAAAGATAGGATGGATTCGAGGGGTAAGAGTACAAGGATGGACAGCAGGTGGTCCTGTGATATCTCCGTTATAAACGAAGACGACTCCTCACCATTACCATCCGCCATGCCTCTTGATTGATTCATCATGATTCTTCTCCTCTCCTCTCCTCTCCTGTCCTGAACCTAATTATATTAATATAATTAGGGCTTCTTCAAGTCAATAGCAATAGCAAGAGGAAGAGGAAAAGGAGCCCCGTAGTCTTTTTCAGATATTTAAAGCGGAGAGAAGAGTAATCCTCTCGCTCCAATAATAACAGTCTCTTAAGTTTCCTGCTACAGATTAAAATCTTATCGTACTACAAGACAAGGTTTTAATTATATACCAACTTCGTAAATTAATAAGCATTGATTCCGGTAGTTATTAACTTTTGGCATATAAACCTTTATTTTAACGGTATCCATGTGTGTTGTATGATTACTCTTTTTAAGATTTAAAACGTTAATAGTTCAAGTTTTGTCGTCCACAATTTACATAGATATAAGAATAGATTTAAAATGTTAATATTGTTAACAGAATGGTTGCTCTGTTTTTGTTTGTTAAAAACAAGTCATTACTATATTGCGAATATATATAAAGAAAAAAACTTACTACGCGCATGTAGGCTTGTGCTCAAAAGCAAAAAGTAACCACTTGTTCGATCTATTAAGAATCTTAAGTAGTATTTGGTATACATCAAATGATAACATGAATCAAATAAACTATTAGAGCTGAATGAAATATAACATATTTGGTTGGCAAATAGATTGGAATAGATCATTACACAAGTAATCTCATTCCCTCTAATCACACCAAATTCATTCCATTCACATCCTTCTTTTTTTTTTTTTTTCCATTCTATTCATTATTTTATCCTTAGCCATCACCACCACCACCACCCACTCACCATCATCAACCACCACTGGCCACCGCCACCACCATCGCCACCAATCACCACCTGCCGCCACCACAGCCACCAATCACCACCGACCACCACAAATGACAACCACATCCACTACCACCGACCACCATGCACCACCGCCACCGACCACACCACCAATTACCACCGACCACCACCGCCACCAGGAACCACCACCACCAGCCATAACCACTTTTACATTTCATTTTTTTTCTACTTAACAAACAACACAAAATAATATTTAATTTCATTCTTAAATGATAACTAAACAGGACAATACAATGTAATTATTTATTTCATTCTCTCATCCACTCCATTTCGTCATCCATTCCATTCATCAATTCCATTACCACGTACCAAGCAGACCCTTAGGGAGCGTTAGGTTCATGGAATTCATAGGAATTCATGGGAATTGGAATTGATATTTAAATTGTGTGACTTGTCAATTAAAATTGTGTTTGGTTGAACAATGAGAGGGAATGTCTTACCTCAAAATTTCTTTTGTTGTAGGATTTAAAATCCTTCTCTAGGTGGAAGGAATATTGAAATCCCACAATCAAAGAAATTTGAGGTAAAAATTCCCTCTCATTGTTCACCCAAATATAATTTTGGTTCACAAATCATATAATTTCAATACCAATTTCAATTCATATGAATTCCGCGAACCGAACGCCCCTTAGACTATTCTTTTTTGAGCTAAAATGATTAAATTGCCCACAAAAACCGTTACAAATTGCAAGTCTCGGGACTTGATATGTCAAAATATTATTTTTTGAGCTAAAATGATTAAATTGGCCAAACCTCATGGACAAAAAATAAAATCTACTCTTACTTTAAGAATTAACCACTTCGCATCAAATATTGTAGTCTAAACTCCTATGGTTATGTGTTCTTCTGGTTTCACGTATTCTTTCAATTAGATCATTGGTGGGATGGAAAATGCTTTACATGTTGTATGACCTTTTGCTTCTGTCGCTAAAATTAATTATCAAATGACATACAAATCCCTATGAAATGTTACCTACATGAATAGCTTTTAGCTCTTGGAAATTTCTTGGTCGTTCATAACGGAAGGTAAATTATAAAAGAAAGTATAATTAATTATTGAAGATTCCTAAACCATTCTTAGCTCCATCAAGAAAAACCATATGTCACGAACTTTTTAAAACCAGTACTGTAATTTGAGAACCGTCCTCAAAACCAACAAGAAGTTCTGTTTTCAAAAAAAAAATATCATACCTGATGAACGTGTTGCCAATGCCTCTAGATTTGTTAATGACGCTCACGCAAAACATAGGAATGAGTCATCAGATACGTCATGTCTTATGTTGGTAGACAAATTGACTCCGAACTCTAAAGTGATTTGGAATTCCATCAAGCCTATGACATGATACAAAAATTGAAGGAAATGTTTCTAACCAACAAGCTCGAATGAACGGCTTGAAACTAAAATGACTCTCATTGCATGTCGTATGCGTGAATGTGCTCAAGTAAGCTCTCGTGTTCTAAAGATGAATACTATATTGATTTTCTTTAAGCAGTGAACTTGATGTGGATATCATCCACAATTCATTGTCCAAGTCATAGTCCCTGTTTACAAGAGCTACGCACACAACTACTTGAGCTTGGTGGAAGGCAAGGCTAGTCCCCGTCATAGTCCTAGCAATGGCGTAAAATATAGCGCAGAGAGCCTAGAAAATTAAAATGGTAATTGGGGCAGCAACACCAAGTGTACAAACTAAATGGGTAAGATCAGGAGTGTGGTTGCAGAGTGCTTCTCAAAGCAACTGCTGCAGCTTGATATTCCAAGACTTGTCTACTAATGTCATATGCTTACAGGTCAACTCATTGTACACATAATCACCATAGCTTGATACAAGTGCGGTAAAATAACATAATATGTCATGCATATATGATATATATATATAAAACACAAGACATGTATGTTGTTACTAGCACAAATCAACATTTCCAATTGTGGTCCTAGTCAGAATACTAGATATACAGCATGCTTACTTTCTCAGCCTTGGTTGATATCCAAACAGGTTCAAAGTTATGCACGCTGAAACAAGCTGGTTTATAATAGAATAACTATCCCAAAGCTAAAATGATATAGCCATGGTACTCTTAAAATCAGGATGCAGGATAGAAAATTAAGAAAGTCAAACAAATTTTGTTGAACATGATAATCACCAGGCTTTAATTGTGTTTCTCTACCAAACTCTTGCTAGATGAGATTTTCTCACCATGAAGCTCCAGCCATACAATTTAGTTTTTAAGTTTGGAGATATGTAATCACTTTACTTTGGCAGCGATCTTCTTCAACTGTTTAATTTTCTGAAATTCTAGGGGATGGTAATTTTTTTCGACTTCCCATGCTAGTTGGGACATGCCATTAAAAGATGATTTGGCGGCCTTCAAATTGGTGACTTCCCTAGGGAAGGGGATCCTGACCTCAAAGACCTCATTTTGGGGAGAATGGATATGGATGTCAAACCCTAAGCGATCAACCCACACCATCTTTGCTTCGGAGACCTGAAGAATAATCAAATTGTGTGTGTGTGTGTTATAATAATATCTAATACACAAAGAAAAGTGTCCATCTTTCAATTGCTATCCAAACCTGGACATCAGAGTCCACATAGATATTGCAAAAGCGGAGAACATCTTCCATGTTATGTGTATTTATCTCATGGACTAGATAGCGAGCGAAATCTCTGAGTGGATCAGCGGCTGCCAGTCTATAGTCTGAAGAGGTAACCCAGACACCATCCTCCATGAAGTTGTCCATTTGTAGTACCCGATCCACATCAAGAATGTGAATAAAGTCAGCGTCTGCTTTTTCTCCAAACCTCTTTTCCCATAGCGACTGTGAAAAGGAAAAGTTTTATAATTGATATTACTATTATTATGCAATATGCATATATGGTAAGATGAATTAAGAGTTTAGCTACCTTCAAGACAGATTGATCGTCAGGCCTGTGAAGGGTGCCTTGGATGGTGCATTGTGTTGTTCGAAGGCCGCATTGCTCTAACTAGTGTATTGAATTGAGAAAGAGGGAGTTTATAGTAACAATAATAAGAAGAAAGATGAAGGCTTAGAAGGAAAAACGTAGGGTACCTGAACATTAAGGCTGGACCTTGTGTGGGCAGGCAGGCAGTGGTGGTGGTGGTGGTGGTGGTGGTGGTGGTGGAGGCAGACAATGGGTGTGCCTTGGGGATCAACGGCAAAGCGGACCCCGACAGCAAGCGGCCAGGTGTCTTGTTGGGCGGGGGCGGAGGAGAAAGCAGCAACAGAGGATAACTCCATGATTGTTCTTGAGACCTCGGCCGGGGAGGGCTTACAACTGATGGTGGTAGTGGAACTGGAAGGTAAAGCAGAAACGGAACATCTCACGAGCATCGACCTGGGGGGGCATGGTTTCGATTTCAAGACGGATGGTGGTGGGATTGATTGGATATGTGAAACCATCATCATCACCCAACTCAATTGAATCCACTTCCGTTCCGGATGATGATTTAGAATTGATGATGATAACGATAACGATAACCTATCTATCTGCTTTCACAAATCTAGGTCTAATAACACGGAAACCACACAAAACAATACTCCATTTCTTTTTCTTTTTTTTTTTTCCTTTAAAAAAAACATTTTTAAATATTCCATGTACTTACCATATCATCACAAATGTTCCATTGATCAATTTGCGCTAGTACATTCTCATGCTACACAAAAGGTGGTGTGCATATACTTTAACTCGCAATGGAGAAAATAAAACACTAAATGTGTCGAATTTTACAATGGCTTTTAACGCTAAATGTAGGTGGGGTTTATGGTGGTCGGGGCGACGGGTTTTAAGGGGATCAAACTAGGAGAGTGGTGGGTTGGCTGAAATGGCTAGCAAGGGGATAAGATTACAATGATGGTACATTGTTTTGATGACTCATAGTTAGGTGGTATCCAAAAAAGTTTCTTGGGTATGTGCGTACCGATGTGCAGAATTCTTAGGAGATCACATAGTCATCCATGATTATCTAAGTCGGTAATTAGGTATTTTTTTTTTTAGCCTACGAATGTGAGTTTGTTAACTAGTTTTAGTCTAGTAAGTGTTAACTGGTAAGAGTTGGTTATAGATTTGGGTTAGTTAATAAAGGAGTAGGTTTTATAAGAGTTATAGGTTAAAAAGTCGGGTCGTTATAAGTTTTTACCAAAGCTTATTAATCTAACTTTTGAATCGTGTATTTGTTGTACTAGAGGGTCAACTTATGATTATATGAGAACACGAACGATTAAAATTTTTCTAATTAACTTAAGAACAGGTGAAATTAAAACTTTTTTTTTTCCTCAGGGTTGTCATATGTTGCCTATGGATAATTTAATTAACTTTTTCTAGATGACATAATTAATCCCTCAACTTATTACAAGGTTATTTGATGGAAATAACCATAAGTATATATTAGGGTTCCTTTTAAATGTCAATTTAAGAGAAAGAACATATGAAGATTGACATATCATTCAAGATCATTTTTGTAGAACATCTATCATTCATTCAAAACATCATAAAAGGTTCTTACAAGTAATTTTATTGTTTAGATGTCTGCATATGTTTATTTATTAAATTAATAAATTATCTACTGTTGTATGTTGTTCATTATCATGAATTATTTAACTTGCGGTACCGAAGTGTGATTGATTATATCAATTCAATCAAGTATATGATTGGTGATTTTATGCAATTAACGTTTTAAACCATTAAAATTGTATCAATTATGCAGATGATTGATTTGATTTAGTTCTAACGACTTGATCCCACTGAACATCACAATTTTATGGGGGAAATAATCAATTGCTTCAAGTTTTTTAGTTTAAATCGATAGCCTCAACATGATTTCAAATTTCATGTTTAGTTGAAATAATTTTTGCCACAATTTGACATCATTCCCACAAAATGCCACAAATGTTACATTTCCGTTCACTTCATTAACATCATTAAAACCTCTGTTAAAATTATGGGTATGGCTGTACACGAACCGAACGTTCAGCGAATAGTTCGTGAACCGTTCGGCTGAAAGTTCGTTTATATTCATTCGTTTAATAAGTGAACGAACATGACCAAGAAAATACCGTTCGTTTAGTTAAATGAACGAACATGAAGAGAGGCTACGTTATTTCATTTTTGTTCGCCAACGTTCAATAATGTGTTCGTTAATGTTCTTTTGTATTCGTTTATTTAAAAGTTATGTCTGTAATAATTATGTTAAGTACTTATTTATATTTGGTGTATATCACATAATGTTTGTGACTTTGATTAAAAAAGCAATATATTATGGTTTGTATTTGTTTCTTTTAGGAAATTTCATTTGTGTTCATTAATGTTTATGAATATTTGTGTGTGTTCGTTTGCCTTCTTTTGTATTCGTTTATGTTCATAAACAGTTTATGAACATAATTATTTCCTTAATGAACGAACACTAACAATAAATCTTGTCCAGTAAACAATCGTTAAGAGTCTATGAACAAGTGATTTTCTTAATGAACAAACACGAACAATACCTCATTCGTGTTCGTTCGGTTCGTTTACAATCCTAGTTGTGGGTATTTTAGTCTTTTTCAACATCTTAATTCCTTTTAATCAATAAATGATCCTACTAAATAATTACTAATCAAACTGTTGAGTACAACAAACCTCAAACAAACCAACGTATTACCATAGCATTTGTGTGGATCAAAATGTTGTAGTACCTAAAACTAACCAAAGTCTAAAAGCCATATATCCTGTAATCTAACAACAATGGTTTCTTGCCTAATTAAAAAAAACAAGATCAATCCAATAGCAAACAAAACGTAGTAGAAATCAAAAAGGCAATCTAATTACGAATGATAATGTTTAATTGAACAACAAAGCAATCGAACATTGTACTAGCCTATCGAACAAGGGAGACGATGATAGCAAACCTCAATCGAACAATATTGTATTCCAAGTGTTGAAATCGAACATTGCACTACCCTATCGAACTTTGTTGAAACTACATTGTGCCTAATCCAAATTAGTTGAACTTCATGTCATCGAATAGTGTAGAAATCAAAGCTTTATAGGTGGATTTGGGTTAATTGGATGGTATCTCTAGTCGCTTCATATGTTTATTGGTTTTAGTTGAATATTAATTTGCTTATTGGTTTTAATTGATTGATTAGATGTTGAAAAAGACTAAAATACCATTGATTTGAACGAGATTTTTTTAACAATATTAGTCGAATAGATGAAAATGATAATATTTGATAAATTACAATGTTAAAATAACAATTTTTTTTGAATTGAAATGATATTTTTAACTAAACGTTAAAGTCGAAAATTACATTTTTAGTCTAAAAATAAATTTGATATGTTATTTGGGACAAGGCCCACGGGCTCCTTTTGTGTGGAAAATATGTATTTTGGGCCATGCTAGGGTTTTATATTACTACTCTTTTCTTCTCGCCCCGTAAGAGCAGCAGAGCCGTTGGCGAAAGAGACTGAGAGGTTCGTTCCCTTGCCTCGGTGTTTCATATACAGATATAGATATAGATATATATATGTATATATCAGAAGCAATTCACGTCTTTGATTCATTCATCATTTTGTTTCATCAAACAGTTAGATTTAGATTCGTGTCTGCAACAAACAACTCTCTGAATCTGCTTCATCGACGCCAATCATGGTTAGTTTCATCATCCGAAATCTCAACTTGAATGAATTTTGAACAGATTAATGAATCTTGATTGAACGGGAAGTGGACTGCTATAGCAGTCATTTAGTTTGTAAGATTGATTTTAGTTGGCTCTTATTACTTTGTTTTTGGTTTTAAAAGCCTCAAGGAGATTACATAGAGCTTCACAGGAAGAGAAATGGATACCGCCCTGATCATTTTGAGAGGAAGCGGAAGAAGGAAGCTCGTCAAGTTCACAAGCGCTCTCAAATTGCCCAAACGGTTCTCTCTATCTCTCTCCCTTTATTTTTTATGCAATTTTATCTCACCAAAATCTCCAATTAAATCCATCTTTTAGTTCAAGTTTTGATCCAATCTTAATAAACTTTCTTGTTCTTTATTTCAGGCTCTAGGAATCAAGGGTAAGATGTTTGCTAAGAAACGATATGCAGAGAAGGCTCAAATGAAGAAGACGTTAGTATCTTAAATTTTGTCCATCTATTTTGTTTTTTATTATCTTGAAACATTAAGGTGAAGATATTCTAGTTGCCAGTTTTCGTTTCCTAGAATGTTTATGCTATTTAATTTGCTACTCATCATGTACTGCTCTGTTATTTTGTTGGTTATATTTGCATATTTTATAGTTGATTTTAAGGCTGATGTTTGTTACGTGTGTGTGTGTTGACAGGCTGGCCATGCATGAAGAATCGTCAAGCAGACGCAAGGTGGATGATGATGTTCATGAAGGCGCTCTGCCTGCATATCTTCTTGATCGTGATGCCACAACACGCGCAAAGGTGTGTCCCTTAAAACTGTTGATTTGATATTACGCACATGAATACTTGCTAGCTTACAAGTTATTGAATCTTATTACAAACATGTTCATATTATTATAGTATATGTATGCATGTATGAAGGTTCTTATCAACACAGTAAATGAATACATGCTAGCATAGAATTATCAAATTTATATTTAAACATATTCATATTATTCTATATGTATGCATGTATGAAGGTTCTTAGCAACACAGTAAAACAAAAAAGGAAGGAGAAAGCTGGGAAATGGGATGTGCCTCTACCTAAGGTAAGGGATCAACGAGTGCATATTCCTCTTCAGCTGTTATCTACATGACTGTTGATTAGGTTTTGATGTTCATGAACGGTATGGAATTTGTGTTTAGGTGAGGCCAGTGGCTGAAGATGAGATGTTTAAAGTAATTAGAACTGGTAAAAGGAAAAGTGAGTATCTCACCTGCTCTTGCTGTTTTCTGTTGGCTATATTGCATACTGAAATACTTGAGTTTATGATGTTTGCAGCCAAGCAGTGGAAGAGGATGATCACGAAAGTTACATTTGTAGGGCAAGGTTTCACGAGGAAACCACCAAAATATGAGCGTTTTATTCGTCCATCTGGGTTACGCTTCACCAAAGCTCATGTGACACACCCTGAACTTAAATGCACTTTCAATCTTGAGATGATTGGTGTGAAGAAAAACCCTAATGGTCCGATGTATACCTCTCTTGGAGTTGTCACCAAGGGAACCATCATTGAGGTATATTTGTGTGTTATACACCCACACACATGTTTCTTCAGTTTTCTTCTAAAAGTAACTTCACCCTAAGTTCTCATTAATTGTGAATGTTAGGTGAACGTGAGTGAACTAGGCCTTGTGACACCAGCTGGGAAAGTAGTATGGGGTAAGATTATTATTATTATTATTGGTATAATTTTCCATGGATGTTTGCATAGAGGCTTATCTGTCGTGCACTTGGGTTGATGCAGGGAAATATGCCCAAGTAACGAATAATCCTGAGAATGATGGGTGCATCAATGCAGTTCTGCTTGTGTAATACATGGTGCTTATTTATTAACTAAGTTTGTTCTTTTTTTCTACTAATCTTAAACAAATATTGTTATCGTTTAAAATGCGAAGAAAGATAGTTTCATTATAGTAAACATTAAACTACCGGTCACCGGGCGGTATAAAACTAGTTATTGCTTGTTATTAATTTGTCACGAACATATTGAGGTATGCACACTCATCTACCTTGTTCTTAAATGAACTTGATTTTATTTATGGCCGGCCTCATTAAAATTTAAGATACCACTGGTTTGACTTTTTGAGTTTACACATGAAATGCTCACAACTTTTGATCTTAAATATAGAGATTCTCGTGCAAGTCTTCATTCAAAAACGTCATATCTACATCCTTATGATGTAGCTCAAAATAAAAAGGAGCTACTAAACCCACTAGGCCACCTCATATTTGGAATCATGAAAGTAAGGAACAATTATGGTTGTGTAGTTTTGTGTTTGGAATATATCCTGGAGCGCCATTTTAATGCAAACTGTACTTATTGCTCAAATCCATCACACCTGTTCCTATCTCTATAGTATCATTGGCTGAGTTGACAAGTAGAAGGATCTTGACATGATAAGAATGTTTTTCTTGATTCCTGGGTATCATCAGCTCAAATCAAAATTTGAGTCGATGGTCTTAACTGAATTACCCAACCAAATAGTTGTTACTAGTAAAATAATAACAAAGGAAGGACACTAACTAACAGATGTGATTCCGGAGTTTATTTCATGATCTTCACCATCCCTGTCATTTTTCTCTAAAGCACCTCAATAAAACATGATTAAATGTCCCATATGAATGCATGTATATATGAGTTTGTGGTGGTGATGAGTCGCAAGCTTGGATTTTTTAATGAAGTTAGTGCACACCTAACTAATAATAATTATAACTAACCTAATGAAACGGTTAGTGCAAGTGTCAAATGTTAATGATTCGTAGTAGCGTTGATGATGAAACCAACGTGTTGATAGGAATAATGGTAATAATTTATGTCTTGCCAGAGAAAGCTTTGGTTAATATTGCATATCGACCGGCTAACCAAGAAAGCTTAAGTTGGGGCAATCAAGCATCCTCCATTCTGCAAGGGGGAGGGTTCGGACCCACTAACCAAAAGTTAACTTATGATGTTTTACAAGTATCATGAGCTTGAAGAAAAGTCTCATCACCATGCCCAGAACATAACAACATATCAACGTCAGCTTGTTTAACAAAATTGCTTATTGTATCATTTACAAAAGAAATCCTCAAAATAGCTAGCATATTGTTGAGTCAACAGTGAGTGGTAGTAGTAGATTTTACAGGCAATAGCAAATACATAACAATCTGAAGTGGGTCTGGGTGAGTTATACTACTTGAGCTTGCTCCTGATTGCTGCTGCATACACACCCTCCAACTCTTTGACTACATCTCTCATTGACGGCCTTCTGCTTGATTCCGTTTGCGTACACCTCAAAGCAAGTTGAAGCACTTGGGTCACTTGTTCCCTTACACAAGGACCATCACAAAGACTTGCATCCACAACCTCCTCTATTTCTTGCTTTTCATTCCAAACAGACCGCACCCACTTGACAATGTCCATTCCATCTGCAAATGAAGAATCAACCGCCTTCTTTCTGGTTATCAATTCCAATAGCACAACCCCATAACTGTACACATCAGACTCCTTGCTTTTAGTCGATGTAAATGCATTTTCTGTCCAATAACAACACACACACACACACACATTCTCTTCATCATACACATTATTCAATCATTAAAGCAAATAAAAAATAATTTATTTCTTCACCTGGAGCAATGTAGCCAATGGTGCCCCGGAGTGTGCCACTCATTAGTGCTAGAGATGATTGATCTAGAAGCTTTGCAATGCCAAAGTCTGAGATGTGAGGTTCCAACTCAGCATCCAAAAGAATATTCATGGGTTTAATATCTCTGTGAACTATAGGTGGATCACAGTCAAAATGGAGATATGCCAAACCGTGGGCGGTTCCAAGAGCTATGTTGCAACGAATTCTCCAATCTAAAAATGGAGGTGGATGTACCTCATGTAGAATATCATGAAGACTGCCATTATGCATATACTTGTACAAAATCAAACCGTAATCTTTCCTTATCCAAAAATCCTCCAATCTCACAAGATTTCTGTGTCTCACCTTCCCAACCGTCTCAATCTCTCTAACCATACTGGTGCTCCCTTCTTTATTGCTTCCAAACATTAGTTTCTTTACAGCATACACTCCACTAGGACCCAATGAAGCCTTATACACAGTTCCGTGGGCCCCTCTCCCGATAATGTATCTGTCATTTAGATCCTCCGTAGCTTCCATTACTTTGTGAAACAAAGAAAAACTGTCCTCTCTGTCGTCTTTATCATCGTACATTTCTTCGATATCATGTTTTTCTCTTTGCCGAGATTGGAACAGGATACCAAGCCCAACAACAACTGCAAACAAAAATGCTGAAGTCCCAAGAGCTACCATTGCAGTTTGAAACTTGGTAAGACCTTTCTGTCTGTCTGAATGACTGGCGCAACGCCCCAACTTTGTGCTGGCAGCATCACAACTATTGAGCCCACAATCGACACAAAGATTTACATTTCCCAAAAATGAATAAACTGACGAGTTTAGAAAATTCACGAGATTCGCTGGTATCGGACCAGTGAAGAGATTGTACGAGATGTTGAAGCCGGTTAAGGCACGGAGCTCCGAAAGTGAAGCTAAAGTGCCAGTTAGATGGTTATGAGAAATATCCAGCTGTTGTAACATCACCAGTTTACTGAAACCTGAGGGAATATCACCTGTTAGACCACTGTTGCTGATATTTAACGTGACAAGTGTCTTGAGCTCTATTATGGACGAAGGTATTATTCCGCCTAACGGGTTTCCACCAAGTCGAAGATCTATGAGAGCTTGGAATTCAGATACGAAATTTGGAATGCCTCCGGAAAACTGATTTTGACTCAAATCAAGAGTCAACAAGCCTGACATGGTCCGCAAAGCAGTCGGAATGGAGCCATTGAACAAGTTATGATTTACATCCAAATTCAACAACCTGGTGCAAGTGGCTAATTGAGGTGGCAGAGGACCTTGGAGCGCATTGTGCGACAGGTTCAGAGCCTGAAGCTGCGGGAGGCTTCCTAGCTCCTGGGGTAAAAGACCTGAAAGCCTATTCATGGAGAGATTAATGTCTGTAATATTAGTAAGCTTACGGAAGGTAGCTGGAATCTCTCCGGTGAAGTGATTTCCCTCAAGGTTCATGAATAACAGGTTTGGATTGTTGACGAAGTCTGGAAGAAGCCCTGTGAGATTACTGTTATTTATAATCAATCTCTTAAGACTGGGACAGTTGGTAAACTGGGAAGGAATACTCCCTTGGAAAGAATTAAAGCCCAAAATCAGCTTCTCCAGCCGGTTCCCGGAGCAGAGATTTGGCGGGATTGGTCCGGTGAAGGAGTTGTTATAGAAGTCAAGTATGGTGAGGCTGCCGTTGATTCCTAGGCTCTGAGGTATGACGCCGGAGAAATGATTATCGAAGAGAGTAAATTCTTTCAAGCGCTTCAGGCGCGCGACCTCGTCGGGCAGCTGGCCGGAAAGACGATTTTCGTAGATTAGAAGGTACTCTAGGGTTTGGATGTTCCAAATAGCCATTGGAACCTCACCAGTCAAACGGTTGGTAAACAGATAGAGGGCTGTGAGGTTAAGCCTACCAAGGTCGCTGGGAATGGGGCCCTCCAGCTGATTACGGTTGAGCTGGAGATCGGTGAGGGAGGTGCAGTTGGCGAGCTCAGGTGGTATGCTCCCAGACAGGCGGTTGATAGAGAGGTAAAGGAGAGTCAACTTGGTGAGTCGACCAAGAGAAGGGGGGATTGGACCCGTAAGGCCGCAGCCCACAGCTGCAAACTGTTGAAGGTTACTGCAGTTCCCCAGCTCAGGAGGAAGGCGGCCTCCCAAGGGGTTGTAAGACAGGTCTAGATAGATCAGATTGTTGCAGCCAGAGCCAGAGCCAGAGCCAGATCCCAATCCCAGAGGAATGCCCTGCAGGCCAGCGTGATTGACGTCTAGATAAACAAGGCTGGCCAAAGAGTCGAGGCTAAGGGGCAGGGATCCAGTAAAGTGATTATTGTCTATGGAGAGGCGCTGGAGCTTTGTCGCGTTTCCCAAGTTGGATGGAATGAAGCCGGTGAGGTGGTTGAAGCTAAGGAGAAGCGCCTCGAGAGCGGGAATGCGGAAGATGGCTTCGGGTAAGGAGCCGTTGAGGATGTTGAGAGACAGGTCTAGGCTTTGAAGACGGGTGCACCTACCTATCTGTGAAGGAATGCTACCGAAGAGACGGTTGGAGCTTAAGTTCAAGGACTTGAGTCGGCTTAGGCGCCAGATTTCTGGTCCTATTTCACCCTCAAGGCCAGAGCCCGATAAGTCGAGAGCCACCACCGCCTGCGCCTGCTTAGGATAGGGATCACAGAGAACGCCAACCCATGAACAAGGGTCGGGGTCAGAGGCATTCCAGCTTGGGGGTACAGAAGTCCAGTGGGTTGCCAGAGACAATAATGTTTGGCCGTCGGAGTTGAGACAGTAGCAGCAGCAGCAGCAGTAGAATGGAAGTAAACAAGCTCCCATCCACAAGTCCACCTTGATCCTCCTCATTCACAACTGATACCTGACTAACTAATAAATAGATATAATAGACACCACAAACCCACCCATATTCATTCCCTCCCCTTTTTAACCATGTGTGGCGGTGTGTGGTCGTATTTCATTACTCTTTCCACTTTCAACAAATAAAGTTTCAATTATTAAAGTAGACAATGACTCGCTCATGCCCAAATAAACAATAAACAACAAACAAACACAACATCCATTCTTCAATGGAATCTTATCCCAAGTCCTAACAAAAATTTATAAACAAAGAAACCAACCCTGCCTTTCTCAACAATCAACAAATCATCCAGCCTTTAAAATAAGACTTTATTCCTCCTGCCAACAATATTTTTTTCCTTCTCTTTTCTTTCAAATAAACAAAGAAACCAACCCTGACTTAATTCTTTCCTTTTCACATGCCCAGATTTACCAAACACCATTTGTTTTCCAAATAAACATCTGCTTTTAGGTTGAGTTAAAAGATATCAAAATATAACTTCATAAACCGCAAACCTCATTCTTATTTTTCAGTCTGGTCAACAACTTTAAAAACCTTTACCGCCACACGTTGACCCGCAGACTTTTGAAAATGTTTGCGCCTGCCAAATATGAGACGCTTTGGTTTGGTTCTCACTAGTGTCGTTAGAGGTTTGGCAATTGAAAGTTTAAATCTTCACATTACAGTGTATTTATTCTAGAAAATATATGAATTACAAGTAATTGTGACGAGTGTTCATTACTCTCTTACCAACAATACATACGTCCAAAGAAAAGAAAAAGCTAAACACCATCAACAAAGCTACCTGCCACACACTAATTCATCTTTTAAATTTGACTTGACCCTAAATGGAGGAGGCCCATTACACCACATATCCAATATTACCAAAATCAAAGGTTGTTAACATGCCTCGTCATCACCACCACCACCAACAAAAACAACATTCTTATCATTTTTTATAAAACATATCAGTTCAGAAAGATAATAAATTTTCAAAATTTTATGATGTAACTTATTATTAAGATTGAAGTGAGCAAATTATTTGAAACTAAAAGAACTTGTGCAATTGATTTAAATAAAATGTTAAGTTTGACAATTATATAAGCATGTTTACCTTTTCCGGACACACATTTTATTAAACAACAACAAATAGATCATATTCAAAACACTAGTGGAAAGACCAACATCTACTAGCAATATAACAAGACCGACTGTACATCATTTTTTCCAAACAACACTATATGTATGTTTTGTTCTTATTCATCGGTACCACCCATGGAAAAGATTGAACTTAATAAGAACACGCCTTATGATCAAGTTTAGATTCAATACCTTCCAACCATACTTAACTTAATTTCAATTAGTAATGATATATGATATGACCATTGTGATATTAATCACTAAATCAAATCGACTTGATCCAACTTTACAAGAAAAGTAGCTTCATAGTGGATGAACAATGATTGATGTTTGGCATTCTTAATTTCTTTGTCTTGGTGAAAGCCATTGCTCCTCTTTTTTAAATCAATATAACACACACACCGCCACGCCTACCTGGTTCTTACAAGAGAAACTTATTGACCAACTATTACGTAAAAAATAATTAAAAACATCAAACTTTGGGCGCTTATTTTCATATAACTACAAGCCAGAATATGATTTTAAATTTGGGATTTGAGACCAGCTTGAGCTCAGTTGCATATTCAGCACAAGGCCTTTTAAAGTACCTGCTTTTGTAATGCTGCAACTTAAAACTAGGGATGGTAATGGGGTCGGTTTGGGACTGGTATTAGTAATCCCGACCCTATACTCGATTAGAAAAGTGTCTCATACCCGGCCCAAAACCCGTAAGGTATGTATCAGGTATACCAGCGGGTAATCGGGTATATTCGTTAAGATTATAATGTTGGGCTACCTATCGGGTATCTATTGAAATTAGGATATCATATAAAGCAATATTTACATACACGTATTAAACAATATTTTCGGTTAATCCTTAGGGGCGTTTGGTTCGCGTAATTTGTTGGAATTACAAGAAATTATATTTGAAATTCAATAGTTTCCAAAGAATTTGAAATTCAATGAAACTGAAATCTATAAAAGTAATTTAAATTTCAAATACATTTTTAATAACAAAACACTCATAAAGAAATTGGAATTTATCACCCATTACAAACCGTCACCACCTCAATTACCATTGATCACAGTCGCTACATACCACCGACCGTCGCCGCCGACAATCAACCCCGACCGCCAACTGCGCCCGTTGCCGCCACCACCAACCGATCACGCCCATCGTCGAGAACCGACAGTCTCCGTCGAGCGCGTCTAAACTAACGCGGTTCGGCAGCGGTGGTCGACAATCATGTGCGTCGGGGTCGGGTCGCGTCAACGGCGGTCGGGGTTGGCGACAGACGGTAGTCGGCGGTCGGGGGCGGCGGCGGAGGTGTCGGTGGGGGAGCGGCGGTGGTCGGGATCGGCCGCGGGCGGCGATCGAGGCGGCAGCGGGCGAGGGGGTCGGCGGTCGTGGGCGTCGGTGGCGATCAGTGTGGTTGCGGCGGGCGGGGGTGCGGCGGCCCGGGCGGAAGTCCCGGCGGCGTCGGCAAGTGTCGGTTAGCGGTCGACGGGGTGGTAGTTGGCGGTCGGTGGCGAAGGCTAGGTCAGTGGAATTTGAAATTGTTCAATATTTGAAAGGATTTTGAAATCCTTCATTTGAAAGAATTTGAGGGAATTAATTCCAATTATTTTCACAACCAAACACGTTAGGAATGGAATTTAAATTCCAATTCAAACGAAGTAGTACCAATAAAAACAATGCTCAATGTAATTGAGATTCCATTTCCATTTAATTTCTTTATACCAAACGCACCCTTATTTTACAAATTTTATTATAATTTTATAAGATACCATAATGCTGCAAATGATAAAAAATTTTATAGCCTATATTAACACATAATTTTGAAGTTAAAAGATATTAAGTAAAATCAAGATATAATTATATATAATATAATTATTAAGTAGAATACATTAAAAAATTCGGATATATAATCGGGTATGCTTAATACTGCTGTAAATGAATATAAGTGTCAAATAAAAAAAATCTTTATATAAGTTAAAACCAAATAAACTTATAAAGTAACCGGAGTATAAAAAACTAGTTGTATTCAGTTAAGTTGCTCGACGTTTCTAGTTTGTGATATCAATCGGACACGGGATTAATTTCAGATTCTTCTAATGCTATGATGTTGCGTATCATTTGTTTCCAAATTGTAATTTAAAAGTATTAAGGGCAATCATACTAAATTTTCAATAATTATTGGTGGGAGCGATGGAAGAAATTAGCACCGCTTGATTTGTTGCTAAAAATCCCGTATCTAAGGAGGTCTGTATTAGGGGTGTGCAAGAAAACGAGATAATCGAATCGTAACTAAAATAACCGACGCAACCAAACCAAAAAAACCGAAACCGCTAAGAAACCGATGGTTTGGTTTGTTGATTTTTTAAAACCCGAATTTTTCGGTTCGGTTTTGGTTTTGCTTGTAACAAAAATCGAAAAAACCGAACCGAAACCATATAACCAAACTTGTAAATTTAGAGGTGTAATTATACATTTATAAACATTATTAGCCTATTAGTTAATTGTTTAACTTATATTATCTATAAATGATTGAGTATTTAGATTTGAAGAATAATCTTTAAAATTCTTTTGTTTGAATTAATATATTAAAATATTTTATTGAATTTTTTGTTCTTATATTTTATGGATTGCATTTAATTTTAATGTCAACTAATTTATAAAAATATATAGATTATATTTAAAGATCAACAAAATGATGGAATGCCAAAGTTGTTATCGTGAATTCACTACTTCAAAATAATTTTTTCTTTAAAAATTTGAAGTCCAAATGGTAAAACCGAAACCGAACCAAAACCGAAAACCAAAAACCGAAAAAACCAAAATCGAACAGTTTTAAAAACCTAGAAATCAGAATATCGGTTTTTGGTTTCGGTTTTAAGCTAAAACCGAACCAAACCGACATTGCTCACCTCGAGTCCGTATAGTGATTCGGTTCTCCCATTTACAGCCTCCACTACCAAGTACATGTCATTGTCCATGCCCATATCCGTTTCTCAAACAATGTTTCCAAGCGACCTACCTGTTGGGACTATGTGATGTGGGTTTAATAGATGACGATGTTAATGTACGCACACATAATCAACCATGAATCATCTCGTCATTGTTTGGTTGAGTGGACCATCTTGCTAACTGACTTTAATGAATAACAACAAAAACAACGACGATAACATTAACAACAACAACAACAACAACAACAAAATTTTAAATTTTGAATCTGAAATGAAAGAAGGTATGACAAGCCTATTTATTCACCAATACAGCCTTCTTCTTTACTCTGGAAAAAAAATATAATATCATATTCTGATATGTTGTTTCGATTCAAAACCATTGGATTGGGTTTGTTTTTGCAACCAATATTTAAATACATACACATATTTTTACTCTAATAAAAGAGTAACTATAATGGACACAAGGTATCACCAAATTTCATCTCACCAAAATTTATCGCTTCTTTCTCCTATTAATACACATTAATTACTAATAATAAATTAATAAATATATATTTTTATTAATATTGTTTTAAATAAATAAATATTTATAAATAAGAAATTTTTCTAAAAAATTAAATTTTTTAAAAAATATTAAATATTCTAAAATTGATGTTTTTAAGTAAAATTTTTATAAACAAAAATTAATTAAAATTAGGAGTTATAATAAGAATCTTTTAAAAATTACTTTTTTTAAAATGTTTGTTTTGAAACAAAATTTATTATTTTTTATGAAAAAAATAAAAAAAAAGTTTAAAAATAGAAGATTAAAGAGTTGATATCATTGTTTTATTATTTATAGTCATTACTTTTACATAATTTTAATCATACCTTATCTTATAATATCATTTTATAACTATTAAATTTATATTATATTTAATATTTTATTTACTCAATCCATATAATACACAGGTTTATTAAAGCTAATACGTACCTATATATGGACATCAAAGAACAGCACTTTATATTAAGGTGGGAGCCGAACGAGTTGATAATTGAATATAAATGTAATACCTAAAACACAAAGAAAATGTTTATATGTAGTGCTGGCTTACTTTAATCTACAGAGTTATGTTCTAAATTAATTAAAATTCTTATAAATCATTCCGATGCTTTACATATTTAACTTGAATAACAAATTTAAAAAGACATGTTTTGTTTAATTTTTTTTTGAGTTTTGAACAACAATTCTAATAACTCATAAATTACACTGAAAATTAATTAAAAACAGTTATTCTACCACCAGGTTAAAACACACAAGCGGCCATTGTTGATTAATTAAGTGATAGTTTTAAACTCAATAACAAAAAACTCCACGTCGAATATATGAGAATTATGGCATGTTGTCGTCATGGTTAAACCACAAATTTGACCAATTCAACCAGCTGCTGCCCCCCACGACTTTTCTTACACCAATTATATTATAATATATATTAAAAAACAACTTTACTGCTACAGTAAAGTTTATTTTTTAATATATTGACCATAAATTTTGATAAAATACATTTAGAAGTTTGTTTTTTAATATATTGGTCATATATTTTTATAAAATGTATTTAAAACTTAAATTCTAATTAGGATTAACAATAAAGTTTTATATTTTTACTTTTTACCACACATGTTTATTTTTTGTGTTTTTGGGTTCAAACATTAGTATCGGTATTCGATATTATCGGAAGCGGTATTGGTATACGCTTTTGTGGCTTCCGATAAGCCGACCCGACAAGAAAGAAAGTCACGGTAGAGTAAGACAGAGGGAAACAATCAAACTTCCGTATGCGTAACGTGGGTGAAGTTTGTTTTTTAATATATTAGTCACATCTTTTCACAAATTGATATTAAAATCCAAATCCTAACTAGAATTATTCTTTTGGTTTTGTTATGATGAAGACAAGTGAGGTGCTACAACAAAGTTTTATAATTTTGCTTTTTGACCACAACAGTTTATTTTTGTGTTTTTGACGTCAAACATTAGTATCGGTATTCGGTATTTAATCGAACTGGTATCGGTATACGGTAGTTTCCGATGAGCCAACCTGACAAGGAAGAAAGTCATGGCCGTGTAAGACAGAGAAAAACAACCAAACTCCCGCGCGCGTAGCGCGGGAGAAAACGCTAGTTGTATATTAATTAGTAACTTGAGAGCTACAGTAAACTCTTTGGCTTTTCAACTTTACCATTAAACTTTTCATTTTTACAAAGTGGCACTAGCCATGTGCGCGGATGAGATGATTATGATCACTTCTGCCATATGGATGAATAGGATGAATATGATCACTTTCTTTTTTGCATCTTTATTTAAAAGATCTTACCACATGACAAATATACCATAGTAATAACAATAATAGTTTAATCATTATTTATTCTAAATAAATTATATATATTAAAAAGATCCAAGTTGAGTGTTACAATTGATATTGTGGTTTTTCACTTTTGGCTCCTTAGGTTTTAGTTTTTTGTTATATGACTACCCATAAAAATATATAGTTAAGGATATAATATTTTTCAAAACGGAGTTGTACTAAAAATCGAGTGTTTTTTTTGTATCGTATGCTATATCGAGTGCAGTTACTGTTGCGGTATTACAACGAGCCCGACGAACCGAACCGATTATAAGTGAACATCATCTTTGTCGGTTTAGGTATATTCGGAACCGGTATTGGTATTCGCTTTTGTGGTTTCCGATGTGCCCAAGACGAGAACGAACAAAGTCGCGTCGCATAAGACAAAGGAAGGCAACCAAACTCTCGTGAGCGTAGCGCGGGTGAAAACACTAGTTTTATACTATATGAGAATGTTCCGCCAATTTTATATTCCCTCTTTTTTTTTTTTTTTTTTTTGAGAATTCAGATAGTTTTGACACGTTGATGAGGCTGAAAATTCGAGAAACGTACGTGATCGTGTTGTGGCTAATAACGTTCTTATGAATTATTATTTTGGGGAGGACCCAAAATACATATACGAGATGTTTAAAAATAGGTTTTGATTGACTCGTGATTTATTTCTAGGGGCTGTTAAAAATATACGTAACAACTTTTAATGGTATCAAAAAGGGTTTGATGGATAGTGGAAAGAAAGTTTCACGCTAATACGAAAATGCACATCAGCAATTCGTCAACTCGCAAAAGATAATTCATCTGACACATACGACGAATATTCAGTTATGTCTGCTAGGACATCAGATGAGTGTCTTGATGAAAGTTTAAGAAATAAACATGTTAATATGTATATAGTGATGTGTGTTCACGTACGAAAATGCAAGGCTTTTAAAGTATATAAGTTATATTTTACTATAAAACTAGAACTCGCTTAACGTTGATTACTTTGTATACATGATAGTTGGCATGTAACCGTTGATGCTGAGGATATGTAGGCATGGACATAAAGCTACTGTGATAGTTTAAGTCTGCCATCCATACTATTTAAATGATGTTTTTATGAATCTAGTTTTGATGTTTAAATGGAATCGAATGATGTTCTAAGACTAGTATTATCTTAAAGATTAATTATGATTTTTCGCTGCAAATGCCACGTTTATAAATGTTTTATGCTATAAATGATCAACTCTAAGTGCTCGCGTGAACATGGCCTTACAATATAATTTTGGAGTTGCGCAAGAAGATTAGTTATTAGTATAAGTTTTTTAATTTTAAGTAATTTATTTTAAGATAATTTTTATTTTTAATTCTGTAAACTTTTTATATTTTATGAAGTTTTTGTTAAAAAAATTTGTGGCATTGAGTGACATTATTGTCCTTTCAAATTTTATGGTGTCCTGCGGTGTAATGTGATATGATTTGATTTGACAACTTTTGATTGGTGGATGTTTGACACTTATGGCTCCACCCTAATGTTATATATTTATATATAAGATCATACGTAATGGTTAATGACTCTTATGAAACATTTTTTGTCACATCAACACCAACTTAACATCATTATTTTAATAAAAAACATGTGTAATGGTTAATGCTTCTTAATGTTCTTCAATCATTACTTAATTACGAGATTCATGATAATTTATGACGTTATGGTGGAAACACTTTATAACATTTGGTCTAAAAGAGATGAATACCCACGCGAGTGGTGTAAGGGCGCTTTAAGATGTTATAATGCTCTTTTAACGCCCCATTACAGTTGGTCTAAGATGAACGAGAGCATTCATAATCTATTCTTTATCTTTATTCATATAATTATATAAAAAATTAATATTTTTACACTCACCCATTCAATTAAATAATATTCTTTATACTTTTATTATTATATTTTCACTATCATCCACTCACAACCACTTTTAAAAATATTAAAAAAATTATAAAAGCTAAACAATATTTTTTTAAATTTATAGATTTAAAAGTAACATTTATTAAAAAAATAATTATAAATTAGAATGGTACAACGTGAAGGGTAAAGTCATGGCACGCATGTCCCATTTCCACATACATGCCAGCTCACCACCCCTTCCTAGCTTGCATTGCAAATTGCAATTGAACTAGTGTTTTAACCCGCGCTACGCGCGTGGGAGTTTGGTTGTTTTTCTCTGTCTTACGCGATCGTGACTTTCTTCGTTGTCGAGTTGGCTCATCAGAAACCACAAAAGCGTATACACCAGTTCGATTAAATACCGAATACCGATACTAATGTTTGACGTCAAAAACACAAAAAAATAAACGTTTGTGGTCAAAAAACAAACTTCACATACGTTACGCGTACGGAAGTTTGGTTGTTTTCCTTTGTCTTACGCTACCGTGACTTTCTTCGTTGTCGGGTCGGCTTATCAGAAACCACAAAAGCGTATACCAATACCGGTTCCGAAATATCGAATACCGATACTAATGTTTGAACCCAAAAACACAAAAAAATAAACTTTTATGGTCATAAAGCAAATATATAAAACTTTGTTGTTAATCCTAATTACAATTTGAGTTTTAAATACATTTTATAAAAATATATGATCAATATATTAAAAATCAAACTTTTAAATATATTTTACAAAATGTGTGATCAAAATATTAAAAAACAAATTTTACTGTAACAGCAAAGTTGTTTTTTAATATATAATATAATATAATTTCAGGATAAGGCCTAAGGGTGTGGTTTCTGTTTACACGTCACTCTTCTTCTATAACCTACCTACTCTCCTATGAGCCCTATCATATCGTTTGATTATCCATTAATTTATTATTAAACGCTCACAACCCTTTCTTTTCCATACTATAACTATTAATTAAACCCACGAGTTGCGACGAAACAATAAATCATAAAAAATTATTAATGTTAAAAGATTGATAAAATAAGCACGTCACAATGAAATATTTTCATATAATAATTTATTTAAAAATAAATAAATTGAATCTAAAATTTAAAGGACAAATATTACACCCGGTACTTCAAATTTATTAAAGAAGTTTATGAAAATAAAAAATTACAAAATAATTATGCACAGATAAAAATCGTTTTATGTAAAAAAGTAAGGACGTTTTGAGGTGTTATAATGCATTTCTAATGCCCCATTACGTTTGATATTACTGCATTGTCGTAATCATTTAAAATTGACTGTTGTTGTAAAAAAAATTTTGGCTGGCATTAAAAGAAAGTAATTATGTTTTTCAATTTAAAACTAATGCTCGATTCCAAATACATGTATGGAGATGCAGATGAAAATTATAAGAGAACAGAAATAAAATTAGAAATAAAAAGACTAAGTTGTTTGTTGGGAGGTAGAGCCGTAAAGAGTAAACTCTCGATGCAAATCAAAAACTCATTGGAAACTATAAACTTTTAGATAATTACAATACCGCCACTAAAGTGATGCTTGTCCCATCTGCATCACTGCTTTGCAGTTGGTTTTTAAAGTATCACTAATATAATCATAATCATAATTACGACACATAATTATACCCTATAACCTCTAATTCTTACATAAGTATTGTTGATACTTAAGGTTGCAACCACGACGGCTCAACAAGTTATGGGGTCTAAAACGAAAAAATAAAATGAGGTCGTTTTTCCCATAACCTACTTTAAAATCTAGTTAAAAAGCTATATGTTAATAACATATTTTTATTTATTTATTTATTTATATTTTTGAATCCCTAATTACTATACTCATATTTACTCCATTTAATTAAACCGTTGCTTGAAGTTAAACTCAAAACATCCATTCTAAAACATATAATACTTTACCTTACCTTATGAGCTAGCACTATAATATAATTTTTTTAATTGACATATTGACATAAGATATGTTATTTAGTTTTTCATTTAACATATTATTTAGTTTTATATACATATTATTTAGTTTTATATATAAGTTGGATATAATTTTATACATACTATTATTTTAATATCACTTTTATAAAATTTCAATGTAAAATCTACTACAAACATAAATGAAAAATATATTATAAAATCTAGCCCCTGAATTTTATTAATCTGTCAACACACATGCAGTAGTATGTTAACTATAACAAGTAAACAACACGTACAGTAAATTTGTTTTCTTTACACTTTGTTATAAAATCAGGTATTTTTAAAAGATAACCAATAGTATATTAGTACTATTCACCTTAATTTAAAATGTATATAATATAATATAATATAATTAGATTCAATAACAAAGATAGGAGATATTTTATTTTGCCTCAGGGGTGTTTGTTTTTATGAAATATGTCTGCGCAGCCTCTTTTGTCTGCGCCGCGCAGACCACAAGCAGACATTACCATCTGCAGACTGTTTGTTTTTTCGAAGACATTTCATTAAAAAACGTCTGCGCGACCTCTTTTTGGTGCAAACTTGGTCCAGCCACTTCTAAGGTCTGCAGACATCTTCTTAAACACCAACACCAACTAAGAGCATTCACAGTAGATTTTTTATATTTATGTGAGTGTGTTTCTTATATTTTAAGAAATGATTATAAATGGTTGTGAGTAGAGGAGAGAGAAAAGTTACTGTTTATTTTGTATATTTGAGGAATCACTATTCAACCCTTATAAATTTTTTAATGTTTTTGAAAGTGGTTGTGAGTAGAAGAGAGAGAAAAGATAATGATAAAAGTATAAAAAAAATATTATTTAATTGAGAAGGAGAGAGAAATAGTAGTGTTTTTTAGTGTAATTATAATGATAAGGATATGGAAGCTAATGTGAATGCTCTCACCCACCACCACCACCACCGGCCGCCGCCACCACCGTCCACTTCCGCCACCAGCCACCGTCCGCCACCACCACCGTCCGCCGCCACCCCCGTCCACCTCCGCCACCAGCCACCGTCCGCCACCACCACTGTCCGCTGCCACCACCGTCCACCTCCGCCACCAGCCACCGTCCGCCACCACCCACCACCACCACCAGCCACCGTCCACCACCACCATCCAGCGCCGCCGTCCATCACCACCATCCGTACACCACCACTAGTTTATTTTAATAATCTGCAGACATTAAAAATCAAACAGTATTCTTCTTGCAGACTGCAGAGGTTTGGTCCACCTCTTCTGCCATAGATGTTTGCAGATATGGTCTGCAGACTGTAGACATTTTACCTCTTCAAAAACAAACACCACCTTAGTTTATACTTTTTTATGTTATGATGTGTTGTTTACAAACCACAAACTAAATATTATAAGGCTAAAAAATTAAATGCTTAGTTTATATATTGTTTGAGATCATACGTTGTTTATGTTATATACTATTGTTTGTAAAAATATATATTTACTTTGTTCTTTAACTTTAGCATATTTGATTATTCACACTTGCGATGCCTTAAAAAATATACGTCAAGGTTGTCAAAAATATAGTCCGTCATTTGAGGCTTAATTATTTTAAATGCTTCTCCATTGGTGTTTAACAAAAAACATGTTTCTTTACAATGCACTTGAATTACTTGTGCTACTTTGACATTATAGTATCTGGTCACCGTACAGATATAAAACTAGTTATAAAAGACTATTATGATTTCTAGATATTATTATGATTTCTAACACCTACAACCGTAGGGGGTTTTATAGGGTTTCTAGGGGGCATTGCCCCATTAACGGGATCCAGGGGGCAAAGCTCATAACAGGAATCAAGCTGATGATTGGTAGCAATTGGAAGTTGTTACGGATTTATATGGTTGATAACATATTGCATAAAAAGTGACAGCCAATAGGAATTGATGATATGTTGAATGTCAAAATTAATATAAGTTGATTATGAACTAAGCTGTTATCATTAATTGATCAGTTACTGATAACAGGTAACTTGGTAAACAGTAGTAACTGAGTTACTGTTATTTATGTTTCTGCTAAAAATCTTCCTTTTGATATAACTAAACAACTGTTTCGACAATCATATTAGTCAACTGAAACATTGTAATGGTGCACGCTCGGTTGTTCAAAAGATATATCCATTAATTAAACACAAATCTACAAAACTCATACTATAACCATCAAAGTTGATTTCAAAATCAATTAACCCCAACCATATTTCTAGCTGTTTGGTACACCTACAAAATAAACAATAGCATGTTCATTATTATTTTTAAAAATCAAAGTCCATGATGCTCCAGCTATAAATATACTGTTCAAAATTGATGGGAAGGGAGGCGACTTCGATTAGCTCCAAATCTTATTTAAGTAACATTAGAAATTATGAAAAATGATAGGTTGAATATCAATAAGATAGTTTGGTGAAGTCATATGCGTTTGGTATTCTAGGGGTTACATTTCAAGTCACACCACACGGTCCACACGGTCAAAAGTCAAAATTATTGAAAACCAAAAACTTGTTATGTAGTTTAGATCTAAACGTATTAATATGCATGTAAATAGATCGAGATGGGGGCTGCATGTAAATACATCGAGATGGGGGCTGGCGATATGCATGTAAAAGTAAAAGTTGATTGATTATACTTATAAGTATTATTCGTTGATGGTTTTAAAGATTTACGTCGGTGGGAGTAAAAAATAATTTATATCCATACCATATAGTAAAATAAGGTTTTGTGAATACACATAACAACTTCTTGTGAAATTTAAGTTTTTGTTTCCTACTTCTCTCTTATTAAAATAAAAATAATTATAAATAAATAAACTAAATTATTAAATATTTAAAATATAAATAATTCTTATTCTAAGATTATTATAACATACTAAATTACACGATTTAAATCACACTTATGTTAAAATATAAATTATAATTTTTTATCTTTTATTCTTTTTTATTTATAATTTCTTAAATTTTTTATATTTATAACGGCTAATGACATGTAATATACAAAATATTAATAAAAACTAATGATTTTAATATGTTATATTTTTTCTATCCATGTAATACATGAGTTTATAACCTAGTGGCAAGTAAACAAGCAATAAGTTGCGACGCGATCCCTTTTTGAATAGCAAACTCAATTCTACAAAAAACAAAATTTTAAGACTTAAAAGCCGACAAATAATTTGGTAACAATAATCTATCATATAGATCAATCAAGAAAGTTGGAAGAAAGAAAATGAGGCAAGAATCAAAACCAAGATTGCAAGAACCGAACAAAATACCAGAATATCAATATGAGTTTTGGATTTAGTCTTTCGTTTTTAATTGAGAGTGAATTTTTGTTTTTCTACCTATGGTCTAGTCATATTTACCATTTTCATTTAAAAAGAGTTTTTTTTGAATCTGGCTTCCCAAAGTTTTAGAAAGTTATTATTATCATAAAAAACGTTAACTCCATTGAGTCATTATTCTAAACATGCAAATTGATAAAATTACCCTTTAAAATACAAAAAAAACCCTACAATTATGTAACCCTAATCGAGTGGAATTGAATCGTACAATATAAGAGATGACGACTAGAGGCGATGGACTTCGTTATACAACCCTTCGTAATAGGTTCCTGACCGCCACCATAAACAGCTACATCCTCCTCTCCCATCGGTTAAGTCGATATTCTCGTAATTCAGTCGATGTTGAAAAGTTCAAAAGGTCCGATGTAGATTTCGTGAAATGGAATAATAACATGTGAACAGAATTTTAACACCAATACGTTAACATAAACTAGCTAGGTTTTGTTTTTATATATAAAATTACATAATTACCTTTTTTCATAATGAATTTAACATTTTAAATTAAAGAGTTAATGTTTTTGGATTAAAATGATAATTTTTTATAACTTTAAAGCCTGTTGGAAAAAAAAAATTTTAATGAAAATAACAAATACAATCAATAAAAACAGAAAACCATTATGATTTTTGTTTAAAAACTTAGATTGATTTATTACACGGGAAGAGATGAAAGGAACAATGATCGATTTTAATGTCACTAGAGAAAGCAAAGCAACGGAAATGTATAAATTCTTAAGAAAAGAAAAAAAAAAAAAAGAAGAAAAAGCAAGCGTCGTTGTGGTGTGGGGATTATCAATTCATTTGTCAATTACTCCATACAAAAATAAGAAGAAAAGAAGCAGGGAAGGTCAAACAAGAAACAACTATCTATCTTATTCTTTACGGGATTCCCGTGACAAACCCTTCCCCCCTTGTAGTCTGCAGTTTGCTCAATCCAACCTATCTATTATCTATCCATCTATCTTCTCTATATAATAACCCTAATGATATACTTATCTAAAGGTGTCATTTTTACCCCCACCTCAAAAACCTGATTCCGATTACAAATTATACCATACCGAATTTTTAATTTAAGTTGGTTTTTGAGTTGTGTTTTAGCAGTTCGGGTTGACCTGAATACCATTTTATCATGCTTGACATTCCCTATTCAGATTTCAATCGATGACATTTGTTGTTGATCTTTTACAACTCAATCAATCCTTCCATTAGCGATTAGTCCACCTTCAACGAATGGCATACAGACGTCTTAAACTCGGTCATTTCATCAGCTTATCTTCCATACTAAACCATTCAAATCGATCACAAATAAGATATGATCATTCCACACTCAACTTTTTCATATATTTATTTAAAATATATGTTTGTTACTCCTTGTCTAAACAATTTCGAGAATTCTTGGCCCTGGTAATGTATGATTGCTTAACATTTACTTGAGTAATAATAGTTATGATTTTTGTTCGTGTTAAGCATATGCTCGCATAACATGTGGATTTCATGGTTATTTTGGTTTTTTCCAACTATGGCTATCGAACCTAGTTGTGAAGAGATACCAAATCTAATCATCAAAATCATAACAGTTTCAAGTATGTTGTCTTTGATTTTTAACTAACATGTTGTCTAACCCTATCACCGATTAACGTAACCGAATAAATCTGAAAATCTATTAAAATTAGTTATTTGATTGGGTCTTTAATCCTACATGTAAAAACCCAAAAAAAAAAAAAAAAAAAAAAAAAAAAAAACCCGAAACAAACATGAACATGTGAATTAATGCGTATTTATTGAGAAATAATCACTATCATCTTAATAGAGATATGATATTCAATTTCTTGGTTTTTATAATCACCAATTTCTTATTCATTGTAAATGATATGATATTTCTCCCACTTTCATTATTTTATTTATATATGCTTATTTATTAGTACACGTATCCATCACTGTAAGCATCAGCAATTCTTTTTTCCCTTTTTCTTTTAATTGAAAGAAAAACACACATGGATACAAATCCTTTTTTTTTCTTTTCTTTTTTTTTTTAAAAAAAAATAGTCAGTTAGTAGTTTTGAGTTAGAAATATGACATGAAAAAAGTTAAAAAAAAGGAAAAAAAAATTCACATCTTCCTCTTGAATCATTAAACGATTGGCACACAGAGATACAAAAGAGAGCGCTTGTGGTAAAATGAAGGGCGGTGGTAGGGGTGTTGATCGGGTTAGTTAATCGGATTTCGGGTTAATCGGTTCGGGTTGTTCGGGTTTTTTAATGTTGAAAGTCTACCCGAAACCCGACCAGAATAACAATCGGTTTATTCGGTTTCGGGTTGTTCGGATCGGGTTTCGGGTATTAAACAATAGACTTAATTTAGTTTATTTTAGTAAGTTTTCATTTGAAATTTTATAAAATTAGTGGACTTAAATTAGTTTACTTCTATAAGTTATAAAATGTGTTTAAGTATATATTTGTATACTAACAATTTGATCAATTTGGACAATCTAAACAAATGTATACATACAATTTACTTAATTATAATATGGGTTGATCGGGTTATTCAGATTTCGGGTTAATCGGTTCGGGTTATTCGGGTTTTTGAGGTATGAAAATCTATCCGAAACCCGACCCGAATAAGAATCGGTATAATCGGTTTTCGGGTTCTTCGGGTAACGGGTTGTTCGGGTCGGGTTTCTTCGGGTACGGGTGAGGTCGGTTCGGGCGGGTTAATCGGGTACGGATAAAATCGACGGGCCTAGGCGGTGGGTGTGTATAATAAATTAATTATTATAAGTAATAACAACACAATAATAATAATAATAATAATAATAATAATAATAAAGTAGGGGAGGGGAGTATATTTGTTTATGTTGCTTTGGATTCTTGCGGAAGATCGTGGCTGCCAGCTTTTCCCAAGAATGAGCTGAACACCATACATACATTTACTTGAAATTTAATTTGTTCATCTTTTTCCTTTATTTATTTTTTCTTTTCATCTTGTCTGTCTGTCTTTCTTGCTTGCTTGTGAGGAAGAGGAAGAGGAAGAGATAGATCATAGATCATAGATAGATGGTGGTTCTGTTGCTCTTCATCTTTCTGGTCTTGGCTCCCACCTCAATCCATGCCGACACAGATCCATCCCATGGTTTCTTCCCATCTAATCCAATCTTATCTGTTGCTTTCTTTTTACATTTCTCATTTATCAGATCTTCCATTCCAATACAACATATGATTATTCTTAATTGGTTGATTCTTGTTTCATTTCTATGTATGTATGCATGTATGTATGTATTTATGCAGCCTCTGCTCTACGGGTGATGTTTCAAAGTCTGAATTCCCCTGGCCAGTTGACCAAATGGACCTCTAATGGTGGGGATCCCTGTGGAGACAACTGGAAAGGTGTCAAGTGTTCAGGTTCAAGAGTCACTGAAATGTATGCTATTTCATTTCCATCCATCCATCCATGTTAATTACCTTTTTCAGAGATGCAAATCTAATCTAATCTAATCTTGCTTGCTTTCTTTCTTTCTTTCTTTCTTTCAGCAACTTATCTGGTCTTGGGCTCTCTGGCAACATGGGCTACCAGCTTACTAACTTGGCATCATTAACCACCCTGTAAGACTCTATCTCTTTCTTTATAATCTACATTAACAAATAATGTTGCGTACCTACTAGCAACAATGGCTCTGTTATTATAAGCGCAGTGATATGAGCAACAATAATCTTGGGAATCAGATACCTTACAACCTTCCTCCAAACTTGCAAAGATTGTACGTATGCATTGGTTTCAGATACCTGACTCCATCTTTTGTTTATTTCCATATATTCTCGCCTCACATGTTATGTCATGTCATGTCATCTCTTGTAACGCAGAAATTTTGCCGGATGTGGTTTCAGTGGCAACCTTCCATATTCCATATCACTCATGACATCTCTAAAATACTTGCAAGTGGACTTCCAAATTTCATGTATTTCCCCCATTGGCCTCAATTCCATCATATTATATTAATAATTATCTTATTGGATTTCTGACCAGAAATGTTGCACGCAATCAACTCAACGGTGAATTGCAAGACATGTTTGGAAAACTTTCATCTCTATCTACATTGTAAACTTCCACATCATTTCTTTATACAGGGACTTTTAACCTCTTCCAGTTTTTATGTGAGAGATGAAAGAGCCTATTAATGCTTCTTCTTTTTTTTTCTGTTATGGTTCAGGGATCTATCTTTCAATTCTTTAACGGGCAATCTTCCTGAGAGCTTCAGCTCACTGTCCAGTGCAACCAATATGTAAGTTAAGTTAAATTAAATTAAAGATCCACCTTTTCCGTATTCTGTTGATCATGAAATAATGAGACAAGGTAATATCTCCCTACTGAGGGCTGAGGCCCGTCCATATACAATAAGGCTGGGCCAACTGTATATTAGCTTTTAACTATCTACTAATAGAAATACTTCATATTTGGCCTCCATCCTTGGTTCCATGCAGGTATTTGCAAAACAACCAGTTTACTGGAACAATTGATGTCCTTGCTGATCTTCCCCTTAAAAACCTGTGAGATTAGATTGCATTGCATTGCAACTGATTAATTATTTGGTTTCCGTAAACAATCAAACAAACAAACATATTAATACTAACACATTCCATTTTACAGGAATGTTGCCAATAACAAATTCAGTGGCTGGGTTCCTAGCCAGTTAAAAAACATAAATCTACAGTAAGCATCTGATTTTTCAAAAGCTATATATATATATAATGTGATGTGATGCAATGTAATGTTAAATCAATAATTTGCATGGCAGAAAGGATGGTAACTCATGGAACTCAGGAACCGCACCCCCGCCTCCACCAGGTACACCAGCAGCTGGACGAAACCATCAACCGAGAAGCCCATCTACTAATAATTCTAATGATGGTGGCAAGAAATCTGGGGTCAATGGTGGAGCTATAGCAGGACTTGTTATATCAATTTTGGTGGTTGGTGCTGTCATTGCATTCTTTTTGTTAAGGAAAAGATCCAGAAAATCACATACAGACATTGAAAAAATGGAGAACCAGCCTTTTGCTTCTCTTGCCTCACAGCCACATGGTACAAAATGTCAAACCCACACGAATGTTTTATGAAATTCCTTTTGATTTTACTATTTTATGAAAAAAAAAAAAAAAAAAAAACTTTATGCAGAATTGAAGTCTGTTCAAGCTTCCTCAAAGGAAAACACAAAAGTATTTGAAATTCCATCTGCAATTAATCTTAAACCCCCACCCATGGAACGCCATAAATCATTTGATGAAGATGATGATGATTTCTTAGCAAAACCTGTGCTTCCCAGGAAAATAAGTGTAGCCCCAACAAATGTCATATCATATTCCATAGCAGATCTTCAAATGGCTACAGATAGCTTTAGTGCCGATAACCTTATTGGTGAGGGGTCCACTGGTCGTGTTTTTCGTGCTCAGTTCGAAGACGGAAAGGTATAATATATTGATATCCCTTCCCCCCCCCCCTCCCTTCCCCATTAATGTTCAATTTCTTATTGTGCATAATATTGTGTTTGTAGGTTGTTGCAATAAAGAAAATAAATCCATCAGCTCTAGCTGTAGGTGGTAATTTGTCAGAAAATTTCATTGATATAGTTTCAGATATATCAAGGTTACGACATCCAAATGTGACGGAACTTGTTGGGTATTGCTGTGAGCATGGGCAGCACCTGCTAGTTTTTGAGTTCCTTAAAAACGGTTCACTATATGATTTCCTGCACCTATCAGATGAATACAGCAGCAAGCCATTGACATGGAATAACCGTGTGAAGATTGCTTTAGGGGCAGCACGAGCATTGGAGTAAGTTCCTGGTCTCCGTCCATCATTTTTATTTTCTTTTCGTTTTTAATGTCTAATTTTGTCCTCCACCAGATATCTACATGAAGGATGCTCACCTTCTGTAATTCATAAAAGTATAAAATCCACCAATATTTTGCTGGACTCAGAGCTGAATCCTCGCCTTTCTGACTGTGGTTTAGCAAGCCTTGTTCCAGATGCAGATCAGGTAGTGTTTGGAATTGGATTTTTTACCCCCTGGGATTATGCATATGCACATATATATTATCTTTTTTATAAAAAAAAAAAAAAAATTGTTGCAGGAAGTGGACACCAGTGCCCCAGAGGTTTCCATGTCTGGTCATTACACGATAAAAAGTGACGTGTATGGTTTTGGTGTCACCATGTTGGAACTGCTGACTGGAAGAAAACCATTCGATAGGTAATTTTATTACGAGACAGGTCAGTTGTCGGGTTTCTAAATTCTAATATTGATCTTGATTTGGACGGACAGCTCCAGGACAAGATCTGAGCAGTCTTTGGTGCGCTGGGCAACACCTCAGCTTCATGACATTGATGCCCTTGCCAAGATGGTTGATCCTGCATTGAAAGGGCTCTATCCGGTTAAATCTCTCTCTCGCTTTGCAGATGTAATTGCTCTATGCGTACAGGTATACCTTATACATATTTGCATGCATCTTAGTCATCATCATCATCATCATCATCATCATATGTATACTTAGTATTTGTTGTTGATGTCAGCCCGAGCCTGAGTTCCGGCCACCCATGTCAGAAGTGGTGGAGGCATTGGTTAGACTTGTGCAGAGGACAAACATGAGCAAGAGAACAGTTGGGAATGACGTGCGCCCTGAGGAGTGACCCTTTATTTCAGGAACTGAAGTTTGTTCTTGTATTTATATTTGCTTTTGCGGTGTTGTTGCTTTCGATTTGATTGTTGTAAAATACAAAAGAAAAGAAAACGTGTTGGAATTTGTTTATACCATGGCTTGCTTACTTTGGATGAATATTATTCACATGTACTAGTATAACAATGTCTGCCTTTTATTTTCAAGATGTTTTTGTTAATTAAAACTTGAAATACAACCGGTTCTAGTTCAATTTCTTTTCAAGATATTTACTTTGTAAAGACTGAGATTGGTACCATGACCCAAACTACCTAAACAGGGTTTCATATTTTTAGAATTCAATTTTTTTTTAAATTTGTTTTTTGCATAAATTCACTTCAAAATTAAAATATATCTATTTAAATCACTGATCTTGCCTTGAAAAGGTTCAACTAAGTATAAAATCTGGAAAAGACAAATGCGTCACATACCTCTGTGCAGACACTTCTTAATCAGCTCCTGCATCATAAAAAACCAAACAAACAATATCGATCAATCAATATCAAAAACACTAATTACACCAATAAAAAAGATATGAATCAAGGCAAAGACTAGCCAAAAGTTCAAAACGAATCTTAAATATGTGTGTCCTACTTTTCATATCTGGAAGCCAAACTTCACTTTTCAATCCAGTCGTCCAGGTCTTAACAATGTTGGATCAAGTTTGCAAGGTAGCAATATAAACACAAAAACAAATAAAACCAAATAAATTATAAAAATTCGAAACAATGGCAAATGCGTCACATACCTATTTGTGACCATCAGAACTTTGATTTTACCATGACCATCAATCCCGTCTAGCTGGTTCACAATCTCAAGCATGGCTCACTGGACCTCGTTATCTCCAACTACACCATCATTAAATCGTGCACTACCTATTGCATCAGAGAAAACAATACACGCTTTCTTTTATCGTGCCATCTGTCAAAAAAACCTAACGAGTTGGGTATGTTGTCACCGGACTGGAAATATATTCTTATTCCAACTTTGGAATATCTAATAAAACCTGAAATAGCTAGCGAAACATACCTTTGAACAAGCTCACTTCCAATAAAACAAGCATCAGTAGTCCTGTTACCGCTCTTGCTAAAAGTGTTTTTCCAGTTAGCAGGGTACCCCTTTTGGGGGATCGATTCCAAGTTTTGCGAATTTCTCAAGGTGGAGCAGGTAGCTCAACAGCCTACATTCCAAAATAAAGATAATGCTTGATGCAAAAAATAAGTTTCAGCACTAAACAAGCCTAGTAGGACCATATAACACAACTCTCACATTTTCTCAATCTGTTCTTTACATCCACCAACATCCTTATATGTCACATCTGGCTTTTCCTCAACCGTCATCATGGTTACACTAGGGTCATCTTTGGTGACAACAGAGAATGAAGATCAAAAAACTTCAAAATATGAATAAACAAGAAAAGTTCACGTGCTATGCTAATGTGACAACAGCCTGTGTGTGGAGAAAAAAAAAATACCCAACGCGCATTCCTTCATGTAGGTGAAACTTTGTCTCCCAAACCACGATTTGTAGAAATAGAATGTTATATGAATATTCATAGAGCAAATACTAATTATCCATCCAGCATTGATATTGAAAGAGAGGTATTATACCTTTGCAATTTGCTTGACATTTATAACATAATTGTCATATTCAGTGTTCGGATTAATTATCTTTGTGCATCTTGCTACCAGCATGCAACAAGACAGCTAATGCTATTTAGTGAACAAAGGAGAAAATAGGGCGGAATATCAACAACTGGTACAAGAGTCAAACCTGAGAGGCTGTTCTTCTTGAATTATATGTTTTATCAGAAACAAGAGCCCATTGGCTAGGTGCTGCTAAACTAGTGTCAGGCTCCTTAAAACCTATCAAAGAAAAAGAAACAAAAGTACAGTTTAGAATTAATCCAGGTATCAGTTTAAGGAATCATATATACATGCAAACCAATGCTTACTTAGGGTTCTTGTTAAATACAAGTTCTTAAAGAATAAAACTGTGCTAGTCTAGAAACTCCCAGTCCCACCAGCATACTTAAAATATAAATAGTTATGATAACAAGATAAATTGCCAAAAACATGAGAAATTTTGAAAGGCAAAAGTAGAGCTCAACAGAAAAGCAGGGAACCCTTTAATCGATATGGCATAAAGCTCAGTAAGTAGTATCAGAAACTTGATATAACTAACTTATATATATATAATGGCATAAGCTCAGTAAGTAGTATCAGAAACATAATAAGCATAAATCATTGATCCTTTTGGACATTTCATTTCACATCCTTTACTGCCGTCTTGATGCTAGTGGAATAAGGCATGAGTCCCTACATGACAATTCCCTCAGTCACGTTTAGAGAAAAGTAAAACAATAGAAGACACCAAAATGTATCCAAAACTAAATCTATAGTTTTTCTAAAAGCTCTACGCAATAGGTCCATTTGTTGATGCAGTCAAACTGCATAAATAACTAAGGCCACAAAACAATCATTGTAGAAGGGAGACCCCGATGGCAAGACTACAAGGAAGAAGGAGTGTATCTTTAAACCGTTCACCCTTTACCTTGATTTCTTACATTATAACAATAACTAAATCTATAAAACATTCTGGTTAAACATATCATGGTGGATACCCTGCCCCTGTCTACTTATATACAAAATACACGTGCATGATACAGGAGACGAGAAAAAAAAAAAGCAAAACCTAAGGGGGTGTTGAGGTTCACGTAGTAAAACTGGCTTATCTGCTAATAACAAGTTATATTGAAGCAATAACTATAGTACCATTCTGGGCTACAGAATTCAAATGTTGCTCAAATGTTATGCAGGAGAGACATTTGAAATATGTGGCCAGATTTGTTCCTTAATTCCTAGAAAAGCTAATTGGTGGCTATAGAAATAGAATAAGCAGATGAAGGAGTATAAAAACGTGAAGAGAAGAAAGAAAGAAAACAGTTATGTTATAGAGATGAGATGAGATGAGAAATTAATTTACTGGCAGGAGGGCGAGAGAGGGGGCAGCTCTTCTTCTCGTCTTCTATTATACGTCAGCCACCAGCATCCGTTCTTTTCTTGCCAAACAAATAAACCCAGGCAAACATAGACGAGCATTTTCGTTAATTTACAACTGAAAAGTTTACATGCATGTAAGTCCCCTTGTTTTCCACTCTCACCTCATCACTAACATCACTTCCTTGTCAACTAATTCCACAACTACATTCTTGCATAACTGATAACTCATCAAAATCAAAAAAATAATTTGAGTCTCTCCCTCAACATGCAATGAACTTTGGAGCATATATGTCAATTCTCAGTAAATTTTTACACAAATGATACCAAAAATGTTCCCACCAGCCAAAAATTTTATTTTCTTTTCAAAACCATGCAAATGATTATATAATTACGTTAGGGGCAGCTGGCATAAATTACAAATTCTAGAATAAACATTGTAATTATGAACCCTAGTTAGCCTAATTCAGAAGTTATTAATGTACAGCCTGTAAACTTGCTTGTGAGTTTATCACAATGAGGATTCTTTATATTTCTACATGTTTTATTATTTCTTGATGTGGTTGCTCTTTAAGTAAGAAGAAAACTAAACACCAAGTTGAATAAGAATCGAACATCGAGACACAAGAACCACAACCAGTGTTGCTATGGTTGAATAGATGCTAAACAACCAAAACAGTCACCGACTCCTTAGACTACATCACAGTCCACTGCATCATGCCACTGCACCTTTCACAAACTTTTTAAATTTTTTCTTTTTCTTTTTAACTATTTTAAATAAAAAGATAAATATAAAAGCAACATTCCTTCTTTTTAACTATCGTTTTTAATTATCTAACCACATGCGATACTTTGTGCCCGTCGAGAATGGGTCGTTCAGATCCATTTTGATTTTTGAAGATTAGAAAGAGCAGTAAATTGTGTGTTTCATACAAGGGTAAAATAAATAAACTTAACTAAAAAAAAGTGGAACGGTGGTGGTGCGCCAGGGATTTGATTTTGGCATGGCCTCGCTATCACCGCCTGCCAACTCAAGTCACCAAGATGGAGCAGTTCCAACACTAAAGTCCGTTTTATGAATGGACATACTTAACTGTATCCCCCTGTGTCTTTGAACTGAACATTCACATACAGTTACCATACCATGCGGCTACCTACAGCCTACCTTAGCCAATTATCTACACTCTTACATGTAGCAAGTTTAAATACCTAAAATCTCACAATTATACTTGTATCAGAGAGCAAAGCACAGCTGCATATGATCAAGATTTGCATTGCTATTATAAATGTGCAAACTTCTAATTGAATGAAAAAATGAATCACCAAAATAGCAAGTCAAGTCCTATTTCTAATGTTCTTCATCATATGTTACAATGTAAATTTTACTAAGCACTATAACTGATGTGCATATATAATGGACATACAACATTCCTCCTTTATTCATCTCCTGCAATGAAATTTGGGACTTCACCCTCACACAGGTACTCATCACATTCTGATGCTGTTCCCCAGCCTCTGCGTAACCGAAGAATATCCTCTGTGAATGTTGATCCTGGAGCTCCAATAAAAACAGCAGATAAAGCAGATATAGTTTTATCAAGCATAGCTTCCACCTTCAAGTATAAATATATGATTAGAAATGAACATTTCATCCAAAATGCACCTCTCAAAATATATTAGCAACATGTAACTTATATATTGTCCTAACCATCTGTTATCGTCCCTCCCCCATTATTGGCCAATTTAGACAGGAAGCTGAGAGTTAAAGTGGAGAGATTTTACATTAGACTCTCATCCACATTCCGCAAAAAGAAGTTATCATAAGTTTGAAGGTTGTCACAGATTTCATCTCCCATATGTTTTTTTGTTAAAATATGCCTCTGAATATTGAAAAAATACTCTTAAAGTCGTCAAGAGTCAAGACCTAAAGCCATGATCAAGTTCATGTGTTATATTTCCAGATTTACATCTGTTACGCCTCCTCCAAAAAAATAAGATAAAAAGGGAAAAGCAAGCACATGCCATGCACTCTGCAAAGGTACTCTTACTAAGGAAGTGAGTATTTAGCATAAGCAGAAATTTTATGCGGGTAACGATCTAGGGTATGACCTTGGCTTGATCCCGCATTATTTCCTGATCAATCGAAAGCAATCAACACCCAAAAACAATCTATAAACATCACCGAATCACAACCACCACTAGAATCAACACAACCGGGACAAGCAAGAGAAAACACAAAACGAAATCACCCGGAGAAGGATCATCTGCCGGTACATGGGTAAGGAGCGAAGGGGAATATGATATTATATAAATGAGATGATATTATCTATATATTTAAATTAGTTGGGCCATGGGTCAAATTTGGCAAATGGGTAAGGTCAGAACATTAGCCGCTCTGATCTCACCCCCCGCCCCAATTGGTAGGCCTACCATTTGGAAGACAAGTGTGGATGTCTTTCTTAAAATCACCATAAAAGAAACTATGCTGAAGAGACAAAACCTAATCAACTCTTAAGCGATCCTTGTTGACAAACTATTGTAGAGTATCTACTAAAAAATGTATATTGTGAAGATGAACATTGTATCAATGACCCTGCATAAGTGTAGAAAACTGTTTTTCTGTGGTAAAAAGCCACCACTGTTGGGTTTTATGAGCCTTTTGAGCTTGGTTTTTGGTCGACAAGGAGGAACAAGGAGGGAAATTTTATATAATAATAATAGATAAAAGGAGGTTCTGCTGAGCAGAGGGTTTCCTTGGGGGCAGCCACTCTATTTGTTGAGATATAGACGAGGTTTGCCCACATCTTACACTCCCCGAAGCCTACCATTCTATCTATGTGAGAATTGTTGGGTGTGTATGTTTGTTTGTTTATTTTGACCCATATTTTTAGTTTCCCTGTTACCAAGTTATTAACCCTAACTCGTCTATTCAAACAAAACGTGTGGACTTGTAATCTTTATACTCAGCATAATAAAAAAAATACTAGTTGTAGCTCGTGGACATAAGATTCACATCGCATCTGAACCACGTAAATTGCCATGTTCTTGCTTTTATTTTCTGTTCTGCGTGAATAATTGTTAGTGCATCATGTGTGTTGGCTTCATTGCGCCAGTTGATTCCTAACCACGTAACTAGAAAACATAACATAAAAGCTTAAGATAATGCCATGAGAGCAGATTTCAAAATACTGGTCTGTTGAGTAAATGCAATGATAAAAGAAAGGCTACTTAGTGGCTATGAGACGAATGATACTCCACTTTAAAAACATATAGATATCAAAACGACTAAAAGGTTGATGAACTGACCTGGGGATCTCCATCAAGTTTTTTTCTATATAATAAAGCATCCCATTTTTCAGCCGAATTACGAGCTGGCCTAGTAATGAGTGGTACAGTCTTCCCATTTGATGTAACTAATGCCTGCAGCAAACCAGTTTCACTCTCTGCAGCATCTGTAGACAGATATATTACTGGTATATTGGCTCTTTCAACAAGACGACTAATACATTCAGCAGCTTGTGGAATTGGGAAAAAGCAGCTTGGGTTCTTGGCATTGCTGCAATATATGTGTACAAGTAGTTAAACAACAGTCGTTTGAAATTATCTCGTACGATGATAGTCAACGTAAACAAATCCCTAGGGTTGTTAACATAATCAACTCTTGGTCCTTCACATACAGCATTCAGCAAAAGAGAGGATATACATACCAAAACTTTAGAAAGCCATGGCGCCGAAAGTGAAGGGCAACAAAATTTTCTCCTAAGAAAGTTTGGATGAAGCGTTGGGCCGTTAACAAGATGACACGACTTGGTTCGATCAAGGTCTGACATTTATGAGCAATAGGACCACCTGGCTGCATGAGCCAGTCTTTTTCGACACCAGCAAAGAAAACATCTCCAATGGCAAGGACATCATCATCGGAGGAGAACTTTTGAGTGACCTCGTGTATGGTTCTGTCTGTGGGCTTCTTGACATCCTCCTCAGGCCATACAGTCTTAAGCTCATTCATGGTAACACCTATAGCCTTTAACTTCTTTACATGATCATCGTCCACGTAACAAGGCTGTGGCAAGGAGAAGTAACACAAGACTTTGTCTATGTGCATATGGTTTTTCTTACGTTCAGCAAAGTCTTCAAACGTGAGCACAACTTGTCTGCCCAGACAATTGTTAATGTGATCAATATCGAGCACGCGGTTGAACTCGTAATCAACCTTAGCACTGGGAATAACCAGCACGCGGTTGAGTAGAGCAGCAAAGAACATGTGCTTCTCTAGGCAGATCAAGTGGTTGGACATCTGGCCCGATGTGCAGATGGCGAACAGATACTTATCTGGCCTGGGCTTCCACTGGATGGTCCGCCTGGGGGATGAATTCAGGTCTAGTTTGGAGCAAGGGGTTAGAGTGGCGTTAGGTTCCCCCATCTGATGGGACGACAGGAGGGCTTGCTGGATCTTCTTGTTGAGCGAAATCTGATCAATGAGAGCGGATCTGAGATGCTGGAAAGAGGCGGAGGAGTAGTTACGGCTCCACAGATCGAGGAGGCGCGACTGCTGCTGTGCTAAGAGGTTTAGAGCTCGCAGTTGGGACTCGCGCATCGTGGCGTCGGAAGCGTGTTGAGAAGAGATGTGGGTGCGGAATAGGGATTTGAAATCGGTGGTGAAATAGAGGAGGAGGAGGATGAGAATGAGAGGGAGAGCAATGGCGAGGCCGTACCTTTTGTTGAAGAGGAAACTGCGACGGCTCTTCAACTCCTCGATCTGGAAGGTGGAGGAAGAGTTGGGGGCTGTCGCGTTTCCATGAATCAGACGCCGGCTGTCTTCTTCGTCGTCAGAACCTTCTCTGTCCATTATCGCCCTAACACTGGTTCATACGTTATGCTAACTGTAGCAATGGCTTAACCGTTAATGGAGACGGTGAGATCTAGAAGATGATGATGATGATGATGATATGCATCTATCATTTATTATTCATTGCTACTCCTACTACCAGAAGAGAAAGGGTGTAAATTAAGCAAAGATTTAGCTGGTTCCGCCTTCCAAACCCCCCAGGCCCAAACAAACAACACAAAACCTTATTCTTAAAAAAAAAATATTTAGTTTAAAATGTCTAAAATTAATCGTAAATTAAGACACGCATTATTCTATGTTAAAAATAAGAACGTTTCATTCGTTGTATCAAATACACCAATTTATTGTATTGTTTACGTTCATTGTGTCAAATTCATTATGTCATATATTTTATATCATTTATTATATCTATCTATACTACTATATAATACATATTAGAAGGATAAAATATTAATTTCATTTAAAGTGTAAGACACTTACATAACATTTTAAGTATAGAGTACAAGTGGTTTATGCAATAATTCCACTTTTGCCCCCATTTAATTAACTTCTTCTAATTATTGTATTATTTAATACACATTATTAATACATTATTTAATAATATGATTATTTAATTCACTTCATTAAGTTTTATTTATTTATAATAATATAAATTGACATTGAATTTATAATTACTAATCATATTTTAAAACTAAAGTTTTATTTTATTTATAATAATATAAATTCATATTTAAATTTATAATTACTAATCATATTTTTTAACTGAATACTATTTAAATTAAGTATTATTTGATTTAAATACTATATTTATATTATTTTATAATAAATCTCTCTATATAAAAATGTAATTTTACCAATCATACAAGTTTTGAATCAATATGTACAAATGAATCAATAAGTACCTCTTCAAAATCAATCTCTTACAGATAGAAAGTTAAAAGGTAATGGATGAATCAATACACTCATGCAAAAATTAGGGAAGATACAAGTTTTCATGAATCAATACCTCTTCAAAAAGATTTCGAAATCACACCAATTCCGGATCGATACAAAGTGATTACCAAAAAGGACTTCATAGTCTGATCCATATGAGATCGAAGCGTTCGGTTCACGAAATTCATGAAAATTGAAATTGGTATTGAAATTGTATGATTTGTTAATCAAAATTGTGCTTGGATAAACAATGAGAGAAAATATCTTACCTTAAAATTCATTTGGTTGTAGGATTTAAAATCCTTCTTTAGGTGAAAGAAATATTAAAATCCCACAATCAAAATAATTTGATGTAAAACATTCCCTCTCATTGTTCACCCAAACACAATTTTGGTTGACGAATCATTCAATTTCAATACCAATTTCAATTCATATGAATTTCGTGAACCGAACGCTCCCTAATTTCTTTAAACCTATCCTAATCTTCAAAACAAACAATTTCAAAAATGAAAACCTTAATTCACGGGATAATCAATTGCTTGATTGTAAAAGTAATTTGGAAGTTCGGGTTATGCAGTGGATCCAACCGGATCAAAAGATCCGCATGCGTTAGGAATCCAGGTGAAAATGGTAGGCGGGAAAAGAAGATAACTAGTGGTCTAGGAAAGGGACACGTGCCCCTAGAAATCCTTCAAGATATGGATATACACAGAAATTTCTTTTTTGACAGCAAACTTTTATTAAAAACAAAGTAAAAATCAAATTAAATTATTATTCTTATCGGACGAATAATACTGTTAGAACATTCATAGTAGGTATTCTATTTTTTTATGTAAGTGTGTACTTATATTATGGGGGATGATTGTTAGTGGTTGTGAGTGAAATAAAGAGAAAATATATGAGGATTGTACCATGATTCCGCATATTTGGGGAAACACGATACAACCCTCATAAATTTTTTAATATTTTTAAAAATGGTTGTGAGTAAAAGAGAGAGAAAATGTAATAACAAAGATATTATAAAGTATTATTTAATTAAAAAATAGAGTAAAAAAGTAGTGTTTTTAGTGTAAATATGGGGATAAGGATGAAATATATATAAAATTATGTTTTTTTATATATATGTACAAATTCATGTTTGTTAAAAATTAACACACGTGTAAAATGCATCAAAAAATCTAAAAGGTTAATAATAATAATAATCTTATGTTCAACGTTACAATTCATCATTGAAATCATTGATAAACGCTATTAAAATCCAAAAAATCAAAAACAAGTATATTAAAAAATGCGGTCCGACAATCGAATGGGTTAAAAGGGACATATTTTTAGACCACAAAAGGATTGTGGTGGACGAGACACGTAGGGGGTGGGGGGATGAGTTTGGTTTGAGAGTTATGAAGAAGCATTTGTGCATTAAGTAGGCGGAGGGTGGTGGGGTATAGCTAGTAGGGGTATCCGTGAGCTAGCGTGAAAGAAATGTCAAAATTCAAAAGCCGTCGTGCATTGCGTGTCTTTAACAATATGCATGGCCCGTTGTATCTATTAGTTTGAAGTCGGCATCCAAGTGGATGATCGAGCTTTTTCATTATTAGTCCACACATTACATTTCACACTAGCATTTATTACAAACAAATTAATATATTATTATCTATTTTATATATCTATCTAAATCTAATTCTAATCTAAGTTTAATTACTAATTAATTAATTTGAACGCTTGATCAATTCGCTCCCACCTTCTTTCTAATTTGGCAGGCGACCTAGCTAGCTATATATATATATATATATCTCATCCTCCAATATATCCTTACACGAAAAAAAACAAATTAATATACATATACCATATATGATGATGATGATGATGATGATGATGATGATAGCAGGCTTCGTGGAGTCGATAACCACGCCAATCAAGTGTTGGTTAGAGCGGATGAGTAGTACTAGTAGTAGTGCTGCAGTGAGCTTAAAGGAGGTTGATAGCGAAGAAGAGTGTATCGTGTGCTTGTCGGAGGTGGCTGTGGGAGATAGGTTAGCGGTGCTTGAAAGGTGCGGGCATGGGTTCCACGTTGAGTGTGTGGAAGCCTGGTTAAAAGACCATCCAAACTGCCCACTCTGCAGAACCCCTGTTTTTGTTTTTGTTTTTGGTTCTGGTGGTGATGACAATTATAAGCACAGGCTTTACTTGAAGAAATCCTACGACCTCATCACCCGTTATGCTCTTCATCTCATGGACTCCATTGCCACTTGCCTAACCACCTCCTTTACCCAGGGTCTCCACTCTAGTCTTTCCCACAGTTGCAACTACTTGTAATATATATATATATATGGACCTCCTCATGCGGGACCTAGCTAGATGGAGGATGATATATATGACGATGCCCGCCCACACTTGCGCCTTCATTTCTAACCACATACTATACGTACATACGTACATGAATGATACATACATACATACATACTCGATCTCTCTCCCTCAAGATTTTCTTCTTATTTTATATATGTAAGATCAATCAATATGTATACTAGTTCATACGAGCACCCACCCATCCATCATTTCTTTAAAGATCGATTTTTCAATCTTATCTTGTGAAGAGTGATTCACCACAATTTCAATTCGCTTATTTCCGTTAATAAATCAATCTTTTTCTTTCACCCTTCAATTCTTTTATGACGAAGCTAAGCTTTGTATGTAGTTCACAATCACAACTCAAGTAAGATTTGCAATTTCAATACCTATTCTAGCTATCCACTTTTTTCAACATACTCGATCTTCATATTTCTTAGTTTCTTATATTTATTTCACTTTCATCATGTACCCAAGCCAAAAATTGATAGTACATGTATTTAAGATGAAAATATATATGGTTTGAAACGTTAATAAAAGTAGATACGATTTCTAGAGTAATATAATATATGTCACTGCTATTTTTTTTTTATTTTTTTCTGAAATATACGCATTTTAAGATTTAATAGGCCCATGAAATTAGATATTTCTTTATAAAAATCCTAGGAAGAAGAAAAAAGATGAGATAATTTTGATATACTACTATCGAGCATGTGTGATGTGACTTAGTTTAGATAAAAAGATCTATAGACATATCACATTACAACTCATCCAAAAATGTTAAAGAGTGGTCCTCTTTGATTTAATTTAAAGAAAAGAAAACAACGTACGGTTCTCGTTCTCTGATGCTTAATCTTAACGACTTACTTTATCTAGCTAATCTTGATATGATATGTATCCTGGGTAAGAATTTATTAAACTAACAAGTATTAATTAGGTTGGAATGAAGATGTATCAATTATATATCTTTAACAATACAATATTGGATATGAATCTAAAACATGATATTTACTTTAAATTTTGATGATATATATGTGGGATCCAAAGAAAGTCCAAACAAGTTAGCTCAACATGCAAGTTCATTTATTGCGACATCAACATGCATATATATAGTTGCGTGCAGAAGGGTGTTGATGTATCTATGGGTCAAACTTTGAATGATCGAGACGTTTTCTAATGCTGCAAGATTGAAAGAGCGATGCGTGATTGTTGGCCCGTATCACATTCTTTAAGTATGCATTAGTGGAAACAAAGACCATACACAAGTAAAAGTAGATAGGTGACGTGAATGTTGCATGGCTATAAGACACGACTCTACTATTTCCATACTTTAAGTATGGACTATATTACTTTCTTTTAGGAAAGGGTTGGGCAAATGCGTATGGAGCACGCCATGTACACAATGGTTATAAAAGTGAATTACCAACATACACTTGAGATGCAACGAAAAAAGATGTAGACAAAGCCTTATTACGCAGAAAATTTGCAAAACTTAGTTAAAGTAGTATATGTTGGATAATTAATCGTGCATCTGGTACATTACAGCAAAGTTCATCCAAATGGTGGAAACTTAAAGCATCAAACACATGCACAAGAGTATGCACACAAGCATATACACAAGAAGGATTAAAGTTCGACATTTTAACATTGCCTGAAAGTATTTACTACCGATAACTTTAACAGACCAAACTTAATAGAGTTTTAAGGTCTACCAACTTTGTTTCTGTTTTTAAAGTTGCATCAGAGGCAAAGCCATTACAAGACCAACAAATGAAACTAGCAACAGCACCATCCACATTGGAAACGACTGTTTCTTGGCATTTTCTTTCGGTGTTTCTACTCTTTTTACCTCGTCCTTTTTACCCAACAATTCTTGTGAACTTTCTTCCTGCTTTGCAACAAGTGGCTGTTCTTCAATAACATGTTGTTCACATAGTCGTTGCTCCTCTTCATATTTCTCCACATACTCTGGAAATAATTTCCTGAATGTTGGGCTGTCAACAAGCAATCAATAAGAACAAAGATCAAGTGTGTGAGTTAAAATGATGCAAGTTTAATATTTTACACTTTTTATGAATTTTAACAACCAACCTTTATTTAGATGCAAAAAAGAAACTACCTTGCCCTTTATTACCAATTCTGGCAAACTAAATGTATTTTCTTACCACGGCAATAATTTTTTTTCATATGCCTTGTAGCATCTAATTTGCCGTTTAATTATTATTCAAAAAAAGAAAAAAACAATTTTTTTACATTTCCTCAGAAGACATGGAATCAACCAGTGCCACATCAGCCATTTACGGATTAAAACCAATTGAATGGGGTTGGTTTCAAAAATAAGTAATAAAGTGCAAAATATAATTTGTTGCTAAAATCAGAAAAAGAGTAAACTCCTTCAAGTTTAATACTTTATGAAATAATGAGCTCACTTTTTAACATTAAAAGCCAGAGATGCCTTTGCAAGGTGCTGCTTCTCTGCAACGGTGGTGTTTACACTGCCAGTGGTAGGGCTGTTGTCCATCTGCATCAATAATAACAAAATTATGATGACATGTGGCAGAAGAATGTGAGTGCTATAACAATTAAATCATTTCAATAATAAGTTGCAACTGAAATGCTTTGTGTAGTGTCACTGATCTAGGATAATATGCAAAAGAGCTAGTGGGCAGAAAAGAAGAAAAATAGTAGGAAAACTTGGCATTTAAAATGAAAATCTTAAGTCAGAATTCCCTTTATATTTGATCATGAATCACATGAAACTCACCATGAAGGAGAGGAGCCCTGTAAGGATGCTGCATGAGAAACGAACAAAGAAGAAAAATGATAATAATAATAACATTAATAATGATAATAATAATAATATTATTAATAATAAGATAAAAATATCAAATACAAAGTAGGCATAAGCATAGGATACACAGCTGATTTCTTTAGTTAAATTCACACTACCTGGAGACCGACCACATTGGGTTCCAGCTTTCTGGATGGACTGGAAAAGAATAATAAGGGTATTACCAAGAGTAACAATCATTTATTTAAGAAAATTGTATTTTTCAAATTGAACTCAACAACTTACAATCACTCATTGACAGGCAGATTTTCTTTTGTGTCATAAACCGCCCATTTGGAGTGGTCATGCTACAAAAAAAATGAAGAAAGATTGAACTCAATCATAAGAATCAGAAATCATTCGACCGCATATATCTGACACTAATCATAAACTCTAATGTGATGTGATGTGATGTGATGTAAATACCTGATTCCTGGAGGCTTAAATGGATACTCGGAAGGAAACTTTATTTTTCCATAGTAATATCCACCTAAATAATTAAACGAGCAAAGGTTGGCAGGTGACCATAAGTTTAAGCTATATATGCAATGATATTTATTTTTTCTTTTGTTTTTGGGATGCGGTGGGGAGACCAACCTGCAAAAGGCGTTCCTTGGCTTCCCTCCAATACATAATCTGAAATAAAAACACATTAAGCTACATCACATACATGCAAAGAATAATGCGCATAAAACAAACGCAAACTTACGCCACTCAAGAATGTCATTTGGGGAAGGCCGAGCAACTACATGTGAAACAGGTTCCTGTAATTGGTTTGCGAAAAGAAGAAAAACATATGACAAGTTACAAGATAAATAGAATATCATTTATAATTACAACAAAAGAAAAAAGTCCAAACTAGTAAGCACTATGCAGAAAACAAAGGGTGACTGTAAATGTGAACATAATTGATAGTAAAAGATATATGATGGAACAAATGGAAGGCATACTTTACAAAGTGCTCTATATTCCTTTTGAAGACGTTTTACACATGCTTTCTCAGCCATCTCACAGATAAATGATGAGCAAAAAACGTAGTGAGTTGTTCTTTACTTCAGCATTCACCTCAAGAGTATCTTTTTCTGCCTGCTAACCATTAAATCACCCAAAGATCCACAATATGTCAGTCGTCATTTTTAACAAATTTCGGTAAAACCCAATTTGTGGTAATTATTTTTATATCAAATTCAAACTTCAACGTAACACACTCAACAAGCTCAAAAAACAAGAGCTCGCGAAAATAAAAAAATTCATATACATAAAAAAAAAATCATAATTGCTCCATCTAAACATAGGGAAGCATCTGTATTTCATTAGAACACGCAAAACACATGTAATTCTTTTGTAGATCATAAGTAGTCATTTCACAGGCGCAATATAGAAAAGGCTTTATAGGTCGGTTCCATGATTTCAGCAGTCCAGATTCAAAATGGTTGAACATAAACTAAGTTTAATTTAAACCCTGGTGAAACAGAAAAACGAGTGTATCCAGAAAACAATGCGGGGGGCTTAAGAAAGATGTTTCCATGTACATATACCTATGTTGTTATGTTATTCTGCTTCGGGACACTTAAGAGGTGAGATCTCCTGGTAGAAGAAACAAATCGTAAGCTAATGGCCTTATATCATATATGAATTTCAAGTAGCTATTTTCATATCGTGATAGAGAAAACAGCACAGAAACAAATATAGCGATTTCAGTGGCCAGAGGAGAGGTAAAACCTAATAAAGAGAGGAGCGGTTAGATCCAGCAGCGTGTGTGTGTGTATGTGTGTGTGTGCGCTAATTTAATTAATCGGTGAAACAGAAAGGATCAACAGGGAAACCCTAAAGAAATTGGGTGGTTGTATATGTGAAGAGCTAAACCTCCCTAACCTAAAAATTAAAAATTAGGATCGAAACGAGAAAGCAAGTGAAGACGATGGGTGTGCGGATCGATGACCGTAATCAGAAATCTTTAAGAAATGAAAATGAAAAAGAAAAACGGAAGCAGGATCTAAACTTACAGGGCTGAATGTTTCCAAATTCAAAAGTCGGGCATTCCGATGGCTCTCCTTTGTGAACTGAATGGTATGGTCGTGATATTCCAGATGTCTTGTGTCATGCCAACCCTAAAGACCATATTGCCCTTGCATCTCAGCGTTTTTACTAGAATACAATACAACACAATTGTCAAACTTTTTCTAAACCAAAACACCATACTTACCATCTATTTATAAACATGAAACCCTCATACTCCTTCATTGTTTTTAGGGATTGAGATCGATGATTGACCATTGTGCTGTTTGTTTTTAAAAAGTTAAAATATCTACAGTCTGCGAATCACATCTGCAGACATTTGCAAGAGAATGGATGGACCAAACGTCTACAGTCTGTAAGAAAAATATTGTTTGTTTTTTAACATCTTCAATGTTGTTTATTATTATTATTATTATTATTATTATTATTATTATTATTATTATTACTATTATTATTATTATTATTATTATTATTATTATTGTTATTATTATTATTGTTATTATTATTAGTGTTATTATTATTAGTATTATTATTATTATTATGTAATACCTGAAAATACACATGTGTAAAACAGAATTTACACATGTGCAATGATTAATTTACACATGTGTAAATAACGGATGTATGATTTTTTTTTTTAAAAAGTATATCAATATGTTATGCGTTGAAAATATAAAAAAATACTGAAATTAATGGTGTAGTTTTTTTGAAAAAATAATGTCATAAAAAAGTTATGAACATTCAAAAAAAAAATATGGATTTGGCATGTGACTTAAATGTTTGGCTCATATTGGTTCCTATAGTTCTCACAAAAATAAGTGGTTCTCAAGATAACCCTATCATATATATATATATATATATATATATATATAGAGGAGTGATCAAATGAAAACCATGTTATTAATGAAAACCATAAAAACTATGGGTTACATGTATGTAAGTACGTATTATAAAGTGTACAACTAATAGTTACGTATATGTATGGTTATGTATATTTAAGTGTGTGTTACCAAGTGTACAACTACGAGTTGCGTACAAGTAACTCATACAAGTTACGTATACGTAAGTCGTTTAGTCATCATTGTCGTTTTTTGGAGTTTAAACTAAAAAATATATAATAATCTCAAATAATAAGATTGAAGTTTAATCAAATATATTTTAAACAATTAAAATGATAAATCAATTATCAATTATGTGATTGGGTAGTGGTGGTTTTCACGGTTTTCAATTATAAACATGGTTTTTATTTGATCTATATATATATATATATATATATATATATATATATATATAAAGGGTAGGGTTCCTGAGAAAACCAATAGTTATGTGAAAACAAAAAAAACTATGGTAACCAATAACATAATTCATAACTTTTTTGTTATTTTAATTGTTAAGATGTTATTTAAGTATTTGGTGCATATATGTTGAGCATGCATACGAGAATGAAGAGTCTTACATATACGTAACACTATGTCGTATGAAAAATGATTACGTATACGTAACCTATGTGTGACGTATATGGAAAATCATGCTACGGTTTTCATTTGATCGATATTCTTATTTATATATACTTACACATATATATAGAGGATAGTGATAAAAAGTTTATAAATTATATGACCGGTTTCATTGGTTTTCTGTAGTTTTCTCATAACATTGTGGTTTTCTTATATATAGATATACTTTTTTTTAAAAACAATCGTATAGATATGTGTGAGTATATATAAATAAGGATATCACTACCCTCTATATACATGTGTGAGAATATATAAATAAGGATATCGATGAAATAAAAACCGTATCATGGTTTTCCATATACGTCACACATAGGTTACGTATGCGTAACCATTTTTCATTCGACATAGTGTTACTTATACGTAAGACTCTTCATTTTCTTATGATATGCTTTGCAATATGGAATCAACATTACTGGAACCAAAGTTGGGCAATAAGGTTATTGCGGGAGGACATGTGATTTGATTTCAACACTGGAGAAGAAATTTGGTATGCATTTTGACAACTTTTACTATAACTTATTCACATATCTACTTTGCTAAATAGTGAGTGAATAGTATACACTAAAATGACAAAGCTTTACATGTTAGTTTCTTATGGAAATCTAAATTTGACACCATTCTCTAAACTTATTTTTGCTTGATTATTTTCCTTAAATTGTTAAATTTAAAAACTTAAGATTGCATCCCTTGTATTTCACATGAACAAAATTTAAACTTTTTATTTTTAATTTTTAAAATCAAGATATTTAATAATTTAATTTAAAGATAAAGTCCAAGTCTTGAATGAGTTTTTAACAAAAGTCTAGGTTCTTTGATTGGCTCCTATGTTCTGTTACTCGCCATAGTATAACGTGTCTAACGCAAAGTTCCCATTCCACTCAAACCATCCAGCTGGGTGGATAACATTAATGATAGTAGACTGCATCACCAAACCTGCGCTTTTGGATGATGATCCCCAGTGTTTTGGTTAGGGTTAGTGCGGCCCTGTGCCATGAGCATTATTTTTTGCAGAATTGGGGCATCGTGCATGGATGTCACAATTTTAGAAAACGGCTGCAGCGTTTTTAAAAATGAGATCAACGGTATCGACAACCAAAAGTTGATGTAGAACTAGGATTTTATGACGTAAAGGGTGACTTGATATGCTAACATGTCACATTGATAGAATGGTGAAAAATTAAAGCCCACTCGAAACGCCACTGCTTGGTAATTTGAAGCACAAGTTCGTGTTTTGAAAAGTTATGTCTCGTGCCAAGAATCCATCAACAACAATAGGTGCAGAAAATACACACACACACACACACAGTGGCAGAACTAGGATTTTTTCCCAAGGGGGTCACTATTTTTTGATGATTTGTTTTGTAACAAAATAATATAAAACTTTTCGGGTTGTCCGGTCGGATCGGGTCATAATGTAATTAAATTACATTGAAAATGTTAACAAAAATATACTATTAAATGTATGACACATATAATGAGTTGCAATGAACTAAAGAACTAATATAGAAGCCTGACAATCAAAACCCAACTTGTTATATTTTGGTTGATTTGGACTCAAAATAAAACTATTTGGGTTATTTTGGGTTTATTAGTATTCTTAAATAGGTTAGGATTGGTAAGTCTAAATACCATAGAAAATGAAAGCAGGTCGGGATGGATGGGAAAGGAAAATGAATGAGTTATGATGGGTTCATAAAAAACAGATCTTCTTCTTTAAGTTAGAAATCCAAGAGAAAACGTTGTGCTTTATAAAAATTATTATTTGTTATTCTATTAATTGATGTGAAAGATGTATTTTATATTGAATTATAACTAATCTGTATGTTAACATATTAAGGCCTTATGTGAATGGACAAATGAGCATAAGCATTTATTTGAGTTTGGCACCAAATCTGTACCACCTTAAGGTTGCTTTATATACGGTTATTGATGTTTGTTCTTACTCTTGTGGTCCTATTACACCATACGTGATTTTGTCAAGAACCATTTGGTTATTTTGCTGCTTTAAACCTACTGTTTTTGTTAATAGCAAAAACTTAAGCAGCAACAAAAACTATTTAGGGTTTAAAGCTTTTAATCTAAACAAAAACTTAATAAACAAAGAAAGTTAAAACTAACGTTGAAAGAAAAGAACGAGAGCCAAAATAAGCAGCAACAACAGCAAAGCAGCGCTCGGTAGGGTAGGAGCCGGGAGTGTTGAAGACTCGAAGTGAGCAGTAGCAGCAGCAAGTTAGCAACAGCGATGGGTGGAGAGAGCCGAGGACCGAAGGGAAGATAGGCAGACAGCGGCAGCAACAATCAGCGATGGGGGGAGGGAGTTAGGGTTAAAATATATATATTTACAATTAAGGGTAAAAAGGTAATTTTACTTATTAAAATGGTGTTTCCAAAAAACAGGCTCTTATAAGAGTCGAACTTGAGACCTATCAAATGCGAGAAATAACTAAGCACGCGGATTACCAGTGAGCTAACTCGATTCATTTGTCATATTTTGAACTTAATAATATTTAACGGTTCACTCCCTGAAAAACTATGTGTTTACCCAATTTTTCGGTATTATACGGTACATTGCCCGCTCAAAAACCAATGGGGTTACTTGACCCCGTTCCCGTTCAAGTAAATCCGCCCCTGCACACACACATATATATGTACTTGTTTAATTGTTTAATTTTTACGTATCCTGCTAGTTTAATAAAATAGTAACTAAGGGTGACATATATAATCATCATATTTTTTTTCACCAAATTTTCTCGTTTCTCTCTCCTATTAATAATTACATTAATTACTAATAATATTATTTACTTTTTTTAGATTAAAAATAGTTTTTTGATATATTAAAGAAAAGATATTTTTATTAATGTTATTTATAGAGAAATAAATTTTTATAACATAATAATTTTTTTTAAAAACATCAAACTTTTTTAAATGCAAAAATTTTTAAAACTGATGCTTTTAAAAAGTATAATTTTTATAAACTAAAAAAAATTGAAATTTTGGGATTTATCATAAGAAAATTTTTGAAATATAATATTATTTTAAAATAGATTATTTTGAAACAAATATTTAATTTTTTTGAAAAAAAAATATTTAAAAAGTTGATGTCGTTGTTTTATTAGTTATAGTCTTTACTCGTACGTAATTGAATCATATTATATCTTAACAAATATTCATATAATTAATAAATTTATATTTTATTTAATATTTTATACATTCAATCCGTGTAATAACGTATTTACTAAAACTATTCAATTAATATAAACATATACTAGGTTAGATGCCTGGGTAACACACGGAGTGAAATAAAAAGTTATATAGTAGATTATATATATGTATAATCTAATATATATTATAGATAACATATCAATAAAATTATTATATATAACAAACATATTTAAGTAATAAATAATAGCATTAAAAAAAGATTTTATTATTCATAAATATCCGTAAATCTCTTTATATATCTTTTTGAAGTATTTTAGTATTAACAATGCTTAACTACAATTTAAATTTTATTTTAACAAAATTAAGTTTCATTAAACTATTTTTAATAACATGTTATTTATTTATATAAAAAAATTATCTTGATTAGTATGGTATTAAATGAGAGTTATTAAGAAAACCCTTTTGAAGTTAGATTTTTACCATAGTTGTAATTGATTGTGGTGGTGACACATTGACAATCCTAGGTGGCGATTACGTGTATATGCTAGAAAATAGACATGTGTCACATAGATATTTTGTTTTATTAGATTAAAACTAGATTTAGTAAACCCGTGTATTACACGGGTTGATCAAATAAAATAATTTATAAAATTAAAATTTATTAATTATAAAACTATATTCTAATATAAGATATGGTTAAGAACTATAGTAATAAAAAAATTATATTAACTTTTTAAACTTTTATTTTAAAACCTTTATTTGTTCTTTTCTCAAAAATAAATTAAACATTTTGTTTCAAAACAAACCGTTATAAAAAAATATATTTAAAAAAGTTTGTTGTCTTTGAAAAGTTTCTTATTTAATAGGAGAGAGAAACAAAAAAATTTTAATAATAATAAATGTGATAATGCCAAGTGTCCCACATAAATACCTTTTTATTAGAATAGAAATATATTATAAGATAAACTAACAAAAAATTTAACAATAGCCGGCATGTATTCAAAAGATGGAAATGAAAACACCATTAAAGAAATATTGACTTTACTTTTGATTAACAATAAATAAAAAAAACATAGCCCACTCCCTTTGATAGGATAGGGATAGGTCAATATGAAGAGGAATATTGGTCTTCGTAATTAATTGGTATTAACTAGCGTATATATATTGGTTTCTGCCGACACGTTCAACCGAATTAATTTATTGTCAAGAATTTTTCTCAGCATAACTTAGAATGAGGCTAGCACACATTTTATTTGTTATGCTCTCGTGATGATTTTGATCAATACAGCACAAAAGATAGTATGCATTTGTGTAGAAAAGGCAATCTTCATATGGGTCAACTTGCTAATGCATTTGAGAGACAGTTGATGCATTTGTTGTATATCTTTGTGAGAGTATGCAGCTATATGCATCACTTAGATCCTTTATTTTTCCTACTTCGTCTTTTATATAACAAAAAGTCTATAATACTACTATATTGTTTCATACACAAGTTATAACAACATATGTTCCATATGTTATGTTGTAGGCAGTGTTGCAAAAATCGGTGCTAGGCGCCGATTAATCGGCGAGGAATCTGGAATCAGAGCGTAACCTTGCCGATTTCATGTAATCGGAGCCAATAATCGGTAATCGGTCAACGGTGGTCAAAATCAGACCTAGGCGGTCTTAATCGGCCAAAAATCCGTGATTCCGGCGAACTTCCGGTAGGGTTCCGGCGACTTTCAAAAAATCTGGCCAAAACTCGGAAAATCCGGCAAAAACTTGGAAATTCCGGCCAAATATGTGTATTTATACATAAAACTGAACTTTTTTATTAAAATTACATATTAAAATGTGTGTATTTATATATAAAACTAAAAATTATATATGAAAATTTCAATCCCATTAATCCCGACTAATCTCTAGTCTCTACCTCGCCGCCCGACCAGCGCTTAGCGATTTTTATAACATTGGTTGTAGGTTCATATCCACAAAGGAACTAACCATCTCCACAAAGCAAAATTCCTTTAACCAATAATTTAAAAGGTTTTTTTATATTTATTTGAAGTCAAGTATATCCCATCAATAAATTTAACTTGTGTATTACTCAAACTAGCTTTAGTAAATCCGTGTATTACACGGGTTAAACAAATAAAATATTAAATATAATAAAAGTTTATCAAGTATAAAACAATATTTTACGATAAAATATATTTGAAATTACGTATAGTAATTACAATATGTAATAAAACAATTATATCAACTTTTTAAACTTTTAGTTTAAAACTTTTTTTTCCAAACAAAAATAATAAATATTTTGTTTCAAAACAAACCATATTAAAAATATCATTTTTAAAAATTTTCTTTTTATAAATTACAATTTTAATTATTTTTTGTTTATAAAAAATTAACTTTTTAAAAGCACTAATTTTAAAAGACTTTGATGTTTTGTAAAAATTTCTTATTCTATAAAAATTAATGTTAGAAATAACATGAATAAGAAGATCTTTTTTTAAATTTATTAAAAAAATATTTTTGTTCTAAAAAAGTTAAATAATATTATTGATAATTAAGGTAATTATTTAAAAAGAGAGAGAAGCGGGAAAATTTTAGTGAGAATGAATGTGATGCCGGCACGTGTTATCTCTAGATACTCTTTTATTAGAGTGGAAAGATCATACCCAACTCAATTTCCTTCATAGTTTACAATTTCTGTTAAATATTTGAATTCTTTAGAAATTTCGAGCTTGAGTTCAATGTTAGATTCGATATGAAAAGAACAACATGGGCAATAAGTTATTTATTTGTGTTCCTAATGGTTGCATGACTATGTGATATATTTCGTGAATTTAGCAAAAAAATGATTCTTGGACCGTGTGGATGTATTGGGCATTTGGCAATTCCCATAACAGCATATTTAATACAAGATTTAATCTCTATTTAATGGTTAATAATGTGTTTTGTTCCCTATTTATTTGCACTCTCATGTTGTTTGTGTAAATTTATGTGTTTTTTTAATTCATACTAACGAATATATGTATGATATTTTTTTTATGTGTAATTTTTAGTCTATCTTTTGAAATCAGCATGACACGCTCTCACATTTCAATCATTCAATAGTTATAAATTTTTATTGTTTTGTGGTTTTTTTAAAGTGGCTAGTTGTCTTTATACTAACAAGTTACATTTATTTCAAACAAATAGTGCTTTTGTTTAGAATACAAAAAAAGATATTTATGATTTTATGACATGAAACCACCCGACCACCGGACGCGTATAAAACTAGTTAACACTAGATGCTACAAATAATACAAACCCCATGTCAAAAACAGTAATAAAATTCATCTGAATCACCCTTTGAAATGAAGGCTAGACATCATTACATCAAATATCGAACTCTATTCTCTACATCTAATGTTAAAGCCGTAAAGGAATTCATCTAAATTCAAAAACTAACCTCAACTCGTTGATACAAGTAACTTTACTATTAATCTGATGGGTGCATAATCAAATAACAAAAAAAACATATATATTTTTTGGAATATGAATATAAGAAACTGATTAGTGCCCATTGGCGAAACAAACACAATAAAACCAAGGCGAAGGGTGTACAGATGAATCAGGATTTGTTTATAAAAAATATGAGAGGATGCTTGCACAACCATTACCATGGGCTGAGTGATTCGGGTAGGGGAACATCCAACTTCAATGGTGTTTTCCCCTAGCCTCTTCGTTTCCTCCCCAATCAACTGAATCCTTCGCCTAAATCCGCTTTATGTTTCATCCACCCGACCTCTCACTTTTAGAGATGTGACTTTTAGGGTGGAGGGGGTGCTTATACCACACACACCACACCATATTATTTAGAGGGGTGCTCAGCTCACACCGCATTTGGGGGGGGGGGGGGAGCCTACCGGCTCTCTTGCAACGGTCAAATTGAGGAAGAGGGTGTGAGGGGCCGCCGCACCCTCATGGCGGGTGCGCCCCTCCCACCTTTACATACGTCGTTCTTTATATGTGTCGTTCGATGATATGCCTACCGGCTCTACCAGCTCTTTCGATGGTGGTTCGTATCAGGTCTCTGATAGCAGGCAGCAAGTTGTTTTCCAGATAAGCATTAGGGCTGTGACTTTTACACGGGTTGATTAAATAATATATTTAATAGAATAAAAATTTATTAATTATAAAATTATATTCTATTCTATCTATTATAATAAAAAAAAGTTTTGAGTTGACACTTGTCATAATATTAGACCTTCTAAGTCTAATTTTCCCGCTTCTCTCTCATATTAAATATTTACATTAACTACTAATTATACTATTTAATACTTTTAAGATTAAAATAGTTTTTAATAAATTTTCAAAAAAGAGTTCTTTTTATAAATGTAACTTTTAAAGAAACAATCTTTTGTATAACATAAGTAATTTTTTAAAATATCAAACTTTTTAAAATATACAAAATATTTAAAATCAATGTTTTTAGAACTTAAATTTTTTATGAACCATAAAAAGATTAAAATTCAAAGTTACAATAAGAAATTTTTAGAAAATGTCATTTTTTTAAAACATTTTGATTTTGAACGAATTTTTTAAATTTTTTTAGAATTAAAAAATTTAAAACAAAAGTTCAAAAATAGTATCATTGTTTTTGTTACTTATAGTATTTACTCATACGTAATTTTAATCATATAATATTTCAAAATATCATTTTATTATTAATAATTTTTACTACTATTTATTTAATATTTTATTTATTCAACCGTATAATACACGGGGTACTAACTTAGTATGTAATAAGAAAATCTTTATTGTGAAGAGTGTAGCTTTAAATTTTAGCAACTCGTATATTACATGGGGTTCTAACCTAGTATAATATATGATTAAGGACCATAAGTAATAAAAAATTGTATTAACTTTTTAAACTTTTATTTTAAAACTTTTTTTTTGTTTTTTCCCCAAAAACATATTAGATATTTTGTTTCAAAACAAACCATTATAAAAAATATATTTAAAAAAGTTTGATGTTGTTAAAAAGTTTATTATATTATAAATATTTTCTTTCTTAAATTACTTACAAAACTATTTTAAATCTAAAAATAATTAAATAACATTATTTGTAATTAATGTAGATATATAATAGAAGGAAGAAGCGGAAAGTTTTTGATTAGAATTAATATGATGCTGTCACGTGTACTTATAGATATTTTTTTATTAGATTAAAAAGATGAAAGAGGCTATCAAAGTTTGGACCTCCGGGTGATTTTACTACCACTAGGAAGCTTTTATTGATAGATGCAGCTAGAAAGAAATCGTGTTAAAGATGTAGATATCAATAATTAGTTCACTTTGTTTTGTAGGCTGTAAAAAAAAGTAATTTCTGTTGACAACCTGTCATGCAAAAATAAAAGAAGATAAAGTGAAAATAAAATAGCATATACAAAAGAATACTACTTTAATATCAAATCATGATTCTTCGGATAAAATATCTCATTTCATGTCCTTTTCTTCTTTCCCGACAGCATGTTCTTTGACACTTCATTTGTCTTTTATCTTTTTTTTTTTTCTTTTTTTAATTTCATTATCAATGTTTCTCGTCTCTTAAAAGGAAATCTCTTCATCCGCCCTATCACATACAATTCCATATAAGAATAAGTGAGTAACGATACGTGTATGAGAATAAGTTTCTAGCATATATATTAAAAAGGACCTGAATTATGTCGTGTTTCTAGTACAATGTGGAATTAGTGGATGGTGAGAAATAAGAAGATATTCAAAGGTAAAATGATTTCATTAAGCAATTGCTTTCTAGAAATTAAAGAATTTGCTTTCCATTGGGTGAGCAACTGATCGAAGTAGAACTGGGATTCATGGTACTCTTCTAATTTTTTGGCTGAATAATGTAATTATTTCCTATGCTTTTGTTTCAGGTTGTAAATGGTGCATGTGGTTGTATCTTTTAATCCGCGGCTAAAGTTTTTGTCATAATAGAAAGAGCCCCTTCTTGTTGTTTAAATAATAAATAAATAAATAAACAAACAAAAAGTACGAAAATTGATGGGACTTGGAGTTGAATAATTATAGTTTTTAATTTTTAGAAATAGCTGTTTTTTTAAAACTATGAGATGAGACAAAGTATGGAAATAGACAGAGAAAAATTTCTATGGGCTCAAATCAATACAGTTGTGGTACGTTTATAAATAATATAAAAAAATTAACAACTTTATTCCACTTCTACTATATTTCAATTTAATTAATTTTATGTTTTCAATAAGACTTGAATCATCATATAAACTAGTTTTTCTACCCGTCGCGCGTTGCCGTGCGACGTTGTACGCAACGTGATAAATCATACACTATAATTGACTTGAATCGTTTTTGAATTAAGTTTGCGGTGGAACGTAGAATTAGTCTAATTTTACCGTCGAATAAAAACACATTATATTTGACCTCTCTCGTTTTCAAAAAAAAATTAAGTCGAATGTATAGACTATAATCACACCGACTCATTTCGACCTCTCTCGTTTTCAAAAAAAAATTAAGTCGAATGTATAGACTATAATCACACCGACTCATTTCCGAACTACATTTAAGTAACTCGAATTTATAACAATCGAATAAAAACATATTATATTTGACCCGACTCATTTCCAAACAAAATTTACGTCAAAAGTAGACCAACTCAAAACGTACATAAAAATAAACACGTAAACATTTTATGTTTAATCTGTTTTGTTTTCCAAACAAAATTTACATCCGAGCATAGATGAACTTAAATTTATAACGATATGTAAATAAAAAAATTAGTTTAAGTAAAAGTATACAGGAGGTAAATCAAAAACTATAGAAACTCGAGGAGGTTTAATATAAATTTTGAAAAAATTAAGGGAGTCAAATTACTAGTGGTAGATGGTAAATATAACCGCACAATACCAAGAGAGGCATCCATTTGTAATAAGATTGTCCGAGCACGAGTTTGGTATCGTGACGAAGCTGACAAAACATGAAGCCATGTAATAGTTGTTTAACACAAGGAACAAAACCTCGAGAATGCATCCAGCCTCAAAACCTTATATAATCCGCACCATGACAAACGATGTAAACAAAATATCCATATGATAGCATGCAATATATATATATGTCATGCATTACCGTATGTGCTATTGATAGGCACAACGCACAATACGAACATGTACCAAATGTCAGTTGATCGGATTGTGGGTATGACCTCAACTTATAAAACTTTTTGTATTGCTCGTGCGTTATCACTAAAGAGCAAGAGATATGTTTGTTTGGTTGATAGAGAAGCTAAAAGCTATACTAGAGAACAATACCATGTGGGTAACATTTTCTCATAAACATTTGGATTTGTATTTGGTAGATCACCTAGATACAATTGCTGCTAGCATCATTATTATTATTGTGTGATTATCATTAGTTCACATGTTGTGGGTTGTCATGTGCTTGTCGACTGACAAACTATGTCAATATATGTAATCGTATTTGTATTTAAAGACGATTTACCTTGATTTAAACATTGCAGTTATTGACTATTTGAATACGGACCATAAACATCCATTGGATTCCGTAGATGTCTTCTGGACAAAACTTTATATATCACCGTCATTTGCTCGATACGTGTGTTGAGAGAAATTACTTTGATACATTATGTTATAGATTCACAGATGTCATCGAATTAGCCATGAGCAGCAAGAAGCAAAGTTTTAGTACCTACCCTATTTATGTTTGCTCAGATGGGATTAGTCTTCGTAGAAGACAATATTACTGAAACAAGTTCTTGATCACCTCTATTGTTAGAGAATTATTAGTTGACTATCAAAATTAAAATCACCCAAAACGTTATATTGAAACCTAACTCAAAAAAATTTAAATTAGACAACTCAAAATCAAAAGCATCTTCTTCATAAGAAATCAACATCTCTAAATTATAGCGGTCTTCTTTTTAACGAGATTTTATTAGAATCGGTAGATTCATGAATCTAGAAGTTAGATATTCATTTTGTCATCATTAAACTAGCTTAGGACGTAGGTAAGATTTATATTCAAGTCGTATGATATTTTTCTATATTTTTAATTACATTTTTTTTTTTAGTTTTAGTATAATTTCTGTTTATTGACCACATATCATGTAACATACGAGATATTAAATTTAGGTCGGCAAGGGGGGTGATTGACAACAACTTTAAAGGCATCCTGGCCCACAACTTGACATGTATTCTTATAAATATGTATCTAACTTGTAATCACAATCATTTTCAAATTATTGTCAATTTTTGTGGATTTTAAACATCTCATATGTATCATGCATATTCAAGTTATGATTGTCTTGTGACACGACAATCTCGTTATTGACAATCAAATTATTGAAACACCGAATCAAGAAATTAAATATAAATAAAGGATCGAAAATTGCGGCAAACAAAAACGATTCATCAACCGGAACAAAATAGTTAACTAAACAAAATCGGTCATGAATTGCTGGTCACAAAATTGGATGACTAAAATATTTAAAAAGTAAAATAAATAAATAATTAGGTCGTGAAAAACAGTGGCATGGGTTATTTTAGACAAGGAAATTAATTCCAAAAACAAAGCACATTCATTTGCTGTTTGCATGATGAAACAAACTTGTGTGTTACTATACTTTTTTGCGAATGGGAAAAGCAAGCAGCCTAAAACATCATCATCTATCGATCAAATGATTATGGGAATTCATGCTTTTTTCCAAAATCGAATAGTCGAGGGACCGTTCCTGTAATTAATTCTAATTACTTTTTTTTTTAATAAATAATAGTGATTAAACAGTTTAATTAATTTGTCTATTTTCGAAAGCTTCACCTAAAAAGCACATGGTCCAACAAGAAAAAGAAACGAATCAATCAAAGAGGGAGGATCCCCACCATATATATATCTTTGGCTCAATTAATGGCCCCGATATGATTGTTCTCTTTAATATTTGATTTTAAGATATATATATTTATATATAATATATTCATTTTCACCCGAACAACTCCTATAGCATATAGCATATATATTTCATTTCAAAGCATGCATACCAACCCTTTAAACAAATATACAATATTTTAATGACAAAATTATATATTAATTAATGACCAAACAAGTTTTTGAAATTTGCTTCCTGTAAGACTTTTAAATGACAAAACTGAATTAATAATATGTTTTCAAATATATATAAACACAATCTATACTAATAAAGTATTACATTAAGTAGACACATGTCACAATCATATTACCTCTACCATTTATTTTCCCGCTCAAAATCATTTATCAATTTTTAAAAAATCAAAATAACTAATTGTTAATTCTCTCGCTTTAGTTATCTCTTTTCTTCTCTCTCACCCACTTTAAAAGTTTCAAATTTTTCTAAAAATCAATATTTTTTTATAAAACATTTGTTATTAATTAAAAATTAAACATTTTGTTTAAAAAATACACTTTTTTGAAAAAAAAAAGATTTTTAGAGACTATGAATTTTTTTTAAACAACATTTCTTTCTACACACATGAAATATTTTAAAACCGATTTTTTTTAAAGGTTTTATATGAAAATGTTTTTCTAAATAATTAAAAGAATAAATGAAATCTGGAGTTTTTAAACAATAAAATATTTATAAAATTGATATTTTGTCAAAGAAAATTTTTATTAAATACGAAAATTTATTTATAAAACAAAAATAACTAAAACCCATAGTTTTGAAATAATAACTTTTTTATTAAAAATGCTATTTTTCAAAAACAATATTCTTAAAACGAAATTTATCTTAACATATTTATAAAACGAGAGTTAAAAAAACACCTTTTTAAAATAAAAGCTTTAAAAAATAATAAAAATATTTTATTAATTAAAGTACTTACTCACATATAATTTTAATTATATCTTATATCAAAATAACTTTTTATATTTTCTAACTTTTCATTAATTTTTGATATTTTTTTATTAAAACTGTGTAATACACGGGTTTATAACCTAGTAACTTTATATTTTTATTTTATTAAACGTTTAAATGATATAAATTTATTTATTACTGGTTATTGATGCTTCTTACAGATAAAGTCTTTTGATCGTATGACCTTGTAACCCAAATAATGGCCGGCGCTAATGATGAATTTCTGAGATTATTTCCTTAGAGAAGTAAGGTTTGATGATACTAAAAGTAATAAGAATAGAATTGCTGTTGAAAAAAAAAAGGTAAACAAAGATTTGATTAGCAATCAGAATATTTTATGGAGCGAGATTAAAATATTATTTATTTAATTAGGAGAATATATAATATTTTGTGAAAAAAGAAAAAAAGAAAAATGTGGGTTGTGATTTGAAATCCGCCGATAAAAGGAGGGCATGCCCTGAAGGAGGTGATCGATTAAGTTGCGGATTAGCTCCTGCCTTTTCCTCCTCCTCCTCCTCCAAATTAAGTAATTAATTACGTGTAGTAGTGATAATTAAATTAAACTGTTTGAAATGAAAGGTTTCTTGGGTGCAGGCAACAAAAGAAAGAAGCAGATCTTTGTAGGTGCTTTGGGTTCAGTCCTGTTAGCCTCAGCTTTAATCGGCATCGTCGTCGGAGTCAATAAATCCCGAAACTCCAGCAGCCCACAAAGCAGCAAAAGCAGCAGCATCACGGCTTCTACAGCTCACGCCATCGTAGAATCATCATGCAGCAGCACACTGTACCCTGAACTATGCTATTCCAGCATCAGCAGCCACCCCCAAGTGAGCAAAAACAAGGTGAAAAGCCAAAAGGACGTGATCGAGCTCGCGGTTAACGTGACGAAAAGCGCGGTGGAGAAGAACTACTTCCAGATAAAGAAGCTGCTGACGGGGAGCGGAGGGCTGACGCCTCGGGAGGTGAGGGCGCTTCATGACTGTCTGGAGATGGTGGCGGAGACGCTTGAAGAGCTTACGGAAGTTGAGGAGGACCTGGAGGAGTACCACACCAAGAGGTCGCTCCGGCAGCACGCCAGCGACCTCAAGACGCTTATGAGCTCCGCCATCACCGACCAGGAGACCTGCCTTGACGGCTTCTCCCACGCCGACGCCGACAAGAAAGTCCGGAAAGAGCTGGAGAAAGGCCAGGAGAGGGTCGAGAAGATGTGCAGCAATGCGCTTGCCATGATCTGCAACATGACCGACACAGACCTGGCTAAGGAGAAGCAGCTCATGACGTTGAAGGCCCGGAGGAACCTCAGGGACGAGGGAATGTGGCCGGATTGGCTGTCGGCCGGAGACAGGAGGCTGTTGCAGTCGTCGGGGACGGTGACCCCGGACGTGGTGGTGGCTGCGGATGGTAGCGGCAACTACAGGACGGTGGGGGAGGCGGTGGCAGCAGCGCCTTCAAAGAGCAGCAAAAGGTACGTGATCAGGATAAAGGCGGGGGTGTACCGGGAGAACGTGGAGGTGCCGAAGAGCAAGACCAACATCATGTTTATGGGAGACGGAAGGAGAAACACCATCATAACTGCTAGCCGCAGCGTCAAAGGAGGAAGCACCACCTTCGAGTCCGCCACCGTCGGTACATATAACATCCCTCCCTCCATCCATCCATCCATCTCGATCCTTAATTAATTAATAATTACGTACTTTCATCTTAATTTCTCCATCTAATTTCTTTTCTTTTCTTTTTTACCCCTACTATACCTACCTAATTAACTAACCTACTACCTACTACTTTAATTTCCAGATCATCCGCTTATATTATAAATTGTTTACATTAGATTATTAGATTACATGGAGGATAATATAATAACTATATATATATACAGACATACATACAGACATATATGCGTACCTATTGTATTGGACAATGTAAGAAACTAATTAATATGTTGGTTATTCGTAAGCAACGACCATGACAAATTGAAACATATAACTTTTAAACATATAATAGTATTATAACTAATACTCCCCACTTGATTGATATATCATGTTTTATGTATTCCATTATTATATATTTGAACTCTTGACCGATATAAAGAAAACACGTGTTAAACGACGTGTGCTATTATTGCTGATTTGCATATACGTGCTTTTCTGTCTTTTTGCACCATATGCACGCTATATATGTAATCATCACCAATGTTATTACTTATTTTACATATAAAATATTCACAAAACTTTAGTTGCATCTAATTCAATTCTATTCTACATATGAATAGATTTAATGTTTTCAGAACCGGATCGGACGTCGAATCGGACGCCTTACTGGTTTGGTGGTCGGACCGGATTTAAGAACCGAATGACGTCATAATTATATATATAGTATATTATATATATAATTAAATATAAGTAATTTATATATGTATTTTATAGTTATATATAAAACTTAACTATATTTTTATATCCAACATACTAATTTATGGTTCAACATCCCGTTTTTACCCATTAAAATCAAAAAATAAAAAATAAATAAATAAAAATACAAAATCCGGTCCGAACCAGTCCGGTTTCCCGGTCCAACCAGCGGTTCGGGATGAACCGGCCGGTTCGACCGCCCAAAAACTAATCGATGAGAACCGGACCGGCCACCCAGCAGATCCCCGGTCGAACCGGTCGGACCGGCCGGTCCGATCCGGTCTCAAAAACATTGAATAGATTGAGAACGTTTATCTCAAGGGTAATTTTGGAATTTCAGTAGTTACTATTATGATATTATTATCTGCTATTATTAATCATGAGTGACATTCACATGCACAGGTGCACGTGTTGGCACCCCAAAATAACCTGTCCAATCAATGCTTTTGCATTTATAACGTGTATATATTAATTTACGAAAGCAATTAAGTAATTTTTTAATTTCATCTTTCATACATAAAAATGCGTTTGCTATGGTCATAATACATCATCTATGCATGGGTGTCTAAATGAAGGTGCAAACCCATAGATTTCATGTTTTATTTACAAGAGAATACAATAGGGTGGGTGGTCGTACGTAATTCAAGTATGATCTATCTTCATCCTTACTCACTCATTCTTATGTGGCTAATTACACCATCTCTACCTTTTTACCATTTTTATTCTATATTTTAAATACCATTATAATTAAACACTCTATCCATACATTTGCTTACAATAATCTTTATACTTTTCGTATTAGTATTTTCTAACTAAATTGTTTTTAGTAACCTTACTAATTTTTAAAAATATGGTATCACCCGGTATTGTACGTGTATGTTTCATTATTTCTTGTCATTCCAAATGAAAAACAAAAACCAAATAACATAGCAAATTATATATTGATTTAAATTTAAATGTATATACCTCTTCTGATAAATAAAGCACATTCATTAAACTTTTCGTCTGTTATTCTAAGAGTATTAAAAAAAAGCATGGTTTTGGTTTAATACATATATTTTTAATATATTTTAGAATGAATATAGAATCAACAAATATAGGTTTTATGAAATTTAAAGCTGGAATAAGTATTTAATCAACAAATATAGATTTTTTGAAATTAAAGCTGGAATGAATATCTAATCAACAAATAAAGATCTTTTCGAATTTAAAGTTGGAAAGTCTAAAGGAATAAAGTGTGATGGCAAACCCAAAGGTTACAGGTGGTCCGCAATCAGTGTGTCTTTAATTTGACTATTTTACATTTTATAAATGATAATTATAAGACTTTTTTTTCTTTTTTAAATGTGTTAATTTAATCGAACTTATCTATTATTTTTTAGCTGAGATCACATCCCCAAACCGATTAATTAAAAGAAAACTCACAACTAGAAAAACTTATTTTCTCAACCCAAAGTATTTTGCTAGAATGAAACTCGAACCAACTACCACCAGAACACCAGTGCGCCAAATAGCGAATGGTATTTGACTTTTTTTTTTTTTTTTATATATATATTTACTATTGCAATCTTCCCTTCAATTAAGCAGCCAATTATGCTCAATCTGCGAATGCAAAAACCAATTGATATTTCATATGTATTCTTGTTCTTTTATCAATATCAGAGTGGGCCATGCATTGTAGGGTTCATCTTTTTTCTTTTATTTTGTTTTCTTTTTATTAGAAAGATAAAATAAAAACTACAGGGAGCCATTTCCTTGGCACTAGCATGGGGTATTTGACTTTTTTTTTTTTTTTTTTATATATATTTACTATTGCAATCTTCCCTTCAATTAAGCAGCCAATTATGCTCAATCTGCGAATGCAAAAACCAATTGATATTTCATATGTATTCTTGTTCTTTTATCAATATCAGAGTGGGCCATGCATTGTAGGGTTCATCTTTTTTCTTTTATTTTGTTTTCTTTTTATTAGAAAGATAAAATAAAAACTACAGGGAGCCATTTCCTTGGCACTAGCATGGGGTTTTGTAATTTATTCGGTTTAAATAATTGTTGATTCATTTGTGGGTCTGTTGGTTATTTAATTAATAAATGAATTTTGTGTTGTTGCAGCAATTGTAGGTGATGGGTTCTTGGCACGTGACATAACTTTTCAAAACACGGCTGGTGCTTCAAATCACCAAGCAGTGGCGCTTCGAGTGGGCTCCGATTTCTCAGCATTCTATCAATGTGACATGTTAGCGTACCAAGACACTCTTTACGTTCATAAAAATCGTCAATTCTACATCAACTGCTTGATTGTTGGTACTGTTGATTTCATTTTTGGAAATGCTGCGGCCGTTTTCCAAGATTGTGACATCCATGCACGTCGCCCCAATTCTGGTCAAAAGAACATGCTCACCGCACAAGGCCGCACAGACCCTAACCAAAACACCGGGATCGTGATTCAAAAGTGCAGAATAGGTGCCACTTCTGATCTCCAGCCCGTCCAATCCAGTTTTCCAACATACTTAGGACGACCATGGAAACAGTATTCAAGGACGGTGGTGATGCAATCGACAATCAGCAATGTGATTAATCCGGCGGGATGGTATGAGTGGGATGGGAACTTTGCCCTGAACACATTATACTATGGTGAGTACCAGAACACTGGGGCTGGAGCCGGGACGTCAGGTAGAGTTAAATGGAAAGGGTTTAAGGTGATCGCAAGTACTTCAGAGGCTCAAGGATTCACCCCAGGAAGCTTTATCGGCGGGGGCAGTTGGTTAAGAAACACTGGTTTTCCATTTTCTCTTGGTTTGTAAACCACAAGAGATTTAGTTCAAGTCATGTTGTGTGTGTCATTAAACAGGGCACCGAATAATGGTCTTTATGGACCATCTTTATTTGTTTGTTCAGCACTGTACTTACGTATTTCTTAATACGTCTATGTCTTGTAATTTATTTAAGTGCGTTTATCATAAATCAAGACGATAATAAAATTGGAGGTCATTTTAATCTTTATCGTTAAAACCCTTATCTTTTATTCAGGCTGAGCACGAGTAATATTAAACTAAAAGCTTATAAATAGTTTCATGGGCGATCAAAGTAATTCCTAAGCAAATAGTAACAATTAATCAACTACTTAAAGTAATTCAAAGACTCAAAGTGATCATTAATCAAAAATTCCAAAATCGATTCCTAAATCAATTAGTCAGACCAAATTTTCCGAATCTAACACAATTTCTAAATCAATTATTCAAATCAAAGCAACAATTACCAATCATAACAATTTCAAACTAAATTAACACACGAAACTGGCAACAACAAATCTAGGGTAAACTTTTAAATCAATGAATAAAAACTAACATGGAGCCTTGGAGACTAGTGAAATCATCAAATCAAACCTGAATAGTTGAACTAACCTCAGCAAGCTCTGACAAGATATAATATAATCATGATTTGTATGTCGTAACTAAGGTAAATTTGATGATGATTGGCCTCCTATCGACTCAATCATTTTTGAAATCAATGATGAAATATACAGTGAATGCACTCAAATGATGAAATCAATATTAAAATCGGTGGCCGACTGCATTGACAATGATTTTGAATCAATAGATTAATCAAAGATCGAATGAAAACCGAGATTTCAATGATGATTTTGGATAATTTGAGATTTGAGAGAATGCCGATTGAGTTTTTTTATATTTCTGGTTTTCTCAACTTCAATTAATATTACTTTTTATGAGAAATTAAGCTTTATGATTTTTGCAATCTAATAGGTTTTGATGACATAATTAAGGCATAGGCATGTTTTTTTTTTTATTATGAGACGCACATAGCTAACGTAATAATTGAAGCTATCATCAAAAAGGGCCGGTATGTTATTATAAGTCTTGAAATTTATTAGAGTTGGCGAGTTAGGTTTAATATGCTGGATATGTTTAAATAATTAGGTGATTATTATTGTCATTATTATTAGTGTTAAGAACGAAAAGTAACAAAATCAAATCTATGGCTACCAACCTACTTGCGTAGTATACACTACCAACCCATATAATTTATTTATTATTATTTTCTCACTCTCAACTCTTCAAAGAAGAAAACAAGACTTCCCCGCCATCTATTACTAACAAGTTAAAAACAATATTATATCTAACATCTTTAAGTTTCAATGCATATTTATGGGTGCTTAGACATAAAAAAAAAGCATATATCCGACACACTAGGTTTCAACCAGATGATTCTTGAATATAAATAAAGATACGAAAACCTCATTTCAGAGCCATGATGGAGTCGGTGTCCTTCTCTACGATCAAAGTGTTCGCTACAACCACAGGGAAGCTCTTCAGAGGAATCAGGAGCTATATCTATGAGGGAACTCTAACACTCATCCAAGCCAAAAGGCTCATGGTCTGATTAGAATATCATAATCATACGCAATGGTATATATAAAGAGTTCTTGGTAGACCAAAATAACCTCATCTCGTCATGAAAGAAACTTCTTAAACATTGAAGAATCGCATGCAACGCGTAAAAAAGAATGCCACTGGTTCTAAACAAAAGCTCAATTGTGATTTTATTTTTTCCTCAGGACGAGAAATAATCACTATTAAAATAAATAAGTCTAATGTAACCTTTTAGAAACAATATCTCAAAAAAAGGTTGCATTTATTAACAAAAAAATTACTTTAGATTTAACGTGGTCTCATCTAATGTAGCTTTTGACCAAAAAGATTGCTTTGGGCTAAGGTAACCATTTTAAAACCTAATGCAAGTTTTGAACACCTATGCGAAATATTACAAAAGTTTCATTAGTGTCATTTTGTTGTATTGAATTAAGTTGGGAATGTTTAATAGGTACATTTTATATACATTTAATTTCATGTTAATTGCTTAGTAAATGTGTCAATGTAACTAACAAATATACTATTTAATTTTGATGTCTTTATATTTTGTAGATTATGATCGAATAACATGAGCTTAAATAATGCGATTAAAATAATCCTTATTATTAGAAATGAATAATTTTATTCGTTACTTGTCGACTTCTAGTGAAATCACCTTGTGATTTTTTGTCTCTCTCTTATTAAATGACAAAACAATTATGTTTCAAAACAATAAAATTATTTGTTATTTAACAATAATTTTTAAAATATATAGACATTATTATTTCCATTGAAAAATAGATACGATTCCTCTATATTAATTAATTTTATAAATTAAAAGGGCAAATTAATAATTGTGAATCTTTTTTTTTAGATTTCAGACTTAATATTCCTTAAGTATTCAAAATAGATAAATATAATAGTGATTTATAACATAATATATTTCTGTTTCTTCATAGGATTAATATAAAATTTTATAATTCTTTAAAAGTTATATGGGATATATATGTGGTTAGATATTGAATTGTTTATATATTTAACTAGGTTAGTGCCCCGTGTATTACACGGGTTGAATAAATAAAATATTAAATAATTAGTAATAAAAATTTATAAATTATAAAACTATGTTTGAAGATAAAATATGATTATAATTGTATATGAATAGCTATTTTAAGTAAATAAACAATAATATATTTCTCTTAAACTTTTATTTAAAAAATTATGGGTTTTAAATATTTTATTTTAAGAAAAATAAACTTATTCTAAAAAAAGTTTGTTGTATTTTATATTTTATAAAACTTGTATTTTTTAAAAGTGTGATTTTTAATAAAAAAAGTTTTAATTTATTAAATTATATAATTTTTAATATGAAAATAGTATGATTAATATTATTAGTATTCAATAGTATTAATAATAATAATAAAAAATGAGAAAGTTAGTATGATAAAACTTACAATTATATCAAGTCTTATTTTAGATTTTCTTTGTTATAGATAGATAAATATATAGATAAATAGATAGGATAGAACCCCATTTATTAAACGGATTATAGTTAGTAATAAAGACGAACAGTTACAAGATAATATTTTAATATAAGACATGATTAAAATTATATATACGTAATAGTTCAAGAAATAACACATTTGTACTATTTTTTTTAACACTCTTATCTAAATAGTTTCGTTTTTAAATATTCATCTTAAGATTTTTTTTATAAAAAATGTATTGTTTATAAAAATCTTGTTTATTAAAAACTCGGGTTTCTAATTATTCTGGTTGTTCTAATAAAACCGCTTTTAAAAATTTTTATATTTTTTATAATTTTTTTTAAAAAGGACCGATTTAAAATATTTTGTTTCAAAAAGATTTAGTGTTTTAGAAATTTTTATATTATATAATATATTTTTTTTATTTCTATGTAACAAAAAGATGTCCTTTTTTATTTCCTTAATAAAATTTATTTTTAAAAACATAGCTTGATTTTAAAAAATATAGATGAGAGAGAGAAATGTATGAATTAATAAAATTGATTTTTATTAATAGAGAGAAATTAGTTTAAGTATTAAATTGCTATAATATACTTTTGGAGGGAAAATAAAATAAAAATGTTTAAAAAAATGATAAGTATCAAAAATAGTTTAAGATAATGACAATTGACAAAAAAAACTTATTTATTATATTTTATAGATTAACTAATAAAAAGTACATTAAATCGTCACAAAAGATCTTTAAAGAAGAAGAAAACTTCCTTATATGATAGTCATTGTCTTTAAATTTAATAATCTTAAAAATAGGTAATCGATTTCATTAGTTTGGTTTTGGACATTGGTTTGTATCTAATTATAGCCGTTGGAGATCCTTTTGACCATTTTTGACCTCTGATACGGCCGAAATACAACTAATAGGTACACCAATTATCCTGTATTAATGAATTCCATTTGGTTTAATTTATTTTATAATCCGTATGAAAGTTTTTGCTTTTATATCTTTTATTAATCGTTTTTGGTGTTCAAATGTTGTTTTGTTCCTTGTCTTTCAAATGAACCATAGAGTGGCCAATATGAGGAAAATTCCAACAAATTAAAGGGTTCATAGCGATTGATATCATCTTTGCGCGCGGAGTCCTCGGTGGGGTTGCAGAACTGCAAGATCGTACCCTATCAACAATTACCCAACAAATTGGTAACCATCACAGCTCAAGGGAAAAAAGATCCAAATGACAACATGGGAATTCTAATCTCACCGCTCAGCTCCCACATATATATATATTGTGCATGCCATGGAGGCGTCTACACTCCACCTATAAAAGCAGGCATTCTGTACGTTCTATATTTTGTTTTTAAAGGTGTACGCTATTCATTTACTCTTATTGGTAGTACCAGCAAGCTTATATATAAATACAACAACATTATTGCACACAAACATATGTTTAAATCTTCTCATGAGAAGGTATATATGTTAGCATCTTAATTGCTTTTTAAGTTGTTTAGTACAACAACGTTATACTGTTTATTTGTTTGTTAATCTCTTTAAACCTTTTACATGTCTTAATTATCACCTCCACCTGCTTTTTGGTTGTCATTTAAAATGGAGCACGCTTTCAACAGCAAAACTCATCATGAGGTGGTAAAATTTATTGTTTTTCTACTTATTTATCCTTGAATCAAATGTTCGTTATTTACACTATTTCATATGTAATTTGAATATATTTTATTGTTTTGTTGTGGCATACAACATAAAATGTTGATCAGCAGCGATCAGCTCGTATTCAAGCTTGATAATTTACCGCATGAAGGTGGCCGGAGAAAATGTAGAAATAATTTATTTTTAGAGGCATTTCTCTCCTTACAAATCGCCACTGCATTAATGATTAGGTATGAAAAGTTTATACGTGTGCATACTAAAATATTAAACTGAATGCTTTTTTTTTGTTTTCTAGTAAGAGAGTTTATAATTTACTACAATACGATGTTTCTCTTAACAACATTTAACAATGATTGAACATGTGCTTACATTAAAATTTATATACATTTACATAAATATATAGATTGTAAATATTTTATAAGGTGCATGGTAAGACATGTGTTTGGCCCGTACTAAAATAAATTTTTTTCAGAGCTATACATTATTAGTATTTTTCTAATATCATGTAAGGTATATATTATAAAAAATCAAGTTTAGTATTAAATTTTCAAAACATTAAGAACTTTTCTTACACAACATCCACTTTTCCATAGTTATTTAGTAGTTGTATTGTGTATGTTTTAGGAAGTGTGTTTGTCAAATTTATGTTATGGTCTATAACTCTGTTTTACTTTTAAAGTATGATGTTTTTAGAGTTTGTTCCATTTCTCAAGTTTTATAGTCCATTTTTGTGTCTTTATCTGCTTCTACTGTCACTACATGTGATATTCTATTATATATCTGGTGCAACAATTTTTACACACTTACACATGCACACTAAGTAAAATCACCATGAACATAAAAGAGAAGGTTAGACTGGATGTTGTTTTTTATGTCGGGCTTCCAAATTTTTATGTATTTGTTGTCGTAAGCATATTCACCTACTATACTTCACATGTTGTTTTTGTTTAAAATCTAAAAAAATAAAGTTATGGTATTATAATGTTAAAATATCCGATCAACGGACGGGTACAAAACTAATTTTTATTTGATCCATTTAATTGAATGACAAAAACACAATCTTTTTAGTTAACATATTGCATTTAATTACTTGTTATCAATATATTCTTAATTTGATTTTTGACAACGCTACGTGTTGTTATTTAAAAAAGGAAAGAAAAGGAAAAAGAATAAACCAATTTCTTTAAACAAAGAATACTAAGTGATGTTTATGTTTGATGAGTTTATATACTTATTTGCTTTTGTTTGTTTAATAAAAAGAAAAAAAAAGGAAAATAAAGGGTTGATGGTGCGCAAATTGTGGAGTAGACAAGGGAAGGAGTGACCAAGCCCCACCACGTAAATCGAGGCACATTTATATTGATTGATGATTGATGATTGATGATTGATGATTAATGATTGATGATTAATGATGATTGACGATTGATGTTATCCATCACCACCCTATAGCTTGCTTGCTTTTCTTTCAACATGCAGTGTAGTATTTATTTAAACACCATGCATCCTATCTCAATATCAAATGAATACTAGGTTCTTTAATTATAATATACTCCATCTCGACCTCTTAATGTAATCATAGAATTGAAGGCGGTCTTGTACGTGTTAAAAAAGAGATATTATATAAGGTGAAAGAAATTATAAGCACCTAGCTTAGCGCACTGACTTAATTTGTTTGAAAGTCAAATTAGCATCATATCATATCGTATCATATCATATCATATCGGTTGATTGATTGATTGGTATCATCTGGTATGGTATCATCATACCGAAAATGCTGAAATTCGTGAGTGGAAGAACAAAGAGGTTCATCGTCAAATTGGCCACTCTCTCTTCATCATCATCTTCATCTAATTATTATACAACATCACATCTCCCTCGTTCTTGCACAATCATGGGTGCCACACCACCTGTTACCGTTGAATCCCTCAACCCTAAGGTTTCTTCATCATCCATTAAACCATGTCTTTTCTTAATCGTTTTTTAATCCCTCAACCCTAAGGTTTCTAATTTATCTTAATTTGTGCTTATGCATGCATGCATATCGATCTTCAGGTATTGAAATGTGAATATGCTGTTCGTGGTGAAATTTTCTCTGTAGCTCAGGTAATAAATTTATTTATGAATGCTACAAGATCCATGATCCATGAAAAAACGATATTAATCTTATGTTTGATTATCACAGAAATTACAACAAGACTTGCAAGCAAATCCAGGTTCTCATCCCTTTGAAGAGGTGTGTATATCTTTCATTTCTTGCATGACATGCATCTCATTTCGATCTTATCATGCTTTCTCATCAAATCAATGACAACAAACATAAAACTACTGACGTCTTATTCCTCTCACCTTTGCCAGATACTCTACTGCAATATTGGAAATCCACAATCACTTGGTCAGAAGCCTATAACATTCTTCCGAGAGGTAGCCAGGCGAGCTGCAAATTTACTATAATTTCCACGTACGTCACACTACTCATGTGCATGTCTTATGTTAGGTTCTTGCATTATGTGATCACCCTGCCTTATTGGACAAGAAGGAAACAAATAGTTTGTTTAGGTATGCATGGTTTTATTTCATCTAGTCTTGGTTTTTGTCATGACTAGGTTCTTTTTAAGTACCCTGATATACGTTATTAATTCTCATGTAATTTCCACTCATGGAACAGTTCATTGTTCTTGGACCAACAAACACCTTACTGAATGCACTACTAACTTCTTTCAGTGCGGATTCCATAAAACGAGCATTAATGATCTTGGATCAAATGCCTGGAAGAGCTACTGGTGCGTATAGTCACAGTCAGGTAATTAACTCATTTCTAGCTCTCTAATTTGAACAATTAGACACACATTCAATGGAAGTAAAGGCTATTTAAGTTCCTTCGTTCCTTACGATTTGGCTTTTGCCTCAGGGTATTAAAGGATTGCGTGACACCATCGCTACTGGTATTGAAGCTCGTGATGGTTTTCCTGCTGATCCAAATGATATCTTCTTGACAGATGGTGCGAGTCCAGGGGTAAATTCGACTTTTATGTGCCAAATCCTGATTGATGCTTTTGAAACTGCATGAGCATGTAAAAAGTGATCATTGTTATTGTACTACACTACTTGCCCAGGTCCATATGATGATGCAGTTATTAATAAGATCAGAGAACGATGGAATTTTATGTCCCATCCCTCAGTATCCGCTTTACTCTGCTTCCATTGCTCTTCATGGTGGCACCCTTGTATGTATTTGAGTACTGATATTTTAGTTTAGCAAAGTTGTATGTTCATTTGTAGTAAATGTTGTGCTTTAACTCTTGGTGCTTGCATTCGACATTAATTTATTATTCTGCAAGAAATATAGCATGATAAAGTTTGCTGATGTTTCAGGTTCGCTACTATCTTGATGAAGCAGCAGGGTGGGGACTTGAGATATCTGAACTCAAGAAGCAGTTGGAAGCTGCCAGACAAAAGGGCATTGCTGTTAGGGCCTTGGTTGTAATCAATCCGGGGAACCCAACAGGACAGGTAAATACATATGGATTCACACTATGATAAGTGACTACCAAAGTCATCTGTATGTTTGAGGTTTAATCAATTACTTTCCACTCTTGCATAGGTTCTTACTGAGAGAAACCAACGACAGATTGTGGACTTCTGCAAGAAAGAAGGTCTGGTTCTTTTAGCAGATGAGGTAAAGAATCTATTCCAGATTTTTCTTGCATTTCATCGTCACGGAATGTGGTTGTGTTTGAGCATTACAATTTCAACTAAGAGGGTATCCATAAACACTTTCTTTGCAGGTATACCAGGAGAATATTTACGCACATGACAAGAAATTTCACTCATTCAAGAAAATATGTCGTTCTATGGGATACGGTGACAAGGATATCCCCTTGGTTTCTTTTCAATCGGTTTCTAAAGGTATACTGGCCTGTTTTCTAAATAAAGAATAACACATGCAAATTGTTGAACTAGAAGTAAAAAAATAAATAAAATCTTGTAATTTTGTGGCGCCTCAGGATATCATGGTGAGTGTGGGAAAAGAGGTGGTTACATGGAGGTAACCGGGTTTAGTTCCGAGGTTAGGGAACAATTTTACAAGGTGGCATCTGTGAATCTTTGTTCAAATATTTCTGGTCAAGTTCTTGCAAGCCTTGTGATGAGCCCTCCTAAGGTTTCTTTCATTCTTTCTCTGTACACACACAGCCACAAATATTGGTAGATCTACAATTGCTATAGCAAATGGCTATCCTTGTTACTCAAATCATATGAAGATTGAGTGACCTTCCACTTAAGTGGGATACTTTAAATCCATTGAGGTTTTTAAGTGCCATGTTTAGATGCACCTGTGATAATAACCTCTTTTAGCATATGATGTATGTGCATGCAGGATGGAGATGAATCCTATGATGCATACATCTCTGAGAGAGATGGGATCCTGAAATCACTTGCAAGACGTGCCAAGGTCAGTTGAAATAAAGAAACTAGAATTTGGAAATAGTAGAAGCTTGGATGAGAAACATTATGTGTAGATAGACAGATATATTGATTTAACTCTACAATTTGCAACAATAGACGTTGGAGGATGCATTTAACAGCTTAGAGGGGATTACCTGCAACAAAGCAGAGGGAGCGATGTACCTCTTTCCACGAATTATGTTGCCAAATAAAGCAATAAAAGCAGCAGAAGAAGCTAAAAAGGCAGCAGATGCTTATTATGCTATCCGTCTCCTTAATGCGACGGGTATCGTTGTGGTTCCGGGCAGTGGTTTTGGTCAGGTTAGATAGCATTGCATTGCCTTCTGTTTTGTTTTAATACGTTTTAGCACTTGTTGTTTCTGAGTGGTTAACGGAGAGAGGGTGTTCAGGTCCCAGGAACGTGGCATTTTAGGTGCACAATATTGCCTCAGGAGGACAAGATTCCAGCCATAGTTTCACGGTTGACAGACTTCCACAACAAGTTCATGGATGAATTCCGTGATTAGAGACGGAGACAGAGAGAGACCACTACTACTATTGTGTGTGTTTGTGTTTTTCCTTGACAAGAATTTCAAATAATGCTGATAACATCAATGAAACGTACGTTGTTTCTAAATTAAATGGCTCACAATTTGGCCGTCTATAAATATAAATAAATTACATTTTTGGATTTTTTATTTAAGTGCCCCGCGTATCATATTTCTGATGGATATACGCAAAAATCGTTCCATACGAAACATGGAACTTTGCAAAGACTGATCCACCCTTGTTGCTTCCTTGAGGACATTATTCTCATTGATAACCATTTAAACCTAAAAAGATTGCATTTCCAGCATAGTACTAAATTTTCTCATTAAAATAATCTAATCTATACATAATAGATATATTACACACTAGACACGACTAGACTAGAGAGTAGAGGCGAGATCAAGATAAGTAGATAGCTAGGGTGTATGGAGGGACAAAATGGATAACTTACCTAATAGCAAAACATAAAAAGAAATAAACATGCCTACTAGGATCAATGCAAAATGTCAACAAGTGAAGAAGAAACAACTTAGTTTGTTGAGTATAATTTAAACAAGACATGATTTTGTCAGAACATAATGCAAAGTGTTTAAATACCATACTTCACAAGGGAAGCTGAATAAAATCTAGGCTGTTTAGTACAAAATACATGTCAAATTGAACCAAACCAATCAGAGACCGTCTACAATTGGTCAAATAGAACTCCCATTTATAGGCGACTGATAATAGCTTCAACTTCAGTGGGGTGTACAAGTGATAATTAGGAGCAACCTTTGCAATATCCACATTATTGGGAGTCACCTAAACTCAACACAACAAGTGTCCTGTAAGATTTACTTGCTTGCTAATGAAACACAGAACCAAACAAATAAACCAGAGTAAATTTTATTAACAGACATGCAAAATGCTTACTAAATAAAATCAAAAAGCATGACAAAAGACAAAATATCTGATGCTCTTAAGCAAGGCTAAAAACTGACCTTTTCTTTCTTGACTTGCTTTAAAATGGAAAGAGCAATTGTTTCAGCTTCTTTTAGAGTCAAATCTTGAATATATCCGTGTAATGCAAACACAGTTTTAGATATCTGTTGTTTTCACTTATGCTTCATAATGATCATCAACCAAAGGAAGAAGTAAATAAACAAATTCAATTGAAGTCATAAAAAGTTTTAGATATCTATAATTTTATTGTCATCTCGTTTTTGCATTGCTTCTTGAATCGATGTCCTGATAAAAGATTAAGTGTTAATGGTGTTTCACGGGTTGTTTTTACATGCATACATGTTCTTCCATCTAACATAATTGTTTTCATATTTTTAAGTGGAGTTTGACCTCGTGTGATGATTAGATTTAAAGCAATGTAATGTAATTTTCAAACTTTCACACCGTCAAACTTCTATTTAATTTATTTAAGAATTATTATTTATTTTGTTGTATTTGTTTGGGTTGATGAATTTTTGTTGTTTTGATCAAAACGGCGTATGAATTGAATGGATGGATAGATGGTTTTTTTTCTTTTTCTAAATTTTATTTAAAGAGATGGATGCAAGATTGTTTATTAATTCATTCATTCATTCTCGTTTTCTATTAATTCAGAATATAATTTTAATTTGGGTGGGTGAGGGTTGATTTTTAGGGACTAGGGTTTTCATTCCTTACTTTACTCATCACCCCCTTTCGCGATTTGGAGATCAACAACATTTATCTATCTATCTATCTATCTATCTGTCTGTCTGCTAGGTTGCGATCGATTTGGTCATCGTCATTCAAATCGAATCCTCATCTGAATCGGTTTCTTCTTCTTCTTCTTCTTCGATCCGTTAGGGAATCTGATTTGCTGCTTCCGACCATTCCATTCTATGCATTGAAGATGTTTCATGCTCAAGGAACTGCAAAACACACATGTTCCATGCTTGCAGTCTTATCTGGAAGAAATTCCAATAATAAACATCCTCAGGAAACTCTCCTCAGATTCCCCTTTCCAGAGATCACTTCTTCTGGACGGTTAGAGGTACGCCTAACTCACATATATCTTGCTCCAATTCTATTTCTCCCTAATCACTACTTTAACCCGATTTAATTAATTTCTTTTACTTATGCAGGTTCAAACTCTAATTACTCCTACCACTGATGAATTTTGTAAGGCTATTGATACCGTGCAACCAAACATTGTCTACGTGCAAGGAGAACGACTTCCAAATGATGAAGTTGGACCTCTTGTGTGGGAAGCTGCACAAGATTTCCCAGGATTATTTGCTTCCTCTCTGCCCACAACTGTATGCCACTCCAAACCATCTTTATACATTGTTATATTGAGCATGAATTGTCAAGAAAATTTAAGATTAGGTTTACGCGTGTCTGTTACTCATATGCTGCCTATTCTTGTTCTTGGTGTTTCTATATAAGCTCCCTGGTGCAGTGGCCATGCTATTTGCCATTTTAGTGTGCATGATATGCCACTCAGCATCTTATTTAACATCCAATAATTATTTATTAAAAAAAAAAAAAAAAACTATGTTTCTTTTAAACTTGTGAATATGTTTATTAATTTTTTCACCTGGGAAGTTTTTGCATATGTGGCATCTCATGTGGTATTAGCAGTGCCACACCAGCAATTTACAGGTAATTCACTAAATCTGGTTGGTCACCTGATTCCTAAAATCCATGATGATGTAAGTTGGTTTACACATAGTTTAAAGTTGGTTGATTAAAAATTGGGAAAAATTGAAAGATTGCACCCTTAAGTGTGTAAGAGGGTACTTTGCAATGTATCAAACAATCAAGAATAAATAGATAGCATTTTCTCATCCGTATGGCCTCATTTTCTCTCATTGCATGTGTAGGTATATTTGGAATTTCCACATGGCGAAGAAGTGGCAGAGGCGCTGCACTTGAAGGTATGAGAGAGCATTTGAATGGAGAACTTAAGTCCAAGTATATATCTAGTTTTAATTTCTCAAATGGTAACCTGAAAGTTACTATTTTGTGTGTTCTTTTCTACAGGGGATTCCTTATGTGATATATTGGAAGAACTCATTTTCATGTTATGCAGCTTGCCATTTTCGACATGCACTATTTTCTGTGGTACAAAGGTAACTATGACTTAATGTTAGGGTTACCACCATAAAAAAACAACATACTTTCTCATTTTGCACAAAAACCTTTAACCGAATTCTGACATGTTAAGGTTATACAAACTTAAAATATTAATGGTAAATGCTGGTTAATTGCAGTGTCATTACTTACATTGCTGCCAAGTAGGCATCTTCTAATAAGGTGGATTCCATGTGGACTATTTTTCTGACCCTAACAGATTTGACATTTCTTAAAACCCTAACATCAAAAAGAGGCATCCACATCAGCAAAAAAAAATCCTACTTGTACTTGGGTGCATTTACCGTTAATTTTACATGTTTGTATGATTATAACAAGCTCATCGACTTTATTTGCCAAGATTCTATTGAGGGACTTTTTATGTGCAAATTGAGGAAGTATAGTGGGTTTTTAACTTTTCTTGGTATCAACCCATAATATTATTATACATGCTTCTTTTCATAGTATGACCGTTCAATTTTTTTCTAACTTGAAATTTATTAATGAATAAATTTGAGTCTGGACCAAAATTTTTGATGTAGCATTGACTTCTAGTTCTAAAATTGTTAAATGCTATATCTGTTGTTCTGCAGTTCTTCTAGCCATACCTGGGATGCTTTCCAGCTGGCACATTCATCCTTCAGACTATACTGTGTTAGGAACAACCTTGTACTCCCTAGTAATTCTCAGAAAGATAATAACAATTTGGGTCCATGCCTTCTGGGGGCCCCACCCAAGATCAGTGTTCCTCCATCTGAGGCAGGGGGTGAAGACGACGAAGAAAAATACCCTGTGGACCTTCCTGCAATTAAGATATATGATGATGATGTAAACGTCAGGTTTCTTGTTTGTGGATCTGCATGCACGTTGGTGAGTGAAGATTCAATTCTTGCTTGTTCCTCAAGTCAGCAACTTGGGTGGTGTTTGGGAATTGGGGTGGCTTATTTTATCAGCTTATCTGCTTGTTGCGTTTTTGAAAAAAAACAAAAACAAAATTAACACTGAGTGTTTGGATGAAAAAGCTGCTTTCCTGCTTATTCTAGAGTGAAACAAGCTATTTTCAAAATTACAAGTTGCTTTATATAAACTATTTTCAATAAGCTGAGTGTCTGTTTATGTTCAGGATGCTTCTTTATTGGAACCATTGGAAGATGGACTAAATGCTCTTTTGAGCATTGAAGTAAGTATGCTTTATACCCTATTTCACATAGTCTAAAAGAGTTTCAATTGACAATTATCTTTTTGTCATTCTAAGCACCAAGTTATGCTACTTAGACTGAATTGAGTACTAACAGCCTTGTTTTTGTTCAGATGCGCGGGAGTAAACTTCACAACCGAGTTAGGTGCATTTCTAGACATGCCATCTTAATTTGATACACACACGTATATATGTGTGTTTATATGTGTGTGTGTGTGTAGTGGAAGCATTAATTATCAACTGCAAAAGTTATTTATTATAGTTTGCTAAATTTCCCTGCTGATGTGGCATTTTATATGTTATAGTGCACTTCCTCCACCTCTTCAGGCGGGAACATTTTCTCGAGGTGTAGTGACCATGCGATGTGATATTTCAACTTGTAGTTCTGCATATATTTCACTTTTGGTATCAGGAAGTGCACAAACATGTTTTGATGATCAGGTGCTCATTAATCATGAATCATCATATTATTATTATTTTTTATTTATTTCATCCAATTTTTGAAACCTGAGGTGTTTCTTGCTTTATCGTTTTAGCTTTTGGAAAATCATATAAAAAGTGAAGTTATTGATAAAACTCAATTAGTTCAAGCAGCATCCAGCTCTGATGAAAACAGTCTGTCTGTTTGTGAGCCTCGAGAATCTGCTTCAATAGCTTGTGGAGCCACAGTATTTGAAGTTTCCATGAAGGTCCCTTTATGGGCTTCACAGGTTCAGTTTTGCCCTCTTCTATCCTAAGTCATTTTCGTCTTTTTACAGCACCATTAAAGTTTTTTTCCTTTTCATATTTTAATTACTCAGGTTTTGAGGCAACTAGCACCAGATGTTTCTTACCGTAGCTTAGTTGCACTTGGTGTTGCTAGTGTTCAAGGTTTAGCTGTTGCTTCATTCGAGAGAGATGATGCAACCAGATTGCTTTTTTTCTGTAGAAAACCAGAAAACAATATCCACACGAGGATGACCAATCCCCCCATTCCTCCTTGGATGAGACAACCTCTGCCAAGTAGAAAACGACATATTATGAACCAAGAAACGGGCTGTAGTAACGGTTTATCTCCTACTGTAAAACAAGAATACAGGGGAATGGAATCGGGGAATGGGTATGTAGTTGTTAGGCAGAAACCAAAAATTGCTGCGTTGAGACCAATTCCGCACATTCGTCACCAGAAAATGCTACCGTTTGCTGGGATTTCAGAGACAAACGGACATGATTTTGGAGGACAAGTGAAGACCAATAACTCATCGATGTCCTCGAACAAACCCAATACTGCAGGATCCGCCCCTGTGACTCATCGCAAATCATTATCAAGCTCATATCAAGCCAAACAGCTAGTTTCATTAAACCCACTTCCTTTGAAGAAACATGGTTGCGATAGAAGTCCAATACATGTTTGTTCTGAGGTTAGTCACATTTAAAAAAGTATAAAATGCCATGTGTTTGTGAGGGTTGCATAGAAGTCCAATGCATGTTTTTTTTTCCTGTATGTTTTTACAGTTTAAAAGACTATTATAATTAATTTACTCTTAAATGGGTACATTTGATTTTTTTTAGCGTCTCTAAATGGTAAATACGGAAATTGGAACTTTTAAAAGGGTATATATGAGATTATCCCTCCCAAGATTCGAATCGTTACAAACTCCTGATTCAAATGCTCTTTCAGGAGGAGTTTTTGAAGGACGTGATGCAATTCTTAATCCTCCGAGGACATAATCGTCTTATTCCTCAAGGTGGCCTTGCTGAGTTTCCTGATGCAATACTCAATGCAAAGCGCTTGGACCTCTACAATTTATATAGGGAGGTGAGTATCAAACATACACGTATGAGTCAATTTATTTAAACATATAAAAAAGACTCATTTACCCTTTTGCCTTGTTTTAGGTGGTTTCAAGAGGTGGGTTTCATGTTGGGAATGGAATCAATTGGAAAGGACAGGTTTTCTCAAAGATGCGGAACCACACGGTTACAAATAGAATGACGGTAATCCCTTTTTTAATGACAAATTGTCATTTAACATCTATCATTTTGTGGGTCTCGGCTCATGTGTACTTTGAGAATTTGCACCTTATCGTTATAATGTTGAATGGTGTAGGGTGTTGGGAATACACTGAAGAGACACTATGAAACCTATCTTTTGGAATACGAATTGGCACATGATGATGTGGACGGGGAGTGCTGCTTGTTGTGTCACAGGTTATAACTTCTTCTAGGGGATGTCTTGGGTTGGCTATTAAAACTGTTTATCTACTTGATTCTAGGATGAATACTAGAATTAATCCAGACTGGAGGGTGTTTGGAATCTCTTATCCAGACTTTTCGTCTGATTATTTGTGAGTAAAACCAGCTATTTTGAATAAGCAGTGTGAAGCTGCTTGCTTATTTCAATAAACAATAAGTGCTTATAATAGGCAACCCAAACACCCCACGCCCTCTAATTATCTGTGATGTGGTTGGGTATCTTCGATTGTGCTAATGTAGTCTTTTGTCTCAAATTGATAACAGTAGTGCAGCCGGGGACTGGGTGAACTGTGGGATATGTGGTGAGTGGGCCCATTTTGGTTGCGACAGAAGGCAGGGACTTGGTGCCTTTAAGGTGATTGCTTCATAAGAAGAAACGAGTGTTTGTATCGAGGTGTGAGACAGTGGTTTTTGTTTATTTAATTAATTGTTTTTGTTTTTGCAGGATTATGCAAAAACAGACGGATTAGAGTACATTTGCCCTCAATGCAGCATCTCGAACTTCAAGAAGAAAATACCCAAGACCAGCAACGGATATTCTTAAAAATCATTCTTACTAGCATAATATAATGCCATATTATGGTTGTAACCTTCTTTTTCTTGTTTGTTTCTGGTTTGTGTTACCAGCAGGATGGGGGAGTGGAGTGGAGTGGAGTGGTTTAACGAGATGAGGGTATTTGTGTAATATATGTATATCACACCTTTTTGTAGCTTTTCTTATCAAAATTATTATTATTATTTTTTTAAATTTCTTATATAATATTTACTTCCTCTACCAACTTTATATTCTAACAAATTAACAAAAAGTGCGTATGGCGTGGTATCTGTGTTTTTGACGTGGCCAAAATTTGATTAAAAACAAACACGTTTTGACGTTTTCTTAGTCATCATTAAAAAGTCTGCTGTGTTTCTTAATTTATACCATACTCTTATTTAAAATTACACAAAAGACACACTTCCTTTTTCTTCTTTGTGGTCGCCTTCTATTTATCAAAATAGAACTAATCTACTGTAGCTCTTTTTTATAATTTTATTCCAAGTGATTATAATATTCTTTTTTAAGTAACGTATTAACTTGTTTCTTTTTATTTATAATACACAGATTGAAGAAAGTGAAAGAAATGGTTACAGAGATGTTGGTTGGGTCATTTAATCGGGTTTTGGTCATTTAATCGGGATTAGGGTAGATCAGTTTTCCTAGAGTTTTAGAAATTCATCCGGTAACTGATTTGAATGACATCTGCATATAAATGGGCTGAAGTGCTGAACCATGGTGAATTTGGTAGTATGTCCTGACATGATGTATATGCACATAATCAACCTCATCTCCTTCACTATTACTAGAACTAGAACTAGAACTAGTGGTGCTGCCGCTGACACCCACCAAACCACAACATTCATTGTTCGGGTTCAACACGACGCCAAACCATCCGTATTCCCAAGTCACACGCACTGGTACCACGCTGTTTCTGTTTCTGTTTCTGTTTCCTCTTCCTCCCCTGTAGTCATCATTCACACCGTCTTTCTCCGCCCAGCTCTCCAGGCTTCCAACCTCCAATCCGCTTTTGGTGTACTCTCCATCTTCCCCGAACAGGTTCCTCACCTGCACACCAGATAAGGAGGTACATCACGTCAGCTTCTAAATCACAAAAAAGAAAAGCCACTATCATTTTCAAATGAACCAAAATCAACGTCCGCCCAGCACCGTGGATAATCGAGGGGAAGCAATGACTGATGAGTCCACTGGAAACTCCTCCACACTAATGGATTATGGATTTTTGGGGGGGGGGGGGGGGGGGGGGGGGGGGGGGGGGGGGGGGGGGGGGGTCATGTCACCCACAAAAAGCCATGGATCCTGGTTTAGTATATGACATTACTTCATATGATTACATTGATTTCCTGTGCAACTCCAATTAGGACATTTGATACAATAATCATGATAGATATCTAGTAGCATTTGCAATGTTTTCTTTCTAACATATACCTTCATATAGAAACACAAATGAACAAATACGAAGAACGCATACCTAAAGAAACTTGATCATTTTCTTTTAATTTTTTTCCACAATTATGTTAGGCTGTTAGCCAAGGTGTGTTGTGGCCGCCCTGTTTCCTTGGAGAAGAATGCTTCTAGTAACTTGTCTTTATTTTCATTAATAATTTCTTCAGGTGTTGTCAAATAAAAATTACTTAAATTTAGTTACATGGCCTCATGAACAAATACGGAAAACACAAGGAGGCCTCACAACCGCCTAACCGACCTATTCTCTCTTTTCACGAACAAATACAGGGCTTCATGCACATTGTGGAGCTCAATTCTAGACCATCTTCGTCTCATATCAACTTACAACCAATAACTTTATTCAGCTTTCAGTCTTCTAAATCAGGTTCAGATCATGGTTGACATCCGAAATTAACAAACAATGACAATAATTCATAGGCTAGATGGAAGGGACGTGACTTGTGAGCTAAGTGGCTCACTAACATTGTATATGAGAACAGATGTAATTGCGAATTGAAAAGCTTGTGATGTGATAGAATTCAAGTGATGTGATGAAATTACACAATGAGTTAATAAGCTTGAAAAAAAAACTTTTTTATATGAACACTATACGCGTTTTAAAGATAGAAAAATGCTCATGTTTATGGTGTAATTTTTTTAACAAAAAAATATCGTATGTAAAAGTTACGAGTGTTAAAAAAAAAAAAAAAAAAAATCACCAATTTTGCCATCAATCTAATCTTGATTAAAAGGACACGTAATAATATTTTAATCATTCATAAACTTTTTAGTTTTTCAAAAATTTGTAATTTTAATTGTTCCCTAATTTAAAAGACATCATCCTAAAATCAAACAAGTCCAATGTATTCGGTGGGTGTTTGGAATTGCTTGTTTTAAATATATTTTTGATTTATTAACTTTTAAGAAATTAATAAGTAAAAAAATAATATTTGGTAATCTCAAAAAAACTTTTCAAATTGATCTTTTATATATGATAAAAATAAGTTTTTGAAAAGTAACTTATTAATTTTTAAAAATTTTATTTAGTCAAATTTTCTATTATACTTATTTGATACTGCTTATTAACTACCCCTGATTTTTTAAAATATGTTTCATTTATTTTTAATTATTTTACAACCTTTCAATTTATAAAATAATAATTCAAAAATTTTATTAAGAAACTGAAGAAAAAAGAAGTTGCAATGAATCCGAAACATGGCCTCGGGGGTGAATACAGCCCCAAACTCATCAGCTTCTGCATTCTTCCCGCCGGCTACAGTACTTGAGACGATCCTTCTCTTTCTCTCCGGTGACAAACGTTTCATCTTCGAACATCTATACGTACGTAAGTAAGTAAGATAAGATATTGATATTTCATATTTCTCATTCAGGGTGTTGTTCTGTTTTAATTAGGGTTTTCTTCTCTCCTTTTTTACTCTCGCTTGCTCTTAAGCCAACCCCACAAAACCCTAACTCTTTCATCTCATTTTGCTTTTCATGTGATTTGAATTCGCTAGTAGCAATCTGCTTTCTTTGATTTTATTTTTATTTTTTTTTTCTTTTACTAGTGATTCTAGTAATCACATATGATCTTTGTAACCATCTGGATGCCATAACTAACCTTACATTCTAGAAAACTCGTATGTTGGCTTCACTACCTCTCTTCTTTTAAATTCAATATCTTTCACTATAAATGATTTAAAGAGGCATCATGTCCCAGTGTTTAATCATTCAGATTGAGAACAACTATTGTGTTTCTAAGAGAGGTAGGTTTTGACTTAAATCTCTGTTTATATGAAAATTTTGGCTTGCCATTTTGTGATGTAATTTCATCTTGCAAATCTGAATTTGGTTTGTAATAGATGGTTCTTTAAGGAAAAGTTGTTGTTAATCTGAATTTGAGATCCTGACCCACACTCATCCCTGACCTGACAACCAACCCATCCTTTTTGCCATCTCTACTCTTAACTCATATCATCAGGTACTACGCTAATTCGTAACTCATAGTCAGTGGCATCAGATGTGATGGGTGGGCGTAGTTTCTCTCCTTTTATTTTTGTATGAGCAGCTACATAGTAGATCAAATTTGATTCTCATTTGTTGCATTAGCTTAGATCATTTCACAGTTTATAAAAGTGATGGTTCAAGAAAAGAAAAGGTTCATTGTTTGTTGAATGGTACCTTTTGCTTATTCAGAACATTTATAAATGTTATTTTTCACTTAACAACACTTCCTTGAAGGCCATCATTTCCAAAGTTTTATTCTGCTCATTAATTGGATTTTCTACCTAGAGTTCTCGTTCCTCATCAAAAAATGTTTCACCTAAGTGTATTAATTCAATACGTTGATGTATATTATTATGTTTGTTTCACTTGCTAGGGCCTCTAAGGAGGTAGGACAATGTCCAAAATTAGAGCAATATGGCAAGCATCTTTAACCGCAACTAAAAGAGGTACGACTTTTGTGTTCACTATGTTTATTAGCCACTACTAATGAACACCTTTCTTGTTTCTTTCAAGATAAATGATTTATACACTGTGTATACTGCATCCCAGTTGGCCCAACTCACTCGCTGTATTGAAATAAACATTTGATCTTGGATTGATATCTTTCATAGGTCAATATCTAATGTGATCTGATTATTTTTCTATCTGTCACTATGTAGCTCTCACATGGAACATCGAGGACTTGATTCCTCCTAGTGAAAGATTTATATACAACTTTAATTCAAAAGAAGAGCTTAAAAAGTGGCATTTGTATTCAGATTCTGAATATGGAGGTAGCGTACTGCTTTATATCCATGCATCTGTAGCCAACATAAGGAGAAGTTAAATCATTTTGGGTAAATGATACATCTTAAATTGAACTTGTCCCACGTATTAACTTTTATTGTGTTCGTGCATGCTTTTTCGAAAATGAAAATTTATGCTTAGGAGGTTGGATTCTCTCATTCTAAAAATTACCCTCAAAGTACATAATACGATCAAAATTATTTACACATATTTGTGCTTCTCTTTCCATGTTCTTGATTAATCTAAAAACAAATTATTTGTCATAATTAATATGTCGTGCGACTATACATCATTATACAGGTTTATCATCAGCAGCATTAGAGATCACTGATCCTGGAAAGGAACAAAGTGGCACTGGTTAGTAAAAGTAGCATATCAGGACTTGTCCCCACACTAAATATGTGCAGAGTCCTCTTCATATTTTCTTAAAGCTTTTCTATTTTTGTTCTTAGATCCATGATTTTTTCAAAATATTATAGGAGTCTTCTCTGGAAATCTGTCTTTGGATGTTATGGAGGGTACAAAATGGAATATTAGCAGGAGTGGCTTCTGTGGAATGAGATCTAAAAAGGTGGGCATATCTGTTACTTGTTGACTTTATTCATTTAGGTCAATACTTTGTGGTGTTGATGTCCATTAATTCTACACTGCATGACATTCAACGTGAGAAAACTTCACAGAATAGTAAGCAAGTTTTAGGAGTGTTCCAATTAGGTCACTTATATGTTTATTTGTTCCAATCAGGTCACTAATATTTTTATTTATTCTAATCAAGTTACTAAAGTTTTAGAAATGTTCTAATTAGGTCACTCGTATCTTTTTCAATTTCTTTAAATAATTTGAATTTTTTTAAAAATAATTTTGTTTTTTTATAAATACTAGTTATTAAAACATAACTAGTTTAATTCCGCCCACGCGTTGCGGCGGGTATTCGTGTAGCTTCTAGATTGAACAGCTTTGTTATTAAGTTGACTTTTTTTAGAATAGCTTGGTAGCTATCCATATTTCAAATGAAAGTATACGCAATGCTTACGAAATTTGCAATAAATTTAGGGAAATAAAGCTTTAACAAACTTGCATACAAAACAACAGGGGGCAAGCAAGAAATATCAACTAAGCGGAACATGTGATTGAATCTGTGTTATAGCACAATAATAAAACCTACAAAATAATAATCATAGTGGTATACATAAACAAACATAACAACTGAAAATTTTTCTTGTACAATACCTAACTACAAACCTGTTTTGAAGTTTAAAAAACATATACTTATACTTTTTAAAAAAAGATACAAGCTTTTGTAACTTGAAATAAACTTCAAACACTTGCATAACTTTTGATACTACCTCTCTGTAGCACATTTAATACATGAACACATCACACATGTTTCAACTGGATATGCATAAATCAAGTCATAATCTCTAATTAATTGCAATCTGAGTAGACAAAATCAAAATATGCTATGTCAAATTAACTTAATTTGTTAGAACATAGTAGTTTGGATGAAAGTATAACCTGTTAGAAATTAATCTTGATGTTCAAGGATGTATATGGGTGAACCAAGAAAGATGATGGTGGAATTAGTTAACATGTAGAATATGTTAGTCAAGGTTAATATTAGGAAAGTATTGAATGTTTTGGCTGTAAATGAGCTGTCATCCAGCTGTGTTTGAGCTGTGATTTCATAGGAATTAAGGTTAGAAGTAGTATAAAAGAAGGTCATTGTATAGAGTTTAAGGTGTGGTCTTTTGTTCTTCATATTAATAAAAAGAGTCGTGGTAGTTCCCACAAAATATGGAGTATTATCTTTGTTTTTCTGGGCCAATATTCTAACATAACCATCTATGAACTAATGTCATCTGAAGCTAAAATAATAGAAAGCATGTATATTTGAATGCCTCAAAATACTACCATTTCATGAGCTTCATGCTGGATTTGTCAATAAGAGACCTAATATTTTTATGGTTTCTCTTGAATCAACGTAGACGCTTAAATGAGCATGTTGGAACAACAAATTTGCAACCATCATTAATCATCCCATCATCTTTCATGTATCTGAAAAATTACACATAACAGTTTGTGTAATTTAGTATGTGTGTTTACAACTTGGATAAAATTATGAATCTCCAAGTTTTTAGGGATGGATAATATGTTAAGAGGTTGAATATCAACAAAAAGTAAAGTTTCTAAGCCTCAAATTCAGAATAACACCAGTCTCCATACAAAAGTACTATTTTCTATCATAAAGCACAATGAGTAAACTATGTTTTTAGAAAATATATTAACAAAGGTACTTGGTTTCACCAAGGTATAAACTGTTAATCAAGAAGAAATGAGATTAACTTATAATTTGGTCAGCAATATTAAAGTCCAATAACTCTTGTATTATGTGTGGTGTAAGCCTATCATCATTCAAACTATGAAACAATTTCAATCAATGATACAATGTACCAAATAAAACGTGAATCTAATTTAAAGTTTCTGAAGTTGTGATGTTTGAATGAGTGAAACACTAAATATGAATTCAAATTAAACCTTTAGAACATGATCTTGGATTCAAGAGCACAACCTCTGCACTATACATGGTATTGACCTATAATAATTCAAACCATTAAACAATTGTAATCAGTAATTCAATATAAATTATATGAGGATAGAAAGTCACTTGAACATCGTCAACATCTTCATCCCCACCCACCACTTTCACTGCTTACAAACCAAAATCCTTCCTCTTTTCATTTTGGTTTCTTATTTGAAGGCCTAAATAAAATAAGATTACAAATTGTCTAACAACAATAAAAAATATAATCAATAGAACCAAATCGGAAAAATGTCGTACCTTTCGACCTGTTGACCTATCTCGCCGTCCGATAACCAACGCAGATTCCATGGAAAAATTGATCGCCGGTGTGTTTGAGAGCGGGAATTGCGGACATGGTTAGTGTCCCAGACAAGGCCTCGGTTCAACAACAGCTAGCATGAACACAGGAAGAAAATCATCGGAAAAAACCCACTTGATCTTGTATCACAAACCACAGACTCAATAATAGAACTAACAAACCCTTGAATCTGGAAAATAAACACCAAAATAAACCAAAAACTCCTACTTTACCAAGAACATCATCAAAAACAGGATCTAACCAAAATCTAAAAGACAGATTTAAAGAGATGTTTCATATGACCTTCAACCCACCATCACAGATGTGAACCACAGAAAATAAACTAATGACAGATATAAGCAAAACTGATAGAGGAGAGGTTACACCAGGCCACACGCGGCCATAGGAGAAGACGACATCTGATTGAGGCGGTGATGCAAACAAAAGTGATGACAACCGTCAGCCAAATTCGCATGGATATAAACCAACATAACCCTACGAACCAGGAGGCACCGCGTAAAGGACAACAGCGACAACGGAGACCACCGGCAGGGATAAACCACCGGAGCAACCACAACCTTCTCTCTCTAGAATACCGAAACACACTTCAAGAACTTTCTGCATTTTAATCTCTCTCCTTTTGATGGTAACCATAGGCAGGTGGCTACATCAGAACACGCTTCACAGTTTTGCAAAATAGCATCTTAATACCGAAATTACCCTCGCGTTACTGTTCATCAACTTGCTTATTTAACATATAGGGTAACTATTAGTTTTTAGATATTTAAATTTTTTAAAAATATTTCGCAATTTATGAATAATCTAATTAAAACAATATGGAAATTTTAGTGACCTGATTGTGATAAAAAAAAATTATGAGTAACCTGATTGGGACATAAAAAGTTATGAGTGATCTAATTAGAACAATCTTGAACCTTGATTACTCTTTTATAAAGTTACCCCCATTCAGCTTTCCAACAATATTATTGGTACTTGTATCTGCTGCAGTTTGATGGCTTTATTGACTTAGATCCTTATGATACTATAGCACTAAAAATCAAAGGAGATGGGAGAAGTTACATATCAACTGTAAGTTTTTTTGTCTCTTGTAACTGACACTAAAGTGCATTCTTTTGATTTTTAAGTTGCATTTGTAATTGATGCTAAAGCTTTAAACTTGAATGCAGATTTATACAGAGAATTGGGTAAATTCGCCCGGACAAATGGAAGATAATTCATGGCAAGCATTTGTTGCTGTGCCTAAAGACAACTGGGTTGTTGCAAAAGTAAGTAATCTAAGCCTTTTTTGTGTTTGAAAAAAAAGTGCATTTTGTTTTTCTTAGGATCAAATATCTGTAATATCATTTTTGTAACATCCGTACATACATATATACATGGACATGCATCAGGTACAAACATACATACATACACATACACACATAGACATATATATATAAAGGGGAGGGTTTCATGAGAAAACCACTACTAATGATAAAACCAAGAAAACCAATCTTAACAATAAAGATTGTGGATTTAATTAAGACTCTTTATGTGTATTTTGGGGAAATCGATTTTCTTTTAGTTTTTTGAAATTTGTCATTATAATAAAGTAATAAACATATCTCCTGAAATCTTTCACTCTCTCTCTAATCTTACTCTACATACAATCATCCATCAAAAATAATCCCAAATCACACCATTTTTCGTTGATTGGAAGTACAATTTGAGGTCGATTGATACGTTACATATACATAAAATGGTTAATTACATGTTTATAAAATAAATACTCACGCATATGTGCATTGATACATATATGTAATTTTGAAGGTTGAAAATATTGAAGCTAGAAGATAATTCTACCGTTATACATCGTTGAAGTATAAATGTACATCAATTCACGTATATGATTTATACACTTATTATTGTTTTTGAAAAACCACACATAATGGTCTAGCTTGATTCTCGTATCTCATAAAAAATGTTGCTACCAGGGTTGATAAAAAACAAAACTAATTATGGAATTTATGGTCATAGAACCGCGAGAATCACATAAACGATTGCTTTAATTGTGATGCATGGTTATTTTACCATTAAATCATCCTCCCCTCCCCACAATTGTATCTATCAATGAGTTAGGGCAAATGAAGAGCATCCATAGGTGTTTGGTGTGACAAAAGGTCCACAAGAAGACTAATGGGGAAATATTACAGGGTTGCAAGTTCACCTAATTATGTTATATGAAACAAATTGTTGGGCCATCAAAAAGACATAAAAATGGAAGTTGGAGGTAGCAGATATGAGGATGTTGTGATGGATGTGTGATCACAAATGATTGGATCGTATAAGAAATAAAGTTTTTGGGGAAATTTCAGTGGTAGCACGCAGTTCGGATACGGGAGGGGAGATTGAAATGATTTAGGCATGTGTGAAGCGTAGAAACCTCACAGTGGAGGGTAGGATAAGCAGAAGCAAGCCCAAGCTGATAAGGGTTAAGCAGATTAGGAAGAATTTCTTGACTTGCATCTTTTCAAGAATATGACAGTAATAGGATTATTGGAGACATTAAAGTTATGGATTTTTAGGGGAGCGTAATGTTAACTTTTGTCTTGGTGTCGTTTTCCCCAAGTTTTTGTTTACCTTATGCTTTGGTGAGGTGTTAGTTACTTTCTAGGTGATTCATGCTCCTTTTTTTAATTTTTCCCTCTTTTCTACTACTACTATTATTTTTTCGATACCTTTTGTTATGTTTTCATCATTTACATTTAAACTTATTTGTATTTATACTTTATATTTTATACCTTATATATCTTAGAAAAGGTTTTTAGAGTTGGGGGTCAAGCAAACTCTCATCTTGTGAGACAGGTAAGGTTTGCCCGCATCTCACTCTCCTTAGACCATAACTATACCACTAGAGTGAGATTTTAAGTGATATGTTTTTTTTGTTTGTATTATATCTACCCAGCACTAAGCACAAGTACATATGTGGTTCTCTAGTTCCATATTGTTTTGAATGCGCTATACACACACTGAAGGTGGTGTCTCTATACACTATGAAACTAAATTCCACATGTATTTAATTATGGGTAAATTGCAGATTCCTCTGGCACATTATCTTCCGACATGGAGAGGAAATGTAATCGAAGCAGATATAGAAATGAACCCATCTCGAGTCGTTGGCATGTCACTGTCTGTGAACGCTGAAGGTGGGGTCCCGGGTGCTCAAACTGGGCCAGGTGATTTTCGGTTGGAGATAGACTGGATCAAAGCTTTGAGAACTGAATGAACTGCCTAGACTCCCTTCAAATTGTAGTTAAAACACGTCTATGTTTATTTTCTGGTTGTTCATATAATAAGATATGAAGATACAAGCTTCTCTGGGTTTGTTCCTCAACTAGAATATAGAGAACGCAACAAGGGGGGAGATGGCTGTTACTTGTTGAATTTTTGTTCATGATTTGGTGAGGATCTTAGACTAGTGTAACGTTTATGTGCAATGTGCACCTGCCTACCCTATATAAATGATTCATATTTATAAATGCTTAGATGATTTGATGTTTTTTCTTTAAATCTCGAATAAATGAACAATTTGAACCTTGTCTGTAGAAAATTGTTGAACAAACCTTTTAAATTTGTTAAAAAATGTCTGTAAATTGAATTGTAGTTCTAAAATAAACACAAATTACATGCATTTGTCTACACATAATCAATGGAAATGTCACAATAAGTATGTGAGATTTCACTCTTGAAAATAAGATATTTAACTATAGTATTTGGTAAATTATACTGAAAATGTTTGTTGTAAAACATTAAAGTCAATAAAATATGAAATGGAAATCGTAAATAATATAATTTTTCTTTCAGTTTGTAGGTTAATGAAAACATAATAGATATTGAAAGAGTGTAATACCAATCTTTTTTACCCGCACACAGTTTTGAATAATCAATAGAGAGAGGTTCCAGCATGTATTTTGTAGAAAAGGTTTTATTTGGGAACACTTTTATCAATTAAATGAGTTGTGTGGGTGTTGTTTATTTGATGGTGCTTTTTTTCTAATGACGTATAAAATATAAAAGATGGGAGGTAGATATTTAGAAACAATAGTAAAAATAAATAAAAAAAGTAATAATAAGAATTGTATTTGAGAACGGAGGTTTCCAGGTGTTGTGAATGATGATATTATAATGCAAAGCATAAGCACCCTTTGCTAGTTGAAATGAAATGAAAATGAGAGTATAGGCGGGACCCACACCCGCAACACCAACCAACCGTCCATCTCTCCCAATCAATCCCACATAACATTTCCGAAATCCTTAATAATAAAAATATAAAATATATATATATATATATATATGATGCTTGTGCAAGTAGGTGGCTTGCAAATATTTATTTATAGCTTCTGGAGGGTAACTTGTTGCAGAGCATGTGTGATGGTCCTGACACAAACATACCAGGAGCACCCGCTGCTTAACTATAACAATTAACAAACAAATCCCTGCTTTCTTTCTCTTTGTTTGTTTGAAGCAAATTATTAGTTGAATATTATGGGTGGTAATGGAGCAAAACCTAGTGATTTTTATCACGTTTTGGGTTTGAACAAGGAATGCACTCAAGCAGGACTCAAGACTGCTTACAAGAAGCTTGCGCTCGTAACAACAATTCAATCAATCAATCTTTAACTAATTCTAATTCAAAAATGTTTCGAATTACATTGCCTTGCACCTATGTTTATACAATCTTTTCTTGTTTTATTTTGTTTATTTGGTGGTAGAAATGGCATCCTGATCGTTTCTCGGCCTCCGGCAACTCCACATACGTGGAAGAGGCTAAAACCAAGTTTCAGGCCATACAAGAAGCATATTCTGGTACACCTTCCTTATTTACATTTTCTACCCCTTCTTATCTGATTCTGTTGGTGACCATCTTCCTCTGTTTCCTAGTGCTTTCCGATGTAAATAAAAGATTCATGTACGATGTAGGAGCATATGACACCCATGATGACCAACAGGTAACATTTGTTTTTAATTTAATTTAATTATATTACGAAGCTGATTACTGTTGAAAACAGGGGATGGCTGAGTTCATGAGTGAAATGGCTGTGTTGATGAGTCAAAACAAGCCGTCGAATGTAAGCTATGAATATGTCTCACTCAAGCATGCATGTTGATAAAAGATGGTTTTAGGCTAAATTATAAAGTTTGACTTGGAATGGAAGGTTGTGTCCAAAACTTCAAGTTAATTAGAGAGAGGTTCATTTGGAGTGGAGTGGAGTGGAGGACAGTAAGTAGCATTAGCATATATTTGTTTTTAGGAATGAGATCGTCTAGGCCCTGCCTGATATATGTGAATAGGACAACTTATCCAATCAAGTAAAGTAGGCACTAGGCAGGCAGCTTGCAACTTCATTTCATCCACCAATGATATATGCTTCTTTAATTTCTTTCTTATTATTATTATTATTATTATTATGCCACTTTTTTCTTCTTCATTCCTTCTCCTTCAATAATTTATTGATTTGGAAATTTCAAACCCATGCTACGCTATCTTATCATCTATCATAGGCCTTAACGTACAACATGCTCCTGCTTTTGACAGGGAAATGGAGAGAGTTTTGAGGAGCTGAAGGACTTGTTTGAGCAACTGTTTGAAAGCGACATCGAGTCTCAAAACCACTATTCAACCTCCAGCTCCAGCTCGACCTCTAGCTCTTCTAACAAACGAGGTTCTTCAGCTACCAAAGATTCTCGTTCCGCCAGGGGTGGGGTTAGTATTACTATTACCATTCAATTCAGCACACCATTTATTTTGTTGTTATGCTAAACATAAACATATATAATTAATTAATTAATTTGGATTTTTACGGTTTATGAAGGCAGGCGAGGAGGAGAGAAAGAACAACAGGAGGAAGGGGAGGCATGCAGCCTGATCGAAGAGTTTCTAGGCAGTTCCAATATATATGGAATGTTGTTTCCATTCTTCATCATCATCTATCAAAATCATCAAGTGCCTATAAAGTGTTACCATTTTCATAATTAATGCTTCTTTCTTTCTTTATTCAAAAAGTGGAAAGGCCCTTTTCTTTATTTAATCCTTGATGTGATACAATCAATGAATCGGTCGTATTTTGCAACTTGAACTAAAAATCCATCACTAATGCATGTTCAAAGAAACGTCACCAATCAAGTTGAAATAAAGTATCAAGCTGTATGTTGATATTTTAATTATAGGAAAACCAAAAATTCATGCTTTTTTATTATTTTATAAATTATAATATTCCCCTTCATGGATCAAGGCTTCGAGATTATGATCATCATTTGGTTTAGGATTTATATAATATTATAGAAATCCTTTCTCTTAATGACATCAGCTTAAAAGGGTTTTTAGTTGAACTTTATCATTTCAAAAGAAGTGATACGACGTCATTGACAAACGTAATAAATAGTCACGTGAACTGAGTTCACTTTTCTTTTACACTTCAAAACTTAGATTTTTTTGTATTTATCTCTGGTATTGGGCACTATTATACATATAAACATGTCCTTTTGTGTTTTTCTCGTGTTATGACAACATTAAAAGCACAATCTTCATAGCATGATGGAATTGGAATTGTGTTGTTGGTTGCTACAAATCTCAGCCCAAATCTCGATGCGGAGCCCTTCAAGTTTGTCAGATTAAGAAAATAAGTATCTTTTACGCATTCAGTGGTAAGATGTTTTGATGATTAAAACACGTGTTTTATCTGAAAAGAAGGTATATGTTTTTCTTAATAGGTTTGCCTATATAATTATAATTATATTGTCCTCACAAATCCCAAATTGTATCATGATTTTCTAACTAGATGTAGCTTTAAAATAATATTAGATATGCAAGATCACATTAGCCAATTACTAAAGATGTAAAAGTTATGGCAAGTTGCAATAACATAAGATATAATTAAAACAAGTGGGATTAAGAATAATTTACCATGTTGATATAAACTATGTTTAATTAAACAAGTTGAACTAGGAATAAGATAATGTAGTGGCGATTGGCGACACTTATAAAATATATGTTTAGACAAAAAGATCATATGTGATTATGTGCAATTAAATAAACCATCCACTTTGGACTCATCGAAACAAATAATCTGTTGTATTTTTTATTTCTTTCATAGTCCAAGAGTCATAGACATTCATATCTTTTTAGGTAGTAGCTTGAATCCCACTCTATCAAAGTAATGATTCCAACGCGAAAAGATTAATTATTTTCTATTATAGATGAATTATTTACAACTTTCTATATTTAATCCTTTAAAAAGGATAACAATAACAAGAATGGTAGATTAATATTTTCGAACTTTTTAAAAAAGGTTTTGTTATTTTCTTTGCTATCCTAGAAAATGTGGTTATGACTTTATCATGTAAGATCTATACATAAAATAATTATTTTTTTTCAGGCTTCAAGTAAAGTTTTTAGACCTAAATGCCTCTGTAAACGGACGATATTTTAGTTTTGTTATAGGTTACCGGTTTAACAGTTTTAAATGGTTGACATAATAATAGCATCTACCATTTTAATAATTTTAATATTATTATAAAAGGGATTCATAAAAAAATGAATGTGAAATAACCTTAACTATAACATGGGTAATTAGTTTACTTTTATATGCCATGTGAATGTTTCATGATTCATAGTCCAGGCATATAGTATATTAGTTTTAGTAAACCCGTGTATTACGTGGCTTAAATAAACTAAATATTAAATATAATAAAGATTTATTAAGTATAAAATGATATTTTAATATAATATGTTATTGGAATTATGTATGATAATAATTATAAGTAATAAAACAATGATATCAACTTTTTAAAAACTTTTGTTTTTAAACCTTTTTTTTTCCAATTGAAATTAAACATTTTGTTTCAAAACAAACCATATTAAAAAATATCATTTTTAAAAATTTCATTATTATAATTCCTAATTTTTTATTATTTTTGGTTTATAGAAATTTATATATTAAAAACACTAATTTTAAAATATTTTGTATTTTTAAAAAAGTTGATGTTTTAGAAAAAATTTTATTTTACAAGAATTTGGATTTTTAGAAATAACATTAATAAAATGGTCTCTTTCTTAATTTATTAAAAACCTATATTTAATCTAAAAAAGAGTTAAATAATATAATTAGTAATTAAGATAATTATTTAATAATAGAGAGAGACGGGAAAATTTTGGTGAGAAAAAAAATATGATATTGACGTTTGTCCACCTGGTTACTCTTTTATTATAGAGTAAATTATAAATTGTTCTTTAAGTATGTTTAAAATTATAAATCTTGTCCTTAAACTTTGATAAGTACACTGATAATCATTTATTTGAAAACCTATCACGCCTTATATCCTTTTTACTAAGAAAAATTAATTTTTTCAGTTAGTTTATGTAAATAGACTATTTTGCCATTTACCCCTTAAAAGACGAAATTTGCAATTGTCACTAATCTTTTTTTTTTCATTTTGTTTTTATTTTATTTACCTTATCTTTTTTAGTCGCTTTTTATTTAATAAACTTATTTGAAATATTATTACTTAATTAACTTTAATTTTTTTTTATAAAATATACTTTTATTTATGGTTTTTAATTTATTATAGTTTTTGTTTCTGAAAATTAGTTATCTGTCGTTCTAATCGTATGAGAACAAATTAAAGAGTTCAAAGTATATTTTTTATGTTATTAAATTTAAACTAGTTATCGGTTTTATTTCATCGTTGCTTTTTTATTATTATTTTGGTATAAGAATTTTCAACTATGTTAAACAGTTTAACTTAAGGTTTATATTATAAACCTATTAGAGACTGTATGATTTTGGGATGTGACTTTTTATATTTTACTTAGTTATAATTATTCTAGTTTGGGCTATACATATAATTAAGTTTTGATTAATACATAGAGTATTTATATATTTTTACTTTAAAAGGTTCAATAAGCTTACTAGTAAAACTAAACCAAAGCAAAACCCTTTGTAATTGTTTGGTCCGGTTTCATTTTAATTTTAAGTGGTTTGGTTTTGATTTACATTGATAAAAAATCATTATTCATAGTTTAAATAAAACTCTGAATAAAATGTATCTAACTAAAGAAAATATGAATGATTTGTTTATTTAAAAACTCTCGAGTAGTTGTTTAGAAACCTTTTAGTATATTTTATATTAAATTAAAGTTACAAGCTATCACACTATATTTATATTTAAAAACAAACCATTTGATTGAAAATTAAAAATTAAAAATTCATATCATAAACCAAATATACTTTTCTCCAACTAGTTTCAAATATAAACCCTAAACCAAATAAATTGAAATGACTAAAAAATCTTGTACCAAAAAAGTAAAAAATTGAGTTGTCTGGTTTTATTAGAAAGGTAATGAACAAAGTTAAGAAATAAAAATAAATTTATAAGAAAACAAAAATCTACAGATAAACCTACATTTTATAAAAAAAAATTAAAACTAGATTATTATTGTATATATAAAAAAATTAAAACAAAAGTGGCTAAAAAAATAAAAGTAAAGAAAATAAAATAAAAAACACATAAAGAAAGAAAATAAAAGATTAATAATAACATATTTCGTCATTTTAAGTTACATTTTATGAAAAAATTAAAACTAAATTATTACTAATATTTATGATAACTTTTTTAAACTAAAGTGGCTAAAAATAAATAAAAGTGAATAAAGTAAAATAAAAACATAAAGAAAGAAAATAAAAAAATTCATAAAAATACATTTTGTCATTTTAAGGGTTAAGAGAAAAGTGATCATTTAAAAAAAGTTTATAAAAATAAAAGTGATTAGAAAAGAGAAAAAAAAAAGTAAAGTAAAGTAAATAAAATTAAAACAAAAAGGAAAACAAATAAAAGATTAGTAAAAGTTACAGTTTTCGTCCTTTATTAAGTAAGGGAAAAATGGTCTTTTACATAAAAATAACTGAAAAAGTTAACTTTTGATAGTAGAAATCACAGAAAACGTGATAAGTTTTTAAATAAAATATGATTAGTGTAATCATCAAAGTTTAAGGATAATATTTATAATTTTGGGTATACTTAAAGAACAAAATTTCTAATTTACTCTTTATTATAATAAAAAAAGATATATTACTAGCTGGTGTTACATTGAAAAAACTATATATAAAATATATTAGCTAATAATATATAACATATAAAAATATGAAAACTAATAATAAATATGTTGGGAAGTAAGTTATATATGACATAAAACATGAAAAAAATACTAATACCTATGAAGAACTGATCCCTAAAGTAATACATCATTTTAAAAATTAATATTATGCTCATCATGCACATATATAAGAAAATGTTGTTTTTATTTTCTGATAACAAATTAGGAGAAAATATATGAGTATGAAATGATGTTTAATATGACGACAAGTGGCAAACCTAGCTATTTTCTTTTATTATATATATATACTAGGTTAGTACCCCGTGTAATACACGGGTTGAATAAATAAAATACTAAATAAATATTAATAAAAATTTATGAATTATAAAATTATGTTTGAAGATAAAATATGATTATAATTACATATGAATAGCTACTTTAAGTAAAAAACAATAATATATTTTTTTAAACTTTTATTTTATAAAAAATGTGGGTTTTAAATATGTTGTTTTAAAAAAATAAATTTATTTTTAAAAAAGTTTATTGTATTCTGTATTTTTATAAAGCTTTTGTTTTTAAAAAGCATGTTTTTAATAAAAAAATAGGTTTTAATTTATTAAATAATATAATTTTTAATATGAAAATGGTATGATTAATATTATTAGTATTCAATATTATAGTAATGATAAAGAGAAATAAAAAAGTTACTATGATAAAAATTATAATTGTATCAAGTCTTATTTTAGGTTTTTCTTTGATATAGATAGATAGATATATAGATAAATAGATATGCTAAAAACCTATTTATTAAACGTATTATAGTTAGTAATAAACACGAATAATTACACTACGATATTTTAATATAAGATATGATTAAAATTATATATACGTAATAGTTCAAGAAATAAAACAATTATACTATTTTTTAACTCTCTTATATTAATAGTTTCATTTTTAAACATTTGTTTTAATATTTATTAATAAAAATTTTATTGTTTATAAAAATCTTGTATATTAAAAACTTGGTTTTCTAATTATTTTGGTTGTTTAATAAAAACTACTTTTAAAAAATTTCATATTTTTTATATTTTTTTGAAAAAGAAGTGATTTAAAATACTATGTTTCAAAAAGGTTTACTGTTTTAAAAAATTTTGTATTATATAAAAATTTTATTTTTTTGTTATTTCTATTTTAATAAAAAGATATGATTTTTAATTTTCGTAATAAAGTTTATTTTTAAATAAATAGCTTGATTTTAAAAATGTAGATGAGAGAGAAAAGTGTATCAATTAATAAAAGACAAAATTACAAAAAACGTCCTTTAAGTTTATATAAAATTACAAGTTTCATCCTTTATATTTAAAAAGTACTCTAAGCATAATTTATGTTAATATTTTGAAACAGATATCGTCCTTTAAACTAACTGTCGTTAACTTTTTCTGTTAAGTCAAGTGTAATTTGGTCTTTTTACCTCTAAAGGACTATTAATGTAATTTTTTCTAAACATAAAAGATGTTTTTTGCAACCATTTTATTTCTTACTTAATTTATGTATTTTTAGAATAATACATATAAATATGATTTTTTATAACATAATATATATTATTTAATTATTTTCATCCACACATTATATATAAATATTATTATATTAATTATATTTTTATATTATTTAATTATTTATATAATCTATATAGTTTAAATACATGGATGAGAAAAACTATATGTATTTATAATATATATATATATAATACGTGATTGAAAATAATTAATTAATTATATGGATGAACCTATTTAGTTAGTTGTACATGCATGAAAATAATTTATATATTTAGTTATTTATATAATATATATTTATTTTCATTGACGTATTCTATATAAATAAAGTTATATAAATTATTTAACTCTAAACACCGTTTGTATTATTTATTATTTATATAATTTGTATTTATATATAATACATGGATGAAAATAAAATAAATAATATATATTATGTTATAAAAAATCATATTTATATGTATTATTCTAAAAATACGTAAATTAAGTAAGAAATAAAAAGGTTTAAGAAAACGTCCTTTATGTTTAGAAAAAATTACATTAATAGTACTTTAGAAGTAAAAGACCAAATTACCCTTGACTTAACAGAAAAAGTTAAGGACAGTTAGTATAAAGGACGATATCTGTTACAAAATGTTAACATAAAGGATGTTTACAGTACTTTTTTACAGATAAATGATGAAACCTGTAACTTTATATAAACTTAAAGGACGTTTTTTGTAATTTTGTCTTAATAAAATTGATTTTTATTAAGAGAGAGAAATTTGCTTGAGAGTTTAAATTACTATAATAACTTTTTAGATGGAAAATGAATTCATGATATCTAAATGAATGACATGTGTCAAAAATATTGTTTAAGAGAATGACAAATGGTAAAGAAAAATTTTCTTTTATTATATTCTATAGATATATACTAGCTTTAGTAAACCCGTATATTACACGGGTTGAATATATGAAATATTAAATAACATGTAAATTTATTAATTATAATAAGATATATTAAGATATAATATGATTAAATTACGTATAAGTAAGACCTATAATTAATAAAATAATGAAATCAACTTTTTAAACTTTTTTATCAAAACAAAAATTAACAATTTTGTTTTAAAATAAATCGTTTTAAAAAATATCATTTTTTAAAAAGTTTCTTATTATAAATCCCAATCTAATAATTTTTAGTTTATAAAAATTATGCATTTTAAAAACATTAATTTTATAGTTTATAATTTTAAACATGGGTGGTAGGGATGGTGTTGGTTTCAAACCAGTGAACCATCATGTTGGATTCTTTAAAGAAATAAACCAACAACATTTGAATCTGAAAAGAAGAGAAGATTAATCGAGTTTCCATATCAATGTACCTATGATTTCATTTGCTTATTGCAAATAAGACGAGACCATTGATGGTGCATGAACATTTGCATATTGCAAAATTTTGTTGTGATGGAAAAGTAGCTGATGGTAAATGATAGGATTTGCATAGTCTTACAAAGCAGCGAAACTCATGAGAATGCAAATAAATTAAACCAACAAAAAAAATTAGGTGAAGCTTCTGCATGAAGCCTTGGTGTTAGTATTACAATTTGGGTTAGATTGTAGGAGATTAAAGAGTCCGAAGTTGTTAGGATGTCAAGAGAATCAGCACCAAGATCCTGGAATTTGGTTGTAGGCCGGGCCGACTATGCGCTCATCTCATCAATTCAACAGCAATTCACATAAATGATAGATGATGGAAGACCCATGTTGGAGATCAAAACAAATTTCAAGAGGACGATGATGATAGTGATAGTGATCATTTGTATGGCCATAGCCATCTGGCCATCTGGGAGTGGGAAGTTCATTCATGGGGGATCTGATCTGATTTGATTTGATCTGCTCTGCTGGTTCAAGGCAATTGATTAAAAGAAAGAAAGAAAGTAGATCAACTTGAAAAGCTTTTCTTTCCTAATCCTTTTCTGATGATTCTAGAGGAAAATCGTATGATATCATTCTTTTCTTTGTCTCCCTAGCTTTCGAATTTAAGCAAGGGCAATAAGTCAAAACCAATATGACTTTATGCTTTAGTTTAAAGGTAACTGTTTTTATCACAAGTATACGTACATATAAAAAAAATAGATGTTTGAGGTTCGCATCGTATACCTATTATATATTTTGTATATCTAATTACTAAAAAACAATTATTTTATTTGTTGTTGAGCTTGTAGGTTTTTAAGACATGGTTAATTTCGATACAACATATGATCGTTCATCTGTGAATATTCTTATATTCTTTTTCAACTTTACGTTATAATTGAGAAGTGAAGTCTGCATATGCATTTTTGACTCCGTATTCTAGATGACTTAAATTTAATTCTAGTTTAATATCTTTTATTTATTCTTCTTATTTTTATGCAATTTTGAATCTTTGTTTACTTAATTTCATTTTATTTAAATTTATACAAGTTGTAAGAAAATATCAAACCTAATTACAATTTACAAGAAGAGTTGATTTTACCCAAATTATGGGTGTGGTTTTTTCTTAAAAATGATGTATTAGTTCATATTAAACCGATTGTGTAAATTATCTATATTGTACCTGTTATTAACAGAAATAAATAGTGTAAAACCTTAAGCCGTCTCCCAGCCTCCTTCAGGTTTTATGGTAATCATCAATTGTAAAAGCAAATGACGTCAAATCAATCTAATGTTTGTGATGGTCCTAGTCAAACTCTTTTGGTACCAGTATTAAAAAGCTTGAAATTGATTTGAATTTCAAAGGAATGACACATAGGAGGTTTTGCCTCCAGATTTTATAAAACGGGCCTCATTATTTGGAAAGTCAATGCCTTGGTCGTGTTCCACTTCACTGTGATAAAGAAGAACTTTTACCCTAAAAAAAGGATCAAATCGATCATAGGAGGAAAAGAAAAACTATTAGACAGATTTATCTAGTTTAGAATTTATGGCTATATAAATATGTGTGTGTGTACGGGTCAAATATTATTAACTATGAAATTCATAACAAACTATTATCAATTAAGATGGTGCAAAATATAAATAGAAAAAGCATAAAATCCAAAAAACTACAGACGATAAAAGTATATAATATAATCACTGGCGAAGCTTTTAAGGGGCCGGGGGGGGGGGGGGGGGGGGGGGGGGGGGGGGCGCCCGCCCCCCCTATTTTTTCGGTCAGTAGTGTTAATTTTCGGCTCGGCAGTGTAAATTTTCGGTTCGGTAGTGGAAATTTTTTAAAAAATATAAAGTTCGCCCCCCCTAAAATAGTTTACTTTCGCCCCCGCCCCCCCTAATCCATGGTTCAAGCTCCGCCACTGAATATAATGTAACTAAAAGATTAAGTAAAGATAAAAACAAATACCTGTACACAACATTGGCGAATAATTGTTTAACAAGCATAAGAAAAACCAAACATAAAAACAAAAAAGTTGTTTAGGCAAACACTATGCGCATTTGAGTTTGTTTGTTTGTTTGTTTTTTTTTTTTATAACAAAAAAAAAAAAAAAAAAAAAAAAAAAAAAAAAAAAAAGAAAAAGAATTAATAATGTAAGTTAGCAGATGAGTGTTTGTTTTCGGAGAAACATAGGCGTGAGTCTCCGATTATGAAATGAATTGAGTAAAAGAAACATTATGCATGCATGTCACCCTCGATCTTCAATGGCTAATTACTCCTCCTTTGAGATAGAATCCTCCGGCCGCCGTCGCAGGCCCCGCCACACATCTCCAGCAGTCTCCCATCAATCTCCGGGCTTGTCCTTCTCGAGCTCCCGGTCCCATACTGCAGCAGCAGCAGCAGCAGCCTCACGGGTGCCACCCACCACTCCAGCTTTCACCTCCGACACCGACCAGTCTTGGCAGGCTGAAATCTCCTGGCGCTTTGAGCCAACTGCCAACCACGCCACCAGCCTCGGAGCCGCCTTGGCACCCTCCCTGCTTCATGACACCCATGTCTTTCGCCGCTCAGCAAACGACTACTACCTTTCTCGCACTTCCGCTGACCAATTCAGCCACGTGTCGTTGGGTAGAATTGAGCTGCAAAGCTACGTTAGCAGCGATCATAACAAAAACCACATGGCTCCTGATACAACAAGAAAAGCTCATTTGCAGGCCGACCTCAGTCATGCGACTGATGATGATTTAGAGAGCGAATCAAAATCAAAACACGATCATGGAATTCATCATCTTGATGGAGCTGGTAGTCATGATTACGGTTATGATAGTCATAAATACGGAGGAGATCTTGATGATGACGATGGTGATGACGAAGATGAAGTTGCACCACCCAAACAAATTGGGGTATTTGGTTTGTTTAAATATTCAACAAAGCTGGATGTGTTTCTTGTGATAATAGGCAGTTTGGGTGCTTTGATCAATGGAGGATCTCTACCTTGGTATTCTTTACTCTTTGGATTGTTTGTCAACAAAATTGCTTTAGATGATAACAATGATGACATGATGAAGGATGTCAAAAGGGTAATATATATATATAATTAATATATCAACTGTACGTTAATTATTTCTATTCATATATACATATATTTCTCTTGCTGTTTAATTTCTTCCTCGATCTGGCATATGAACTTCAGATATGTTTATACATGGTCGGATTGTCCGCAGTAGTCGTTATCGGAGCATACTTGCGTAAGCCTCATACTTCTCAACTTCTTTCCCATTTTAACATATAAATTTATAATTTTTATACAAAAAAAAAAAAAAAAAAAAAAAAAAAAGCATTCAATTCAATTCTACAAATTAGTTATATCCATATACTAGAAAGTGTAGAATGCTATAAATAAAATGTGCCTTGTTTACACTTTAGTTAAAATAGTGAAGTAATTTACCCAAATGCACCTTTTTTCAAGTAGAAAATTACTTTTCTTTTTCATTCTTAAGTGTATTTTGCATTTCCAAACCACATAATTCAATTTACAGAAATTGCATGTTGGCGACTGGTGGGAGAGCGATCAGCACATAGAATCAGAACCGCGTACCTGAGGTCAGTTTTACGACAAGATGTCACCTTTTTTGACACAGAAATTAGTACGAGTGAGATCATGCATGGGATCTCAAGCGATGTTGCTCAAATCCAAGAAGTTATAGGGGAAAAGGTACAGTTTTAAACAATTCTAACAAGGATTAGATCTTCAGTTGTTATGTTCTTATAATACGCTTTGGTTGGTGTTTCTAAAACTCAGATGGCGCACTTTGTTCATCACTTATGTACTTTCATAAGTGGCTACATCGTTGGGTTCATGAACTCATGGAAGGTCTCTTTGGCTGTTCTTGCAGTTACCCCAGTAACAATGTTCTGTGGCATAGCGTATAAGGCAGTTTATGTTGGTTTAGCTACAAGAGAAGTGGTACTTGATTATAAAACAACATTCATATTCAAACATAATTGTTTTTTTCTTTTTCAGTAGAATTAGTTTCATAATACCTGCAGAACTCCTACAAGAAAGCCGGTGGCATAGCAGAACAAGCCATAAGTTCAATCAGAACTGTTATTTCTTTTGTAGCAGAAGAGAAATTAGCGGATAGATACGAGTCGTTATTGCAAGAGTCTGTTCCTGTGGGAAAGAAACTTGGTTTTGCAAAGGGTATTGGAATTGGTGTGATATATTTAGTTACTTATTCTACATGGGCCTTGGCATTCTGGTATGGATCTATCTTGATCTCAAAGAATGAGATATCTGGTGGTACAGCCATAGCCTGCTTCTTCGGAGTCAACGTAGGCGGCAGGTAACCAATGAAACTTGTTTGGGATTGAAGCGAGCTTTAATAAGCGATAGAAAACAGATGTAAACATACCTGGTTGGTTATTTCAGGGGTTTGGCGCTATCACTGTCATACTTTGCTCAATTTGCACAAGGGACTGTAGCGGCTAGCCGAGTGTTTGAAGTCATAGAGAGAATCCCATCCATTGATCCTTATTCTCCTATGGGGAGAAGGCTCTCCAATGGCAAAGGAAAAGTTGAGTTTGAGAATGTTTCTTTTGCTTATCCATCTCGTCCGACTGTTCCTATTCTCAACTGCCTCGATTTAGTGGTTCCATCCCAAAGGACTTTAGCACTAGTTGGTGCTAGCGGCGCAGGGAAATCAACCGTTTTTGCTCTTTTAGAAAGGTTCTACGATCCTCTTGAGGGTAAGGTTTTAATCATCTTTAAACTAGTTTTCCTACGGTATGGTATGGTATAGTTTTAGTGAAATGGAAATTGAGCTTAGACATGAATCATATGCAGGAGTTGTGAGGTTAGATGGTCATGATATAAGAACTCTGCAAGTGAAATGGCTAAGAAGTCAGATGAGCATGGTGGGCCAAGAGCCTGTTCTCTTTGCAAACACCATTCTTGAAAACATTATGATGGGGAAGGAGAATGCCACCAAGAAAGAAGCTATCACAGCCTGTGTCGCCGCAAATGCGCATAAGTTCATATCCAACCTACCACAAGGTTACGATACACAGGTAGGAGACAGAGGAACCCAACTCTCAGGGGGCCAGAAGCAGCGCATTGCATTGGCTCGAGCCATGATCCAAGACCCTAAGATCCTTCTGTTAGACGAACCCACAAGCGCACTAGACCCTGAGTCAGAGATGCTGGTCCAACAGGCCATTGACAAGATTTCAAGAAACAGAACGACCATGGTGATTGCTCATCGGCTGGCAACCGTGAGGAACGCTGACCGGATCGTTGTAATGGAACGCGGTGCCGTTATCGAAAGCGGAACCCATCAAAAACTTATGGAGACTAAAGGAGCTTATTTCGCTCTCATTAAGCTTGCATCTGAAGCGGTATCATCATCATCATCATCATCTGTATCGGATGCTGGTGCAACGGAGAGAAGACAACACACACATGAAGCGTCCTCCAGTGCTCAAGATCTTCTAAAATCAAACCACGTGCTGGAGATTTCAAGATCGGAGTACATGAAATCGATTCAGGAAGAAGAAGAACAGGCAGAGGCTAAAATAAGAGACACGAAACCAGGATCATACATGATTTCAGAGGTATGGAAGCTACAGAAACCCGAGGGGGGTCTCTTGTTTATAGGAATTCTTTTGGGTATGGTTGCAGGTGCAATTCTCTCCGTCTTTCCCTTAGTTTTAGGCGAAGGACTCAAAGTCTACTTTAATCCAGATACCTCTACATTGAAAAGAGATGTGAGGAACCTTTGTCTGGTTTTGGTTGGGCTTGGTGTTGTCATTATTCTAGCCATGACCGGCCAACAAGGTTTCTGTGGTTGGGCCGGTTCGAACCTCACCAAACGGGTTCGCAATTTGCTCTTTCGCTCCATACTGAAACAAGAGCCAGGGTGGTTCGATAATGATCAAAACTCAACTGGAATACTTGTTTCAAGGCTATCAGTTGATTGTATAAGTTTTCGGTCGGTTTTAGCAGACAGGTACTCCGTCTTATTCATGGGTTTGAGCTCGGCTGCTGTGGGTCTAGGTGTTTCATTCTATCTCCAGTGGCGGTTAGCCCTTATGGCAACTCTACTAACTCCTTTTACACTTGGAGCCAGCTACTTCAATCTGTTAATCAACATCGGACCAAAGTTAGATAATGCTGCTTATGATACAGCGACTAGAATTGCTTCCGGTGCGGTTTCAAACATTCGAACAGTAGCAACTTTCGCAACTCAGGAAAAGATTGTTAAATCTTTTGAACAGTCTTTATCGAACCCAAAAGCAACGGCTGTCAAAAGATCTCAGATCACCGGGATTGCATTAGGGTTTTCTCAAGGCGCAATGTATGCAGCTTATACTGCAGTCTTATTCTTTGGGGCTTACCTTGTGAAACAAGGCCATGCATCCTTTGGGGATGTTTACAAGATTTTCTTGATTCTAGTTTTGAGCTCGTTTTCGGTAGGTCAGCTTGCGGGTCTTGCTCCGGATACTTCCACAGCTTCTACTGCAATTCCTGCAGTTTTTGATATTATGAACCGAATTCAGATGATTCGTGGGAAAGGAAGAAAGATAGAAGGTTCAAAACCGTTTGACATTGAGTTCAAGACGGTTACTTTTTCATACCCCTCCAGGCCTAATGTGATTGTCTTGAAGGATTTCAGTTTGAAGGTGAAAGGTGGGACCATGGTGGCGGTGGTTGGAGGTAGTGGGTCTGGAAAATCGACATTGATATGGTTAACACAAAGGTTTTATGATCCTGTCAAAGGTAAGGTTTTAATGGGAGGAATTGACTTGAGGGAGCTTGATTTGAAATGGCTGAGATCTCAAACAGCTTTGGTGGGTCAAGAACCTGCATTGTTTGCTGGAACCATTCAAGAAAACATAGGATTTGGAAACCCTAATGCTTCATTTGCAGAGATCGAAGAAGCTGCTAAAGAGGCGTACATTCATAATTTCATATGTGGCCTCCCTGAAGGCTATGAAACTGAGGTATGATAAAAAAAATATATTCAAGAATCTGCATGCATTGAAAATTCAAATTGTGTCATAAATATCATATTCTTTCTTCTTTCCTTCAAGTGGTGTGTTTTCTTTGATCCTATCACTACAGGTAGGTCAGAGTGGGGTTCAGTTATCAGGAGGTCAAAAGCAAAGAATAGCAATAGCAAGAGCAATTGTGAAGAGATCAAAAGTGTTGCTGCTGGATGAAGCAAGTAGTGCACTAGATTTGGAATCAGAGAAGAATGTTCAGGAAGCGTTTAGGAAGATAACAAAACGCACCACCACCATCGTGGTGGCCCACCGCCTCTCAACCATCAGAGAAGCTACTGTGATAGCGGTGGTCCAAGATGGAAAGCTAACTGAGTATGGAAGCCATGATAGGCTCATGACATCCCATCACAATGGTGTTTATGCTAGCCTTGTCCGTGCTGAAACAGAAGCAAATGCTTTTGCTTGAGCGAAACAAAATTCATTGACCTCCTCAACCGTTTGGGTTACACAAACCATTTCATTTGTTGACAAACATCCATTTCATGGCACTGGGAACGGTTGTTTGCTATGATACGGCTCTCTTTTTTTTCTTTCTTGTGTACCGAGTTTTGTGGAGATAAAATTAGTACTCATTTAAAGGTTGATGTTCATCAAGTGTCATACATTAATGTTCACTAACTAGTTTACATACAAATTAACACGAGTTCATATTAAGCGGCAATCACGTATGAATAGATAAAGATATTGATAACTGCCTACATGCGAATATAAAAAAGATTTTAATAACGGCCTACGTACGATTATAAAAAAGTTGATGAATTCATAATGCAAAGACCTAACAATTAGCCATAGAATAATACAAGCAAAGTACAGAGAAACTCAAGCAGCAGATCCCTCAACAAACTCCATCTTCCATAAACAGTATTCCCTCTCAAATAACAAAAATTCCTGTATCAAATCGAAGATCACAGGTTAGAACTCCTAATATCATGCCCATCAGTACATTACAAGTTCAAAGTCACATACATACATACATACATACATACATACATACATACATATATATATATATATATATATATATATAGGAGTGGATCCAAAGAAAACCACAATGTTATGAGAAAACTAAAGAAAACCAATGAAAACGGTCACATAATTTATAAATTTTGTCACTACCCTCTATATATATGTGTGAGTATATATAAATAAGGGTATAGATCAAATGAAAACCGTAAGATGGTTTTACATATATGTCACACATAGGTTATATATATAGGGGAGGGTTCATGAGAAAACCAATAGTCATGTGAAAACCAAAGAAAACCACGAAAAACAATGACATAATTCAAATTTTTTTTGTTATTTTAATTACTAAAATGCTATTTAAGTGTTTGGTACATATATGTTGAGCATAGATACGAGAATGAAGAAACTTACGTATACGTAACACTATGTCGAATGAAAAATGGTTACGTATACGTAACCTATATGTGACGTATATGTAAAACCATGCTACGGTTTCATTTGATTCATAACTTTATTTATATATACTCACACATTTCCACATTTTTTTTAAAACGTTCATAACTTTTTTTCACGACATTATTTTTTCAAAAAAATTGCACCATAAAATTTAGTATTTTTTTATCTTTCCAACGCCTACCATATTGATATATTTTTTTAAAAAAAATCACGTACCTGTTATTTACATGTGTAAATCCTGTTATACACATGTGTAAATCTGGTTTGACACGTGTAAATCTGGTTTGACACATGTGTAAAACGAATTTCGGAAGAAAAAAAAAACTGTTTTTATTTTTTTTATTTTTTTTATGAAAGAGGGAAACGAGAGAAACATTTTTGTGTATTTATTTTTTTTATTTTCATCTTATTTTTTGTTTTATAATTTTTTATATTATGTTTATATTATTTACCATGAAAACTAGTGGCTCACATTGGTTCCTAGAGTTCTCGTAAAAAAAGGGAGTTCTCATTTGATCCTTCCCCTATATATATATATATATATATATATATATATATAATATATATATATATATATATATATATATATATATATATATATATATATAGGATTGGGTTCAAATGAAAATCAAGAGAAATTATGTAAACCAATAAACCAAATCTCCACCTTTGATTAATGAAGATCAATGACTCATTATTTTTGAATAAAATAATAAAAAGTTGTACTTTTATTGGAACACGTGTACAAAAAATCAAACAAATATGAGTCACTGATCTCGTAAATCAAAGGTGTAGATTTGATTTATTGGTTTACACAATTTCTCTTGGTTTACATTTGAACCATCCTCTATATATATATATATAGGGAAGGGATCCTAAGAAAACCAATAGTTATGTGAAAACCAAAGAAAACTACGAAAACCAATAACATAATTTATAATTTTTTTGTTTTTGTAATTGCTAAAATATTATTTAAGTATTTGGTATATATATGTTGAGCATACATACGAGAATGAAGAGTTTTACGTATACGTAACACTATGTCGAATGAAAAATGGTTACGTATACGTAACCTATATGTGACGTATATGTAAAACCATGCTACGGTTTTCATTTGATCCATACCCTTATTTATATATACTTACACATATATATAAAGGGTAGTGATAAAAAAATTTATAACAGTTTCATTGATTTTCTCTAGTTTTCTCATAACTTTGTGGTTTTCTTAAGATCCCTCCTCTCTCTCTCTCTCTCTCTCTCTCTCTCTCTCTCTATATATATATATATATATATATATATAGGTTAGAGAACGAATGTTAACCCTTGTTTATTGCGATAACCTGTTAACCAAACTAGTGGTCCACAGCAGGCCACGTAATCACTGTAACTTAGAGTTACAGTGGTAAACTAGTGGTCCACAATGAACGTTAAAAAAAATTTTAAAAAAATATAGCAAGATTATACTCAAATTAAAGATATTAAAATGATATATTTAATGGTGTAATTTATATAAAAAAATAATATCATACAAAAAAGTTAAGACGGTTTTACAAAATGGGGAATTTTTTAAAAAAAATGGAGGGAAAATGGTTACACCAGTGGTGTAACTCGATGTAGAAAAAAATTAACTACATAATCATGGTATAAGTGTTTGTTACATCAGTGTTAACGGGTTATCGTTATATATATATATAATATATATATATATATATATATATTATATATATATATATATATATATATATATATATATAATATAATATGCAAGCTCACCTGTAATTGGTTCTGACCAAACAAGTGAAGCATCCCAGTTTCAGATCCAGCAACTAATTCAATTAGCTCGTCATGGCTTTCATGTGCACTACCAGACTCCATAAGAGAAACAGAAACCTGTAATTTAATAAATAAAAAAAAGGTAAGAAAACATAGTAACTTAACCTATCAAACATCAAATGAGATGTTGGGGGTGAGGGGTGGGTCACATTCCCAAGGTGTACCTGCATACACCGGAGAATGATTTCTGGAATGCAGCACCTACGACATAAACCCCGCAAGATATATGTTGCAGGGCTTCCCAAAGAACCATCAGTTCCACAATACCAAGCATCTAGTCTCAATATTTCCATTGTTACACCAACTTGGAACCCTACCAGCTCACCTACAAGATCAAATTTGTCAATCAAGTTGATATGGTCATACAATTGTTGATTGGCAATTACCTTTAACACCAGCTGCAATAACTGCAGCAAGAACACCACCATCAGCAAGTTTATTTGGGCCAAATCCATCATTCTCTGCAGCCAAACACCGAAGTGCAATCTCGACAGAAGAATTGTCCTTTGCAGAAATAGATACATGAACCTGAAGCATAAGATAACCACATAATAACAACACTTAAAACTCTGATAAATCAACCTTTAGTATTTAGAACAGACGAGTGCATACCTGTAATTGGCGATCTAATACAACTTCATCACTCAACGAAGAATAAAAAGCACTTGTGAGAGCTGTGCACAGGGTGGGATCAGGATACATACATTCACCAGAAGGTAGGGAAAGCATTGCAGTGGCATGCAATTCAATGTTTGTAGGTTCCATTGATTCATAGATATGATCCTCGGTAGGTACCATCCATGGGTTTTCTTCTCCTATTATGTTATAAATAATTACAATAATTACTCAAGGGTCTAAAACTTGGAAATACCCAAAAAACTAAAAATAAAATAAACTCACTCAGTAGCAGTGCCATTGATGAGGATAATGATTCCGTGGCTACCAAATTTGCTCTCAATTTTTCTTCTTTTGAAACGTCAATTTCAGCATTTTCTAACTCTATTTGTAGCCAATTGCGGTAAGTTGCATCGCATGAGTAGTACTCATTCTGTTGAATAAGACATATTAAGGGGCAATTTTTTGTATACACAAATAAAATCCAGAATGGAATGAAAAAGCAAAAAGAAATTGTATTTGTTAACGTAGTAATGAAATGGATGATTGGTCATTCCAAAGTGAATGTGATTTCTTTCAATGACATTCATTCCTTTTGGCATGAAAATTTACATTAATTCCTTAAAAAAGTTAAACTTTAAAATTATAATCATATTTGATGTTTTCTTATGAGCAGAGAGTCTCCCTGGACTGCAACCTCTCTATCCCTTGGGATAGGGGTACATCTCACCCTCCCCAAAGCCCAGTAATTGCATGCGATTTCTACAAGGCATGTTTGTTTGTTTGTTTCATATTTGAGGTTTACTTGGTTGAATTTTATGTTCAGATTTTCAGTATTTAATTACATTTATTTGCTTTTTTTTACTAAATTATGTACTAACTAGAACTAGAAGTAAATTATGCACACAAACACACACACACACACAAATATATATATGAGAAGTTGATATATAACGTAATACTTATTAGAAGCATACCCAGTCATGAAACTCTCTCAAATTATCCGAAACTTCAAGATCCTCAGTAGAAATCAAGGTTTCTGATGGATGTTTCAAAGGCTCAGCAAGTAAACTAAGCAACGTATGGGCCCCAACTGGCATTGCTGGAACTCTCCACATAGAAGTTAAAGCAAATTCTCGGAACAGTACATTGCTGAAAGAAAAAAACAGTCACATGTGATATATTCAAGAAGCTTAACTTTACTAGACAACAGAACTACAGATACTAATTAACTACCTATGCATCAATGCTCGATGATGAAGTTTTGAGCCAACTCTTGTAGCATCATTGATGGTCGAGGGAGGTGTAAAGCAAAGCCACTGAATGACCATAGCTTTCTCCAGACTCCGCAACCGACATTGCTCTGCCACGTCAGGTGACACATCAGATTTTCCAACTTTAACTTCTCGTGATCTTGATAAAACCCTGTTGGAGTATTTAGAAACAAAAAGAAATGGGACCGACAACAAAATGTATTGAGACAAAAGAAGTGAAAATAATGCACGTCTCATGGTATTTAAAAATTATAATTAAGAACCTCTCAATAATTTCTTCAAAGCTTCCCTTTTCGAAACCACCATTTAATTGATCCCCGGGAGAAAATGGCAGGTATTCTATAGCAGAGAGAAATATTTTATATCTGACATGAACACTGTCAAAAAAAAGCATTAACAAAACATTAAAAGTTGTATCACTATTTCAAAGCTAACCAATAACTACATAATATACTTTTTAAATACATTAGAAAAGTCAATTACGATTTGAACTATATTTCATTGAATTAATGATTTAACATGACTTAACTAAGCAATCCTTTTGGAATTAATGATTTGTCACTACCTTAACTAATTAATCTAATCTATTTAAAATTAATGTTCTTAACATAATTACTGGTAGATTCCGTATCAAAAACAGCAACAATAATATAATATTCTCTCCTTCACACAAAAAATGAAAGGGTCAACTAATACGCATGCGGGTTTGCCTAATAATTAAAGGCTCCTTAATAAAAAAACTGATGTAACTTGTGAACCAAAATCAACATTTTGTGAAGGTTGGTAATAGACAATAACGTAAAACTGGTCCGTTGTATATCTTTAATGAAGAGATTAAATGAAGCAGTTGATATTATTTAAACTTAAAAAGATAAAAGCAAAGTTTTATTTCCCCAAATATTTTACCTGCCATTCAGTCGTAACTCCATCATATGTACAAACAGATCAATGCAACGGTGGCGCGCAAGCTGAGATGCATATATACCAACCAACTCCTCATGCTGTTTTGAAAAAAGAAACATCGCATACCTGCCAATGTCTGTCCTAGTCAGATACTTGCACAAATTATAGTAATCACTAAAAAGAAATCTTGTTTGAATTTCAGAATTTGTGTTAAAATTTACACAATTAAAAAGATCAGTACTTTTTGTATCAACAAAAGAACTAAATCATTAAAACATTTAAATACTCTAAGACGCATAAATCAAACAACAATCTTTAGACAAAAATACTCACATGTTAAGAATGAGGTCACCAAGATTCATTATTTTCTCCTTGAAAGTGTCCTTCATTTCATCAGCATGTAAAAGACGAAGCACAAGAACTAAATGTGCCCCAAAACGAATCATCTGAGGATCACCATAAGGCCTGCAAGAAATCACAATTTTGGCATACGTAAATTGGAAATCTTTGAACCTACTTAACAACACACTGTAACAAGCCCATTAGAAATATAAAACTACAACATGTGCAATCCTTCCACATCCCTTGCAGCTACTTTATTTAGATGAAAATGTCACTACTCATGTCTGAAAAAAAAATGCTCCATTAATTTCACACGATGATCTTTGGATAACTCTTTCTATCAACCTTAAAAGTAGTCCAGAATGCAGGCATAGTATCTAGTATTGATTTCATATGTATCCTTAAGAAAGTTTAAAATCTTTCTACTCTAATAAAAAGGTATCTATGGGTGACACGTGGCTTCATCACATTCATTCTTATCAAAATTTTCCCGCTTCTCTCTTCTATTAAATATTTACATTAATTACTAATAATATTATTTAATTACTTTAGATCTAAATTAGTTTTATAAGTAAATTAAGAAATAGATCTTTTTTGAGTGTTATTTTTAAAGTAAAAAATTCTATGAAATAAAAAAATTTTCAAAAATACCAAACTTTTTTAAATATATTTTTTATAACGGTTTGTTATATCTTAAATTAGAATATAGTTTTATAATTAATAAATTTGTATTTTATAAAATATTTTATCTGATCAACCCGTGTAATACACGGGTTTACTAAAACTAGTAGTATAATATTACACTTACCCCTTGAAAACACTAAAAATATCATATAGATCCATTACATAGCTTGGTTTTAAATTGGGCCATGCACTACAACGCAATTGTACCAAATCCCTAGGCACGATGCGCACACATCACGTATGCGATGCATCAGTTAAAAATAGCAAAAACAATTATACAAAACAATTTTTATACTATTAATACATCAACATAAAAAAACTACTTATTAACACACTTAGATAACTTACTTTAACATACAAACACAAATTTAAGACTAATGCACTAAAGACAAACTAAAGAAACAGCAGTTAAACACACTTACATATATATAGCATGAACACAAATACGAAACAACACCCTAATGTTGAGAGATTCGACCCATACTCATGTTGAAAAGATCCGACCGAGGTCCAAAATTGATGAGAAAAAGAAAACGAAGCAGTGATGTTCTCTACACTAATTTTATCTTATTTACTGCGGAATAGATAAATATGATATTTTCAGTGTTTTCAAAGGGTACATATGATTTTATGAAAATTAAATATGATGCATGTAAAGTTTTGAACTTTTAGAAAATATTTATGAAATCACCCAAATATCTATATTGAAATCCAACCACATCACTCTTCAAAAGAAAAAGAAGGAAAGACTAAAATTACCTGAAGATATCTTCATTGCCTCCAGAAGGAGATATCCATGACCATATAAGGTCAAGCAGACCAGGAATATCCCCGGTCATTAGATTCATCTGTTCAGAAGTGAAATACAAGTATTCACATACATCCATACATAGACCACATACACACATAAAAAAAACAAGCTTCAAGTATTAAAATCATATTCTCATAACTCAACATGTGTCTTATGAGCAGGAACTTAAAGTTGACTCATGACCAATTAATATACTTTCACTAAATTTACTCATTGTGTGTCATGAACAGTAGACATGAACATGGTTTTTGTCAAATACTAAAAACACATCTAAATTATTACATTATCAATCAAGGGATATCTGTTGATAATCCTATTGAACTAGAAAGAGAAGAATGCCTATCAAAATAACTAAATATTCCAATTTAAAAAGGGAGTAACATGAAAATTCCCTCATGAACGAAAGTTCAATGTTTGACGAATTCGGAAGTGAAAGTTCAATTGTACAGAAAAACAGTTCCCTTCCTTGGCATCTCACTCCTAAATTTGTAAAATTAAAATCCCCATCCTAAGGGTGTGTTTGTTTGAAGATTTTACTAATGATGGAATAGCACTGAATTTGATAGATATTATTTGGTTTATAATTTAGGATTATGGAATGGTATAAAAGCCATAGACTTAAAACTATGGGGCCCTCTACACCCCTCTGTCTCTTTTCTTTTTATTTTATTATTTTTATATGTACCCATATATAGAAGAGATGTTTTTTAGATAATCATACATTCTCGCTCTCCTCTTTTTCTATCAAGCCTATACCCATTTACAAAAAGACACCACTCAAATTTGTCAAAATTGAACTCTCACCTATTAATGAGAAAGAAAATTTTTTATTTCATATATTGTCAAATTTGGGATCAATGGTTACTTGGCAATTTTCCCAAAAAATGGAAAAGATAACGATAATGTGCTAACCTCAATTTGGTGGTGTTGTTCCTTGCATCCCCAAATTACAGTTTCAGGTACAGACTCGCTAAATCATCAAAAGAAATATAATGTTGCTAATAAAAATAATAAAATAAGTAACACCAACATTGTGCGCTAAAGTAAATTATCAGTATATCTACCTTGAATGAAGCTTTTGAAGAAGGGCATAAAGGTCAAGTGGTTGTTGTTTTAAGACTTGAAGTGGCCAATTATCAGGTCCAAGATATGATTGAGAATTAAGATCCACCTGTCCAGGGCTTCTTTCGGTTGCACCATCAGAACTCTTGAGCTTATCGAGCCCACCAGATAATTCCACATCAACTTGAACATCAAGCCAAGACTTGGTTAAAGCCCAGCAAGCAGACTGCAAACAAAAACCTTTAAGATTTAGTAATATAATAATAATAACTAGGGATCATTTGTAGACCACGTAACTATTAGAATATATTATTAGGGTTTTATTAGAATGAGCCCACGGGCCTAGTTAGGTTTCTAGGGTTACTTTATTATCTCTATATATTGTAACCTAACTATTCAATAATATTATTCCGTCTTTACCATCTTACATGGTATCAGCACCTGGTCAAATCCAAGTGATCGTCGTCTGCTAGCATTCCAGCAAAATTGATGATATTTTCTTGCAAATCAATGGCTTTACAAGCCAGTCGTGTCAAATTCAACCCCATAGTCACATGATTTTGACGACCACGTTCCCTTGCCATGTATTTTTTTTTAAGACTATAAATGGTACAATTAACCAAGTTATGGCTAGCATAATCAAGCAACATATGGATGACAATATCAAACATAACATGGATATGTTGGCAAAAGTTTAGAAATTCAAGTCAATCTAAGTATCTTTATCTTATTATTGTTGGTTTTATTTTTTCAGTCTGAGCTTCTTGTTTCTTCCGCTCTGACTGCCGGAGAGTATTAGAATATATTATTAGGGTTTTATTAGAATGAGCCCATGGGCCTAGTTAGGTTTCTAGGGTTACTTTGTTATCTCTATATATTGTAACCTAACTATTCAATAATATTATTCCGTCTTTACCAACTTACAGTAACTACTTAAGCACTTCTAAGGCCACCCTAGAAAAAAGAAACAAGGAACACAAAACCTAAAACATAGGCATATTCATTGGTAGAATAATACCTCCCAGTCAGCACACATGGGTAGAATGCGCTTCACATTACTGCAATTAACTGCATATATTGCTGCTTCGTATTTCCCACTCCCTTGCTCTGCAATTTTCTTTAATACACGAAGATTAATTAACAAAATAATGATAATCATATTACTATGACAAAACCCTAAAAAAGAACAGACAAGGTATCAGATATGCGGGAGCAAATTGCCATAAGTTATCGGACTACAGAAAGCTGCACGAAATACAAACAGACTTAATATCTTTTTTCTCAAATTTAGCAACAATTAAATCGGGTGCGTAACAGAAACCAGCCTGCACTTCATTACCAATTTGGGCAACGATTGGCCTGTCCAACTGGTGGGTGATTTTTCGCCGACTTCACAAGAATTGAATATGCTAGTAGTTTAGCTTATATGATGTATACGCAACATGACACCACATTTGACATTTTCAAATAATTTTTAAATAATAATTTTAAAGAGAAATTATTTTTAAATTTTTAAATATTCGGAATTTTTCAACATGTGGGCCATTTAATTTGTCAGCACGCAAGGCATAAACCAGAGCCATTTCAGCAATTTACAAGTAAAAATGGTAAAAGGAGATTGCTTGCTAAAAATCAGTAGTAATTTGTTAGTTGAATTCAATTTGAATCTAACTTAAACTTGGTTACTAAAATGGAGGAAGAAAAAGGTAAGGTTATTTGATATTTCATGTAGTATTTCCATACTTTATTGTGATTTGTAGGTAATAAAATAAAGTAAATAGTTAAAATGTCCTCTCCTACCTCTGATGCACAGTATGAAGCCCATTTCCACAGGCGCCTCTGATGATTTATACCACTTTCCAATTCCATGGCTTGCAGTGATCTGTTCTTCCCATTTCTTATTAGGGCTTCTATAGATGGAGAATGGTCCATACCACCAAAAGGACACAAGGTCGCAGCCCTCCATGACTATCCAAACAACAGTAAAACAAAAAAATTTATAAATAAAGATAAAATAGATTGTATATATACTTGTACCTATAAACTGAGATACATACCTGTCCTGCAGCACGGCAAAGTTTGCATGCTTCTTCCAACCTTCCAGCTCTTAATAGGATCCAGACATCTTCCAAAAGAGATTCATCTTGTTTCTGTTTATATAAAAAAAAAAAAAAAAAGATAAAATTTACGGTTCACAGAGAAATAAGATAGCATGCTACATCTACAAGTTCTGTTGATTTTAGAAGTCATATCTAAGATAGCAATAGAAATGTCACTGACTGTCTGGCAGGCTTAACTTGCATCACTAAACAATATAGCTTAAAGCATGGATAAAATTTAAAAAAATACTTTGTCATCAGGAAGTGGTTGAGCATGTTCGCGGGTTGGAGCATCAAAATCCAAATGCTGAACAATCTTCTCATTCGTGGAGCCTTTCTTTAGAAATCTTTGGGTATGATTCCAAACTCCAGAGGTAGGGAGATGTGTGCCAACATGAGAGCCTCGTATCTGAAAAAATAAATAAATATATATATAATTAAAGCCTCGATATTCATTAATGATAGCACTTATAAAACAAAAAATCACCTTGTTCTCTAAATCAAGGGCCTTGGAGGCTAATCCTTCAAGCCATTGGATAAGTCTAAGACATAGCTGCGCTGTATGATCTTCAGCAACAAATTCACAAGCCTCGAGATGTGAAGTTCTTGGTAACTAAAGTGAAAAGGACAACAGAGCATCATCTCTTATAGAAAATTAAAGAATACAAAATTCTGGATTTAGTGATATAGGAAGACAAATGATTAAACATAAAAAGATTCATACCACTACCAACTCTTCAAGAATCTCTTCATTCCCTGTAAAATATTGGGAAGAAAGATATAAATTAATCAATAGACCCAATAAAAATGTTAACAATACAAACAAAATGATAATGAGGTAAAGCTTGTGAATCATGCCTTTCCCATATAAATACCACAAAAGTGACCAAGAAGCAGCTTCATCAAGTAGCACTCTAGCCTTTTGTCTCATCAGTTTGTCCTCAACAATCCTGTATCTCTCACTACAACTGTTACTGCAGGAACCACCAAGAAAAATGAGTCGTCAGCCTGCTCACTCCCAACAGCTGTCTTAACTTAGCAAGACATATGCGCAATTGTATTTAGCATGACCTTTTGTTAGTATAATGTAAGCCAGAGTATATCTTCAACTCCACCTTCATAGATATATAAACATAAAATTTTCCCCCAAGTGCCAGATTTCACTATTGAATGTTGAACAAATAATTCAACATCATGTTTGATATAATATAGATAGCAAAATAATTTTACCTTTCACAAAGCGTTTAAACAAACATAATAATTGCTATTTGTTTGGTCTTCGAGAGATACTTCTCTGTCTCATGAAGACTGGAACAATTTTCCCTTTGGTATAAAGCTGGGTTGATTTTGGGTGATAAGTTTCTTTATTTATTCTAATTGATAGATGACGAAGATCATAAATTTTTAAAAAAATATATTTGGTCAAACATTCCATTACACATGAAAAGGAGAGTGCTAGGTTTGATATCAGAAATAGGAAATGGATGGTAATTATGCATACTAGCTTTTTTTTCTCTTCCATCGGAGCAAGCAGTAAAAATTCCAATAACATATGAACTAGCAAGGGTATAACACGTACTTAATTGACTCTGAAACACTGCGGCATGCTCCTTCTAGTCTTAATATCAAATCAGGAATGGACATCAAGCCTGCAATACATAAAACTAATCAATATAATACAGATCCAGCTGAACCAGCTACCAGCTATAGCTAAATGTCTATATGACTCAAGATATGTGTGCATAACATTAAAGGTGGAGTCATTCATTGGTTCTCTACATCACAAAAAGTATATCTACTGTCCATGGATACGCATCTAAAATGCAAACAATTTCAAAGCGCCTTCGTCTAACTACACTGAATTATAAACTCCTATGAAACCAACAGAGTATAAGAACATGTAGTTGATACTACTACTAAATGAGTAATGTGAAATGAAAAACCTAAACTAAAATTGAACAAGATGAATCCAAGAAATGTTTAAAAATATTTAAAAAAAAAATAAAATCCAAGAAATGAAAAAACTAAACATAATAAAAAAAATATTCAAGGTTTCATGTTTGGTGTTAGTTGTACATACACAGGGCAAGCGAGAAGTTAGACAAGCACCTTGAAGAGCAGAATCAAAAAGAGAGGCAAATAAAGAGAAGGTTGCATGTGCAGCATCCACTGATGCATCTTCTTCGGGCTTGAAAAGTTTTAGGGATTGCGTTCTTGATCGACCAAGGGAAGCGGTGTCAGAGATTCCAGGACTATCTGTTGAGGGCGATCTCCTTTTGAAAGAAGAAATGGTTGTTCCATCAGAGGGGTCGACTTCTTTCTTAATATTTTCAAGGTATAGAGCAGCATTGCTGAACTTGGATTGATAATTGTCTTGGTGCGGTGAAGGGGAAAGCCTTTTCCTAAAGGAACATAATAATAATTATCAGTTAGTGTGAAATGAAGAATGAAGAGGTTGAGGATTGATTGATTGACTTGACGGTAGGCGTGAAACATACCCGTACCGCCGGTAGCGCTCTCTGAGGCTTGAGTCTTGGGGATCAAAATATGCGGGAGAAGCATCCATCTCCATCTCCATTGCAGTTACGTTGAAGATTTAGATTATCTATCTGCGTGGTGTTACTGTTGAGTGAGTGTGTGCGCTTTAAACCCTAGACTACACTTAGACCAGACGGGAAACGCCCATTTGAGCGCGGAAAGAGGGATAAATTTACGAAACTAGTCCCTCAACCATTTCTCAATTGTCCCTTGACACTAAAACCAAACCACACTAGAATCTAGATTGGTCTTGTGGATTTGTATTCATTAAGGGTTGGATGACGGGTCAAATGGACGCGGTTGGACCAGGACATAACCGGATGGGCTTTAAGCAGAATGATTTTGGGTTAAAACGGATTTTTTTTATAAACTATTGATTTGGCCGGGGTCGCATATTAGATATTTTATTATATAGAGTGGCGATACTCAATTAACCTACAAGCATGTATGCAATGACATGACAGCATTTGTGGTGTGTGTGATCACTTAACATCTCCTATTTTTCGGATGATAGGTGGGAATGAAGTAATGAGTGGATCTTGGTTTAAGAGGCATATAGGCCCTCCCTAGGCTTTGGAGCTTTATTGTTATTGGTGTGTGATATGGTGTCCTACATGCCTCTAATTTTGGATACGACCCTCGGTAGGCTTTGCGGCTTTATTTGTTATTGGTGTGTGATATAGCGTCCCTACATGCCTCTAATTTTGGATGGTTGCAGACATGCACGTCCAGTATATAAGTATTATTTGGTTAACCTAAGTTTTAGGTGTGCCACATCCTGTTTATTAGAAAAAATAGAAGTAGAAAAATGTTGAGACAAAGTGACAAATAAAACAAAGGAAAAACTAGCATTGCAAATATGGCATTAGCTTAACTTCCAATGGAAACAATCATTAAACTATGGATCGACGAGTAAGTAAACAAAAGCAATCAGGTAGCTCAATCATCGTACTAAACTTCAAATGTGGAATATTGATAACATAAGTGTTGTAAAATTGCATTCACCCATAGCCCATATTTTAGTACACGTTCGACAAGAGTCAAGACAGGTATCTTGAAGTGCAACGTTGGACTGACTAGACCAATCCTGTCTAACATTGTATGTTGGTGGCATACCAATCCATCTTGTAAATCATAGAAGATCCAGTAAGATTTTTCATCACAAAACTTGTGATGAAATTTAGCAGATTTTCATCCCACTATTATTATATGCCAATATCTAAATCAATCTCCTTATCTCTCCATCCAACATAAAATTAACATACTTACATCCCACTATTGTTACATTCTAGCTTCATCTTCTAGCCTTCCATTCAATTCCGAATTGACCTTTAGATCCCAAAGTGCTTCTCCAAGCCTTTAATAGTCAATCAACACTTTGGGGTGCTGGAGTAAAATACAAGCATGCATGCCCGGTGAAGTTCCACTTAATGAGTAGGGTATTGGAAGGGACAAATGAAAGCAAATCTTGCCTCTATCCCATGAGATAGAGAGACTGCATCAAAAGAGACCCCTAACTTAATAGACCTTTTTTTTTTAAGTATAACACCAAGAATAATACATGAAAAACAAATATCGTAACATAGAAACTAAGATCATAATTATAACAAGGTAAGAAAGACAAATCACTAACGTTCAATCATCACATATGGATGTTTTGGCATATGATCATTGAAATTTAATTAAGAGAATTCAAATGTTATGTTTTACAGACCAACAGACAGAAAAATAACACTAATGTGATTAAAATAAAAATGAAAAATGTACGTAGTAAGCTCCAAAAATAGCTAAGATAGTTCGCTAATTAACCAACACATCAAAATCCTTATCTCCCAAATGATAGCATTAACGGACAAAAAGATGATATCATAGTCATTTTGTATTCTACCAGCTAGCAGGCTAAAAAAATACTTATTCGATCAAATTAAAACGGAAGTTAGAAGAAGTGGCCTATCATCAATAGCTAATCGATATCCTAAATGCCAAATGACAGAATTGAAAAAGAAAAATATTGTTATCATGTGGAGACGGATAACAAAAATCAGATAATGGTCCGTACGAACCTGCGGTGGAGCCAAGAGGCCAGGATGATAGAGAGATTGTTGGTGAAGGAGAGCTTGTTGTATCAATGCTTGCTGATACTGCTACTTCAGTCTCAGATGTTGATGTTGCATTCTTGATAAATATAAATCTGCTCCACCTGAGGATCGTGTAATTTAAGGTTTCGATAACTCCTTGTGGGAGAAAGAGAACGAGCAATAGAAGGTCATTGAAGATATAAAATCAAAATGACCTCAACTCAAGGAAAGGAAGTACACAATCAACCTTCCTATTTCCACTACAAACAACATTTCAACCCTCCAAACTGCCTTTTAAAAAACATCTCTTCTGTTCACTACTCCACTCAAACGTTTAGGATTTTACTAAATAATAAAATAATTATTTAAGTCATATTGTAATGTACTAACGTGTCTTATGCAAGACTATATAAATGTCATGGCTACCGAAAAACCACATAGTTTTCTCGTTTAGAATAATATATATGCCGTATTCCTTTTAAAATAAACAACCATTTAGCAATATACACATGTCCACCTTTCAATTTATCATCTTTTTTTAGAGTGTCTTTATTGCTATATTTATTCATTCGTCTTTTCTTTTGTTTTTACATTGTTAGTTAAATCCCAACTTGAAAGTATTGATGATATTTAAACAAGACAGGAAAATTCAAAAGTAGAAAAGTAGTAAATTATATAATTCTTTAATACTGGATTTAAAAGGTTTTTCTATGTAAATATATACACGTTAATAAAAAAACGAATAACAAAAAGATTAAAAAAGCATGATATACATATAAACGTAAATATATACATAAAATATGGTTAATGTTGCCATGTTTTATTCTTTCAGCCTAGAAATAACTTAATTTTGTTAAGCTATTCACATTAATTAATATCAAATAATCGCAGCGAAAATGGAAGTGTTAAGGGAACCTCCAAAAACTTTTTGGTCTTTGACATAAACATTAAGTATGCATGTATGTAGGAAGTCAGTTAATATAGACGTGATATTTGTAGATTTATGATTGATTTGTATTATTTTATAAGACCAATTAAATTAAAGTATGTTTAAAATAAAGAAACGATGCCTTATGGTTTGTATTTGAGCATAGGTATGAAAGAAAATTAGTTATTCCTACGATAGAATAGAATAGAATAGGATAGGATAGGATAGGATAGAATGTAAATCTAATGATATTTATTGAATGCAAGTAAAGGAAGGTAGTAAATATAATGAATTTACATAAAAATCCTCCGGTGGAGGATTATTGGATTGTAGTACATGAGAAGTGAGTGGAGGGTTAAAAAGTAACCGACTTGACTGTTAAGGGTTACATATTCAAGTCAAAGCTGCTATGGTCGTTGGAGGAGGATGAACCGCCGGGGCCGGGAGAGTGGTTCTGTAGTAGATGGGGATGGGGATAGGGCTGTCTTATGGTGGCCCTGTCCTTTCTCTTGGCCAAGAACTTATGCAGCGACGCTCTTCTCGCGATTGGCAGATCCGAATCCTTGGCTCCGGAAACATCAACAGGGGATTCGGATTCTGATTTTGATTTTGATTGTGATGGTTGATCGACTGTAGGTCGACCGTTCTTGGCCATCAGCATCAGATCTCTCGCTCTATCTGCCGGAACGTCATCTAAAGCCAGTACCTGGCCTTGGTAAAAGATAGTCATCTGTGCGGTTTTAGGTTTCCAAAGTGAATCATCTATATGTGTAGAATCTTCCACTTCACAGGAGGAATCTAAGATGACATATTGAGGAGGACTTTTAGGTTGGACGGTCGAAGCTTTCGCCGCTGTATGGAAATTGGAATTGAGTGACTAGTTTTCAGAGATCAATTGAAGGATCTAAGAGGAATTGAAAGAGGGGGAGACGTGCGTCACCTGTAGCGTCAAAGTTTGCGTTGATTCCGAAGTTGAGATGTCGGATGTTGCCTTTTTCTTTGAGGAAAAGGCTGAGGCGATTGCACGTCTGCACAAACTTCGACTTGGCTGCTCCGGTGGCCGGAAGGGGGTCTTTGGGCTTGGGCGGCGACATGTATCATATATCATGTATCATGTATCATGTATGTGAATGTGAATGTGAATGTGAATGTGAATTTGAATGTGATGGTGGAGAAAGTAGGGAGGATGAAATTTCATTTTATATTAAATTAAAGAGTAAGCAATCGCTCCCTTCCATCATGTCATGTGCTTTGGCCTCTCATGGTAGGGACCGCCATTCCATTTAAAAATCACCAGCGTTTCTCCTCTTTAATAAGCACATGTTTATTGTTTTCCTTTTCCCTACAAAAGTCACTGGACTCACAATTCTTCACCAGTCATCATTTCAATATTTCTTTTTTATTTTATCAAAAAGAGGTTTAATTTAATTTTATTATACTTTATGTACGTGTATTATTATAATTCAAACCTAAATATAAAGTTTTCAGATTGAGATGGGAGCGTTCAACAATTGAGAATATTTATTTTGAAACACTCTTTTACAAATCTATTATATATGTATGTGAAAATACTCATGAATCCTTTAACGTCGGCGTCTGCCAACGTAACGTCCACTCGTGTTTGTGAGCTTGCATGGGTGATCATCTTATCACACCGATGCTATATCTGTAAGATGTGTATAAAAATAACACTTTGATCCTTAGAGTGAATGAACGGTTGATGTTGGCGTTAATAATTTAATAATAGATATCCTCCTTTACCAGGAAAAAAAAAACCAACGAATCACCCTATCATCTTCTCTCTGGTCTTATTCTGCCCTTAACAACAACCAAAGAGCACCAATGGAATTTTGCTACCAGAGAACAATATCTGATAATGATTAGCTAGCAGAATTCAATTCATAAAAGCAATGGAGTGGGAAGATGAACACTAATCGCCTTATAGACAAATGAATCGAAGGAGCTTGACATTCTTTTAATTTGAAAGATAATGAGAGCAGGATAGAAGGACTTACGAGCTCATGTATGGTTTCTATCATATTTAATGTAAAATGGATGGAAAGATTAAAGGATATAAGGAGAGTGGAATCAGGCGAGCTCATGTATGGTTTTTATCATATTTAAAGTTAAATTTTTTTAATTAAAGACATGTTCTCTTACAATCACTTTGTTTTCATTTAAAATCATGTATGATAATAAAAAGCTACAGTTGATAAAGAAAAAGACACTAACGTATAAGATATGTGAATGTGGGAGACTTTTTAATAGCACTTCACCTACTTTGGCAAGCAGTTTTAATTCTTGCGTATGGATTCAACTTTGTAGTTTGTACACCTCAAACTTTCATTATAAGCTTCATATATATTAAGCTTAATTTTATAGAAAATGATTTAATGTTTACTTTCAAACGCTTAAGTGTCCCTGGGGAACCTTTTGTAAATAACATATTGGTTTGTAACTCTACACTTATGTATATTCCTTCAAGCGATGCTTCTGTATATATAATAATTTTCGTTTGTTTTAACAATGTCTTACTCTCAAGTTGAACATTAAGATATAAACCTTCTATAAATAAAGGGTTACAAGATTTTTTTATAAGACAAGACCAAGCAATTATATTGAAGATGATACAAATTTCTTGACAAGGATGACATGATTGTAACAACTATTGACTCAAAGTTAGTGATCAACTTGCATGACAAGACAAAGTTGTAAACAAAGGGTAGATATTTTGACCATTAATTTCTTCATAAATAATACCTAGAAATAATGTCAGCCCGTTGTGGTGCGTATTTTTACGACGTAGCGTTGTAGATATACTTCATTGCGTATTTACATGTTAATGTCGTTATATGTACATGTGCCAATCATATATAGTAGTTATTTACAACAGATGTTTACAAAAGGTTATGCAAGTACAATATAGGTATAATTCAATTTGAGCCAAAATTAGTTGCCATATGTGGTATTTTTTTTAAACCTAACCTTGTTACACATATTGCATAAGTGATATCAATGTGCTAAAATATATATAAAAAAATTTATGAAGTTGCAGCGATCCTGTTTGTAGATCTAAACATAGATAAAAATTAGTTTTTAGTCTCACATTTTGTTGCATAACAACTTGTACATCATGCTTCTTTAATTTGTTGTGCATGTGATTGTTGTACTCTTAGTTTCATGGGTTGTACCCACATTTGGGTCAAATAACCCACACACATTACACATTTATTTTGCATCTGTAGACTCTTTCTCTTCTCTCTATTCTCTTCTTTCTCTCTCTAATAATCACCACCATATCATCATATTTGCAACGTCCATCTTCGTTGCCGGTGGTGCTGCGGTGTCAATGGCAATATAGTATTTGGGTTTAAAAACCCACAATCAATTTGGTTGTAACACTCTGCCATCTTTACACCGTCCAAAACAGATAAAGTCACAACAAAAACAAACAAAACCTAAATTCCTTGCAAGATCTCCAACATGCAACAAATAAAAACACATAAGAGAGCAAGTGACATAAAGGGAAGAAGTTGCGCACATTGAGTAATCACAGAGAAAGCGAATTGAAGAAGATGACCTAAGAACTAGGGTGAAGAACAACCGACCTCTAGAATCACAAAGAAACACAGTGGACCTTCAAAAATCGATAATATTAATCATTTTGTACACCACTCTTTTACATCGCTTAGGGCCCCAAAAATGATCAAATAGCTCCTGTCGATTTGACAAGCAATTTACTTTTTGAACTGTTAATTTTGTTATGGTTTAATCTTTTGACATAATAACAATATAACACTATCTTTCTAACTGTTTATTATCGACAAAAGTAGCTTGTGTATATTTAAGTGGTTATAATTGTAGAAGAAATCGAATTGAGTTAGATGAGCTTTAAGACCATACAAAAATATGAACAAAGTAGAATCACAAATACTAAAAACTATTACAAAGCAAAAGGGCGCAAGGCATCTAATATAGAGATCCTAAATTGAAAATAATACGAGAGCTCACCAAACCAACTCTCTAGACCTTAATATACTCTAACAAATTGTATGTGCTAACTGATGATGCTAGCTAGTTATACAATACAATACTCGAGCTATGTCACACACCGTGAAATTTAATTTCACTTAGTTTTGTATAAGAAATTTTAACCCGCATTATTTTTATGACAAACAACACCATACCACTAAATTATTAAGTTATAAGTTATTGTAAATGTTATGAAAATATATATAAATATCTTTTAGTAGAGGGTTAAAGAAAAAGAGAGATACATTCATAGTGTTTGACAATACTCCCCAACAAATTCTCTTACTAAAATGTCAACTATCTATTAATTTTTGAGGAAATCAATTCAAAACAAAAAAAGGGTAATAATAACACAAATATATTTTTGAAATTTGTGATAGATTATTTATTAAAAAGGTTGCTCAATGTATGTATTTAAACAACCATTTGAGCATATTTTAAGGTTGTTCAATGTCTGTATTTAAGCAATCATTAAACGCTATCGATAGAGTTTCATATATTGTAAAGTTTAATTTATGAACAAAGTCGGACACTAAAAATGATTTGTTTTTATATAATAAAGGAGAGAGTTAGATGAGAAAGAGGTTAAAGGTTGAGTGAGGAAAAGAAATTAATATTCGGTTTTGATTGCCGACACAAGTTGAGAGAGTTTAGCATCCGGGATGTTTCACGTTTTTTGTTCACGCAAATACCCTTGCTTTTCTAATCATGTAGTAGGTAACATTTTCCATTTTCTAGTAGTATCTAAATTTAAATATTATTTTTCATATTCTTTTGGCAAATAATAAAGACACTTGGCTGGTAAGACGTCACATTTAAGCTATCTGGATTCTGGACATCTAAACTAACATCAAAAGTCGATATGGGTTTGCTTATGGGCTTTAGTCGGAGGAGGCCTACGGCCTGCTTGGGGACTCATTATTTTTCTTGCTATAATAAAAAAAATAAATAGGAAATACACTTCCCAGTCGTAACGCGAGGGTTTAATACGAGTATATATTAATTTGCAACTTGGTTATGCATCAAATGTTGTACAATGTGTTTTAATGAGTTATACCTACTCTTTGTCTTTCTTTTTCTTTTTTTTTTTTCTTTTTTTTTTCCTAATCTTTTACCTTTTTTAGATTAACCCAATACTTTTACATATTTTACAATTAAGCCTAACAATTTTTTTACTTTCAACTTTAGTCCCTTATACTTTTCATATTTAGGGAAAAAAATTCGTTTTACATTTTGTCTAAATCTTGCTACTTAACACGTCGCAATGTACGTGTGTGGTTCAACGTTTTAACGTTTTTATCCCGTGTAACGGCCCCGTCGCAACGCGCTGGTTCTATTTCGATCGACTTATTGTTTTATATGTTTTATATTTCGCCTGCGTGGTTCAACTTTTTACGTCTATTTTTCATTCGTTTTTCTTTTTTTTTCCTTTTTATTTCTTTTTTAATACGAGTTCTTTCGATTTTGATGGTCACTGACGATGGCGTGCCATTGATATTACTTGCCATTCTTATACGCCCCCACTGCAACACGGGATGCATTGCCTCGATAACACTAACGTGATTAAGTGAATTAAAATAAAAGATGAAGTCCGAGAAGCAACGAGATCTAAGAACTCTGAGATAAGGAATCGAAGAAAGAGGCGGTGGTAGCAAGTGCATTACATGCTTGTACCCTGGGGCGTCACATGTTTATACAAAACTATTTATTTCTTTTAAAATTTATGTAAACACAGTAAAGTTTATCTATCCATCTAGATTCTAATATGGACATACATCTTTATCAATCTTTTTTTTTTCCCTTAAAAATAACCGACGATAAATTACTTTTAAAAATTGTCTTGTTTTCTTATAATATTCTTCATTTATATAATATATTTGTTTTAAGTATTGAAAAAAATAATAATTGAGTTGTTTATTCTGAGCCACAATTTTAGATAATGTTTGGTATCGGTTAAGAGAAAACCCCAAGGACCACTATTGAGATTCTTTTTTCCCCATTTTTTGTGTCCATTTTGGGAGTAAATTAAATGGCCTTTGTAATTCTAGGTCAGCTTGGACCACCTTTTCTGTTCTTGATTATGTTACCAATCGTCACAGAATCCGCCATGAACGATGGCGAAGCTTTGTTAAGACTCAAACAATCTTTAAACAACCCACTCTCTCTGGAATCATGGAAGCTGGGAACAAAACCTTGTGATGAAACCATGAAATGGGTCGGCCTTATTTGTGGCAACGGGGTCGTCACCACCCTCCGTTTACGATCGCTCAATCTATCTGGTGAAATCGACCTTGATGCACTTTCACAATTGCAAGGTTTGCGGGTCATTAACCTCGTCAACAATTCATTTTCAGGCCCCATTCCAGAATTCAATAAACTTGGTGCTTTAAAAGCGATTTACTTGTCGATGAATCAATTTTCGGGCGAAATCCCATCGGGTTACTTCACCAAAATGGTGTCTTTAAAGAAGATATGGTTTGACAACAACAACTTCTCCGGCCCGATTCCTTCTTCGCTAGCCCAACTCCCCCGGTTATTGGAATTGCATCTCAACAACAACAAGTTTACAGGTTTAATTCCGTTAATCGGACAACAAACTTTGGAATCGCTTAACCTTTCAAATAATAATCTAGTAGGGGATATTCCTCCGAGTTTAGCAAGATTTGATGTGGCCTTGTTTGACGGGAACCCGGGGCTTTGCGGGCCAAAACTTCGTAGGTTATGTGTCAATGTGATGCAGACTCCTAAAGGCCCTAAACCACCATCGAAGCCACCTCCCGAGTCCGTAAAAATATTCTATATGCTCATGGGCCTCTCTGGTTTCATTCTTGTGGCAATGCTAATAGCAATCTACATGTTGGTGCAAAAGAGGAAGAAAGAAGAAGGCGATCAAATGATGTTGGAGAAGCCAACTGCAGATGACTCCTTTGGTCTGGGTATATCTACTAGCCCAAGCCCAAAAGAAACAGACCGTGAAAAGGGGTCTCCTGAAAAGATGAAGGGGGGCGCTGGTGATCTGGTGCTGTTGAACAAACCCACCGTTGCTTTTGGCTTGTCGGATTTGATGAAAGCCGGCGCAGAGGTTCTTGGGAACGGATCACTAGGCTCTTCCTATAAAGCTAAACTATCAAACGGTTTGGTTTTGGTGGTTAAAAGATTGAAGGACATGAATCAGATGACTAAAGATGGATTCAATCTGGAGATGACTCGTCTCGGAAGACTCGACCACCCTAATGTCTTGGCACCCCTCGCGTGCCACTTCCAGAAAAAAGAGAAACTCGCCATATACGACTACATTCCTAAAGGCAGTTTACTTTATTTGTTGCATGGTAAAGTTACCATCATTTTTTTAATCTTTTTTCTAAAAATTTTATACAGTTTTAACGTTTAATTGACAACGATGCAAATGCTATAGGTGATCGAGGAGAGAGCCATGCCGAGCTGAATTGGCAGGCTCGGTTAAAAATTATTAATGGCGTGGCACTTGGAATGGGCTACATTCATAGAGAACTTGGTATGCTAGCGTTACCACACGGAAATCTGAAATCAAGCAATGTTCTTCTTGGCCCAAATAACGAGCCACTAGTAGTAGATTACGGTCTACTTAGTGTTATCGATGCAAATCAAGCCCCAAACATGTTAACCGGCTACAAAGCACCGGAAGCAGTACAAAATCATTCTATTTCACCCAAATGTGACGTGTATTGTCTAGGAATCATCATTTTAGAAATACTTACGGGCAAATTTCCATCACAATACCTTAACAAAGGTAAAGGGGGAATAGATTTGGTGCAGTGGGTGAATTCTGCCATGTCGGAGCAAAGAGAGGTAGAATTGTTGGATCCAGAGATCACAACGGGAACCAATTCTGTAGGCGAAATGCAGAAGCTGTTGCAGATTGGTGCAGAATGCACAGAGAATGATCCAGATAATCGGATAGAGATTAGAGATGCGATTAGAAAAATAGAAGAGATTAGGATATAGGGAAGGGTGATATTGATAGAACATATATCAAACGGTGCCCTAACTGGAAGATGAGTTGATCGAGCTATTGCTGAAGACACCACCGAGCGAGCAAGTGAGTTTTTCGATGGGACTGGTATCGAAGGTGTAGGGAAGAAACAAATTAAGCAGTGTGCACATTTTTGGAATATGGAGGAGGTGTTTTGAGATTTTATTGGAATTGTTTATGTAATAGTCATACATGTTTAATCATGAATCCCAAACATCCAGAAAATGACATCTTCACTAAGACAAACACTCAAAAATTGGTCCAACATGTTTAACCAATAACTATTCATCCATCGCAAAAACTTAAAGTAGATTTACTGGAATTTTATCACTTCATGGAAAACAACTTAACAACGTGTTAGTTACAATTTCTCTGATTTCGGTTTTTTAGCGTTCATTTATGTTAAAATAATATTATTTCACTTTTAGGTCTATATTTTCTTTTTATATCTTTCGACATTATCCACCATGTTTTGGATAACAGTATACCACTAAATAAAAAACATAATCTCGACTGAAATAAAATTATTATCAATATTTGATTAATTTAATACTTTTTAAAAAATAAAATGACTTGACTTCTAAAAACAATGTGTTTAAGCGGTTAAATTTCTCATATATTATCCAAACTAAAAATCTCATCACAAAACTTTAAACACATGAAGTAATGGCCTATATAATTAAAACTATAACATTACGCTAGGTTCAAAGACGTATATTAAAATAAAAAAGTTCACTTATTATGCTCTAGCAACAACAAAACATATTAACATGTATAGACAAAGCTCGAATCCAATGACTAATAGGAGTTATATATTTCTATATGAATCTGGGTAAAGTAAGGATGCAAACAAGCTAACCTAGCATAAACATGGTTTATTCAACTTCATATGTTTACGTCTGAACAAACAAAGTAACGAATATGTTTAAGAGACACATGCATATCCATGATCTTGTCCGGCTGTTTCATAAACATACAACATGAAGGAGCTTCACAATCTACATAAAATGCCTTATAAATATTTCGTTGAATGTTTAATGATTCAAAACCCGTACAACCCTACCTAGAAAGTATTTATTGGGTTTCTTTTACATGTCTATATGTAACATCCATAATCGCCCTGGAGACATATTTTGAATGGTATTGTCTTTGGACATAAAAGAGGGTTGCTTTGTTGTCGGTAATGAGCAATATATATGTTAACATTACCGGGACATAAATATATTTTGTCTGTGTCTCCTGTGATGATTCCATTATGGGCTCATTTAATCAATTGTCATGCACCCAATTACGGCTATACACAATAAAATATATGGTACCAAAAGAAGGGTCCTATCTTGTCCCACTTAACCTTATACTCACCCTTACTATTCGATGAACACTTTAAATAATATTGTTTAATAATTTTTTTTTTTTAGTTATTCCATCTCGTCATGTTTTCTGATCATTCGGGATCACGAAAAGATTTATTGTTCCTGACTTGTTGCATCCCTTGGAACGACTACCATCCTCAACCATGTTAACAGAGGATGGTCCATTCACGTTTTTATCCTTGACGTTGTCTCTTTTTGAGCTCTTAAGGACTCTTCTATCCTAAGATACATAACAGTTAGTTTGCATCTTGTAATTATTAACATCATTAACTAGAAATTTCTTGCTTGAAGGATCTTCTATCATGTACTTTGATTAAAAAAAAACTCATAGTTATCGTAAGGATTCAATATTCTAATAAACATCATACAAGAAGTCAAAGACACTGTTTAGGATGTGCTCTGTGCAGATGTAATCTCATTCGTCCACTTCATTTTCTAGTTTATATTAGAGTTTCATCATCCCTTACTTTGAGCATGGGGTACTTAGAACATATACCACTTTTAGGGTCATGAGAAGAAAGTGTATTTTCTTTTGCTAACGCCCTTTCAAATTTCTTCTGTTTCCCAAACTTGTTTGTCTTTTTGACAGATTCACCGGTGAATGTTTGTTTATTGTCAGGATTCTCCAATATGATGTGAAATTCGTTCTCAGATTAATTTAATTTTGTGAGTACTTAATATTGAATTGAATAAGAATTAGATATTCAAGAACGAAACGTATCTGCTGATATTCGTATCCTAATACGACCAAAGGTCGCCTTTATGTATTAAGAAAAACAACACCACCAACCGTCGTAATAGTTTGAAAACGGTTTGACAACTATTATCAACCGTTATAGTTTTGCATAACTCCTCTAAAAGTAAACATCTTCCTTGCAAAGTATAAACTTCTTTTAAAGTACTAGAAGCACATAACTTACTTACGAAGAACAAACTTGCTTATGAAGTACTACTACTATCGAAGCATAGTTTTGATTCCGAAGTACTGCAAATCATTTCCAAATACTGCAAATCACTTCCGAAAACAATTTCCAAAATCATATCCCTTGGACCCAACTAAGTGCTGACGGTTAGATTGACACTAAAATTACTAACATTTCGTACATTCAAACTAAGATAAGAACAAATCAATGGAGTGACAACAAGAGATCAAAATCTTTATCTTTCATGTTTTTTTAAGCTAGGAATTTGATGTTCTATCATTTGTAAAGAATCTTTATATATTCAAGATATAAAAAATATTTAGCTAGTCATATAATTCAGACAAACAATAATAATAGATCGATTAAGAAAATGGAATGGCACATAGGCATTCCACCGTCAGGCAGGCTAAGTGCACGCATGGAGGCACGTGAATTCTGACTCTTTCTTTACATGTTGACTTCTATTAACTCGTCTAATTAATTATTTTTCATCATTAAACTTGACAACTAATTTCGGACTCATAGCCAGCACATACGTCTTTCAATTTTCAAAAGAGAAAATTACGTAAATGGATCTTATAGTTTAACTAAATTGTATGTTTAGTCCTTAAATTTTAAAGTTACAAAAATAATTTAAATTTTTGTGTAATCATTGAATGTTTGGTCCCTAACACTAAATTTATTTATTTTTTTGCATTTCATAAAATTTAAACAAACTTTTAAATTTAATTTTAAGGACCAAAAAGGCAACGCTCACATAAAAGTTTGGACTAACTTTACACTTTTGTAAAATTTGAAAACCAAATTTGCAACAATTATACAAAAGTTTGGACTAACTTTGTAACTTTTAAAGTTTGAACTAACTTTGTAATTTTTAAAGTTTGGGACCAATCATATAATCTAGTCAAACCACAGAGACCAGTTATGTAATTTACTTATTTTCAAATAAATAAATATATATGTTACATTTATATTTATATATTTAAATAAATGAGCGATGTAACACCGCTTGTTTCAGTGTCTTTTTTTGTTATACTTTGTTCAAGTTTATCACTTCAAATAGTTGTATGTTGAATTCAATATGGATTTATGACTTAATTATTATCAAACCTAAAATTTCAAAGAATAAACACTTAACTTGTTGAGAAAGAGTGCTGAAGTTTCTTGTAGCTAGGGTTTTACAATTGTAATACTTGAAAGGTATCAATCTTCTTCATGCCCATAATCCAATTAATGAAAGCCTTATTGTAATTTTTGGATGTTTACCTAGACCATGCGTAGTATCTTTACCTTGAGTGTGGAGGCTTGAGCGCTGAGGTGGAGGGTGGTCGTCCGGAGAACACCGCGCCCCCCTTCTGACCAGGGGCATGACCAAGTTTGGCGTGAGCACACTCATGCGGTGGTGGGCTCAAAATTTTATAATTTAGTACCAAATTATATCCTATCATATTACCCCTATTTTTTGCTCACCCTCACTAACAATTTCACCCATTTCTTACTCACTAACTTACGTAATGTCTACATAACAACACTTTTTGATCAACCTCACCCGAGTACTACACACAACCTTAGTTAAAATTTATGACCAAGGTTAAATTTCTCAAGTGCTTTTTCATTAAGACAGATAACCATTTTTTTTTACCCTTCATTGTAAAGAAAATAAAACTTAATTCATCAATTTATCATCTTAATACTAAATCTATAAAGAAAATTATTTATTTCTAGATGAAAAGTATAATGAGAAATATATGAATAGGAATGATGTATTTATAAGTTAATATAAATTAAAACTAACTTTGTAATAAGGAAATTAAGTATTATATATGCACATATAGAGAAAGTTTGGAACAAAAAATTAGATTTTCATACAAAATGCAAGAATAATATGAACCATTGACCAGGATGGACAAAAATTAGTAGGTTTCATTATCTGAATTTGGTTGGTTGATTGGATACCATGCTTGTTTCAAATATGCTGGAGTTATGAAGTTGAGTTCAAAATGACATCTTATTAATGTTTCCAGTGGGGTTTTGAAATTTGTTCATGCAATTTGTCAGTTGAAATATGTTTGATTGGTAGATTTTTGTTTTCGTTTGAATCTGTTTAATTTGTGAATAAGGATGTGAATATTTGTTAATGATTGTTTCATTTAATGGATTAGTTTTTCCTTCATTAGAGAGAAAATAGCAAAAGACTTGAGGAAAGGTGTTTGTGGTGTGGAGAGATGAGTGGATATGTTGCTGGATAGTTAATTAGAGGTGTTGCTGGTAGTCGAATAGTTAATGAAAAGCATTTAATGGTTGTTTATTGATACGTTGATTAAAATCTCTATACTAATAAATAAAAATAAATCCGAACATTTGTCATCATATTAGGCCATCTAATAATTGGTTTTCTCACTTCTCTCTCATCTTAATTATAAATGCTATAATAGCTATTGATTAATCAATACTATCCATAATTATAATTTCAATTATGTTAACTTCAAATTTTTAAATGTGTAATGTATAGGTTTTTTCAATCCGTATAATCCACAATATTTAATACATAACTTTTTATATTATTAATCATGTAAAAGTAAATTTATTTTACCCGTGTATTACACGGGATTGTAATCTAGTTATATATAATAAAGGATCATGGTATTGATTCTTTAAACTTATGCCAATTATTCTTTACAAATATTGCCATAAAAATATCATATACACATATAATATATTCCTAGGATTTGTAGCAAGCTTTAGCTTTTTATTAGATTTTAGTCTTCATATAACCCTAATCTGTGTAGAAAAAGTAATATATTTTAACACAACCAAGTATAAAAGTTTAATGAATGAAATGATTAAAACAAGTTTATGTTAGCATTTTAATTTAATTTACAAGGAAATAAAATGTTAACAGAAAGTTGATTTGGGCGTCGTTTGTTGTTTATTTATTTATATATATTTATTTATAGGTGCTTGTTGTTCATTTGTTTTGTGAAATACAAAGTCCCAATCGAACTCACTCCATAGTCCATAGATAGCATCTGCTGTTGATTCATTGTTCCAATTAAGATTTAGATTAGAATAGATTAGGAGCAGAGTGTGGTATATTATGGTGTTATTGATGGAGGCGAATTGTGTATCATATGAAACCGCGGAACACATGATTCTCCGGGCTTCGGAAGACGCGAGGGTCCGTATGATCTTTGAGGGGGACCGTCAGGAGATCGATCTATACTTGCAGGCAGTCGATCGAATCCAAGTCTCCATGGAGTCAACTACCCTGTCCAACAAAGCCAGCACCGCTATCCAGATTGCCATGGCTCGACTGGAGGACGAGTTCCGTCACATACTCATCTCCCACGCCACTCCCATCGACACCGACTCGCTCTCCTCCTCAACTCACCTCACTCCTCCAACCAACGACTACTACAGCACCAGAGGTGAAGACGATTCTTCTTCTTCTTCTTCTTCCTACAGATCTATGAGCTGTATTCGGGAGATAGATCTGATGCCTCCAGAAAGCATATCCCATCTGCGCTCCATCGCCCACCGCATGATCTCCGCCGGCTACTTCAGGGAGTGCCTTCAGGCGTACGGCAGCGTCCGGAAGTCGGCGGTGGACGCCACCTTCAAGAAGCTAGGGGTCGACAAGTTAAGCATCGGCGACATCCAACGCCTGGAATGGGAGGCTTTGAACGCCAAGATCGGGCGATGGTTACGTGCGGCCAAAATGTGCGTTAGGGTTTTGTTTGCAAGCGAGAAGAGGCTCTGCGACCAGATCTTCCAAGGATTAGGGACGGCCGCGGATGAGGCCTGTTTCATGGAAACGGTTAAAGCCCCTGCGCTTCAGCTCTTCAACTTCGCTGATGCCATCAGCATCAGCCGACGAGCTCCAGAGAAGCTCTTCAAGATCTTGGATTTGCACGATACCTTGATCGATCTCTTGCCTGATATCGATGCTGTTTTTGAAGGCCAATCAGCCGACTCCATTAGGGTTCAGGCCACGGAGATAATATCCAGGCTGGCAGAAGCCGCTAGAGGAATGCTCAATGAGTTTGAGAGTGCAGTTCTTCGGGAACCTTCTAAAGTTCCTGTTCCTGGAGGAACCATTCATCCTTTGACTAGGTATGTGATGAACTACATAAGCTTGATTTCAGATTACAAACAAACCCTAGGTGAGTTAATCGTGTCTAGACCTGCAACTGGTTCTAGATACTCGGATGATCTGAGCACTCCAGATATGGATTTTACAGAGCATGAAGAGCAACCACCATTAGCGCTCCATCTAATCTGGATAATTGTGATCTTGCAATTCAACCTACAAGGAAAATCCATACACTATAAAGACACTTCCTTGGCTCATTTGTTTGTCATGAACAATGTTCATTACATTGTTCAAAAGGTCAAAGGCTCACCAGAACTAAGAGAAATGATAGGAGATAATTATCTGAAGAAGCTCACAGCAAAGTTCAGGCAAGCTGCAACAAGCTACCAGCGATCAACATGGGTTGGGGTGTTGTATTGTTTGAGAGATGAAGGATTGCACGCGAGTGGAAGCTTTTCTTCCGGGGTTTCAAAGACTGCTCTAAGAGAAAGATTCAAGTCTTTTAATGCCATGTTTGAAGAAGTTCATAGAACACAGGCATTATGGCTAATACCGGATACACAACTTCGTGAGGAACTGAGGATTTCAATATCAGAACTACTAATCCCAGCTTATCGATCATTTCTTGGCAGATTCAGGAGCCATATAGAGAGCGGAAGGCACCCTGAAAATTATATCAAGTATTCTGTTGAAGATCTTGAGACTGCACTGTTGGATTTCTTTGAAGGGTACGCTGTTTCTCAGCATTCCAGAAGAAGATCACAGTGATGGGCAGAGTCATGTATTGGATTATAGGACGGACACCATTCAATTCTTTGATTTTATTTTTTTTTATATATATATTTGGTTACTCGGAAGCTCTGATGATGGAAAATATGGACGGAGGAGGAAAGAGGAAGCCTTTGTAAGCAATGTTGTTCTTCACCTTGTTCAGATTTTGTTTCACGTGTTTGTATTGTAACTTTTGTACATGTTTTATTCTCCTGTAATGTCATGAAAATCACTATTTTCAGACCGGAAGCTTAGATTATTAGAGCTTTCAATTGCTTTCTTGACATCAAAACACACACACAAACTCACTCTATGTTATGCCCTTTAATTATTGATTAAGAGGTCAAGTACATAAATGTTACGATTTTTGATGCATGGTATTGTCTTTTAAAATTCTACAAGGAAAAATATAATGACCTAGTGAAAATATAACAGAATACGTGTCATTTCGATGCATTTATGACTTCTATTACCATGCATGTGCAATTGTAACTTTTATTATCATTCAAACATTAGAATTTTTCATGTATGAAAGTTATCGCTATTCTCAAGGACACAGATGTGATAAATAGCTTCATGGCTTTGGTCCACAACCATGCTTGACCATTCTTATCAAAGTCAAGAGTCAAAAGCACATTGATTGTTTGACATGCAGCACTTCCATGACCATGACCATGTGAAAAGTAAATAGAAATATTTCCTAATTTGGTTATAATTATAATATCATTAATAGCTACAGCTATAGGTGCTTTTAGGCAAGCTCACATAATTCAACGGCTTGCATTACACAGCAATATTATGAGAGCCGTCAAGGCTTATAATGACCACCTAAGAGTACATCGCAATGTCATGCAAACAGTCAATTTAGAAGCACTAACAAGATTATTCAAAAGAATTTAGCAGTGAAAATAATACAGGATTATACAACAATAAAAATAGTTCTGCAAACACCACTTTCAGACGCATAATATGATTGTGCAAGATAACATTATTTGAACGTAAAACCACCTTCAGTGTTGTCTAAATAATCAGTAAAAACTAAAACTAAACATCATCCACAGTACAGGTACCCGTACCACCACACCCAAGCCGCGATAATACTTGCGGAAGATATGGTATCATATCACATTAATTAATTAATGCAAATAATAAACAAACATACCAACATTTCGCCCACCATATAATCAATCCATATCTAAAAATTCCATCCTTCTTCTCATCGTGCCCTTCAAATCCGTAGCCTCCCTCTCCACCTTCTCAGCCTGCCCAACATATTATTAGCATAATTAACGCATTATAGTCCACAAATTCAGTTCAATCACAAATTCACAATGCTTCACACAGGTAAGGGTGTTATCGTGATCAGCCCACTCATGACCAACTGGAAATCAACTTTATGCTAGTCAAGTTGAGCTCAAGGTCAAGCTACTCAACTAGACTTTCAAGCCGAGCTTGAGTATTCAAATCTCAGCTCTTAAACCTGTCATTTTACGATTTTACCCTTCGCGTATACATATTTCAAATACTTTCTGATAAAGCCCAGTCAAACATGTAAGTATGTAGTCGAGTCATGCCTAGCATGAAAGAATCCAGTGAATTAATAATAAACTTAATTAATGTTACTAATAATATTTTAATTCCAGTAGTCGAGAGCTTAAAAGTATAGACCAATCAACTACCTATCTAGTTTCACATGCAAAAATGCCTTTCTTTTGGGGAAAAAAGACAACAATACTAACCTATAACATGTTGATAACTCATCAAAGATATTTCCATCTACTAAAAATGTTCAAGAGAGTTTTCAACACCTGACATAACTTTGGTGGCCTATAAAAGTATTTAACATATGGGTGGCCTTAATGAAAGAAGTTAAATGCGTTGATGACTGCATATATTATCCGGAAAATAATTAAAGCAAATCCACAAAGAAGACATGATTCCTATCAGTTACCCTTTTTATCTCAGCTTCAGAAACTTGAGTCATATGAGGTGGAAGTTCTTCCTTCTCCATTTCCTAAGCATTGGGTAAACATATAAAAGAAAGAACAGTAAGTTTTTTTATCAGCATAATGTTTTTCAGAAAGAAAAAGGATAAAAGAAGGATGCCAAACCAGCTCGCCAATTAGAACAACATTTTCACCACGAATTACATATAAACCTAATGGAATGTCACAATAAAGATTGCCAACAATTACTCGCTCACAAGCACCTTCAAGAACAGCATTTGCTGCATGCGAGCACAAAAAAATATTTTTAAATATTTTAACTACCAATATGATTATTGCTGAAGACTAAGTGTGATATTTTGCGAGAATTCCAGTACCAAACTGATCAAAAGATCGAAGTATCCCCAATAGCTTCCTACCATCTCGTAGTAGTACAAGAAGCTTCTCTGTACAAAAGAGTAGATATTCTTATTAACTTAAATGAGAACTGACAAAATTCAAGAGTTTATTGGTCCTTTTTGCATAATAGAGATTTAATTTTAGTAATATCCAAAAGTATACTTGAACAACAAAAGCACATAACATTTACATTATACATATGTTAACATAAGAAGTACCACTAGCAAGTCTATCAGAGTATTTTCCTATACATATTTATAATAACAAAAAAATATTATAGCAGTATAACTTGTTAGGTTAATAACTTTATTTACCGAACTCTTATCTCCTAATCTTAAGTTAATGATAAGTTATACATTGAACATTTTCCACAAGCATAGCCATTAGTACCATGGTTTAAAAAAACGGTTGAGGCGTGCGCCTCGAGGCTAGGAGCTCGGAAAACGAGTATTAGGCGACACCTCAGGTGGTTAATTTGTATATGCGCCTCGTACGACTGAGGAAGTAAGAAAAGTTGCACATTACTTTTAGAGTAACACTAAAAGCCCTATATAGAAAAGCCCCGATATGAAACACATTACTTTTAGAGTTCTGTTCGGTTTGCTCTAGAGGTCTGACAAAAATAACCATTTTCCTCCAAATGCTTAAACACAACAATTTAGGTTCAAAAGTTTCATCATTTGTTTCAATTTCAGTCTAAAAGTTTCATCATTTGTTTTAATTGAAGTCTATAAGTTTCATCAATTGTGTCATTTTAGTACCAGTTTAAAATCAGATGATGAAACTTTTAGACTGAAAATGAAACGAATGATGAAACTTTTGAACTTAAATTGATGTTTTTAAGCTTTTGGAGGAAAATGGTTATTTTTGTCAAATCCTAGGTAGCAAAATGGAAATGATCTGGATGTGATTAAGAGCTCAGGTTTTGGGCAAAGGAGTTCTTGTTAGAGGTTTAAAATGGCGACACTATGAAACCAAAGATGTTCAAGGCTTACCAGTCAAAGAAAGATTTTAAAGTCAACATTCCATATGGTCAAGGACATTTTAGAAAGAAATAGTGAGTAATCAAAAGTAATTCAATTGCATCTACAAATTACTCCTTTTACACACTCCCTCTCACCAACCTAACCATCACCACCACTAAAAACCCCCAATACACACACTTGCAGCAAACTGATGGTGTTAAACACGAACACAGGTTATCAGTTCACAATCAAAGCAATGATAAAAGCAAATAAAAACGATATCCTTGCATAATGATTAAAGGTATAACACATTACAATTTACGAACATAACATCTGCAAGGTCCACAAACGTAAAACCCACAGAAACATGCACAACATGATAATGAAAACATCTGATGGAAATAAACTAAACTAAAATGTAAGTTAAAAAAAAAAAAAAAAAAACTTACTGTCAAGATAGCTTGCAAGAGAAGTAGAGAGATAAATATCTTCTGGGCCTGCCCACGACATTGATGATTGAAGTCGAAGTTTTCGGTATAGGAGAGAAATCACCGAAAATATTTTGTTAAACCAAACAATTTTGCATTGGCAGCAGCCTCCCGATTCGTCTTAAGACAACTTTTATCTTCTACTAGTACAATTCCTCTATTTCCAATGATGAACAGCAAAACTAGAAACCCTAATCAAATGAGCGGGGATATTATACAAACAAAAACCTGTAATAATAACCGAATCTATGATTCAATATACTACGGTGGGATTGTAAAACATCAAGAAAAAGTGGCAATTTACTTTCTTCCAGATCTATCTAAAAAACCCTAGATTAACGATCCCCAAATCTGGGGGCGTTTGGAAGATAGGTGTAATGTTTGACCACCAATTCAACTATAGTCTTTTGCTTCTACGATTTATCCTCATCGGTCCTTTGAGACATCGAGTCTTTTAAGTTTCACCCCTCTTGTTAAAACAAATACACATTCCTCATCGGCTCGTGTCATTAAAAATATTTAGAGAAGATTCACTACTAACAGCATACCATCAATGATATCATAATGCATACGAATAAAGGGAACCGTTAAATAGACACCTCATGATTTTAAATTAACACCCCAAAATTTCTTTACGTGTCGTATAGCCTCATACGCGTCGTATAGGGGGGGTCGTATAAGGCTATATGTGTCGTATAGCCATCTGACAGCCCCTTGAATTTTTCCTCGTAGTCAGTGTTGAAATTCGATATACGCGTCGTATAGCCCTATATGTGTCGTATAGGGGGGTCGTATAGGGCTATATGGGGCGTATAGCTCTCTGACAGCCCTCCTGAATTTTTCTCGTTTTCAGTGTATTCGACCCTACACGCCGCGTATGGACCCATACGCGGCGTATAGGGGGGTGTCGATTTATCTGGGTGGGTGTCTCTATATTAGGACCATTTTTTAAACATAATATGTCCATCTTTAGGATTATTTATTTTACCAAAAAGTAACTTTTTACTCCTATTAACTTTTTAAAAGTAACTTATTAATTCTTTAAGATCAACTTTTTTAATTTTTCCCAAATAAAATTATTGATTTTTTAAAAATTAATAAGTCAAATGTTAATCAAAAAGTCACTTTGCCAAACATGACCTATACAAACCATATCAAACTTAATTTTGAAAGTTAATTTTGAATGTTACATTATGATTCTTAAAAAACTTGGGTTGTGTCATTCTTATTTTAATCACGAACTTTTAAAAAAATATACATTATAATATTTATATCTTCACCAACCACATATTGAAACATATCATGCTGATAAGTTTCTATTTTTTTTTTCCTTTATAACTAAAAATAAGATTTTTATAAAATTTCAAATGTATAGTCGCGGCATTTCGCTGTAAATTTCAGTTTAAAATAGAGTCGCGTGTGATAATATACAAGTCACGTAAACACTTATATACAACTCGTCGTTAAAAATGTAAAACATGTACAAGTAATTAGGTATAAATCTTAGTCGCTCGACTTTTGCATGAGTTGTGCCACCATAAACATTGCAATGAAGGCACAAAACACATTGATTTGGATTGTTATTTCTTTTGTATAAAATCCAAGGGCTTAATAATTTTTCTCACTTTCGAAATGATGATCAACCCGCTGATTTGTTTGCGAAAAGTCTACCTGGTCATTAGCACTTTAAACAAGTTGGGACTTTCACAGTCATCAAATTGACCGGGAATTGGAATTCACTAGTTAGTTGGTAGTTAATCTTTCAATTAAGTTTGTTATATTATAGTTAGTTGATTTAAGCTATAGCATTTCTTTTTCTTCTTGTATGTAAGAGTTGAAACTCTCTCTGCGATGTAATCAATTGAGAATGTGTAGACGTAAGGTACCAGATTATAACCCGAACCCGGATCCTACCCGGGAAAATTATGACTAACACTCGAAAACACTTGACCCGTAGTAATAAATGACACGTGTCTCACATCCAAGAGACTATAATTATAATCAATCTTAACCTTAGATTGAACACACCCTCAATTGCATGAGGGGTAGTACCCAATGGCGTAACAAACTCTCTTGGGACAACTCCCACCATCATACGTGACATGGACGCATACATCATAGAACACTATAAATACAATATAAAAGGGGTTGATCTCCCCATGCACAAATAATCTCTAAATCTCTCTATTTCTCTCCTAACCTATTACTTATATTTTCCGGTTACTTATTCTCACGCCGGAGGGTTGTTACAGAGAGACTTCCCCCTTTGGCCTTTGTATCGCCTTAACTGGTGTTGTTTGATTATGTGTAAGCTTGGATCGACGGAGATTATTCGGTAGATCGAAATTCAATTGGAGCGGATCTGGTCTGATTGAAGCTTGTATTTACATAATCCTTTAGCAATTTCTTTTCAATTCTGCTTCAAATCACAAAGATTTTACCATTTGCCATGTACTTGCATAACAAGATATATATTAATATTAATGTCTAACCATTTCATCCAGAAATACAGATTTGATCCCAAAAACACTAACAATATAGTATTTTGAAGCCATAAACATGCATCTGTTCATTAAAAGCTAACAATAAAAAGAAACAAATTAAGCTTGAAGCTACACATATGTCCCACTGATTTAGATGAAATCATCGATTCGTTTTGCACCTAAGCAAAGGTCCAATCATCACTTGATCTCTCCCTCCTCGATCTTAAACAAATCAGGCTCAATGTTGTTGGGCGGCCAGTATACAAATGGTTTAATAGCATCATATAAATATATATGTGATCCATTTCGATCTCCAGTTTCATGTTCATATCTCTAAGACAATATCTGAAAGTTAAATTTTAAATATTAAAGAAACTACATGCAGTTATCAGTTATGAATTATATATGAATTGAATACCCTTTTGCTTTTTGGTAAATCACAGGTTATTAATAAATTAGGTAATCAATGAACTTACATTCAGAATCAGTTTTGACCCATTTAGACCCATCATTTGCGTCTTCATCATCATTCTCTGTTGCTTTACCTTTACCCTTCCTGCCTGATTGGCGGTTATACGTTAGTTTCTTTGCAGATGATGGCCGAGAAGAGTTCTGAGTCTTCATTTTATTCTTTAGCATTGCCCTTAGTAACTGCACTTAACATTTTAATTAGGATTAACTGTATAAACAAAATTGTAACTAACTTTAGTTTAATTTATATTTTGCTAGCAACACTTTTACACATGAAAAAGGGGCTAAACTAGCAGAATTTTCTGATTAGAACTTTTAACTTTTTTCTATTTAGATAACCAACTTTTAGGTTTTTTCTATTTTGGTTTTCTGTATCCCCAAATATAGTTGTTTAAGCTTTCTGTCATTGGAAATAAAGAAAAAGTTTCTTACATTAGCTTTCCTATTTGAAAACAAGTTGCCTGAAATAGAAATTGGATAAAAGTGTTTATTTCTAGGACATTTGTTCTCTTAATTTGATGTTAATATCTAAAGGTAACTAACTTTGATGTTGATCATTTAGGATGCATGATAGACGAGTGATAAGAGCTAAGACTCTTTATAAAAAAAAAAAACAAATGTTTAAATCTTGACTTGAGATAAATCAGGATGCCAAATTGCTTATAAGTATAATCGTACGATTTTTTTAGTTGTCATAGAATAAACTAACTTTGATGCAGTTTCTGTTTTAGTAGCCTACTTTCTTTTTTCTTGAAAGTAGACTAAATTTTCAAAGGGTCCTACTATAGAGACACCCACCCAGATAAATCGACACCCCCTATACGTCGCGTATGGGTCCATACGCGGCGTATAGGGTCGAATACACTGAAAACGAGGAAAATTCAGGGGGGCTGTCAGAGAGCTATACGCCCGATATAGCCCTATACGACCCCCCTATACGACACATATAGGGCTATACGACGCGTATAGGGAATTTCGACACTGACTACGAGGAAAAATTCAGGGGGCTGTCAGATGGCTATACGACACATATAGCCCTATACGACACATATAGCCTTATACGACCCCCCCCCCCACCCCTTACGACGCGTATGGGGCTATACGACACGTATAGAAATTTTGGGGTGTTGATTTAAAATCATGGGGTGTCTATTTAACACATCCCTTTTCAAATTTTGAATTAATTAAGGTAAGCAACTTCACATTTGTTTTATTATAGGTATCTAACTTTCAATATTTTTAAACTTTTATTTTTGTAGTATTACCAAAAATAGTTAATTCAGAAATAAGTTTACTAGCTAGTTACCCGGATTGGAAATAATTAAAAGTTTTGTCACCTTTTTGTTTATTAAAGTAACTAGGTTTAGTAAACCCGTGTATTACATGGGTTGAACAAATAAAATATTAAATATAATAAAAATTTATCAAGTATAAAACGATATTTTACGATAAAATATATGTAATAAAACAATTATATCAACTTTTTAAACTTTTGGTTTAAAACCTTTTTTTTCAAAAAAATAATAAATATTTTGTTTCAAAATAAACCGTATTAAAAATATCATTTTTAAAAAATTTCTTATTATAAATTTCAATTTTAATTATTTTTTGTTTATAAAAAATTAACTTTTTAAAAACACCCATTTTAAAAAAGTTTGATGTTTTGTAAAAATTTCTTATTCTATAAAAATTATTTTTAAAAATAACATAGTTCTTTTTTTAAATTTATTAAAAAAAATACTTTTGTTCTAAAAAGTTATATAATATTATTAATAATTAAGGTAATTATTTAATAGGAGAGAGAAGCGATAAATTTTGGTGCAAATGAATATGGTGACGTCACATGTCACCCAAAATAATATTTTATTAGGGTAGAAAGATTAATCGACAAAAATATAAAATAGGATAGAAGTTAGTTGCGCTGCATAGGAAAACAAAATAAGGAATAGTACGTAAATTAAGTTAAGTTAATTGCTAAGTGCGTACCCTCTCCATTCTTGATTCTGGAAGTCGATGATCTTGCAAGCTAGGCACTGGAGGGAGGCCGCTGCTGCATACAAAGATTTTCTTCAGCAGAAAAGATATCGATTTTTTCCCAACTGCTTTCTTACTGTTTTCCTTGCAAATAATATCTTTGCATCTGCCAAGAATTACTCTAATCGTACGGTCAATTTCCTCTGGATTGGTGATCACTGTTGTTGACAGCGGCCTGCGATCAACCTCTAAGCTTGATGGGCAGTTTAGAAACCTATCCAATGGGAGATCAGTCCTTGTTTCCCCTTGTTCATTAGCAGCAGGTTTCTTCGTTAGCAGATTTGTCAACTCTTTCTGTAGTTTTCCGATTTCTTCAGGTGTGAATTCAGATAGATCTGGAGATGATGATGATGCTGTTGTATTCTCATTATCATTATTATTATTATTTTCATGAGTATATTGGATGATTTCTTCTTCATTTTCTCTTGGTAAATCATTGTTTCCAAATGTTCCTATTGCCAGAAACCCTCGAGGCCAATCCTTAAATTCTTCTTTCTGAGGTTCATGCTTCATGAGATCTGCATGCATGCATGATGTATTTTAAGTTTTTATTTGTTTGTAATTAAAGAACAAGGCCCTTTGATCTAAATTTTTTGGATGCTTAATTAAGCACAGACACGTACTTGTGAAAATCAAAGGTATGGTACAACATTCATTAAAAATTATATGGAAGGAAGAGCAAGAACATACAGTTTGCATGCGTGCGTTAAACAAACAGAAAACATTCCAACATTTAATTCGTAGTTTAAGAAACTTGTCTTTGATCAACAATTAATTAAGCACCGGCTTTATATTATCCAAAATCCAAATAAACAGATTTCTTCTTTGATTTTATTTGTGTTTCACTTTCTGTAGATAAATTAACTTAACCTGCAAGTGATGAAGAACGATCGATCATCAAATTAATGCGGTGAAGACTATTTTTCAGGTGTTTAAGAAAAAAGTACTTACGCAAAAGATATGATGTTGCTGGCTGGCTAGCATGGACGAAGTATTGGATCTAACCTACCTTGATGAAGTATTAATTGTAAAAAGTGGTTTTATATATATATATATATATGTATGTATGTATTATGTGGATCTCAATTACATCAAATTAACAAAAACAGTATAGCAGACGACGTACAGAGAGGTATATATACATATATAGTATTGGTTACATACTTATGGTAGCTGAGGTGGTGGTTGTTGACTTCTTATGGCCTTGCCCAGTACCATTGATCTTGCTTTGCATCCATCCGAAGAACTGCGCGCAACCAATTAAAACACATCACATGCAGATCGATCATAGAACTCAAGCTAGCTAGGGTACGTACTGTAACTTAATTAAACGTACACCATCATATTCATATCGATCTATAGCCATATATTAGGAACGAATATAAAGAAACCTTCAACAACAAAGGAGCACTTGATCTTACCTTCATTATGATACTGGCCAATATGAAGAGAGAGAGAGGAGGGAGCTGAGGGAGGTCAAATTAATATATATAAATGGTGGTTGTCTAGGGGAATGAATGAAGTCTTGAGGTGAGTGGAATTAAGAAGACCGACCTTGAATTGGCTAGCTAGATTGCGAGTTGGTTGAATATTGACTGGTATATATATATATGGTAATCCTAAGGCAGGTTTATAAAGTGTGCAATTTGACGACCGGATCGGATAGGATATACTAGCTAGCTATTCTAATTCATCTAAGTAAATAATAATCGATCCCTTAATTGGAGAGAGAGATATATATATATAGAGAGAGGATATATAGGATATGATGATCATATATGTTTCCTTGTAATAATACATGGCCAACAATGTCTAGTGCAGAGGTTGAAGCTAGTTGCTGCACACGTAGCACGTACTATATATATATATATATATATATATGTATATATATTTCATCGGTACTCCATTGGATCCATCTCCTTACACTCTTCGATCTCCTCCAAATGCCCGCATCGGGTCATGTGACTGCATCCTACCTAGCCACCTAATCTGATTAATTCTAATTCTAATTCTAATATTACATACATACTTACTTACTCTCCTTTTTATTAATTTTATTTTTTTGCTTCTCATAAATAAACAAACAAACATCCCTCAATTATTTATGTATATATATGAATTCAATTAATTAGTCCATGCTTTTTTGCTCTTAATTTCTACCCAAAACCGGCCCGTAACAACAGTATTACGTATTTTTCTATTTTTTCGATCTTCCACCACAAAATACTTTAAAGTATTAATTGGTTTATTAATTCTCTAGAGAAATTATGCAATCAAACGTACGGCGAACCATGTTATTTTCCCCCACACCATACAACCAACCAAACGAAAGAGATGAAGATGATAAGATGACACATAATTTTCTCACCTTTTTGGTACGCTAGCTGAACAAGTGGCCTCATCAATACTTCTATATATAAATTTACTTAAGGTAACGTTTGGTATCAAAAAACAATAGCCGAAATGAAATTAATGATTGAGTGTGAATAAAAAATGATTATACCGTCTTTGAAACAAACAAAAAAAAAAGGCCCGTATTAAAATAATAGTTTGCAATCAATATTAATTGTCTAAAATATTTTTTTAAGAAAATATATGATTGAAATTACGTATAATTAACTATCTAATTAAGTAATAAAACAATAACAACAATGTCATTTTTTGGAAAAAGTTCTTTGAACTAAAAATTTTAATATTTTATAAATTTTTGTTTTTAAAAAATTATGTTTATTTATTTAAAAGAAACATGTATTTATTTATCTATAAAAAAATTGGTTTTATAATTTACAAAATAACATATAATATCATTAGCATTTAATATTATCATTAATAAAGAGGGTTGACTTGTTATGATAGTAACACGTGTCAAAATGGTTGTAAGAAGACGATAAGTGGGTAAAACTATTTGGCTTTATTAGAGAAGATACTAATTATTAAAAGGTTTGAATTATTTTTGTGCGGTTTAAATGGTTTTGAGGTGTACATGAGCCGGTGGGGTTGATGTTAACTTAAGGATCCTTCTCGATCATACTTTGTCGGAAAAGAACATCTAGAAATTTTGGGAGGGCCAAGTGAGAATTGAATGTGGGTACTTCAATTAGTTCATGTTCCTACGTTTAGATGGAAGGCAATCGATAAGTATGATTATGTTCCTTTCCTGTTGTGACCAGCGTGTGGAATCGAAGTACCATAATCAATTAAGGAATGAAGTTATTGATTTAAAAGATTGTCCTTATCAATACTGAAATATAGCTTTGTGACCACCATCAAATTAAAAAAGACATGAAATATTCGTAACATGTCAATATATATCATTTCCTTCAATCTGCCAATTATTACATTACAAATATAACTGTTGAGTTTGTCTATTAACATACGTGTATCAAAGCATATATTTTCTATTTATTTGTTTATTTAATTAATTTTCTAGATGAATTACAAACTACTACATTACAAAAACACTACAACAATCGACATATCAAACAATTGGATCCTATACAACAAGAAAACTACTAAATGTTCATCAATATTACCCTACACTACTACTATAAACACTGTTGAAACAAATTTATGTCACAAGTATGTTTCGGTATATGCTTCAATTCATGGATCTCAAGTGAATGAGAGATTCCCCTTGTCCAAATTCATCTTAGTGTTGTTGTGGTGTTGATTTTTGCTTCTTAGATCATAATGCTAGCTACAAACATCGAAAAACTTAATTTGTTAAAGCACACAACTCCTAGGGCCCTCCGACACTCTAGTCATAAGTATCGTCCCATATCATAAATCATATATGTTTTGTATAGTGTAGAGAGGGACGAGAACAACCAAGGAAGAGTCATTTATTTCTCTTTATAAGGGATTTATCGACTTAATCCTAGTTGGTTAACTTTAACCCAGGCCTATTCATATTGAACCCGTCTAGATTGAGCCTAACATATTGAGTTCTGGTCCAATTCTAAGTGTATTTTTATTAAGTCTTCTAGTCTAGCATATATGAGGCAACAGTGCTAGCTACGTTATGTTAGATTCATACAATTTATTGTCATTGATGAATAGCCTTAGGTAGATTAGTATTTTAAGTGTCTTTGTTTCTTACGTCCATCATGAAGTATCATTGTTATATCAATTTAAAATGTTAATTCTTAAGGAGCTATGTTTATCTAATCACAGACTTAATTACATAGATTGTTCATTTGGTTTGATTAAAGTAATATATTTGGGCATTAAACAAAAAAGAAACAAATTTGTGTAGTAAACTTTTAATTTTGTAATGAATTTGGGTGTTAAACACACATTTTCATCCTAATTTAACAGCAAAGTTAATGAAAATAACAAGTTTCTATGCTAACATTTCATATATCATAATTTATTAATTTAGCAAAAAAGTTAATGAAGATGATAAAATCCAAACTCGTTTCAAAATTAAAAGCTAGTACCAAACTTTTTTTTTTGTGTGTTTTGTGCTTAAACTTTTTATTTTGTCCAAACGACAAGCACCATCTATGTAATTAGCCTTTATACATACTAACGAAAGCAGTGATGATGGCTACTCAACGACATTGTTCATTAAACAATGCCACAGTACTTCAGATGAAGCGCAAGGTACAAGTTGGTGATTCTTAAATGGCGTTATACTTTTAATTTTCTCACTGTACGTTGGGTTTAAAAATGGTTAATTGGTTGCAAGTTAAAACCAAGAGGGTGTGTTTTATAGTAACTGATAAGGTGGTTGTTTTATGAACTTGAGGTTGAGTTAAAGTCGTAGGAAACAGTATTCTGCATAAAGTTATTCAGCCAATTTTTGTCCCAACATAAACGGGATGTAAGTCAAACACCGGATACACTCAAATTAAAACCAAAATGCCTCCTTGGCCTGATGGTTTCGCGAATAACGTTGAAGCAGGGGATGAAGGTTTGAACCCCGAACTATGTCCCTTGGTTTACTTTAATTAATTGTTTGAACCTTTTATTATTGGTTTTTTTTAGTACATAAGTTTCGTTTATCTTAAAAGCATGAGTTTTGAATAGTTGTCCTCGTTTAGATGGTCGTTATGTGGCATGCTTACACAATCAACCAAGCATGGGTGGATCTTTTAAAGGGACCCTCTGTTTTTTCCTCAAGAATGTAAGATTATGCGTATTTCGTTCGAAAATTTTATACGTATTAAATCCAGTTTTTTTTATTTGCCGATAGAAAAAAGGTTTTATGAGTCCCATGACTTTCGGCTCCCCCACATATTACATCAAGCTCCGTCGTTACAACCAAGGTTTAATTCTTTGGCCCTCCTCTTTGTGGCTTTAAATTATTATATTATATTATTATTATTATTATTATTATTATTATTATTATTATTATTATTATTATTATTATTTGTTTAGGTAAATACTTTTTACATTGAATATTTTATTAAATATTAATTAATATAGTTTACCTCAATCAATGGACATGTAGAAACAGCCGATCGGTTAAATATTTATGTTAATTACCTTACAAAAGTTGTTATATAATTTGCAAGTACATGATGTATATATGTGTGAAGAGGCTTGGCTTGCACATTATTATTGTTATTAGTATAAAATATGAAGAGAGCAACCATTTGCTTAATTATTATTATTATTATTATTATTATTATTATTATTATTATTATTATTATTATTATTATTCCATAGAGATACTGAGATAGAGATTAGGTGGATAAAGATGGAAAAAGTTAAAAAATGGAGGGACCCACTAACATATATATATTTTCTTTTCTTGAGACTTCTATTACATTCTTCCTCGAGATGCACGTACGTTAAAGGGAGCATGCATGGAGAGTCCCACCAAGTGAACTTGTTATTTACGTTTTACATTTAGGGAAAAAAAGGCATGTGTGGGAAACAAGCATCAGAGATCTTGGGTCAACAAATACAGCCTATGTATCGCCATCGCTTCTTTCAAACTTTCCGTTTTTAGAATGTTATCATTCCTCTGTGCGCGCTACCACTGGAATTCGTAAAATCATGCTACCCAACCCAATTCCTCCAATATATACAACTTGCTTTTAAAAACCCCTAAAATACTATAATTAAAAAAAATTAAAAAAAACTTGATAACCAGATCATCCTCCAATCATCTTATAACAAATAAATCAAGTAACATTCAATCAATATATATCAGTCAGGGATTCAACACTTACAAAATGCTGAGAAGAATATAAAAGATGATTGCAGATTTATTTATGAATAGTAATAATCTAACTAAGTGACAAGGATAACATGCAAGTTTGGCATGGAAAGAGAAAACTAATAACATGAATCTATCTCTATTGCTGCTGACTCATGTAGTTCTGTAGCATGAAGAAGATGATTTCAGCCCCAGGCTTCACAAATACTAGAGAACAAACATGCTTTCGTCCGGTGAATATACATTATCATATAGCACATAATGTGTATTCTCGGGTTTTTTTTTTACCCACGTACTCTCCATTAACACAAATCACTACAACAATCACATAATTCACAACAGCAATTGAGGCATTCAAAACAAGCAAGGGCGGTACATAATTGCGTGAGAGTAATGGCACATCGATCATTCAACTTTGAACATGATTGGATGAAACACATGCAACAGCATCGATCAAGAAACATGCCCCAACAAGAGGAAGCTGCTTGCATCATCAGTCCCGCAGGCTCATTTACTATTAAATCCTCTATCGCCGGAGGTAGATTATCAGTTGTTGCCTTCAAGTTACCAAATCCAACACTTATATTCCGTAGGCATATGATCTTGTGTTTCTCTAACTTTGTAAACTTCTGCAGTTCAGTTATGTTGAATAAATGATGTGAGACTTAGCAATCCTGCCTTACACAAATATTACTTTGACTGTGAATTATTAGCTGCCTTTTTGTTGTTCTAATTAGGATTATATATTCATCTATTGTAAAAAATATTATATTATTACATTACGTATGATGTACCTCTCCTGGTAGAACTGAATCCAGGGCTGGCTTTATTTTGTTGCTTTGAACTAGAATCATGCGGGTATATTCAGAAGGAACCCCCATTTGTAGACTCATATTTGCAATCTATGACCAACAAAACAGTTTGAGTTTTTGAAATTAGGTGAACATATAATGATGGTGACCACAAATGCTCACAAAGAACAGAAAAAAAGGTCAAAAACAGACATTTGCTATTTGATTCTAAGATTTGTAAAACTTGGCATGTATATAAGTTCCTCTAAGATTGTCATTTTTTATTCATTTTTCACAGTTCATGTTGTAGGGATTAATCTTGATTGGGTCAATGCGTACGGTCTGCAGAAGTTTTATCTTAGTCGAATGTTTTTCTTTAGTTTATTGACGGTTATTTTTCCTTTTCTTTTGCTGCAGGGATTATTTTCTCTATTAAGTGTAAGTTTGAGTATTGAAAGGGGGTCTTTAAGCAGTTAAACTTCTCTGTTCTTGTGAGTTTTGGACTGAACTTTTGGGGCTGAAGCAACACATGTATTAATCATTCTTTTCAGAGCACGGACTGCAAAATGCCAAAGGGATTTCTGATGATGCAATATTTAACAGACTCTCAAAAACAAATAAGCAAACCTTTTCCTCTAGCTGTGTATTTTGGTCTAACCATGCATGTGCTGTGAGTGCATCAATCTCTCTTCTTGCACAGACCTGAAAAGTGAGAGTCTCAGAAGATTTTATGAGCCCTAGAAGACTATTTCAGTGGGTCCACCTTTATTTGTTCATCATGAAAAAATCCATCTAAAAGTTTAAAATCTCATATATAACCTTTAGAATTTCATATCACCGCATTTACACTTTTAGAAAACCATTATAATTATTCTTACCTTGGTAAATAAAGTATATTCGATTACTTATTATAACGTGTTTAGAACACTGTGTAGAAATGATGCATTGCAATAATGTTGTTATCCACTGATTTTGTTTATTCATTGAAACATAATGTTATAACTGATTTTGTTCTCTTAGCTATAAAATGATTAAAAATCCATTTTAGTGTTTAAAAGTGTAAATATGAAATTATGAAACTTAGAAGGATATACATCAAATAAATTAATACGTTACCCTGTCTAAAGGTATGCCTTTAGCTTTCCTCACTTTGACATCAATTAATCGAGTGCACATACCAGCCATGAAACCTCTAGCCGTAACAATATCAGGGAAATTCCCATGGTATCGACCTGATACAACTAAGGGACTTCCAAACAAGTCTGGAATACGAAATGGATACAACTGCAATAATTAAACGAATAATGACAAATGTAATGAATGGGTTGACTCCATGTACTGGGTACAGCCATATATTTGTTTACTTGGCATCAAAATGTAATAAATTTAACAAGTTATGAGTAGAAATGGTGTCTCATGCAATGTACCTCGGTTGACTCTAGGTTTTGTAGGGCATCAATGGCTACATTTGTGAGTACAGGCGATAAAGCACTATTAAGCATTCGTGGTAATCGGTCACTGATTGAACCTGGTCACAAAGTCAAACAATTATTTGACATGACACTCTGTCTAACAAGATAACTTTAATTAATTATGATACTAGTACTAGATGTAACTGACCTACATCGTATGCAGCATCATAGCATCCCCTTCCCATATGTGCAAGCATTTGCAAAAAGTAATGATTGCAGTATGAACCTGTGAATCAAGAAAGCATTACTTAAAAAGGCACAATACACAACCACATAACACATTAAGATTGGAGTATTGGCTTATGCTTAAAAGCAGAAGCAGATAAACATTTTTTTTCACTATAAACTTTTCATTGTAAATCCATTAGGAAAAACCACTCTGAAATAAATATTCTCAAACTGTAAATTGCAAACAACTTATTTTACCCTAAAATAAGCATAAAAGCATAAGTCTTTTTCATCCAAGTGATCAAAAATGTTGGTCGGCTTTCAGAAAACACAATAGGCAAAAAAGTTGTTTAAACAAGCAATTCCAAACAATTCCTAAGAAGAAAAGGCCTCACCAATGCCAAATGTGCAAATTCGAGGACAACCGATTCCTCCATCCATAAGGTGATTTTTAACTATATTACAAATATCTTTTTCATCTTCAACAGCACCATCAGTAATGAGGAAAATGAGAGGAATAGATTCACCGGTCTTACCAACCATATCCAACGCCTGGACATTATGATGATCAAAAAATCAATCAGAAAATTTCGGATGTTCCATAACCATAACCAAACCCTGTAAACCATCCATATTAAAGCTATTGATGGGGTCTAGGGAGGGTTGGATGTTGGCATTTGGCAAACTTACCTCTATCCTAGGGGATAGAGATGTTGATTTCGGTGTCAGATGTTGAATAGCAAAATTAAACATTCTTTTTCAGATGGAATAGGAGATAATGGTCGTCGAAAATTTTAATCACTTTGAGATATTTAGCCAATCAAACACTAAAACACGTATGCCTATCTCAACGGATTTACAAATTATTACTGATTTTAGCAACCAGCCTCATTCTAACTGACTTTACCTGTAAATTCTGATGTTTCAACTAAACTTGTATTGAAAAATATGCGGAAAATGCTAATATGATGATAAAAAAATATATATTTACAACATTGAAAAAATGATCTTTCAACTATACTTGTATTGAAAAATACTTATTAAATGACACACTAGATGCCACATAGCACATAGGTGTACGCTAAAATGACAAATAAGATGTGCCGTCAACAATTTTATAAACATGTCCACATAGGTGTACGCTAAAATGACAAATAAGATGTGCCGTCAACAATTTTACAAACATGACACCAGAAAAGGGACCGCCGACAATTACCTGTTTCAAGGGAACAAGGATGTTTGTACCTCCTTCAGCAATAAGGTTTGTGTTCATCCATTTAGTTGCATTTGTGATTGTTTCATTTGTTGCTAATTCCAATTTAGATGAGAATAGCTGGATATCTCCATTAAAGGCTATGACATTAAAAGAGTCTACTTGATTAAGCTCTGAAAGGCAACCAATCACTGCATCTTTTGATTTCTCAAGAGGCTCATCTTGCATGCTTGTGCTTATGTCTACTAGAAATACCACTTCCTTTTTCAAAGACTATGCAATTGCCAATTAACCACACAAATGAGGTGAGTTATAGGGTGTTCGCAATTGGTTTTTAACTCTTTATCGTGTTCTGTTAAACATAGATAAGTAGCTTGGATGGTACCTGCTTATCTGCTTATTTTAGAATACATATGCAGTTTTAATAAGCAGCTTGGTACCTAGTTATTTTAAACTGCTTATTTGGTGTTTGGAACTTTAGGATTGCGTTAAAAAAGCCTATCTGCATTTAGAAAAAACACAAATAAGCAGTATTGATAAGTCCTGCTTATTGTGTAAGAAAAAACTCAAAAAAGCAATTTGGAGTGTTTGGATATATACTGCTTATCGGCTTATTTTAGAGCAAATAAGCAGTTAACATAAACAAGTATTATTAAATTTGGAAAATGCAATGGAGGAAGAAGCCTCGAACTATTTCCACCAACCTTAATATTTATGTTACTCCCAGGAAACAGATAAAAGCAAAACATATCTCTCTGATCCCAATCCTGTAGAGATGGAGACTGCAGTAGCACACCAGCAATGATATCATCCTCACAGACCTATAAAAGAAATGTTAGTTACTAATGCATATTTGTACATTTACTCCTTTTGAAAGAGCCAAAAGATATGAGGCTTACAGAGAACGAAAAATAGAAGTCTTGAGTTGACCATTTCTGGACATCTGCCTCGTATGAGAAGCCTAATTCGCCAGCCTGTCGTCTAGTTTCCTTTCAAGAAAAAGGAGAGAAGTAGAGTATCAGGAGAAAAAACAAAAATGAAAATAAATATGATATAATATAGGGTGAACTGCATGAAACAGAAATAAACTTTCTCAATTTACCAACTTTAGCAAACAAATTAAATTTAGCCACAAACTAGAAACCAACATACATTTTAGATTTTATCAATGGACCTCATTTTACCAGTAAATTGATGATTTGTCACTACTCATTTGTTGATGTCATGCCAGCCACCACCTCGTATGCCACATTACAAAAAATGCTTATGTGAAAAAAAAAACAATAAATATATATACAAGTTTGGGAAAAAAAATTAAAAATGTATTTAAAGGTAATTATTAGATGTCATGTTCGGTTCCACATGACATATACATATACACTAAAAGTGTAAAATGTCAAATAAGACAATGAATATTATTTGGCCAATAAAACGTGGGTGCTAGCGGTTGATCATGCCTTTTGTTGCTTTAATAGGTAATAACATGTGACTTGGTTGCTAAAGTCGGTAATACAATGTAAAGATTGTTTTGGACTTTTGGTCTGTGCAGTTTGCCCTACAAAATGATAAGTTAAAGTTTAAATAGCATACCTTTAAAGGGTGAGTAGAAATATTGCACATGATTTCATTATCTGTACCAGAGTTTACATTTAACAACACTTTTTCCTTCATAGAATATCCCTTCACTACTGGCACAACATGAGCCGGAAAAGTGAAAGGCACACTAAGACAGAACTCGTTGTTTCGGTACAACAATTTCTGAGACCATCTAACATTAACATGGACATGTGATCCTCCCTCGACCTTGCAATTTTGAGAATCAAAAAGTAAGTAAATTGATCTAAAAAAACAGATTCTGAATCATAATGATCAGCTGTTGGGGAAACCTGAGAAATTTTGAACATGTATGTGTTGCCTTTCATTAGAAACCCATTATTTGAATTGGTTGCTTTTACTGCATCCTTTTCAAATTGTTGAGATGTGAACTGAGTAGAATATGATCTTCCAGGGGTGTCCACCTCAAAACCTAGAACTGAACCCTGTTAGCCAAACCATATTCTTTTCAGAACTAAAATTAAACAGTTTAACTGAAACCAGTTCAAATGTTCTTCAGTTTATTAATCAAACAGAGTATAAAAAAAGGTATAATTAAACAAGCATGAGCATGCTGCTTCAAAGTCATTTTCCCTCAAGTCAAATTCCACACAAATAGACCAATATACCCCGAAGACTTTTGATACCTGTAGTTTTGGGATGAGAAGGGCGTGCTCAATTTTGACAACCACAAAAAGTACTTACATAAATAATCGTATCTATACTGTAATTTGAACTTTAAATTAGAAATAAACAGAAATGAATAGAATAACTACATACATAATCAACATTACCTGGTCACCCATGGGAATGGCGAATCTGCAATCGCAGCATGCGCTTGACGCTACGCAATGAAGACGCCAAGTCCCCGTCACCGTAACGAACGCAGTGTCCAGATAACAGTCAATTTCCAGCGTAATTCCATGCATATGAAGCGGAACCAACGCCGGCGGATTACAATGACCGTACACGTACGGCTGGTAGCTACGGATATCCGGATTATCAACGACAGAAGGATCGATTATCACCGCATAAACCATGGGGGCAGTCGGAAGATGATTCTCGGGCGGAAACCGCAACGACGAGCCCGAAGAGGATGACTTCTTCATGGACGGCGCCTTCGGAGCAGCGGTGTCTTTGCCGTAGGATATGCGCTTAGATAACTGCAGTCCTGCTTCAACTGATCTCGAGAAATCATCCATCGCCAATTGATGATGATGATTCACACTCACTTGTGCCGTGTGTGTGTGTGTGTGTGTGTGTGTGTGTGTATGTAGAAGAGAGAGAGAGAATAAAGGACCGACGCCTTGATACTTGATAGTGGAGGGGTCGTCTGATGTTGTTAAAGGTTTTTATTTTTGGACTCATCTACTTAATTGGATGCTAATTCACACGCTAAACATATTTACATTTTTAAACTATTTCAAGAAATTATAAAAGTTTTATTCTAGCCAATTTTTTATTATCAGATTTCAACTGCTCCCGTCCCCCTTAATGACTAGACTGTGTTTAATAAAAGTATGATTAACTAGTAAAGTATATGTATTTTATGATCAATTTTCACATTATTAATGATCACGGTTGAACGTATAATCTTCTAATTAAATGATAAATTCATTGCAATTTACGATATAGCAATGAAATATATGATGGGTTCCTTCCTACATTGATTTTTACTCGAGATATGTTTATGGAGATATAATGAAACCACTCTATTAGCAATTTATATACTTTCTTTCTGTATTTTTTTAAACGCTTAATATATTTTTACTGAGTAATAGTTCAACTCTTTTGTGACCTTTTATTGTGTATTTACCAATCAACATTCCTATTTTGTAGTTGAGTTTAACGATTTTAAACGAAGTAAGAGTTTAACTATGGACTATACTTCACGACATATGACACAATTGTCACTGAATAAAATGAGTGGATCGTTTTACACATCAAAAGTGGGCGCATCCATGATCATCAAAGGTAGATAGTAATGTTGACTATTGTGGCATTGGTCCCAAAATAGATTTGTTTGAAAAAATATACATATATAAACACCATTCCAATTGCAATTTCTTATATTCATGATAACTCAAACTTATCAATACACTGCTAACAATAGAATTAGATAAAATACAGTTACTCTAGTCAGGTGACCTTTAAAACGCCATCGCAGGAATACAATCGAAGCAAGATTTGAATCTAGGAATTCCGTTAGAGATAACATAAATTCTTACCACTCCAGCACCTTTTGAATCTCCTCTTCAGATCAAAAGTTTTAAAAATGATAGTTGCATATTTTTTTTTCTAAACTTATAAAATTACATATTTTCTTAAATCATGCTTAAAAAGCATTGTATTTTATACATTAAAACTTGTGTTTGGGGTAAATATATGTAATTCTTCCTTTTAAAATGGCTTTTCAATTATGATTTGATAAACATGAAAATAGTCATACAAAATAAACACGTTTGAATTGCTAATAGGCAATTGGGCATATACACAAAACCAACAAGATCACATAAAGCATATCTTCGCATAACAAACTTTTTCTCTTGTTAAAATGGGTTGTGGAGAAATAAAAAAAAATAGGCAATTCTAAGAGATGTTAAGACTTAAAATTACGTTTGTTTTTTAATGAACTGCTTATGTAATTTAGTTAGTTTAGCCTTTAGATATATAGTAAAAGTGTTTTAAACACATAGGGTTTTGGTCATAACATTAGATAATTTGAACTCAAAGTTATGGAAGTGGCAAGACGGAATAACAAAGAAATCTCTTGTTGCATATGTAGTGGCAAGTGGATAGAAGTCCCATCTAATGCGATGACTTGTTCTGTTAGTTTGATTTACCTCTTACTTTTTAGGCTTGAGATTGTTGATGTAAAATGTTTAAGAGTTTAAGGGACCATATAACTAGTCTAGAGAAACACTACTTTTTCTAGTTACCTTTTTAAAAAATCTTTAATAGTAGTCTATATATCTAAAAACATGAATTTAGATTTTACATTTGTTATTATCTAGCTACAAATCAACAAGCATCTTAATGCACATGTAATAGCAGCAACATTCTTATAAAAAATACACTGATTAATATAATTTATTTTTATATCTAACTTATTAGTTGTATTCATAAAGAGTGTTATAATTAATAATTTTACAGCCGTATATAGTATTTTTAAAACCAAACTATCTACTTGAAAAGCAAAAAAAAAAAAAAAAAAAAAAAAAATCTTTTGGTAGGTGTACCATTCTTATTAATTCGATACTTTCTACTCTCCGTTACTTTATTTTTTCAATTTTGTAGAATACTTCTACGTGTACTTGACACATTGGAAAGGATTAGAAGAAGATTCCTATATATGATGTGAGGATATCTCTGTTAACAAGGATTCATTGTCATAGTTGGTTGTTGATCATGGCATCGAAGGACCGGGTGGTCTAGGCATTGGTTCTCTTAATGCGACCATCCTAACTCTTTATTCAAATGGCGGTGGAAAACTAAACACGATTCTCACAAAATTTGGTTCAAAACCATCTCGACTCTTCATCGCAACTTAAGCATAAACATATAGAATGCTGACGTACGTGTGAATAATTCTATATCTAAAACCAAAGTCGAATGACACATACCCAGACCATCGACATTGGTTTTTAAAAATATACATAGAATGGTGACGTGTGTATAATTCCGGAGGAAGTAAGTTGTTATATTGGGGTGAGGGTTGTGGTGGTTTTCGTGTGAACATGGTTAGCCATCAATGGATAGGAGGGGGGCCTCGTGGGCGGTGGGTTGAGGTGACACATAGTACATTTTGGGGGGACTACTAAATTATTCTTTCTGCCAAAAGTTAAACACAATATTATTATTAATATTAATGAACAACATTTCAAACTTGAGAGGACCCATGCCTTCAACTATGTTCTCAAATGATGTATGAAGAAATACTATTTTTTTACGATCTACTACCACACTTATTTTCTTTAAAATGAGATGAGAATGCATAATAATGTTAAAGAGTTGGATGATCTAATAAAGAAATTTGTTTAACATTTGACAAAAGTGCTACTATAATATTTTCATAAATGTTTAACCAGGACAATATTTTTACTTTAATAAAAAAAATAACTAGAGGGACACGTTACTCTAATACATCTTTCTCGTCAAAATTTTCTCGCTTCTTTCTCGTATTTAATAATTACATTAATTAAAATATTATTATTTAATTATTTTAGACTAAAAATATTTTTTTAGTAAATTAAGAAATATTTTCTTATTAATGTTATTTATAAAAAAACATTTTTTTATAAAACAAGATTTTTTTTCTAAAACATCAAACTTTTTTAAAAATATCAAAAAATTAAAATTAGTGTTTTTAGAAGTAAAATTTTTATAAACAAAAAATAATTAAAATTAAGAGCTATAATAATAATATATTTTTAAAACAAGTTGTTTTGAAACATTTTTTAATTACTTTTAGTACTTACTCATGAGTAATTTCAATCATATTTTATTTTTGAATATCGTTTTACAACTAATAAATTTTTATTATATTTAATATTTTATTTATTCAACCTGTGTAATAAACTAGTTACTAAAAATAGTAGAATATAAATAGTTTAATGTTTATAAAATGTTTTTTCGAAAAGACGTGTAAGAACAGAGATGGTCCAAAATTTTGGCTATATGCGAAACATGCTTTTAATAAAACGATTAGCATTTGACCACGTCGCATAAGTATAACTAGCTTTATTATCTGCCGCGCGTTGCGGCGGCATCAGACGCGACGTGACAAAATATAGATTACAATCGACTAAACTCTAAACTAAATTTACGTCAAAACATTGAGAACTCATTAGACCCCACTCTTTTTCAAATAAAATTTATATCGAAACGTAGACCAATTCTAAACGTAAAAAAAGCACTTGCAGCAACACCATATACAGTATGATAAAGTATAGATCACAATCATCCCGCTCATATCCGAACTAAATTATTAACGTATAAACGTAAAGCAACTCTTCTTTTTAAATTAAGCTCGCGTGATACGGCTCTTTTTCAAACCTTGTTATGCACATTACTACAGTTACATTAATGTGGTTAAGTACGTAAAAAGAAATGTGTGAATTTGTGACGATTTAATATAGATAGAAAAGAGTACTATGTGTAGTACGTTACGACGTTAATAAAACATAACGTTGATGCGACAACCACTCAAGAAAAATTGAAAGTGATTGTAAAAATATCAAAAGAGTAAAAGAAAAAAGAAAAGAAAACAAACAAAAAAAAAAAACAAAAGTTGCACCTTGTAAGATTCAAACCCCGACCGATTGATTAAAAACCCAAGTCACTAACCACCCCACCAACTACACACTATGAGTAATAAGTTTGAAACAATATAATATGACATGACTTCAGGAGAGTAAAAAATTAAAAAAAAACCCACCGACCTTCCCTTTTAAGTATATATACAATTGCTCGAAAGTATGCAATAAGAGTGTGCGGATAAAAAAATGGTAGCTTGTATATAATAAATTAGATTTAGTAAACCCGTGTATTATACGGGTTGATCGAATAAAATATTTTATAGAATAAAAATTTATTAATTATACAACTATATTCTAATATAAGATATGGTTAAGTATTATGTGTAATAAAACAATTATATTAAGTTTTTAATCTTTTATTTGATTTTTCCCACAAATAAATTAGACACTTTTTTTCAAAACAAACCGTTATAAAAAATATATTTAAAAATTTTTGGTGGTTTTGAAAAGTTTCTTATTTTATAAAATTTATTTCTTTAGGAATAACACTAATAAAATGATATATTTTTTGATTTACTTATACAACTAATTTAGATCTAAAACAATTAAATAATATAATTAGTAATTAATGTAAATGTTTAATAGAAGAGAGAAGCGGAAAAATTTTCATAAGAATAAATATGATAATGACACGTGTCCCCATATATACCTTTTTATTAAAGTAGAAATATGTCAATTACGGCTTTCCTAAATATAAGATATCCATAGTAGCGTGTAACAAATTAAATACATGTAACATGTGTACTATAGCATTATTAACGTTTTAAACTTTTAATATATCTTTGTAGTGTTTTTAACTTTAAGTTTACCTTTGCATTTACTTAATATTATAACCTTTAAACTTATTTTCAGGATACATTTAACCCATTTATATAATAGTAATTATCAATTGAGTTTTTGCATTAAGGTTGTGCACTAAGCTTCAACAGTTGTACTCTTGATTGTTCCCTCTACCTCTAGGTTTTACACTGCTGTCATCTATTGGTTTCTTCAAATACTAGCGCTACATGTGTGAGGAAAAGAGAGAGAGAGAGAGAGATAGGGAGATGAGCATATGAAGCAATTGTGAATGATTTCACTGGACGATATGAAGTTGACGTATAAGACAAAGACAGATCGGCGGCCACTCCGATTTCTTGCGTACACGGATGCATCTTTCATCGATCGGAGTGGCGTCACACAGAGACTAGCTTCAAACATGTTGAGATTCGTTACTGGCTTCAAATTTGGATTCGGAAGTCGGAAGACGTGTCGTAAGAGGGAGGCAATATCCGATGATTAAGGAAATTTGGATACGAACTTTGGAAGAAAGTCACAAGTCGGAGGCAACATCTGAGGATTAAGGGTTAGTATGTGCATTTCATTCTTGCTTTTATTATAATATATTGATATTGATTATTTGAAGCCAATATTGACTTAGGCCGGTTCATGCACTCAGATTTGGAGAACCATATAAGAAGTAATTCTAAGAAAATATATATAGACAGATAATTAGAATTCGAAGATCAAGGATTATTATGTGCCCTTCATAGTTACTTTTATATGTTGATCATTTGACGCTAATGTTGACCGGTGTTCTATAGACTTTATAGATTGAGAAATGCTTTGGGGATTTAAGGATTTAATTGGTGATTTGATCTATTAGTGAATGTTAATAAGAAGTGATTAAACAACTTTCCATTAAATACGTGGGCAGGATTAAAATTGATCTTCTCAAATGTGGAGAATCATGCAATAAGCATTATTGTAAGAAAACACAGAGAAAAATCACACTATCATGTTCTTCAAGTTGCATTAATAAGTTTTTTTTTATATTTATCTAAAAAAGCCATTTCCTTTAAAAAACTTCAAATATAAATTTTATGCCATTTATCTTTGAAGGGGGAGTATTATCTTATCACTAATTATTATCAATAATTCTAGGTAAGTTTTGTCAATGGTTCCATTTTTTTCATTTATATTCAGAAACAAAACACCACAGAGGAAAAAAAAAAAAAAAAAAAACTAAGTGTCTTTTTTTTGTTTTTGAATGATAGAAACGATTATGCGATTTCACTAGCTTGCCCTTAGCTAATAGGTTTTGAAACTTGATTGTCATAGTTCTTAGTCGACAAAAGGCATTATCGGTGGACAATATGGATGGATCATTTAACTTTAGTTAAGTTAGGGTTTCAGATGTCATAAGCCACAACCCTTCATTTGATGTTTCAATAAATCTATAGCAACCATCAAACTTACCATAATTTTCTTCTAATAACAAACATACCCATTAGCATTATAAGCATAAAATTGCATATTTGGGATGAGGTCAAATTTATAATAATGAATTACATTTACATGTACCTCTAATTAAAATGCAACTACATCTTTTGGATTGGATTGGTTTTTTCTTTATCATAGATTAGGTGATTAATGAGAAGTTCAAGCTTGCTAGGAAGATTGGAAGTGGATCTTTTAGAGAGCTTTATCCTTTCTTCATCATGTTATAAACTATGGTTTCTTACATTTGTGGTTAACATATTTTGCTTCCATAGGAAATAAATAAATGTAAAAACTGTTGGTTTAAATTAGTATCTTGCTTTGCCTAACTAGTCACTAAAAAACCACAAGATCACATGTTAATCATCCAAAGAGACCATAGAAAGAAAATGCAAATGGTTACCATTAGAGATGTTCATGCACATTAGGTAAAATCCGAGATAACAAAAATTCCCTTAAAACTACTATTGGTTATGCCATTAATAGATCCTTTACGTAGTATGGCTAATGTAATTTAATGCTAGGTAATTAATTTAATTTAAATATTACTAATTATTAATATTAATTTGTTTATGTATATGTGTGCTGTTGTTATTGTACAAGACAACCAATCGCTACAATATACGTTTACGGTTTACCCATCCCATCTCTTTGGCCCCCTCCGTCTTCTAACATCGGAACTACAGGTGACCTTGGAATCCCCCTAGCTTCTTCGAACAATGTAGGTATGTACCACTATCAGGCTAGGGTTTGGATCGGCCTCTTTTCTCCGATGGCGGTACGTATCAGCGAAACCTCGGGTAACTTCAGGTAACCCTTCATCTTCACCACTAGGGTTTGCCTCTCTGTTTTCGGTTTCTTCATGCCTCGGGCTTCGCCTCTCCGTTTCCGTATTGCGGTAAGTTTGTTTCTCCCCTGCAAAACTCTTTTGTTGTCATTTAAATAACACTCCGCCAATGTGGGGCTAGCCACTTGATAGAGGCTTTACCATATTTAGAGTGGAGGTTTTGCGTTCAAACCCAAACAATAGTGTAATTTGGTGTAGTGTAGGAGTAGAGTAGATTTGCCGTTCAAAAAAAAAATTTTAAATAACACTCCTTTAGTGTGAAATATAATCGTTTCCTTAAGACCAGTTGTAACTATTTATGCTCTTATTTGAAGCTCATATATCGACTTTTCAAGCCACTATAGGGGATTCTTTGTGTAGTCTCATGTTCATTATATGTTTTTACTCGAATTCTTTTGCCTTACTTCATACATATTGTTGTCTGTTTACTAACAATTTTGAATGTTTGTTGCCATTAAGGTTATTAGCTTGGCTTTGTAATTGGGTGACGTGTAACTGACGTGGTAGAATTGCACATGTGAAAATATTGTAACTTTTGTGTCTCTTTCATTTTCACTTCCACTTGATTTGAGTTTCGATCAACTAAAGTTAAATGGAATAAGACACCCCAATTAAGTTGTATACTTGATCAATTTGACTGAATTTTGTTTAAACTAAAGTTTACATATATCTTATTGTTGATTATGTTACAAGCTTTGTACTTACAGGGATTTTGTATATATATTGACATAAAAATAATAGTTTGGTTTGTTTTGCTGTTGAGTAAGTTTTGCAGGTACACCTGAAATATCTTGATCAATATTTTGCTGTTAGTAGATGCCAAAAGTATGTGTTTGTAAATGTGCTTTAACACCATCAAGCTGGCTTATTGAAAATAAAACTATCATTTATTTGATTATCTATCATGTGTTGGCTTGATTTAGTTGCTGTTTTATGGATAACATTGGTTAGCTTCAAGATTAGAATTTTGCATAACTGTATTTGAAGATTAATGTACATAATGTTTATTAATGTTCAGGGATGAAGATTATTATTGCAATTAATTCGAAAAGTTGCTACAAGAGAATTCACTCCATTTGCATTTTATTTAGGTAATTATTGTATTCTTATGTTTCAGTAACACATTTTAATTAAAAATACCCTTAAGTTTCAGTTTTTATCAGTTATATGCATAAAAGATGCATCGTTTTCAATATGATGAGCATTAACTTTGCAAATTTACATGTGCTTCCAAGTGTATTTCCTGACTTTAAGCTGTTGTTTAAGAATGAAATGATTGTTGATGAATCTAATGATGTTAAGGATGTTGTTACACTTACTGCTTGAACATCATTCATTTATGCAATAATGGAGTTCCTTTTACTAATTATTATAAGGCTATCTTTTTTATTAATTACATACTTGAGAATGAGTTATGTACATATTAATTACATACATGATGGAATCTTAACTTTTTATCAGCAGGATTTTCTAAAAACATAAAATGTAGATATGTATTTTGTAATTAAATTGTATGTTTTAGTTTCATTTGCTTCTTCAATGTACAATGATTTTCGTTTTGTATGTTTCGCGTACTCTTTTTCTTTTTCCAAACGATTAGTATTATGTTAGCTTTTAATTTAAACTTGAAATGATTTTTTATGCAATATTAGTTTTCAACCTCATTTATTTTTGTCCAACTGATCGAGCTTTTACAGTGACTTGCAAAAAGCAACTTCATAGTGTAATTAGATGCTACAATGATTCTTTAATGGTAAAATAAACTCTAAAATTGGTTACAACTTTGAAACTGACGATCAAATTGTTGATGGAATTCGTATTAGGTGAAAGTTTATTGAACAATTTTGTTAATTCAACACCTTTTATAAGTTAATTTTTTTTTAGGTTTTTGAGTTTGCATCAAAGTGACAACTTTTACGATGTGTTTTGTATACGCATTATGATATTCCTTGTTGTGCAGTTCTCCACGCAACGTGCGTATAGAACAATTCTAGTTTACTACTATATTGTAAAGCTTTCTGTCGCCATAAGAGTTGAATCTCTTGCTAGAAATTGTGTGAGCTTGTTTTTAAACTTTCTTAAACACCATGAAATGTAAATATGGAGAGGTCATGGGTTCAAGTCTCACTCTAAGCAAAAACGCTAAGAGTTGAGCTAGAGGGTTTTCCCAATAATGGATTTCCTTCTAAGGGGGTTGGGGTGCGGTTCCGGCTGGAAAACGGATAGGTCGGTCCGATAAAGATAACACCTACCCTTCGAAGAAAGGTCATACGTTTGCCTTTAAAAAAGTATTGATTAGTTATTTGTAATATGGTTTAGTCTGATAGCAACGCGCCGGTGGCACAAAATCTAGTTTAATTTAAATTAAACTAATTTTCAAATTGTATGTGCATTGTGGTGTTGTACAACATGCTTCATGTCTTTTTTGTGCTTATTCATGTTGTACCATGTGCTTTGTATCTTTCTTCAAAGTGTACTTATTTTCTATTTTCTCAACAGGTATTTTCTTTCCACAACTATCTAGAAACCTCAACATTTCAACCCTGCAATTCAGCCCGCATCTATTTGCTCGCTTCGATTGTTTTGTATTTCATCGTGCTCAATTAGATCGTTTGATAGTTGATCGCTAATCCACGTTGCTGCAAACTGAGGTGCGTGCTGCATTATCTTATTTAATCAGGTTAGGGTTTCTATGATCTTCTCTTGCTTGATTTGGTGGAGAGAAGGGCTTGGGTGTGAGTGAGAGATTAAGGTTTTAAAAGGGAGTTATGTGAATAGGGAAATGGAGGTTTTTTGTTTAGTGATGAACATAAGGAGGTTGGGTTGCAAAAGCTTACACAATGTCCCGAGAAAGATTTTTTTGATTAACCACTCTTCATGATATTTAAATCCCATCATGCTATAAAGTAAGGCCCTTTTTTATTTTTGAGGTTCATATTGGGTTCTTTGAGGATAAAAGTAATAGATAGAGTTGGCATGTACCTGACTGTTCCATTGTGTTTTCATAAAAAACCAAACACCAAGAAAATGAGCGATTCTTTTTTTTGTTGGGAACAAATGTTTAAAGCTTATAATGATGAGGCTGTGTTGAATTAAGACATTTGGTGGCATTAGATTAAGACATTTGGGTCGCATGGGGTAAAAAAAGAGCAAATTTATACATCTTTGTAGGTTTTTAGAAAACAAAATCACATATAGAATGATAAAATTAGAAGGAACACGATCAAGAAGATGAACACTAACAACACTTTGAAGCTTCTTTTGAACACTTCACAATATGGACATAAGTCACTTCTTACAAAACATCAAGAAGATAGTTGTTTCCTAATCTAGGTCATCAAAAGCCATTCTTTTAGCTTTCGCATTACCTAGATCTTATTTGTGGAAACACTTCAAAGTATACAAACTGACAGAGATTATGCACCTTTAAAGGCCAAACCTCACAATAGAAAGACAAAATCAGATCTCTGCATTCTCCTCATTGTTAGTAGCCGTAGGACATGGTGAATTAGGAGTACCTGACGTTAACGAACCAACAGACACCAAAAAACTACAAATATCAGCAAAACACCTAATACCCTACAAAGAAACCGCACTAACGGAGCTCATTGAGTTTATATATGATAATGACACATTACAAAAACACCATCAGCTGAAACACTATCAACTAAAGCGATAGTATGCTCCAAAAATGATACAGTTGACGAGATTAACACAAAGATAACTACCATGACACAAGGCTTAACAAGAACATACATTAGCATTGACTATCATGACACAAGGCTTAACAAGAACGTACATCAACATTGATTCAATTGTATCTAATCCGGGTAAAAACGTTGACATCGAATCTCTTTACCCAACTTAGTACTATAACCTTTTAAACTTCACTAGACTTCCATCTCACACTTTAGAACTAAAGGTAGGTGCACCAATCATACTAATCAGAAATCTAAACCAAATGGACGGCCTCTTTAATTGCACAAGAATGATAATTACCCTATTGTTACCAAGAATAATTGAGGCACAAATAATGTTTGGAAAGTTTATTGGCAAGTGCATTTTACTTACCAAAGATAACCTTAATTCATAGAGACAAGAAACTAGCTTTTGAATTCAAAAGAAAACAATTCCCAATAAGGCTATGTTACACAATGACCATAAACAAAAGTCAAGGCCAGTCACTAGACAAGATTGGTGTTTATTTGCTTCACCCAGTTTTTACGCATGGACAATTATATGTGGCCTTATCAAGAGCAACCACACCTGTATCTATTAAAATTCTTATTGTTTCAAAGATTGGTGACAACACCAATACAACTAAAAACATAGTGTTTCCTGACTTTTTTTGAAATAAATGCCGTTTGTCAGTTAACATTCTTTGCATATTCTTTGACCAATGATGCCTATTGACATATATTTTGCATAAACCAACTAACTACTACCCTTATGCAGTAACCAACAAGAAAGGATAAATGTCGTGCAAGCGACTACGTGACATCAGGCAGCGGGAGAAAGCACAACCAATTGAAATACGAGTTCTGAAGAAATGGATGCCAATACACAGAAAGAATGACCTTAAAAGCAAAAACGCTGAGTTATGTTATCAGTTTGTTGATATCCATGTACATCTCTACTCATACGATTTTCAAATGAGCATCAGTATTGTCAATATTACATATAACAAAACCAATCAAAAACAAAATTAATTTCATATAACCACACATGCAAAGTGCATTTCAGAATTCATACATCCAAGTACAAGTGCTATTAGTTTGTTGATATCCATGTAAGCCACATATCTCTGCTCATACAATTTTTAGATGAGTATAAGTATTGTCAATATAACATATAACAAAACCAATCAAGAACAAAATTAATTTCATATAACCACACATGCAAAGTGCCTTTCAAAATTCATATATCCAGGTGCCATTTATTATAAAAATACATCCGGGTACATGCGGCATCCATTATAAGAACATATATGTTTTCATTTACCTTGAAAACCAAGTTTTTACTACACTCATGTATAATTTACGCTATCTACACAAAAAATATAATAATTAAATTTTTTTATTTTTTTTTATATTTAGTTAAAGATAAAGTTTTACTTTGTTAGAAATATCATCCACAAATGAGAATATTACTCTAATCAGCTATCATTCTACCATCTCAATAGACTTGGTATCTTTGAATCAACCTACATTGTGGTTACAAAAAAAATTTATCTACACACACGTCAGGGCCATTACAAGTTAATAGTTTCGTTCTATCTGTGAAAAAGCTTTATCTGCCAATGCCATATATATACATGTATGTATCTAAAATCATGTCAATTTTAGGGTGATGCCATAGAAGCTACTGCAGATGCAAATGATGTGGAGTACTTTGACTCAATTATACGACTATACTTGTGCTACAAAGTTACTGGTTACATATGCTCCCGACCGAGATCATATATGGCAACTGTTGACCATGTAGCATCACTCATCATTGGAAGGAAAGCAAAGTTTATTCCTTTAAAAAACTCAGGCATACCAACTGTTTATTTCAACTTCGCAAGCTATGATTTACTGATAAAGAGGAATAACGATAAGAAATTGCTTACAGGTACATTACGAATCAATAATGCATTATAATGCACAAAACAATAATTAAATAAAATACAATCTATCTATTACAATGTACATTGTTCATTTTTTTTAAAATTTTTCGACTGTTTTATAGGATTTAAATTGTGTTTAGAAAATATATAAATTTAATAGATTAGGCCACAAACTTCATTACAAATTCTTACATACTTTTACAACAATATACAATTCCAAACTTAACTCCAAAAAATTTTTTTTTGTAGATTACATCGGTCGTGTTGAGAATAACTCACTAAGACCGACAAGCAAAGGGGAAACATTAAGGAAGCTGCTTTTGCAAGATGAATGGTAAGACCACAAAAAGCATGACCATCATCACACTTTATGATAATTGCCTCACTATAAGAAACATTTTAATGTAGGAAAAAACAAGTAGAAATTACGCTATGGCCAGAAATGAAGCACCTAGTTGGAAATGAAGTGATGCCAGGGGACATTATTGCCATCACCTCAACAAAAGTATCTAAATTCAATAGTATGCTCTCAAACACATACTTATTAGTATTAAGGTTTTATTAAACAAAAAAACACCAACTATTTTAAAACTTTTCATACACATTGCTTACATGTCTTAATGCATATGAAATGAACCAGAAACAAAATTCAAAAATAAAAATACAACATCTAACCATCTCACTAAACAGAAATGTTGCAACTGGAGTCAACATATCTCACAACTATTACTATCAATCCCGATCTCCCACAAACAACAGAGCATGTAAACAGTTATGCCCTAGAAATTCCTAAATAGATAAGTCTAATGTGTGGACTACATTATATTGAAATTTAACATACTTAATTACTTATCTTACACCTAAGTTTTAATCATTAACACAAAGTTGTTTATTTACTTCATATTAAGATTCTCTTGAATATGAGTATCCATCTCTTCAATAATAACCAACTCATTTGCTAATACCTACAGGCTCAGGGCACTACCCGCTATGCAAACAACAAATACAATTGGCCGGCAAGTGACAATCCATGAACTAAAACAAGGCAATTTGCTAAATAACCAGGTATAAATTATGTTGTTGCGAGTTACATGTATGACATTTTAAATTTAACCAATTAGCTATATACAAGGATAAAATGGTTGATAAACAGATAATATAAAAGAAACAATTAATGATAGTTTATTCACAATTAAAAATTTTAATATAACATATTAGCATATTTATAAACATATTCATAATTAGATTCCAATTATTAACATCATTATAAGACGAAACCATGCTTAACACAATTTCTTGAAAACAGGGTTTCACAAACTTAAAATGTCACGCAAAGGTCACAGAAATCCAAGCACACAGGGGCTGGTACTATGTTCGATGCTCAAAATGTACAAAAGAGCTCTACCCTGAAGAAGATGGACCATTGGAATTTGTTTGCAAAGATGACAACGACATTGTGCCAAACTTCATGTAAGCAATACTTATTTTCATTCTCATATTAACAAGTGCAACGAAAATCACACATATGTTAACATTACCAAAACTTTATGATTAGAAAAATAAACATTGACGTTATGATAATCATTTTCATCCACAATACATCAATAAAACAAATCTAACCTACAACAACACAACTGGTATAGTATGAATGCAGTGATCAGCGACTCAACAGGAACTACAAACGTCACTTTCTGTGACGAAGGTATGACTGCTTTGCTTAACATCCGTTGTGAAGAATTGGTGATGAAGGAACGTTGTATAGACTCCAAAAAACTACCACACCAAATGGTTTCCATAATAGGTGTACCAAAATTACTACACCTAACCATCAGAAACGATGCGCAAATTGTTGTGAACAATGTAACAGAACCCCAAACAACATTCGAAGCTCAATCAGCCACTCAAGAACCAACTACATCCCACCTGTCTCCAACAAGACCCAACCCAAAGCTAAACATAACCAAGAGGCTCGAACACGAATCACTAGGTACAAACAAACTTAATACATAAACTATCAACACAATATAAATCGCTCATTATTTATATTTAACTGTAAATAAATGAAAATCTTTTTTATCTTAGTCATTAATCATTAATTAATTGTTTCATTAATTGCAGATACAAGCCATGGACCAAAAAGAATCAAGGAATGAGGAACAGCACCAACAAACACTTTTGTACTCATAAGACATAGAGAAAGTAACTATGACTAGACTAACATCATTTTTGTAGAAGTTGTACAGCTAAAACTGCCTTAACAACTTATGTGACTGCAAACTTAAACGCTTTTGTATACATGAAGCGTAAATTAAGCAGCCAGAACAAGAGTAACAATATTGCTTTTGTACAAGTTGTATAACCATAAAAAACTTTAAAAGCTTATGTGAATGCAGCTCGAAAGACCACCTTGTTATTTATCAATGTTTTGTTGAACATCATATCTTCGTCGCAACGTGCAGACTAAAATTCTAGTTTTTACTAAATATAGAATTTACGATTTGACTAGTCAATTTTGAGTAAAATATTTTTTATTTTTATTTTTATCCTTATTATTATTACATTAATATCAACTTTGACCTGTTAGCGTTGGTGAGATTATTATTACCATTTATTTATTAAAATGAACTTTGATCGCTCAACTTTGATGAGGGATAATTTACGGTCTTTTAAGCCTAATGCCAATACGCCCTAATTACATATAAATGTAATAATTATTATACTCACATTTGTATTAGCAAACTGTCGGCAATCATGATTAGTGATTGACATTTGGAATTGTTTGATGTAATTAACTTGTCTTCTTCTGTTTGTTAAAACTTTACGACTATGCATGTAAATTGTAATAATAATAATTGAGTCTGCGAAGTCTTCCTTAACTACCTTTTTCGCGCACTTAATTTATCTGGGCCCATGTACATATTATATTACTTATAGCTTTCTTTTTCCTATATTAACTTATTAACATGAATACAAGTAGTAAAGCAATGTAATTTTCAAATAAAGATTATGGTTTAATGCATAGTGCATGAATTATGATTTTAAAAAGAGAGAAGAGAGTGTCTGAATTCGTCAATAAAATAAACCTTTTAACATGACTGCATAAGCTAAATGCATATTCTAGTAAATATTTAAGGTTAATTTTTGTTTAATAAATAGTGTTAGACCATTTTTAATGATTTCATCACTGGTGAGATTTAATGAAATGGTTAATATTCAAGACGCAACACCACTTTGAAAACAAAAAAGCGTGGTGAATGTTCACTATGTCACAAAGAAAACAAAGAAGAGGCTGGAAGGATGCAACTAACCTACCAATATGACAAACGTGTTGGTGCGGCATCATCGCTCTCTTGTGCGGTGGTGTGGGGGTGTAACGTAACCGGTAGACAACCTAAGTTGTAGAATTGATTTGTCTTCTATTAATATTATTTTAAATTTATTTTAAACTATATATCATAGTTTATACAATCATAATAGATTTGACGTATGTGATGGAAGACTTTTCAAAGGAGTTGGTCCAGAGTCCTTTTCAAAACCAACATATGGCCCCGTTAAAAATATATTTGCCATTTAAGAATATTTTAAATCAATCATACTTATTTTTTTTCTTTCTTATAAATACAAATTTTATCACTCAACATAAGTTCGCAAATCCGGCAGACGTCATTACAAAAGTATTTGCCCTGTTTATTGATTTGATTTGTTGACCACACCTAATCTGTAAAGGATATGGGAACCCTCGTGATTTAAGAAACAAAAGATTTGGAGGACTCTGTTTAAATTATTAAATATGATTCATAGGCAAGTATTTAAATGCTAGAGTTGCATTTATAGACTATAAATTATATAAAGTTATTGAGTGTTATTTAGGGATGAGTATTTGGTGACGCGTATCAATACCATGCTGGCGTCGTACCGTTACCGTACCGGAACAATACCAACCTAAAAAATAAGGTACCGGTATTCATTTTTGTTAATTTTAGTACCGGTATTAGGCAGGCTAGGCATTTGTAAATACCGAAAAGTAAAGATTTGGTACCAAATACTAAAAATTAGTTTGTTTTACTACTTCGATATATTTTTATGGCATTTTCAATGTTTTAAAATTTCAATATGAAAATTATAAATATTGTTTATATAATTTTAAGACATTTCTTTACTTAAATTGATAATCAAGATTCACGTAACAAGTTATTTTTAACCAAAACAAAAAAATAAAAAAGCAATACCAAATTAGTAAAATGCCAAAACACCGGTACCGAACCAATTGATTCGGTACGCTATTCGATACAACTTTTCAGCAAATTTATTATCGGAATTTTTGGTACCAGTATGGTATCGGTCTCATCCTTAATATGATGTTGATATTAAAATTGACGTTGAGATTCTTTCACTAGGTTAGTACCCCGTGTATTACACGTGTTAAATAAATAAAATATTAAATAATTAGTAATAAAAATTTATGAATTATAAAATCATGTTTGAAAATAAAATTTGATTATAATTGCATATGAATAGCTACTTTAAGTAAATAAACATAATGTATTTTTCTTAAACTTTTATTTTATAAAAAAAATATGGGTTTTAAATATTTTGTTTTAAGAAAAAAATCTATTTTAAAAAAAGTTTCTCGTGTTCTGTATTTTATAAAACTTTTATTTTTAAAAAGTGTGTTTTTAATAAAAAATAGGTTTTAATTTATTAAATTATATAATTTTTAATTTGAAAATGATATGAGTAATATTATTAGTATTTAATATTATCATTAATAATAAAAATATGATAAAACTTACAATTATGTCAATTCTTATTTTGAATTTTATTTGTTATAGATAGACAGATATACAGATAAATCATATATTAAGCGGATTATAATTAGTAATAAACATGAATAGTTATAGTACGATATTTTAATATAAGATATGATTAAAATCTTATATATGTAATAGTTCATTAAATAAAATAATTATACTATTTTTTAACTCTTTTATCTGAATAGTTTCATTTTAAACATTCGTTTTAAAATTTTTTTATAAATTTGTTTATTAAAAACTTTGGTTTCTAATTATGATGTTTGTTTTCATAAAATTGCTTTTTGAAAATTTCATATTTTTATATACTTTTTAAAAAAAACCAATTTAAAACATTTTGTTTCAAAAAGATTCAGTGTTTTAGAAAATTTCATATTATATAATTTTTTTTACTATTTCTATTTTAATAAAAAGATGTGATTTTTAATTTTTTAATCAAATTTATTTTTACAAACATAACTTGATTTTAAAAAACCTAAATGAGAGAGAGAGAAATTGATCAATTAATAAAATTTATTTTTATTAAGTGAAAGGAATTAGTTTGTTAAAATTAATATAATACACTTTTGAAAGGAAAATAAAATGAGCATGTTTAAAAAAATAACAAGTGTTAAAAATAAGGGTTAAGAAAATAACAAGTAAAAAAAAAATATTATTTTATTACACACTATAAATTCATCTAACTTATATTGGTCAATGATCTCTTGGCCTAATACTTCAAGCGGAGATGGGAGGCTTTATTTATTATTATTTTTTTTAAGTTTAGGGTTCAATTTTTAGTATTAATTAATTATTACTAACTTAGTATTACTAACTTATAATCTCTAATATTCCGTCCAAAAAAATCTAGAATCTTGTGGAGGAGAAATAATTGTTAATATAGCTTGAAAACTTGTAATTAGTTTTGGGGGGCCTCCATGAGATGCAAACAAGAAAGTGATTTTGGTGAATTATTACTAAATTAGTGTTACTAACTTCTAACATGTAACATCTAACATACCGTTCCAAAAAATATAAAATTGTGTGGAAAATATAAGTTTTTGTTAAAGATTGAAAACTTGTAATTAGTTTTGGTAGGCCTCCTATGAGATGCAACAAAAAAGTGGTTTCACTTAGAGAATCCCTGACATGTGGTCTTGAAAACATAAATAATCAGCCTCTTCTCTTCCTTTTTTTCCTAATGAAGCCGTTTTTTAGAGAGGATGACAGGTTGAGAAGTTATGATTTGGACCCGTGCTTGGTGCATCTCTTCCTAGAGTCCTGAGTCAACCTAATACATAAACTAATCACAAGGTCTCAAATTTCATTATTTTTTCTATAAATAACAAAAATAATCTATACAACCATAATCATTTTCAAAATACAGCTACATGAATAACAAAATAAAACCAATGTCTGGCAAGATACAAGTTTAATTACAGATTTAGCTCATACCATATATATAGTTCAGGTTTGATGGTATATTTATTACATATTACCACATCCTCTAAGTTTACCTATATAATAACTACAATTAACAAGCATATTAAGGCCACTAGGACATAATTAACGCAATTAAAAGATAAAATAAAAGTTGGAATCAGCAGATGTCAAAACATGTCTAGATTTAAGTGCAGAAACAAGTAACAAAACCAGTAAACACTTGTAGTCTGTCATACATATATCATTTTATCATAAACAATATCTTAAAAATCAAAAGATGAAAAACCGATTGGCATTAATTATGCTAAGACAAACTCATCTTCTGTTGTGGTGAAAATCAACGATACTGTAGAGAGAGAAAAAAAGCAAACAATTTAACCATTTTGAATCAAACAGATGAAAACTGGCATATAAAAAATAAAAGAATAATATACACAAAATAACCTTGATGAAACCAATCTCCTTTGCATTACTGTGGAAGCATTGCCTGCAGCACATAAGCCCGTACTTCCTGATAAGTCCATGTGAGTTACCACATACACGGCTGCAACAACAGAATCACAAGTCGAAACTCAAAACCAAATCATTAACATTATCAGCAGAAAACCAAAAAAGGAAAATAGTATCATATAAAAAACTTGTACACTCCCAAAATGGGTAGATAGATATGTTTGTAAACATCTTTTAGCGCAGTATTATACAGATTGTTAGCAACAGAATTAAACACATGTAACAAAAATGTCATAGAGTTGGATGTTATATAAATTTGTTTCATACTTCCTTTAAACATAAATGTTTGTTTTCAGTCTAAAAAACCTGAAATCCATGTAACATATGCCAGAAATAAAAACAGACCTATGTAATATTCATCAATTATCAAATGGAACGTAGCCAAACGTATAGATTTAGTATTGCGTGTGCAAAGCATCATATAAAGTTTACCCTAGTTCTAAAACCTGCTGCCATCGAAATAACCATCAGAACATAACCCTAGCCAAACGTCTATATTTTGTTCTATTCCATTAGCGTTCGAAACACCATCAAAGCATATACGGTACAAGCTTAGGTTTTATGGAACTATAAATCCAAACAATGCACAATAGCATAGCCATATGATGACAGTACTGCAAACCGATATAGGGTTTATATGAGCAGCCGATTTAAAGATACAAGAGAATACTAAAGCAGATAAGCATGAATTGAACATAGATTGAAGAAGAGAACAAAGTCATGTGAACAAACCAAGCACGAGAACCCGGGCCGTAGGTTTTGGGATGCGAGTTCCAGACGTTCGAGTGACCCATTCTTCGTCTGTTGATGGAGGCGATGAGCACCGAAACGCGATGAATTCAAAACCCTAGAATTTGCACGGGGATGACCTACCAGATTGCCTTTTATAGTTCTTTTTACCCTAGGCCCACTACTTATTATAAAGCACCCCAATGCTAAACAGGCCCACGGGCCACAACCCTCTTCACTTACGATCCAGAATAGTACGATCGAAACAAAAGCCCATATGCTATGACAAAAAACCCGGATTGAAACTTAAACCGGCAACCACACCCGAACGGCTGCCAAACCGGTTTCACTCTAACCGATCTGACCTGTACGACTGAGAATCAGTTCTTAACCCTATATGATGAGACTCCCTTCAACTCAATAAAACTCATACCAGATCATTCTCCTCATTCAAACCGTTTTCAACCCGAACAAATAGGTTGACTTTTGGTGAACAAGCTCGAAATGATTTCAAAACTACCTACCCGTTTTATATATCTATGACAAGAGGTGCGCGTATTAGGCCCATTATCCTGTTTGGGTTGGCTCAACCAAAATAAAAAACCACTTGGTAAGTAAATCAGGTTAAAAGTTAGTTTTTACTGATATTTTAAACCGGTTTAAAACTAGATTGGTTTGAGGTTTATCTGTCTAGGTTAGGTTCATTAAACTATTAAGTTCTAAAAACTAGTTCCAACCCGAACTTTCACAGTTAAAGTTACGAACTCAAATTTATCGATATAATGAACTCACTTCATAAGTTACATAAGTCATTTTGATCCCTATTAAATCAAACCAACCACATTTCTCAAAACAAAAATGCTTTTAGATCTTTAAAAAGAGAAGAACGGCATTCTATCCAATCAAACCAACCATATGTATCTATTCCATTCTGGTATGTTAATTATTTACTATATTAAGTGTATTGTACATACATTTTGATGAATGTTTCTAAGTTATTTGCTCTAAGAAAAAATTATACAAACCAAACAAATTGAAGCTTTAAAAAAAACATCACATTTGTATAATAGTACAGTAAATCAAAAGTTGATGCAATTTACTAATAAATCCTCCTATCCAAGCCACTAAAGAATATAAACTCTCGACAAACAAAAAAAATAAACACGTGCTATATACGCAGATTTATATACTTGTATGATTGATTAATGCTTATAAGATGTTGTTTTTAGATCAAACATGATATAGAAAATCTTCATGTTTGAAATTACTGGCATAATTAAAGTCGAGGAACGGCACACCGACTCCAAAGTCGTGTGATCCGTTCATACTTTTAATACATTTTTACCAAAAGGGGGAAAACGATAACAGGTCGGTTTTATTTCTTCTGTTTAATCAGATTGCTTCTTTCCCTTTGGCAACACACATATTCATTCCAATTCTCTCTTCCTTAAGTTTTCTGGATTTACCAACCTTTGCTTACCAGATTTCTCTTCAATCCGGGTCTTCTTTTCTCAGGTTCCTAAGCAATTCCTTCTTTATTATTCGAACCAAACCGTCTTCTGGAGTGGAGTGGGGTTTTAGGGTTTTCATTGTATAGATAGCTATCTTGATCACGCCAATTGTATCTTCGTTCTTTAACATGTTGATCAATTTGAACCTGATACATGTGCTTATTGGAACACTTTTTATATACTTGATCGCCGACTGATGGTTCCCAAAACAATAGTCTTCCTTCCTTTTATGCCATAAAAGGGATTCATTACTATCACTTTCAAGAACGAAAAGAAACATGTTACTGCTACTGTGTTTGTTATGACTTCATCAAAGGAATTTGTTTCTTGTAGTGAAGGGCATTTGATTTCTTTGTTTGCGGTTTTGGTTTATGCAATTTTTTACACATATGAGATTAACTATCTTCCAAGAAAATGATTGAAGACTTATATAGGGAATTATGTTTCCTTATTACCTTTTGTTTTTCTGGCAGCAGATATCGTGTTCATAATCTCATGGCAACAGCAACCATGGCAACTGCAGCTGGTGCTGCTGCTCTCTTGTATTATACTTTAAATAAGAAACTGCAGTCCGGCGTTACAGCTGAAGATGACGAAGAAAATGAAAACCTTGTGAAAAACCATGGGTCTGTGGGACCTCAACGAGTTTCTCATAGATTAATTCAGGCTCCCGCAACATGGTTGGAAACTATTTCAACATTGTCAGAGACTCTTCGGTTTACATATTCAGAAACTTTGGGGAAGTGGCCTATTGGAGATTTGGCCTTTGGAATTAGTTATCTATTAAAACGACAGGTTAGTTGATGATTATGAAAAAACTTCCAACATAAGTGGTCCTCTTATATATCTTGTGTTCTGGATGAACTTCAAGATTTTAGAATCTTATTAATCAGCATGCAGTTGAAAAATTGAAATCATGATACGATACAATTATCCATTTCTTCTAATATTAGCTTTCTTCTCAACCTGCTTAGTTTAGCGTAAAATGTTTCTTGTATTATCATGGCAACTTATTTATTGGGAATTGATCAATGTTACTATGGTACTAGACTTGACTTCAAGACTTTTACGTGTCAAAATGGGCAGGTCAGGTTGGGTTACAAGAAAATTTAGATCTTTGAGTTGGGCCAAATCACGTCAGGTTGGGTTGACTCGTGACTTGCCGAACACTTTTTTGTCCGTTTTATTTAATTGTATGAAGTAGCGAATATATTAAATGCTACTACAAAAACTATTCATTAAACTCTGGGTGACCTTTAAACCATATGACAAATTTTCTTTTTACTCCTTCATACAGATTGCTTGTTCAGCACTTCCTTGATTTATAATGGTTTATATCATGCTCTGCAGGGGAATTTGCATGTTAGTAGTGTATTTGGGGGTAAAGAGAGCCTGCAGCTTGAAGGACGTGAAATAGTTTCTGAGCTTAAATATTTGTTGGACTTGTTGACTCTTTGTTGGCATTTTTCAAAAAAGACCTTTCCTGTATTTTTAGAAGAAACTGGCTTTTCAACTGAAGATGTTCTTATTCAGGAACCTAAAGCTGGGGTAAGTTGTGTTTGAACACAAAAACGTGTGTTTCTCTATGTTAATGACTCCTACTTGGCTATTTCTTTTAAGGTTAATGTTGTTTGAAAAACAACTAACCTTTCAGCATTCTAGTACAGGTCAGGATAATCTTTTGTTAATAGAAGGGTTAGGGGATTTAATCACCTTAAAAATATACTATTTGACTGCTAAAGTGTTGAAAGTTGATTGACATTATCCAACATCAACCATTCAACCCAATTTATATGGTTTTTTATTGTGGTTAAATCCCTTATCATATTTTTCTATAACTTGTTTTAAAGGGCTTACCGGGTCAAAATGGCCTTCTAAACAAGTTGATATAATTTTGGAGATGTAACGAGTCGGAAAGAAAAAGGTTAGGGACTAAACCCCTAAAAGGTGGAAGATTGTTACTTTAGTTCAACCTCTAATCTTTTTTCCAAATTGAACTTATGATATTTTATTATAGATATTTTGACATTATAGTTCTTTTTACATGTTTCTCATTGCAGATCTTGAAACCAGCTTTTACCATATTAGTCAACCACAAGACAAAAACCTTTCTTTTATTGATTCGTGGAACTCATAGCATTAAGGACACTCTAACTGCTGCAACTGGAGCAGTTGTACCATTTCACCATACTGTTGTACATGAGGGTGGAGTTAGTGATGTAATTTTAGGTTATGCTCACTGTGGAATGGTTGCAGCTGCTCGATGGATTGCGAAGCTGGCTACTCCAGTTCTTCTAAAAGCACTTCAAAATCATCCTGACTATAAGCTACAGGTATTGTGCATAACCTAATATGGTAGATTTTCATCATTCTTTATTGAGGTGGAATAAATGGAACATTCTGGCGAAACAAATATAAAGCTTGTCTGTTAACCAGTCAACCACATCGAAATAGAATGAACCATCTAATAAGGAATGTGATTCCTTTCCTTATAAGGATTTTTGTTCTTCAGGGGTGTGTTTTTTCATTCCTTTGATGAGTGGAATGTAGTTTACAATTTAATCTTTTTTTGAAAAATTATGATGATTTAAACTCTTCAAAAAATAGAGATAAGGTTAATTAAAATATGTTTTGCCTTTTCAAATTAACTAAAAAGTAATTTTATATTATAAACTTTTTTGAGGGTTACTTAACATTCTATTATGCTTAATTTTTTATTTTTGCAAATTTTAACTATTGTATTTTTTGTTAAATTATATAGTAAATAGAAGTAAAATATTATCTTGTTGTATACATAACATGAAAAATTGGTAGATACACTAATATTTATTTACTATAATATGAAAATAAACAAAGAAATTGATTTTTTTTTTTTAAATGTCACTACTAATGATAATTTGGATGAAAAGATGGCAAAAACGCAAAACAAAAGCACACACAAACAGCATATGCGAATGGTTTCTTCCATTCCTTTATGGTAACCAAACATGATAATGGCTTGCAATGTATCATTTCATTATCACATCCATTCCGTTCATTTGGCATTTCACTCCATTAAACAAAACAAAAACTTAAAGATTTGATATATGATGTATGCGTATTTCATTTAAAAGTATAAATATATGATGTATGCGTATTTCATTTAAAAGTATAAATATATGATATGCAGATAGTTGGACACTCCTTGGGTGGTGGCACTGCTGCACTTCTAACTTATGTTTTGCGGGAACAAAAAGAATTATCTACAACAACATGTGTTACATTTGCTCCAGGTTTTTAATGGTTTATTGTCTCCATATTCTGACCTACTATTTTCTTCATTTATCATCTATCATTCACTTGTTATTGTTTATCTTCCTGGAAATAAACTGTTGGAAGTGATTTGTACACAATAATTAAATTTATTTAGACTATTTTATCCTACAAGTCAAGTGGTAAATAGAAGGGAGTAAAAGTGGCACTAGGGTAAATAGTCAAATAAATTTATTTGTTATGTGTAGGCATTAATATACTTAGAAAATTACCTCCCACAAACTACATATATCCCAGTAATTCACATTTCGTGGTTATCGAGTGGTTGATATAATGCAGCTCTTAATATGATTAGGTGCATGTATGACTTGGGAGTTGGCGGATTCAGGGAATGAATTTATTACATCTGTTATTAATGGTGCTGATTTGGTCCCTACCTTTTCAGCTGCTTCAGTGGATGATTTACGTGCAGAGGTGAATTTGGCTGTTTCAGATACTAAAAATTATAGATGTTATCTTTTACTCGACACATATCCACTAGCTGGAATGCTTTTTTGGAGGCATTAAAGCATAATCTTCTTTCATAGAGGCCACAATTTCAATCGTTTTACTTCTGAATGGTTAATTTAGGTTATGTTATATTCCAAAGGTTCAATTTAACCAAAAATAACTGCAAAGCGAAAGCGTTAAAACTGCCCAAAGGCTACTTTTTATGCATCAAAGTTCTGGATCGCTTTAGATTGTTATTTTAATAATCTAACGGACAAATGCTACCCATTTAACACATTAGTATTTATATTTTTAATCTTATTTAATGCACTCATATATTTTAAGCTAATGGCAAAGAAGGTGTTTGTAGTTTAACAACTCATTCTGGTCCTCACTAAAAAAAAAGTATCCATTTTGACCCAAATTATATCAATCCTTACTCTGACCACCCATCGCGCTCATTTTGCTCTTTGAATCCGGTATACTTGGAGAATTTGCAGTGTCTTAAACAGTTTTACTTGTTTGTATAGGTGACAGCATCAGCTTGGCTAAACGATCTCAGGACCCAGATTGAGCATACGCGGATTCTTAGAACCGTTTATCGCTCTGCAACAGCTTTGGGTTCTCGACTTCCATCGATTGCAAGCGCTAAAGCAAAAGTTGCTGGTGCTGGTCAAATTCTCCGTCCTGTTTCTAGTGGTACACAGGTAAACCCCCATGTCCCGTTTCTAGTGATACGTTAGGGGTGCCAAAATTGATGTGGCAAAAATGGGTTAATTTTTTGGTATCAGTCAACAGGTTCAAGGTCAGGTTTGGTTGAACCTGAAACACCTTTTTTAATGATAAACTATTTTTATATATAGAACTAGGGTGCTAACAAACAAACAAACGTAACCAATAGGATTAATATGCTATAATGATTCCAGTTATGGTTTCAAACGTTACACATCTTCTTCTCACTATAACAATTTAGGAGGTTATATGCATCATTAAAAAACACTTTGAGGGACTGTTGAGTTTCAACTCTTTTCTACCAGTTTTTTAGCTATCGTGCCTGATCTATTGAGATGAAATTTAACCCGAACTGGCCCTTTTGTAAGTAAAAGAATTGGCATTACCACTCCTGTGGCAACGTGAAAGCTTGGTAAAGTGAAAGCTGCTTATAATTATCTTTTAGGTTGTGATGAGGAGAGCCCAAAGCATGGCTCAAGCTGCATGGTCTCGCCCATCTATCAACATATCATCATGGTCGTGCATTGGGCCCCTCCACCGACCCACTGTTGTGAGTTCAAATTCTCCAGAATCATCATCTTCTAATACTGCAACCGAAAGCATCTCAACTGCTCTTGAATTCCCTGCATCTTCATCAGATGAAGCTACAACCGCATGGCATTCTGATGATTTTCACAATGAAGGGGCCAATGTTGACGCGGGAAGAAGTACTCATGAAGAAAGAATGACGGAATTTGAATTGTGGGAACAACTTGAACACGAGCTGTATGACCAAAGCGAAGGCCATGAGGAGGCTGACGTGGAAAAGGAAATGCGTGAAGAAGAGGAAGCAGCTATTGCAGAGGGTCGGAAGAATCCATCACCCGAGACAAAAGAAGCACATAGGTTTTTCCCAGCTGGTAAGATAATGCATATTGTCACAATTCCTCAAGTGGTGGAGAGTGGAACTGATGACGGGGCGTCCTCAAGTGAAAGCGATAATGATGAACTGGAAGACAAAGTAGGATTATTTTTAACCCCGCGATCATTATACAGTAAAATCAGATTATCACATAGTATGATAACTGATCATTTCATGCCGGTTTATAGAAGACAAATTGAGAAACTGATTCGGGAACTTGAGAAAGAAGATACATCATTAAAGAGTCATAGTAGCTGTGGAGAAATTGAAGTTGTGTTGTAAACAACCTTGTGTTTATAAGGGAACCAACGTTTTGTTGCTTTCTTCAGTTATCTTGTTGGTTTTAGTTTATATTTGATTCAAGAGGTTTTTCCTTTGTTATTTAGCAATTTTGTTTTTGGTATATGAGCAGAAAAATGAAAAAATGGAATCGAAATAACCTTATCAGTTGGCGATCTGGTAATGATCATTGGTTGCGTAGACCTCTAGGCAAACCTCCTTTACCGCCATTCATGTATAAAAACTTTGACCACGATCTTAACCTTTTTGCGTATCTAACATGCGAGCATGAGAAAATAGCATGAGGGTGGAATGGGTACTCACACCACATCATAGAGCATGAGAAAATAGCATGAGGGTGGAATGAGTACTCACACCGCATCATATACCTATCAATCATATTATATCATGTCATATCGTATTATTTGAGGATTTGAGCGGGCGGTTGGGGATGGGGGGGACACTCATCACACCATATCATAATTTTTTTTAATTACTTCAGAAAAATAAATAAATTACAAATTAAAATTAAAAACTACGTTAAAATAAAAATATATAAAAATATATTAAAACTAAAAATCTACTAGTCAAACTCCCAATCACATATCCGGATAGTTTGACGTTTGCGCTCAAGGGCATTCTTCAACATCGTCTCGCGAACATCGCCATGTGGTTCAAGGAAAATCTTCAAGTCCTAGTCCAGCGTTTCGCAAAACAACTTTCTCATTGTAAATAAAGCAAGGACAATTTTGATTCGGTTACTTTGATATGAAGCGCTTCTCGTTCTTCTTTTTTCTCCATTTCTTTCTCACGTATCGCTTTGTACTTGCTAATGGCCCCATTCAATGTTGCTTTGCTCGAAGACAACTCTCCCGTTGTTTTGCCTTTACGTCTCGGACCGGTCGGTGTGCCTTTCTCGTTGAGGTTGGGGAGGGGCTTGTAATAGGCTCAATTGAGCTTACTTATTAGCCCAATTACAAAGTTTAAGTCCTCTTTGTTGTTTAAATACCAAACTCCGCAACCATAACCTCTACCGGCTCTTATTTCGCATGGTTTCTTATCACCTTTCACGTCTTGATGCTTGTAAAACCTTTTTTTTCTCATAAATATTTTTGTATTTGCTTAAGGCTTTTAGGACGATATCCTCATCGTTGCTTCCACTCGTCCAATGATGTTTCTACATATTTGAAAACAAAAAAATTGTATTAAACAAAACTTGTATTACACAAAAAATATAATTATAAAAATAAAATCTAAATATATAAAAGTAAAAGTAATTAATTTACCATTTGAATATATATCCAATTAAAGTTGCACTCATCATTTGATTCGTTCTCCCCACTTTGAATTAAGTTGATCAATGGTTCGGTTTATCAAACCAACAATGACGCTAAAGTGTCAAAACACTTTCTTCCAAAACAAACCTCTTTTTTGATGATCTCCAACTTTAGGGTATTTGGATACATATATCCAACCCTTTGTCAATGGCTCCACCTTATTTTCATCCCAAAGCTTGTTAGTAGCCGGGATTGTCGATTTACATTTCAACTTAGATTTCAGTGTGTGTGTGGGGGGGGGGGGGGGGGGGGGGTGTTTCTTCCACTCGAATTTCTTCATCTTCACTTTCGTAAACTTGAAAATTATCTAAGGATTCATTATGTTCTTTCATTTTCTTCGGGTTTTTCTTATTGTATGTTGTTGAGGTGGGTTTTGAAAAAGATTTAGGATGCTATGGTAATTAGAAAATTGTCACGGTTGAAACGTGGGCATAGTTAGGCGGTAGACCGATGGTTGGGAGGATTTTGTAAAGCTTTTGAAGTCAATCGATTGATGTGGTGGTGGTGGGGGGTTAACGGTTGGTTCACTTGGACCTAAATGCAACTTCAATCTATCTTTTTTGGTGGTTTGGGCTTAGGATTTTGTAGATTTTTGTTGGAATCCATAATTTATATTTTTGAAAGAGTAGATGAGAAGTGTTTGAAAATTATGTAAAAAAATTAAATTACTAGTGAGTATTTATAGTGTAACAATTTTTTAAAAAAATGTGGATATAACCGTTGGTTTGGGGGGGGGGGGGGGGGGGGGGGGGGGCAACGACTCTATTTTTGACCGTTGGCAACAATCACAATGGCTTGGCACATAGTTATGCCGTGAAATGGAGGGGCGACGCGACGTGAAGGACCGGCGGGTGTTGCCACCCAACCCCGCTCCTTGTCGTGCCCCCCCTCCCCCACCGATCACTTCCTTCCTATAAACGCCTTAACCTTGAAGGTTAAGCATTACCTGACCTTGCTATATACTCTTGTATTTATGTGTATGCCTTGTATATTTTGCTTGCATTCGACTCAAGCTAGTGTTTCGGGAATTAAATTTCTAAAGTGAAGACAGTTTGGTAACCTCTTAATGGTTGATAGTTTTTTAATGGTAACATTTTAATGATTAAAAGATAACTTTAATGTTAAATGGTTAAAAAATAACATTAAAGGATTACATTTTAACCATTCAGTATTAAAATTATCTCTTGACCATTAAGAGATTATGAACCATTAAAAAATATTTTTTAATGATCATTAAAATACTTTTCCCATTTGATATGACTTGAGTAACCATTTGACGGTTTATGTTTCTAGATAAATCACTGGCGGATTCTTAAATCACCGGACGAGTTTTTATTTTTTTCTTTTCTTAAACCAAAGCAATTCATGAAGCGAACATACATCATCGAATATGATACAAACTGCTATATTATTTCTATTTTTATTGACAGTGTAATAAAATGAATTTATTAACATTTTAATTTCTTTTGTTTAAAAAACAAATAAAATTTTTTAAAGAACAGAAAGAGGTTGTGTTTTAATTCTACCACCCTTACAGAATTTTTTTTCCCTTTTCGAACTACAATTTTGTTTTTTTTTAAACATGATTCCTTTTTATGCTTATAAGAATTTAAACGCGTCACAACTGCGAGACAACACAACTAGGCTATAAAACTAATACCATTGAGACACTTGGATGCGGTGTTTTAAAACCTATACCAAACCGGTAAACTAGCATGGAACCGGTTCGGTTAGGGTTGGACTGGTGAACCGAACCGGTGGTTCAGACTACATTACCACATTTTTATGTAGTTTTTATTTTTTTTATATTTTAAAAATAACTTTTTTATTCATTTAGTACTCAAGAATTCATGTTTTATTTATTTAAATCTTCATACATGTGTTCTAAACGTAAATTATATATATGCTAATTACTAACTTTAGTATGCATTATGAGTTGTATAATATGTTTTAAAGAGTTGTACCAATCTTTTGTCTTTTTTTAACTCAATACTTTTACATATTTTATAATTTAACTCCAACATTATTTTTTCAATTTTGGTCCCTGTACTTTTTATATTTTACAAAATTTTCGTTTACGTTTTGGTCTAAATTTTGAGAGTTAACACGTTGTACCGTACGTGTATGGTCTAACATTTTTACGCTTATTTTTTCTGCGTTTACTAATTGTTTTACGTTTCGTCTGTGTAGTTTAAAGTTTTTATGTCTAATTTTCTTTTGGTTTTATTTTTTTTTGTTTTTTAAATCTTTTTAATACGAGATTTTCGGTGTTGATGGTCACTGACGGTGATGTGCTATTGGTGTTACTTGGCACCATTTAACACCTTCGCTGCAACACGGAATGCTTAATACTATTATATAATATATATAATATATAATATAATATATATTATAATTACCAAGTTGTATATACTTGTTTTCATGCATAAAATACAACCATTTATTTTTTATTTTTTAGTTTAAACCCAATAATTTTACATATTTTACTATCTAATCGTTGTAATTTTTCACTTTAAACTTTGACACTTATACTTTTCATTGTTTATAAAGTTTTGGTTTTACATTTCGCTCCAAAATTTGAGAGCTAACACGTCTTTAGGTGCACATGTGATTCAACGTTGTTATGTATATTTTTTTTGTTTAATAGTTTGTCTGAATGTCCGGATCCATAACCTAGTTATTTTATGTTTTGTTTGTAATTGATATATGTATATAGTTGTAACTAGCTTTAGTAACCCGTGTGTTACACGGGTTAAATAAATAAAATATTAAAAAGAATGAAATTTTATTAATTATAAAACATATTCTAAGATAAGATATAATTGAAATTACTTATTACTAAAGATATAAGTAATAAAATAATAATATTAACTTTTTAAACTTTTTGTTAAAAATACTTAAATATTTTGTTTCAAAACAAACCGTGTTAAAAAATATTCATTATTATAACTTTTAATTTTAATTATTTTTTATTTATAAATATTTTAGATTTTAAAAACACCATGTTTTAAATTCTTTTTTTTTTGTTTTTAAGTTTATTAAAAAATATTTTTAGTCTATAAAAAATTTAAAAATATTATGAGTAATTATAGTAATTATTAAATAAGAGAGAGGGGCGGGAAAAATTTAATGAGAATGAATGTAGTGATGACAAGTGTCCTCTTATTTATCTTTTTATTAAAGTAGAGAGATTTTTATGTTAAATATAAAGTCATCTTTGACCCGGTTTTAAAAACATTCTTTGGTGTGTATTTATATTGCCGTCTCTAGACTCTCGAGCAGGAAACCGCTTCTATGGCTTCGGAGCATCCGATTGCTTCTCGTAAAGGTCAGGTCACTATGATCAAAATCAATTACTCGAAGGACAGATTTTTAGTTTTTAATGATTCCAATTTTGGTTTCATTCTTTCCTACTGGTTAGCTTTTGCAGTCTTATTTGTTGCCTTTGATCTGCAGTTGTTGTGCATTTGAGGGCTACCGGTGATGCTCCGATTCTCAAACAAGCAAAATTCAAGGTACTCTTCACCTTAATTGATTGGGATCTTGTTATAATAACTCGTATGTTAAGTGTGATTGTCTTTATTGTTTGAACTCTAGGTAGTAGGTTTTTGAAAACCCTAGCTCAGCCCATACGTGGTCATTTAGTAATGATACTGTAATATGATCACTTGTGTATGTATAATGTAATTAGAGTTAAGAATGATGGAATGGATTGTTTAAATTTGCCTAATAACATCATCATGTTTAGTTTTTACTTGTATGAAATAATTTCTTGAATTTTAACACCACCAGAGGATATTCATAGTTAAATTTCAAGAACTTATGATTTTTAGTTTGTGCTTAGATGATCAAGAACTTGATTTTTGCTGCAAATTGTTTTGGTTGGCAAATGATAATAGGTCAATTAACTCCTCATATCATTGCTGTTGCACTAGTATTTTAATATACCAATCTTTGCTTATTATAATCAAGCTACAAACACACAGTTCATGTCATTATTAGTTAGGTAAAAGGACTTCTTAGATTTTCAGATCGCTGGAACTGATAAATTTTCTAAGGTGATTGATTTTCTTCGTCGCCAACTTCACAAGGAGACACTGGTAAGTAGTTCTTTATTGTATCCACTTCCAATTGCAATAATCTTCGATTACATGATTAAACGCCGCCCTCTTTATCCTTTCTCAGTTTGTTTACGTGAACAGTTCCTTCTCCCCAAGTCCAGATCAAATAGTAAATGACCTGTATGATGTAAGTTTCTTTATATGAATCTAAATGGTAGTTTTGATTCATGTGACATTTTTTTCTAGTAGACAAAGATAAGATTGACTGATGATCTAATCCGCTACAACAAATATAATCCATTTGTTATAATTAGCACACGTCAATGGAAATAAGTGGTGTTTTTAATTGGGTAGTTAATGTGATCTAAACTCTGAAGGAGATAGAATGATATGTTATTCTTTCATGTAACTGCTCATACTTTGGTGCTGCAGAATTTTGGATTTGATGGGAAATTGGTGGTTAACTATGCATGTACTATGGCTTGGGGCTAACTTGGACAATTTAATAAAACTTGTACAGCTGCAGAACTCGTTATAGTGGAATTTCATTTTGTTAATTTGGTTTATCTCCTTTGCTTATATTCAAAGTTGGTTTGACTATCTCATTTGACCAGCTCTTTAGCTGTGGATGGCTTTGCATTAGATAGTTGTATCTTCTTCCTAATGAAGTTTGTTTATCATTCAGATGGATATTCTGATGCTATTTCAGCCCTTACCTTTACATAATATAGTTTTGAAGCTTGTGCTCATACTTTCTGCTATGTTTCATTTGCTCACATAATATAACTGAGTCCTGAATAAGGGTGGCTACGTAACAGAGGGGTTGCACAATCTTTATCAAGCAAACTGCTGCTTATCACATGGAGAGAAAAGTACTGTCAAACAGAGCCAGTTTGGTTTAATTTGAGTACTTTAAAGTTTCATTTGGATAATTTAGGAATTGGGAGATAGCCGTCCAAATTAAGAAGTAGATGTTGGACAAGTTTCACCCCAGAAGTCAACTCCAAAGCCTACCAAGGACCTTTTGACCCATTCCAAAATTAAGAAGCCATCCACATTCAAGTTATCCTTTGAGCTCGACACGAGCTCCACCTGTGGTTGCTACATCCTTGTCTCTCAGGTTATTGCTGACTTTTTTTATGGCCTTTTCCTCTCTTGTAATTTGATGTCATCTCTTGTTAAATAATGATCAAGAACAGAAGAAGCGGTTGGTAGTAGTTTCTTTACTGAGTGAAGTAGGTAAATATTTTCATAGTTAAGTAGGGAAATTAATTTGGTTGAGGGGATTTACTTAGGGTACTTGTAAAATGACCATAATTTTCGTGGAGGTAAAAAATATTATTGGTGAAGGTTTCAGTTGGTTAATAACATGCAAGACTTAGGTCTTAGGGGTGAACAATGATCTGAAACTACCACCATGGACAAAACTGAATGGTTTACATAATTGTTGCGTGCAATTGGGTTTCTAGTCAGCCGTTTAGCAACTTAGAATGGGTTTAAATTGGTTTATTACAGTTCAGTTGTGATGTTTACGTCCACTCATGATGATCTGTTGATGAACTAGAGAGTGACATAAATCTAGGGGCGTACAACAGTTGAATACCGAAATTGAAGTTGAAATCTAGGCCTGGACTGGTGCTATATTGGTTTAGATTGTAGGGTTAATCTTGACGGGTTTAATGGGTTGGTCATTGGATATGGGCCGGAGCAGTGGATCGGCTGGAACGGCCGTTAATTAGTTTATGGTTTTTCCTAGATTTTACTATGGTTTTTAGGTTAATTTGTAGTTTGCTGGAGCACTCACGAGAATCCCCATCCGTATCTTACCCCTATAATATAGGGGGTAATTTAAGAAAATCACTTAAATTGTCACTCAATCTCATTCTTTAAAATGTGGATCAAGTTTAACGACTCATTTTTCATTACATATTCAGGAATTCACTATTCGTTCCTTATATCTAAATGGAAGAAAAAAAATGTAATAAAAAAGGAATAAAGAAAAAGGGGACATGATATGGAGAATAGAATGTGAGAGGTTTTAATAATATGAATATATTTTAGCAATAAATATTAGTTTTAGCTAAATTATACCGATGAGGATAAAGACCCAGATGTGAATGCTCTTAGTGGGTTGCACGTTATGGTAGTTTTTTTTTTTTTTTTCTTGATTGTAGAACTTAGTGGGTAGTTTTTACTAATATATGTAAGCATTGAGATTGAATGAAAGCGAGCAGGTTAAGTAGTATTAAATTTATGTGTTTTACATAAGTGTGTGAGATTGGGCCTGAACCAACATAGTATATGTTCGGTTTCAACCGGATCATAAACCATATTAAATTTTTTCTTAAATAAATGTTTTATTTATTAAAAAAAAAATTGGATGTTGGATAGGCCTGGCACCAAACCAAAATGGAATTTTTTGATACCATAGATGGGGGAAACTGAAAATATATATAATTTTCTCGGGTTTGTCATGTACATGTATTGTTTCCTTGATATACACTTTTTTTTTTTTTAAATCTACATTTGTAAATTTAACTTCATTTGATATTTATTGTAAAGTAGATTTGGAAATTGAGGATTTCAAGCAAAGATGGTTGTCACAATCCCTAATAGATAAAGATGTATAAAACTTGGAAATAGAGTTTGGGGAAAGAGGTTTTATCGGAACAAGGACACGCAAATTGTCTTTTTGGCACAAACAATAAGTTAGCTTTCGTTTTGTCGATGAATGATGGTGGTGAAGTTGAGAGAAGCCAGCTAGGCTATGGTGTTGACGAGGGTGAGTTGGGGATCAAGACATGTAATAGATTTTGTGACTTGGTATTATGGGGGTTATATAAATCTGATACACATAGATTAATGTATGAATTTGAAAATATCTAACTAATAGCTATAAGTTGAACGGATAAAATGGGATATATAAAAAGCTTATCTTTAACGAACAGATTACATAAGAATCAAATTCAAGAAAAAGAATTTCAAAATCCATTCATTATCAATTGATTTCCAAAGTGCCTCTGTTTTACTAAAAATCAAAGAGATGGATTGATTGATTGAGTCTCTGGACCCATTTTCTTTGATTCAATCAATTCCCATAAAATTAAAACCTCCTGGTTTCTGGTTTCTGGTTTCTTTCAACTTTTTTTTTTCTATCTAAAAAGCCATGGGAATCACTTTACTTTTCTTCTTCTCCGCTCTTATCCTATTTTCTCCCTCCGTTAATTCCCAACAAGAAGAATTTCAGCGGTCTCCTCCACCACCCTCACCTCCTTCACTCCAGCCACCACCACCACCACCACCTCCAAAAAGGCCTCATCATTCTCCAGGTTCAACAAACACCTCAATATCATCATCATCATCATCATCATCATCACCATCACCATCATCATCGTATCATAAAAGACACCACCCACCGAGGAAGCCCAGTATGGGAAAGAAAATTGGATTGACGTTCGTCGGGGTTGCTGGGATCTTGCAGTTGTTTGTGGTGACTTTCTTGTTAATTCAGAGAAGGAAATTGATCAAGTCACATGACAGACATTAGGGGAATTTTTCTACTTCTATAATTTTGATTTCCCCTAGTTGATTTACTGACTTTTTTCTTTGTTTATTTGTCAATTTCATTCTGTTAATACCGATTTTGAAGATCCCATCATTGTTTTAGTTTCCACATTTGGTGACTGTAAATTGGGTAATTTTTGTTATATAATTGTTTAGACTCACATCAATCACACCACTTGAAAGGATCTTGTTACTTCTTCATTGTTTATGCTATCTTCAAACATTTATTCACAACCACACTAAATATGACACTATTTGGTGATTACTTTTGAGCATACACAAATCTTCATACAGCCGTTGCAATGAATTAAGATTGAAACCTTAAGTTCACTTGGTTGTTATTGTTTAACTTTTGGTCATCTCTATGGTCCCCGTACGAGTTATGTGTATCCCTTTGGGTTAGCAGTGGGAATTATGATTTTCGGATATTAAAGTATGCTTCATACTTGTGACTTTAAAGATTTTGAATATGTTGGCAAAGTTGATAGCATTGCAATGATGGGTAGTAGAATTTAATCATTTATGATGCTTGTCTTACTAATCAAGAATCATATCCATATCGGCTGCCTAAGGTGTGTTTGGATGAACCCGAATTTCGGGAGTTAAGATTTCAAAAACAAGATCAAGATTCAGAATGTGGTGCCTAATGCATAAGTCATTTTTGTAATATTTTTTGGGATTTTAGAAATTCTAACATGTGGGGAATAATCTACATAGTGAAAATAGATGAAGATAGCAAATGTTTGTGGGAGATAGACACCAAGGAGACAGTTCTTGTCTGAGTGTCCCTCTACAAAGGACTGTACTTTTGAAGCATCCACCTGCCAACTCTATTCAGCACATTTCAATATTAAACATAACTTTGAATCCGAGTGAATTGGCATATTCTCGGTGGAATTTAAACTACAAATTTAAAAAATTAGAATGCATTGATTAAGTCAACCATTGGCTTTGACTGGATGTACAGTTGAATTGATTCATCACAAGGTAGATAGATGCTGAAATAACTTAACAGAAGAGCAGTGGGATTGGATGGTAGTAATACTATTCAGATTCAGATTCAGATTCAGACATATGAAAGTGGAAACAGTGGGGGCATGTTACAATTTCTTTCTTGACAATGACAAGTGAATTCCACACACTTTTACCCCCCAGGCCCCAACATGTAATTCTTCTGTTTGTTGCCCTACCACTCTAACCTAAAAAGCACTTGCATGGTTCTGTTAACAATGACATTAAACAAACATTCTTGAAAACAAAACCTACTAATATATTATTACTTCCTTCCTGCAATTATCAGTTATTGCATGATGCTACTACTACTACCTCTACCAGTAAGGTCTTGGTTTGGACTGAAAAAGATCTTGGGTGGACAAAGGGGATTTTGGTGGGTCAATGAGTTGCTGTTGTTCCCAGTTATGGTCATGGTTAGGATTGAGGGTGGCTTTTTGTTGTGAAAAGAAGTGGTGGAATGGTTGTTTACTGGTTGTTTCATCAACTTTTGTGTGGATTTGAGTGCTGGATTTGATGGCTTCTTCTGATGGCTTTATGAAATCAGTGCCCATAACAAAGCAATGCTGCCCTTGTGTCTCTTCCTCTTTGCTATGCTGATCTTTGAGGTTTTGAAAGTTGAAGTGAGAGTAGTTATGATGACCAGATGACAGCTTTTGTGCTGTGGTGTAAGGATCATTTAGTTGGAAGTAAGCTGATCTCTCATCCTCCCCTAAATCCTTCATCCCTTGCAAGTGCCTATTTCCATAACATCATGTCTACAAGTAATTAAACACAAGAAAACAAAACAAAAGGACAAAACTAGCTAGAAAGAATTGGAAGACCTGTAATCTTTTAAGGTTTGATGAGAATAGGATGAAGACTCCATAAAAGTGGTCTGAAGTGGAGGGTAGGCATCAGAATGAGAGATTGATTTGGAGATTGCTGTTGAGGGTGAGGAAGAAGCATTAGTCAGAGCAGTGGCAGTAGATGAAGATGAAGTAGAGAATTCCACAGGCTTTCTTGAACGATTTCGACCTCTGTGCATGTGTCTCTCACAGTATTTGGAGTCAGGGTAAGCTTCTTTAGAACACCTCCACTTCTTTCCATCTGTTCTTCTGCACCTCCCTGGTTCTAAATCTATCTTTCTGCCATACCCACCAATCTGATACAACTGATGATTGTACGGAAAGCCCCCTTCCCATACTCCTACTGCAACACAAGTAATTAACCATATTAAATTAAATTAAATTAATTAGCAGAAAAGAAATTAAAGCGGTTTGATTTGATTATGGGATGTATAGTAGTAGCTTACAGTTAGAGGTGATGTGCTGGTTAGAGAGTGATGAAGATGTGGAGGAGTTATACAAACTTCTTCTGACAGAGGATATGAGATCAGGAGGCACTGGAACACCTGAAACCATGTATTTGTAGATTAAAGCTTGTTGTTCCAGTTCTTCCCATTGTTCTGCTGTGAACCCATTTGTATTTGGATGACTGCTTGTACCCATCATCATCTTGATCTCTGTCTCTTTGAAATAACCAAAGCTATATTATTTATTCTTCTTATTGTTAGCTAGGGGAGATATATATGTTTATAGGGTATATGGAATGACTCTAGAGAACACACTCTCTCTCTCTCTCTCTCTCTCTCTCTCTCTCTCTTACACGCACAGAGAGACATACTAGCTATACATACAGAGAGAGAGAGAGAGAGATGATGATGAAATGAGTCTAGTGCACTGAAGTGGGTAAATTTGTTGTGTTGCTGAGCTGACTAGCTGAGGGGTGTACAGTGCACTACACAACACTAGCTACCTCTATAGGCCTGTCGTTGTTTGCTTGCCTTACATCTCTATATTTCTGCCACCTTTACGGAAATCCATATAACACATGTACACACACACGATTTATACAATATAATATATAATATATGTGTGTATTATATATACTGTTGAATTTATCATACATACAAACACCGACTCAAGATTTATTAATTCTTCAGTAGTCTAATAACTACATATACGACAACTTTTTGTGTATTCACCAAGATAAAAGCTTCCCCTTGTAATTAGTTATGTACTACTAGGGTAGGTATGTAGTAGTAATTAAATTTATGTGAGTTTTTATATCTTTATTTACGTGTTACAACTTGCATCACCCTGCCTTGTGTTATGAGTCTAGAGCTGAACATATATATACTGTAGAGATATGTGTAAATGTTAGATACAGGTACAAAATGGAATGTTCTATTTATATATGTGTGTGCCCAAGCCATATAGATGTAAGAATTGTTGCTTCGTAAATTATACATTAGCTATATAAAATGCATATGCATAGTTAATAACAATTGTATGGTGACTAATTTACTTGTGATTGATATGTTGATGAAACTATCTTAAAACCAAACACACATGCATTTTTACCCAATCTTTTGGCTCATTTCTTATTATGGAAGAGAGAGAGATAGAGAGAGAGAGAGAGAGAGATTTGTTTAGTTGCATCATGTCCAAAGATTATTGAAATACTTCATTTTTTACCATCCAAGGGATTGCCATTTTACCCGTTGCAGAGGAGGTGAAATATAGATAGATACACATGACTTTGAATTTTGATTGTTGATATTAGTTATATCATAAGTCAAGTTAAGTTAAAAAAGTAAAAACGTGAGATGGATGGATGTACGTACGTTTATTGTACAAATTAACCCAATAACAAATTATTCGATCTGGTAGGCGATAGAGGGCAGGGATGATTACCTCCATTGTGAAAAGCAAGAGTGAAGAGATAGATGGGTTTGTGCATTGCATATTTTAGGAGTTTTGAGGGGACTGTTCAAACCCTGCACAACGTCACATGCAAACCCAAAATACTCACAAACGTTGCTAGCTGTATATATACATATATAAATAAATATAAATTTGTATTGAATTGGTAAGTAAGGTAATTGTGAGGGAGGAATAGGAAGTTGGTGGTGGTGAGGGAGGAGTATTGTATTTGGCAGTTTCTTGACGTACTCACTGGTCCCTAGCTAGCTAACACCACCTCCATTCCTGCAGTGTTGACTGCCAAAGATACCTCCATCTTCCTCTTTCTCCCTCAGGTCAAATCAATTTAATTCATGCCCAGTGTCAGGCCACCACACCATAAACAGAAACAAAGCATGCCACCACACCTGTATTCCACCACCCTACCTTATTATATCTCTTCTACTCATCAATATTATATTATATACTATTACTCCCTCCCTCTTCTTTTTATTCAATTCTTATATAACTCTAATCGCATCTACTTTATAACCCTATAACTATTTAAATAAAGTTTTGACATTATATATTCCTACTCTATATCTCCTCATGCCGTTGAGATGGTTCGCTCTCATTATCCACAAACTAAAAATAAACATTAACAAGAGACTTTTTAACATAGACAAGGTACGTTGTTGTGTTTTTCCTCAATCATTTAAACCAAGACACGACACCACTACTAATTATAGGGCTTTATACAACTAAGAGCATACGAATTACTTTTTTTATTCTTATCCTTATAAGTATTTTTTTTTAATTAAATAATATTTTTTATACATTTATCATAACCGTTTTTTTTTCTACACTCACAATTACTTTAAATAGTATTAAAAATTAATAGGGATGGACAGTTTTATTACCAAATATACAAATGAACAATAATATATTTTTTTTCTTTACTCGTTATAAATACATAAGAAACTTACTATGAATGCTTTAAATAATAACTCACATAAACAACTTTGCTAAAGAGACATTAGCATGATTAAGTGATTCCCCTTTATTCAAGAAGTGAAGAATTCAATCCTCACAATATATATATATATATATATATATATATATTTGTAAAAGTGATAGAAAGACAAAAAGTTGCAATAATAACTAAGAAAATTTCAAACACCCCACCAACCTTGTGGTTATAATTGCATTGCATAAGGCTCCAATTCAATTTCAATCATTCCTTCCTCTGTCCCTCATGAGTCAACACACAATCACATAGTTAAAGATGTGAAAAAAAAATTGGTTTAGGAATTAAAACTCGTTTCAAACTCGACCTAAACTTATAGAAGGTGATGTATAAGGACGAGATAAACAACGTAAGATCGACGACTCCACTTACCGATGAGGAAGTTGTTTACGACAAATACCTACACAAGTACATAATAGCTCGGGTTACAGCAAGGACTAAAGGCCAAGTATTCCAAAAAATAATATGGATTACCACTTCTATATTGTTTTTGTAATGTATTGCGATTAAATTTTTACACTTTAAAAAAGTAAAAGAAAAATGTTGAAGTTAGTTTGTTTAATTTGTATTTGTTAAATAAAAAATTAATTAAAATAATAAAATATTTTTTTTTTATTAAAAACCCCTCTGAAAGACCCAATCTATAGTTTAGACCCGACCAGCTTTCATCTTCAAACTGGTTTTGACCTACACAAACCGGTATTTAAAATGCCTGATCTATGGCTATACGTCTCTCTACACATAGTGTCATAGTGACAAGGAGAATTCGAGACGTACAAATGGTTCAACGAGGCCCATCATAAAAACCGCCTTGTCAAAGCCGGTGGTCTGAAACAGGCCCTATAAGATTTTAGCAACTTTCCAAGTTCCAACTTTAATTTGGATGGAGTGATTAATAAATAGTTAATTAAATACGTTTTTTTATCCCTAAGGTTTCATAAAATTGTTATTCGAGCCGAAAAGTTTGAATTTTTCTAATTTCATTCAAATGTTTTACAAATATTGCCATTTGAATTTATTTAACTACTCCCAATTAACACCATTAATATTTTCTGTTAAGATTCATATATTAGGGGTATTTTTGTTAAAATAATTACAAAATAAAAAAATCAACTCTACGTGAGGGCTTTTATACGTTCAGTCTTGTTTGGTAATCATCATTGCGATTTGAATCCACTAATTAGATCAAATAACATAGTGACACATTCATTCTTTAATTAAAGTTGAATCAACTTCATTCATTTAAAGATTGGTTGTAGTTTTTAGTGTTATTAATAAGCTATTTTTTAATGGTTCATATTTTTCTAATGGATAAAAATTAAGTTTAATTCTGAATGATTAAGAGATAACCAACCATTAATGTGTTATCTTTTAATCATTCAGACTTAATGTTATCATTTAATCATTAAAAAAGTATGAAATATTAAAAGATGACATTTTAATGACTATTAAAAAACAACAAAAACCTCTCACTCAATATAAATGTCAGGTTGAGATGCAAAATTGGTCCGAGGACCGGCCATGATCTTGAAGCAGGCCCAACATGATAAAGGATCACGTTGCCACGTTGGTAACTTGATATAGTTTTGAACAGATATATTCTTACCAACATATTAAGCTATAATCAATATCAAAATAATATTATTAATAATATTCAAAGTGAACAGAAAAAGTAAAATAGTGTTTAAAAGAAATAAAGTCTGGGATGTTAATCTATCCTGATTGTTTAATTGAACCTTTCCAGACAGGATATCAATCGTTCATGCTCATTATAACCCTTCAGACTTGACTCTCCCATCACTACTATCAAAGAAAAAATCCATCACTGTAAGAAAAACCCCGATGAGTCAGGTTTGAACTTAAAAACTTTAAGATTCCAAGCTCTATCTATCACGGTGGTGTGGTGTGGTGTGATATGGTGTGATGTGGTCTAAGCACCCCTCCCACTCTTAGGTACACCTTCCAATAATGATATTTACTTTTAAAGCCTAAACAACATTAGAACCAATAAGACTCAAGCATATAAAGAAGGTATTTGAAGATTAATACAAGTTGTGCTCATATATATAAATTGAGCTTTATAGTTTGTCCTATGTTGATACTCCAGGTTGTGAACCCCTACCTACGCTATTACTTGTATTTTTTTTATTTGACTTCTCATATTATTAAAATCCATTTCTTTTCATACCAGAACACAAAAAAGAATATTTATTATTTGAGATTTTCTAGATGAGTACGATAAAAGTTTAGAAAGTGTTAATATTAGAAGGTTGGTTAAATGTATCTAGTACCTTTTTTAAAACAAAGGTATTTTAAATTTTTTTTAACAGCAACAAGGGTATATTAGCTGTCTTTTGATGTGAAATAAAAAGAATGTTAATATGTCACAAGTTGAAGATTTTTTTTTTTAAATTTTTTTAACAGCACAAGTTGAAAAATGATAAAAGTACGTAAAAATGGATAGGGACAGATTTAAGATAACCTTATATTAGCCAACCCCTTTTAGAGCATCACAGTGGAGTCCCTAAAAATATGTGAGTGTGTTTGGTATAAAATATGAAATGGTTTTCAGTGGTTGTGAGTGAAGAAGAGAGAAAATGTTATTGTGAATTGTTATATTTGAATAATCACTGTACAATCCTTATAAAATTTTTTAATATTTTTGAAAATGGTTGTGAGTGAAGGTTAGAGAAAAAAGTAATGATAAGGGTATAAAAAATATTATTTAATTGAAAATAAAAAATAAAATATAATGATTATTAGTGTAATTATATGGATAAAAATAAGTAATTCACCGTAAATGCTCTTACTCTCATAAATTTGTGCAATTCAAACTACCTGCAACGAAAATGTCAATTGTAGATGTTTTTTCACATGACATGACATCCCATAATCAATCTTTATAGAATCTTTAATGTTATATAAAAGCGACAATCACGTTTGAGAGTCCAAGAAACCAGGCTTAAAGAAATGCCTTCTGAATTAATCCGAAGAATATTTAATTTAATATTAATTAATCCCACTAAAGAACAAATCTGCCGTCTAGATACCAAATCAAACCAACATAAACCAACCAAGATCCATCCAAAATTTCTGTGCACTTTCTCATTTTGCTAATGTAAACCCAAATACAACCTATTAAATTAGATAGCAATTACCCAAAACAAAAACACCATATCTTCCAAAAAACAGCACATCCACCTCATCTTAATTAACACCCCCCTCCCCCCAAATTATTATTTATTTATCTATTCCTTAACCACTTTCTAATCACACACTTTTCCTCTCTCCTAAGTCCTAAGAAGAAGAAACAACAACTTACCTTGTTGGAGGTTCAATGATCAAGCAAGACACCTTGTTCCTACCTTGTTTCCCTCCCAACACAGACCCTAATCAAGATACCATGTTCGCAGACTCGGTTCCCAACCCGACCTCTGATCCCATCTCAGATTGGTTGCAAGATTCAGCAGCATCCTACATACCATCTTTTCTTGATGACCCCTTTGCATCCAACAGTATTATTGATGATGATCGCTGGTGGGCTCAGCCTCAAGATCTTGACCAACAACTCTTCAGTGCTGCAACCGCTAGCACTGTCACCAGCACAAACACAAACACAAACACAAACACAACGTTAAGAAACGCCGCTGCACCTTCTCATGCTCTCATGCTTTCCGATCACTCCAAACACCTGACGACCGACTTTTCCAAGAAACGAAAAGCACCGTCATCCGTACACCTTAAGAAACCTGTAACCAAAAGGGGTCAAGGGAAGTCAACCAGGGACGGCTGTAACAACGATACCAAAAGCGGTAGGTGGGCCGACCAGCTGCTCAACCCGTGCGCCGCCGCTATCGCCGCCGGAAACGTGTCACGTGTCCGGCACCTGCTGGTTGTCCTCCGTGAACTGGCGTCGCCGACGGGAGACGCCAACTACAGACTGGCGGCTTATGGGTTACAGGCGTTGACCCACCATCTCTCCGCCACCAAACACCACCCTGTCAGGGCGGCGGAGGTGGCTCCGGCGGCCCACAATTTCTCCAATGTGAATCCGAAATTCTTCCAAAAGTCTCTCATCTATTTCAATGATATTAACCCATGGTTTACCATCCCGAACCTCATCGCCAACAGCTCCATCCTCCAGGTGTTGTCGGACCATGACCGAGCGGGGTCCAGTGTTAATCTTCACATACTTGATATTGGGGTCTCTCATGGGATTCAATGGCCCACGCTGCTAGAGGCATTGAGTCGCCGGCCACCACCACTGGTTCGACTAACAGTGGTAACCCCAACACTCGACAACACCCAAGTCCCTTTTGCAAACAGCCCGCCCGATTACAATTTCACCTCATACATTCTCCGGTCTGCAAATCAATACAATATTAACCTACACATCAACAGAATCGACAACTGCCCTCTACAAAGTCTAAATTCCCAAATCATCAAATCATCTCCAGAAGAAATCCTAATTGTGTGTGCTCAGTTTAGACTTCACAATGTAAACCACAGTAATCCAGATAACAGAACCGAGTTCTTGAAATCGATGAGGAGTCTTGAACCAAAAGGGGTGATTTTGAACGACAACAACATCGACTGCAGTTGTAACAGCTGCAGTAGCTTCGAGGTGGGGTTCGCGAGGAGGGTGGATAACTTATGGAGCTTCTTGGATTCAACAAGTGTGGCGTTTAAAGGGAGAGATATGGAGGAAAGAAAGATGATGGAAGGCGAGGCTTCAAAGGCGTTGATCAACACGTGTAATATGAATGAGCGGAAGGAAAAGTGGGTGGAAAGGATGATCGGCGTTGGGTTCGCCGGAGAAGTTTTCCGGGAAGATGTGATGGACGGAGCTCGGGCGTTGTTGAGGAAGTATGACAGCAATTGGGATCTGAGAGTGGACGAAAGAGATAAGTGTTTGGGTTTATGGTGGAAAGGTCAACCTGTTTCATTTTGCTCTCTATGGAAAATACATGCAAACGCTAGTAGTAGTGACACAAATGGTTAGAACCATCAACAAACGAATAATAAGGATGCTAAATTTACAGTATTTCCATTCCATGCATTATTAATATTATATATTCAAGGTTACTCAAATGTCTGACTCTCTCGAATTAGATTTGCAAATTGACTTGCCACTTACCATTATGTTTTACTAGGCCTAGAATTGCTCACTACTTATGACAATTGTTAATTTTGTGGTTTGAAATGAATTACTCTGTTGGTTCAGCCCCCTATACACTCACAAAAAACTCCTTTGGAAAGCACACATGTACACATGAAAATTTACACCAACAAAAAAGGTTCTCTTTGCTATTCAATATTTCAATATAGTTCATTCATTCACTTCAAAAACCAACTTACATCAATATGCAAACCTTTTAGGGGCATCAATACGTCCGGTCTTAAATGTCAAAACTCAACAATACATTTATTATTGCTGGACGGTGCAAATTAAAAAATCATAATGTATTTGGGCCTTTGATCAAATATGGCCGGGGCATAGGGGTCTCTAAACTAGTTGTTTTCGTTGGCTATACGTCCAATCGTAAACGAACTTGAAAATTTCTCACCAACTCAAGCACTACATGAGCTCAAAAATCATGTTAAACATATGACCGCAAACACGAATACATATTAAAGAGTTGACATAAACATAATATGTTCGATCCGAAACAGTTTATTTATTTTATTCATATTTGTACTTATAAAATGCATATATTGTGATTATAAAATCTTAATTCAACTTTTCTTTTAAGTCTTGATGTTAGGCATAACACCTGATCAGTTTAATCTATAATACAACACATTAAAATAAAGATCAACTTAAAAAAAAGCTCAAGCAAATCCAGCATGACTTTGACGCAATGTTTAACCCGGCATGACCTTAACACAATGTTTAGCTAATCATGTCTGGCGCTTCCTCCCAAACCAAACCATGTGATACCATCATACCAAGAATCTAAACCAAAATATTTCATTATACATTTGTGTCACAAAGTCGACCACACCCCTGAATGGACTCACTCAGTTGTCCTTTGCTTGAATAAGATGATAAGAATTTAAAAAAGAAAAGTAACGTCCTTATACAATCGCATATAACAACTATTATTAAACCATCTAAATATCAGAATAATTGTTTCCTGCATCCTTACCTACACCTTCCTTTGGAATAACCAACCTCTCTTGCAGCATAATTCTGTACAAAGATTGGACCAAATATTTACAAGTAAATAACTAAACTATTTCCCCATTTCGTAAATTAAACATGTTATCATAATTCTATCTTCATCTTCTCCAAGCAACCCTGTTACCAACAGTTTTTTGCCTACTTGTTACAGGCAGCCCTATCTCATACATTCGTTGAATTTCTTCCCTGTATTCAGTTAACGATTTATCAGGCATTTTGGGACTTAGTTCCACTACATCCCCCATTTTCAACTTGTAGTTAAAATCATCCACAGCTTCATGATTTACTTTTGGCATTAACTCCTGTTTCACTGAAAACCCATACGGGGTCAACCTACAGCTTCCCTGACCAGCTACAGCGACAAGATCCTTCACAGTTGAATTTGCAGGGAATTCTTGCACCGACATCTGCCAACAATGTTTCTCGATTATTTTGATGCATGAAACAGATAAAAAAATTTGTTTACAGGACAAAAATCAGCAGGTGTGACAGAATAGGCAGGTTAGATAACAGGCATACGTTTCGGTGCGGGTCAAAAATGGTTTTGGGATCAGCCTGAAAATATTTATGGACCAAAAAAATTATATTTTTTTATAAATAACCAGAGCATCTGAAAGGGTAATGAGGTTTTATGCATTAAAATTTGAAGGACACTTAGCAGACTTGGAAGATACATTTCCTTGAGTTTTAAGCTATACTTTTTTTTACCCTTTTCACCAATTAGAGATGAACAAAACCCAAAACGAACTATTAAATACTGGTAACACATATGGGTTGGTCGAATGACGGGTCAAAAAGGTAATATTTATACAGTTTATTACACCTTTCGTCTTAATTTATTAATATGAATAATTACTATGTCAAATATAGTTACAGATAGTGAATTCAATGAAAAAAAAGTGAATAAAATGCGTAGTACGCTTTATGCATTTTAAATAAAATTTGGATGAATTTCGACCCGTTTTCTATTAGGCTACCTTCTCTCAATTTACCCATTTGCTCCATCATAGATATAACACCACCATAATCAACCCATTATACATAAAAGAGTGGAAATTGGCAGCTGTAATTTATCTATCAGTTAACAAATCAAGGATCTGACAAATTGTTGAGCTTGTAAATTACCAACCTTGTCATTCTCAATCACAATGATAAAAATGGGTCCGTCAGATCCACAAGAAGGTTTATAAGAATGCGGGCAATCTTCGGAATGAAAAGGGAATTTGCAGGGTGGTTTCATAGCATCCGTGTATCCAATGGATGATTGGTCTTTCATCATTGTCTCACACTGCCAAGTCACTACCCAACGTGCCCATTCAACCATTTGTAGCACAAATGAAGAATGCATGCAATCGCCTTCTTTGTATCTCCAGTGAGCTGCAAATCCAAACTCTGCTTGTGAGTGCATTTCTTTTGTTCTGATTTGAACTTCAAGTGGGACCAATCCCTTTCCCAATACCACTGTGTGCAGAGATCGATAACTACACAATAAAGAATAAACAATAAACTTCGTGTTTAATATAAAACTAAATTATATTATACAGGTGGATACTATGCCAACATACCCATTACACTTGGGGTGACTTATGTAGTCCTTATATTTTCCAGGTACTACAGGCCATAACCCATGAACAAGCTGCAATGCTTTATAACAGTCCTCTACATTTTCCACAATCAGCCGTAGCCCATGGATGTCATGAATTTCATCCATACTTAACTTTTTCCTACACCAAAAAAATGCAATTTCAACAAAAAGACAGTAGTACTACTTTTACCACAAAACAATGCAATATTGATATGTTTCAAATAAGTGAATTCTAAATGAAGTTTTCGTAGTTCTCCAAAATCAGGACTTTTTAACCCAAGCTTAGCTTACAGAGAATATCCCCACTAAATAGAAAATAACTTCATACTTTCTCAACAGTTAAGCAACAATGTCAAATTAGGCATAGAATAGATACTGACTTGCACTATACTACCTATTTAGTAATCAATTATTTTTGTATTAAACAATGAATGACTTGTTCAACCATTAGCAAGTCACCTTTTTTTCTGATTTCTCAAAAAAATACTAACATGCCATTTTATTTACCATCTTGACATACATGTAAATAGCAAGTGGCATCTGGTTTGACATTAAATAAATTCTAGTTACTATAAATTTTCAAAAAATATTAAATTTGTAAATATTTTTTTTCATAGAAAGGTTTTTTGCATGTATTTCATGCAGTTTACCCAAGAATTAAAGAGAACACATTCCCTGATATTATTGCATAATCAGGTATAAAGTTCACTGCTAGTGGATTTCTGCAGCTTAGGGTAGTGTGAAAACAATGTGTTTCTCAAATATACAAACAACATGTCATACAACAAAAATGTAAAAGTACATTTTGCAACAAAAAAGTGAACGTGAATAATATGATGTTGTGGGAGAAAGAGACGTACTTTAGCATCTTGCAATGAATGCTATACAAGCTTTTATGTCGTCCATAAAGAACATGATAAGAGATAGATCCATCCTTAAGGGCTTGCCTCAACTCTTCAGCAGCAGAGGTGACCATTGTATCATTAAAAGACTTCATAAGTTGGGAAGATAAATCTTTGTAGTGATTTGGATTGATATGTTTGAAACAAAGATTTTCTAACTGTTCCTTCCAGCTAACAATTCCCAAACGATTTGCTAAAGGAGCAAATATCTCCATAGTCTCCTTTGCAAACCTATATCGTTTACACATGGGTAAAGCATCCAGTGTCATCATATTGTGCAACCTGTCAGCCAATTTTATAAGTACAGCTCTAGCATCAGCCATTGCAAGAAACATGGTGTGCATACGATCTGCCTCAACGGTTCTAGTTGCTGTATTGCTTTCACGAGCAAGCTTACTCATTTGACTCAACTTGGACACCTGTATATATGCAACCATATAATTGAGAATTTATATATTTATCTATGGTAAGCTAATCCCTACAAATGATCCAGTTATAAAATGCACAATAAAGATTTCAAAGTCATATACAATGCATGCCAATATGTAGAAATAAGACATTAAATTTGTAGACTCTTATGGTCTTACCCCTTTAACAAGATCCGCAAGCCCAGGACCGAAAGATTGGAGAATATAATCATAGTTCATAAAAGAATCGTCAAGTGTGTCATGTAGAAGCCCTGCGGAAACTACCATAGCATCGGCACCTATCGTCGCTAGCAAACAAGCCGTTTCTACACAATGTCGTAAATAAGGATCCCCACTAGCTCGCATCTAGAAGATCAATATCATAACTTTAATACATAAAAATAATTAGATCTAGTAAATTTAAGGAAACAACACGGCCACATTAGTTAATAACTTGGTACCTGGCCTTTATGTGCTTTTGCAGCCTCATGAAAAGCTTTGATAACCAGCTCATCCTTGAATATGTCGTGTTTTAACTGGGCAGCCAATAGCATATCTTTAGCATAGGGCTCGGGGTTTGGTTCTTTCAAATTACTATCATCCATAACAAAAGTGAGTTCTTCGGCTAAGTTAACATTCATTCTAAAACCAGATGAATAATCAACACACGATCCTAACGCGTGTGTAACAATGCCTCTAAACAACCGTCTGGTCCCAACACGAACAGGACCATCTCTTTCCGGCGAAAATCTCATAGACGGGGTGCTACTTAAGGAAAGCGGGCCTTGAATCACGGAAACAGGACTCTGATGAAAATGATCCCGTTTCAAACACGACCCAAACGACGAGTAGGAGAATGAATTGTTCATCTCTTCACCACCTCTCAACGACGTCAAGTCTTCCGCTCCGCCGGAGGAAAAACTCGACGAAGAAGAGAAAAGCGAAGACAGGCCACCGACGATTGTTTTCTGCGACGACGAAGCGGTGGCCGTTGACGACGACGACGAACGGCTGTTTAGATCAAAATCACAGGATCCATGAGAATTGATCTGGCATGGATACGGTGCTGAACACATACTGCTAGGAGGACTTGCGTACAGTGCCATTGTCGGAACCGCCATGATTGAACAAACAGATCAATTTCGTGAAATCTAAAGCCTAGGTTTTGATCGTACACACAGAAAAGGTAAATTGATTGAACAAACGAATGAAATCAAGAGAAAGCGGATGAGTATTGAAGATGAATTACAGTATATACATTCGAATTTATGGAAGAAAAATTAGGGAGATCGACGAATTTGTTGATGTGAAGAAGGTCAATGGAATGAAGAAAGGGGGCTCTTTCCTGTTTTCAATTGGAGATTTTTATTATTTGTACGCAATAAATAAATAAATAAATACAGGAAAAAGGAAAAGAAAAAGATATATGTTGCTTAGCGGCAAGGCGAAGAAAAGGGGTGGTAAATTACGGCATTACCCTTTACAGTTACCTAAAATAACGGAAACTAAAGAAATCATTGTTTCTCGAAGCACTTTTGCAATCGGAGCCTTGGAGGTGATTTTACCAATAAATTAGTTTTAATAAATTCATGTATTAATAAATAAAATATTAAATAAAATAAAATTTTATTAATTATAAAATAATATAATAAGATAAGATATAATTAAAATTACGTATAAATAAAGATTATAAGAAATAAAACAATGTAATCAGATTTTAAACTTTTTTACTATTTTCCAAAAAATAAATTAAATATTTTGGTTCAAAACAAACTATTTTAAAAGTTATCATTTTCTAAAATTTTCTAACTATAACTCCCAATTTTAATTAACTTTAGTTTATAAAAATTTTACTTTTAAAAAAACTAATTTAAAGTATTTTGTTTTTTTAGAAAAAGTTTAATATTTTAGAAAATACTGTTCAACGCTTATAAATTTTTTAATATTTTTAAAAGTGGTTATGAGTAAATTAGAGAAAAAAATAATGATAAAAGTATAAAAAGTATAATTTAATTACAAATAAAAAAGAAAAAATAATAATTAATATAATTATGTAGATAAAAATAAATATTATACTCTGAATGCTCTTATGTGACAGATAGGAGCTAAGAGTTGAGAGGTTCAAAACCAACATTTTGGTTTTGCGGGGTTTTGACTGGATGGATTCTAATTATTTCCAGGTGATGGTTTGTGACTTTCGGATGCTCTAATTATGATTAAGATATTGTTAATCTGGATAACACCAAATAGATACAGATAGAATGACTTATTTCTTTTTGAAAAATGAGGTTTTATTATTATTTTTTACTCAACTTGAAAATAAAATATTACTCAAAGAAAAAGAATATATACTTGAAACATGACTTTCTGAATACTATGACGTTTATTTCTATTATTATAACAATGATTGTAGATAGATAACGTAATGGCAGTGTTGTTACCATTGTTATTAACCGGCAGAATTCTTCGTCACGTTTCCCTCTATTTAGGCATTTAGAATAAAATAATGATTATCTTATCTCTTTTATATGAACGATTTTGATAAAGTTCATGTTATTTATTTTTTATTCAAATTGAGAAATTGAAACAAGGTAAATAACTCATAAGAAAAAGTGATAACAGTTTTAAATAGATTTTGTAAAGTAGAAATTAACAAGGTAGGGTGGTGTTTATTTTTTCAAAAAATATCTTTCTGACTTTATTTACTTACGGATCACGCGCAAACATTTAGATCTACAAAGTGTTTGTTTTCTGAAAAGCTTTTCATTAAAAAAATATCTTCCTTACCCTGTTTTTGTGCGGACCTTAACCTACCTCTTCATACGTCTTCTTTATTTTCTTCTCAAACCTTAAACACAATTGACCTCCATCTCCATACCTCCACCTCCCTTCTTCCATCGAAGAAACTGGTCTTACTAGTTGTTTCATGTGTTTTTTAGTTTTAATTGAATATTAATTTATTAATTTGTTTTAATTGGATAATTAGGGTGTTGAAAAATACTAAAATACCCTCATATTTAACGGAGTTTTAACGGTGTTATTGGAGTGGATGAAAATGACAACATTTGGTAAACTAAGTGATTGAAATGACAAAAAAAAAGTTTTTTGATTGAAATGATAAATTCAATAAAATGTAGGGGATGAAAATACCATTTTACTCTAAATTTATATCCAATATGAAACTATTTTTAATGATTTCAAAATGACTATTTTTTTTACTATGAACTAGTAAAATTATAAGTATGTTGTGTTAAGTGTTAAAATCTGTAATACTTTAATTTTATGACACGTATGTTACTACCTAACATGTTAAAAAAAAGGTTATCATTGAAAATTCAATAAAAACAAGCAAGTCTAAAAGGACAAAAAAGGTATATTAAAAAATCACATTAAACAAAATCATAATAACAACTTCGGCTTGTACATTATCACATACAAATCAGTATTGAAAGAAATTTACATAAACATAGATAAAATAAAACGTGTCTCAAGTTGTAATTTCAGAATTTTACAATAATAATAAAAGTATAAAACGGAAGGGTGGAGTGAGGGGGCTATTTGTAAGTTGCATCTTCTGTTGTTTTTATTTTTTTTGTATATCAATAACGTTTTTTATTTTTATAATTTAACTAAATATCATATTTATTTATATTTATCTTCATCTCTATCTAAAACTTACTTATAGACGTTTATTTTACTATTGTTTTTCTTGCTTGTACACTCACAAAGAAATATAAAAAATAATATGTCGGTCGAGTTTAAAACATTTTTATGTTTCTCTTTCTTTACAAAATTGCAAACAAGTTGTAAAATTATTATAATTAGGTAATAGAAGTTTAAAACATGTTCTAATTAAATTACTCAGCTTTAATATTTTATTTAAATTAAAGGTTTTAATATGTTTTTTATATCATGTTTTTCTTTTTTATTTCGGTTAGGATATATTTTTTCCTTTTTTCATGCTAATTTAGAATGATGACGTGGATTTTAGAATTTTTTATTTTTTAATATAATTAACATCTTTTTTAAAAGAAATTAATAATATTACATATATTGTAATTACGACTCCCATATATTCTCCATCATTTAATTCTTGACACAAAAGAAAAATTAAGGCTGACTTGATTTGATGAAGTAGTGATTCAATTTAGGCAAGATATGAAACGTAATTATTATTTTGTGATAGTTTACTTAAATTAATTAATATTATCCTATATATTTAAAAAGCAATTGAAGAAATAGAAGAGTTTATATTGTTTTGATATTGAACACACAAGTTTTCATTGTTTGCATTTTGCCCCCTTTTGTGCTTGGTTTACTTTTGTGGGTTTCGATAGAGAGTTTGTGAAAGGGCGTTGAGGGTTACCGTCCAGGGAGACAGTAGCCTCGCCAGCTTGCACGACTTCTTGCGCTGGAGGCGTTAGCCTTTCCGGCAAGACCGATGTCTTCGGCGTTAACCATTTTGGCATGGCCGATGTTTCCAGTTGATGTGTGGAGTCTGAGACAGTCGTGTCGAGGCTTTAGCTTTCCTACATGACCGAAGAAACGGTGCTGGTGAAGAATAAGGATACATGATTTGCAAAATTTTCTGGAAATTGCGGTGGTCGTCGATAATGTTAGTGCAAATTTTATGACTAAAATTTTGTTTGTAAATTAGCGGGGGTAATTGTAGTCAATACTTCACCTCACATGTTTTTTTATATGTGTTTTGAGTTGGTTTATTTTTCAATGTAAATTTCGTTTAGAATCGTGTCAAATATAACATATTTTCATTTGACGACAAAAATTCGAATTACTCTACGTTTTGACGTAAATTCAGTTTGGTAACGAGACGGGTCGATTGTAGTCTTTGGTTTATCACGCTGTGTACGCCGCCGTCGTAACGCGCGGCCGGTATAAAAACTAGTTGGTTAAATACAATAAACAAATATGGTAGTGACGCGCGTAAGCGAGAAGTATGAAGACTCGTGGCTGGTAAGCGATGGACGGATAGAGACACGTGGTCAGAAGTAGCGGCATCTACTTGGACAATCTTCTTGAAAACTCTTTTGTAGTTTTGTATCATAAAATCTTAATTTTCAACCTTTGTTTTAGTTGAAATTTGAGAAGGGATGAATGTGTGTATATATTTAAACTATTGAATTCTTTTATTTTGATTGGAAAATATAAAAGTCGTTCCATATTAATGGTATTTATTTGCAAAATTAATTCATAATACTTCTATCTCTATTTCATGGAGATACAGATAACTATATCTCATTTTAATTTCTACTTTACAAACAAGTCTTTATTTATGCAAAGGGGGTTCTAAAACAATATTTATAGAATTGATTAAAGCAATAAATTTTTATATAATATAAATGAAATCTAGCAACATTTTCATATTATAAGTCAAAGCCTTGTAATCAAACACATGTTTTGTATACATATTCTTGGCCGCATTGAAAGATTGTTTAGAATAAAAGGAAAAACACCATTTGTTAACGGAAGTAATCTTTTTTTTTTTTTCTAAAGGAACTATGCAAACTAGAACAGGGGATGATTCATTATATATATATAAATCTCAATTGTCGGTTACTACAGTAACCTGGTACAAGAAACACTTCACATAGTACCACCCTGCAATGCAGGGTTAAAGTGATTTTTTTTTACTTTTTGCTGTTTTCCTCAACACATTAATATGGTTATTCCGACTAAATAAACAAAGTGAGATTTTGTCCTAGCGGTAAGCTATTTGTTTGGGGAAAGCGAGGTACTGAGTTCGAAGCTTAGTTCCTCCTTTTTTGGCCTAAATATATTTTTTTCTCATAAACGAAGAAGCACTTACGTATACTTTATTCTCGCGGCGAAGCGCGTGCTGGATTTACTAGTTATATATAAAATCACAAATAATATCCAATTCATCTGATTTATACATTATACATTTGTTTGAAAGAATGTTACAAACGTCTACAAATGTGTGTATATATTTAAACTATTGGATTCTTTTATTTTGATTGGAAAATATAAAAGTCGTTCCATATTAATGGGATTTATTTGCAAAATTAATACTTCTATCTCTATTTCATGGAGATATAGATAACTATATCTCATTTTAATTTCTACTTTACAAACAAGTCTTTATTTATGCAAAGGGGGTTCTAAAACAATATTTATAGAATTGATTAAAGCAATGAATTTTTATATAATATAAATGAAATCTAGCAACATTTTCATATTATAAGTCAAAGCCTTGTAATCAAACACATGTTTTGTATGCATATTCTTGGCCGCATTGAAAGATTGTTTAGAATAAAAGGAAAAACACCATTTGTTAACGGTAGTAATCTTTTTTTTTTTCTAAAGGAACTATACAAACTAGAACAGGGGATGATTCATTATATATAAAATCACAAATAATATCCAATTCATCTGATTTATACATTTGTTTGAAAGAATGTTACAAACGTCTACAAATGTGTAAGTTTAATTATTTGATTTATACATTTGTTTGAAATTTGTTACCTGAAATAAAGATAAGAGATTGAGAGCAAGGGTGAGATCAATAACGTATCGGCACCGAACTGATACCATATTGAAAAATACGGATACCAAAAATAAGTACAAGTGTAAACTGAATACTATATTGATCATTGAATATATTCGGTACTGTTACCATTGAAAATACTGAAGAGTACCAAATCGAATGTTAATGATACCGAAAACCTGAAAAAATGAATATCGATACCGATACTAATGATGTTCGGTCGGTACCAATTCGGTACTGTATCGGCACTCGGTAAAAAATAATCATACCTAATGTAGAGTATGTTAACTAATTGCAATGAAAAAAAACACTATAACAAAATGAGGATAAGACAACTCTTTTCATATGTTGCATTAAACATTAAATAAGTTATAATAAACCTTATAAAAGTTGCATTATCTTACAAAAACATTTTTATTAAAAGTTCAACAGATGAAGTTGTATTAGATTTAAAATAATTATTTTGATTAGATAATATAGTTTTTTTGTTAGCAAGTACAACCTTATTATTAGCAAATACAATATTTTTCGAAAAACTATTTCTTAAAGATTGTATTAGGCTTGTTTATTAATAGCAAAATCATTTAACTATTACGATTGTATATGCAATTTTAATTAAAGTTTTAAAAATAAATTAGTAATTTAGACTGACTTTTGTAACTCCTATAGTATTTATGAGGACTAAATATGAATTTTGAAAAGAAGGGGATTAGGTGTTGAGTGAAGCAAAGTGACTGGCCGGGTTGTCCCCCTTCCGGCCAGTCAACGATCTCAAGTAAGGAGCTATGTGTGCTTGCTTGCTTGCTCGTTTGAGCAATGTTCCTCACGCATGCCAACAAAAATCTTGATCAAAATAATAAAAAGAAACCAAAATGCCATATTTGCAAACCCAATGACGATGTTTTAATTGATTCATAGAATCATGAAGGCACATGCTCTATTTTCAAACGGAAGGTCGAGAAAGACAAAGTTGTTCATCCAACAAAAAGAAAACGAAAAAAATCCATTAACATAAGCTTTCATATCGTCGGTGAAGGTTGACGTTTTCTTCTAGGATGTTAATGGTGTAGATTGCACCAGCCCATTTACATATCACCATCATTTTTGACTTTTAAAATTTTTTGTTTCAATTTCTATATATTATTCTTTTAAGGTGTAGATGTAAACATATCATTTTATTTTGCTATTAAAATTACATTTATGGACAAACTAAACTAACGTGCTAATCTATATTTAGGCAAGGCGTATGGGTCTTAAACTTAAGTGTTGTCTCACTCGCAAAACATGCACACTAGACATTGAGAAAATGATATGTATACGTAATTCTATTTTTGTATATTCGTACTTCTTTTAAGAATCGTTTACGTCTCTAGTTGATTATGAGAGCGATGAATATACCTACAATTTATTTAATGTCACTTTCTTTATGTGTATTCGAGGGAATATAGTGCCAAAATCCTCCCACCGAACTTTGAATGTTATAACATTAAATAATATCTTCAATTGGCATGCAAATCACGTGAGAAAATCACTATATTCTAAATAGAACGATTTTGCTTTTGGCTTTTTTAAATTATATTACATTAAAAATATATAAAGCTATATGCTAGTGTATGTATATGTATAGGTGATGTTAGTTTTTATCTCTAAAATTTGTTGTCGTGGTTGGAGCGTAAAACAGGATGTGAAGACGGTAAGTGGGCATTTATAAGCGTGTACTTATAAGCTCAAATGACCCCTCTTAGTTTTCAAGGTTTTCGCTTTAAGATATAGATAGTTTTATTGTAACTAGTGGAAAAGCCTACGCGTTGCGGCGGTACGGTTGTTGTGTGATTTTTTGAAAATTCGATTTTAGTCAGTATCGGTTTGGTACGTTATAATGTAAATTAAAAAATCAAAATATAATTATTGAAAAATTGAATGAAAGAAAAGAATTATGTATATTACAAAAGTCTTTAAGATAACTATATTATCCCAACAAGATTAGTGAAAGCATGGATGATATTTGTGGTCGAAAATCACTTATAACCTAGATTTTATGGGGATTTCGTTTTATGAATGCAGTTTAGAGTTTTATTATCATCGGAGGCAGCTTTCAGTGGTGATTTACATAGACCGGAGAAAATTAATGGAGAAATTGTCACAACAAATTACAATTTTGATTGTTATTGAGCTTTTAACAACCGGCAAGGGAAATATGAAGATGGATTATTGCTCAATCACAGTGAATGAACAAAATTGAAAGTAAATGGCGGTTTTGTTTGGTCACGTGTATATGCTTTATCATTTGTATTATAAGCATCATATATTATATTTTATTGTAAGGGTCTAAATAAAATAAAATGTTTTTTTTTATTTAAGCATGATTTTTCATATGGGTGTTTTAATCAATATGTAAAATTATCTTTCAATCCTCTTTTCATTTTTATTATAAAAGATATAAATAAATATAAAAATTATTAAACTCACAATATGCCCTTAGAAAAATTAGTATTATAGTTATTATAAACATGAATATATATATATATATATATATATATACTTAAATTTAAATAAAATAATACTTAATTTAAATAATATTTAGTTATAAAAATATAATTAGTAAATATAAATTTAAATGTTAATTTATAGTATCATAAATAAAATAAAATTTAATAAAGTGAATTAAATAATATTATATTATTAAATAATGTATTAATAATATTTATTAAATACATGAAAGAGACATGGACAAAAATGTTAATGTATATAAAATTTAATTGATAAATTTACCATATTGATCATAAAGTGTTTTAAAAGCTTAAACAATTCTCTATTCCACCCATCTTAAATATCTTGCACTACTTTGTAAATGTTGATTCAAAACTTGTATGTTTGTCAAATTTACATCTTTATCCATAGAGATTTATTATAAAGTAATATAGATATAAGTATTTAAATAAAATAATACTTAATTTAAATAGTATTTAGTTAAAAAATATGATTAGTTTTTAAAAATTTAAATATCAATTTATATTATTATAAATAAAATAAAACTTTAGTTTTAAAAATATGATTAGTAATTATAAATTTAAATGTCAATTTATATTATTACTAGTGGGTAACCCCGCGCGTTGCGGCGGAGTGAACAATTTACAAGTCTATACTTGTTATATTTCACTTAATTTATCAATTGTTTTGTTTTATGGTTTAAATCTCTTATACGGCTTATGATTATTATCATATGTTAGAGCTAACATATTGTTACATAACTAATTAGCATTAACAAAAATAGTTGAATGATTCAACTTTTAAGTAAACATAAGTGTTAAACATGATTAAAGTTTAACGAATATTTTCAAGAAAATTCACATTCGACGTAGTATAGGTTAAATTGCTTTAATACAACAATGAAAAGATTTGTTATAACATTAGATATTAAATATAGATATATTAATAGAAAACCATGTGGTTTATTTTTTTGAAGCAGAATGAGAGTATAATAGAAAAATTTCTTATAATATTAAAGATTAAAGCTTGCAATCCTTTATATGTTATCTTAAAATTATTGCAAAATTACAATTTTGTCTTAAAAAGATGTTTATAGACAGTAATAAACAATAGATGATATATATATTGATTATTATTATCATCATATTATAAAAGTATTTAGTAATTATATAGTTAAGTATTCAAATAGAATAATACTTATTTATAAATTTTATTATTATTATTATTATTATTATTATTATTATTATTATTATTATTTATTATTATTATTATAAAAGTATTTAGTTAAGTATTTAAATAAGGTAATACTTATTTATAAATATATGTTAATTTAAAAAATTAAATAATATTTAATTTAGTGAATTAAATAATCTTACAATATTAAATAATGTATTAATCAATGTATTAATTACAAGAAGTTTATTAATAAGGGGTAAAATAAGAATTATTACGTTGAACAATTATAACTAATGCTTAAAAAGTTATATTAGGTGTTTTAATTTTTATTGTAAAATTACATTTGTATCCTATACTTTTGCTTTATATAGAAGTATAGTGGACATCCGCGCTTCGTCGCGGTTTGATTTTAAATGTATATGTGAACGTCGTAATGATAGTTTTTGGGATTATCATGATTTTAGTTAATTCAATTATATAAGCGCTCAGATTCTCATGTATATCTACACATGTTTTAGTTATTCGTTATTATATTATCATGATACTATTATTGAACATATGATATTTTATAAAATATGGATTTCAAGTAAAATAAATATGTTAAAAGTATTTGAATAAAAACTATCATAAAATGTAGAACATTGTATCATGATTAATGATATGTTATTATTATATTGTTACAGATACAATCACATGATAAAATTATATTATTAAATTTTAACACAATATTGTTGTTGTTGTTGTTGTTAACCTTTTAATAAAAATAATCATTACTATTAATATTATTATATTTATTATTATTATATTTTTAAACGTTTTAATAATATGTCATTTACTAACAAATTTAATCATAAATACTAAAATTATCGACTACCCAAAATACCTGTAGAAAATATAACTATTAGTTATTATAAATATTAGTTGTATACTTAATTATTTTAATAGTATTTAATAAATTTAAATGTCCTTTTCAAGTATTAAAAATAATATAATATTAAATGTATTGAATTAAATAACATCATATTATTAAATAATGTATTAATAATGCATATTAATAGTGTATTAATTAAAATAGTTTATTAAATAGGGATAAAAATGGAACTATTGCATAAGCCATTTGTACTCTATGCTTAAAATATTGTATTAGGTGTCTTACAATTTAAGTAAAATTACTATTTTGTCCTCCTAATATGCATTATATAGTAGTATAGATAAATAAAATAAAACTTAATGAAGTGAATTAAATAATATCATATTATTAAATAATATATTAATAATATGTATTAAATAATACAATAATTAGAATAAGTTAATTAAATGGGGGCAAAAATAGAATTATTGCATAAAACACTTGTACTCAATGCTTAAAATGTTGTATAGGTGTCTTACACTTTAAATGAAATTATTGCATAAAACACTATGTGGCATTTTAAGTTTTTAACTACTTATCATTTATCACATAGTCTTAAGGGTCATGCTTAACAATACTCCATGTAAATATATAAATTGTTTGAGATGTTTTTACTCTTGATCACAAGATTATGCTCTCATTTACTTGTTATTATTGTAACTTATCAGAAAATACTTAAAAAACAATAACTCCTTATTGTTTGCTACTAGTTGTTGGAAACATGTCACAGCCTAATCGGTCCATTAGTATGGGATATAATATGTGTTGATTCATGACACGAATACGACACATAAATAGTCAGATACTGACTTGACATTTATAACTTGTATAGAAAGCAGGTCTTGATTTGGGTTGATCCGTGTATCCCTTCGTTGAATCGACTATTAATCAAACCTTTTAAACTTAGAATAAATAAATTCACGGTTAACCTTCCAACCTGTTTATGACCAATATGACCCGCTTAAATCTTGATTACAATACATTTGAAACTAGCAAGCCTATTACAAAACTATTAACCAATTTAAATACACTGATCATATAAGTGTTGCTAAAGTCTCACTAACTAAATTTGTCTGAGCAAGGGTTGATATGTTTAACATGAATAAATATATGATCATGTTATCAATTACTGTTAGCATGCCAGTTCTCCACATTACCACCCCTAGTGTACAACTTGCCCCTCTAATAACCCGCATGCAAAGGCATTTTTTTTATTAGTATGCTTTATGTTTAATATAAGTAGTTTCATTTGTGTTTGTTACGTCTTGGTAGCTTGGGATATTGTGTTTGTCCTTCTCTAATTTCAACTAAGAACACTAAAGTACATAATCATGAATAATAGCGTTTTCAAACGAACTAAAGCATATAAAAGCGGAAGATATTGGTATATGGTACCTTGCTTAGTTGCTTATAGTTGAACCGGCCCATGCCATTGGGTTAGATTTTGGACTCTTGGTTTAGAAAGACAGCAGTTTGTTTTATATATCATCTTGATGATTTGAAGGGGTTGTTACTGAGCCCAATTTGAATGGCCCAATGTATCATCCAAAGCCTTTTGTTTTTTTATACTGCCCAAGCCCCAAGTGCATACAGCCCAGTGTCCAGTGGCCCAATGCCTACTACTTACATGGACCTTTTAATTTGGTTCAGATCGATCTTCACAAGTCACAAGTAATTTTTAAATTTGAATTTAGTTAAAAAAGTTTAGAAAAACTTTAAATAGTTAATCAAGTAAACTTGACGACCAAGAAAACAAGTCCATGAATAATTCTAGGCCATTTGCAGTTAAAATCAACATTGGAAAACTTGATGCCCAAGTAAACGTCCTGTGCAAGTTTTTAATTTCCGTGTATTTCAAGCATGAAAACAAGGCGTTTTCACTTTTGAATCTATCATAATTAATTAAGCTAATAAAAGCAATATATACCTATTAAACTTTTAATTACGAATAATGTATTAAAATTTTAATCATGCATCACATGTAGAACTTTTAATTATATATAAGACAATAAATAATTGTCACAGCATGCATATCAGTCTTTGTTGATTCATATGTTTTAACGACAGACATTGTACTTGTTTCATTTCATATTTTGAACAAGAGATGCGAAAAGTAAAGTGACGTATATAAAATAGATATTAAAAAGTATGTTAACAAAAATATTATAACAAACAAAATAGCTACTTAAAACTTTTTATATGAAAGTAAAGATAAACATCATATGACATAATATTTTGAGAAGGGAAACAAAATCAACAACATATTACAAACTCGTAACAATAATATACTCTTTTAACAAGATAAATATCAAGAAACAAGTAAACAGTATCATGCCATATAATAAATAAAAATTCATCTCTGGATATATGTTAAAGTAAATCAATTCGCGGATTCAAATCTCATAACAATCATTAATATAGATTTTAAGCATATTTATTTATTATTTAGAAAATCTTGGAGTGAAGAAATTTATAAATTCTGTGGCAAGACATTCAAAATTAGACCCTATAAATACATGGATGGGTTTATGAGTGGCGGTGTGTTTAGTCGATGTGTTATTGAATAAAACCCCAGTGCTTCCTTCACTCGTTAAAAACCTCCTCAAATCTCTAATCTTTCTCTATTTTCCTATCACTTGTTGAATCTGAAACCCTAGACGCCGAAAAAAAATTGTTTCTTGTTGTTTTTTAAGTCGATTTTTTCATATCTGTAGACAAACCCTAGTTTCTGTGAACCAAGATCGGTTTTGCAGATACCAAATCCTTCTCTATCGGAAAGGTAATCTAAGTATTTACCTATTTAATTCATTCGTTTTGTTAATCTGGTGATTTACATTCAGAGCCGTTTAAGGAATCGGATTGAGTGCTCTGAGGTTTTGCGTTAGGGTTTAGTATTGCATAAGTTTGTTGAAATCATATATCGATGGACGATCTGGAAAATGCGATACTCATCATCTTCGATGAATCGGGGACCGTTACATCCGTATTGAAGTCCCAAGCAGTTGCATTCTGTCAACAACTCAAAGACAGTTCATCAATCTGTAGCATATGTATCGAACGATTGTGTTTCTCGAAGCTTGTTCAGGTTCAGTTTTGGTGTTTACAATGTTTGCACGAAGTGTTGCGTGCTCGCTACTCTGGAATGAGTACAGAAGAGAAGAATTTTATTAGGAAATCTGTGTTTTCAATGGCGTGTTATGAAACGCTTGATAATACCAATTCGCTTAAGGTTTTGGATGGCCCTCCTTATGTAAAGAATAAACTTGCTCAAATATTGGTCACTCTGATCTATTTTGAGTATCCATCGATTTGGTCTTCGGTTTTCCTTGATTTTATCCCTAACTTAAGCAAGGGTGGCGTGGTGATCGATATGTTTTGTCGGGTTTTAAATGCTCTGGATGATGAATTGATCAGTCAGGACTACCCACGAACTCCAGAAGAGGGGGCCATATCTGTCAAAATTAAGGATGCAATGAGGCAGCAGTGTGTTGGTCAAATTGTTCATGCTTGGTATGACATTGTGTCTTTATATAAAAACTCGGATTCTGCGTTATGTGCATTTGTTCTAGACACAATGCGGAGATATATATCTTGGATTGAAATTGGTTTAATTGCAAACAATACTTTTCTCCCTTTGTTATTTGAATTAATGTTGGTTGAAGGATTACCTGATCAACTCAGATGTGCGGCATCCGGTTGTGTTCTTGCTGTGGTTACAAAACGAATGGACCCACAAGCAAAACTAACCCTTCTACAAAACCTTCAAATGAGCCGGGTTTTTGGGTTAGTAGCCGGTGATAGTGACTCTGAGTTTGTATCAGGGTTAGCCTCTTTGCTTACAGGCTATGCTTCTGAGCTCCTAGACTGCTTAAAGAATCTGAACAGCGCAGATCTCAAGCAGGCTTCAGTTGATCTTCTGAATGAAGTTTTGCCATCAGTTTTTTACAAAATGCAGAACTGTGAGATTGACACAACATTTAGTATTGTGCAATTTCTTTCTGGATACGTTGCCACTATGAAAACTCCTTCTCCATTGACTGAGAGTCAACTTTTTCACGTTGGTCAAATATTAGAGGTGATCAGAATGCAAATCAGATATGATCCGATATACCGTGATAACCTTGATGTGTTAGATAAAGTGGGAAAAGAAGAGGAAGATCGGATGGTGGAGCATAGAAAAGATCTGCTTGTGTTGCTACGTAATGTAGGCCGAGTAGCACCAGATGTAACCCAAATATTCATTAGAAACTCACTTTCAAGTGCCGTGGGGTCATCACTTGATATTAATGTTGAAGAAGTCGAGGCTGCTTTATCTTTATTCTATGCATATGGGGAATCTTTAAGTGAAGAAGCAATGAAAACGGGTAGCGGGATCTTGAGAGAACTTGTTCCAATGCTTTTATCAACTAAATTTCCTTGCCATTCTAATCGTCTGGTTGCATTGGTGTATCTTGATACAATAACAAGATACATGAAGTTTGTTCTTGAAAATAATCAATACATTCCTTTGGTTTTGGCTGCGTTTCTTGATGATCGGGGTATCCACCATTCAAAAGTTAAAGTTAGTCGAAGAGCAAGTTATCTTTTTATGAGGGTTGTGAAACTTCTCAAATCAAAGCTTCTCCCTTTCATAGAAACAATCTTGCAGGTATTGAAAGTTTAACTTTTTTCTAACTGTTTAGGGATAAATCAATATAGTTGAGGCCCCAAAGTATTGAACTTTTTTCTTTTAAGGCTGCTTGAATGTTAGATTTAATTTATTGGCCACCAGTATGTATATCTTCTCAGTTATACCATTTTGGCTAAAAATAGCCGTATGATTAGAATGCCTTTAACATTTTGACAACGCATGTAAGATGCATTTAAATTTTCATAAATTTTAAGAGCATTTTTCATCTTACATAATGTTCAAAGCTGGAATTTGAGTAAATTGAAACCAAATACACATTTGGGACACCTATTAAGTAGAGATATAGTACATGGGTGGCATAAATGAAAACAAGCTGAATACTTGGTGTATTGTTTACTACAAATAATGTGATGTAATATGTTATTTTGTACAGAGTTTGCATGATACAGTTTCTCAATTCACAAGTATGGATTATGCTTCAAAAGAGCTTTCAGGATCTGAAGATGGCAGTCACATTTTTGAGGTAATCATAGGATGTCTTTTTTTTCATTTTCCTTTTATAGTTCATACTTCATACAATTTATTTTTTGTTATTACTTTTTGTTTACAGGCAATTGGCTTGTTAATTGGAATGGAAGACGTGCCACTAGAAAAGCAGTCAGAGTATTTGTCATCTCTACTCACTCCTCTTTGTCAACAGGTCAAAGCTTTACTCTTATGATACAATAGACCAAATTAAGTTATGTGATGATGATGTAGAACATGAGTTTTTATTTGAATTATATAATTATAATGTGAGAATGTTGTAACGACTTAGGTTGAAATATTGATTGCGAGTTCTAGAGTTCAAAACTCAGAAGATTCAACATCAAAAATTGCCAATATTCAACAAATTATCATGGCGATGAATGCACTGAGCAAGGTTTAAATATGCAACAAATTATCATATTTTTACTTATCTTAATTCCATTTTAATTGCTTTTTGTGTATTTTCTTATGAATAATGATTTAATATCCATGTCCCCATGTTCACAGGGGTTTAGTGAGCGTCTTGTAACTGCTAGTCGTCCTGCCATTGGTCTCATGTTCAAGCAGGTTGGTAATCAGGACTATTTGTCATTTTACACATTTATGTTATAATTTTCCAGCTAATTTTTTCTTGTTGGCACATGCCGTATTTGATTTGAATGATATTTTAGTGCTGTGGCTTCTGCACATTTTTGTTAAAATATGTATCCTTCGTAGGGGTGCAAATGAACCGAACGAACACGAACAAGGCCTTGTTCGTTTTCGTTCATTAAGAAATAAACTTGTTCATGAACTGTTCACGAAGACTTACCGAACGGGTTTTCTTGTTCGTGTTCATTCATTAAGGAAATGAACATGTTTATGAACTGTTCACGCTTACGAACACAAACGAACACAAATAAGATCAAACGAAAACAAATAAATGTTCATGAACATGACGAACACAAAGAAGTTTATGAACACAAACGAATACAAATGATCACATATTTATTTTAGAATAAAATCAGCATTTTCATAATAAAATTTACCAAAAATAAATAACACACGTTACATAAACATCCAAAAACACTTGTGGACATAATTATCATAAAAATAAATAACACAAAAATTAAGAACATAAGCGAACACATTAACGAACATAAACGAACACATTATCGAACGTTCACGAATGAACATTAACGAACACATTATCAAACGTTCACGAACATAAACGAACGAACACGGCTTGTGTTCATGTTCGTTCGTTTAACTAAACGAACGAAATTATCTTGTTTGTGTTCGTTCATTTTCTAAACGAAAGAACATAAACGAACTTCCCGCCGAACAGTTCACGAACTGAACGTTCAGTTCGTTTGCAGGCCTAATCCTTTGTGTTGCTAAGTAGGATTCTCGTGTCACTAATAATCTCCCATCTCTAGATTTCACCCCTAAAGGAATTAATTAATCTCACATTGGGTACCAATTGCTGTCTACGTTTATAACTGTAATTATATATTTTCTCATGATGGAAAATTGAAATTTGTTTCTTAGGTCCAATCATTGTATCAGATAATCTAATTAATGGCCAACTTTAACTACAAGTTGTATTTGTTTGCAACTGCAACCGACATAATGTGTTGTTATCTGTTCCTTTTCGTTACAGACACTTGACGTGCTTTTACAAATCCTCGTGATTTTCCCGAAAGTTGAAACCTTGCGTTCTAAGGTGCGGTCAAGAATTATTATTTTTGATTCATTTATTATTCGTATAGATCATATTACAGGGAGATGGTTTCATTAAACTTACAGATTTTGTTCTTTCTGCTATAAAATTACACTGATCGTCCTTACTTTTGGAACTTGTTTCATAAAGCGTCCTTTATTTGGATACTCATGTAGAAGGCACATGGATGTTCCTTGTACATCACATTAAAGAGCTATTATATAGCCATCCAAATTAACGACCATTTGTGATAAAAGTTTCAGCAGTATGGGCCATCAATTGTTGTTTTTTTAAACTAGAAAGGGCGAATAATGGAACCATAAGGACTATTCAGTTTAATTTATAGTTTTGTTCATTATTAGTATGTTTCTGTGTTTATTTTATTAGGCTGTTCTTATCTGATTGCTGCCCATATTTTTGCTCAGGTTACTGCATTTATTCACAGGATGGTAGAGACTTTAGGATCATCTGTATTTCCTTATCTTCCTAAGGCATTGGAGCAGTTACTTGCTGAAAGTGAGGTAATAATATATAATACTTTACCTGATTATAATATTTTCTCTCATGAACTATAGTTTTTCAGTTTCATATTATTGCATGGCATTTCAAGGTAAACAAGTGGATTAAGGGTAAAAGTAACATTCTCTTAATCAGAACATACATATCTTAAATTTTGTGGTTTTTGTTTGTGGACAATTATTTTGGGATGGAGGAAGTAATTGTTTTTGGGCTTTCTTGGGTATTAAGTCAGCAGCTTTTTGTGCTCTAATTATATTGTGCTGTTCCTATGATGAAATTTATTGTGTTTTAAGCATTCAATAACTATTGTTGTGGATCTTATATTGCGATTCTTTTTATTGTCTGATTGGTTCCCTTTCATGTATGACCATGTATAATTTGTCATAGGCATATGTATAAGGGTTTTGATTTATTAAAGATATTTATCGTGCAGCCAAAGGAACTCGTGGGGTTACTTGTATTATTAAATCAACTTATTTGTAAATTTAATACTTCTGTCCAAGATATTTTGGAGAATGTATATCCTGTTATTGCCGGTAGGATATTTGGCATTCTGCCAAGGGATACAATTCCTTCTGGGCCAGGTAGCAATACCGAGGTACATAAACAAGCTAATAAAATTTCGATTCATACTTGCATATAATCATATGACTTAACCTTAAAAGGTTATATAATTGTTTTAGGAAATCCGTGAGTTACAAGAGCTTCAACGAACGTTCTATACCTTTCTTCATGTGATGGCAACACATGATTTGTCTTCTGTGTTTCTTTCTCCTAAAAGTCAAGTCTACCTGGATCCAATGATGCAGTTACTGTTGTTCACTTCTTGTAATCACAAGGATCTTGTTGTCAGAAAGGTAAATTTTATTTGATTTTATTAACACATCTTTCTTTTCTGAGGCAAGCTTCACGACATTGAATTATAGAAACAAATTTTACTTTTTTTTCCCTTCTAATTTTAGCAATTAACTTTAAATTATGCGTAAAGAAAACCGACTTCTGTTTATTATTTGATTTTAGCAACCAACCACATTTGTAGTAATTTTTCGTACCTGTAAATTGCTAACTTGTGACTGATTGTGGACATGCCATCCACCACATTAGATGTTAGATTGCAAAACAAAAGAAAATGCTTTTGCATTCTCTAATTACCAAGTGTCTGACAAATTCGATTCATTTTTTGAATTCTTGCAAAAAAATAATTATTAATTGACACGTCAGATGCCACGAAGCATACCTATACACTAAAAAACGACAAATAAGAAGTCCACAAATTTTGAAAAAATCAGCAAAATGATGATGCACTACCGGTTGAACAAGCCATCCATTGTAACAATTTGTAATAAAATGTAACTTGGTTTCTAAAATAGGTGGAATTGTATTTTGTGCCTAGTTTAAAGTTGGTTCCGAAAATCAGGAAAAAGTGCAAACTGTTTGTTTCTATTATGTGGAGTTAATGCCTCTTTTTTTGAACCAGACGCTTGAATTTGATGTAATATTTTTTGATTGTTGTAGGCCTGTGTACAAATATTTATTAGACTGATTAAAGATTGGTGCACTAGGCCAGAAAAGGTTATATCTTATCTTTTTCTTCCCTTCTATGTTGGTGATATTATGGTTATTTCATCTATTAATATGTCAAGCTTACAGGTACCTGGCTTTCAAACTTTTGTAATTGAAGCTTTTGCAACAAACTGTTGTTTGTACAGTGTGCTTGACAAGTCCTTTGAGTTCCGTGATGCAAGTACCGTAAGTTCCATTAATTTCTTTTTTTTCTTTTCAATTTTCTATTTCTTATTTACTTCTATTCCATCTTTTAGGTTGAATAAATATATTTAATTTGTTTGTTCTTTTCTTATATTCTTTTGACGAGTGAGGAAAAAGGTATTGGTAATCAAATTAAACTTGGCTAATCGTGCTTTAGTGCAGTGGAAAATATATTGACCTTGCTTGGTTTACATTCATATTAGTATTGGCAATACCCTGTTGTCCAAAAAAATAGAATCGTATCAATACCCTCATTCGGTTTGTAGTTATACGATACCAAAATTCTCAAGTTAAATTCACATTACATACACCTAATTCTATATATATTATTCTGAACGTTTGAAGTGGCACTCACGTGCATAATAAGTGGTTGGTTTAAATGTCAATCAATAAATATTTAGGAACCATCTATTTACTGGCGATTGAAATGTATTCACTAGTGAATGCACTATTATTTTATAATGATTCTGCAAATAGCACATTCACTCTATTTAATTATGAGTAACTGATTTTTAATCAACCATGAACACATATATAGAACATATTAAGTGTTGGAACCGTGTCCTTTGTATGTAGTGCAACAATTTTTAGTTTTCTATTTAGTATGTTAGTGGGTAGCAGTTTTAAGTAGCGGTGCTAGATGGTAGTTTGCTGTTTATCCTCTACATAAAAAAGGTTTTCACTTTTTTCTTATGAAAAAAAAGAAAATGCAAAATGTGGTCTTTTACTTATTTAGTGTTTTGAAGTAGTAAATATTAAATTAAGTCTTTTAAGAGGATATACATGTAGACCAGAAGAAGATAGTTGTTTAATACTTTAATTGAATAGTCTGGTTTATAATGGCTTAGAGCACTATAGATGAAATGATAGTACTAAGTGGAGCAAAAGCAACATCAGTTTCAAGTAACATCTGGATTTATTCTTTTTATTTATGGTAAATTTAAACTCTTATAAATTAGTGATCATGGCCTTTTTCACTCTAGGCCTTTTTTTTAGATTTAGAACGCCACATGCAACAAAGATAAATGTCAATAATAGGCCATATGACATTATTGCTTATATATATATATTTTTGAATGGCAAAGCAAGAAAACCTTGTAATTTTGTGGATGCTTGCAGCTTGCTTTGTTTGGAGAAATTGTGCTTGCTCAGAAGGTTATGTATGAGAAAATTGGAAATGACTTCCTCATTAATTTTGTATCAAAAGGTTTTCTTGCTGCACATTGCCCTCATGATTTAGCAGAGGAATACTGTCAGAAACTGCAGGTACACTTATCCTGTTTGAAATCTTTCATGCTTCTTTAGAGTAATGATTGGGTCATCTTCATATGACTGGATTTTAACAAGTTCCTATATTTGCAATAAATGATTAGATTCTTATCTGAGATCAATTGATTCTTGATATGATTTACAGGGAAATGATATGAAGTCACTGAAGTCATTCTATCAATCTCTTATCGAGAATCTAAGAACACAACAGAATGGAAGCCTTGTTTTCAGATAGCATTGACTTTTGAAATAGATCACCGACGGTTCATGTGTTCTTTTTTCCCCATTTGTGATGGTTTTGTTTTAAGAGGTCAGTTTTCATACTTTCTTTTATTTGTAAAATTTGGTGATAAAATTGTCCATCAATAAACGGATGCATTATACTTTTAATTTTTGATACTTGCAGGGTTTTGCCTGTAAATACACGTATCTGGCTCTTCCATTACAGTGAGGTAAGTCACCAAGAGAATCGTAATTCAGTGGGGGTGTTTGGGATTATCAGGTTTCAGGTCATGGATAATATTTTTAAGTGTTTGGATGGAGGCAATGCAGGGTCAAATAGGCAATCTTAGATAATGATTAGATTTGCCAAACACTCTTTCTCATCAAATAGCAGAAGGCACAACCTATATCTATTTTTTTGCATCCTGCTTGTTACAACTGTTTTGATTCTGATTATTTTATTTCATATAATTCATCTTTAAATGCTATCCCAAACACCTCCTGAGAACCTTCTGTGGAACGATTTCGGATATTTGATCTCATCTTATTTTAATTCTATTAATTTTGGCTCACCAGGTGTAAATTTCCGAAGCAGTTTCTCCAGCAGCAAATCTAGGATCAGAAGATTTTGTGCTATGAACGGTCATCTAGATTATTCTGTTTTGTTAATTGCAAGTTGTGTTATGTTCTCAAATCCTTTTAATGGAGTTGAGGAAATTACAATTTTGGGAACACAGCGATTTTTTTTACTGTTTTACCCCCTCCCCGGTGTGCACACTTGATTAAATGTTCACAGGATCTTCTAGACTACTGTTTGTTGGAAGCTGTAGATCTTCGGATTTGTGTTGCTTCTGTCGGTCGTTTTGGTCAAAAAGCAATGGGTTCATGACTGGTGTGTGGAACGTAACATTTGTCAAAGATGAATTAATGTATAATTGGCGTTTTTGGTGATATACAATTGGTGTATGTGTAGTGTAAACACATTCAATGTATTTGCTATCTATAACCAATTCTAAAGAATAATATTTAGTTGGTAAAGATAATATGCGCACAAAATCTAATCATTTAATTGAAACCGACATTAATATCGAGATTGATTGTGGGAACATAAGAAGCCAAAATGTTGGGCGCCTCACGACCTCGTCAACCACCATGCAGTGTCCTTTTCTCTGTTTGATTGAGGCATGCGTTGACCCTTTTTGTTTAATCCCTCTATCAAAATTAATACATGATTGGTCCATGCGGATAAATCATTTTTTTAAAGCTTGATCATCAAGGAAATTGTATTACAAGTTTACAAACCAGTATGTGAAGTTGTTACAATTTTCTCCCCAAACTAGATGGGCGTTATATTGAGTCGATGAATCCCTTCATGCGCAATTCAAACAGCAAGGTTATTTTTTCCAGTTTGATCGTCAAGTTCCACATAATTTATTCACGTTTAATCATGCATATAAAAGATGTCTTCAGATATTTATTAGTTACTACTTACTTTACACAAGGTTCCAAATGAGATCAAACTTAATTAGTGACTTCACATATGAAAGGTAAAGGAAACAAATTTACTATTACAAATAATTTTTAGTTTTGCAGGAAATATTTGCATTCACAAAAACTTCTTTCATGCTAACAACATTTATTCATGATAGGAGGATACTCGATACACATTTTATACTACAATATTTGGCGGGGTCTGGGGACAGCGCCTCTAGGAGCGGGTCCAAGGGGCAGAGCCTCTAGCTGGGTTCGAGCTGTCAGGTTAACTTAGAAAATTTTTATTTTTTAAAAATGACTTTATTAAAAATGTATTAAAAAATAATTATCTGGAATTTCACATGTGAATTTCGGGTTTGAAAAGGCGTAATTTTTAAGCCATTATGATTTGAAAAAATGAAAACTACCAAATGACAGTTTTTGGATCCCAATCTCAAAAAATCAAATTGCAAACATTTGGTCGCTCTCTCTCTCTCTCGAATTCTCTTCTTTTGGTTCGCAATAACGCACACAATATCATACTCAGTACTTGATCAAATCTAATTTATATCCGATTGAGATATTCAAATAAACCACCGAATAATTTCAATTTAAAAGTGATATTCACATCTCTTTGATTATTCAAGTTTGATTTTAATTTCTCTACAAGTTCTACCTTCTAACAATTACATACGTAGATGTTGTAATTTGTCAACTACTTAAGTACGTAGTTGATTATTGTCGTAGTAAAGATTAGCATCTAATGTAGTCTTAATATTAATTTTCAGTTGTCTTAACAGTATAGTTTTATAAGAGAGTAAAGATATATAAAATAAAAATACATGATTTGGATCTAAGTTGGCTGCTATAACGCGGAGTGTGACATGAAGTGGTCTAGTTGTGATAGGGAAATTTTGTTAATTTCATTATAAACGATTAATCCAGAAAACAACGGCCCAACACAAGACTTGTATTATTCAATAGTCTTCACTCAATTTTTTTCAGAGACGCGCTTTATTGAAGCAACCAAGCCCCTATTTTCAATTCATATTATCTTTCCTTCAAGCATTACTTTACAATTGTGACCTATAATCTATAATAAAAATCTATTGGTACATATGATTTTTTTTAACCTGTCCATCTATACGTCATGTCTGTATTGTCACATGTCATTATATTTTCTAATATTAAGTTACAATAAATTTGAAAACTATTAACTTATATCAATAACAATAAATGTTATATTTATGATCATCACTTATTACTTTTAAATTGTTTGATATTTTTTTAAAATCTATAAGAAATTATTAATTATGTTAACAAATAATGATTAAGGTATTAATTTTAATATTACGGTTAACAATTTTTTGTTTTATTGAAAAGTTTCTGTCATATTTTCTTTCAAAATAACATTTTGATTGTTATTTTGAAAGAAACTATTCTATGATTGTTAAATTTGATGTAAAATGAGTTCTACTGTTTATTAGAAAAACAAAATATTTATTGGCCTCTGTGTTCGGCATAGATTTGTAGCCTTGTGGGGGAGAGGTAAAAGAGATTTTGAGAATCATATAAGTAGATATACATAATGCTTTACCCGTGAAATGCAAGACGTTTATCTTGAATAAGTTTTAATATATTTATTGAGCACTAGCTTTAGTAAACCCGTATATTACACTTGCTAAATAAATAAAATATTAAATAAAATAATTTTATTAGTTATAAAATAATATTTTAAGATAATATATAATTAAAATTATGTATTAATAAAGACTATAGGTAATAAAACAATGTTATAACTTTTTAAACTTCTTTTTGTTTTTCAAAAAAAAAAAAATTTAAACATTTTGTTTCAAAATAAGCAGTTTTAAAAAATATATCTTTTATATTTTTATTATTATAACTCTCAGTATTAATTATTTTTGGTTTATAAAAATTTTATTTTTTATAAACATCAATTTAAAATATTTTATATTCTTAAAGAAGTTTGATGTTTTGGTAAAAAAATCTCATTTTTTAAAAATTTGTTACTTTGGCAATAACACCAATTAAAAGATCTCTTTTTCAATTAAAAAAACTACTTTTAATCCAAAAAAATTAAATAATATTATTAGTAATTAAGGTAATTATTTAATATGATAGAGATGCATGAAAAATTTTGATTAGATAAAATGTGGTAATGACACGTTTCCTACTTAGTTACTCTTTTATTAGAGTACTAGCTTTAGTAAACCCGTGTATTACATGGGTTGATTAAATAATATATTTAATAGAATAAAAATTTATTAATTATAAAATTATATTCTAATATAATATATGATATAGGATTAAGGACTATAACTAATAAAAAATTGAGTTAAATTCGATTTTGCTCCCTGAGGTTTGATGAAAATAACTATTTTCCTCCAAAAGATTAAAAATATCAATTTACCTTCAAAGGTTTCATAAATTGTTTCAATTCTATCCAAAAGTTTCATAAGTTGTTTCAACTTGAATACAAAAAATGAAACTTTTGGACTGAAATTGATACGAATGAAGAAACTTTTGGACTGAAATTGATGTTTTGAAACTTTTGGAGGAAAATGAAAACTTTTGTGAAACCTTAGAGAGCAAAATTGAAATTAACTCTAAAAAATTATATTAACTTTTTAAACTTTTATTTTAAAACTTTTTTTTGTTTTTTCCCAAAAATAAATTAGACATTTTGTTTCAAAACAAACCGTTAAAAAAAATATATTTAAAAAAATTTGATGTTGTTGAAAAGTTTCTTATATTGTAAAAGTTGTTTATCTAGAAATACCACTAATAAAAAGACTTCTTTCTTAAATTACTTACAAAACTATTTTAGATCAAAAAATAATTAAATAATATTATTAGTAATTAATGTAGATATTTAATATGAGAGAGAAACGAGAAAATTTTGATTAGAATTAATGTGGTGCTGTCACGTGTACTCATAAATACCTTTTTATTAGAGTAATAGCTTTAGTAAACCCGTGTATTACACGGGTTGATCAAATAAAATATTTTATAAAATTATATTTAATTAGTTATAAAACAATATTATAATATAAGATATAGTTAAGGACTATAAGTAATAAAACATTTATATTAACTTTTTAAACTTTTATTTTAAAACTTTTATTTGTTTTTCCCAAATATAAATTAGATGTTTTGTTTCCAAACAAACCGTTATAAAAAAATATATTCAAATTTTTTTGCGTTTTTGAAAAGTTTCTTATTTTATAAAATTTATTTTCTTATAAATAACACTAATTAAAAGTTCTACTTCTTAATTTACTTATAAAACTAATTCAGATCTAAAATTATTAATTAATATTATTAGTATTTAATACAAATATTTAATAGGAGAGAGAATCGGGAAGATTTTGATAAGAACGAATGTGGTGATGACAATTGTCCCTTATATATATATCTTTTTATTAGAGTAGAAAGATAAAGATAAAGAATAAAAATTAAAATTATGTATTTATGACAATAAATATATTTTCCTATCTATTTAAAAAGCAGTGTGAATGAACAGTGAACGAATGGTTTTTATGCGTAGTGTACAACCTACTGATGCATCACCTCCTCTTTAACCCCTTTTCACTTTCTTCTTCAGATGCATCACCTCTTCTTTAAGTCCCTTTTCACTTTCTTCTTCAGAGAAAGAGATGGGTTTGAGATCGGGAGTTTGCACCACCGCGGTGGTCTTATGTCTTCTCGTCATTGTTTGTTGTCGGTTCTGAGTTTTGGGTTCAGGGTTACGACGCATTTCATGAAGATGATTTTAGGTTTTCCGGCCAATTGAGGTGGTAACCTTTTTGGTTTGCACGAAATCCGACGCCGGCGTGTGGTGCATGTGGTTATTCCGGCGAGTGGTGGCTGACTATCGTCTTTTGGAGGCTTTGGGGTTTCGTGCTTGAACGATTTTCGTCACCCTTGCCGGTTGACCATCCGTTTTTGGCAACTATTGAGTCGGTGTGATGAGATTGCAGCCTCTGCCACCCTCCCACCGCCTTCGCCACCGGGTGCGTGCACGGGTTTCCCGTCCCGCCTCTGTTTTTCGTGCCCTAGATGGCGACGATGGAGGCGACGGCGTTGGCGGCCATGATCTGTTACTCACGGCATAAAGCTCGATCTGATATTGTAATGTTGGGTATGTGATGGTTAACTGGTGGATGATGTTTTCTTTTGGACTTCATAATCTGGCTTTGATTTCGCTGATGAATATTTGTGTTTGCCTAAAATTTGGATGTGCAATCTATTTCCATTAAGATTGAATGTTGTTTTTGGTTTGTCGATGATGATGACTCTAGGGTCATCTGAGACGTGATTGTGATGGTTTCGTGAAATTAGTGTTCACTAATGGCCCTAAAGCTGTCGATAATATATGGTTGCGCTGTCTCTGGTTTGTGTGTTACTAAGTTTACTGGCTGTGATGATCGGAATAAAACCATGTTGTTGTCTTGACGTGGCAACCATGTTTTGATGGATTGCAGCCACTGACGGTGATCAGGTCTGAGCCAAAACGTTATTATCCTATATATTTGCAAGAGAGTGGAAATGAATAGAGAACTTTATTTTCTTCTGATTACTAGCCAAAATCTATGATCTGTGTTGGATTTGCAATCACAACAACTCAATGAATCCAAGCCATGGTTTTTTAATTAGGATTTGGAAACACTTTTTGTGGCTGTGATGATACACCGAAACTGGTGTTGGTTGTCCCGGATAGGCAACAATTTCTGGTTTGCAGCCGCAACCTACCATCGGTTCTGAGCCAACTTGTCATTTCTGGTTATTTTTGGTATTCAGTAGCACCCGACAAAAGACTGGTTATTCGACGCGCAACGCGTGTCGCTGATAAACACTAGTTTTATTTAAAATTGGATTGGATCATTCAATATTTCAATATATATTTTGGCTGAAATCTGAAGGGCCATATGTGATGACCATATAAATCTAAGAAATTGTCAACTGTAAGATGTGCAATTCTTGGCATAGAGAAACTATCATATCTAGGGCATATCTTTGAATATTTTTGTTGGATTGCTTATTACTGTTAACATTGAAAACAAATTTGATAAATAGTGTCACCTTAATTTAAATTTTATCACATATGCAACATATTTCAGGACTAATTACAAAATAAACGCAACGTAGTTGGTTACCTACCACTATTACAAAGCCCCTTTGTAAAAATAAGGGTAAAATAATTATTTGATAAGTTAATTTTAATAAAATAGATAAAGATAAATAAATGTGTTTTGTAAGGAAAAATATATAATTGAATTTTTGATTTGCGAAATATATAGTTAATCATTTTAGAAAAAATATATAAATGCCCCTTTATTTTAAGAATGACAAGCACACATACTTTTCTAATCATACTTCTAATTTTACACTTTTATCATTAAATAAATCAAACTCTCAACCTTATTCAAAAAGACTCTACTACGTATACACAAGACACCGTTAAGCTACAAAACCATCGATAGTAATAGCATTATTTTGTTCCTAGAAAAAAGTAACCACAGATGAATTGAATTTACTCTTAAAAGGATTGGAAAAATGGAGTTTGGAAAAAGCAAAGCGAACGACTTAAAGGGGCACGACTTTCTCCCTCCCATGAGACCAAGACTATATATGGTTACTTCCCCTTCCCTTCCTGCTTCTTACTTATTTTACGAAAGTTATACAAATTTTCTTTTCTAACTAACTTTTTTAGAGTTTCATTCGATGAACATTGAAAGTGTGTTAGAACTATTGTGTTCTTTTCCCATTGAAGTGTTATTGATAGAAAGCCTCTTAACTCTATTTGAGAGAGAGAGAAAAAAAAAACGTATATTAGCTAAAAGTGGAGTGATATGCCTTTTTTGTTTTAAAATTAAAACGGTTAAATTAACAATTTATAAAGGATGCAATGAAAACATGTAAAATTCATCATTATCTAGTGAATATATCAAATTGTTGGCAATATCTAACAACTTAGATTTATATACACACACACACTAATCATTGGTGTTTATAAATTTTTTGTTGCCTCAATCACCGGTTTCATAAGTCAAGGAGTCATTTATCTTCGTCCTCATCCTCGTTCAACTTAAAGAATCCGTAATCAAATCAACTTTAAATATCATGTTTTTCATGTAATGTATCCTTTTCATTACCATCCTCGTTTGCAAACCATTGTTTCTTACAAAAGCAAACTATCACATAAAATTCCCTAAGCTTACCTCTTAATTGGTTACATACAAAATTTATTATTTTATTTAATTAAAGATTACGCCATGGTTATAGATGGTCTATTACCCTATTAATTCTAGAAACAAGTATCACACGGTAATTCGTGGTCTTTGGATTCCATCTTTTATAATTAAAAAGTACTATAAGTTAAATACATTGGACTTGGTGTACAATGTCAACAAAATTAAATATATTTTCAAACTTTAAAGTTTCTAAATTTATGAAAACTAACAAATAAGGTGCATAGGTTTTCAATATTAGACGTGTCAATGGGCCCCATGTCCTCTCAGGGGCAAAGTTTTGTTGACCATTGTATTTAATAGCTCTGGTACATGTTGTCAAAGTCAAGAGTGGCCCACCCACCAATTTATATACTAAAAATATTCTGAATCGCAATCAGTACTTGATAGAACAAAATTTAGGGTCACGTATGTTAAATCACAGGCTTTCGTATTTTGTTTGCCTACAGTTAAAATATATTCTGAATCACCATAAGGAAGGACGGAAAATGTGTTCGTTTTAAGTAATTGGGTTAAATTCCATAGTAAAAAAAGTAGTAGATTTTAGAGCAATATTACAAAGTTTAAAAGTTAGTCGTTATAAGAAAACATGTAATTGGTCTTTTTATCACTTCTTTAAAATGACAAAGAGTGTACAATACTTTTGTAAAAGAGTACTATAAAAGTCAAAAAGAACATCTTTAAAGAGTTCGGACTATTTTTTTTTGTTTGAACGACAAATTAATTATTAGTTGTTAACATCATCAAGTTAGAATTTTTTTTGCCAACGTCAATATTTGTATCATGGACTTCCAAGAGAGGCAAAGCCTCTCCTCTTCCCCTTGACCACTAGACCAAAGGATTATTAGCCACGATCCGTTCGGACTACTTATTATAACTGTGTATATGTTAATTACATTTCATATAACAATAAACTATTCTATGATTGTTTCGGTGTTTAGATTACTTATCTAATTTAATGTTCTATAGATTACTTGTAACTAATGGTATAAACTTAGTTACTAGAAATGTTTAATAGTTTTTCAAATGACTTTTAGACTACTTTTAAATCCATCTAATTTGTCTATTACAGGATTTAAACCTTCAATTTTTAAGAAAAAAATTCACGTATATAACATTCGGATATTATTGGATCAGATAGATAATAAAATTGTTTATTTTACTAACAATAATTAACTTATCCGAAACACCTTAAAAGGAGTAATTAAAACATGGGAGATCCTAATAAAAAATAGTTGAGAGTTTGGCACAAAATATAATATTTAAAAGGAAATAAAGACTTCAATTTCTCATCCTTCTAGAACACGGCTATTAATATATTTTCCCCAGTTCAAAAAGCTCCAAATCCAAAGCAGCACGCTCTAACAGCTAGTACTTTATTCTTCAAAAGTTGTAAGTTACTCTGGAATTCAAATTCTAACCCTGGAAACAGAATAACCCATGTACATATATGCATACATTAATGAACCAAGGTGTTAAGCCTGCAAAGATAATAATAAGTGGTTAGTTAGCCTTTAGACTTTTTTGTGCCAAGAATCTTCCAAACCAAACCAAACCCAAGCCCTGTTGCCACCGACTTCTATCTTCTTCTTTTTCAATTCATTTGGTTGGTTCACCCCTAAACTTATGAACACCTACTTATACTCATAACCACCATCACCACCATCCCTAACACATTTCTCAATTCTTCAACTCTCTCCCATGGCTTCCAACAAAACCACCACATGGAAAACAATTCTCTTTGGCTGTTTCACAAACAAGACACCAACCTTTGACCCTCAAGTTCTTGTTTCTAAACCCGGTTTGTCACAACGGTTGTCGATATCCGATGTTAGCTCATCGCTCTCTGTCATCAACGGCCTTTCGAATTCTATTGTTGGGTGGAACCTTCAAGAGTTCACTCTAGCTGAGCTTACTATGATCACGCATGATTTCGCTTCTAGTAACTACCTTGGTGAAGGTGGGTTCGGGACGGTACATAAAGGGTTCATAGATGACAAGCTTAGGCCCGGGTTAGAGGCTCAACCGGTTGCGGTTAAGCTGTTGGATTTGGATGGTGGTCAGGGTCACAATGAATGGCTGGTAAGTGGTAAAAATTTAATGTTGATTAGCCATATTCTTTTCAGTTAATTTAATTTATGGTGATGTGTTTTTTTTAATGATTATGGTTGTTTATTATTGTTATTTATTTTTAATGAATAGGCTGAAGTGACCTTTTTGGGGCAATTGAGGCATCCACACCTTGTGAAGTTAATTGGCTATTGTTGTGAAGACAAGAACAGGCTGCTTGTTTATGAATATATGGCAAGGGGCAATTTGGAGAGTCAACTGTTTAGAAGTAATTAATAATTTGCTTTTTATTATTCTCTAGCAATTTATAAATTTAAATAATAAAAGAATATAAACTGATCCATGCTTTTTTAATTTATGGTTTCAGGGTATTCAATTTCTTTGCCTTGGCTGACCAGGATTAAAATAGCACTTGGTGCTGCAAAAGGACTAGCCTTTCTTCATGGGGAGGAAAAGCCCGTTATTTATCGCGATTTCAAAACTTCAAATATTCTACTGGGATCGGTAATACTCTTTGCTTTTTGATCTTTATTAGAGGTGACAATATAGAGGTGTCCCGCGTGTTGATAACATGCCAAAACATGGTTCTGGTTGAAATGGATCATTACTCATTCTTTGCAGGGTCATTCTTTGTACGGTCAAAACAGGCAGGGCGCCCTGCAAATATATTTTGTGCATTTTGTAAAATTATTATAACTAATTAACGAGTTAATTATGATTGCAAAATCTATAATTAAAAAGATCAAGAGTTAAAATTCATTAAAAATTTAAACTTTGTTAACTGTCAACTCTTTGACTCATTTTACCATTTCCATTTTAACTAGTTCTTTTATTTGACTGAGATAAAAACTTAAGTGGACCTATTGTCCCCTCTGATTTTATAAGTGCAGTTATAAGCATGATTACTTAATGTTATGGAATTGGTTTCATAAACAGGATTATACAGCTAAACTCTCGGATTTCGGCTTAGCAAAAGATGGTCCTGAAGGAGATGAGACACATGTCAGCACACGAGTGATGGGGACACACGGTTATGCTGCACCAGAGTACATCATGACAGGTCATCTGACAACTATGAGTGATGTTTATAGTTTTGGGGTCGTTTTACTAGAGCTGCTAACAGGAAGAAGATCAATGGACAAAAAAAGACCAAGTAGAGAACAATGTCTCGTGGAATGGGCTAGACCGCTTTTGAAAGATTCAAACAATCTTGACCGGATCATGGACCCTAAACTAGACGGTCAGTATCCGGCCTTAGGGGCTAAGAAAGCAGCAGTTCTGGCTAGCCGGTGCCTGAGCCACCACCCGAAATGCAGACCAACCATGAATGCAGTGGTTAAGACCTTGGAAGACATATTAGAACTAGATGATTTCCCAGTTGGTTCCTTTGTTTATATTGCTCCTAAAGAAGAACAAAATTGTGAGGAAAAAGATGATGAAAAAGAGAAAAAACAGCATAATGATGAAAACAGTAGTGGTGGTGATGAGGCAGACGTGGTGGTGATGGTTGAGAAGAAGGAAAGTAGCAGGCAGCGGCACCATGAGAAGAAAGGTCACCGGCATAAACACAAGATCAGAACGATGAGGTCTCGTGCAGTATATTCTGATACAAATTTGTATAAAAACTTTAGGAAGGGTACAAAGTCACCAATGTTGCCCCAACCCAAATGAAATGGGATGTGAATCTGTTAAATTGTTGATTTTATTTAGGCTAGTTTTGCTTTTTTGTTTGCAATCTTTTGGAAGCAAGAACAAATGAGAGGTTTATTTAGTCTCTTGTTATCAAGGTTTACTAGGCAGCATTACATATGCATTACATATACATCAATTCATCTTCAAAGGAAGATTTGTAATACACATGCATTACATATTTGAATATCAAAAAATTTGTGCCAAGTGTTTAATGAATCAAAAAAATATTTAAACATACTGAGATGTTTGGAAATATTTAATTAACCCGCAAAAAATAAATTTGTGTGTTTTTACATCTGAACACTTGAAAATGTTTGTAACCCGAAGATAAGTAGTTTAAATAGACAATCCCAAACACCACTGAATAACCAGAAAGTACAACGATCGAGAATGATATCGTTATTCCAAGTATTCGTTTCAATCATGGTTTCATGCTTCATATTCTATAATGGGAATTTAAAGCTTGAATCAAAGAGAAGACCTTTTACTACAAATTTGAAGCTTGGAAATAAGAACTTTGAATTAAGAGATTAAATGGTTTCACACAATTTGACTTTCCAAGTCAACTTGACAAAATCCAAATGAATTTTCACAATGTATGCTACAGGAAGAATTATTGATATGAACAAAGAAAAAACAATTTATTTGATTTTTAGGTATGAGAATGAAGAACATAAGTTTTATATCAACATTTACATGAATATTTCCATTTATCATCTATAAGATGTAACTTTATACACTTCTGTGGGTGCTAAAGAGTCTTAACACCCTAGATAAAAGATAAGATCTGTTGTCATACTTACCTCATGTTATCTCACGTGTATATAATAGTACATATAGTACAGACGTACAGGGATATGAGGTCGGAGCTACATGAGGATCTAAGTAGCTTATCGCACAAGCCTAGACCAAATTCAATTTCAAAGATGTCTACAAGTTGGAAGAAAAAGTCAGCCTTCAAAGGTCAAATGAGAACCGGGCTTAAAAGTATTTAAAAGTTGTATTAAAATAACATAATGAATAAAATATATCAACTGAGAAACATTCATAGTATTGACAAATTGGGTGATTAGCAAGCAGATGAAAAAAAAGAAGCAATGGCGTGGATATCCAGATAGATACAAATGTATAAAACAATTGGTACCAGAAAAATACAAGTATATTATCATAAAACAATTGCCAATTGGTATCAGCAGTTCCAAATGTATAGAACAATTGGTACCAGAAAAATACAAGTATATTATCATAATCATGTGTAAAAAAGGACAGAAAGCAAGCACAATCAAACAAATGTTTATTGTAATGATCTACATGCAGACGCCTATAAAGGCACGAACGATAATTACAGGTTAACAACTCAGGTTGAAACTGTGATCAAATTCGGTTTTAATTGTGACAGACCAACTGCCTGTTTCTAGATCTTCTATGAACTTGCGGAAAAAGAAAAAAGATTAATAATTTCTCATCAGTTTAGGTGATAATATATGATAATCTAAGTTCAAACCTACCCCATAAGATTCAATTTACCATGTGGCTGCTAAATATGTCCCAATCAATTACACTCACTTGTATTACTTAATTCAAAATTAGAGGCGGCACAACAGGTGGATCTAATAATCGTTCAAAAACAGCAATTTCTAGCTATATGAAGAAGTTATTTTACCCGTTTGATGGATTTGAGATAAAATGCAAACCGAATTGACCCATTCATAAATAGATAGTCTAAATTGGCCATCTCTAGGTGAGATACAAATGCCACTGAAGGTTTTGGGTCACTTAAACATATGAGATACAAATGCCACTGAAGGTTTTGGGTCACTTAAACATATCAAAGAAATTTAAAGAAAACATAGATACAAATGAATACAAGGCTTACAAAAAATGTAAAAGAAGGCAAACCTGGTGTGTTCATACTTCATACCTTAAATTATCAGTGATTTTGAGGGCGAGATCAGGGTGTGCTCAGTTAAACAAAGCTGTGGTGATTTCTGTACTGAAATAATGTAAATCAGAAAAACGTTTTCAAATAGGTCTTCTCCTGAGTGAATTTATTGGGAAAATAGAAAATCCAAATTTCTACAACTACAATTTGGATAGTATCTTAACATTGTTTTCCAGATTTCATTATAAAGTATAGTTTTCATGTATATTAAATGAGTTCTACCTAAACAAACTTGGAGAATCAGAACCAAAAAAATTAGATTTTAAGCTGGATAACAACTTAGGTTTTAACTTGACCAATGAACATGTTACCCGACCCGTTGACCAAGTATGTTTCATCCGGATGCCCACCCCGTATTGACAGCTTTATGGCCCAGTGTTACCAGTCAAATTATTTTTTGACCCGCCACTATTGTTAAGCCATAAACTGCCACATATCCAAAATACAAGTTGAGGATTAACAATGTGATGCCCATATAATAAAACCATTTATCATTTATTCCATAACTTAAACCATGAGTTTACATCCATATGCACAGATAATGTGCTCTAAGAATCTTGATTTACATTACATATATGCAATCTACTCAACACCACTATATTAACATATAACACTACTATGCTTATACCACTTACTGAATTAACCAAAAATGAAGTGCTCATTATTCATATAGACACACTATTTGGAACACCTCTACATGTTACACCGGACTCTGAATTTGGTGCAAGAAGTTCATAAGGCAAAACCCCAGCCCCACACCTGTTCTTCAAGCTTGGATCACTGTTTCTTCTTTCAATTTCCTTTTCAATTCGTTGAATTTCAGCCGAAAACCCATAAAATGCTTCAACAATCTCTGAATCCCCTGTCCAAGTGTCGGTTTGTTGTCTCTCCCCAATATACTCCTCATCAGGTGAGTGGGTGGATAGCGTGTCCACCACCGCCATATATTTTGTTGATTGTAATAAACTTGGTAAAGCAGAAAGAAAATATTTTTGTGGGTAATCTTGGAAGCTCATGTATTCAGGGTCATTTACATCAGGGAGTAACCGCCGCATTAGTGGTGGTCGGTTTGGGATGTAGCCACCATACGGGTACTGACCAAAGTTAAGTGCTGCGTGTTGAGCCGATGCGAGCCAGATGATGGTGGTTAGGATGCCAGTGAGATCATCTGCATCAGCTAAAGTGGGCCACCAGTCCTCATGGCGGAGATCTGCATGGCCAACATTGATGGACTCAGCATACCATGCTTGGAGCTCCCGGTCATTGCAGATATGGGCTGAGTCAGGGTAGTATCGGTTCACATAGGTTCGAACCCAGGTTTGGATGGCTTCCCAGATCATGAGACCGTCTGATGCGTATGGGTAGTCTTCAATTAAAAGCTTAATACCATGTGGCTTGCTTGGGTCATGAACCGCTACACCTCTGTATAGATTGTAGGAAAAAAAAAATTCATTAGCTAAAGCGAATTAAAGATTTTGAATAATCAAATTTAAACAATCACAAATAGTAAAATGCTACTTGTGTGGCATGAAGTTGTATAGTAGATATTTGTCTTTTACATGCTCTTACAAATACTCGTCATTCAAAAAAGAAAAACAGCAGAAAATAAAAATGAGCTTTATATTTTTTGCTGATTTTAGGAACCAACTTTAATTTAGACAAAAAATATAAAGCCTCATTATAATTAATGCTGAGGTGGCACCAGTTGACGTCTCCCAGCCATATTGGATCTATAAAAATGATCTTTGTAAACCATGTAATAATATTATAAAAATAAAATTAATTACAAGTTTGAGAAAATGATCTTTTTTATATTTATGCTTAAGAATATGCATTTTATTTTACTCTATAATAATTTTGAAACTTAATGTACAAACTAGTAATTTGTCCCTTAAAAAATCAAATGATCACATGCAGAATCTGTTTACCGAAGTATTATACACTAATTGATAGAGCTTGTAATCAGAGTTCAAAATCAAATCCAAACACCCCTTTAAAGAGAAATGGGAATTATATGCATATACCTTCTAATGAGATCAGCTGGAAGACCTTCTAAGTCGAATCTCCAATTCTTATAAGCAGCAGCACTCATCTCCATACAATATCGTCCAGGAGTAAAACATTGTTCAATAACCCCATCAGCATTAATCAAATTCTGGCGAGCCAATGCATTGATTTCTAGAGTATATCTCATGTGTGGGTCCAGAAGCTTATATATAGGGTGCATAGCACTCAATTGTCTATGAGCCGCTAATATAAATGGTTCCATAGATGCATGGGTCCGTAACCAGTGGTGCACGAGTTGGTGGACCCCTGCATCGTTGGAGCAGACATGGGCTTTGGCTAGTTGCCACAGCCAGTTGCTAGTGGCATCAACTGGCGGTGTGACCACACGCTTTGACTCTGAACCAGGTAATGCTTGTGGTAGGCTAAGCTCAATTACAATGGGCATGAGAGTACCAGCTTGATTTAAGTAAAATATGGTGCGTGTTGCATATGCTTTACGTCCATCAAGTGCATTTATTCGGTCTAAAAATGGAAGGTATATATCATGGTAGTCTATTATGTATAACTTATTTTCCTCAAGTGCCTGTTAACATCACCAAAATAATCATCATTACTCTTCTGTTAAATATAGAGGTGACAAATTCTACCTATTTACTTTTAGATGACTTGCTTCATGCTATGTTTTATATCTAATGAATCAAACAAGTAAGTTAGCATATGTGTATATTTATATATAAATACATAGAAGAGCCTTCAATTGAGAGCCATAATTATGTTACTAAGCAAAAAAGGTATTTTACCCACCAGTCCTCATGTTTCCCTAAAATTAGGCCTCTTGCTGTCAATTGTCAAATGCGCCTCAACTGAATTTTAATGCATAAAATCTCCAAAAACATTTTATTCCAACACATCAATTATTATTGAAAAATATAATTTTTGTATTAGCATAACAAATCTTAATTTAAAAAAAAAAAAAAAAAAAAAAAAAAAAAAAAGGGGAGATTTTGGATTTAAGTGCTTTGGACCAACCCAAGTCCCAACCTGGCCCATTTTCACCCCTACCAAAAAGACCATAACCATTGTTAACATGTTACACTATAGCACATACAAAAACAGTTAAAAGGTTTAAAATTCTAGAAGAAATCAAGTATGTTACCTGTTGCACAGTCATGCCATTAAGATGGCCAACAATGTGTTCTTCCCGAAGAGCAGACTCTTGTGGGCCATATTTTTCAGGGTCAAGGCGACTCACTGGTGGGAAAACTTGAAGCCTCTCTATGCTGACTGGATTCACCCCCGCAATTGCTTGGCGAGCAAATTCATCATCACGTAACCAAGCAAATTTGTCCTCTACAGATTATAATTTCCATTAAAATGTTTTGTATTTGAAATTAAAGTTGAAAACATTATATGTGAATAATCCATCACTTACTGGAAAGAATCTTTGGGGTGTCGTATTTGAGAAGTCCACCACCTTGGCTAGATTCATGCAACCTAGTTACTAGATTGGGCAATGGAAGCTTCTTTAAGAGATCATCTTGAAGCCCTAACTTTAGAAGAACTCCTTCACTGTAAAGACTATCAATTTGTGAGAACCCCTTGAAATCATGTTTCTTAGAAATGCTGGCCACAATTGATGGCAGTAGATTATGTAGCACCGCCTTTAGCCGCCCTGTTGAAAATGCATTTGCTTTTGATTCCTCAAATTGTTCATCTCTGGGAACATACATTGGCAATGGCTTTTCCACCCGACTCTCAGCTAAAATATCTATAAATAAGACAAGGTACAAAATTATACAAATCCATACATGATCATAGTTTTCGTATCAAATTAACTATTAACCATAAAACATACATAGTTATATACAAATACATACCAGTATCACTAGGTACACGTCCAGTTCGACATCTTCTTGGATATGGTATTTTATCACCTCCAAGTGAAGGCCTAACAAATTCATTTCCCCTATCGGGGTTACCCAAATCATTGTAAATGTCATAATCATATATTCGATCTGATAATTTTCTAACTCCTTCACCATCACCCCTTAAATCTTTAAGCTCTTGTTCTCTTAAATATTTAAGTCCTGCTGGAGTCTCATGAGGCAGATAAGGCTGCAAGTAATGGTAAATGTTGGTTAAACAGAATCTTCCTACAATAAGTTAAAGAACGAAAAGGACTTGGAATATATAACATTACAAACATGTATGGCTGCTGCAACTATAGGAATCAAACCAGGAATATTCAAACTACGATAAAGTGGTTAGGCAGAAATTGATGTTTGACTTTCAAAGTTATGATTTTTATCTTTCTTGTTTCAGTTTTGGACTGTTACGCTAAGGAATTCCAAGATTTGACTGAAGAATATGTGGAATAGTCTTCAGTTTGAAATGATTAGTTACCTGATTAGAGAAGAAAACCCTAGGTTTAGAATAATCTTTAGTAGACTGAACCCAAGAATTGCAAGGGAAATGAACAGGGCCACACGCAAATCCTTCAATGGTGATACTCTCCAAGAAGAACTCTTTTCGGTGCTTGTTAGTGATGGTAATTGCTCCTGGGACCCCAAATTCTGAATCCACCAAGATATCAGCGGTGTAATTAACCCTTTCAGTTTTAAGATTCGATTTCTTTGACCAGTCCTTTAGCACAGCTTCTTTGCTTTTCTTTGGAGCTCTTGTTTCTTCAACATCAAATTTAAAGAAACAGAAACAATAATAAGCATACAATTAGTAAGAGGTAACAAAACACAATTCAAGAAACAATTTTTCTCAGAGGCATTTCATCAAACAGGTTGCTTACTTGGATCAATATCGTTGCTGTAAAGCTCCAGAACGACATTTCTCCCGATCTGATCGGCAAAAGCATCTAACTTCCTTAAAAGCGTCTCCGTCAGATCTTCTTTGTTCTTGTTCCTAACAGTCAACACAGCCCTCACCTTAAAAGAAACCGGCTTCTCAACTCTCAAGAGTTTGACCAAATCTTCACTGATAGCCGCCACTACCACCGGACTCGACGTTCTAACACCCTTTCTCAAACTACTCGACCTCAACCTCCTTTGATTAAGTGGGATCAAAACAGGGTTTACAGACAACCGACCCAGATTCTGCTGATTCAACCCAAAAGTCGACGATTTCTCCATCACAGGGCAACCCATGATTTCTTTTGCTAGTGCCATCTCTAGAGGATGAAAGTGAAGCAGGTATCGAGTATTGAGAATGGAAAAAAGCGGAATTGGTGGATACGAAAGAAGGGTGTTATATCACAAGTGTGTATTTATACATAAAGAAAATTGAAAAGATGTCACCGGCCAGTTATGTCAGTCCAAGTACAAGCACTCCACGTTTAAAACTTTTGAATAATGCGATCGCCATCGTTGAGTTTGATATATACAGGACGAGCGGAGGGTGGCTGATTGATCTCAACTCGATGGGGTTTCTTGCGAGTCAAACCGAGTTTCTGGTTTTCCGAGTCAAAACGCGGACGATGAGGGGTGTCACGAAGGTGGGTGGGGGGCTACAAAACATTGTGCTGCCTTTTCATCAAAGAAATTGTTGAAAGTAGTGATAATAATAATAATATTATTATTATTATTTACTTATTATTATTATTATTATTATTATTATTATTATTATTATTATTATTATTTTTACTTATTATTTAGTTGGCCCCAATTGTGTACCTTGTTTCATAAATCATAACAATGGCAAATAAGGTTCCTGTTGCTCTAAAAGTGCTCAGGGAGTTATTGGAGAAACATACAATCGTAAATGGAACTAATACAATTCGTTCGATGAGAATGATTATTCATTTTACATGAATAATTAATTTTAAAATATTTCAAAATAATTTAAGACTGCAAACGAACAGAATGTTCAGCGAACAGTTCGTAAACTGTTCGGCATGAAGTTCGTTTATGTTCGTTTGTTTAGTAAATTAACTAATACGAACAATAAAATTTTATTCATTTAGTTAAATAAGCGAACATGAACACAAGTCGTGTTTGTTCATTTATGTTAGTGAACGTTTGATAATGGGTTCGTTTATGTTCGTTTATGTCCGTTAATGTCCGTTCATAAATATTCGATAATGTATTATTTCATATTCTTATTTTTGTGTTAGTTAGTTTTATGACAATTATGTCACGTATTTTTAGATAATTAAGTTAAGTATTAATTTATTTTTGGTGGATTTTGTGTAATGTTTGTGATGAAAAAACAGATTTTATTCTAAAATATTTATATCATCATTTGTATTCGTTTGTGTTTATTAACTTCTTTGTGTTTGTTTGCTTTTGTTTGTGCTCGTTTGTGTTCGGTAAGTGTTCGTGAACAGTTCGTGAACACGTTCATTTCCATAATAAACGAACACGAACAAAAAATCATGTTCAGTAAGTGTTCGTGAACAGTTCATGAACAAATTTATTTATTAATGAACAAACACGAACAAATCTTTATTCTTGTTTGTTTTAGTTTATTTGCAGTCCTAATAATCCCCTTCTCCACTTGTATCTTTATCAAATCTCACTAACCACTGTTCAATAACGGTTAGAAACGGGCTCATCTTTCAAACCAAGTGAACTTGATATATTACAAATTGGGTTTCACATTCTGATATGGTACAAACTAATAAAAAAATATCTATCTATAAGATAAAAGTAATAAATTTTTTTCAACTAAACATTTAGAATGCTCATAAGTTTTATACTTATAACATACAAAAACTAAAAATCTAAATGATTTCATGTGTTATGGTTTTTTAGTAAAGCATTTAATAATTTAAACGGTAAAAACTTTGGTCTCTTTTGAGTCTACCATTTTGCTAAACCTGCAAACACCTAATGATGCAATATCTTGTTAAATAAACGGCCCAAATCGACATACCATCAAAATCGAACGTGTTGGCGGTTCGTCCAACCCGACTGATACAGTATAGTTTCTGTAAAAATTGTTTTTACTGATTCGACACATAATTTCCGTCAAAATTGGCCAAACCGAACCGTAAGCATCTCTACCAACCACCCTCCCCCACTCTCATTAGTATACTTTATCCTCCCCGCACCATCGGCCAAAGCTTCTAGTGAACTTTAAGTCTTGCATTGATATGGTGAAAAAAACTTCTTGAATGTCTTCAAACATATCACAAGGTCAATTCTTATTTTCTATTAGACACATTATATTCTAATACTAGAAGTGAGCTCCACAATTAGTCCCCTTTAATCTCAATAGTCCATTCTTATTTTCTACCAAACATATTATATTCTAATGCTAGAAGTGAGCTCAACAATTAGTCCCTTTAATTTTAATAGTAGCAGTTAGGCATGTGCCTATTTGTACGCAGAGCCGCAAGCTAATTGTTTCGTTGTTTTACAAGATTGCAAACTAAGGAGACAACGGAAGAGCAACGGATATATCCATCAACAGTGTACAAAACTTAAACTACATTGTCAAATTACAAGTATTTTCGTTGTTGTCGTATGCAGTCACGCTATAAGTTGTGATTTATAAAATATACTTGTAGGATCTAAACTTGTTGTTGATGTCACTTAAAACTTGCTTCTCTATCACATACATTTATAAATTTGATTAAAATTTGTCTTATGAAACCACAAATTCATGTGGCAAGAATATATACAATTAAACGGTATAAAATTTAGGGCAGCCTATTTTGACCAGCTTATGTATGGCCCTTACCAATAAAAAAACAGGACTCCTTTACGAGCTAGTGTAGCTAGCTTCATGTCAAGCTTGAGCCTGAAGTTAAACAAGTCAGCTCAGATCTTGATTTGTTTATTCTTAACGAGCTAGAATTTGAGCTTGAGCTAGCCTGCGACGGGTCGAGGTAGATTACATTCTCGTGAATTGAAAAAATATTTTTCAAATTAATACAAAACTTGATTAAACAGATCAGATACGAGTCAAACAAACGAACCAACAAGTTTAGTTTTAATGTTATTTGGGTTGTCACTTATAAACATAAAATTTTTGTTTAATCAAAATGGGCAAAAAGCAAGCCAATGGACAAGTTAAGTTTGATGTTAAACTATGAGTTTATTTGGGTTATCACTCGTAAACATTAAGTTTAATATAAGCTAAAAGAGGTAGCCAATGGACGAACATACCATGGTTGGTGCTCAGATTGTTTATAAACCAAGATAGCTTAGGGGCTGTTTGGTAATATCTGAAGAATTAAGTGTTTAACCAATAAGAGGTCTGAACCATTAAGTGCTGAACCATTAAAAGGTTTAAACCATTAAGAGCTAGTATGACGCTTAACTATTCAAAGGCAAATGTTTGACTAATTCAGATAAGAGTTCTTAACCATTCAGCATTAGACCTATTAACCATTCAGCATTAGTATAATGCTTAACCATTCAGAGAAAAATATATGAACCATTCAGACATTTACTCGCGAAACAAACAGTCTGAACCATTAAGTGCTGAATAATTCAGACATTTGAACCATTAATATGCTGATTAAGAGGATGCCAAACAGCCCCTTAGTCTGTATCACTTACAAATGTATAATCGTTTATTGTTAAAAATTAGTATAAATGCGTAAAAAATTATAAAAAAGTGGTATAGACGTTACTTTTATAAAAGTTTAGTATAAATGCTAAAATCCGTATGAATGTTAGAATTAATGTAAATGTAAAAAATTAAATTTAATACCAAAAATTCGGTAGAAATGTATAGATGTTAAATTGATATAATAAATATATAAAATGCCATTTAAAAATATAAATAAATTACATGTTACAATTTATTAGAAAGTGACATCTTTTTTTTTATTTCACGTCACAAAACCCACCACGTTTATGCAATAATTTTTTGGTCGTCAATAAGTTTAAGCATAAAAGTAAGTAAAGCAAAAAAATAATAATAACAATAATATTAACAATAAAAATAAAAATAATATATTTTGATCAATACTTTAGTGAAATGATACCAAAACATAATCATACACGTACAAGAAAGTATTTCCTTGGTCCAAGTCGACATACCAAGGTTAGGCACAAATCTAATTTGCAAAAGTATCTAAAAGAAAACAAATTTCTAGGTTCTAAACATAGACACGCGAATGGAATACACTATGAAGCGTCAAAATCCAAACAAAGACGTTTATAACTGTACATCATACGTCATATATATATCTAGACAATAGAAACTTTCTACTAATAAAATGATAAAATCTTAATTTATAATAGAATTAATGAAGTGATTATTAGTATTAAACTATCCTTCGATCAGTGGGCTCGTTGTTGTTATAATTTAAAGGAAGGAGGATCAAAGAACAATAGTGGATTTAAATTGTTTGTTTCACTTAAATAGCTTTTTAAGGTATATGAATGGTTTGAGAGTAGATGAATTTTTATAGGTAAAGAGCACTGATTGATCTTTGGTATGCTTATGAGATGTCAAGTGAACCCTTTAATAAGTTAGATATCTTGAGGTTTTCTAAATGGAAAATGTGTACAAGGAATCCAATCAATCGACTAGGATGTGTATGTGAATGGTGACTTGCAAAAGCCTATGTATGGCTACAATAATAGTAGGTTTGTTAAAGTAAACGATTGACAATTTGTCATCGAGTAAAGAGACGTGGATGGGTTCTATTGTTTTTTTTCTCCTTTTCTGTTATTTTAGTATGTAACGCATGCTCTCATGTTAAGTTATTTGTTCTTTTGTAATTGTTAATGCATGTAAATAAATTTTTTTTTTATAAATATTGTTATATGAAATGTTAGTAAAGCTTAGTGATTGTATGAATGTTAAAGGACTTCTTACAAGAAAGACCATATACCACTTGTTAGCATGCTATAGGCCGCTTGTTAGTAGAGTACATGTCATTAATTGGTAGATCATGAGTTACCCTTGGACGTAGTAAGTCGTCACGTTAGCAAGTCTTCATATGTTACCCTAGGACGTAGTAAGTCGTCATGTTAGCATCTCATTCATTGGTAGATCACGGAGTACATATCATTCATTAAGCGTAACGTCTGACTATTATCAAAAGAAAGCTATATGGTATTGTTAATTTATACTTAAACTTTGCTTTGTATAGTAAATGTTTGAACACATGCACGAATTAGTTTTAATATAATGTATAGTCCTCCGCTATGTTATAGTAAACACCTAAGAAACTAAATTTAAAATTTTTATCCACACCGGTATACATATATTTCCTCCTTGTAATTGGTAGTTGTAGCCATAGCCTAGTTCATGTGTTTACTTCTGCAACACAACTTTTAACCAGTTAGACTTTGTCTATCAACGCATGTGTTAGTTAACAAGGTGATTAAGTGCCCTAATGCACCCACTAACTCCTGGGATAAATATCATTGACTATTGTTACATAGCCTTGATGATACGAGTTAGACGTTGGTAACAAAAAAACTTAAGTTTAAAATGTATGATTAACGAGTTGAGTTTAATTTATATTCGACATCATTTTTGCCTGTTTACATTTCTAACTTTGATGGTTAACATCAAAAGTGTTAACTTGGAAACATGTTTGCATGTATGTAAAATAAAGGGAGAATTGCATTCTACAGCATTTAAATGAGTTTGAAATGGTTTTAATGAAAAATTTTGGTTAAAACAAACATATACTTGAAGCTATTAATTTATTATTGACCAATACCGTCCATCTTCCCTTTCTTTTCAATAAACGTGAATCTCGTACAATGACGTGTGGGTATGACTAGGGCACCGTATTGACTATTGACAATTACAGTTACCATTGTTGGAATGAATAAAGTTTTATATAGCAATGTAAATGTTTTATTTAATAGTCAAATTTCTTAGCATTATTCATTAAAAATATGTATATATTAAATTTATAAAACCTCAGTGTGTTTATCAGTACAAATATGATTGATTTTATATAGAAATACTCATCTTATTATTAACTTTTTTCAAACAACAAATTAAATTCACTCTGCTCTTGCCCTTAAATTAAAGTAAAATAATATACTTTGTCTGGAATTTAACCAAAAAATTATCATCTAAGAGGCAATAGTTTCTATCAAGTGGCTGATCATATGCTGGTTATATTATTCTATTGACATAATGAATATTAATTAGCCAAACAAAGATATATATATATACATAAACATATTTTGTAAGTATTTATGCGTATCTATGCAAATAAATATGTTATACTAGGTTAAATAAACCATGTATTACACGAGTAGAAAATAAAAATATATATAATTTGAAAATGTAAACAAAAATATTTAAACTTTATTTTTTCTAATTGAAATCTATAATGTAAAAATAAGAATTTATGAGATGATTATCATAGGTTTAGGAGGTTAAATAGATTTGAGATGATTGATATTAGGGATTCCAATTTATGGAATTTTGTTGATGATTAGGAACATCTTCAAGATTAAAAAAAAAAAAAGATAGCATGATTAATGAAAAGTTTATTAAAGTGTAGGCGGCAAAATTTTTGTAGAAGTGAAACTTGGTGATTACATGTGGCACCACATGTAATAATTTATTATACGTAGGATATTAAGATACACTAGTGGATTTAACCCGTGCTTCGCTGCGGTTCAATTTTAAACGCATATGAGAACGTCGTAATGATAGTTTTTGGAGTTCTCTTTGTTTTGATAAATTTAATTATATAGGCACTATGATTTTCGTGGATGCCTACAAATGCTTTAGGGATTCGATGTTATACTGTAATTATAATATAACCGAACATATGGTGTTTGATAGGCCGAGGATATCGATTAAACCAAATACGTTAAAAGCATTTGAATAAAACTATTATCAAATGTGAAACATTGTATTATATTACTATTGAATTGTTACAATACAATAACAAACTATTAAAATTCATACCTATTTTCACCTTTTTGTTATGTTTGCTGATACTGTATGCTTTACTTCGGTTTTTTCTAGACTTTTAAAAATAATATTATTGGTTAAACCGGGCTAATAAGTAGTCAGGCGTGGAGTAGATTAAAGTTGGAGTACATTACAGATTTTAAAGATTAATTTGGTAACAGTTGTTTTTAGGATGTTATTCAATATGTTTTTCTACATGCATCCATGCCCACTGCTAACCCTTTGAGGTTAGTTATGACAAAAACTACAATTATTCTCATTTGATACTACACATGATTTCCCTAAAAATGGTTTGTTTGAAACTTGAACACGATTCCATTTTGATCATAAGTCCGTATAAGTTGTAATGGACTAATTTAGACTTGAGTTTTGGAAAGGGTCCCAATATACAGACACCCTACATTATAAATCGACATCCATTTATACGCCTCGTAAAGTATCATACGTGACGTATAGGGTCGAAGACACTGAAACGAGAAAAATTGAGGGGGTGCCTGTCAGAATGCTATACATCCCATATAGCACTATACGGCGCATATATTGCTATACGACACGTATAGCAAATTTCAACACCGACTACTAGAAAAATTCAAGGGGTTATACATCCCGTATAGGGATATACGACCTCCCCTGTACGACGCGTGTAATGATATACAATCCGTATAAAAATCCGAAGTATTAATTTATAATTAAGAAGTGTTCCAATAACCACATCTTTTATGAAAATGAAGTTTTGATTGATTCTAAGAAAGGAACGCTACAAAACGGCTACAAATGGGTTCTCACGTAGTGGCATAGTAGTTTTAGTACACACCGGCCTCGCACTTTGTATAGGGTTGGCGCAGTCATCAACGAGAACCTGGTCCTCAGATTTTGTGGAGCCCTCAATTCATTATAAACTTTTATTATTATTATTATTACTATTATTATTATTATTATTATTATTATTATTTTGCTGACTTTTTTATATTGTGATTTTTTATAGTGGAGCGATGGCCGGTGCTGCTCCTCAAGTTCCCCACCAAGGCACCAATTATTGTTTATTGATTTTCTATTTTTCTAGTTTATAATTATACACCTTGATTTTATTTTTATTTATGGACAAGTATAGATATTATTTAAAAGAAAAAAGAAAAACCGAGTATCTTGATCTCTTCAATGACTAAACAACTTGTGAATGGAAGTTCTTTGCTGGAAAAGACTACATCGTTTTTGTTGATCATCAAATATGCAAACATGAGACTAGCACAACTGCTTGAAGCATATTCACTTTAGCTGAACTCGTTAAAGTGAAATGAATTTCAAATGAATTCCCAAAAAAGATAATATAGAAAAAAGATCAACATAGGAGATAAAGTCTTGAAAAATATTTTTTCCGGACGTGAGCCTCACCCAAAAGAGAAACTCGCTCCAAAATATCCTAACCGAAAATGCATAGGCGGGTGGTACTTTGCACCATTCACTAATAATTTGTTATTATAACACTGTCAAAAAGTATGATAACACGTCATAACACAAATCAAATTTTAATATTTTAAATCATAACTCATGTAATAACAACTCATATTACTAATTTAACAATTTGACTCTTCATTTTTCTTCTTTTTTTTCATTAACAGCTCTACTCGTATGATCATCATATACTTTGTATTCATTTTACGCATAATAACAATATGATCAAAATGTACGGAATAAAAAATTCAATACTATCAATGAAGAAACATTAATAATTAATAAGAATAGTAAATTTATGATATGACGTTGAATGATTCAAAGAATTACAGCAATTAAGAACAAAATAGAGTGTTCTGGTCAAAAAGTCCCTTCAAGCTTTCACAATAGTCTGAACTCTAGCATTTATAGAATTATAGTGATGATAGCAAAGGCAGTTACTCTTCAAAGGTTGGATTGTTGCCACGTAACGCACTAACGGATCGATCAAGAATTCTTTTTTTTCTAGCGACAAATGTGCGACACTGTTTCGGAGAATTGATGTTATCTTAATCAGGCCCACCTATTCGTTTCCCAGCCGAGACCGTGATGGTAACCGAGCAATAACAAGAAAGAAAATAACACACGATATTTGAACTCTTTGTATTTAATAAAACCGGGACAATTATGAAAACTCCTTGATCCCCTATATATACTAAACAAATACTAATACTAACCAAACTCAAACACTATCTAAATAATAAGATAAACATACAAACAAAAATCCTAATCTAATACCAATTTATTTAAATAAACTAATAATTATCTACTCCTAAATGATAATTATTAATTAATTAACTAACATTTTTATCTCCTATACTTTTAACTATTGTGTAATTACAAGATTAGTTTAACAGATCGCACCCCCAACCCTCTTAGGAGAAAATCTATTGCTGAGCATTGGCGAAGCTTCACTAGGCCCCCCCCCCTCTGTTTTTTTCGTCAGTGGTGTTAAATTTTAGTCCGATAGTGTAAATTTATGGCCAGGTAGTGTAAATTTTTACATAAATATCAAGTTCACCCCCCCTAAAAAAAATTAATTTCGCCCCCGCCCCCCCTACGATATAGTTCAAGCTCCGCCACTGTTGCTGAGAAAACCACATGGCTCAACCATGAGCATTTTTGCTCAGAGTGAGACTTGAACCCATAACCTTTACATGTCATGGGCACTTTACCTTAACCAGTTAGGCTAAAGATAATTGATATCAATAATTCATTTAGTTGGATAAAAGAAAAACAACTTATAAGGATAAAATAATATGAAACAATTTATTATCTTAAAAATTAATGCTTTATATCGGTGGGATGACAATGAAAATGGTCTAAATCAGCTAGTTTATCATACAAGTATAGATAGAGTTGTAAACCAGTCTAGTAAAGCTCAAGAGCTATTCGAGATCTTAAAAAAAAAAAAAAAAAAAAAAAAAAAAAAAAACTTGAGTTTGAACAAATCAAGCTTGACTTTGGGCATAAAATATGACCTGTTTAAATTATTGATGTTTTATGGTTGTATAGGTCAGACCAGTGAACTAATTAGATGACCACTTTGATATCTTGTCTGATTTTAAAAAAAAACCTAGGTTACAAGCAAGGAAAATAGAAAAGCTCGTAGTTATGCACTCAAATAGATAATGAGAAATCAACAGCCGGATTTTATTGACTCTTGTGAAATTACAACTAATAAAACATATGAATTCTACTCGTCTATAATTATAGTGACTTTTATTATTGCATGCTTCTAGTGTCCAACTATCTATTGTTAAAAGATTTTGAAATAAATATGGGCTTACGAAGCTTAGAGATGAGTAAAAAAACCGGGCTAGAAACCGAAATAGGAAAAGAAACCCGATCTGGTTTTCAAACCGGTTTAACCCTAATCCGTTTCCAATCCAACCCAATCCATAGTTTTGATATCGGTTGCTAACCCTATTGGGTGACACCGGTTTAAATCCGCTAGTAACCGAACCAGGTCAGTTTCAAACCTGATTCAACCCGATTTAAAACCGGTCTTTCCCTCACGCAAACTAGTTAACCGACACCATATTAAAAAAAATAATTTGGACCTTTGTTGACTAACCAAACTACAAAACTCGTTTCCAACTCGACTTGTACACCCTAACAAATCCTATCTGCATATTGACGACACTCATTTAGGGGTGTAAACGAGCTGAGCAGCTCGAGCTTGCTTGGACTCGAGCTCAGCTCGTTTTAACTTTAGAAAGCTCGAGCTCTGTTCGTTTGTAGTTTTATTTCTAAAGCTCGAGCTTATTAGAAAATTTTCAAACTCAAGCTCGATTAGTTTATTGTTAATTATTAAATTTTTTAATTTTTTAATAGTTTCTTTTGTATTATAAAAAAAATGAATATAAAATATTTGATATTTAATAATCATACTTATTATTATATAATATTTAATATGTAAAAGATATTATAATATATATATATATATTATGGGTCGAGTTTGCCATAATATGAGCTCGAGTTTGATTAAGCTCGACTTGAATTGAGTTTTATTCTAGCCGTTCATTAAAGTGATCAATATGTAGGTTTTTTTTTCTTTTTTTCGAAAGTTGGGCGTATTTGCTTTAAAATGATTGGCCCAATAATTGGATTTGTGATTTTGAGTAACCCAAGTATCGAAGACCCAAACTAGAATTAACGATAGGCCCTTGATTTAGTTTCAGCACGTGAAAACATCCTTCGGTTTAATTTTTTTGAACGGTAAAAGCTCACACATCCATACCTTTGATTACAAATTTTATTCCTAATAAAGCTTGAATTCATAATCATTTGGTGTTTAGCTCCACCGATATCAAGAGGAAAGAGGCATGTTGGTTACTCAATTTTCATTTTTCGTTCATATATGAATGTAACAATTGTAAAAACTCTGTTTTATTAATTTTTGTTCAAACAAACTTGTTGCTTTAAATTAAACTTGAAAACAAATAACTAAATAACAATAAAAACTAGTTTTATACCCGTCCGGTGGTCGGGTACTATGGCGTCGTAATTACTCACATTATCATAGTGCATTGTAAACAAACACCTATCAGTGATCACAAAATTACAAATACGTAAGAAAATTAACAGTAAACATGGTGGAATGGTTTGTGAAAAACGAACGTGGTCTATTTCTTAAATGTCAATTATAAGGTAATCCATATACATGCAACCAAATATCTTAACAGTAACCTAAGTGACTCACATTCTTTCAACATAAGACCCGTATTTAGCAAATTGAACCATTATTTCTTTACCATCAACAACTCTTCCTGAAACAATCGCATATACATAACAACATATGCCTTTGATTTATAAAGCACATTATTGAAAAAAATTCCAGTACTCACCATCAAGCTTGTTCACTGCCTTCTAAGCCTTATCTGCGTACTTATATCGAACAAAGGCAACTTCTTAAGAATCACTCGTCCTAAAAGCACCAAAATAATTCCATACAAAGTATACTTCCATTCTAAAAAATAAAAGACTTCAAATTAAGTATTACTCCAGGATACAAATAAAAAGGCTAGGAACATTAGTCCTTTCATTTCAAAAAGAATTGGCTTCGTAAGTGATATTACATAATTTCTACTCTAAAAGCATATTACATATGGAAGTCTCAAATATTACAAAGTATAACGTCCATTCAAAAAAATAGAAGAATTCAAATTAGTTTTCATACTATAAAACATAAGTTCTACTATAAAACATATTAGAGATGGAGGAAAAATTAGAGTACCTCAATTGATATGATCACTTAATGAGGACCTCTTTAATTTTTATTTACAAAAATATAGATTACATTAGGCTCATTTCATCCATTCTTGAGCTCTTGTGATGCAAATTGCAAAGTAACCAACCTAAGCCTTCCTGGAACAAAACTCGCCATATATTTTAGTAATAGATCTGGTTTCAATTCCTCCAAGACAGATAATGTAATCTTTATAATTAGTTAAAAGGCCTTTTATTAAAAGCCTATAACACTAAGAGGTTGTACTTCTAATATTTTGTAAATGTACATTAATGAAATAAAACAAATTTTTGATGTCATTAGCTTGAAGGCTGCCATTGATGCAGCAAATTAACCATCATTAAAGCAAATTGGTCAGCTTGCTGCACATTTCACTTGGTATACTTTTGTTGATTTAGATGAAATTTTAATTTGTCTAGAGATGTATATATTATTAATAGGAACAACATAAAGATACATGTATTCGCTTTGTTAGTGGATAGGATGAATCAAAACAAACAAAAAGAATACCCCATAAATCAAAGACCAACAGATTACCTGATGCAAACTACCTGTAGATGTAACTGCCTAACCCACCTGTAAAGAAGGAGAAGTAACTAACATGCAAAAGATACCTATAATTCAATGAACTATTTGATTTATCAAACCAAAATTAAAAAAATGCATCAATATATAAAAGAAGAGAGCCATTAACATGAAAATTGTTGCCTGTTGATAACTGAACATTAAAAATCATATAGATTGTATACTAAAATCTTGTCAAAGTGATAATGTAAATTGTTGGCATTTACTTGAGCTATCCAGTTAAAGCGAAGCCAAAATGAAGCAAAAAAATACCGATGACCATGGTTAACTTAAAAGGAAGTAGACTTACCTGCGTAGGTTTTCTTAACCCTGGAAATCAGTTTCAATGGTTATTTTAACACCCTAACAATTATCACCACTTCAATAAAAAATCATAAGCATAGATCACATGCATGCTAAATATTTAACGCACAAAAATAGTTTTGTCATTATGCAATTACACGCGTTCCATTTTTATGCAACAATGAAAATATCAAAACAAAATGCCATCAAACATATCATTTATGTATTTATAGTGAACCAACTGAATTTGAAACATGTACTTTCTTGAAATCTGTTCCTGCTACCTCAAAATCTAAGCATCCATGCAGCAAAATGCCATCAAACATATGATTTATGTATTTATAGTGAACCATTTGAATTTGAAACGTGTACTTTCTTGAAATCTGTTCTTGCTACCTCAAAATCTTCAGCATCCATGCAGGCATTCCATTTTAATAAAGAGCTTTAACATGAACTCTGCACAAATGAAACACAATCATTAAAATAATTAGATTCCCTACATGAGTATTCGATGATATCAATAACCAAAATATTTTGAAACAATACATAACAGGCTTATGTATAAGTAGACCTTGAAACATACAATGTGTATACTAAAATATAATACTAAAACATACAATGTTACCACAAAATAAACAATACATAACAACATGAAAAGAGTAGTGGTAAAAAATTGAAAAAAATATCAACATAAAAAGGTAACATGTATTTAACAGTAGTGAAGTAGATCCTCCTAAATATTAACAAATAACAGATAACATGTATTGAATCACACAAAAGAATACACAATGAATGCAAGATATGAATAAGCATAAGAATTCTAGAAAATATAAAGAAATCAAAGATTGATAATCAACTTACTCAGAGGTCGAAAATGATCTAAAATAATCACAATTAACTACACAATGACAAAGGGTTGTGAATCTCGCTGTATGCTCAGCAGGCACCATTGTGGTGGTACTCCACTGAATAGCAATTCCCCCTTTTCAACCTATTTCTTGATCCAAAACCATTTGCAAGTTAAGTGCAGCAAGATTGCATACACAAAGATAGAAGAGAAGAAGGGATGTAGACAGTTTAGGAAAATAAACCTAAAATTAAATGGTGTAGCACAACAATTACCCACAACACCAAATATTCAAAATAGAAACTTTTGCATCCAAGTAGGTGTGTGAAGAACATGAGATGCATAACGATGCTTTAAATCCAGAATGAAAAATCTTGGATATTAAGTTACATGATACAAACATCAAGTCAAGATACATAAACTTACTCGTTCACCTCAATTTTCAGGAATGCTTTACCCATCGATCTTTAGCAGTGCTTTCGAATGATAGACCCTGGGGCAGCATCGATTTTTAGTAGTCCTCAACAACCGATTTATAGGAACAAAAGTATGATTAGGTTGAAGGTGGAGTTACCGAGGATCATGGAGAAGAGAAAAAGGGAAGATGGAACCGGGGAGTGCCACCATCATCTCTAGTTTCTTTTCATGTCTTTTCGAATGCATTAGTCAAGAAGTAAGAAACAAAGAAAGGGAATACCTGATCGATTGATAATGGAGAAACAGAGAGGGATGTGTTTGGCGTCACAGGATCGGTTGCGATTAAATCTCCGACAAACTTTGCGTGGTGCAAACCATCAAACAGAGAGGAGCGAAGGAGATGGTTACCTACAAAGAACAAATATTAGGTTTAAATTGAATAGTAGAGGTGGTTGTGAGAGGCGGGAGCAACGTTTGTAATCCGAGAAGAAGATGAAATTCAATTTGATAGCCGTCGGTAACTACTTCGAATGGATGTAACTGCTGACTTTAAACGGATGAGATTTAATCTCAAGTTGATCTGACGGTTAATATGCAATCTGATGGTGGTTATCATATTCGCTGGTAATAAAATATATAATTTTAATGATTGTTATAGTTTATTACCGACCATGACATATTTTATTCCTATTTTTGTGCTTTAACAACTAGTCACTATAATTATTATTTTTGAAACCTCAATTATAGAATTCAATATGATATGATTACTACATGATAAATAAAATGGGGATGCCATTGCGATTTTGTTTTCTCACCGCAAGTTTGAGATCGAAACATCTATCATAATATAATAGTAATAATGTAATATAGCTCGTATATATTTTAGTTACTATTGTTTATCTTTCATTTTAGCGTGTTTATAGTTTCTTTAGTTCAATAATCCTTTGTAATATCGGAGGTTAAGGTAATTAAAATCCTACACAAAGTTCTATATTTAAAAAAGTTGTGTAACTAGAATCAACACACTTTAACAAAATCATAAAATCTTTAGATAAAGATATAAATCTTACATCCATTCATTTACTTTCAGTCCACCCAGTCATATTTATTGGATATCAAATTTAAGTCTTCATCAAAGAAATTTGTAGTATGTGGTTTGCAAAACACAAACTCATATCGACTTTTATAATGTACTAGTTTGTTACAAACTAGTTGTCTTCTCCACACGAGCGTTGCGCGGGGAGCTTCACAGAGACGCCGAATTTAAAAATGCAGATACAAAATGATATTGTTGCATGTTTCAAAGTGATACGCATGGTGCTAATTTTCAAGTTTAAGTGTCCTTGGTGATTCGTTGCATTTGCCTAATGTATACATGTTGGTCATGCTTGATGGTAAAAATTACTTTAAATGTCTTATTACACAGCATAATAATAATATACCTACCTCATTTATACGTTGATTTCAAATAAACTGTTAAAAATGTACAAGCTAACAAACAGGGCATCAGATGGATGAATTAAATTAAAAAATAGACCAAAAGTTGATAACTGCACACAATTATCATCCACTCAGCTCGATCATGACTAAAAAAATGTTTTATCTACACATGAAATCCATGCTCAGATGTTGTTCATCAAGAATATAAGCTTCTCTGCCTTTGTGGAGAGGTTGCTTCTTCTTTATGATCCTCGGTTCCTTCCGACTACGACAACAAATGAAATAGGCCATATCAGTCCCAACATAATATTTAAGAAGAAATACAAAACTCATATTCAAATTTAGACAAACCATGATAGACCTAATCCTTGAATCTTCTAGAAGGCATTTCATTAGCTATTTAGCTTCATCCAAAACAAACATACATTCCAATCCAATAATCTATCTATATTAATAAAATAAGATTTTTATATGTCACTTGTTACAATTCTAAAACTACTAAATTTTATTTTTCCGTTTCTCCCTCCTAATAAATATCATATTAAATACAAATGATATTATTTAATTTTTTTTATATTGAAAATATTTTTATTAAATAAATAGATCTTTCTACAAATGCAATTTGTAAAGAATTATTTTTTTTATAAAATAAATTTTTTTTTCAAAAAAAATATCAAACATTTAAAAAATACAATATATTTTAAAACCGATGGTTTTTAAAAAATAAAATTATTATGAAACGAAAATAATTAAATTTCAAAATTATAATAAAGAAATTATTAAAAATGGCATTTTTTTAAAAAACGGTTTGTTTGAAACAATATGTTTAAAACCAACTTTTTTTGAAAAAAACAAAAAAAAATTAACAAAAGCTTTAAAACTGATATTGTCCTTTTATTACTCGTACTTAATGTAAATTATATCTTATATCAAAATATCGTTTTATAATTTTTTAATATTTATTAATAATTATTTAATATTTTATTTTTTAACTCGTGTTATACACGGGGCACTAACCTAGTATGTCCCATACATCAAACTAATGTCTACTACACCTGTTAATGAATTAGAGGAGAAATCAGAAACAAATATAAGTCCAAAAAAAGGGGGCCGATCGAATTTCATGCGCATCGAATAGAAATTAAAGACGATACATTTATCGTATCTTAGATGCAAGAACTTGAATACCGGCGACTTTAAAATCCCAGATGAATGCAATGATGAACCACCTACGCCCGCTGAATAGATCGACGTTATCAATCATATAACTCAAGTACCGGTGATTGTCGGTAAGTAAGCCGGAGCGCCGCTCTCTCCTTCTCTCTTCTACACATTACCTTCTCTCTGCTTTCGTTCTCCTCTCTCTCTCTCTCTCTCTCTCTCTCTCTGCTTCTTTATTCAAAGAGTACGTATATTCAAAAGCCAACACGTGGAATCAGGCAAAGCTACGTGTCATAAGCATGTTTCAATACATTAGTTGGGGGCACCTTCTGGATATTGATTTCTAAACAACGCTTAAGCACTTGTACTTTACACCACCGCTTGTACATATGCGCCAAATAGATAAGAAAAAGTAAAATAAGGGTGGTCAAAACAAAAACCCAAATTAGTACACTGTATCTAACAATGTACTTTAATATAGATAAATAATATGAAACACTTATAGAGATAATCACTTCGTTAAACATGTGTCAAGACAAGAATTACTCACACCATAGCAAACGGCTCAAGTTTTAGGTCTTCTAGTACATGAGCCAGTCAAACCAAACCAAAACCGATCTTCAGTCTTCGTATTACACATTTATGAGTGTTTTGGTTTGGTCCGGTCTGATCTAGGCCTGGTTTGCCTAAAACCTATTGCACATTCGTGGTTAATTTTATTCTAACTTTAATTAATATTCGTTCGATTTGTAAATATTTTTAAATGCTTTATAATACTCTACTCATATATTTCTTTGAACAAATAATTATAAGAGAAAATTGCATAAATATTCCTTGTGATTTAACCAAATTGCAAGTTTGGTTCTTAAAACTTTAAAAATTACAAAGATAATTTAAACTTTTGTGTAATCATTGCATTTTTGATTCTTGACATTTAATTCATTCATTTTTATGAATTTCATAAATTTTAAACTACCATTTAAATTTAATTGTAGAGACCAAAAGTTTAACACTCATATAAAGTTTGAACTAACTTTGTACTTTTGTAAAATTTGAGGATCAAACTTGCAATGACTACATAAAAGTTTGGACTAACTTTGTAATTTTAAAAGGTTAAATACCAATCATATTATCTAATCAAATCACAGATACCATTTACGCAATTTTCTCTAATTAAAAAGAAAAAGAATATTAATATAAAATGACCTCTTTTGTCTGCGCCGTGCAGACCACGCGCAGACGTTGTGCTATGAAGATTATTTGTTTTTTAGAAGACCTTTCATTAAAAAACGTCTTCCTGACGTCTGCGTGGAGAAGACATGGACTTGCCACTTCTAACCTCTTCTCACTTCTCCCATCTGCATCTCATCCCCATCCTCTCAACCTCCACATACTCCCTCTCACCCCCTCCGCCTCCTTCCCTCTCACCACCACCGGCCCCCTCCCTCTCACCACCGCTGGCCCCCTCCTTCTCACCACCGCCGGAACTGCACCTGCACGCTCCCTCCCTTCGCCAGCCCCTCCCTCCGCCGCCTCTACCCTCCGCCGGCCCCTCCCTCCGCCGCCTCTACCCTCCGCCGCCTCTACCCTCCGCCGGCCCCTTCCTCCGCCTCTACCTTTGTGATTTGGGTTAGGGTTTTGTGATATTCGATGGTAAGATTTGTGATTTAGGTTAGGGTTTTGTTTGCAGATGATAAAAATACAAACAGTCTTTTTGTTGCAGACTGCAGACATTTGGTCCACCTCTTCTGCTGCAGATGTCTGCAGATGTGGTCCGCAGACTACAGACATTTTACCACTTCAAAAACAAACACCACCTAAGTACCTTTTTCATGCTACCGTTTAACTTTCTTTTCTTCTAAGATATTATTCTTTTAAGGCGATTGGTTAACGAATGAGGTGAGATTTATAACTAAAACTTATGTATTTATATATGTAATTCAAATAACATAAATTAAGAAAAAAACAACTTCACAAAAAATATTTTAAAATTATATCACTGAATTTTAAAAAAATATTCAATTAAGTCACTCAACTTTTATTTTTATTTAAATTATAGGTTTAACATGTTTCTTTAGCATGCTTTTCTTCTTGTTTCAATTATGAAATATTTTTTCTTATTTTTTGATACCGATGTGGAGTGATGACATGAATTTTAAGTATTCTTTTTATTTGTTTAAATATAATTAACATGCTTTTTAATTTTTTAATATACTTACATATATTGGAAATCCCGACCCCCATATCTTCTCCTCCATACTTGACACAAAAAATCTGATGATAACTCGATTTGATTGTTTAATGATTCAATTTGGGCAAAATATGAATGAGTAATTTGTAATAGTTTTAATACTTAATTACTATTATTTGATATTCACTAAAAAATCATCTTTATTTTTGAATAAACCGTCTTCGTCCATGACATGCGTAGACGAGACGTACATACAAGCATCACTAAACAATATTTTAATAATTAATCACGATCTAATTGTATCTTTGAAAATATTTATTCAAATATGATGCTACTAATTTAATAGAAAACAGGTGTGATTGCAAGCAGATCATCAACAATTGACTGAAATCCTAATTATACACGTTTGCAATTTAAAAATCATTCAAATGTGAGTTTCTTATTCGATTACACATTAAAAATAATGTATTAAAGTCGATTTCTATATATTAGTTAAGTTTTTTCACCCAAAAAAGGATTACTCGCCTTTAAAAACACATTGTTAATTCAGATAATTGAGTTACCTTTTATGTGCATAAGACCCTTTTTTTCAGGTCGAATATCTATATTTTAAAACTAAAGTACAACATTAAACTAACCTTCTACAAGTTCCCCAAAATAAGGGCTAATATACGTGTTGTCTTTTTACAAAAATACAAAACAAACTTTATACGTAGAATTTAAATACTTTTGTGAATAAATTCAAAGTCTTAATATTAACACATGCACTCACTCTTGTAAATAGACACCGCTTATACGTATCATAGCCCGATACGAGGCGTATAAGGTTCATGACACTAATGACAAGGAAAATTCAAGTGAAGTTGTCAGAGGGCTATACGTTTCATATAATCTCATACGACCCCCTATACAAACCATATAGGCCTATACAAAACGTATAGCAAAATTCAACACTGAATACGATGAAAATTTAAAAGGCTATCAGAGGGGGGTTATACAGCCAATATAGGACTATAGGACCTTCTATAAGACACATAGAATTGTACGACCCGTATAGAATTTTGGGAGTTATATGGGGTCGGTAACACCAGCATATATCATCACAATGGGTATCTTTTTCAACACTGAAATCATAAATCTCATTTGTCTTCTTTTAACGTGTGGTCCTTTTGGTCAAATCAAATACAATCACATTGAATTTATATCTCCTTGGAATAAGATCAAATTTCAAGTTTGTTAGTACGTCATTTAGATTCCCTAACTTTAAATATGAAATAATAATAGATAAGCATGATAAAATATAGTGCAACCTTATGCATAGTATTGTTAAAAATACTAGTTTTCTATTAATATAATGTTACTAATATGACGCACTAATTTAAAAATCTGCTAACAAAGGGTTTGTATTTTTCCTTGTATTATTTAACTAAAAAGACTTGAAGGTTGTCTTGTATGATGCATCCAACCTTAATACTAGGGTTTTAACATCTTCCACAAATCGGGAAGATCAACAACAAAAATCAACTTAGGTTCTTTATATTTAAGAAAACATATATGGTGTTTAATGATTGGTTCTGGTTACCTTACATATTAAAATATGCTAATTATATAAATTACTTATGTTTATATCTTTTTATCGATAAGAAAGTGTTAAAAGAACTGGATCGCGTGCATACTAACTTAAAACAATTATTATGTCATATACAAGTGACATCTAACTACCTATATTTACAGACTTGATAAAAATACACAAAAAGGAAACAAAGAAAGGAGAAGGAAAAAAGTGGTCGTCTATCTCATATTCTCATGCATCATCTAAAGAACAATCTCTAGCTGAATTAAATTCGAGATAAATGAATCAAATTTATTTGAATTTGATCTTTTTTTTTTCAAAAATGGATTTGAATTCGATTCGAAATTAAAATAGATAAGAATAAATTGATCCGTATTTAAAATGTGTATTCATGTTAAGGTCAAGATTCGAATTGAATTCAGTCAAAAAATAATTTAAGTTAATTCCATTTTCAAAATCATACAAACTTGAAAGTAAACAAGTGATGAACGGTTCGATAAGAGATTGAGGTTGTGGAGGTGAGCGGCAAAAATAAATACGGTGATACCGTGAGCAATTGAAAAAATGATATAGGCCCTTATGATTTTGGGTAATTAGTTAATGAGCCAACGAGTTATGGATGTTACAATTTTCAAAGAAATAATTCGTTTTTGATTGTAAAGGCTCAGATATTACAAACTCGTATTTTGTGTACATATAATCAATCATGTATGTATAAAGAAGTTATATGTATAAATTAGAAGTTCTAATTGAATCTTTAAATCAAAATTTCAAATTCAAATTCAAATTCAATTAAAATTTGGTATGTGAATTCCCGGAAATTCTAAAATAAAATTAGAATTCTATTTGAATGATTTTGAACATCTATAACGATTCGTCACTTTAGGTCAAAAGCACCTATAGCAACCACATGTCGGTGTTACATGATAACATTTTATCATCATTATAGGCTCTCTTCCTTGTAGCGTACAAGAATACTTAAATTTAACTATGTTGCAGGGATGACGATGAACTGGTTGGAGAAGGATGGTCCGAGAAGAAGGGTTTAGTTAAGAATACTTTTATGTTGGAAAATACCACCTAATCTAGAGATATTTATAAAATACCACATAATTACGTTTAGTGGTTCTTAGGCGGTCGATCACACATTTAAAAATGAAAAGTTTATGTATATCATTGGAGAATACGTGTTGTATCTTACATACAGTCAAAGATCAAATTTGTTGAATAACTAAACCCTCTTATTATCATATTTATTTCATAACTTCATCTAACCAATTATAACCTTTCACACACATACATACACACATAACAAACAATACGTAAAACACAATCTTGATAATGCATTCATGTCACTGCCAAAAGAAATAAAATTTAGAAACAAAACAATACTTTTAACTTGTAGTTTTTGTACTTACACAGTTACACTTATGAAAATTCTTTAAGATGTTAGAATACTTTTTCACATCGAAACAATTCTACATAAAAGGATAAATAATAATGCCAAATTTTAAATAAATCCAATGAAATACATCAAACTGGCAAAGACAAAATTGCTAGCTAAAGATTTGTTTGACATCAATTGTATATTCCGATAATTTACATCAAAATATATACATTCCTAGCAAATTAGGGATGCCTAACTGGCTTGTGACTTACAACGCACCCGTAATAAGTATGAGAAAAGCTCGTTCGTAACTTACATAAAGTTGATTTGGTTCAAGCTACCCGGGTCAAATAAAATTCGATGGATATCGAGTTCACTATAGATCACTTGTAAAGCTAGTTATCGTTGATTTTCCTTGTATATTGATTTTGGTACTATATTTGTCTATACTTTTATAAATTGAATTGTTGACAATTTGTTATTTTTGTATTTATGTAAAAACATTTAGAACGATCCTATTTTTGTTTTAACGAGTTAGGGTTGTATGGTAGCCTCTTAATGGTTATCAAGAGGCTACCTCTAGTCATTAAAAGACTACCTCTTAATCCTTGTTCATAACCTCTTGATTGTTAAAAGGTAACCTTAGGGGCCGTTTGGTTCGCAGAATGTTTTGTAAAAGAATTAGAAATGGAATTGGAATTGGAATTGGAATTGGAATGTTGTTAAAGTTGATAACGTGTTTGGTTGGTCAATTTTGAATGAAATTGGAATTTCAATTTTGAACATTACATTTAATTGTTAAACATTCCATAGGTAAGTGAAAGGAATGTGAATTTCAATGATTAAGGGAAAAATTTTCAATTTCAATTCCATCCGTTGACCAACCAAACAGGAGTTTGAATGGAAAATTTTTCAATTTCAATTCCAATTACAATTCATGAGAATTCTGTAAACCAAACGTCCCTTTAATATTGAATGGTTAAAAGGTATCATGAAGATTTAACATATTAACTATTCAGAGATTATAAACCATTAAAAAGTAACTTTTTTAATGATTATTAAAAGGCTAACAAACAACCCTTTGGTTGAATGTACCATGAGTTGACTCCAATCTAATACAAGCTCAATTGCCAACTCAGATAACATATTAGGCTTAAATTAACATGAATTTCATCATTAATTATTGGTTTAAGAAACCGAAAATATCAATTTGATCTTTAATTATTAGCTTAATAAGACTTGTTATTATTTAGAACCGACATGATCACATCACGAATTCAAGAATCACATCGTTGGATAGAGTGTTTTTCTTGGCTAGTGTTTTGCCCGACATATATCACATGACAATCATTTTATTTATGAGTTGGAATTGCTGTTTTATTGATTACAAAATATAACAAAATCATGTAAAATATTATGTTACCTTACAGAAACAAAGTTGTCAAAACAATAATTATTATTAGTGTTTTAACAAAGTTTTGAACTTTAAGGCAATAATAATCAAAACTGAACAAGCAAGTGATAAAACATCTAAATCCACAATTACCATGTAATCCACAGTTTTGGGGATAAGTGGTAATTTTTATCCAAGCTATCCGCAAAAACATCCGGTGGACATGAAAACTTGCAGATCTCCGGCGAGAAATCGAGCTCCGGCGATGAATCTGCAATGAATCAATGGTAGGTGTTGAAGGAGATGCCCATTACAGGAACAGCAAAGGACGTTTCTAGCATAAGCCTCTGCTGATACGTCTCGAAGGTTCCACCGGCTTCTATGACGTCCTTGAGAACAGAATAATAATACTCTTTTAGCTTCTTCAAGTTGCATGCCTTCTTCATCTTCATCCACCTGATTCCAATTCGTCTAAGTACTTTCACCAGTAACTGCCGCTTCCCTCCTAATCTCACCGTCGGCAGCTTCCTCTTCTTCCGCCGTAACGGCCAGATTCTCCGGCGGATTGTGCATCGGTACCCGGTGGTCATCTGATTTTGATCCATTTGTGCAGCGACGTCGTCGGAGTCGGAGAAGGCCGTGGTGCTGCGGATTGAGGAGTTAATCATGGTACGTGAGGATAAGATTCCGGTGGCCGGACGAGAGATATATATATATATGTATGTATGATGTTGGTTTGACTAATTAGAAGCGATATGATAATCGATCCTTCACTCCTACCCTCTGATCTTCAATCTGAATTTTGTTTGTTTATAACGGAATTCCACATGGGACCATTCTGCCTGTGGGCCCAGATGCTTCTGGTTGTGTAGTTCGGCCACGTCGTATGTTATTTTTCCAACCCGTATTTTCAAAATTATTATGGACTCAAGTTATATTAATATTTGTGATTGTATATTTGTATGAACTATGAAGCTCGATAGCGGATAGACCGTATATATTATACAAGTATAAACTCATCTATAATGTATTCTTATGTTATAATATATTTATGTCTTATGTGTTTTTATTGAAATAACTTGGTTGACACGTTTCTGTAAACAAGACAAACCACGTTAGGAAATTACGTAATTACTGAATCTTAATATCATAATATTTAACTTACACAAATGGTACAATACTTTTCTTTACTTTTATCTAGAAAAAAGCATAACATTATGATTACAATTCTTTTAACTCGCATTTTATATACTTATATACGAATATCGTAAGCAAACATATCAAGTATAATAAAAATATGTGATATATATATAGGGGAGGGATCCCTTGAAAACCATATTATAAATGAAAACCATAAAAACTATGGGTTACATATATGTAAGTAGATATTACAAAGTGTGCAACTAATAGTTACGTATATGTAAGGGTTAGATATATGTAAGTACGTGTTACCAAGTATACAACTACGAGTTGCGTACATATAACTCATACAAGTTACGTATACGTAAGTCGTTTCGTTATCATTGTCATTACTTGGAGTTTAAACTAAAATATATATAATGACCTCAAAAAATAAGATGAAAATTTAATCAAATATACTTTAAACAATTAAAAGCATGGTTTTCATTTGATACCTGCCCTTATATATATATATATATATATATATATATATATATATATATAATAAAGAGAAAAGTTACGGTACAAAGTATTTTTGGGTAATGGTGGTTTTCACAGTTTTCAATTATAAGCATGGTTTTCATTTAATACCTGCCCTATACATATATATATATATAAAGAAAAAAGTTACGGTATAAAGTGTTTTTTTCTTGCGAAGCGTACGAAGTTATCACACAAGAATGAAGGTTACGTGTGGAATTATAACGCAAGTGTAAAAATTAATCACGCAGAGATGAAATTATCACGCAAAGGTGGAATTATCACGTAAGAAGATATTATTGCGTGATAATTCCACGCGAGTGTAATTCGTCTTGCCTAATTATCACTTTGTTATTACGTGATTATTATTGTTCTTGCGTGATTATTATTATTCTTGCATGATAATTTCACCCCAATTCTTCATACGCTTCGCACGAAAAAAATATTTTGTACAGTAACCGCCCCCTATATATTAATATGGGCTTACTTTTATCATGAAGGATAGAGAGCATGCTCCCGAATATTTCATACCTTCAAAAACATATTTTTAAAATATTCGTGTATAAGACTAGTTAAATGACTCGCGCGTTGCGGCGAGATACTTTAATCGTTTGCGGAAACAGAGGATATAAATTTGCAACTTTAGCATCGAATACACCATAACAATTAGATGACAGCTTGTTCAGAAAGGGAAAATAAATATTTAGTATAATCAAATTCCAAATAATAGAATAAACAAATTTCAATAACAGGCCTTCTGATCCATTTTTTTCGCCCAAGTTGTCAATCATTTGTGTCAAATGTTTCCTGGCTGCGTGATTAAAGAAAAAATATTAAAGATGTAAGAAAAACGTGAAGAACAATTAGAAAAGCAAAATTAAGAATGATGCTTGTGTTCATGTTTATGTATATGTAACCGAAGCAAATTCTTGTCAAAAGTAAAAAAAAAGTAATTGAAATCGTGAAGCAAATATACATATAGTTATAGAGTAGACCACTATATAAAAAGTGACCATATTAAGTTTTATAACTACATAGAAAAACTGTAATAAGTGAAAATTTAAAACTCCTTAAACAAAAATCCTGGACATTAATTTCTAAATAACAAAATAGACCTGCATTCTTACTGCTAACCTCAACAGCAAAGCATCATGTGGCGCTGCGGTGGTCTACACTGCTTCCAATATTGGTGTTCACCGACTACCTGTTTACAACATCAACGGTGTTTGTAAACATTTAACATTTCATATGAAAGTGGGATAGAAGCAGTGATACTCGTAACATCTGACAGTTTCATATGAAAGCGGGGAAAAAAGCAGTAGTAATAAACTTATCAACATATAACATAACTCCATACAAAGTAAAATAGTGGGTTAATTACAGTTGTAAATGCTAAACTTTAAGAATCAAAGAAACAATTTCAGTTCATTTTTTAACAAAAAGACAGTTTACAATTGATTTAAATTGACGTCAAAGTCCATAGTAACATGTTGCTACTGAAGATTGTTAAATTTAGGAAAGAGGTAAAGTTTAAATAAGTTTAATAGGTGCTATGTAAAAGTCACAGCATAAATTAGAAGTCAAGGGACAAAATTTACAAAGAAACAACTAAAACTAAAACTAAGTACATGAACATAAATAAGTTGTTATCATTTTTTTTTTTACTCTAATACTCACAAAAACAGAATGAGAAGTAAAATCGTGTCAAAAAACTTTTAACTACAAACTGCAGTTTAGTTCAAAAAACCAAATACCGGATGTAAACTGCACCAAAAATGATGTTTAAGTTGAGTAAAAGTACTTGAACTTGTTACTTCAGAAAATCACGCGTATAAAAGAAATGGGAAGTAAGATACTTCACATACAAACTATGTAAAATATTAGCTCTTGTCAACAGAAACTATACCTCAACATGAAATTAACCTACATATACAGATACTTATAAAACTTCAAAGCTGAAATTACCATCAAGAATTTTAACTCTATGCAAGATTTATAAGACGATGAACAAACCTTTTATAAAATTTATATATTTTCACTTATATGATTATATGATTAGTTATTAACTTAGTATCAAATTATATTAATAGTATTTGAGCACCAACTAACATAATTAAGAAACAAACCTCTATAGCTCTAGTTGTATGGCGACTATGCTCTTGTTTCAAGTCAAATGGAGGTTGAATTTATCGATACAAATCAAACTAAAACGTATAAAGCAGTAAAGTTTAGTATACATGGTAGGAAAAATGACACCTTAAAAAGATATAAAACATTCTTAGCAAACCTACTTGATAAAAAAAAGATCTTAAATCTATATGTATAATTGGTAGGAAAACATAGGCACTTGTGATATGATTCCCCTAAACGATGTGATAACGCCAACCCATCACCCTGATGTGAGTTTGGGCGTAATATTCCATAATAATTCCACGGTAAATTAGGCAATAATTCTAGTAGAGGCAATCCTTAAGTTGTAGAGTTTCGAATTTGAAGCCCCAAAGCTACCTGGCGGCAAAAACCAAATGCCAGATTAATTTCAAGATGCAACATTTCATATATAAACAAAAACCTAAACATACAAATAATGAAGTTGAGTGGATGCTTTTGACGATTTTGGTAAACTGCAAATGGAATAGGTAAAGGAACAACGAATGTGACATCAGAAAACCAACGGCTCGCCAACAGAACCGTCAACTTGAAGCTTTAATGATCGAAAGCCCAAGTTATCTCACAACCAATTTAATAAAACCACATCAAATTACCCAGAACAGAACACAAATTAGGAATACAAACTATGTTTCGAAACCATACCTGTGTACCATTGGAGTGCGGAGGCAACCAAATCAGACGATGAAGACGGTGGTAACCTTTTTGCATCACAACCCTAACATACCTGAAAGGTAAGAACACAAAGATACCCTACATCAAAACCCTAATCCTCTATTTCTCTCTCTCTCTCTCAGTCTCTTCTTTCTTTAGTGGTGGAGTGGTGGTATACGATGGAACCTCATTTGATGAAAGAGAGGAAAAGGTACACGAAGGAGCAGATGGTACTACTTGTGTTTAGAAGCTGTACACAATGCTTAAACGTGACAGAAGGATGACAAGAAAATAAGTATCAGTACCCTAGGTATGTAGAATAGTAAATCAGACGTGTCAGAAGGATGACCATAAAAGAAAATAAGTATCACAGGTTGTACTCTGGGTATGTTGAATGGTAAATTACTATTCACGTAACTTTCAAATGTTATAGTATAATATAATAGTATGTGATATTAATAATATGATAAATAAATAAAATATAATATAATCAAAGAATCATGACAAACAAGCATATAAATTATAAAGAGTATTAATAGTGAGAGTTGACATATATGCGGTTTGCCATGATTCTTAATTTCTTTTAGTTGTATTTTAAGTTATCTAGATTGCTATAGTATTATTATTTTTATGAGTGTTTATAAACTTTAAATTGAATATTCTTTAATTTCATATAAGCTCGTATACATCATAATACTTATAAAAGGATGTAAGAGTCAACTTTGTAATTTAATCTAGTCAATTAACCATCGTATCCTACGGTTTAAAAATGAAATATAAAATAATTAATTTAAACTAAAAAAACGTTGTTCCTGCGCTAAGCAACATTGGATGATCGAATAACGCTATGCATCGCATCAAACCTATAAGTTTTCTTATTAGTTCGTTTAGATAAAATGGTTATTAGTGACAACGTCATCACATTAGATGACGTTATATCCAACTTATAACAAAGTAATAATTCTAATTAAAGTTTGAAATGCCAAGTGATATTATATATTACATTGATGCCTCTGAGTATTATTATTGATATTATTATTTTTATTATTGTTATTATCATTATTATTATTATTATTATTATTATTATTATTAGAGTTAAATTCGATTTTAATCCCTGAGGTTTGATGAAAATAACTATTTTCCTCCAAAAGATTAAAAATATCAATTTACCTTTAAAGGTTTCATAAGTTGTTTCAATTCAATCCAAAAGTTTCATAAGTTGTTTCAACTTGAATAAAAAAAATAAAACTTTTGGATTGAAATTGATACAAATGATGAAACTTTTGGACTGAAATTGATATTTTGAAACTTTTGGAGGAAAATAGTTACTTTTGTCAAACCTTAAGGAGCAAAATCGAATTTAACTCTTATTATTATTATCATTGTTATTATTATTGTTATTATTATTATTATAAAATGTGAAACATAGAACGTTAAATGCAAAATAATATTAATTAAATTTTAAAAAATTAAACTAAAGTACATATTTTTTGAAAAAACTTTGTTTCAAGGCCTCAATTTTGTCTTTGTCCACTCCCGTTATATGGTTGGTGAAACACAATTCAAGTATAGTAAGCAGGGGCTAAAGGGCAAAATATCCACAATCATGAACAATTTTTGAAGATTAAGAAGTAATGGAGGGGCCATTATTGTAAATAACGTTTTCCAAAGATTATTGCGATTGAATTGAATCGTTTAGTCGTTTACCCTATACGAGTTTACTTGCGAATCTAGTTAGCGTTCGATGGATTCCGACGTAACGATGGTCCCCGCCGGTGAGGCATCGAGTGTTGCAGGTCCTTCTTCCTCTTCTGCTGCGGCTTCTTCTTCATCTGCAAAGAAACCCAAGCGTTTTGAAATCAAGAAGTGGAACGCCGTCGCTCTTTGGGCATGGGGTTAGTTTTCCAAAACCCTAATTCCGATTTTTACGATTAACATTTGGATGATGATGTTCCTACTTTGACTGATGCAGATATCGTGGTTGATAATTGCGCCATCTGTCGAAATCACATCATGGATCTATGTGAGTGTTTTTCTACTAACATATCGATTTCGTCGTTGGATGTAGTCTAATGTGAGTGTTTTCCTTTAATCAGGCATCGAGTGTCAAGCTAATCAGGCTAGCGCTACTAGTGAGGAGTGCACTGTGGCTTGGGGTGAGTTTTCGGTCCTAAACCCTAATTATTTTGTACGCAAATAATATATTATCGTTGTAGTTCTTGTTTGAATTGTATGCTGTGATCGTATATTTGTTATCTGTCTCACTATTAAGGGAAGGATTATTGTGGATAATTGCAAAGATCTGTTTACACTTTGCTATGATTCTTGCTTGTAGTAGATATTTTTTTCTTTGCAGAACAATTTTATGGCTGATCATTATTTGTTCTCAGATTTCTAGTAACTAGCTTTGTAAGTCATTGTGATATAGTAACAGTTTGTGACCCTAGGAGTTAGGACAAAAAACATGTTATCTAACTTCATTATTAGATCGTTTTAGTGCAGTGGATATCATATTGATTTTTCATATATTCCATCTTTGAAACCCTTAATGGAGCAAAAACACATCATACTTGGGAGATCTTTCACTTCTGGTATATATCACATATTGAAGTTCATAAGTAATGTCATCTTTGGTAGGGATTGATGAATTTTTGGAAATTTTGTAATCGATATATTGTGGACATAACAGTTTGCTCTAATATATATGCAGTTCTGACCACCACCTGCCACCTGGATGAAATACCTTTTTATAATCAATTAAAACAGGATTCCACTAAGTAAACATTTGTTTCTTAAGTATGATGCATTATTCGTTTTTGGTTATTTTTTTGGATGAATTGTTTTTTGGGAGAGATTTGATGTGCTTGAAATCAATACCCTTGATGCTTATCTTTTGTCTACGGACATGTGTTTGGTAACATGCTTCTTACTTTGGGTATCATTCTTGTTTAGTAGACACTGTTGATTGTAGTTTATGTTGAACTGAATCAGAGCTGTGAAAAGTGCGCCTAAGGTGCAGGAGTGCACATGTACAATGTATTTGGCTTTTTTAATTTTGAGATTTGGCACATTTATAACTCATAAGATGCAGCAAGGCGCTGCATCTTGGGTGGGAGTCACTTATGCGATTAGGCGTGCCTTGTAAATATTGGCTTTTAGACCCTTTTTTTTATAGTTAAACACACATAATTTTTTTCTACTTGAAAGTAAACATAGATAAGTTTTGACTAAGTTTTAACCTTATATTTGTATATGGGTATCATCAAGAGTAACATCATCTATATATCTCTTTCAACAGTCAGGCTTAGGTACTTTTTCCTTTTTTCTTTTCAACTAATTTTTTATGTCTTTTAAACAAAATTATTTTTTTTTTCTTTTGTTGACCTGCCTGTATGCGAGTAACAATATTCTTCTTTCTTTTTCTCTACTCTGTTAGTAGCAATGTGTTTTGTAATTTGTGTATACATAATTAAATTATGCTAGTAACATACTGAAGTCATAGACTTAACTATGCCAAGATTTGTAACTATTTTGTTTATATAACTCCAGTCATGGTATAGCAAAAAGTTCTTTCTATTCTTTTGATGTTGGTAACAAACTAATACTATAGTACTATGTATTATATGTTGTTTGAAATTTGCACATATGCTCTTAATTTGTGTATGGGCACTTAACTTTACTAATTTTGTGCATGATACTACATTGTTGATAAATTGGATACAGTAATATATATATATTTTTTTATTTTTGTATGTTGTTAGTATGTAGGAAGAGTTTGTATGTATGTTCTTAGTATGCAGTTAATATAATAAAACTTGGGTTTTTTTTACGTTAATTATTGTATTCTTTTCACTAAATCTCGGTGTAACACACTAACACTCCTCCACATAACACTTTCTTGAGGCATAGACCGGTAAGTCACTAGACCCCTTTGGACCTTGTGCCTTTTAACTACATTTGATTGGATGATGCTTTCTGAAATTAGTGGTGTTTTCCATTGAAGATATCTTGATGACTCTACATTCATGTTTTGTGATCATAAGACTAAGATGTGTTTGTAATAGCTCTAGATATTTGCTTATTTGGTCATTGCTTATTTGATACAACAAATAAGCAATTTTTTAGAGTGTTTGGGATTGATTTTCCATCTGATTAATTCCAAGTGAAATAAGTAGTTTCAAACTACTTATTTAGGGGCCTTAAGTGGATTTCAAAAAGAGATTTTATTGATAAATGGAGTTTACATATTAGTATTTACTCTTACTCATTTTGGTATGTACTTAATTTTTTTAGTTTTTTTGACAAGGTTTCCCGCCCCAAACATGATCATACCACATACATTCCTAATAAAAATTCAAAGTTATCTAGTTGATAGTTGATACATTGCTGACCTAATTCCTTTGAACTGTTCATGTTGAGAATATTTTCTCCACTTCAAACTTCATTTTCTTTAGTTTATTGTTCTTTAATATGTACATACGCGTATCCTGTTTTAAAAGCACACAAGGCATGTGCCTAGGCCCTAATGTGCAGCCCACCACATCCTTGTCTCCTCGCTTCAATAGCCTCATTTCAGGCGTTCAATTGCATTTTCATACCATGTTTTAGCCAAATTACAGACAAAAATTGTCTGAACATATCTGAAACAATTACACCAACCTTAAACAAGCCTGTAATCAACCTAAAACAACTTAAACTAGCCAAAACATCTCTTAAACCCCTAAAATTGTTTTTTTTTAATACCATACATCTCCCTAAAAAAACTCACTTTTTAAGCGCCTTTCGCCTGGACTAAGGCTCACCTTTTGCATTAAGTGCACTTTAAACAAGTGCTATTATGTGTGTGTGTGTGTGTGTGTGTATATAGAGAGTGTGTGTGAATCTTTGTTTTAGCAGCTTTATGCCCTGCCAAAAAACTAGAGATGTAGTAGTAACATATGAAATAAATGATGCTAGGGTATGAGAATGAAATGGCCTTTATGTACAGTGATTGTTACAGTACCTGTAACTACTTAAGAGCTTGTTATGTATTGAGAACACTTAATATACACTCCTAAATCTTAATGTAACTTACTGATTCTACATATGATAGTATGAAATATTAACTGCTACTCATTGTAGGTGTTACTAAACTTGTGATGTTTTCAGATTAAGGATAACCAGCTAGTCAAATGAGTAGACATCTTAAAGACAAATGCTTAAGATATTTACTTTTTTTTTTATACCTAGTTGAACATGATCATGGATGGAAAGGAACGCGTTCTTCACATTTTATGATTCAAGAACAAGATTTGTTGAATTATATGTTGTGTTCCACTGACACCCATCTTTTCTATGCATATATATGCTTTTCAGGCTTTAAGAAAATTTTATATATGATTATACACTTTAACTTGCTATATGAGTTTTACTTAATTGTACAATCTCGCAGGTGTATGCAACCATGCGTTCCATTTTCACTGCATTAGCCGTTGGTTGAAAACACGTCAAGTTTGCCCTCTAGGTACGCTACTGTTTTTCAACTATCATGCCGTATTTATAATTATCTGTAAAACATGGTGTTTAATGACTGAGCTTTATTCTTTTTTGCAGATAACAGCGAGTGGGAGTTTCAGAAATACGGTCACTAGGGAATGCTACCTTTCAGGCAGGAATGTTGTTACTGTCAGATGGAAGTTCATAAATGGGAAACATGCTTGTTGATTTTCCTCTATCGTACTGTCATTTTGAGATTTTGAAAATTATATTAAAAGATTGTGGGGTTGTTTATGTTCACCACCACATGGCAAAAAATTCCTTCCGAAAAACAGGTCTTTGTCAACCAACTTATGTTTATATTATTAAAAAGACCTTGTTTTGTCCTTTCATGTAAAAAAGTGGGTAAATTTGTGACCTGTTTACTTGTGAACAATGTATTAAGAACTAGACCAGTTACCAAACCGGGCGCCTTACCGGTCGGGTTCACCTAGTAACCGAGTTGTTCAAATGGAAATTGTCCAGATAGGCATAACCAAATTGGTTTTATGACTTGTTTTTGGTTTGACCTGCCTGGTTAGTTTCTAAAAGCACTGCATTTTAAAAGACAGGTTTCGGTTATAAAATGGTGAAAATAAAAAAGTAACAGGAAGGGAAAAATGTTTATACGTATTTTTGCTTTTATTTTATAGTACTATTTCACAATATGATAATTTACAGAACTAGAAAGTTTTGGCAGTTGTGAATTGATGAGTCAAATTAAACAATACCAATGGATGTTTTCTAGATTGATTTACTATGCATTGAAATAATATTTACAAGATAAACAAAAAACAATATAGTAGAATTCTAATGTGCATATCATACATTTAAAAGCATGAGCATGGCTTACAACAGCAACAAACCAAACATTTTGCGCAAGTTGGATTGCAGCTGCAGTTGCATACAGGGCATTCGCAACAGCAGCCGCAGGAGGTACATGTTTTCTTTTGACCACCCCAACAGCAGTCTTTCCTGCATGGAAAGCATGTGCAACAGGCTTTTATGTTGCAACAGCAACACCACCTAATCATTTTTTTCCTGGGTAAACCAAAGATGTAGGATGAACAAGAAGCGATTTATGTAAATGAAATCAGGAGGTCCCTAAGAATATATTACAGAAATCTACCAAAGATCCTTCCAGAAGTTTCTGGATCCACCAGGAGGAATCTGATATCTGTTCCATGACATAAATAAACCTCAACATGAGTCGACTTGACACTTGCTTATAAATGGGTCCAAAATGACCACCTATACTTAACAGGAGTAATCTATGGTGAAATGAAGTGAAGGAGAAGTCATACATTTCTATGAGTGGATCCGGAGTAACTTCTACATAATCATCAAGTCTGTATGCAGTATTATATGGTTAACAAAAGCAAAAATATACTATAATTATAAATAAAGGGAAGGTGCGTGTAATTTTGACTTAATCATATATAACTAGTTGATGAAGGATGAGGATTGGCATACTCTTTGCAGCATATTGATGCAGGTTGAAGGTCTGCAAGTGATTTAATCTCATCCTGCATACAAAAGATGATGAAGAAACAAATGTAATATGCTTCAGAGTGGTTCTGGTTAAAAACTTACCACATTTCATGTGTAGAAAAACATGTAATGCAAAACACATTCATTTGTGATGTTCTAAAGTAGGATTCTACTTTAAACTTACCAAAATTTCAATATGCAAAGAAAGCATGTCAAGTAATACACATCGTCTATCCCAAAGTAGGATCAGGGCCGGCCCAATAAGGTTATTGGGCCAGGCGGTGGCCTAAGGCCTTCACATGTTGAGGGCATCAAGTTTTTTCAGTGTTTGGGCTAGGGTAATTTCAGTTTTGGATAAGATACTACGTTTTGGGCTAACTGTTCTGTTTTGGGCCAGACTAGACTTGGTATTAATTTTAGTTTATTAAAACTTGGGCCTGCTAGAAAAAGATTAAATGGGTTAGCTATTTTGTCAATTGAAAAACATTTATCTTATGAGATTGAGTATGAAGATTTGATTAAAGAGTTTGTTTTAAAAAAAGCTAGAAAAATAAGCTTTATATAAATGTTTTGCATGTTTTTTAAATATATAAAAAGTAGATTAAAAAAATTTTTTTAACTCCGCCAAATATAAGCTATTTAGTTTATTTTTGCCGGTACCAAGCCCGGATAATGGAGGAGGGTTTTTATTAAAGATTTAAGAAAAAGGACTCCAAAATTAACGCCGCTTTAGGCCACTAAAATGGTTGAACCGGCCCTGAGTAGGATTTTACTTTAAACTTTCAAGGATGTCATAGAAAACCTTTCGCTTTGTGAAAAACCACTGTAGAAGTCATTTAACATTTTGAAAACATTATAGAAGTCATTCATACTTTTGAAAATCGGTGAGTTTGTTAACAAATAAAAACTTTTTGATGACTGTTATAAAACCCATTGATCATGTTTCAGGTTTTTTGGTCTGTTTTAACCAAACTAATCAACTAGAAATTAAGTTACCATCAAGTTTTGCGGTTTCATGAACAGATAAACTAACTTCCCATCTAACCATTTATAATTAGAGGCAGATGTTGAATCCGGTTTTACCTTGTCAACCAATTAGTTTGGATAAATAAGACCAAAAAGAACCTAATACATTACAAGGTATTATTAGCCCCAATAACGAGATGATGTAGAATTCATCAAAGTAAAGTTTGGCTGTACAATCTCAACAAAGTAAACTCTCATTACAATTCGTAACAGCAATTTCTACTAAAAAATAAAAAATATTCAAATTCCAGTGTAAAGTCGAGATGAGGTAAAACATATTAAATAACCTGAAGCAAGGCAATCTCCCGCTCAAGCACCTGAACCTTAGCAACCTGGCGACGTCTCCCGTACAAATCGAGAAACACCATTGAAGATGCTGATGAAGGAGACGAAACAGGCGACATTGAAGTATCATTTGAAGTCACGGCCATGGGAATTGTAGATCGAGTTGGTTAATAATAAAAGGTGTTGGTTAATAAATGGTAATGGTGTTGGTGAAAAGAGAAGAGTGAATCTGTGTCAGAGATGGTGGCCGGGGATGAGACGTATGATAAACAAGTAGTGGGACTTACTTCATGCCATTTTTTTTTTTTATTTCTTTTCGCTTTTTGATTTTGTTTCTTGTGGAGGGACGGACGGACGACATGTGCGTGATGCTTTGTGCGCAGTCCTTGGTCACGTGCGTTCCGCTTGTCTTGTTTGAGTGGAGGAGTTTGTACTTGCCTCAACTATGATGGTACCATCAAGGAGGGATGTTTTTTTTTATCGGCCATAGTACAAAACCTTGAGTCATTGGGGGCACATCTACCTTAAGGGTAACGCGTACATTAATCCGTCTCTATTAGTCCGAATCTAAGACCATCTTTAAAATAAAACTTACCTTAAGTGAGAAAATCTACTAACCAACCTAAAACATTTTATTTTTTTATTCTTGATCAACTTGAACCCAATAACTATTCTTGTTTTAATCATCAAGTATTAGTGATGTTGATATGCCATTTCTGCTGATAGTGAAGTTCAAGTACACAATATACAAGTCTCAAATATAAATTACCAATAGGGTAATTTTCGCTTAAACTCTAAGTTAAACATATAAAATATAGAGTAAATTACACGGATAGTCCATGTGGTATGTTAAAATTACGGTTTTGGTCTCCAATTTTGAAAAACTACAAGCTTAGTCTCAAATTATGCATACACGTAACATGTTTAGTTCCTAATTTTGATGGAGGTTAACTTTTCCGTTAAATTTTTATAAAATGGCCAAAATACCATGGTGGTGGTGAGTAACGATGGTGATGAAGAGATATCATGGTGGTGGTGGGTGGTGGATCTAAAAAAGTTAACTGTCCATCTATGTCAGGGACTAAACATGTTACGTTTATGCATACTTTGATACTGACCTTGTAGTTTTATAAACTTGAGTATCGGAACCGCAATTTGAACATAACACAGGGAGCATCCGTGTAAGTTACTCTAAAATATATGATTGCTCAAAAACTGATCTAACGCAAGTGGCAGCTGCCGTGTCACTGACTTCCACCTCACCTCACCTCACCTCACCTCACCGTCGCATTGTCAAAGTCGCCATCATCAAGTCTACTCTCTTTTCTGTTTACTTTTTGGATTTATCCAACAGTGTCATAATGCATTTTCTTTTGTTTTTTTACAAATCAATATGTTGCATTAAGTTTTCATCTTTATATATCCTTTTCTTATCTTTATTATCTGAATCTGATGAATGATATTTGTGTTAAAATTTAATTTATCTATGAAAAATTTATTTGTTGAAACTTTATTTTACTTAAAAAAATATTTTTATAGATATTTATGCCAGGTTGAATGCTTAGAGTGAAGGGTGCACCCGTAGCATACACACACCCACTCTACATCATAAACATGTATACCGGAAGGTATGCTCAAAGGTTAACACGATGAGCTAGGTTGATGTGGGGTTAATCGAACCCATGTTCCCTGGAATCTGAACAAGAGAATTGAACGTGGCTTTGTTCCGACCATGCAAACAGATGACTCACCAGTCCTAACCCACGGCTCCCAATTTAACCAACTAATTAACATGTTAATTACATATTCATGGGCCATACGTGCTACTTTGTACCCACATGTTTAACAATCCTCCGTCCTTTCATTTTACAATAGCCATTAAAAAATTGACAAATTTAAAGTAACATCTAATTCGCAGAAATTAAGCACTCATTTAAACATAACAACGTTATTATGATATGAGAAATATATGATTATAGCTGTAAAATTACGATGAAATGAATTAACGCCAACCCATTACATGTCCTTTACATGTAATGGTGGAATTCCCTCGCACGATGCTACGCCCATGGGCGGACCCAAGGCAAGAGGAGGGGGGCAGCCGCCACCCTAAATTTTTTTTTTCAATGTTATATGTACTCGAACCGGACTGAAAAAACAATATTATTATGATTGTCAAAAAATTTTGAAATCTAAACGATGCTTTTCTCTTATTGATTACTTATAATTGAATTAGTTGTCATTTATTTTGTTTAAGTCTTGACAATATGTTCTCTTATTTAGTTGTAAAATTAAATATCAGAGATTATTAACATATTTTGTATGTATCCATGGATTGATACCTGATAGTTACCAGTTAGTATATTGTATTCCGAGAGAGGTAGAGTACATGTTGTGTGTAGTTTAGTCTCTTGGTGAATACCCTTTCTAAACCTAATTGTGTAATTAGTTTCTAATAAAATTCTTATAACAAATTAGACACATCATTTAACATAAGTACTATCTGTGTAATTAATTATGGTAAAGAAAAGAATAATTTGGTTCTTATAACAAATTAGACACATCATTTAACATTATAAGGATTATTATTTTAATGTAGCAATTATTGGACTGTGTGGCATATACTATTCCAAAGGAAAAAAACTCAAGACCCGCAATAATTTGGTTGTTGAACGACTTGGTTGTGTTATGGTGGTTTACCCGATGGCAGTAGAAACAAGATATGCCAGTTTTCCACAAACTAGCAACTCTTTAACTGAGCTTAAACCATCTTTAACACGGTGCCCCCACGAGACCCTTGACCGATAAGGAAGAGAGATACCCAAGGTGGAGAAGACATGGCTAGCTAGGAGAGAGGGAGTGGAAAATCCTTAACCCATTTTATATATCGTTTCAATGTTTCATCATCCAACAACCTAATGAATCATGCCCTAAGTATTTGTTCACGCCATTGAAAGAAGGAGAACACTAAAGTGCACCTTAGGGTTAAGAAAGTAACACACCTGATAAAGTTGATGAAAACAAATCTCATTTTATTCACTTACACTATCTCAGAAACTTGATCAAGAACAAGTTTGATATATAAAAATACCACCAACTATTCGTTTATTGCTCTAATTAACAAAAACGAGTCGTGCCATTACCTCTTAAATCACTTAATAGCATATCCTAACTAAAAAATAGAAATGAACAAGAATAGACAACATAGCACTTAACATTAATAGTAGACCATATAGATATGATTTCTAAAGGTAAACAACAAAACCCGTAATATAACCTACGCAACGCATTTGAACCATTCATGTCATTTACTCTTAAAATAATTATTAAAGATTTAATCATACAAAGATAAGCACTCTTACTAAGGTTTTCTTACCGATGCATGAAACAACTTTTATATCCAAACCGTTATTTATTATGTCCCACAGTAAGTTTTGTACCCCATTATTACAAGGTGTACAATCTAGTGCATTTTATAGGAACATGATTTGATACGTCATATTTCACACAAATAGAGGATACTTATTGGTACTTTACCCGACCAACTCTTTCTTAACCACTTACAAACATTAATATGGCAAATAGGTTCTATAAAAGTACTAGAAAATGGGCATCTTCTAATGTCCTGTTTTATTTGTCTTTCTAACTGTCTACTTTTTATGATATGCAACTTGTTTGCGGCTACAAAAACCAAATGGAGAATCTCTTGCAGAAGCAAAATGTATGTTCATAAAAAGCCAAAAAGATTATTCTCGTTTGAAACCAACTTCAGTATGCATCAACCATTCATTCCACTTTGTGTAATTTCAACTTATTCGTTATTCTTTCCATACAAATCAAATTTCAACACATCCTACAGCGAATATATGGACAATTTAATCTGATTTGAAATTGATGCATGTTTTCTTGAATAATTAAGCCATAGATTGATGCGATATCAAGTTTTGTACCGAATAATCAAGATTAGAGCCAGTATAGAGGTTTGACGGTGTTGGTTTGTAGTTAATAAAAATAGATTAAAATCAAAAGCCATGAACTCATAAGATCGAAGTTGTTTAGTAGTATTTATGAATTATGATGATATGGGATACATGAACTGTTGTCTCGACTAAATTAAGCATATCTATTTTACCCAAATTCTTTTTGCAGTGACCATGAATTAAGCTTACATTGTTCATGGCGTTTTTCAATCATTCGGTAGGTTCATCGTATTCATCATATGATGATGGTGATGATGATTCGACAGTAAGGGTTAGGGTGGGAATACAGCTTTCGGATCGAGCAATCCCGACGGTATCGGTGTTCTTGGTAGGACTACAAGGCATAGACCTAAGAGATGTAGGTGAATCCAAACTTCGCCGGAGAATCTGCCTCATGGCGGTGATCAGATGAACCGCCGGATTAGGTGGCGGACCTGATGATCGAGAAGCCCTACGAAACGTCATGTGACGCATCATCGCTTCTTCTGTGCTGATCAGCCTTTCACTCCTCACGATTTCGTCTTTCACCGCTTCTCCACACAATCCGCAGATCCATTTGCCCTGATACCTCTCTCGAATCCTCTCCATGTACGCCGGCGTACACTCCTCCGTCAATCCACAGCAATCGCACTCCGCGAACTCAACTTCCGTCGCCGGACTACTCAGATTCGCCGCCACTTCCGTCGAAGGCATCATCACCGCATCGCTGCTCATCACCGTCGTAGACATTTCTACACTAAACACACAAACCATCAAAAGCATGAACAAATTCAAATTAAAGCTCAAATTCAAATCAATCTCCAACAATAAACAAACTCAAATTACCAGGAATAGCAGAGGATGTTCGTTACACCAACAATTCCTTCCGAACCACCTGTATATACAGATATGTATATATATATGTTTATACACACACAACAACAACCGATTTATGCAGAAGACAACAACAGATTCGTAATTATCTCTCCTTCTCCCAATCTCCTTCTTCAACCTTTGATTCTTTTGGAAAAAGAAACAAAAATCTGAAAGGCATTTCAGATAAATCACTTGCTATTAAGCTTAACAATCAAGATCAGGATTAAATATATATAATATTAACCTGTGAATCAAACACAATATGAAGAACAAGATGAAAACAAATGACTTCAGAGAGAGAGAGAAGAGGGTGTGTAACCGTAAAGGGGAGGAAGAGAGAGAAATTTATTGCGGTTTTTGTAGAGGGTGTGAAATGAAAAAAAAAATACTCAATGATTAGGGGTATATTCCACTTGGAAAATGGGAATAGAATAATATCCACGTCAACAATATGTGCTGTCAATAGGCTTGTATACAGTATACCCGAACAGATGTGCCAGCTGGATATTATCACGTTCAGGGGTATTCTGTATTTAATACAATTTTGTTCATTTTTTTCTATTTCCTTCCATATTGGCAATCTAATCTCCACTCATTTGTAGCCACGTGGACGTGGCCAACGTGTACGTCCAATGATCCAGCTCAGCATGACAACCGTTTCTTATTATTCTAGTGCCGTTTTCATATTATTTTAGTGCAGTTTCTACTTCTAGGAAATTATTTAATCATCTCGTAGTAGTAATACGTGGAAAAAGAGTTATTATGGTTATATTTTAACAACTATTAATCATTTATTTTTTAAAAACATTTATTCTAAACTCTGGTTGCTGTTGGTTGTTAACAATAATGATAACTTTTTTGTAAAATTATCGAGTTAAGTTCATTTTTGCTCACTAAGGTTTGACAAAAATAATCATTTTTCTCCAAAAGATTGAAAACATCAATTAACTCCAAATTTTTCATAATTTGTTTCAATATTAGTCCAAAAATTTCATCATTGTTTCAACTTGAATCTAAAATAATAAAACTTTTGGACTAAAATTGAAACAACTTATGAAACTTTTGGAAGTAAATGATGTTTTTAATCTTTTGGATTAAAATGATTATTTTTGTCAAACCTTAGGGAGTAAAATTAAAATTAACTCAAAATTATATTTGATTTTTTAACTACTATTTGAAGTAATTTGTTTGGCTCATATTTAATGATTATATAATTATCAAAGATATGGAATACTTTTGTGGAACTTGTCGAACACTTTTTATCAGTTAGAGGCTTTGATGGCTTCACACGATTAATATTTTAATTAACTTATTAGAAGCAGAACCAATAATATGGAAGAATATTGGGGTTTATGTTTTAAGCTTTATTAATAATACACACATGATTATATGAATTGCATTACAATAATAATAATAATCTCACTTTATCAAATAAAACCAAATAAGATGTCTATTACAACTATATCATTTAAGGTGAATAGGTGATTTTCAAGCATGTTTGATTAATTTAACAAATATCACAAAATCAGCACTCTGGATTTTGCTTTGAAAATATGGAGTATGGATTAACCTCAAATCCAAGTCCAAAAAATGTCGGTTTAATTCCACTAATCCCTTATAAATCAATCTTTGAGTATGTTATAGTTATAGTTATATTTATTTATAAAGAATCACCCCAAAAACGAGCAGTCTATTATCTTCAATTTGAGTATGTTATAGCTATAGTTATATTTTATTTAAAAAGAATACATCTTGTGTTTCTTCATCACATCAAGCGTGCACCCTTATAGTTAAAAAAAATACCAATTTATCAAATTTAAATTAAAAAATACATGTTGAGTAGAAATACCCTTTTGTACAACATACGAGATTTTACCTGGCAATTTTGACCCAAATATGTAAATTTGGGTTGATTTGGACATTAAATATAAAATAATGGGTTAGGTTGGGTTAAGCAAATATTTTCAAGGGGTTAAGGTGGGCAACTTTATAAGTGGAGAAAAAAATGAATGGGTCAAGATGGGTTTAAAAAAATATCAAACGGGTCAAGATAGGCTATTACGTATCTTCAAAAATACACGAAACCCGTCTTCTCCATAGTCCACATTCTTCCCCTACCGGCTACCGCAAATGCTACAAACAAGTATCCTCACGTAACCCACTGTTTTTTCTCATTTGTTTGATACGGACCCATTCTGACCCGCACCCATCTTGACCCGTATCCATCTTGACCCGTACCCATCCTAACCTGTTTTTTAAATTGGCCCATTCTGACCCGAATCCATCCTAACCCGAACCCTATCTGACCTGACACCCTGCCCGACCCAACCCGTCCATTTTGCCAGGTGTATACGAGATCAATTACTTTGAAAGGAGGTACCCCATAGTTTTATATTGTGAAGAGCATGGGTTCGAGACCTACTAGGTGCAATATGTTCTAAGTGAGTTAGAGGTTTTTATCATAGTAGATCTTTGGGAGGTGGTTTCCTCTAGAATGATAGGTGAGTCGGTTCAACAGCATTGTCTGTGTTCGCGAGCGTGAGTAGTTTTTCGTTAATGGATTTATCCTAGAATATAGTATGCATTGACAGTTAAAAAAAAACAACTATATATATATATATATATATATATATATATATATATATATATATATATATATATATGATAAAATTTAAAAGCTTAATATACTAATACAAACTGATTTTAGTTTAGATATTTAATTTGAAAAGAGGTAAAACATAATATACCTTATTTTTAAGAATACTTTAACATATATTCCTTACAAGATTTAAACTATTAAACTTTACTATAAACCTTATCACTTCAAATGTCGTTTTATGACTACTTTACCTGATCTGATACAATTAACTATCTAAAATACTTATGCATTTTAGGCTATTTTGTTAAACAACTACACAATTATTGGTCAATTACTTATTTTCTTTTAGTCCTTGCATATTATACTGACCTTTAAATACTTTGATGCAAGTTACGTTTGGAATCAAAATAATTTGAGTAGTACTTGTCTATCACTAATCATTATATGAACTGTCTAATGTAATGATTGGATGGAATCAACTATGTAATGGTTTATTTCATTACCTTTACCAACCAAACATGTCTTATTTATTCACTTTTAATGGTTCATTTCATTTCGTCCTTATTCCTGCGTACCAAATGCTACCTAAATGAACCACTTTCTACTTATAAAATCGTCTTATCTAAAAAATACTTCATCATTTTAAATATAAATAATTTGTTTTGCCAAGTAAACAAAGTTTATCTCGACCAATAAATCACTTCATTCTTTAAAGTCCTTACGTGTAATGACACCTATAATTGGTTTGTAATTAAATTTTTACGCGATTTGGTAGGAAAGTTATTTACGTTACCACATTTCCATATTTATAGATGACGTGACAATAAATTGACCTTTAGGCAATGTGATGGTGTGAAATTTCATACCAACTTTCTTTGACGAGGTAAGTCGTCGTGATCATTTTTTTTAGGTAAATGAAAAATGAATATTCAATTATGATTTTTGTTTACCATAATCATATTTCGTATTTTTCTATCACATAGGATAAAAGTCTATTTTCAACAAGATCCTCGGCTCCACGACAAATAGTATTAAAACACACCATAAGAAAATAACATAATACAAAATCTTACAATCAATAAACAGTATATCACAAATTGTTCATATTCGATCAGGCAACACATAAACAAAAACACATTATGATGAACAAATTAAATAAAATCAATAGCGGACCAATATACAAATATTAACAAGAAGCACAAGATGAACAATAATAAATCGTGATCAAGAAAAAGCAAATAGTAATTAACAATATACAAGTATCAATACTATGACACTATACATATGTCAACAAGAAGCACTGGGTGGCATCAGTATACAATTATAAAAAAAAATAATGACGCTAAGCTAGTGGCAATAAACATTCAGATACTAACATATAGGGGCTACTAGATGGTACCCATATAAACACATCTAATCCTTTTTCTAGACGTACTTAATCTTAATCTTACGCTTCACATACTCTTATCCTAGATCATGTCTTCGGAGAGGTACAACTCTAACAAATATTTTCAAATCTTTTCTTTTAATCTAACCTTGTGTACCAGCACATCCTCCTTAGCATCCTCATCTTCACTACTTTCATCTGGTTGGGAAGTTCTTGTCACAGTTATGATTTTTGCTTACTGTTTATAACATTTTTAATACATTTCTTATCTTTTTTCATAATTCCGAGTTGATAGTATATATTCTGTATTATAATACATTTACGAAGAAGAACACGATTATATTTTGACAATAAATTTTAAAATTTTAAGATGACAAATTTTAAATGGCCATAATTTTTCATATGTAAATTTAACAAAAACAAAACAATAAAAGCAAGAATTTATTCTCTTTAATTGTGTATAAAATTTCTTGTGGTTCTAAAAAATAAATTACATATTATGTTTTCCACTACATTACGTAGACACCTATGTAATATACTACTACTTTAATAAAAGAATAACTAGAATGTTACATGGCAGCATCATATTTATTATTATCAAAATTTTCTTGTTTTTCTCTCCTATTAAATAACAAAATTAATTACTAATTATATGTTATTTAATCCTCTTTTGCATTAAAAATATTTTTTATTAAATTAAGAAGTAGATATATTTATTAATGTTATTTCTAAAGAAAAAACTTTACAAAAAGAATTTTTCCTAAAATATCAAACTTTTTAAAAAATCCGAAATATTTAAAATTGATTTTTTTAAAAAAATAAAATTTTTATAAACAAAAAATAATTTAAACTGAGAGTTATAGTAAGAAAATATTTAAAATTTGTACTTTTTTTAAATGATTTATTTTGAAAAAAAATGTTTAATGTGTTTTTTTTTTAAATATAGAAAGTTTAAAAAGTTGATATCATTGTATTATTAAGTATAGTCGTTACTTAATAATATAATCGTACCTTATATTAAAATATTGTTTTAAAAATAATAAATTTTTTATTCTATTTAATATTTTATTTATTCAACCTGTGTAATATACGGGTTTACTAAAGATAGTTTCTAACTTTCTATATATATGTATCCATCGCATATTTTTTCACTTTGTTTCGTTCGATGGCATAACAAACTATATTTTCTTTATTCATAATTTACATTATATTGGTTGTATAAAAGAAATGGTAACTAACTTATGTACTTTGAATTATAGATTGTTTAGGACACGTCATTCACATCTTATTTTTTATTTTTATTCATATAACTACATTAAAAATTATTATTTTTTCTCTCATATTTTCAGTTAAATAATATTTTTTACACTTTATTCATTATCTTTTCTTACTCATCCACTCACAATCATTTTAAAAAATTATTAAAAAATTTATAAAGGTTTGAATGATGTTTCCTAAAATACAAATTAAACAATAATATTTTTTTTATATTTCACTCATAACTATTTATAACTATACCAGATAATATATAAATAAACTCATATTAATTTAGAGAATATGATAGAATGATTTAAGAGGATGAAATGAAGATGTATAATAACAAAAGCAAAGATCATCTCATGAAGTTGGAAGATACTATTTAGTAATGATTCGATGTCCCACTTTTCGGTAATGCTTCCACCACCATTCAAGTCAAGTCCTACACTTTTGTTAAACTACTTATCCATCTACAATTCATAATAACACAACCAGATTGTTTTATTTTAATTTTAAAAAAATACAACTGTACAAGGCTACCCAATCACAAGGGCCAGGTCTCATGATCAAGGTCCGGTCGTCCGGAGTGAGATTAAGTCATGCTTATCATAAAAGAGAGCGGAGCAGGAAAGAATAGAGTTACATGATTTTCTCTCTGGGTAAAAGTTTATAGAGGTGATCGATGAGTTGAACGATGCACTTGTACTTTAACACATTTAGTTTGAACATTGTAAAGACCATGTGAGATGTTGTAAGAACATGCTAACACCATTATACTATTGGAATGCATTTAATGTTTGGTTTTTAAACCATGTTTGTAGCTTAGGATCATGTTTTGTCTTGTAAATACAACTTATTTTCTACTAATTGTCTAGGGTTGTTAGGTGTTAAGATCCGAGAGATAGGATTACCACGACATATCGGCTTTGTTTATTCTGGGTCCATAATTAAGGCGGCCATCATAAACTATAGGGCAAGACAAACTGGGCCTAAGAAACTTTTCTTTTTCTTTTCTTTTTTTTTTAAATTAGAAAAAAACTCCTAAAAAGTTTTCTAATATCATCTGAACTCCAAAGTCAATATGTATAATTAAAACAAAAAAAGATTAGTAGAGAAAAATATAATAAACTTACATATTTTATTATTTAAATGATATAAACTAAAATATATTGTTTTGGTATCGAAAAGGTTAGATTTTAATGCATGTTATATCAATCTAAAAAGAATCATACCAATTTCTATATGATTGAATTTATTATCATGGTAATTTTGTTTAACTACAGGAATTTAAATTAGCCACTATGATCGTATGTTTCAGTCTTTCAGAAGATAATAGAAAAGACGAGTTGATTGTCTGTAACTCTATAATAGAGTTATTGCCTAAAATGAAAAATATCCCAGCTCTCTATTCATTCCTAGACCCTGTACATTCGACATCAGCAAAAGTAACAACAAAGTTTATGATGCCACAACATGGATAAGCAAAATCCCATGAAAACAAATGGATGACACAAAATAACATAGTTGTGTGCATGCGATTGAGGTGATAACTCTTAAGAACATATTTATGATCTATAATATTATTGTAACATTCTATCTCTTATATCAACCAAATTATTTGTTTTGTTCAAAAAAACACACAGATTTGTGTTTTGTGGCCCGAGAGAAAATTTGTAAATGTCAATCACCCCTACTTTGCTTCAACTCATCCATAGTCATTATGTCTAAAGCACGTTGGTAAATTTTAAACAGCACATTCATTATAGTCCAGTATCTCTTCAATAAACAAAACATAACTATTCACAAAATATAAAACAAATGTATGATTAATAAATAATAGTCTATGTTATGTTCGCAATAGCATAAATCATTTTACTTGATTTTGATAGGGACTTCCACCTCAACCTCCTATTGTTCCATTCCCGCATTTTCGTGGTCCCATCCAATTAATTATTTGTCACGTCATCGCTCTATATATAATTTAATCCGACAACTTTGACGAAAAAACAATAAATATTAACCAAATAATCAACAAAAATCATTGTGACAATGACAAATGTGGGATCCAAGATAATGGTATTACACTATCACTAACTAGTGGTTATCATAATAAATCATAATATTTAAGTATGTAAAAACAATAGAAGTCTTAAATACATTGAGATTTTATTCAATCAAATCAATAGAATTAAATGAGAAAGAACTCAAATTAAATGCACCTTAGGCTATAGGTTTAATTATATCTTCTGTCTATGTCTCTCTTCCTCGTCCCTCTTCTACTGTCACCCAGACGACTTTGACGCGCTTGTACAAGTCGGCGTTGCTAGATTGACCAACTCTCTCCTTTTATATCTTTTTCTTTTCATGTGTAACTCTCTCTCTCTCTCTCAATCTAATTAGGCCCTTATAGATGAATTTCCCCTTCACGAGTATTCTCTTATGGTGTTGCCCCTCCCTCAACCGCTCTAAGTCGCTTTACGGGTGCTTATAGAAGATGTTCTTACACTTCTATGTGTCTCTCACAATCATCTCTCACATTTACTTATATCATTCTCTCTAATAAGATTGCATGCACCAAGGCTCATATCACTAATCATCATCCTCACTCCTATCACTTAAATTATTGGGCATCATCTTGTGACTAAGAAAATTTTCAAAACTGAAAAAAAAATGGTCAGATTTTTTGTAAGAGTGTGTAAAATAACAAAAGTGCTTAAAGTTTATAACAAACTAAAATAGTCAACGTTTTAATATAGAAAAAAAATTAGTGTCTTTACGTTTTATAAACTTTGAATAAAGATACAAATTATTTATATAAAGTAAAAGAGTAAATTTCGGTTTAGGTCTCTGTGGTTTAACTATTTTAACCATTTCAGTCCAAAAAAAAAATTCTTTGATCATATCATGTACTGTGGTTTCATTTTTGTAATGGTTTTGGTCCCTCACACTAATTCTGTTAGTTTTCACAGTCAAATATAAGGGTATTTTGGCCATTTTACATATGTGGACTATTTTGTAAATAGTTAAATTACTTGAGTGGTTGTTTTTATAAAATACATAAAATAATAAAAAATACATATAATATAAATTCTAAAAAGAAAACTTCACCGGACAAAAACCAAACCCTAAGTTAGACAATCACTATCTTCACTGTCGGTAGCACCTCCGGACAACCATCGCCGAACACCTTGCACAACCACCGGACAACCACAACGCCATCACCTTCTTCCTCATTTCGAACAACCCCAATTGTCGGACAACCACCATCCCCATTCTCTTTTTCCTCATATTCGAACAACCGCCGTAGCCGCCATCTGCGCCATCACCGCCGTCTGCACCATCGTCGCGTCTGTGCCATCGCCCCTATCTACGCCATCGCCCGTTCTGCGCCATCGTCAGACAACCACCATCCTCACAACGACTTCGATTTTACATGTCACCGCTCTTTCAATCCATCGATGTTTTCGATTCAAATATTGAAATAATCCAATCTCTCTGGGTGTAACTTCTAGATAGGTTTTCTTTATTTGATGTTGATGATGATAATGGTCGGTATAGTGATTGTAGCTAGTGGTGAAGGATGACATGGCTGGTGGTATAGCGTGGGTTGGGTGGGTGGGTGGGAGATCTAGAGATGTGTAGTTAGATTAGATTTAGGTTTTTTTTTATTTTTTATTGTTTTAAAAAATTACAACAATTATCCTAGTCTAATATAATTTATATAACTAGTTCTCCAAATATGAAAGTACTAAAATACCCTTACATTTAACTGTAAAGACTAATAGAGTTAGTGTCAGGAAACAAAACTGTTACAAAAATAAAACCACAGGACATGATATGATGAAAGATTTCTTTTTGGACTGAAATAGTTAAAGTGGTTAAACCACAGGGACCAAAACCAAAATTTACTCAAAGTAAAAAAGAAAAAAACTTTATTTTAACTTTATTTATAAATAAAAAAAACTAGGTCCACCTGTTATTCCGATTTAGAGATAACGAAAATGTAGTTACATACTTGTAACATTGTCGCCCTTTTATTAGAAAATCTAAGATAGATTTTGAGTAAATAATATTTTTGATCACATTGGTGATATCCGTAATATGATCCAAAACATAGACCTAAAATGTAATTTACTTTAAAAGTAATATTGGTTTTACCAAAAACAATATGATTTATAAGAATTATGAGATAAAGAATATTATTATATTATTATGTGTGCATTATGGAAGGGAGTGTGTGGAAGCATCATTCACATAATAATTAGTGACCACCTTTTTTGTTTTTTCGTTTTGACGTCCACGTATCATTTATTATTTGATGTTGTCCATTATTGCATGTTTCTCACATTCTTATTCATTGTTTCTTTACACATTGGCATTTGCTATTAATAGTGATTTATTAATTATTATATACCTCAAACTTATTATACTTATCTTTATAAGCTATGATTTGATTAATTATAGATTTTTTTACTCTGATTATATTTTTTAATAATGATTAATTATGTACATTATATTCATTATAATATCACCAACGGCCACGATTTGCAGCCTTCACCATCAGTGCTTCGAACCAACATTTGCAACCACTAATACCACCATACCGCCTTCAAACACCACAGATATCATTTTTGGCAGATTGGAATTTTTTTGTATATATTTGAGTTAATTGTTTGGAAAACTCTGGAAAAATGGGGAAAATGAGGCATCAAAATCATAAGTTAACCAGAATTTTTTCAACAGCATCATTATGCATTGATAGGGGAAACTTGTAAGGTCCATTTTTCATAAACAAAACATCAAAAAGAAGGAAAAAAAACGCTTCTATAACTACTTTTAAGTCCCCATACATGAAAAGGTCATATCATAAGCGTTTCAAAAGTTCCCTGTCCAACTAAGTTGACTCAACTGAGGCTGCTGATAACCAACTTGGCTTCCTGGAGCTCCTGCTCCCACACCAACTCCGACGTTCCCGCCCATAGTGGGGCCCATATGATGCGGGTTTGCCACAGCTGCAGGTTGTGGTGGGTGATACAAACCCGGGAATTGCATATGAGAAGATTGTGCAGCAGCAGCATTGAATGAAGCATGGCTGGTGTGTGATGGCAGATATGTGGCATGAGGTGATTGCCCAGCCATGTTGTAGTATGAAGCTGATTGCAGACTTGAAATGTCCCTTGGATTCATCCAAAGTTCAGATGTCTCCGCCTGTAATACACAATGTCAGTAAACAAATGACTAATTACTATGGGTATGGGTTTAATATGATTCCAAATTCTAAAAATCAAACCCTTAAACCAAGTGTTAGGTATCACAATCAGAGTAGGTTCCAGCGGAAGCAATCAAACACACACAATCACACAATATATATATAAAGTAGACACGAGAGAATTATAGTGGTTCGGTCTAGGTGACCTACGTCCACTCTGCAACTAGGGTTTATATTATTATTGTGCTCAAGAATACAATTACATCATGGGTCTATTTATAATGCTAGATTAGGGTTGTAATTAAGGTAATAACTTAGGCTCCAAGAATTAACTAATTAACCCTAATTAGGGCCGGCTAGCCCATTCTTTTGTTTATCATTAGCCTAGCAAAACAGGCCCGAGCCCGTCCGGCTCGGCCAAAGCCTTCGCAACCCAACAATCTCCCACTTGAAGGCTTTGCACAAGTCTACAAATGCCGTCCAAGTAACCCAGATCCAGTAACTCCAGTATTCTTCATATCCAAAAGTCTTTCAAGCTTCAATCCCATCAGCTAAGACTTCATTGTAACCCCTAGTTGCACCCCCTCTCATCAAGTACATGAGGGGACAGTTGAAGCTCCCCCGAGCTCCAACCCATTCTCTATCTCAACTGGTATGCACGATCCACCAGCTCCAGAGATAACCCGAGAATCATCAACACTCTCCTCATTCAGCAAGACATCATAGGAGAGAATTTAACAATCGGAATAGTGGTCTTCACAACCCAACGTTGTTTTGTGACTGTACCCGAAACACGCCCCGTGCTCCCACTGTCACCAAACCCCTGACCTGGTTTAGACCTCCGATCCCGCTCAGCTTGAATCACCTTGGCACCAGGCTTCAGTCTTGCAAATTGAACCCTCTTTTGCCCCTTTGACTCAGCGAACCCAACTTGTTTTGAGGAATGGTCATACTTTCCTCAATAGGTACTTCCACCATGTATAACGATCCCCGCTTGTTTCCACGAGCAATAACCAGATTTCCTTTTGTTACTTTCCATTTACCTTTACCAAACTTTACTTCTTGTCCTTGTTCATCCAGTTGACTAACAGAGATAAGATTTCTCTTCAAAGCTGGAATCACCCTAACATTCTTCAAGTTCCAGTAGGTTCCCAATGGAGTTAACAGATTAACATCACCTATGCCCGTAACATCAAGGATATTACCATTTGCTGTTTGTACCTTCCCAAAGTTGCCAACTTTTAGATTCACCAACGTCTCCCCGCTGTGCATGGCGTGAAACGAAGAACCGGAATCCATAACCCAAGAGTCCACACTGTTTCAGCCTCGAGTAGTAATGTGTCATCATTACATTCATCCTCAGCAGCAGTGTTTACCTCACCAGATTTTCTTGTTTACGCTTTGGACATTGACTCTTAACATGCCCAATCTCATCACAACTCCAGCACTTCACAGTTTTCCGAGCTCTAGACGAACTTCTCCCTCGACTCCCACTGCTCCTGTTATTTTCCCTTCCCCTGCCAACATATAACAACCAGAAGATGATCCACCACCAGTGCTTTTCCGGCGAGTTTCTTCACCTAGCACAATGTTTCGGACCCCGTCAAATGTTAATCCATCAGTCCCCACAGAACTAGTAATAGCCGTTACAGTTCCAGACCAACTATCTGGCAAAGAAGATAACAATACTACAGCTTGAGTCTCATCATCAAACTTCATGCCCACAGAAGCTAACCTGGACATGATCGAGTTAAGATCATTAATATGCTCCAAAACTGAAGTTCCCTCATTCATTCGAGTCATGAATAACTCCCTCATCAAGAACACCTTATTGGCAGCAGACGGCTTTTCATACATATTTGACAGAGCCGTCATTATACCACGAGCCGTGGTTTCGTGCATAACGTTAAATGCAACGCTCCTCGTCAAAGCCAATGTAATAGCCCCTCTAGCCTTCTTGTCCTTTGAGTTCCAAACCGCTTCTTCAGCTTTGTTCATTGTAGCCGGCTTTCTTCTAATACTACTTCCAAATCTTTTTCACTAGCAATGCTTCTATTTGCATCTTCCACCAAGCAAAGTCTGTCCCGTTAAACTTTTCAATTCGAACCCTCCCGTCTTCAGCCATTGCAAACGAGAAACGAATACAATCAAGAAGAAACTGAAGTTGATGAACACCGTGAGAAAGATTAATCTTTGAAGAAAAAAGCCAAAGAACCAAAGCTAACCGAAGCCAAGCACACTTCCAATAAAACCCTAAAAAAAACCCGAAGATACCTAAACCGGTAACTTCACCTGCAGAACCGAGAGCAATACCAGCGACCCCAAGGATTCAAGACAGAAACCCTAATCGCGAATCGCCAAAAAAAAATTAATAAAACCCGGACAGCCCTAGATCTCGAACCAGCAAAAAAAATCGATAATACCACAGCCCTCTCGAACAGCCTCCTATGATTTCAGTGCAAACCCGGTGTGTTTCCGAACCTTAGCTCTGATACCACTTGTTAGGTATCACAATCAGAGTAGGTTCCAGCGGAAGCACAAACACACACAATCACACAATATAATATAAAGTAGACACGAGAGAATTATAGTGGTTCGGTCTAGGTGACCTACGTCCACTCTGCAACTAGGTTTTATATTATTGTGCTCAAGAATACAATTACATCATGGGTCTATTTATAATGCTAGATTAGGGTTGTAATTAAGGTAATAACTTAGGCTCCAAGAATTAACTAATTAACCCTAATTAGGGCCGGCTAGCCCATTCTTTTGTTTATCATTAGCCTAGCAAAACAGGCCCGAGCCCCGTCCGGCTCGGCCCAAAGCCTTCGCAACCCAACACCAAGCACCATCTATCCCTCCATATTCCATTTGTCATTTTCTTATTCAAATTATCATTAGGCATGTCATCTATAGAAAAATATATTTTTCTATTCTAATGTTTTCAATACATAAACATTAGTTTACAGAAATCTAGATATATATTACTTCTTGTTAAGATATATTTTATAGTTTGAATAATAAAATCAAAAACCAGATGTTTGTAAAAGTAAAAACTTACACACGAAAAAGAAAATTAAAGAAAACACAAATAAGATTTTAATATAAACAATATTTTTTAGTTAAATAACTAAATTTGAAAAACAGAAGGATAATGATAATAAATTAATTGCTTTGATAATTAATGTTATTATAATTTTTTTAAGAAAAAACCAGCTTGGATTGCAAACTTTCATTTCATTCCTTGATGAAACAGAGGAAAAACACCCCTTGCCCAATGAACACATTTTTAGAATGGTAAGAATAATAATCCTTATGGAATTGGTCCATTCCATTCCTACACGGTTACCAAACACATTTTATTAGTTCCGTAGAAATGGTTCATTTCATTCCGCCCACCATTCCTGCAAACCAAACACTACCTATGGGTAAAATATCATGATGGAATGGGAATATGAAGAAGAATTAATTTCCAAACACACCCGTATGACAGGTAGAAAGAATATGTTATTTTGAGAATACGATTACCAATTCCAAACGTAATGCCCTTAAACCAAACATTGTCTATCATTTTCTTCACATTTCCAAACCCTCAAGACCTCGATCCATTATACCCCTCAATCCCAAGGAAAAGAGAATCATACATTCTCTAATAGAATCATTTACCTGAGGATTTGGAACATAAACATTCCCATCTTTGTACTTAAGCCGAGAGGAATCATCCAATCCAGATGCACTTCCCACAACACCAGGAGTATTTAATGCATATCCAGTGGGACTAGTAAAGTTTCCAAACCCAGTAGGACTGCCAGCCTGGACAGACTTGTACTGTGGAATCGCGTATTTCATTCCATTTGCACTTACATGTGCTGAATTGGCACCAGCCATCATCAGGTAACTACTACCAGTAGACGGATGGGGAGAATATGTAGGGTTGCTAGAGTACCCGGGCATAACCATTGGTGGGACATACACAGGAGATAAAAACTGACGATAAGGCATAGCAAAATGAGGAAGATGAACTTGTGGATACATTTGTGCCGCCACTGGAGCTTGTTGTTGGACCATTGGTATTGTGGTTGCAGGGATACTGTTAGCTACATGAGAACTAAATCCCTGTGAGAAAAACACACCATGCATAAAACCAGTCATTTGTTTATTGTTTTCCCCTATGTTAGCTAATAACATAAGTTTTATAACATGCATGCAAGCCATTTATAATTGGCTTTAAAAATGTGCAAACTGTATTTCAAACTGAGAAACCTGGTGACCACACCAAAACTCGATCTGTATGGTCCGGTCTCGGTTGGTTCAGATCTGGAACATACCACACTTTTTTTCTTTTATTTAAATGAAACAATCTGATTATAGGTTCCAGTCTTTCCAAAATTAAGGTTCTGGTTTTGTCCAAAACCAATTTTATTTTTGTTTAATTTTATTAAACAGCATCATCTAGACAAAAAATTAAGCTTATATCACTAGACCAGGAATCTGAGTACGGTCCGCAGTCCGATTTGAAACCAAACTGATTCTAAACCGCAATTAAACCAGTACTATAGGGTCCAGTCCATGGTTCCAATATTTCCAAAATCTCAGTTTGGTCAGGTCCTGTTTTGAACAGTCAAACACCCTCAATTGAAACTGCAAAGAATAATATGTTTTAAAAAGTATACTGTTTATTAAGACAAACCTCCTGAGGGATTTGTAGCACCTGACTCCTAAGAGATTCATCACTAGCTGGTCTAAAATACGATATATCATATCCAGTCTGAGGATCATATGCCTGCTATAATATGATATAAGGTTGCAAAAATCAGAATGTTGAACGAAGAAATAACAGTTAAAAGTAATATATAATCATTTCAAAGAACATAAAAGAGTCCACTAACCGAGAAACTTAGCAACTCTGGAGGACCTTGTTGCTGATGTGTCTCAGAAGGAGCATATGACGAGCTGCTGTGCCTAACCAGACCTATATTGGTGTAGTTTTCCATGTTTTGTGGGCTTGAAGACTCGACCCTATCAGTCAATTGTGGTTCAGATGTCCCTGAACCAGGAGAAACTGAACCAGAATTTTGTTCATTTACCAACTCAACTTGTTTACTTCCAGAAGGTTCATCAATCGAAGATTCTGGTGAGCTAATTGATAGACTGTCATCCAGCCCAAAATAAAACCAAAATCAGTTATTCACCTGACATTAAATTAATATAAATTATATACTGATTCACCAACCTTGCCAAAGGTTCAACATGAGATTCATCAACATGCCTAGCTTCTTGAAATCCTGAATTCTGGGATAAATCTGATTCAATTCCCAAGCTGCCAAAAGTCAATCGATTACGGTCAGTCTCAGAGACCCGGATATGTGCTGCAATTATCACATTCTGATCCTCATGATTTGGTGATTCGTCTTGCAATTGAGCTGCGTCAGAAGCCAAATCCTTTGAAACTTTGGCAGGAGATGGTGTGGCTTTTTTAGGTGTTCCAATAACCCCCACTTCAGTAACACTTGGTTTCTGACTTGACTTTGGCTTCCACTCCTTATTTGCTTGAGGAACTGCATGTTAAGACAGATTAACCTGATGTCATGGTACCATAAGATACATACATTCAGAAACAAAACAAACTTCATACCTTTTTGGTGACTCACAACTTGTTGATGTGTCCTGCTACTATACTGATTATTAAAGGACCTTCCACTTGGCACTGATTCTGCCGCATTGGATTGAGAGTATTGATCAGTCCTAGATATGGAGGGAAAAGATCTAAAATGATCTTTAGTGTTTGATACAGAGGTTGCGGTTGCTAGCTTGGCAGGATTTTCAGATGTGGCATGACGGCGTACGCCAACTGGCCCGATTTCCCGTTTTATAGCCCCTACGTTTGCTGCTGGTCTGGATGCTAGAGATGGTATATGAACCGGGTCAGAAGAAGATGAATAGACTCCAATTGCTGAACTGTTCGGTGATGTAACCGAATCATGCGGTTTTGTTGTCACCTGTACAGGAGGGGCAACATTTGAGACCAGAGGTCTCCTACCACTTGCAGTCAAACTAACACCCTTTACTTGTTTAGATAGTGAATCAATTGGTGGATTTGCGGGTGATTTTAGGATTTTGGAAGCCTCGGCTGAACTGCGCATGGCCCATGTTACAAAAAAGATAAGATAGAAACAGATCTAAGGTACAACGGTGCTTACCAGAAACAAGAAAAAGAAATATATATATATATATATATATATATATATATATATATAATATATATATATATATATATATATATATATATATATATTATATATATATATATATATATATATATATATATATATATATGAAAATGCTCCCATTTCACTTAGAAGATTTCATAATATCATGTTTTCCCAGAACATTTCTATAACATATTTACCCAATCCAAAATTCACAATATCATATTTAACCAATGTCAAATTGAAATATATCATATTCACCCAAAGTAAATTCAAAATATTAGAAAATACACCAAAATAAATAATCTAATCACGATTGTGACTTACATAAATATCAAATAACATATCACAGACATTATACATGTTTAACCTTCTCCCCAAGATGTTAAATCAAATAATTAGATTTACTTAGTATGACGTCTAATTGTCTCAAAATGAGATTTATTGGCTTAAGAGTGCTTTTAATAAAAGGCAAATTGGATATTAATAATCTAAACTATAACTCAATGGTGGATTATAACTTGTACTGCTAATGTGACTAACGACACTCATAACTTTCAATTTCATTATCTAGGGCAATCCCACTTTTTAAATAAAAAAAAAAGTAACTCCATCTCCTCCTACTAAACAACTCATTTTTCATCTCAATTAGAGTGTTGTAAGTTACTAAGTTGTTTTGAAACGACATAAATCAAAGTTTGGGGCAAAAGGAGTAACTGTTCCATAAGAGTTGGATTGCCCTGGACAACAAAATTGAGAGTTAGGAGTTCCATTGGTAACATTGTTAGTAGGGTTAATATTAATCAATAGGTCATGGTTCGAATTATTAATTGCCGTAATTAAATAGGTAATAGAATGGCTAGAATGCTAGATAAGATAAAATTATTCAAACGATATACTTGATAAACTTTAAACTCATATCAGGCAAATATGATGTTATAAACTTTATTTGATGAATAATAATGATATAAAATTATGTATTTCTAAATAAGGTAAATACAATATTACCATGTTTAGATGGGGAAATATGATATTATGAACTTTAAGAGAAGAAAATATTAAAAATTATCCCCAGATAAATGTGGTATTACCTCTTTTCCGAAGCGGATGAAGTCGGCGGCTCTTTAGTGGTCACAACTACGGAGCTTTTAGCAAGAGGTTTTATCTCTCTAACCTCATTTTGATTTATTCTGTTGTCCCTCACAACACGAAACTGTCTAGTTCTTCCTGCATCTAGTAAAATTCCAACAATCAACATAACACAGATATAACTGTTTATAGCCAGATTTGAAGCTAGATTTTTAAAATCAAGGACATGCCGGCCATATAAGCATCCAGCTTTTTGCATTTAAGGCCAGCTGTTCATCAAAATTAGCTTATAGGCCACAAAAGTATGTATCTTGTTTGGTTAATATAAACTTTGACCAAACACACATCAGATAACAACAAAACCCTTAAGAAAATTCATAAGATAAAAATATCATGAGTGAGGTGTAAGCATATTATGAGTCAAAATTGTTGTTTTTCAAAAAAGATAAAGAACATTTCCAACATTCAACGTGTTTTTGGTATAAACGAAACTAGATGCAGCATACATACTTGGATAGCGACCTATAAGACTGTAAAATAGTTTTATACTTTTAATATACAGATGACCTAAATGAAAAAGTTGGTTAATTGGGTGGCTTCCACAAACATTATTCCTTACAGATCAACAGCAGAGCTAAAAATCAGAAAATTAAGTTACCAGATACATTATTCCTAACAAAGCCTGCTCTTCGAAAATTGTTACGCTCTGAATATGCTCTGGGCTTCACTCCTTGAACGAGCTGTTCAGTAGGCTTTCTTGGCCTTATAGGCACAGATTCCTTAAATGATGTAACCTGAAAAAAAAAACAAGTTAAAGCTTAAAACTATATTCAAGCCTTCAGAAACATAAACCATATGCATTTGAAAAGACAATAGCTTTGAAATTGCTTTATAGACTGAATCCCTTATAAACCATAAGTCCATGCCGTATGCATCAACCCTAAATCATAATGAATTACAAGATAGACCAAAAAAATAACTAGAGTATCGTTGACCTAGTTGAACAAAAGAAAACGTTTTTGGATGAAAGATATTTGTTCACAAAATATATCAAACAAGTGAGATTAAACATCTGGAGTAAATGACTAACGTACTTCAAAATTAAAATCACAGGCACTTAAAAGTTTAGTGACAAGAAATATACACACAAAAGTTTGCATTTGTGTGCTACTAAAACCAAGAAAACAAATAAATGAGTAGATGCATGAATCAACTGTGGCATACGAAGGCTTATGAATAGCAGTTTAGGTCATTAATCAGGGTATCAACAATGCAAGAAGAAGAAGTGCGTTGTTGTAGAAAAAAACTATTTATGTTGCAGAAAAAAAGCATGAATAAATGTATGAATACAAACCTCCTTCTTTTTGTCTCTTTTCCTCTTCACTTCATGAAATGGATCTGATAAAATAAGACAAAATATAAGTAGTTGCAGATAAAATAGCATGAGACGCAAATGGAAATGTGGATAAAACATCATCCGAATGTACTTCATCCAGCAAGTACCAATAATTCATATACAACTGACTGGTCTATGACTCCTAGCTACTAAACAAACAACAATCAAAATCATTATCAAATCAATGCAGTTTGGAATATATATGAAGCATGTTACTAGAATAACTCATATGTTGGGGAAGCATTTAATCACTGATGTCTGTTTGAAATAGCATATTATGATTAAATATTCCAGTTAACAAAATTCACAAAGCTTTACCCAGTTTTATACACCTCAATGTAATTTCATTAATCCTCATGCCAAATGCACACGTATAAAGTTGTATGAGGAATTTGCTTTAATTGAAATGGTTCATAAGTTTAAGATTTGAAGGGTGTTTGATGAACAGAGCGTCAGTAATCCAGATTGCTTGTTATCCATGGTCTAGTACAACAGCCATTGAATATAAGTGAAAACCTAATGATGTGAGTTTTACAGGCATCCAATAAAAACATTAATAAGTCCCAGTTGAACAAACATTAATGAAAACACATATACTATATCAAATGGCTTCTCAATAGTACGACAAATTACTGAGCAGTCTTGTGAGCTAAGTCAAAAGCTCATATCAAATGACTTCTCAATCGTACGGCATTCCCATCCCCTAAAAAATTTCAAGATATCATCATACTATAAACCCTAATTATAATCCAAGAACAAATCTACACATGTGACATGTTATTCGAACAATTAGATTGAAATAACGACAACCAGAAAGGAAAAGAAAGCGTAAAAGACTAAAGAAAGGGGAATTTCTTGTAATTAAACCTTGATTTAACAATTTCTGAGCAGTCTCATTAGGATCCATGTTGGTCTCTTTAAGGGTTACGTAGATATCAGCATCGGAATGATTACCGACGATTTCTTTGATCGATTGAATGGTTTTACGAACACCAGCTGATAGATTCTGCGTCACGTTTCCTCCTTCGATTCGCGAACCAGAGACCATTTCCAAAACGGGTTGAAACGCGAGAATACGACGATAGAAACTACAAGAAAGAGAAGAAGAAGAACCGACAAATGTGTTGTGCGTAGGGATTGGATTATGAAGAAATACGAATCGAACGTCTGAAGAGGATTGAAGGAATTGCGTTCATAAGGAAAACAGACAACGGCAGAGAGGTGAGAGTTTGACGAGCGAGGGTTTTGCAAGATGATTTTAGGGAAGATGAAAATTTTGCGCTATTTTAGTTTTTCAATTTTCGGATGAAATTTCCCCAAACTAGCGCCCCTCTTATCTTTAGGGTTAATTTGCTTCGTTTCTAATTTGCATAATGACCAACCAATTTTATTTTCACTTTATTAGTTTTATACACGATTGTTAGTATTTGAATTCGTTATCCTTGTCAACTAAAAACATTTTTCATACCCTTACGAGCATTCATGGTCTATTTTTTATTTTTATTTTTATAATTATATTTTTCTTCTACTTCACTCACATCACTTTCAAAAATATAAACAAATTCATAAACGTTGAACAGTCTTTTCTTAAATATACAGGTTAACAGTAAAAAAAAAATTATCCACTCACAACTATTCCCTATTATATAAAAAAAAACACGCTCACACATTTATAGGAAATTCAATGTGAATGCTCTCTAAGTTATTATATATGTTTTGGCCATCTGCGTTGCAACGGGGCACAAAACGGTTAAAAAAACTAAAGTCAAGACGTTATCACTGACCAATCTGTTGAAAGTAAAAAAACAACACTTGCTAAACCTTACAAGCATGTGATTCAAAATTTTGTAAAATATTAAATATATAAATTTATAAAATAACAAAAATTAAAAAAAATTTACAAGCATATAAAAAAACAAGTTGATAGGCACAACACATGAAGTGTATGTATAACTAAACTTGATGAGGTCAAAAAAATTTAGGGTCATTTATGTAAATCAAAATAATAACTCGGACATACATCAAAGACTTGTACAATATGCATAAATGTTTTGCGTTTTGGTTTTAATTGCATAAATAGTATTAAAACTGCACGCTGCGCGCGTCTGACACCCTACGTAAATCCTACATCGACCGTGGACAGTAGAGGTTCCTAATTCATAAGTAATGTGTTGTCTCTAATATCACCAAAGTGTTTTTGGCGTATTGTTGTGGAAGAGAGGAGAACTCCACAGTTAAGCGTGCTCAGGTGGTAGCAATTCAGGGATGGGTGATCTCCCTGGGAAGTTTTCACCCGGTCAACCAAAAGCAAATACGTGAGCTTCTCATAAGCAAAGCGGACAATATTGGTGGTATGAGGGCCGGGTGTTACAGAATGGTATCAGAGCCACTCATGTATCGTTCGGGATGGTGGGACAAACCTCACCGGGGATGGTGAGTGCGTTCTCGGGCTCATCGAGGACGATGAGTCCAAAGGGGGGTGATTGTGACACCTTACATAAATCTCACATCGGTCGTGGACAGGAGAGATTACTGGTTCATAAGTAATGTCTGATCTCTAATATCACCAATACGTTTTGGGCGTATTGGTTGTGGAACAGAGGAGAACTTCACAGTTAAGCGGGCTCAAGCGGCAGCAATTCAAAGATAGGTGACCTTCCTGGGAAGTTTCCTCAACCAAAAACAAATACGTGAGCTCCTCGTGAACAAAGCGGACAATATTGGTGGTATGAGAGGTCGGGTGTTACAGCGCGGGAGTGTAAATTCATAAAAATATTTAATGTTGAAACGTTACCGCAAACCCATGTGTTGAAAGGAACACTGATAACATGTGTAGTTTGTATAAGAAAAATGAATCGTTTACGTTGTTTGTAGCATTTGAAATCTTATATAAAAAACTAAGCATCGTTTTCAATCAGTTGCGTAAATCATAAAAAAAAAAAAACAAATGTCATAACGTCGCCACGAAACAACTTGTTTATGAAATGTTGATAGCATTCATAACTTAAATTTAAATAACGACTAAAATATCGTTTATATCATTCAAACTTTTTAAAAGATAAAAAACGAAACAATCACAGTCATATGCGTTGTAATGAGTTCATTGATAGTATTCGGAGCTTTATGTAAATAAAAAAAAAAAGACATAGTCGTTACACAAAACTCAAATTTGAATTAAATTTACATCGGATCATATCTAATTATAAACTTTTCCAACATTATATTTAGGATTTTATAAAACATTATTTTAAAAGTTATAATATAAATACAAAAAGAAAATTATTATAAGTGGGTAAAAAAACGAATATATAATATATAAAGTTATGTTAACCTAAGAGGCGAAAATATAAGGGTATGTTTGGTATGAGATAATGGAATGGACGAAGGAATGAAATGAATGAGTGAATGAAATCGATGAGGGAATGAATGAATCATTCATTCCATTACCTTCACCAACCAAACATGTCTTTATTCATTCACCCTTAATGATTCATTCCATTCCGTCCCTCATTACTGCGTACCAAACGCTACCTAAATTTTCAAAGTTCAAGTGAAACTTGTTGTGTGCCGACGCTAGCGTGTATCACGAAGTTGTACGTTATACTTTACTAATAGTCTACTTGTGTTTTAGTAGTTAGTATAATGATCTGTTACAAAATAACATATGAAATTTTTTTCTTTTTTCTTTTTCTTTTTTTTTGCTTATATGAATTTGCAATTTTACAACACTTAATTATCGTTTGTAATTCTCATTTTAAGTTTTTTTTTTTATAGTTTAGTTACGAGTGTAAGTTTATAATACATAAACTTGGTAGTTTTAAAATGTTAAAAGATTTATATATTATTAATAGGTTCCTTTAAGGCTGAGTAGATAACCATTTAGGAAAAAAAACATATCTATAAAGTATATAAATAAAAGTGAAAATTGATGGATCTCAAACTTATATATAAAGTTGTTGTATCTGGGTTGAATGTCACATATTCAAACAATGGAGCAAGACCTCAAACCCATATATATAGAGTTTTGCGTGTTGAGATTGCTCATTGTTTATGATAACTTTAAAGCGAATTAGACCTATTTGAATTATTTTTACGTAAAAAGAGCTAAGAGAGGAAATATAATAGAGGATTAAGCTGTGTGTTGATTCATGCCCCAAGCTATTTAAGCCGGGGACTAACTCAATTATTATTTATCTCATTTGACATTTTATAACATCGTACATTTATCGTTGTTTCTTCCATTTAATGTAACAAACCACCCAAAACGTAGCACCGGAGTTTGGTTTTCAAATATTGTCACACGACGAGAGTTATATCATAACCATAAATATAACTATAAAAATATATTTAATATGATATCACAATGATTTTATCAAAACAATTTTGATGCAACTGTAACACGTCTGTTTAAGTTTCGAAATATCAACACAGCAAAAAATGAGTTGTAGCATGACCATTAACTTGTGTTGATGTTCCAACTTCAACATTAATCTTTACTTAACTTCTATTGAGTTGAATTGTTCTTCAAGCTAACCTGAAAGTATAGCTAAAGTACCGTTAACAAAAACCTAACCTAGCCCCTCAACAGAAAATCCCAAAATCAAAACCCTTTTTTTCTTCTTTTTTTCAATCAGTGTTCGCTGGTTTTGGGGTCTTAGATTCTGATTAGATTGTGTCTTCTTCAAAATCCCATTCAACACAACCACTGATTGTCTCCCATATCTTCATGTTCCTTCAATCGCCCTTCGACAATCTTTCACGTAAGTCTTCACTATTTCTTCCACCTTTCTTATGTACAAAGACTCATGTACTGCAATAAATACATTAATGGAATTAGTTACACCCTTCCTTTGGAATGAATTTTAAGCATCAGGGTTTTGGTTTCCATTGTGTAAGCCTACGCGCTATGTAAATTGTGTTTTGACTCTTACGTGCAACTTGATTCCTATGTCTAAGATGTAGGGTTTGTCTTCCGTATTCCACAAAAATTTTCCTGTTATCTGGTAAGAGTTAGGAGTCTGCTAATTGGTGTATCAAGGCTTGGTAGGGTGCATTAACCATTGCCAAGAACTCTAGATATAAAAGCCATCAATGCAATGCGAATGCGCACCATGCCACCATAGTTGAGATGAAATAACCAGCATAATACGGTAAAAGTTTTCAAACAGCAACCTATAAATCTATGTTGAGAGTGTAGGTTATTACCTGTAAACTGATTATTGTGTTAAAGAAACCCAGGTAAGGGGTCTGGTGTGTTTGGATGGTACGCGTTTATTTGCTTATCTTAGAACCTAGTGTAAATAAGCTATAAGTGTTAAACACTTCAAACTACAAACCAACAGAATCTATTTTTGGTATTTGGAGTGTTCTTTTTAGCGGACAATCAATTTTTAATAAACAATCCCAAACAATCCTTAACTAGCATAGTAAATGATTTGACCTAAACAGTGTTAGTAGTTCTGATGGAAGCCAGTTCTTAATCACATATGCTCTTAACTTTTCCTTGTCTCATGATGCACAAACAGAAAAAAGAAATATGGCTCAGCCTTGATGACTTGATGTGTGGGTACATAATAGGGCAAGTACTTAAGACAATGAATATCACATAACCAAACAAATAACTGTAGTATTAAGGGCATTTAATAGTTCAGTTATTACAAGGTTGTCATCTCAAAGTGTAGTGATCTAACCAATTTGGTCCCACCAACTAACTTTTGAATGAAGTGCTAACAGATATCCGATTCTTGGTGTATACTAAATATGGGTTAAAAATGAATCTGCAACAAGTTGCACCACCGAAGTCCTCTGTGAATGGATTCAACCGCTAGAAAGTGGATAGTAAATCTCAGCCAGGACAGTCAAACTTTAACAGTTTGGCTACTTCAGGTTGTCTTTCCAGACTCAGTTGCCTAAACTTCCATACTTGTCATTCTAATTTAGTAACTTCTTTTTTCCTCAGGTTTACCAACAGGAGACAAAGAGGAAGTTGATAGCCCACGAGAACGACTTGTTTATATAACAACATGTTTGATTGGACATCTGGTGGAAGTCCAGGTTGTAGATGGATCGGTTTTCTCCGAAATATTTCATGCCACAAATGCAGAAAATGATTTTGGGTATCTTTTCAAATGTTTAGTCAGTGAATATGCATGGGATAAGTTTCGTATCTGACCATTACGTGTTGTGTTGATCCAGAATATTGAACTCACAGAACTGCCTTAAGCAACATTATTCGTAAGTTTATACGATTTGCATACAGTTTTCATTTTGCTTAAATGAACTGATGTGTTTTAATTTTGTTATCATAAGAGTAGAGTGCACCAGTAACAAAGGACGGGCTGACTAATGAGTTCCCTCATGAAAAACAACAAGACATTATGACAGATTCCTTGATTTCTCAGTCTCGACATTTTGATTTGGAAAGAGAGTTGGAACCATGGGTCCCGGATGATGATAATCTAGAGTGTCCTGAGCTTGACAACACATTTGATCGTCATTGGGATAGGTTCTAAATTCTTTACCTTATATTCTTATCATCTGGGGTTATAATAATCTCTGATTGCATAGGATGATTTTTTGACCTAGTGACATTTATCTATCAAATGAGTTTTTATCTGATTTTCACAAATTTATATGGAAAACTGTAGTCATTAACTGATTATGGTAGAAACTGTTGTGCTTTTCTTTGTAAGTGGTTAATATTTTTTTTTTCTTATTGGCCTAATTGCCAATTACATAGGGGCTGGGATCAATTTGAAACAAATAAAACATTATTTGGAGTAACAAGTACCTTTAACGAGGAACATTATTTGGAGTAACAAGTACCTTTAACGAGGAACTTCATTTTGATTGTAGTGGAGTTGATACTTTAAAATATCCTCCATGTAATATTTTAATTATTTTATCTAATTTTTTTCAGGAATTTAGACTGAACCCAAATGCCAAAAGTTTTGTTCCATTGCAGATTCCTTTAAGGCCCCCATCTCCTGTGTCTGATAGTTCATTCTACTACCCAAACGTAGCTCCAGTCTCATATATGCAAGGCATGTCTGTTGACATTGGAGTAAGTTTCTATAGTGCCATGGCTGTTGGAATCAAAATCTTGATTTGTCCTGTTTTCTGTATAGGTGGCAATGGGATGGTTCAGTTAACAGTGAAACGTTAATAGTAAACTTTTACCTAAAATCGACCCATTTTCATGTAAAAGAGTTGAAATTGCTCTCTGCATATGATTAAAAATTGACTGTTCAGTTAGAAGGTTATGTTGTTCACTTTGTTGATATTTATGTCAATATTTACTTTTTCCAGATGGGAACCTCATTTGCCCCACACCAGCCTTTTATGTACAGTCCCCAGACCCGTCATATCAAACACAGCAGCCATATTTTCAGCCAAATGTGCCACAGGTATGGATGGTTCAGGGAATCTTTTTAACACCCTGTTGAGTTTTTTTTTGTGGTAATTAATTTTGGGACTCTGTTTGACTCGGTCAGTGAGGTTTCTTGGTCAACCCCGCCAGATGGTGTACATGCCTACTTATCCCGCGGTAAGAAAAACTTCTAAAATTCAATAGAAGTTCTAGAAGAGTAAACCTGTCAGCAAGATAAAAACTGATCTACAAGGCAGATGAAGATGGTTTATTTTTTCCTTACATCCTCTGCCCCTTTTTTTCTTATCGTGCCAATTTTTCATGCTTAGTATGGAGAAATGAAAATGGGGCCAACATGGGTGAGTCAATTTGGTTGGTGACAAACCAAAACAGATAAATTTTTTGGATTTGCTAAAACGAGTTAGGCTGACATGTCCACCTCTTTTGTCCCTTTGTTAGAATTTTATCATTACTCAATATATTAAATATGATTATAGAAATAAGTATGTAGGCTAATAATTAGAGTTTTTCTAATAACTCAGCTAAAGAGGTTATGAATGTCTTGAAGATACTTTGTCTACTTCTAAACTCTTGTGTTTACACCTTTAGTTAATAATTTAACTCTACCCATTTGACTCTACCCATTTGACTCTTTATTAATAGGGATAATGTACAACAAGGCCACCCAACTATTCAACCTTTCTCGTTAAGGCTGGATACATTATTGTTTTTCAAGGATACATTCGTCATCCAAAGTGTTTTTTTGCCGGATTTGGTACTTAAACGAAACCAAACATAGTTGGGTGGTCTATCAGACAGTTTTAAACCTTATTGAAAATATTAGTTTGTTGGATGGTGTCCTTACTATAAAACAATATCCGAATTGACTCGTCTTCAAATAATGGAGTTGCATGCATTGCTCTGAGCGTAGCTCTTGTTGTTTGATGTTGGTTATGACAGGAAATGCCATATAAAGGAAGAGACTTTTAAACATGCTCACAAGACCTTCAGCTTTGTTGATTGCCCTTACACTTTGTTGCTTTGCTGATGAACTAAGACTCCTGGAATGGTTTTTTTTTTTCTCTGAGGATTCCGGTCATCTGCTTTTGAAAAGATGATTTGCAAAAGGGAATCATGCTCGTTTCAACCGAACAACTTATTCTATACTGTTGAGGCTTTGTCGTATTTTCCTGGTATTAACTTTCGCTTAGATGGTGTTATTTTGGTAGATAACATGAAAAGGTTTTAGGGAATGTAGTTTAAAGTTTGTGAATTGGGTTAGAGTTTAAGTATGTAGGAATATTTCAACTTGTGATGGTGTTGGATTTAAATTTTTTTAGAGATATTTCAACCTAGTGGCAGGTTTATTAAGAGTCACTAGTATTAAAATTATTAAATCGCTGGACTCATTGCACACAATTGTATACAAATTAGTACATCTAGCGAGAAATAACATCCTATTGGCTAAACTTGAAATGGAAAAGTATAATATTCTTATTTTATTAAACTAGCACTTGAAATATCCATTATAGAAATGGATTTATTACAGAAACATACTTATTACTAGTAACAAGACCCAATTATTTTAAGCAAAAGGCCTTTGATTGTTGCAATCAAGATTTTCTCCAGGATTAACCCCCAAAATGCTGCAATACCTTCTGTAGAAACCAATCCTACTCTCCACCTTATCATTCCGACCCTTACCGCATTCCAAACCGCCATTGATGATGTTTGTGATCACTCCGTAACCCGAGATGCGACCGGCTGACCTGTCAGCAGCTGATGGTGTCCACCTTCTAGTGATTACGTCATGGCTTGATGGTTTGTTAGCTTGTGGAGTCATCCAGTACCATATTGCTGACTGAAAAGATAAGGTTGGATCGGTGGCTAAAAGATCAGGGTTGTTGATCAAGTCCTTTTTAATTGCGTTTCCAAATTGCCCATAGTTGTAATTGCTGTCAAAATGATGGAGTTATTATTATTAGTAAATTAGTAAATAAATAAATATGTTACTTAATATTGTGGTTATATTTTATTAGTTAAAATGGAACTATTCATGCTAGTTAAAGGTTGCTTAAAATATAATCTATAGTATTTCCAGGTTGTATCTTACAACCCTCAAGTATTTAAAAACTTTCATTGTAACTATTTATTGAATTTATAAATCCCATGGTATCAATCTGACACAAGAAAAAAAACTTGGGGGAAACTATGACAAAATATCTTAAGATTTGATGCTTTTATTATATCTAGAGTCATAGAAATGACAAAAAAAAAGCTATATATAGTACAAAATAACTCTGTATAAAATGTTAAAATGTAAGTAGTTTTAGAGGAAATTTTTCGTTATTTTATAACTCTAAATAACAAAAGCTTTTCTAAATTCCCGGTTATTTACTTATTTTAGATTTGTTAGCGTCATTTAGTTGAAATGAATAAAACAAAACCAAATTGATACTTTAATGACCTATAAATGTATTTTAAATATCTGAAAGACTTTAGTGAACACAGTTAGTGCAAACTTTGACTTACATGTCATATAAAACACTAGTTATATGTGAAAATGAAGTTTTTCTTTTCTAGAAAAAATTTGGTGGCATCTAACCCATGTTAGAAAATCACTGTATTAACCAGATCGGTTATCAAATCGGTCATTTTACTAGTGCGATGAACAATCTGATCCAGTTAAAAAAAAACAAAATTAACTCTAGAACTATATACTACAAACAAAATATTTGTTAAGAAACTAACAGAAGTAAGAGCTTACTGAGTAAGTTGAATAGGTCCTCTACCATAGTAGCTTTGTGGACACGGCCAAGCAGGCGAGTCACAGTACCGATTGGCTTGGTTTTGTTCTCTAACAAAGCAATATCCCCATGCAAACTGACCATCTGGTGCAGTTGGCCATCCACCTACCCATCACAATTCACATGCATATACTACATGATTATATAACTCAACAATTACTCAATGATTGATGAATCTTAATTAATTGAAGACACAAATATTAAAACTATACCTGTTGTTTCATGGGAGGTTTGAGCGAAGAAAGCCGCGAGCTCTCTTTTTTGATCATCAACACTTCCAGTGGTGCCGAATCCATTATACGTTCTTGCAGCATTAATGAAAGCAGTGTAAGTGTAAAATCCATTTGCATGACATCTCGGGTCGTTTCTGTACTTGAGCATCTGGTCAAACAAGGATGAAGTAACGATGGATCCAACACCGCCACCGCCACTCCCACCACCGCCACCACCACCACCAGACGGTTTGCACTGACTCTGACAGTTGTTTTCCGGCAAGCAGTGAGCCGGAGTGTTCCCACAGTAACCGTATTGGCTGCAGCAGTTACCGTTGGAACATGGGGCATTACCGGCCTGTCGACCGCAGTTCTGAGCGGAGGAAACAGATGCTAAGAGAAGGAGAAACGATGAGAGAAGAAAGGTCTTCATGGTTGGTTTGTTAATGGTGAAGATACATTTATGAAACTTGTGTATTTATAGACATGTGCTGTTACCTTTTTCTTTTATGAGACCAAAGGATAAGTTATAATATATATATTTTTTCATTTTATTATAGTGCAGACTATTAAAATGGAACTAGTGTTTTACCAACCACGCGTTGCGGCGGCATCGTACGCAGCGTAATAAAGTATAGGCTAACAATCGACACGACTTGTCTCCGTACTAAATTCACAACGAACCGTTAAGTAACTGCAATTTATACCATTGAACGAAAATGTATCATACTTCACCCACTTTTTTCCAATCAAAATTACGTCGAAACTAAAAAACACATAGATTACAATCGTCCCGAATTGTTCCAAACTAAATCTACATTGTAACGTAGAGTAACTCCGATTTATACCGTCGAATTAAAACATTTTTAAATCCAACTCATTTCCGCACAAAACCTATGTCAAAAAATAAGCGAACATCAAAATGTATGTCATCCCAAAACATATATAAAAATATGCATAGAATGTTTTATACCTGACCCAACACATATCGACACGTACCTAAAAATAGGAACGTAAGAATTAATTTTCTTAAATAAAAATTGTAGCAGGATAAAACGAAACTTTACAAACTTAAAAAAATCAAAATGACATGTCAAAATTAACCAGATAAATTTAAATTAAATAAACAAATATAATTTAACAAAACATATATAATTTAATAAATAAATATTATTATAAATTTATAATTATTATATCATTATATAATTCAATAAATAAATATTATTATTGTTATATTATAATTATTATTACTGTTCAATTCTACTCTAATTTATATAGGAGTAATATGCAATCTCATCTATGATTTTATTCAATGTATCATTTCTATTATAGGAGCGTTTAAAAGTAGTATATGAGGGTAGACAAAGTTGAATCAGGCCTATACGGGAGAATAAGAGTGTCTTGTACTAATGTATAGTAGAATAAATACTCGTGTTTGGCCTATACAGGGGCCTATACATACGTATGCCAGTACATACGTGTATCATCAAATGAATCAAATCAAGTAACAAAGGGTGTAATTAGCATATGCCCAAATAAATATGTCTATCTAGATAAAGTAATGAGTAATATGTTCATATAATTCTTTTACAACGTAACTGATACGATGTAATAAATAACTTAACTCGTTTAGACATACCTGAGTTCATTTTTATACGTTTTTCATGCTCAATTGCCTAGATAACTAATTTATTTATTAATAGTAACCAACTCATTTATGTACTCATTAACAAATTTTTTTGTTTTAACACTAGGTGGTATTGGGTTCAAAGTTGGATAAAAGTTTAAGTATACTAGGATTAGGTTAGGATCGTTACATACAAACTACTAAAAAGTTGTAAGAAAAATTAAAATATTTCTCTCAGAATGCATATTCATATGAATAAATTAAATCACTTGAAAAGCTAATGCGAATTGAATTCTTTTATAATCGACCGGTCACAAATTCTTGTCGGTTGACTTGTTCAAAGGCGTATTGATTGTTGACTATTCAAATGTCATCATTGACTAGTTCTTGGACCCTGTTAGATGAAAAACTTGCACACTCTTAGCACCAAATGTCTTTGCTTGATTAGGTATGTTTGGCAATTATCTTAAACGTGTTTATAACCCACTACGTGTTGCGGCGGTGTCGTACTATAACGTTAATATAGTAAAGGGCGCTCTTGCAAACTTCAAAATTGAAACATTGTCGCGAGACCGGTTACGGTGGTGAAATCAACGCGGTTAAGTACTTAAAGAGAAGCTTATGAAGTTAAGTATATTTATTTATGGAAGTCATAATGTTAGATAAAAAAGCACTTTCAAAGTCATGAAAGTTATGTAAGTGGTTGTAAAAACAATAGCTACGAAACACGAATTCGAGTTTTTTACCCATGCGTTGTGACGGATTGGTCATGGAGATTGAAACATAAATGGAAAACAATATAACGTCCTGCCCATTGCAGCTTGATAATTTAAATAAAATAGTTTAACAGTAAAAATATATAGAAAAGTATAAAAAGAAGTTAAGGAAAAAAAAATAAAAAATCATAAGAAGTTTTTTACCGTGGAAATTAAACCCATGATGGCCCAACTTAAAAGTCACCGCCTTGCTAGTTTCGTTAACGCAACCTTTTACCTTTGAGTGTTTATATATGGAAGCAGCCGCCCTTGAAGTCGTAATTGCTTTTTGTTATTTTGTTTTCTTTTCTTAGTTAGGCCCAGCACGAGACATATTTAACAACGATGATACATAAGAAACTAACTAGTTATTTTACCCGCCGCGCGTTGCGGCGGTATTGTTTGTGGCGTGATAAAGTATAGACTACAATTGATTCGACTCGTTTCCGAACTATATTTACGTCAAAACGTAAAATAACTCTAATATATACCGTTGAATAAAAACGTATTATATTTGATTTTAACCCATTTTCAAAAATTTTGTATCAAAACGTAGACCGACTCAAGACATACATAAAAAACACATGTTATGGCGTCGTATGCGGCGTAATAAAATATAAATTACAATCACCCCTACTCATATCCAAACTAAATTTACGTTGAAATGTAAAGTAACTCAGATTTATACCGTCAAATGAAAATGTATTATATTTGATTTGACGTATTTTCAAATAAAATTTACGTTGAAACGTAGATCAACTCAAAACATACATAAAACTAAGCACGAAAACATTTTATATTTGACCCGACTCATTTATAAACAAAATATATGCCAAAACGTCATATTAACCATGTTCAAGAAATGAATGAAAATGTCAAGTCCACTGTTACGGTAGAAATAGAAAGTCACAGACAAAAAGAGGGACAATTTGATAAATTCACAGATGGGTTGAGAAAAAAAAAAAAAAACAATTGATTGTAGCATTGGGGTTTCGAACCCACAACCTTGTTTTGGAAACAAAAAAGGTTTACCACTTGATCTACAGAAAAGTTCTTGTCATGTTTTGTAAGTGATTATACTAAATACTAAAACAAAAGTCGTGTGGCCCACTCCTTCATCCACCGACCTTTGCAAATAAGTGTTAGTATAATGTAGTAATATGCTTTATTTTTATTTTTTTTTATTATTATTTTTTATTTATTTTTATGTCTCTATAAGAGCAAGGAGCACAAGTCGATTTGAAAGGACTCATCAGCGAGCACTAATAGAGTAGTAGGACTTTAAATGAGTCTTAGTCAAATTAAAGTAGATTCGGGGATGGCTCGTACCGAGCCAACATTTTTATTTGACGAGCTCAAATTGTAATCTTGGGCTCTGCTCATGCCGAACCAACTTGTTTATTTTTAAAAGAATTAAAATTTGTTACTTTTTATACATTTTTAAAATTTTAATCTCAGGCTCGGCGTGAAACCATATACCTATAGTTTATTTAAATAATAAGTCATTATTTTGGTTTATAATTTATATACATTATAGATTAGGCTTTAATTTAAACAACTTAATGAGTGAGCCAATGACACAACTAACAAGTGAGCCATGAGCTGTGGCTCAAGCTCGGCTCACCTCGCTTACAAATGATCTGATTTCTAGTGAATTGTTTTTGAGTGAAATTCGAGCGAGCCGTAACTATTGAATAACACTAGTCATGGTATGCGACTACCAGGTTATGTAGGATAAGTTTCACAACCCATATCCAAAAACACCAAAAAGCAATAAGAGCTCTCTAAATCATTTATTCATGTGCGATTTATTTCTGGCTAATTTTTAGTTTCAGATTATAAAAAAAGAGTAAAATATTATTTTCATTTTTCATGTTTTGTTAAAATTGTCATTTCAATCAATTAACTTTTTATTTGTGATTTCAACACTATAGTCTACCAAATATTGTCATTTCTATTTACTTCACATGTACCATTAAAAACCTCAGCTAAAATTGAGAGTATATTTGTCTTTTTCAACAACCTAATTCATTTTAATCAATAAGTGATCCGATTAAATCTTTTATCAATTAAACTATTGAGTAGAACAAACCTCAAACAAACCAAAATACTACCCTAGCATTCGTACATATCAAATTGTTAAGTAGACCTCAAATAAACAAAAGTCTAGAAGCCATATCTCAATGGAGTCGATGACAACAACACACCTTAATCAAACAATGTTGAATACCAAATGTTGAAATCGAACATTTTACTACCCTATCAAACTTTGTTGAAACCGATTTGTGTTTAATCCAAATCAACCGAACTTCATATTATCAAATAGTGTAGAAATCGAAGATTTCTGGGATGGATTAGGGTTAATCGGTCGGTCAGCCTAGTCACTTCATATGTTTATTACTTTTAATTAAATATTAAATTTGTTAATTGGTTATACTAGATAATCTGGGTGTTGAAAAAAACTAAAATACTCTCAATAAAAAATAACATTTTACTTTGTTGGAAAATAGCCAATGTGGTAATCATGTTAAAGGTTATTGGTTTAGACTATAACCTATTACAACTCATAATGAATTTTTTTTTTTTTTTGACAATCCGTATGATATTATTTTAACCAGATAACTATGCATAAAGTCATAAACCATCTTTGTGGTATGGTTAAAGTTAGATTTAGACATGGATGCACATTTACTTCATATCTCTTTGCCATCATTGCCGTAGATGTTTATACATGACTTAAATGACCTCCGTCATAGCTAATGTCAATTTATTGTGTTTGAATTTGGACCTAGAACAATATTTTGATAATCACACGGATTATATTTATGAATATTTGATTTTTATAATCATCATAAGCTTCATACCAATTAGGGTTTATGGAGTGATCCCTATTTCCTAGAATTTTCTATATTTATAAAATTAATTTTATTTTCTTGTATTCCCATTCTTTTAAAATAATTCAATTAGTTCAAAAAAACAATTTGCAAACCAAACAACTTATAGTTTATGGTGTGAAAACAATGTATTTTCTTTTTTTTTTTCCCCCTGTTTTTTGTCGTCAGGACTTTTTAAAGCTCAATCAAAGTATATTTTTCAATCTTTTTTTTTTTTTTTTTTTATCTCGATCCACATAACTTACTCATCTAATAAGTTTGTTGCCACAAGTAAATTCCCAGGGATTTGTATTTTTATAGTAAACGAGTGAAGTAGTTATGATCACTCGGTAGAATTAACGACTACATCTTTGATGCACTACTAATACTCATACATACGAGAATTCTCAATTAAATAGCTGTAAACAACCTCACGGTTATTGAACAAAGGAGTATCACAAGCTATTGTTCTATTGAACAAATTAGTATTCTGGACCTATTATGATGTGTAATCGTAAATCAGATATGTCAGGAGTAGTTAATAAAAATAAAAATAAAAAATTTGGGATTTTGTTTTCTCGGACTCATCACCCATAAATTAAATATAGTTTAACCCCTCGATTATCATTAGATTCAAATCCGCCCCATCTCTCTCTGTGAAAGTCACTACTCAAAGAGGAAGTAGTAGAGCTTGCTTGTGCACTATTTCATCCCTCTTTAATTTGGTACTATTTCGACCTAAACCTCATCTTCTACAATTCTACATTTTGCATTTGCATCTATCTTCCGATGGAGGGAGCAGCAGCACAGTATAATCCCCGTACAGTGGAAGAGGTTTTTAGGGATTTCAAAGGCCGCCGTGCCGGAATGATCAAAGCTCTTACCACCGGTGAGAATTGAGACTATCTTTTGATCATTTTCCTCCGCTTGTTTCTGTTCCTTCTCTGTGTTCCTGAGCGGTTTTCTCTTCTGATTTTGTGCTTCTTCTTCTTGTTGTTGCAGAGGTTGAAGATTTTTACCGGCAGTGTGATCCTGGTTAGGGTTCTTTATCTATCCTTTTCATTGAGCCTGTGTTTGTTTCAATTAAAAGCACCTATCATTATTATTCAATTTTCGTGCATCCTCGAATTGGTGTCTTATCCAGTTATCCATATTTGGTAATTTGTTTTGTTTTGTAGTGCCCACAGCTATATCATTTTATGTAACTTCCAAATAATGTTGAAACTGCATGTCAAGGATAATGTGGGCCTTGTATGCAAGCATGCCAGTTTTGTAATTCTGTGGTTTTATACAAATTTGCCAATTTTGTAATTCCTTGGGTTGGTCTCTGGATTAACTGTGTAGTTCTATAGAAAATGTATAATTCTTTCAGCAGGTCAGTTTTGGATTCTGTAATGTTTTACGTTGATATTGCTAACCTAATTTTTTAACTCTGGGATGTATCCTTTTCTCATAAGTGGATATGTAGCAAGTTTTAATTTTGAGTCTTGTGTATCATCCCTACAGAGGGATGTTATTATTATGTTGCTTATATATTTTGATTTACATAACCATTTTTAGTGATTGCATATTCTTTACATAACCATTTTTAGTGATTGCATATTCTTTAGTATCCATTTTCTCATGGTCCATCTTCTTAAGAAAGTATGTTCATTGGAAGGCGGTTTGTTTTGACGTCTTTGCATCTCCTAGTGGCTATAAAACCACATGTTCATTAGTAGCCATGAAATTATGAAAACACTAAAGTAAATATGCTGTCAGATAATAACAAGAGTAAACTGATCATGATTTAAACTTGTTTGGAAGTTGGTGGTTACAAGCCCTTTTTGCTTCCAAGAATCACTTTTATGGCATCTTTGTGTGACGAGTTAATATATCTCCATGTGTTATAGGTATTTCGCCTTATTTAAGTCTTAGTTACATCTCCATTTCTTATGTGTTTTCAGTTATCTCGCTCCTTGCAAGTTATGCCGTTTGAATTTCATACCAGATTCTTTTTCTCCCTGCTACATTGACGTTACATCCATCCTCATTTTATTTTTTCTGTTTAATTCTTTCTTGTGAACAATGTGCATTTTTTTCTGTACAGAAAAGGAGAATTTGTGCTTATATGGTTTTCCAAGTGAGCAATGGGAGGTCAATTTGCCTGCTGAAGAGGTCCCACCAGAACTCCCAGAGCCAGCTTTGGGTATTAACTTTGCTAGAGATGGAATGCAAGAAAAAGATTGGTTATCTTTGGTTTCTGTTCATAGTGATGCGTGGTTGCTTTCTGTTGCCTTCTATTTTGGTGCCAGATTTGGATTTGATAAAGCTGACAGGTAAATCTTTTAATATTGATTATATATTAAAACATGAAGGACTTGCATTTTTTTTGTTTGATAATCAGATTGCGAGATGAGATACGTTACTTTCTTGTTTTTCGGCTATTATTTCTTTTTGATATTGGAACTTACTGAGAAAATGTTAATTCTTCAAATAGGTTTGTGAGTTAAAGCATGACACACTAAAGTTTTCTTCCATTCTTGAAGTCATTTTACATGTAACGGCCTTTTAAACAGATGTTGGTTGCTACTGCATCTAACATAGAACACATAAATCAAGCTAAATATGAAACACAAACACAAAACAAAACCCTAAGGTTATTGTCAACCTGAAATTTTACACAAACACAGAAATTGGATTCAGATGATGAGATGATAAATTGAAACCAACCCTGCATGTGAATCTGATCTGAACACAAAGCGAATATGAAAGGAGGTGGGCGGAGGGATGTTGGGAAGAAAGAAAGGGAAGAGGAAGAAGGGAGAGAGGTGAGGAGAAAGGTATATAGGAGAGAAGGCTCAACGGTGGCAGTCTGCTGGTGGCCTAGTGTTGGTGGGGGGTGGTGTAATGCAACGGTACAGAGAGTGACGAGGAATGGGAGATCGACGGGTTTGGTTGGGTGAGGATGGCTATATTTATTTATTACTGACATTATCATTAATCAGTGTCTGCCAACTCATCAATTTATTTCCACATTAGCAAAGATGATGCGAGAATTTTCAGGTTTACCGATTTGGCGATTTAGCTGGTAACAGTCTATCATGTTTCTTCCAGGGTAATATAATTCGAACTTTAAAAGTTTGATACCTACATTAAGTTTAAATGGGTATTGGGTATGTTACCTACACCTAGGTAAATACATTGCATTTAGGTGACGTTAACCCCTGATGTTTGTTTGAACATATAAATTGCTATCTTGCTCTCTATTGCATATCTGATTTAGAAAGTCAAACATCTGGCGTTTAAACTTCAAAAAGGGGTTGCACTTCAGTTTTATTTGGAGTCATTACTATGATTTTACATTTAGTTTCTAATGAGTACTATAATTTGAAAAAAACTAATTTTTAGATTATGTTGATGTTTTGAAATTGAGAAAAACTATGTCTGCCATTCATATTTAGGAAATAATGAAACTTATAGTTCCACATAATTTTCTTTCTGTTCTTAACCCGACAGATACTTCTTAGAAAGGGATGCTTATATATTTATCTCACGTTTAGATCTTGTAATACGGCATACTGGCATAGAAGTTTTTATCTATGTCTTTGCTGACTGTTACCATTAGTCAACTAGCTAAGTATTTTGAATTTTCCCTCCAATGATACAGGAAGAGACTGTTCAACATGATAAATGATCTCCCAACAATATTTGAGGTTGTAAGTGGTACTGCAAAGAAAAACCAGAAGGAGAAAACTGCTGTCTCTAATCACAGTAGCACCAAATCAAAGTCAAACTCAAAAGTGGTAAAAATGGATTTCAATACTTCTCTTTGTGCCTGCAATATTTTTAAATTTATGGTTGTTCATAATAACAACTGAACCCTAGAATAAGGTTACCCCATTTTGACCAAAACGTCACCAGGGTCATATCAATTGACCCGTTTACTTGAAAATGGATTGATTTAGGTTGTATTTTACTTCTCAAATCAAATACTCTTAAACTGCTTTATTTAGAACAACTTTCAGTATAACAATAATATAGTTTTCTTAATCATAAAATTCAAGGAAAAGGGTCAAAAATGTTTTACGGGTCAACCTGAACCTACCGCATGAAAAATTTTAACTCTCAACTCTAACCCTTTTGACCCATTACCAACTTTCCTGTCCCAACCATTGCCCACTTGTTGCAACTCTAGTCTCTAGCTGTTAGATTGCACTCGTATTTGGTTGTCTTTTGTTAAGTGAGCAGCGGGAAGTAGAATCTCTTTCTCACCAGTTGTTTCCAGGCCAACCTGACCAAATCCTGTTTGACCTGTAAATAAATATCCGCTCCAGATGTGAACTTGTTTTGACCTCTTACCCAACGTTCCGGACCTGCCCATTTATCACTTGTTCTTGCCAATCCATCTGCTTGATTGGGCTTGTATGGTTTTATCTTGCAGCGGGACCTAGAATCTCAGGGGAAGTACCCGAAGCAACAGCAGCCACCACAACCAGCAATGAATGATGATGAAGAGGGGTTGGATGATGATGATGAGGATGAGCATGGAGAAACCTTATGCGGGGCCTGTGGCGCGAATTATGCATCAGATGAGTTCTGGATATGTTGTGACATCTGTGAGAAATGGTTCCATGGCAAGTGTGTGAAAATCACCCCAGCAAAAGCTGAACACATCAAACAGTACAAGTGTCCATCGTGCAGCAACAAAAGAGCTCGCCCTTAGTTGTTGGAGCTCTACAATGTTAGTCTTCTTACTATGTACTCTTGATACTTTCCTAACTTATGCGGTCGAAAGTACTGTTTAGTGATGTTTCTAGAGCTTTTGTTGCATGCACATGGTACCTCAGTTGCTGTACAAATTGGTCAGTAATGTAGGCAAGTATTTCTAATTACTTTTAAAACTAAATTATGCATCATTTTGTTAATCCACACATTTAGTTATTGAAAATTTTTCTCTTTTGTGTTATGTGATGTACCTTCTGTTGACAGCTTCATTTACACTTTCTTTTTGTGATTTCGTTAAGAAAAGTTCTGTATGATCAGAGATGATATCTTCAACTATAATACTTTTTTTTCTTTGTTGCTATGCAAGTTTAATCTGTTGCTTTTCGTTAAAATAAAGTAATTAAATGATTATTAAGCAATAACGAGTCACTTGAACGGTTGAACCATATCAATGAGCGGAGCTTGAAGTTTGGACACAAAGCTCTTCAACTTGTTTTGATTTTGATTTGGGGTGAGTTTGCATTTATTTGGGTCCTTGACACATGGTCGTGTTTGATTTTGGGGTGGGTTTGCATTTGTTTGGGTCCTTGACACGTGGTCGTGTTTGATTTTGGGGCGGGTTTGCATTTGTTTGGGTCGTTGACACGTGCTCGTGGGTTTGAGTCTGTTAGATAGCGTCAGTATTGCTCCCATATCTGCAGGGGATGGGCAAATGACTAGATGCTTCACCGATTATGATCGAAATGAGTCTCTTTGAGTTATTTCTACATAAGAGAACAATGTTAGTGATAGAATAAGTCGGCTATAGATTTAGAAGCAAAATTACAACGTATTTCGAGAAGGGCGAGTCTTTGATTACAAAGAAACACCAATACTAAAACTTAAACACAAACAGACTAAACATTCCAGGAAATCTAATACTTAAATTACACTAAAACAGCTTAGGAATTGGTCTTCACCTCTTGAAATCGTGGGTCACTCCCCTACACCTCTACAATAATTTTCTCTTATATTTGGTGATCATCGTTTGCCAATGAGCCCTATATCAATTGGTTTGGGAGAAGGCATCCGATGACTTTTTAAAATGGAGGTCATGGATTGGAGTCTCATTTGGTGTAATATGCTTCAAGTGGGCTAGGGGTTTTACCACAGTGGGTCTTCGGGTGGTGGGTTTCCCTTCGATTGGTGGGCGGGCCAGGTCACCAGCGCTGTCTGTGTTCGCGGGCGTGGGTGGCTTTTCGCCATTGGGTTTACCTGAGTGACCGGACTTAAAAATATTCTTTGACCATTAAAAAAAAAAGAACAAAAGTAAATGCAAAGAATTGAGGTTGTTGAAGAGTAAATGAATGCTTTCTTCCCGAGATGAGAAGACTATTTTATTCTTGAACTCCCATGGTACGTTTAATGATTCTCATGATGCTGTTTCTAATTGCTAGTGCTGCTGCCGACTTGCCAAGGCTTTTTATGTTGATCTTTGGGCTTGTCTAAAGGAAGACAAGTATTTACCCTTTTTTTGAACTGCTAAAAAGATAATATTATAATAAATCTAGCAAGGTGCCAGAGAGAATACAAGCCCCGACCATCATATACTATGAATTACAATGAAATATTAAATAAGTACTAAACCTTCCAATTCGATACTAGCTTCTAGATCTGACATTTATCCAAAGAAAAGATACAGGTTTCACTCCTTCAACGATATACATAAGTCTAACCTCCTTTGTGTTAAGTATGAATTTGTTTCGAGCTTTCCATATACTCCATGTAGTGATCATAGTTATCCCTTGGATGGCAGTGAGGTGAAGGGTGAGGATGTAGGCTAGGCTATGTTTTGTTTTGTTTTGTTTTTTAATTTTTGACAGTTGCTAACGTGTGTATGTTTTAATTGGGGGTATGTTAAAGAGGGTAAGGAGGGGGTTATTGTGGGTAGCTAGCATAGGAAATGAGTGAGAAAAGGATGGGATGATGGTCCATAGTTGGGTTTGGTGGTGATGAATGGTAGTGGTTTGACAGACGAAGACTAGTGGAGTTGGGGTGAGATAATGGGTTGATGGGTTGTGATTCCACTCCTTTAAATACTATTAGTTGACGTATACGGATGGCCCAATGATATATTGTTTGGTTCGTTCTTCGAAAAATTACACACATCCTCATTACTCTTGGTTATTTTTCACATAATGACGTTAATTTTACGGCAATATCAATAAGTCTTTTTTCCTTATTTACTCTTACCCACCAAACCCCTATAGTCCCCACCTCAACCTCAAGCAAACAACCTTTGAAGCAGGGTGTAAATGAGGCAAATCGTTCGTGAATAACCCTTAGTAAATGCTTGATTTAAGTAGGGCTCAAATAAGTTCAAGCTTCAAGCATAGTATAAGCTAAACCTCATTTAAAGATGGTCTTTATATAGTGATTTTGAACATGCTCGATGTTTACATGTTTAAACGTGTCAAATATTTATAGAAGAGTAAATTACATGGATGGTCCCTATGGTTATGTTGAAATTTTAGATTTGATCCTTAAAGTTTAAAAACTTTGAATATAGTCCCTAACATTTCTTTCAGTTTCATATATGGTCCCTAGGTCTGTTAGTTAACCGTTAGTGATGTTAAATATTGTAAAAATTAGCATTTTACTCACATTAGCCATCTATTTAATATACATTTTAAACTATTGTATTATTTTTATTTAAGAAAATTTTATATTTTTATTTTTCAAATTTTTTTATTTTTATTTTATAATTTCATTATTAATAAGATTATTATTTAATAAAATACGTTTTAAATACACAAATAAAAAACTTGTTAAAAACATGTTTTTTAAAATGTTCAGTTTTTTAACCATTCATTTTTATACGTCATTCAAAAATTATTTGATTTTTTAAACTTTTTTTAAACTGGTTGGTTTTCTAAAGTTCTTTTTTTAAAAAAACCATTCATTTTTTAAACATCTTTTCTTAAACAAATTTTTAGTTTTTTAAACATTTTTTTTTTAAAATTCAGTTTTAAACGTCTTTATAAAAGAAGACATGTTATAAAGGTTTAAAAAAACCCGCATATTGGTTTAAAAAAATTATAAACCACATTTAAAAGAAGACGTTTTTTAAAATATTTTTTTATTATTTATGTATTAAATAATAAACATATTTATAATAAAAAGATTATAATAAAATAAAATTACATTGATGATCCTTACAAGTAAAATAATTATTTTAACAAATTTAACATCACTAACTGAACTAACAGAGTAGGGAACATTAATAAAAAATAACTATAACATTAGGGACTATATTCGTAATTTTAAAACTTTAAGTACCAAATCCAAAATTTTAACTAAATCATAGGGACCATCCGTGTAATTTACTCTTTATAGAACTAAAATATTTTCTATTTAATATAAAAATATACAATAACTTAATAAATAGTGCATATAAAAATAATGTTAAATTTAATAAAATGAGCATGTTTATAAAGCTATAAATGTATATAAAAATCAGAGTGAATACAGGCTGACGTCCTGTCTTGTGTCCATAAATCACTTTCGCCCCTGTGCTTTATAAACTACGAATATTGTCCTATTTGGACAATTCATCACGTTTCCCCCGTTTCATTCCTGACATGGATGTTTGTTAAATATCCACAACGTGGTTATGGCATACAGCTTGGCGTACAACACCACCCCCAACCATGACACCACGAAATAACCCTTTGCACAATGAACTATTAAAGCGTCATGCAATTTTAATGTCGCAAAATCAAGCCTTGCACTAGACCTTGGATTGTTAGAAGGAAATTAAATACAAAAAATATGAGTTGAATATGACAAGAAGAAAAAAAGCACCACAAGTAAAAGAAAAAGGTGTTAGATGTATTGTTAAGGTGGTCTAAAAAATGGAAATCACTATGGTTGCTCTTATATCGATTCGTTTATAAGATATGTTAAAACCCTTGCGGGAGCCACTCCTTTTTATTAAGAAAACCGGCCGATTGTTAAATAAAAAGTATAATATTCCTCTAAAAAAAAGTTCAATGATTTTTTATAACGTCCGTTGAGTGAAAAAAAAAAAAAAGATTAAATCTTTTACAAATAACGTTAATCTGTCATATATTGTTTAACTGACTTTAATTTTAAATGTTTCAAACTTACGATTTTTTAATATTCTAAAACAATAGTTTAACCTCTCAATATTCAAATCACTCAGTCATGTTATGTTACCAGATACCTTTATTAATAGTTTAATAGCCATCTGCCCATCCACTTGCAATATATATACAAATTTATCCACTTAACTTAAGAGAGAGATCCCTTCACATCAGTAGGTAGTCCCACCAAACTGGCCCTAATTTTCTCCCCCCATCAACATCTCCTTATGGATAATGTTAATCTAACAATTATCACAATTAAAACAAAAGCAATTCCCTATATTTTGCCCCTAATCCCCACCAACCTCAATATAACATAATATTATTAGATTCCCAGTTCCTAATCCATTATCTACTCCACAAAAATGTAGGAGGTAAAGATCCAAGATCTTCCCAGTGACCTAAAAGTGGCATTCAATTATATAAATAGTGACATTTTGGATATATAAGATAAGAATATACTACATATGACTAGATGTGTTGTGGAAGAAGGAATCATTAAAGAAAACCAATTAACATCATCATAATAAACAAAAAGCAATTGCAATTACCTTTCATATTCATGGTATCAAGTTTTCTTGATTCTTGGTTGACAGTCTTTTAAGAAGCTCATAAGTGGTGATCATGGTGGTTGCTGACATGGACATTGAAGCCCACCGTGGCCCTAACCCTCTGTACAAAGCCATCCACCCACCTTCCCTCACTAAATTCCTCACAGTTTGCCCAATTGTTGGCCCTTTCCTATCATCACTGTTATCAAGAACCTGTAATCTTGTCTTGATTGTATCCAATGGCATTGTAACCAGAGCTGAAACACCTCCTGCCATGGCTGCACTAACACCTTGAACCGCCATTACAGTTCTTGAATCAGGTCTCAGAGCAACCACAAAACCGTTCTCACTGCCATCATCATCTTTCTTACACATGTAAGATCCAATTCCACCCCACACAAGTCTCTGAACCACAGAGTATGAAGCCCACCAAATAGCATTTGAAGGCGCATACGTAATTACTGATATACCAAAACCTCTGTACAAACCTCTTGGTCCATCAGTGTTGAGAATCTTTCGAAAAGCATCAATCCCATTCATGTACTTACAGGATTTCAACGGATTCGAGGTCCCCTGTACCATGAGCCTTTGGCTAACCACATCAATCGGTGTCCAAACAACCTGTGCCGCCAATGCAGCGGATAATCCAGCCATTGCGTTGGCAATTGCAGCTGCAGTAGGCTCTGGAAACCCTAATTTAACAGTAGTGGTGGCGACGTTACTTTTGGTAACCTCTAGGGCTGTCATGTACACCGTTCGAGCTGGAATTGTTCCGATCAATGACGTGCCGAAGCCTCTGTAAAGGCCTCGAAAACCTTCATACCTGAGAATCGATAAAGCCGTTTTGAGACTCGATAAATGTGAAGATGAAATCTGTTGTCTGGTTTTCAACACTACGACGGGGTAAAGTGTGGCGGATACACAGGAGAAAAGTCCGGCACCGAGGACGAAGAACTTGGATTTATCGAGCATATGCCAATCGATTTCCTCAGGTTTATGAACGATTTGATCTGCTGAAGATTCATCCTCCACGGTACTCAAATTCATCTTCGGTTTCGCCACTTTCAACCAACGATTTCAACAACACTCTAATCTATAACAATACATTACCCTAAAACAACACCAAAACTCCACTCTAATTCGATCAACCCCAGAAATCTAGAACCGTAACATAGCGATGGATCTCATACATACATCAGAGGTTAAAAAAATTGGACCAAATATCGACGGATCAGCCATCTATGATCCTTTGATCTTCCCGCGCAACCGGATTTCCGATGAAACTACAAAACTGATCAAACATGAGGAAACAATTTGTTAGCATAACCGAATAATCATCATCGATCAGCGTCCGTCGAACATTGGTGTTCTCCGGCGAGAGATCCGACCGATCATGAAGCTTCGGTAGATCAAAGGATCAGTGATGAGAGAGAGGGGGGATGGTGGATTGTGAGATGATTCATGCGAATATGGTGGAGACTGAAAATGGAAAAAGAAAAGAGGGATAAATACAGTCACCTGCATAACCTGACACGTGTAGGTTACCGGTAACAGAAACTTTTGTCGCATTCCTTTTGTATAAATAATTAAATATTAATAAAGACATTGTCAAATATTTTATCGTTCGTATTGTATTTCTTTTTATTATTTTGTTGTAACTTGAGAGGTAGTATTTAAATATTTATATACTTACAATTTTTTATAGGGATCTACAGTAGAGTACAAGGTGAGTAGTTGTGAGTTTTTCTCTAACAAACTTGGTAAGAGCAATTACAGTTGGTTTATAAAATTATTATTATCGTGTTTTTAATTTATAAGAAATAATTATGATTAGTGAGTGAAGAAGATAAAAAATATTACTGTTTACATATATATTTGTGGAAACATTGTTCAACTCGTATTAACTTTTTAACATTTATCAAAATGATTGTAACTGAAGGAGAGAAAAAAATAATGATATATGTATTAAAAATATTATTTAATTAAAAATAATAATAATAATTTTTAATATAATTATAAGAGTAAGTTTAAAAAACCTAATATAAATGCTCTAGTAATTACATACAAAACAAAGGTAGGTAATTAAGTAAAAATAAGGGTAGTATTGAAATTTACACAACCACTCACAATCAATTCCTAACTTGTCTTCCGTAAACTTATGGTTTTATATTGCCTCTTAATACTTTAAATCCTACATTCAAGAATCGATGTTGCTCCTGCCAAGATTTTAAATTGCTTCTATTCACACAGGAACCATAGTTGGTGGTGCTACCAATTAACAATCACATGATTCTTAGTTGGCTTCGTTTCCATCATCAACAACAATCGGTTTACCTGCTACGATGGAGGAAGATGAATTTTTTTAAAAAAATATAGATTATGTTTACTTTATTGCATCTCCTTTAACCTATAAAATGGTAATTTTCTTGTATTTTCTACTATTAATGTGTTTAGTTTTTGAGGCAACACATAGTCAAATGACATTTGCTTTTTTTTTTTTTTTTTTTTTTTTTTTTTTTTTTTTTTTTTTTTTGTGGTTTCTACCATCGAAGAATTACTTCGAATTACTTATCGACCAAAAATCATCATTCAAGCACTAGTGGGTTTAACAATAATCTTTTGTTTCCAAAGAAACTATTTTCATTCCTTTTAAATACCAATTTTTTAAGATTTATGATATTTTATTGTTTTCAATGAAAAGCATTTTTATTCCTTTCAAATATCAATTTTAAGATTTATTATGGGAGCACTGACATTTTGTTCACCAATATATTATGTTTTTGGAGGCAAGTTTACAATGAACAAATTAAGCAACTAAGGTATTAAAATCCATACTACCTCATCGTTTTTTTTTATTTACATAGATATATTAGATTGTCATTAAGGAAGGAAAAATCTATAACACTTTAGGTTGATAATTTATTAGTTTGTGTTTACTTTTATATTCTTGATGGTTTTCGTGTTTGTTGTTTCAGGGTTTGCATTCGTTTGCTGTGTTCATATGGTGTCAAAAGTACCATGAAATCGACGAAAGTGGAAAGAATATATGTCTGTGTTATATTCTTGACATAGTTTTGCAAGATTTATTTTTTGTTCTTGTCCTGTCATGTTTTACATATGTGTAAACAAACTTTAGTTTTGAATATTTGACATTCATCTCAAAAGTTTACATGTACGTTAATAGTCGTCGAGTTTGAAAAAAATCATAATAAGTTTGAGAATTTACATATATATAGGAATGGGTTTAAATGTAAATCAAGAGAAATTGCGTAAATCAATAAAACAAATCTCCACCTTTAATGTTTAAAATCAATGACTCAGATTTATTTGAATAAAAAAATCAGAAGTTTCTACTTTTCTAAAACATGTGTGGAAAAAATCAAACAAATCTAAGCTATTAATATTGAACATTAAAGATGGAAATTTGATTTATTGGTTTATACAAATTCTATTGGTTTACATTTGAACCTAACCCTATATATATATATATATATATATATATAGGGGAATGAACGGTTGCTAACCCACATTTATTGCGATAACCCGTTAACACTAATATAATAAATATTTACACCATGATTATGTAGCATAATTAACTTTTACACCGCGTTACACCACTGATGTAATAATTTTCCCTTCATTTTTTAAAATTTTTTTCCATTTTTTAAAACCGTCTTAACTTTTTTGTATGATATTATTTTTTTATACAAATTACACCATTAAATAGATCATTTTAATATCTTTAATTTGAGTATAGTTTTGCTATATATATATTTTTAAAAATTTTAACGTTAATTGTGTAACACTAGTTTACCACTGTAACTCTAAGTTACAGTAATAACATGTCCTGTTGTGGACCACTAGTTTGGTTAACAAGTTATCGCAATAAACAAATGTTAACATTCTTTCTCTATCATATATATATATATATAGAGGAGGGATCCTAAGAAAACCATAAAGTTATGAGAAAAGTAGAGAAAACCAATTAAACTGTTCATATAATTTATAAATTTTTTTATCACTATCCTTTATATATGTGTGAGTATATATAAATAAGGTGTGAATCAAATGAACACCGTATCATGGTTTTACACATACGTCACACATAGGTTACGTATACGTAACCATTTTTCATTCGACATTGTGTTACGTATACGTAAAACTCTTCATTCTCGTATGTATGTTCAATATATATGTACAAAATATTTAAATAACATTTTAACAATTAAAATAACAAAAAAGTTATAAATTATGTTATTAGTTTTCGTGGTTTTCTTTGGTTTTCACATAACTATTAGTTTTCTCATGAACCCTCCCCTATATATGTATACATATATGTATATATATGTATATATATGTATATATATATATACGTATATATATATACGTATATATATATATAAAGGAGGGATCCTAAGAAAACCAAATAGTTTTGAGAAAACCAAGAAAACCAATTCTAACCAATCAAAATTTTTCATCATATATTTATATTTATATATATATGTATATATATATATATATATATAAAGGGTGTTTTAGTAATTTTATATATAATATATTTTTGGTAACTACTTATTGTTGATCAAAACCCATCTTTTTCTCCATAATTAACAAATCAATATACAGAGTTTTTGAAAAACCTAATTCATAGAACAATTGAGTTCTTCACCGATTCATCAACCATATACTAATGGTATCCAAAAAATCAAAGTCAGAGGTTGTTGTTGATGATGAAATAACTCAGAGGTCACATGGTTTGTTAGCTAACCAAAGAGTAAGAGGGTTATGGTGATTGAATCAAGGTTGATGGTCACGACTATTAAATTGGTTCTTGATGGACTCTGTCAATGGATGGGTTCACGAATACATCTGTTTTATTTCAGCCATGGATGGTGATTAAAGAAAGAAGAAGAAGAAGACTTGTTATGTAACTTGGGTTACATATACGTAACCGAACAATAAGGCAACTGAAGAACAAAAAAAGGATTCGAGGTATCATCAGAGGGAAGAACAACAGTGAAAACAAGGAAGGAGATGTAAAACCTTGGTTACGTATACGTAACCCACTACATACGTAACTTGTAATACACATACTTGACCAATTTGATTCGTCATAGATCGTTTCGTCATTTGTTTCTACATAACCAATTTTAGAGAAACTTTAATCGACTCAAGCATTCATCTTTTCATTTAATCGAGAAGGTAATAGTTTCTTTATTTTGAACTTATTATCGACACGAACAATATTTATTTTTTTTGAATTTTTCAGATTTTGTATAGCATTTAAATGAGTCATTACGTATATGTAAGTTTCATAATTTTAATATAAAAGCAATCATGTTGCCATTTTTGTTTATATTTTGCTTGCTTACATATACGGAAGTTTTACCATAAAAACAAAAATATACATGTTGTTTGTTTTTTGTATGTTTGCATATTGTTTACATATATGTAGCTTGTCAAAATAATGTAATAATAACTAGTTGTTTATATATATGTAAGTTTGTCAAAATTATGTAATAATAATAGGTTTTTTACAATAGAATATACTAGATTTGTTGTTAGATGATATGCGATTCAATTTGGTTGTGTTTAAATATAAGTAAGCAAGTTATTTATGTGTTTACATATACGTAAACTGGTTTACATATGGCTGCATCAATTTACTGAAAATTATTTTCAAAAAATAACGGACATAAAATGAATTGTTGACTAATATGAAGATGATGAAGATGAAGCAAGTTGTTGAATTTTTTTAATGTAATTTATGATAGTGGAGAAAGAATAGTAAATGTATGAATTTTGATTTTGGTTTCCAAAAGTAATATTTTTTTGTTTAAAATTTGCCCTTATGTCATTAATATAATCTATTTGAACATTAAATTATTTACTAAAATCCATTGATCAAATAGATCAATGGTGTAGATTTGGTTTTTTTGGTTTTTTAGTAAATCATGATTTTCTTAGGACCCTCCCTTATATATATATTATAATATATATATATATATATATATATATATATTATTGGTTTTACCAATGTTCTTTAACCAAAATGGTTAAGATAAGATATCACAAGACTTCAATGAAATAGATTGAAATCTTGAATTTAAGTCACTTGAGACAAAAATAATAATAATAATAAAGGGGGCGGTTTCATGTTAAGTCAAAAGATTTTTTCACCTATTACGAGTTTTCTTTTGAGTGTGATCTCAAATTCAAGATTAAGATTTCGTACATAAGTAATAGAGATGATCGAGTGTATTAATGACGGCTATTAAACACACAGAGCTCGTAACTGGACATCCTATTAGTTAATTGTTATGTTTCACAAGCAAAAGATTTAAATATTAAGACTTTGTTAAAACAAAATTTTATAGTAAATAATAAATTTCATCCTTTATGTATATAATAAATTGCACATTATCCTTTAACTTCATTAATTATATAAACCATTCTTTATTTTATGGTTTGTCATAATTTATATCTTTTACATTAACTAGCGTTAAAAATTATGTTAATTTATAATAAAATACCTATTTTACCCTCACTATTATGCTCATTTAAATTAAGAAAATATAAATAACTTACAAACTCAAACCAGATGGCCTTTCTTCTAAACTTTGAGATATCAATGAAGTTAGCTAGATGATTAACACGACCCCCCAACCCCCCCCCCCCCCCTCTGCTACAGCACCTGAAATTGTCGATCATTGATGGTGATGGTAATTAAATTGTCTATCATTGATGGTGATGGTAATTAAATTTTTATTTATTGTTAATTACTAGAAAATAGACACGTAAGTCAAAACTTTAAAATTTTCTCACTTCTCTCTTTTACTTAATAGTTACTAAAATTGCTAATAATATTATTTAATTTTTTTATAGACTAAAAATATTTTTTAATAAATTAAGAAATAAATCTTTGAATTAATGTTATTTTTAAAAACATAATTTTAATAAAATTAGAAATTTGTCTAAAACATCAACCTTTTTTAAAAGTACAAAATATTTTAAAAATTGGTTTAACGGAGAATTATAATTATAAGATTTTTAAAATGTTTGTTTTGAAACAAAATATTTAGTTTTTTTAAACAAAAAAAGTTTAAAAAATTGATATAATTATTTTATTACTTATAGTACCTACTCATATATAATTTCAACCATATCTTATTTTAAAATATAACTTTATAAATTATTAAAGTTTTTTTCTATTTAATATATTATATATTCAAACTCTGTAATACACGGATTATTAAAACTAGTTTACTATATACTTAAAAAGGATGAAAAATGTAATTTACTCAAAATTTTAACCATGCAAGGTATATTGTATAGCAACACATAGAGTTTGATCAAATAGCAAAATATTTCTAACTTTTAAAATAATTAAAAATTTTACAGAAACATTACATAAGAATAAAACACTTAAGGGCTACTAACAACAGGAAACATGTGAGAATGTATAATAAGAACAGAGTACGTCTAACAAAACAAACCAAAAAATAACAAACACAGAAGAGTTCATGAACCGAGAAAGTTCATTCGTTTGATAGATGAACGAACACAAACAATGATTTCGTTTGTTTAGTTAAATGAATAAATATAAACTTAGGAACATTTGAAAATTTGTTCATTCGTAAACGTTCATTTAAATTTATTTAATTAAAGGTTTTATTTTTATATTTTATTTTATTGTTTTAATTTATAAAAAATATAAAACACTAGTTATATTACGTAAACATCCCCCATTTGATAATTTTTTAATTTTTATGTTATTACGTTCATGATAACCATTTTAAGTATATTCAAATAGTTGTCTTAAATATTGTTAGTTTGTATTCATGTATATTCATAAAAATTTATTTGCGTTTGCATATGTTCATTTACGTTCGTTTATATTCGATAGGTGTACACGAACAGTTATGAACATATTCATTTCAACACGAACAAAAATTCTCGTTTCGTTAGTGTACATAAACAGATAATGAATATGTGTATTTCCTTAATGAATAAATACAAACAAGATCTTGTTTATGTTCATGATTCGTTGCGGCATAATGAAGAGATATACACACCATAGAGGGCACAGGCAAATGGTAACACGAAGGTGACTATGCGAAGCTAAAAGCTCCTAAGCCAACTTGGTAAAGATTTCTTTTTAGATAATTTGCCCAGCCTCTCAACCATTGCCTTTTGACTTTAAAACTTAAGTGGGTTTGGTAAGTATCATCTACCTACGGTCAAATCATGCATTAAGCATGAGTTCTCTGTGAAGTGCGGACACTGGACAGTACCAGTCTATCTTGAACGTTCAACTTTGTCTCTATTGCAGTTTTTTTATTGTTTGGTCACAAGAAAAACAGACATATCATTCGTTGTATTATTCCACTTATATGTTGATACGGTTATAACTATTTTTGATAGTACATTTTAATTTGTAAAATACACATTCACTTACAGGATACAACTATTCAAGAAATGTGAGTTGATGATAATAGTAATACTAATAGTAATCACTTTTATAAGAATCAGTTCTTTTTATTTGGTTTTCATGTCAAGATTAGTCAAAAAAGAACCAAGAAAGAGAACATTACCAAGTAGAGAAATAGAGGCTGCTGCAACCCTTTTAAGTTTATAGATAATTACAAAATTTGAAAGGATGAAAAGCTATACACCTTACTTTCTAAAGAGACAAAATTGTGAATGTTTTCCTTTCCTCGCCATATTCAAAACCCTAAATTTCTGTCTTAAGTTTTGATGTGATATGAAGATTTGTACAAAAGCCAGACAGCCTGCCAATTAGTCCCTTGAATGCTGCATAAGCTCAAACCACTGCAATTTGGTTGGTACAAAACATAGTGGTCAACAAATAGAAACCTAAAGGATATAAGAACAAAAATTTTAGAGATTTTTATGGCTTACTTGTCTTAATAAATCTGCAAGTGTTCTTGGAAGAGCTTCAATATCTTTCAGGATGACATAGAATGGGAATGGGAAAGAATCCATATATTTAACAACACCACATTTCCCAGATTCAAATGATGCTTCCTGCAAGAAGAAAAACAAAACAACTTGTTTAATTTGAATTCTCTGTTAAAAGTTTCATGGCTCGATTAGCCAAAAAAAATTTAACACATTCAAAGGTAAAAGAAAGTGTGCAATTACCAAAACTTCTGTTATTGATTCCTTTGGGTTATCCAAAAGCAGAAAAGCAACCATTCGTTTTTTGCTCAAAATGTCTCTAACACGACGTTTCAGATTTTCCTGTGCATACAGAAAATAGATAAAAATTAAAGTGGTAAGTCAAACATAAGGGAACAAGTTATCCAATTACATTTTTACTCATGACTGAAAATATACCTTCTCATGGAGACGGCCATCAGCTATGATTAAAACAAGCTGCTCTAGTGGATTTTGTCCAGATGGCAACCGCGCATTAACTACTGCAGAATCTAGTGTGTTATCTAGGTATTTTAGGAGGTCAACCATGGGATCATCAGCTATTGTGTTCTCTTGTTTGAATGTTAGACTCGAGAGCATCTAAAGCACCAATGCAAGATAATATAAAATCAGCTCAACAATCTTACTACAGGTCATGACATGTCAGGTTGCCCTACAGACACTTTTCTTCATTGTGATCACAAAGGACAAGTATTATTATTTTAATAATTCAAATAAGAATGAATTAGAATACTACGTGGAGTAGAAACAAACCCTAGGAGACTTTCAACTCGTTTGGACTTTATGATAGTTTTTGGGCAAATTGAATGTAACAGAAGAATTTTACAATTTTCATGCTTTAAGCAGCCAACATTAAATTTGTCATTTGATGCATATGAAAATCTGATTCGACGTCTAATACTAAATTAATTTTCACAAATTTTTAAGAAGTAACTTTTTTTCAAGCTAATAGATAAATTTAATTTTTTATTTTACATGATCAAAATGTGGCAGCTAGCAAAAGCATCTGCCAGTGCCACATCAACAAGTTTCAGATAAAATCAGTTGAACATTGTCCCTCCTAAAAAGATTATTCCAGAATAAAATGACGATGGCCGCAAAGATCGATTGTGGAGTTCGTTTTCATTTCATGAAATTTGCTCTTTCTAGTTTAATCCATTTCATAAAAAACGCATCCTGAGTCAACCCGTTCATAAGTAAATGAATTGACCTTGTGACTTTTAAGGAACGCTAACCTTAATGCCAGCTTCCCCGGTAAATGGCTGATCAAAATCATGTAGTAATTTAATATTTCCCTTTTTACCAAAACTTGCAACAGCCAAATTCCCAACTTCCAATTGAGACATTGCACGACAAACTGTCACTAAAGCTTCAATAGCAAAATTTCCACAATCATTCTCTGACATACTTCGAGAATCATCTACAGCAATCACAACTTGATAATTTCGCTTATTCGGCCTGGTCCGTCTCAACCATATTTTATCTTTTCGATAGTGACTTGCAATGTAAGGTATTACCTGGAAATAACCAACATCATAGTGGGAAACCAGAAAAAATACACGAGGGAAAAGGAGATGGCAGTTCGCCCGTTTACCCATAAACTGATAGTTTTGGATCAAACATTCTGAAAGTGGCCTAAAGTCTATTTTAATATTACAGCCTCATAAATATTTTTATTCAAGTAAGGTTATTACTATAGTTTTGTCAATTAGATATCATGATTATAGGAATATTTAATCTCATGATAAATTGATAATAAAAATGGCTTGCAGGTCACCTGCTACCTGCCTGACCTGTTTGGAACCGTATTAAAAAGGAACATGTCACAACACAAAATGCTTCCCACACTGATCTTGCCAAATCCAAAATTAACAGACCAGGAAAATTATATGAAGAAAGGCTTGGAAGTGCGATTTTGACCCGTATGATAAAAGACCCAATCAACTGCGCTTACCCAACCTGCCCAACTTGCCACATAGAAAGAGAGTAACAAGAAAATTTATACCTTTTTCATGTTAATCCGTTTCCCAGTTTTATAATCCCCTTGAAGCTTGCTAGCAAGAGTCGGTTCCATAACCAAACGTAACTGTTCAGCCAACACTTGAGATAATCTTGTCGTTTGCAACTCATATTTTCTCCATAAAGCAGTAGCAGAATCTTTCATCTTACCAGAAACATCTTCATAATTGTGGGACTTGCTCATATCATCTTCAACAATAGAAAGTTGACCAAATTGGCGCACGTCATCTGTCATATAAGACCTTTTCACGCACACTGAACTCTCTAATTGACTTCGATCAACATCTTCAAGAGGGTTGACAACTTCAGGAGCTTCATCTGGGATACCTGTTTCTTCAACTTCCATCTTGTCATGGATAGTATTACTGATGTTTAGTGGATAATTCTTAACAGGTTGTGCTTCATGGTTTTGTTCTTCAATGTCCATTTCAGATTCATCCTTCCGGTCTGTGGGCTCACCATCACCCTCAGCAGACTCTTTCCCGTCAATATTTTTATCCACCTGGTCAGCTGCAGCGGGCCCGAGTGCCTGAGCTGTTCCTTGCTCAAGCCCGGAAGTAAACCCATATTCATCTGCATTTTGATCTTCACCTCCACCATCCATTTTATCCATTGGATCGCTTTTCTTATCTTCTAAATCAACCGACACTTTGGCCCGTTCTTTCCAGCCATCAAGGGCATCGCCAATGTTACGTAATGGGTTTGGTTCTTTTTTCTGAAGAGAAGACGGGTCAACCTCAGGTAATTGACTAATATTTTCATCATTTAGTTTCCCAGTTTTAGATGAGCCAGCAAAACTAACTTCATTTTGTGAAGAATTAGGTAAACCTTGAACAGGAGCTAACTCACTCTGCATATCATCAGTATTTGACCATGTAACTTCCGAAGCTGCATTTCTCATTGATCCTCCGTTTGACCCGCTATTAGGTTGAGTGGCAGATTCATAACTTTGCTGGTGTTCAGTATCAAAATTATTAGCAGCAGGCGCAGTAATGTCATTCTTTTGTGTCTCCACATCAGCATCAGTTTTATTTTCTTGGTTGTTTTCTTCAGTTTCCATCTCAAAAGCTTCAGTCAACGCCTCAGGACCATTTTCATCCAGGTTTTCTTGCTTATTTCCCTGTTCACCATTGGCTGATTCATCAAGGGTTTCAGTTCCTTCATCTTCATGTTGATCTGCATCATCTTGCTGATTCATGTCAATATCATCATCAGGATCCCCATTGGGCTCATCAGGATTCAATCCTGTAGGTTCAGCAAAAGCTTCGTCTTTATCTATATCCATATCTTCACCATTATCATTACCCTCATCAGCAACACTATCATCATGTTCATCACTCTGTTTGTTGGATTCATCAGGATCTAACTCCCCTGCTTCATCCGTACTTGCCACATTGTCTTCTTTAGCTCTAAGCTCTCTGCCACTAGGATCATTATCCTTAACGGACGGCCCAGTCTCATATTTTTCATTTGTATCAGGATTTTCATCATTTCCATCATCTTTATTCTCCCCAAGTTTTTCATCAACAATTTCACTGTTGTCACCAGCCTCACCCATGGCAGAATCCAGTTCTGGCTCTTCACTTTCATCATTGTTTTCATCATCAGTTTCATCCTCACTAACACTAAATGCATCAGCGTTAAAATCTTGTTCCATCTCTATCCCTTTATCATTTTTACTTGGAACATCATTCAATGCATCTTGTTCTTCACCAGCCTGCAGTAACATAGATTATATAATATTAGAGCAAACTGCAAAAATAGAAATCAGCTCTACCGTTTTTCCACTTTAAATCAGGCAAAAAATGAAAACCAACTTAGAACATATTAATTGCAAAATCCAACTGTTTTACTCGCAAACTGCTGATGTGGCAGTGTTTGATGACATGCCGCCTGTCACATCAGATACCAATAAAAAATGGTCATGTGACTTTTTTTTTTATTTCGCAAGTTTGTATGAAGAAAAATAAATGTCCTAATAGATATATATGCTAACGTAAAAAAACATGCAAAAGTTTAGTGACAATGGCAATACCTTTTCCCTATTTCAGCCAACCAACTTTAAATAAGACATGAAAGAGAATGCAACTTACAAATTTTCACTAATGCTGACATGGCACTGGTTGTATTATGCCAGCTGCCAGATCAGACAACATATACAAAATATGTTTGTGTGAAAAAAAAAATAAAACAAAAGTTATATAGAAATTTGAATACTTTATATTTTTTTTAAAGTTTTGTATTAAGAATAGCTACTGAATGTCACATCAGAAGCCAGTTGGCATGCAGCCATGCAGATATATACTAAATGACAAACATGTCACGTAAGCAAATTTTGAGAACTCGGCAAAAACATGACCTGCTATTCAGTTGAACTAGTCAGTTGTTGCAAAATCAATAACAAGATGCAGTTGTTTTCTATTTTTTACCGTATTTTTATTTGGTGCAGACAAATCCATATTCAATGGAATGTCAATTAGTGCATATGTACAGAATGTACCTTTTCAGTTCCAAGTAGTTGATCTTCATCTTCTATCTGTTCACTTACATCTTTAACCCCAGCACCCTCACCCATACCAGTTCCAGTAGCGTCTTGTCCACCATTGTCTTCCTCTTGGTTTTCGGTTGCGCACCCATAACCATGCGAGTATAATGAAGCGAAAATCTCTGCTAGAGCGTGTGAAACCATAGACAACTGTACCAAATAAAGACAGAAAAAAGAAATCGTTGTCAGGGTGAGACAAGTCGTGTCACTTAAAACTAGAGACGCCAAGGGTTAAAAACCGGTTCAGGTTGAGACGAGACATTTTTAGTATGAGCTGCGCAGGTCCTAGTGTTATAGAAATCGCTAGGCAGGCGATGGGGTACCGACTAGAGATTAATCGAAATTAATCGGATCAAACTTCTATGTATAATTTTGCAAATTCATATACATACATATATATATATATATAACATTAATTTAATACTTTTTATGAATTAATTTACAGGTTTGGGGGATAAGTTGTAAACTGGTGAATATTAAGGGGGTTAAATGTTAAAATACACAAAATAAATCATTTAACCCTATTACCCCGTCGTTCAACCCAGCCGCTCTCGTTCCCCTTCCCTCGTCCCAGTCACTGGAGTTCCAAATCCTCGCCAAAATCGGCAAACCCGGCGGTTCTCGACATCGGAATACCACAATTTTGGACGATTTGATCCGCCTAGGTCCAACTTTGACCGATTAATCGGAGGCTAGTCGCGATTTATACAACATTGTGGTCGAGTCATTATCAAGTAAATTACCATTGCCATTTATAGTCAATGTTTCAGAAATAAAAGCTCAAGAAAGACAATTCCACAAAAAGGCCAAACTTACAGTACTGTGAGCCAACATAAAGTCACTAAGAAGACTGGTGCTGAAGTTAATCATTAGGTCCAATAGAGAATACATATGCTTCAGTTGAGCCTCAACCAGATATATGCATGGTTCTTCATTTCCATAAAGGTTCATGAGTTCTCCCTGTATAAATTACATCAAACCAGGGTAAGTTGTTGTCAAAATCAGGTCAAAACACAGAGTAACAAACAAAAAAAAGGGAATATGGTATTTACAGCTAAATTCAGTGTTTTCACTAATTCATCATGTACGGTCTGCAACTTCAGATTCTTTGCTCTAGAAGCAAACAAAACTTGCCAACTACTGATATTTCCCATGTAATCCTCCGAGGAGTCAAGCCTGTTATTGACCGATCTAACTCCGTCAAAGCTATCAACAATTTGTTTGCATGTTCTCCTAAGGGATTCAGTGAACCGAGCTTCAGCTCTTGAAATATCATCAGCATCATGAACTTTTCCCCGATTCCGTTCTTCCAAAGAAGATCTATAGTATTCATCTAAAAGGTTACCCTGAAAGATTCAACAAAACTCACATAATTGGACAGAGAGGTTATAATGCAAAAAAATTAATATTAAAAAAAAAAAAAACAACTCTTTACTAAGAAAATTATATACGTTTGTGATGATGTCTTCAAAATGGTCAAGCAGAACCTTTTTTGCTAATCCTGCATGCATATCTTTTTTACGAGCATCAAATAATTGCTCTTTAAACTTCTTAAGTAACAGAAAGTTATCTTGGACAAACTGTTCCATTTTCTTTGTGATGCCGTAAGGATATAATATAACTGATGTGCTAATTAGACTGCCACAATCATCAAAAAGATAATTATCCAGCATTTCCTGTTGATATGGTAAAAAGTTAGCATGAACAGTCTTGGAATTTAAAGTGCCAATGAGAATAATGATTAAAAAAAAGTATTAAATTTCATGTTCAACTGATCCCTAATAAATTGAACACTTGTTAGCAGAGTTGCTTAGTTGCATGTTAGTAACTGTCCTGTTATTTAGTCATAATGTATCTTTTAGGTATAACTGATTTTGAACTATAATGAACTTGAACCAAATATATAGTACCTTAGACTTTTTGAATTCTGGTGAAAATTTCTCTAGGAAAAGATGAATCTGACTAGCAGCAGCTCCAACACTCGGACAACTCTTCAAATGGTTGTTTTTCACACTTTTTAGCAACAATAATTCATCATTAAATATGTTGCACATAGCATCAAAAAGTTGCTGCAACAATAAATTGGGGTATGGCATCATAATCATATAAGGTCCATAAGTATCCATCATTTTATATAAATATTCGAATGCAGTTTAAAAAAGAAAAACCTTTTGCCGCCACATGCATTTGGATACAATATCTTGATTGTGAGAAAAGGAGCTCCCCAAGCAGCTTGAAAATAGATTCTTTAATGGCAAACTGCGCTTCTTTAAAAGTTCCAAGCCCTTGGCAAGATCATAGGCAGCAGCTCTATGCGAATTTTGTATCTCAACAAGATGATCAACGTAAGAAATAGACCTATTAACCTACAGAAAAAAAGTTCAATAAAATGTGATAGCATACACTTTGTGTATACCTTTGTACTGAAAACAGGTTTAAAACTTTTATATAAGACATATCAAAACAGGTCAACAGAATCAAACAGCTCAAAAGCCACCCCAAATTGAATTACATACTTGAAAGAATATAAGATTGAAAATAAGATTATATTAGGAAAATATAGTCTTCATAAACTTATTAAATAAATTAACTGTTTTACATACTTTAAAAAAATACAAACATGTGTTGATGGGTCAACGAATTGCCTGACCCAATGCATTTTTCCACCTCTGATAATAAATGCATAATCAACAAAAACTTATTCCGGATTCCCAAAGAAAATCTGACACTAACTAGGTGCTGAGTTCAACATCTTGGCCCGCAAGCTGGAAAATCTTTACCTTTTGATGATTAAAAACCAGATGCATTGTTTTCAAAAAAAATAATAATCTGTAAGAATGGTTTCTATCGTTACCTCTTGAAGAGTAAAATCCTTGTGAAAGTTCAAGCAAACTTTTTGCAAATGGCGCAAGGAAGATATACTTTTGAAGAAGTATTCATTCGCAGTTTTCCAGACAGTTTCTGGATTATCCATGGGAAGATTTTGAGCTTTCTCTAGGGCAGCAACATCAAGGATTCCAGAGGACAATCTCCCTTCTTTAAGAAGCAAGTGCTCCATAACATAAGATGGTTGGAGAAACCATCGGCTTGATTTATTCTTCATGGATTGATCCTATATGATACAAACCCACCGAAAGAAAATGATCATCAGATACAGTATTCATGAGACTTTCAGACAAATACAACAAACTTCCAATGAAGAGTGTCTGGTTCCTATGTAACCTAATCATATCCCTTCACAATAGAGGATGCAATTTTGGCCGATCTACTTATGAGTTGTTTTATCCCAAGTGTAATAGGTAAAATAAAGCTGATTAACTATAAAAAAAAATGCTCAAATGGGTCAAAGGACATCCAAACTGAATTTTTGAAGCATAAACCACCAAAAATAATATTACTGGCTTACCTATCCCTGTTTTAGCCTGTTATCCGATCTACGCATTTGCCACTTACGGAAATAGGGAAAGTATATTTTGTACCTCAATGAATGCAGCTCTATGCTTAGATAGTCCACAATTATCCAACAGTTTTAGTAGTCCAGAGAGAGATCTTCTTTTTACCAAAATCCTTTTATCATCATCCTTCCAGAGTTCACCACAATCAATAAGATTTGTGCTAATTTTTTCGAATGTGTATTGGATTTGATCCCACTCTTCCATTGTAACACCACTTGAGGACTGAAAATCCATGAACTTGTTGGCAATATCTATATTACCTAGAAATTCCCCGTCGTTGAATACATTAAATACAAATAAAACAAAGAGAAAATTGCATAAATGGTCCCTGTGGTTTAATCAAATTGCATGTTTGGTCCCCAAACTTTAAAAATTGCAAAGATAGTCCAAACTGTTGTATAATCATTGCATGTTTGGTCCCTAGCATTAAATTTATTCGTTTTTTATTTTAGGGACCAAAAGTGCAACACCACATAAAAGTTTGGACTAAGTTTGCACTTTTGTAAAATTTGGGGACCAAATTTGCAATGACTACACAAAAGTTTGGACTAACTTTGCAATTTTCAAAATATGAGGACCAATCATGCAATCTGATCAAACCACAGGGACCATGTATGCAATTTTCTCTAAAACAAACATAGATTTACAGCAAAAAAGACGAAATATACCTTCAGCTTCCTCCAACTGCACACATGTGTGGTCAGACACTTTAGAATATGCAGCGCGCATATCTTCCAGTGCAATATCTACTCTATCTTTCCAAGCAGAAGGCCACATGAACCTGTACCCCAAACTACAAGTAGTGAGATGGAAAGGGTCAGGCGGGTTGGAAAATGGATCAAACCAGATACGGGTTTGACATGGGTCATCTGATCACACTTCTTGTCGGGTTGGGTAATGTGATAGTTATAACCAGAAAACCGATTTTATTAGAACAATTATTATAAAAATTGATGGCTGTGCGCTTAAAAAATAGAGACCGCTTCACGGAAATAAACCAGCATATGTTACCTCCTTTTGTTTCGGAAACGAGTTTCATGGCAAGCAACTACCAGAACTTGCTTATGTTTCTCATAAGAATTACTAAATAGCGTACGATCATTAACTGCTGTTGATTTTATTCCACTTTGAGCAGCTGCTTGATTAAGAATAAGCATTACAGGTTGCTTCAGCACATCCTGTGACATTAAAACATATAAGGGATAACAAAAAACAATAATTGCTTGTAGTTTGATTAAGGCAACAATATCAACTAGTTAATTCCACGGATCTTTTGTAAGTACTTGCTTATTGACCTACATGACACAGGTAGCAAACGTAGCATAGATTAAACCTTGCTACATTTATATATATGTTCTAAAATGCATACTTTTATAAGACTAAAATACATAATTTATCTTCTAAAATGCATTATTATATATATGTTCTGGTTATGCTAAACTACATTTGCAGTGAAACTAAAAATACTAAAAACATCAATTATATGTCATATCTGGTTTGCTTTTCAAGTACTAAAGATAACTTTTAGATGGTGGGATTTGTTAAAAGAAATTATAAAACTGGAAAATGTTAGCTAGCACTTCAACAGATACAAAAAGAGAGATCACATGTATCTTTTAATAGAAGGGGTGTTTTAGAACTACCGTAAGTAACTACTTAGTAACATGCGTATTTATATACCGTAACAAAATAGATGATACCATCACTTTCCAATTAATAGAACTAAAAGCCAATTAATGTAGAACATGTCCAGAACGGAATATTACTAATGCCATATTTATTCTGGATTTATATATAAAGAGATAAAGATTATACACTCACAGTATACTTCTGAACCAGCTTTTTAAATTTCTCACGGGTCCTTTTTGAAGTCTCCATTGTCATATACCACTCATTACGTTCCCATTTGCATAACTTCAAGAGTTCTTTCAATTCTGCCTCAATATTCTTTCTGTTAGATTCTATTTGCTCCAGTATACTACAATCCAAAGAACAATGATTTAGTCAAAATTCTTAGTAACATTCTAACACGTGTAACAAATTACTGACTTAATATGTTATAAAATAACTAACATTGGCAGGAACTGAATGTAAAAGCCAAATGTATTGTACAAAATCTTCAAATTGTCCTCATGGCCTCGGCTGCATGACATAAGATGAAAGAAATATATGATCACATAAGTTATTTTTAAGCCACTTAAAAAAACCTACAGATGACAGACAGGAGATTGGCAAACCTTGAATTAGGATTTTGACTAATCAAGGTCCTAAAGTGGCCATGGAAGGCAAAAACAAGTTGAAGACGCTTTTTAAATTCACCAATGCTAGAAGTCTGAATGAACTCCTCCAAACTGTGTTAAAAAAATTAGATATGTTAAAAAACTTTAAATTGCTCTAAATTTTCGCTTAGTTACACCACAAGTCATAAACATGCCTCTGCATTGTGGCCTGAACATAATCACCAATATCTGCAGAATGACTTTGTCGAAGAACAGAGTATAACGGAAACCATAACTGCAATAGCACCCAAGAATTTAAGACATTACAAATAACAAAAAGAGTAATTCCAAAAGGGCATTCAAACGGTTGATATATAAAACTTTCATTAATGACCGACTTATACCTGGCCAGCATTTTTGTCAAATCGTGCTTGAACTTCATCAAGTAAAGCAGGCCATGATTCAAATTCCATCTTTTGCCATGAGGACACGAGAGAAATAATTGGATCTAGCTGATCTGCAATTTAAAAATAATAATAAAAACTGGACCCTTAACGCTATAAATTTGGTCTACATTTACACCTGACAAGAGTAAATCTTTACCAGCTAGGGGGAACTTTGAAACAGTTTCTTGAAGATTCCGAACCCTGTTAAGTAAAAACTGCAAGCCTGACATAGCCTATAAAGAAAAAAAAACAGAGTAAAATATTAGAAGCTGTAAATAGATAAATTACGAAGGACCAACTGGAACAACTAAGAAGCAACATCTAGATGATATTTCCATGAACACATGAACAGTGGTATTTAAGTAACACAAGTCAATTGCCAATATGTTCTACTTACTAAATTTTATTGAGAAAATAGAAAGTAAAAGTGACCTTAGCAAGTGGGGTGTTCATAGGTATAGACAAGATCATATCGATCACATCAACAATTTTCTGAAGAGCATGATGGTCATCCCATTCACTCATAAGATGAAGAATTCGCTCTTGAAGATTCGTAACTGGACCCACCATCTTAGCCAACAAGAAAGCATTTGAATCCTATACCACATGCCGACAATATATAAAAATCAAAATCAAAATTATTAACAGAAGAAATTAAAAGCACACAAAACCTTGTAGAAGTTGGAAGAACTTTTTGGTAGATAAGATGAAAGAAATTCCTTATCATGCTCCAAACAAAGACGTAATACATGTTCTGGGATAAGTTTTGAATCCAAACTCGAGCATAATAAGCCCTCTAAATCTGAAAATAATATTATCTAGATGAGATTTGTTTTCAATGACATTAGACACATACGTGGAGTGATCATACAAAATATTATAATTCCAAAGTCAGTTACCTTTTATTACTCTTGTACCCAAAGTATAGGAATGCAAGAAAGAACTCAGCCTATCTGAATCAGATATTTGAACAAATCCCACCTGAGTAAATGCAACATCATATAGATACGATTACAATACACTGCTCATTAAATGAAGAATGAAATACAAAAATCAGCTCACAGGTTGAAGGAGATCCATGGAACCAAATATGGTATTATACACATTGACCACTTCATTCAGCATAGACTCCAGCAGGAGATCCCAATCTTTCTCTAAGACTGCATGCTCATTATCAACATTGTTCTATATGATGCAGGTACTTGCATTAGCAAGTTTGTAGAAGAAATAAAGTTTTATGCATTTAAAAAATACACTTTGGCCAACTATCAACCCATTTGATTTGTTTCTTTTAAACTAATTGATCAAAATGGCCCGAAATTGCCACCTCTACTAAACATTAATAACAGTATCCAACGGAGTGCTTTTAGCATATAAAAATGTTACCTTTTCAACAGATACTTCAACTTCCTCATAAGCCAATTCCTTCCATTCTGAAAAGGCTTCAGTCGCAATGGAACTCTCGAGGGTAGAAAGTTCAACTTCAATGACATTTTTGATATTAAAAGCACGAGGCCTGAATCTGTACTGCTGATAATCAAGCTCTTCCTTGGCTCTAACTTGAATTTTCATTTTCATCCAGAGGGTCGCAAATTCATCAAACATCTTATCCAATAGCTAATTATTGTGCAAAAAGAAACATAAATGGTAAGTACAATAGAATTTTATATGTTCTAAAGCAAAAAAGATTTTATAAAAAGAATTAACTTGCATCTAAAAATAGATAGGGGTATACTAACATGTGCTCTCAGTGCAAGTGTTAACAACCATTTATTAAACAAGTATTTCCATTTCTAATTACGAGTTAGTATTGATAATCTTTTAGATTTTAAATTTACCAAATTTGCCTTTACCGTGATTAGTCCAGTACATCACAAATTCAATTCATTCCCTCCTTTTTACTCCCAAAGTAATTAAGTAATTTCTCCTAACAGACTATTACCCTTATTATTTTAGTATACAAATTCTATTTTTAAAATAAAGTTGTTAATCTATATTCCTTATTAAAAAACTAAAATGATATTCATAGTAAAATTTGAAGTTCTGAAGGATATTTGCTACAGATGAAAAAAAGATTAAACAATTAAATCACTAAAAAAATAACAAAAAATGTGAAGATTTTATGCCTCGCTCAAATTTGATCATGAAAAATAAAAATACAACAAAATATAAACTTTTTGCAAAAGAAAAGAGGTGTAAAAATGGGAGGGGAAATAATAAGAAGGGACAAACACAATACTAACAAGTAACTACAGCGTATAAATGAAAATAAAGTGCATTAATGTTTGATAGGTGTACTTTGGTCACATGTCAGAAAAACACAGAAACTAATACCTTGAAAGATGCATTGTCAAGAAAATGTGCCTGGGCCACATAATGCACCACACGAAGAAGAATATTTTGATGTATTGAAGCTTTCAGTTGCAAAACAGATTCCTTTAACAAACATAAAACACGCATTAAACATTTTAGACTCCAATGTAAAATAATAAATGGAGTAGCCTTGTCAAATATGCATCTTAAGTAAACAGACCTCTTCATCTTTATGACCATCTCTTGCAGAAGTAACTAAAGTTTCCACCATACTCATATCATCTTCCCCAATGTAAGTAGGGAAAAATTCATCAAAACCTGAAAGTTTCGCATTCAAACTATCCTCTATGTTTGAAACATATTTTCTTGTCATGCCCCTGGGGAATCTTGTAAAGGAATAAATTGCTCCCTGCCAATTAAAAACTCAACATCAGGGTCAACAGACAAACTGTGACGGCAACAGCTATGAAAGATTTGTAAATTTACCAGAATGACATCAATATTATTCTGCCCAACTCTATCCAGAAACTTATCGCGTAGACGGTTTGACAGCACCAGTGAGAAACCCAATTTCATCTCATATATTGCATTCTGAACAGGTTGAATAATATCAACATATTCGGAATACTCACTTGATAAACGGTCCACAAAGCGCGTTGCAGTTTCCTGGAACAAAATGGAAAGGAAGTAAGCCAAGTAAATAAGGAAATTTCCATACCTGTAGATGTCAAATACGACAATATTGATGTCATTTTTTGGTACAAGTTGTATGATTTGAGTTGACCAAAAACACTTCAATAAGACGACAAAAGTTTAGAAACATTTAGTGTGTCTAATATGAATACAAATTTTAATAATAACTTCAATGATTCAAATTTTTTGACTTTATACATTTGACCCATTGTAGAAATAACCCAGATCACCTCTAATTGCCAGTATATTACTCAGTCAGATAAGTGATCAGTACCTGCCAATTATGTATTTGATCAATAACCTGCTTCAAATTAAAGACCATTAAATCCTCTAAATGATCAAACGGCGTTGCGACAAATTTTAAAAATTCATCACATTCTGCTCTCAACTTCTTAAACTTCCCGGGATCAGAACGAAACACAACTTGTCTTTGGCGTTTGTTTCTTTCCGCTTTAAGATTATCTAGCAATTGTGTCTTCTCCTTATCAGCCACACTTAAAGAGAAACATCCTGCCAGATGAACACACTCTTGACGCACCTGTAATAACAATTTGAACATCATAGAACATTTTAAGACAAAAAGACATGAGCCAAAAAATTTTGTGAAAAGTCATACTTGCATATCAAGTTCAAGTGATGCAATTCGCTCTGTCAGTTGAAAATATTTAAAATTTTTCTTCACAGTTGGATCCACATCATCACAGCATACTAGAAGATGGTAACGTAGACCTCCAAGTCGTAACCAAGCACAACCGAGGTTAAACAAAGAATCTACAGAAATATTATATTTAAATTAGCAAATAACACAGGAAAAAACTGATAAAACACAGATTAGTAAATTATCTTCAGATGTTCACCTGTAGAATTCTGTGAATATAGCTCATTAAGCAACGGCTTGATAAATTGAGGTATCAAAGACTTTAGAACTGAGTGAGTTGATGATGTGAGAAGAGAAATGACAAGATTCACATCGAATTGCTGTTATAAAGAATAAATGTTATAAATACGTCAAACAACGATATTATGGTTCTGCTAAAAGATATAAATGCCTTGGTCATATTCACCTGAGCTGAAAAGAATACGGATTTTATTAAAGAATATTTATCAGCTTCAAAGGACTTCTCATGAGCAAGTATTATCTGGACAAAAGTTTAACAAGAAATTAAAAAATTGGAAATCAATCTTAGTAATATGCAAGATTTAATGAAACCTTAAATAGACAGTTACCAATTGTGCTTTAAAAAAATAATAATAATAAGTTTAAATAAATAGATACCTGCTGAAACAGAGATCGAGCAGATAATATAAAGAAACGAGAACACTCAGCAACATGTGGAGAACTTTGCCAAAGATTACGGGAGGCGACTCCAAGTTTGAGGCAATGTGAATTAAGATCTTTGATACCAATCGGACTTTGCCTTCATTTAAACAGAAAATTTTGCAGAAAATAATTAATGGGATAACTGGAAAAACAAGCATCAATCGAGAAAATATAATGTTACATGCTTCATCCCATTAAGACTCTACACGTCAATTCTAGGATGTCCCAAATAAATAAGTAATTAAGTACCTAAAATTAAATCGTGTACTAAACTACTCTTCATAAGAAAACCTTTAATATAATTTTTATCTAACAAAGGATGCATTAGATAACGATTAACATCAGCTTTAATTACTCAACTTGCCCATTTTGACCTTTTGTGCTCGTTTTAATCAAGTTTCACGCAATACCCAATTAAAACTTCTTGTGATATTTCTGTAACATACGATACATCTTATTACTTCAAAGATATACATATAAGAGAGGTGATTCGTACACCGCCTCTTATGATTTGTACAGCAACAACTTATTGGTTTTTACAATTTCGCCAACTGCGTGTAAGGGCATAATTGTCAAATCCAATACATTGTTGTTCAATCCACCTTCCATTTGCAAATAGTTCCTTACAGAATCTTGTCTAAAGACAGGGTTGCCACCGGCTGAAAAAGCATATCAGGTACCAGATCTGCATAAGCATGTTGCCTCAAATTTGTCTGCGTCACAAAAAGATGGTCAAAAAATTTTGCACAAAGAGATGAAATCTCCTCCGTTTTTATCAACTATAATTGACCATGGCGCACACCTTTTCACGAGTCAAGTGATGCTTCCACAAAGAAGTGTGCCAATTAAACCACATCTCCATAACAGCACTCGAAATGCTTGCATGTGCTGTTAAAATATTAAAAAACATAAAAAAAATAATTTAAGGTGGCGTTGTCTTTTTAGGGACAAAGTTGCACTAACCAGAATTGACTGAGGTCCAAGCATCAACAGCCCACAAAATTTTCTGATGAGGAGAGAAATCAGTTGGAGGTCTTGAAGAAGAATTAAGTATAAACTTGAAAGTAGAATCCAGGAGCCAACGCATACAAGATAAACCCTTACAGAGCCAAAAAGAATACACATATCAAAAACCCAAGCGCGATAATTTGTTTTTCTACTAACATAAAAGTTAATGTGATAATGTGATGATGTGAATCAGAGTTTTCTTGTTCAAAAACAATGGAATGAACTAATAATGGAACACGTGGTCCCCGTATATAGTAGGAATGTTCAATAAACAGTTTCAATCCAAAAAAATGATTCTCGCTAGGTTTTGTTGGAAACCATGTTTGATTTTCAAAGGGTGCTTCCAAACAGAAGTGAACAAGTGTCCAAGTCTTATATATGTGTATTGTACTGAAAAATCAACACAACCAACATGAAATACACCAAGAGATGTTACTCTTACAGATTTTATTTCCTTCACATCAAGAACAATAATATTGGATAGCTCTTGAAGTAGCCTCATATCAAGACCAAAACTTGTATAATCATTCAAAGGCAGAGTATCAAGCCAAAAGCTCAAGTAAGATGGCTGGCATAACATGTCACTGTTCATCACACAACAACTAGATAGAGCACCAAAAGATGAAGCTTGCTCATTCGTCCATTTATTTCTTTCCAACTTGTCCTTTTCATAATGAAACTTACTTAAAAGCATCTGCAAAAAAATGTAAGAAAAATAAAAAACGACTTTCAAATATATGTACGCACAAGGGAAAAAAATAAAATAAAAAAGAAAATCATGAATAGTGCCTGATACACGTCCTCCATCTTCTTTAACACATCAAGCTTGTCTTCATCCACTTGGCTCATGATACATGCAGAGATGCAAACACCTTCATACGTAAGAAATAGTAAATCACCACCAATGTAGAAATTCTAGTGAATAGTTTGCCCCGTTACGCGACCCAAAAAGGAAAAGGGTTGATGGAAGCATAAAACAATAGTACATATTTACTTTTTTAAAAAGGTATGTACAGAGTCAAAGCCGCAAAAGGGCTCACTTGTCACTTGGAAGGGTCTAGGCACAAAAATGTACATTTCCTATACAAGAAAAATGCAATAGAAAAAAAAATATATATAACATGCATAGAAACTTAAAAACTAAAAACAATTCTACAAAAAAATGGCTACAGGTGGAGGAAGGTCAAAACAAGGAACCATAAGCCTTTGCTTGGCATGCGGCTAAGAACACTAGAGCTGGCCTAGATCAATGTTGTAGCTGTCCAGCAGGTTTTGGCCAGTTTAGTGTGATCTTGGTGCCTGCCTTCCTTGCCTGATGAGAAAGATGGACACGCAAACATTCGAGGCACCTAGGGGCGCAAGTCTACATAGTGTATCAATGTACTTTTTCATTTGTCTCAAACAAGATAATTTGCTGATATTTATCCGTGTGCCTAAGGGAATAAAAGATATCATTTTGTCCTATTTGAGACATCAGATAATCTAGAAGCATGTAAGCGGGTCAAAATGAAGAGGTGGCAAAAATGTTTTGTGATCCGATATATAGGGACACTTCACTAATATTGTGTGCTTCATGTGGCATTTTGTCCTGGTTGGTCTTCAGGCAATCCGAAAACCAAGCAGTTAGTTCTGATTCACAGTTGGCATGGAAGTGTGTCAGATTCTTTAATATTTGGCATTTTTACATTTAAAAATGATAGGGGATAAAAACTAGTAAAACATCCCATTTAGGACAAATAAGAAAGTACATTGGTATTCTATGCATAAAATGCTAAAAAACCATAGTAAAAATCAAATCTGGCATACTAAAACAAGAATAGTATTCTCTTTAAGCAAATGTAGAACCAACACCATAAACGCTATAATTAGGAAACTTCAAGAAAATATTTGCTTCTTGCAGAGAAACTTAAACAAACAGACTTAAATGCACGGTTCTAAAACTTTACCCTGAATGGCAAGAAGACGTAGTTCAGAATTGGTACAAACAGCAGTCTTGGCGAAGTCTCTTTGGGCTATGAAAAAGAAAACAGAAGCATGTCAGCAGAGTACAACTAAACTTATAAATGATGACCTTATATGATGATTATGATACAATTGACAATAACAATGGAAACAAGATCATAAAACCTAGTTCCTGCAAGGGCATCTCTCTTGTCCAAATATCATGACAAAGGTTTATGAGCTGCTGTTGCTTTTTATATATTTCAACATAAGAAGGTATAAATGGATGACCACCATACGCCCATAGCAATGACCTCTGTGACTTCAAATTCCATGAGAAAACTCTTTCCAAAATTTTCACGTCATTCTGCACAAATTTAAACTTAAATTTAGTAGAAAGCGTAAAGAAAATAAAGAAAGACAAAGACATATCCAACTTGTCAGTAAGGCCACCAACATATCCAATATTCAACTGATTAGTAAGTATAGGCACTCCAAGTATGTATTTCGTTTTGTTTCATTTGGCCAAAACAAAAAAAAATGGCTTTCAAATTTTGGAAGGACAAAGAAATCCTTGTAATGGTCTGACAAAAAGCAGCTACCTGATGTAAAAAAGTTGCAATATTTCAGCATATTTTGGGATGTGTAAAAGAAACAGGATACATAACTGGTCGGCTTATAAAGTAGTTTCAAGTGAAAGCAGTGACATTTACATACATTATCCTTGGAAAAATGTGATTTAAGAAAGAGCACCTGAAATATTTCTACTTCATTTGAACAAAGCTCTTTGAATTTTTGAGCATCTTTTACCAAAGACCGCCAAGAAATTAACATGCAATCATATTGAGACGAAACTAATCCATTCCATGCAGATGAATGATCAATGATGAGCTTCGTATAAAGTCCAAAAAGCTCATTAAAAAAAGGAGACTCGACTATTATATCAAGTATTCTCTCTTCAAGCTTCCTTAGTGACAGCAGAACAGGAATGAAACACCGCATCTTGACACTGTACTTAAACTCACTCTCAGTGTGCCACTGTTGATAACTAACCCTTAACAACTCAACACACTTGACCGCTTTTTTAAGAACTTGGTTGCAAGATTCTGATCTCATTGCATTTAGATCAGCATACTCCAGTGATAGCATAGGTGTTGAATTAGCTGATTTTGAATCCCAATTGTCAACATCACGACATTTTCTGATGAAATTCCAAATAGAATGATTGAGTTCTTCATTCAGAAGCTTTAAAAAAGTGGGAAAAAAGGAGCAGTGTCCTTGTAAACGATCACCTAACCACCTGAACCACAAAAGATACACTTTAAGGTCGGCTTCAGTAGCCTGTTCAATGGTCCAATTAGCAGCAAAAAAAAGCTGTTTGTACATGTGTGAAGCATCAAATGTTGTTTGGTTGGCAGTGTCCGACCCAATAACATCAGCATTTGGGAATGCCCTGTCATGCAACATACCTACATCGGTTACATATGTCCTCACACTGTCGGTGTGACCATAATCCATTGGGCACAAACCCAACGCAACCCGAAATGAATGTGAGGCCATTTGAGCACCAAGATACTCCACATACATGCAGTTTTGTTTAACAGAAGTTTCAACCGAGTACCGTACGAAATCAAACACTGTCAGTGTTGTGGGCCATCCGCCAGGTAAGCATAAATAAGAACCCGGATAAGATTTATAATTGTAAATTTCATGCACCGATAGGTAAGAACTAACCGCTTCATTGATAATATCTTTTCCCACAAAGTGTCCTAAGGAGGAAAGATATGTGTGCTCAAAGCTAATTTTCAGGCTCCATAAAGCCTGATTTCCATTTGTAAGAAGCTGTTGAAATAACTGGACCCACCTTTTAAGCTCAAGATTTGAAATGCTGATATCATGCAGCAACCCAATATTTTTAACCGAAAGATGAGATTTAGCCATTGCATTAACTAAAAATTCACCAGGTATATTTGAAAGTGCAAGAAATCTTTTCACATCTTTGAGTTCTTTCTCATAATCGATCAAACCAATCGAACCATAAGGCTGCATCAAGTAGATCTCAACACCTCTATTTCTCATGGCTCGTGATACTTCACCATATGCCGGGTTAACTGTGAGGAACATTCTGAATTGAGGGTGGGGCCGAAGAACCATTGGTTTTCCTTCTACGGTCCCACATTCATTAACTGTTATTGAACCAGATTGCTCAACAAGAGAATTGATTCTATCAAGAACCTACAGCATGAGAGATATAATATGATAAATTGAGCAACTTGCAATATTCAAGAATAATAATTTATAAGATATTAGGGGAGGCAATATGGGCAGATTGAGTAAGGAGTCAAAATAGGTCCAGGATGAAATGGGTCATTTTATAATTTATGGTATGAACTGAAAGGGTTCCCATCAGTTTTGAGTTGGCCCACCAACTTATTCTTATCCACTTCTAAAAGTTATATAAAAAATAGGGGTGATAGAAATGATGATTATAGGAAGAATATTTATACAAGAAATAATCTACATCTTTAGATAAGACAATTTGGAAGAGTGTAAGCATAAATATAAAATTTAGCTTGACTTTCGACCAGTTTGAAATGTTCTCATAGGTATATTGCTTGACTAGTAATATGTATAAAAGGTTAATATAACTCCTATATAAGATGTGACAAGATGGACGGGTCAGGTGTATTGAGTGATGGTCAAAACAGGATCGAGTTGTGAAATATTTTAATATGGGTAATTTGACAAGCCAGGTTAAATGGGTTGACCGGCCAACACATTTTAATATTTTTTCAAAAAAAGAAAAACTTAAAACAATGACTACATTTTTACAATTACAAAAACAATATCACTACAAAAACAATTCCCATCTTTGAATGAAACGATTTAGGAGGTTGAATACACTAAAATAAATACTTGGCTAACTTCTAACCCATTTGGCATGCTCCCCTCACAGCTAAATTTGCTTGATTTGAAATATAATTAAATTGCTTGATTAACTATCGGAAAGATAAAACTGTACTGAAACACAAAAAGGTAGAATACAAACCGTAGGGTTGCAAAGGTTAGCATTCTCAAGTACAATCCACTCTCCATTCTCTATAGCCTTGATAAGCAATCCCGTTACCCATTCAAACTTTGCCGGATATAGCAGCTTCCTCTGCTCATCTTGCAACTTCATAACAATCTTCAACAATCTATCAAGATCTTCACTATGGTTTTCCATAACCAGCTTTAAATTCTCAATTATATCGATTAATAATGGTAGAGAACGAAAAACTCCCAGACTCCCATTCTCAGCAGATGCAGTAACAAGACTTGCAGAGCTATGATCAGTAGTTGATGAAAAAGAAAGCCAACGGGTGATCAAATTCTTTTGTTTTGTGAATGTCTCAATAGACATGTATGCATTCATGTAACAGGCCACTTGATCAATGGCGAGACGATAATGACGAATAACATTACATTGTTCGAAACATCCAAGTAGCTCAGATATATCAGTAGCAGAGGAAAGACTAAGTTCATTTAGCACATTTCCAGTGAGCTGAGACATTAATCTTATTAAAGAAGTTTTGCCAGATGCTGCTGGACCAATCAGCAAAACCAACCACTGATGATGCAAACATTGTGCAATAGTTTCCAGACTTTGACGCTGACCAGGCAGAATTTTTAGATCACATGTAGATACGGTTGATGATTGTGTATTATTTCTTTTTACATACATGTTTCCAACAATCAAGTTTTCTGGATTAAGCTGCACCCTTGGGTATAAATTTATAAATGGCTTTACTCCAAAAACTTGTTCATATAGATTAACAACTTCTTGTCGATCCGTGGAAGAACGCATTCTCTGGACATACACAGTATTGAGAAAGCACTCGTGTTTTGAACTTTCAGGAGCGCCTAACAAGTTAACATTATCCATTTAAATTGAGATGAGTTGAGAAAGATAACAAGGTAGTTGAATTAATCGAAAATATAAATAGAAAAACATGGCCAATGTGTGCATAGGTCACACAAGTATTAAAAAATGTAAGATTTTGGTTTAATGCATGCCGATTTCGGCAAAACACTTGCTTTAAACTGTAAAAATAATAATGACGACCGTGAATACACTCAAAAAAATAGTATAAAAGGCATTGCTGTGATTTTTACAACTCAAGATGTTACAGAAGTTTTATTTAAAGAGCATACTATCGTTTAAAAACTTACTGTAATTTTTGTTCTGTTGAATTGGCATAAACGATACACGATGACACTTTTTTGGCATCTAAAAGTGTTTTAATAGTTAGGTAGCCTTGATGTAAACATTTGAATACTTGGATGGCATATGTATATTCTATCCCTATTAAGTATAAAATAATAGATATAAAGTAAAACCTTCTATTATCTGACATGAACGAATAACATCCCGTAAATTGAATTCCCACGGGAACCCAGATTGTCCAAATTTACGGTGTATCATTGTATCTTCATATAAGCATTTATTGAATTCAATAAGATTTAAAAGCAAAGACTCTGGGATAGACGGGTACAAAGAACTACAAATGTAGTTAAGGTCATCCTTATTTAACTCATCAACATACACCTGAAACAAATCAAAATATATCATCAATAATAACCAAATACAAGAGGTGGCAAAATTAGTGGATCAACAGGTCGGTAAACAGATTTTTGTCAATTTTCTTCTATTTTAAAAATAGCCAATGTATTGAAGATCTTTACCAAAGCTATACATTTACTCAATACAAGTTTGGCGATATAAAACCCATCTGACAGATTTGACCTGTTGAAAGTAAAATATAACCCAAATTGACCCATTTTCAAGTGAAATGGGCTGAAATTGCCATCTCTGGTCAATACATACGATGTCTTAATAAAATGGTAAAGGCAAGACCTTGGTAAAGCGATTGAGAAAAGATTTAGGAAGGCCTTTCCTCCCACCCCCCTGACTGGAAGGATTTTGACAAGCAAAAACTCTGAAAGACGAAGGGCACTTGAAAGTATGACCCAATTCTGGGATAAAAACTTCTGCTCGATGATCTAAAATAGCATTTAAGCCCTAATTCCAAAAAGAAAAATATTAGTGCAACTATTTACAAATAACTTAATATGAATAAAAAAGAAAGATCATGCCAAACCTCCAGCACAGCTTGAGGAGCAAGATTAAGTTCATCAAGCAAGACCCAAGATCCATTCTTCAAAGCCTGGTTGAAATTTTATAAAAACTATATATATTAAACATACTTGCAAAGATGGTTATATAAACAGCTAAGCTACAACAGCAATAACTGTATTTTACCTGCAAGAGAATGCCATCAGACCAAGCAAACTGCATCCCTTCATTACTTTCAACAGGTAAGTCCGACCCCAGTAAGTCCATCATGTCAGTCTGATAAGATTAGCCATTAGACAGGTGACAGGTCATTACAAATACTAGAAAAAGTAAGAAAATGTGACAAAAAATAACAGAAAAAGGGCAGAATATTAGTGACCTGCTCTGATAAATTAATCCGTACAACAGAATGTCCAGAAAATTTTCCAAGAGCAAGAACTAGACTCGTCTTTCCAACACCTGGACTTCCTTCTAATAAAACTACAAAGTACAAACAGAAAAAGATGCTCACTAGGGGATTGTAAAAGATGCTCAAACAGGTTGCGTGAAAACAAGCTAGAAAGAAAATGAAGAACAGGTCGAAAGTCACCCAATGTTATGGAAAATATGCTTTACAATGAGTGAAGTCGGTAACATACTATTTCAAGCTGTTTACTTTATATTTACATATAAATTGATCTGGGTTACATTTTCCCTAAAACAGGTAACATAAAAAATAGCTTGAAAGAAATTGCCCAATCGGGTTGAAACGCAATGTGTATTTTCAGGCATAAAACTTGAGATATCGCTTTTATTCAAAAAAAACTAGGTTGTTACAGAAGTACAGAGAGTTTTTGTAATGTTTGAGACAGTAACTATTAAATAAAGGGAATAAAAAGAATTTCGGGTCAACCCAGCCAACTAGTTTGTCCTGTACCAAGATTACTTGTTTCGACCCAAACCCATTCGACCTGCTCTCCAACACGGCCATTTTGTAATCTTTAGTAATTTTTTCTAAAGATCATAATAGAATCTCTAGTGGTAAGTACCAGGCTTTTTAAGCTGCATGGCCCGCAGTACTCGTAAGGAATTTTTGCGGGTGGTTGGCGCTAGAAACTCAAATCCTTCAGCTTGTAGACAGTTATTACCTAAGGCAAAAATAAATTCCTTGCATTAAAACAAGTATTTAACAGTCCAAGAGCGTGCTTATAGCCACAAAAAAATATGTAAAACATGATTAATAAATCAGCATTTGTAGTACCATTAGCACTGATAATTTGTTAAGTAAAGAATTTAACAAATGGTGTTTATGTGTTCTGAAAAATACAATTGAATAATGAAACGACTCACCTTTCTCAATATAAAATGGATGAATTCCAAAGGAACTGTCTATCTCCATGCCGTTACTAGGCAGTGCCTCGGCAGATTTCAGAAGATCAGACCAACCATTTATATCAGTTGTCAAAAGATTTGCCTGATTTGATCTCAGTTTACTTTCCTATTGCAGTAAACACGTATAGATTAATATGAAAAGTAAAACTAAAAGAAACATATAATAATGGTAATGAACATAAAAGAAGAGCTAAATATAGGATAGTGTGAAAATTTAACCAGCCTAAATGCATTGAACATTACCTTTAATTGCTCAATGAGAAATGACAAGCACCTTGTCTTCAAGACTTCAGCCTCATTTGTTGAAATTCCGGTGCCTGATCCAAAAAAGAAACTAATATTAAGAAATTGATAGTAACGCCCAGAAACATAAGAAAAAAGCAAATATTAATATACATTTGTTACTAGGTGTTAAGATTATGACTTGAGATTATACCTAAACTTAGTCCATCAAGCAAGACAAGAAAAGCACCATGCAACAATGCAACCCCTGGAAGCAAACTCTTCTCAGTCACATTGATAAAATCTATCCAAGACAAAAGATCTCTGACTGTAAGCACTCTTCCGGTTTGTAACCGATTGAACCACTGCAAACAGCCAAATTCATAGTCAAACTAATTATAAAGTTAGAACAATCAAAGAGAAAAAACGGCTTAATGTAAAGTAAATCATACCTCCCAGAAATTTATCACTACATCGGCCGCAAAAGATAGTTCAGGATTTAATATCCTGCAAAATGAAACATATATTAGGGAAGTAGAATCTACGTCAGTTACTTTCAAAATCTTCTGGAGATAAAATAAACTCATCACATACTTCTCTAGTGCTATACATTTGAGCTCATTCAGGTCACTCACAGGGGGCACCCATATTTCTGTAAAACGATTGCGAAGTGCAGGAGATAATTCCTTTTTACCATAATCACCACCAGGATTCATAGTAGCAAGTATGAAAAACTTCTCATGTGCTGTTATTTTTTCAAGATCAAAACCCCCTTTTTCTGCCAATGACTGTTGAAAAAGATAAATTTTATCTCACCGTGTATAGAAGTTGAATGAGAAAATAGAATAAACAAGTTTCTGACAAAAAATAAATTAAGAAACCAACCAATTTCCTCTCAGGCTCCAAGACACTATTCAATCTTTCAAGAACACTATCATCAGCTAATGAAATTTCATCCACAAGAAACAGGTCACCATTTTTCATTGCTTGAACAAGAGGACCATCTTCCCAATTAAAGATTGTGCGCCACTTTTTATGAAGGATAGAAAGTTGTTGTGTAGTTTCTTCAATATAACCAATTTCATCAAGGGTGACATCAGCATGAAGAACTTGACCTTCTCTGTAACATTTTATCATTGTATTCACTTGATCAAGCGTATTTGACGCTTGATTAATGTCGAACGAAAGTTTCTGATATAATATAGGTGTCATGTTAAGGACCATAAATACATCACAGAGACATACTGTAACAAAGCAAGTGAAAGAAAAAAACTTACAGCGTCATGAAGGACGTGCTTCAAAGGTTTTGACTGCAGCAATTGCTCACACAAAATTTTAAAATTTGAAGCTAACTCTGATCTTTCTCGAACAGGATAGAATCCCTATTGTATAAGAGAAATAAAAAATAAAGAGATATAAATATAAATATAATAAAATTTGAAGCTAATTCTGATATTTCTGATATATAAGGAACTACAATACAACAAGCTTATCTTTGCATATTATACAATTAAAATTTTAACCTTGACTTTATTGCATCTTGCCATTATTATTTATTAAATTATTTTGTTGAAAGAGTTTTCCTTTCTTTTAATCATGTTTACAAATGGAAGTGTCACCATTTGTAGAGCAAATACATATCTGTAGGATATTTGCACGTATCGATGTCATTATTAATTTATTAATTCTTACCAAAAATTAGAAAAAAAATACTAATATATAAACGAAAATCAGATTCAGCTTTCAAAGGACCAGGCACGGGTTAGAAGTCAAAACCTAAGCTGGAGCAAATTTTTGGTGATTTACAGCTAATAAGTTATATTTGTGACCACAAATTCATAAGCCAAATATTCAATGCGTAACTGATGGTAGGTTATTATGTAAATTCAACAATAAAGAGAACTTGAGATGGTACAGACGAACCCCAAGAAAATCAGAAGTTTCTGTGTATTGATGGCAATTCAAGATGTGTAACTTGGACCCCAAGGCAATACTCAGCAACTGGCATACTGTTGTCTTACCACCACCAGTTTCTCCAACCAGAAGCACGGGTTCACGTAATCTATAACACCGCTCAACAAGAAAGAATAACCGCCACAGACTCTCGGTCCAAACCATCCTGCACCACAAAGAAAAGATAGTTGGAAGAAATAAATGAAAATAAAACATAAGGATGTGATAAATAAAAATAAAAAACTTGCCTTCCAATATCCCCAGAAGCAAGCAAAGATTTTTGCAACTTTAAAGCTGCATCCCCATCTGCATTTCCCTAAGTTTCACAATCAAAAATTCAGTACAATAAATTATAAGAAGATATAATGTATGTGGAGCCCACCAAAGTATTCAATATTTTTCATTAAGGCCACTCATATAGTGAAACTGCTCGGCCTCTCATATAGTGAAACTGCTAGGCCACCCAAGTACATATCTAGTTTCGTTAATATTACCAAATCCAACAAAGAGCATGTTAAAATAAAGTAAAACTACAAACACCCAAGTTTTTTACATCAAATCCTTATATTATGATAAATAGATGCGAGGGAATTATTTTTCTCAACACTTCCAATAGCATTTTTCATCATCAGGCATTGGCCGAATTTGGTATAGTAAACAAAACCGCATACAACATACAGGTGGCCTTAATGAGAAAAACTAAATACATGGGTGGCATCCACATAGATTCAGAAGCTAGACAGCAGATTATGAGATGTTACCTCCTTGTACATAAGACTGCTAGAAAGTTTAATTCGAAGATGCTTCTCCAAAACTTCTAGAACAACTTTCTTCTCTTTCTCATCACGCAATCTTTCAGCCAACAAATAATATCCATCACGTCCTAAATCTTCATATGATTTCCCAAACATCCTGTACCTATCAGCCCACCGAAACAAATCACGAGGAGTAATAAACCCATGTTTTCCAGCAAAAACTTTACTACTCTGTCTATGTAGCTGCAAATCTTTCATGACATCAATCATTTTCTTTGCATATGTAGGAGCAATTTTACAACGTTTCTCCAAAATGGTAATCAGTTCATTTTGTGGAATTTCATCGACATGGATCTCAACAAACCGATTCCGGAAGGCTCTAGAAAGCATCTTTCGTCCACCATAAAAAGTTGGCGGATTTTGAGTAGCAAACAGCATAAAATCTTTATGTGCATGAATCGTTTCACATAATTCAGGAACATAAAGTTCACGATTATCATCAAGCAACCTATTTAATGCTTCCAAAACATCAGATGGAGCCAAATTGAGCTCATCAAGAACAATCCAATACCCATGTCTAACTGCTTTAACCAACACCCCTTCTTGAAAAACAAGTTTTCCAGTAGCATCAGTTATGTAAGAACCCAAATATTCTTGCAAATCAGTGTGTTCATGATTATTAATCCGTACAAATTCATGGTCGGTTATTGCTGCAAGATACTGAACAAGACTAGTCTTTCCACTAGATGTAGGCCCCTGTAACAGAACCGGGTATTTTCCTATGAATATAGCCCGTCCCAAATTACTAAGCTGCCCCTTAACACTATCAGTCAATTGATAGTTTTCAACAAAATCATTAGATTTGAAGTTATTAGGGACCTTAATGTACTTATCAAACGAAACATGCGGGGCAATTTTTCCATCCAATAGGTATTTCACAATTAATGTGTTCATTAACTTGGCACTAGGAGGATCTAACATAGTAAGAAAAAACATTGAAAATCCATCATAAATAGCTTTTATAAAATCAAATTTATTTCTTGCCTTCTTTGTATACTCTAGGGCACGATAAAGTGACCTTAAACTGTACTGAGGCTTTTGATTAGCCCCATCCTGAAGCCTATCTTCAGATTCCTTCTTTGCAATTTTATAAAAATTCAAGACTTTAATGGTTAGGTCTTTAACTGAATTGTCAGGTCCCAGAAATTCATTAATAAAAAGAATCAAATCTTCGTCTTCCAAGATATCATCCATAAAATACTCTGTAAATCGGCTTCTCAACGACGATGGAAGATCTCGTTTACCAGCATCAGTTGCAGGATTCATACAAGCAAAAACCCGAAAATTAGGGTTTCTAGATATATAATCCACGTCTCCTCTTTCTGCTAAACAAAGGGATCCACTTTCATCTTCAAGAACACCAATAACTCTTTGCAGAGTTTCTGGGGGTGCTAAATTAACCTCATCCAGTAATATCCATTCACCTTTCTTCAAAGCTGTTATAAAAACTCCCTCCACAAATGAAAATACCATCCCATCTGAAGAACTGATTTGAGATTGAGCTGCATCAAGTCTTAACGAAAAATTGTCCCATTTTTTTATTAATTCTTCACTTAAAGGTCGTTTTCTTTTTCCTCCTGGTGTTCTTTTTTCAATTTCAACCACTTTACAGACACCCTTTCGAAGACCTTTAAGTAACCTGCTCCAACTTCTGTCACTAATGAATTTTCTTAAGATGGCAAGAAATTTCTCATTATCCTGCATTTAATAAAAAAAAGGCATTTATAATCATCCAAACATAGAAACGAAAGTACAAAAATATCAAAACAGGTCATACCTTTGAAGAGAAGGTACTGCAAAATAGAGTTTCAAAATCCTTATAAAGAGGAAGGCATAAAAATTGAGCGTTCATAGGTTTAAAACCTCCCAACAGATCTGCAACATCACTTTGCTGGCTCAAGTTCTGCAACACAATATTAAAAAACTATATCATACTGTGGACAGAGCTGCTCTTTCCATTATCATACTACTTCTATCAGGCTGAAACTTTGACCCGTTTTCCTAAAATGGGTTGATATTGGTTGTTTTTAATCTCACTTGTGCCAAACAAAGTGAACTAAACAGCAGGCAAAGCTTGAAGAAAGTCACTCAAAGTGTTCTCAAACGCTTGAAACCTCCTAAATGGCTATATTATATACGAACAAATAGACTATTATTTTACCAATACAGTAGTAAAAAAATTAAAGCATTCTAGATAAAAAAAACATCCAAAAATACAAACTAACAAGTAATGGGGCTTAATCCAACCCAATCCATTTTAAACCGTGTAAAAAATTTCAAACATTGTCCCGACCCGTCCATTTTGTCTACCATTTACCCCACCTTTTGTTTAAATACATACCAAAACTGTAAGTTTCTGACCGAGTCTTGCAGCCAGATTCTGTACTATTGTTGTCTTTCCAGTACCAGTTTCACCAACCAAAAGAACAGGCTCGTTATACTTGACAGATCCAGCAATCCTTTCCAAGATATGAAGTGAAGTACGAATCTCAACGAATGACTTCACACGAGGAAAATTCTAAAAGAACATTGGATATATTAAAAAAGGAAACATAAAACAGTATTTGAAAAGATCTAACAATAAATGACATGTAATGGTAACCCACGTGTTTTTCTATTTTCTGAAGAGCTACGCGTCCAATATGCACATCAGACCGCAAGTCCTGAATAAAAACATAAATGTTAAGGAAACCGTAATTACACATTCAGACGCAGAAACATATTTCTTCATTAAAAATAGAAACCTGAACAAGAGGTTTATCAACTGGAAATAATGTATTGGCACTTGAAATTGGTATTCCCCAAATCTCTGATAACTCTCTCATAATTCTTAACCGCATTTCCACTGAGCTTGAAGAGGTTGCAAAAACATCCACAGCCTGCAAAACACATTCTAATTAACAATCCATGACTTTTATAAATATAACCAACAGAGAAGATGGAGAGGAAGAGAAATATCAATATCAAAACCTCTTGATAGATGCACTTAGCCGCATAAGCTGACAGATTACCCCCGGCAAATTGATAACCCAGACCAACAATTCTCTTGCACCACTTTAAAAGATCCCTGCCAGTACAAAAACATAACTGAATACAGGTGCACAAATTAAACTAATCACATGAATAGTAACATACAGTCATACAGAGATGGCAAAAGAGTGGGTTGGGTTAGAAGTGCAGATCAAAACAGGAACCTTCGGTACGAGACTACGAGTAAGAGCAGGTTGTGCGGTGTTGACCCAGAAACAATTAGTGTGTCATATATGATCAAAAAATAAAATTAACAAAGAACAAATTAAATCTCTGAAGCAAACAATTAGAACGTTATATCCACTAATAATACAGTTCAGGTGACTTTCAACAAATTTCCATAAGCAAATGAAACTGAATTGTCAACTCTAGTAATATATAACATGGCTCGATTAATACCTCAATGAAAACCTGCCATCAGATGAAAAGGTAACAGAGGTGCCAAGTTGATAGCCTGCTAGCTGGTTAACCTTCTCAAAGGTTTCTGCAGGAATGCGAAAAATGATATTATATTTGCTGTTCTATGCTAACAAGGATGAAACAAAATATCCCCAAGTACATTTAATATCAAGAGTACCTATAAGTCTTCCACATACAGGTTCCAAACCTGGGTACCAGGCCTTCACAATACTTAGCAAGTCATTACTACTTGGGGAACCCACCACTACTCTCCTCCATAATGCACCAAGGGAGTTCCTATCTACATATCAAAGAGAAAGAAATAAAAAATAAAAAAACAAATGCCACAAGACTAAAGATTTTGATAGTTTTTACGCACTCGTAAATTCTACATGATATTATTTTTTCTATAAACATGTAATTACACACCTGTTGTTGCAGTGAAAGCATCTAACCTTGAGCTTGATACTGTAGAAAATAGCCGAAAGCTTTCACTAACCCTAATTGCCTGATAACAGTAAATAATGATTCAATATGTATCTGTTAATGAGTCCAAAATGTAAAAAAAAAACAAATCAGGCATATTTGATATAATAGAACCAAAAAAATGCCTATTTTAAGGGTTTGTCTACAAATTAAAAAGATGCGAATGAAATCCAAAATGTTAAAACTTGAAATAGCACCTCCCCATGGCCAGTTAAGAAGGAGCTAGAACCCTCTAGCAAAGGTAACAAAATGGATTGTACATCAGCAGGAGCTCTATCAATGTCCTCAAAGACAACCCAGAGTCCATTAAGGATAGCCTATCGATAGCAAAAGAACATGATCAAGACTCAAGATTTTGACTGCTAATAAGACAAGTTAAAAACATGAAAGGATAACCAACCTGAGTAAGGGAACCAGGCTGCCACCTAAATTCACCCGGCTGTTCGGCACATACATAACTCCCTATTAGTGTTTTTCCATCAATTTGCTCATCCATGTGAATAGATAGAACTGGAAGAGGAAATAAATCACATATAAAAACAAAATTTCAAGATGTGAGAGGAATAAGCAGTTCAAATACTTTTAATGAAAACATATTAAGATCTTCAAGCACATACGTTAAAAGCATGTATACAGTATTTTAAAAAACCAAAGAAGTTCAAAACAAAGCAAAATAATTCCCTGTTTTGATAGAGATGATAGACAAAAATGCAACAATGCTTGTTTGTGTTAAGAGTTCAAATAGATAAAATAGTATGGAATAAGCAATAAGTAATTTCATGCCAGTTAAATTCAGAAGAAAACATACCTCGACTCCCTCGACCGTGGGCTAACCTGCTAATAAGAGCAGTTTTGCCAGCTCCAGCTGGACCACAAAGAAGAACAGGCCACCTCTGACTCACTGCCAACTCTACCATCTCAAAACTTTTCTTCACAGCAGATGTTAACACAAAGGGCCTTCCACTTTTCATATCCCTAATATAACATTAAAAGAACTTCAATAGCCTAAAATGTGACTAGAAACAGCATCAGTATTGAGTTTAAATTACTTATAGCTGTACCATGATGTGTCCATGTTGCTCCAACTTGGCTTAAGGCCCAAATTTAAGTCTTCTTCCGAAGAACACGGTCTGCTTTCCCTAAAAGGTTCAAGATACCAGGCAGCTTTCTCCAAAGATACATCCTGAAGAAACTCCTTCCACCTATAATGGAGAAAGATGGATCACCAGTAAAAACATTAATTGATAATAAAACTAATATGATAGTGGAAAATTTATAGATAAGTGATCGCTATCACCCTTGAAAAAACTAACCGCATTAAACACGCAAATGCTTCTTCATCATCAAATCCAAAGTCAGAAGTTGTCATGCCAATTTTTCCTTTTCGGGTAAATCTGTCACTCATCTTCAAAACCACTGTTAATATTTGAACCACGCACCATCTTATGTCCATCAAAAGCTCAGCATTTTCTACATCAAAACTGGTGATCTCAAGTAAAAGGTTTAAAAAACAGGACCAGTCCCATAGCCTAGAAAAAAACTCAGGTTCTGCTAAAAGAAGACGATATGATACTCGCATAGCATTGAGTAGATGAACTCCTTCCTGATACATGCAGAAGCACAACTAGGTAAAAAAATGTGCACAATGAACAGAAAACCAATCTCAAGTTCTCAACACCCCAATAACGTTCCATAAAAATAAATACCACTTTCACAATTTCAAAGAATGAAATGAAATAAACTATGATCTACATATACCTGCACTAATATCTGGCACATAGATTCCCTCCCCATAATCCTTTTAAATGGTGGTGGCGCAAATTTGAAGTAATCCCTTAACGAACTGCATGAAATAACCCAATTCTTCTATTGTTATAAAACTACTAAAAAGACATCCGAGTGCACAAATTAATTGCATCCAAACAAATAAGAGAAGGTGAATCTGTGACTAGGCAGATTGGAAGTTATAAATATTATTCTTTAGAAGGTAGATGATTTATGTTAAAATAAAGGTGTCAAAATAAGATACGCATGACCATGTGGAGAGTTATGTCAAATAGAAATGAGCAAAGTTCTACATGGACTTTTCCAGAAAAGAATGATGAGGTGACTATGAAATTTTACTAGCAAAATCTATAAAAAAATAAAAAATATAAAAGTGGTATGTAAGGCAACCCAATTAGTAAAAACCAAGCAGCAAATGCAATCAGTATAAGATACATAATACACATATGATGTATAAGCAGGCTTACCCAGATAGATAGGGTACCAAATCAAGTGTTCTTGAAAATGCTAAACATGAAAGTTCGTGAAGCCTCAGGCCTCTCTCATGTTTGACATGTGAGTTAATAATAGAAAGAACTTCTTCACGGCCCGAACTTTCAGCCTCATTAAATATCCTCCCTTCCTCGAATTCAAGCATTGAATCATTGGAATTGGAAGTCAGATCAGGCACCAAACGTAGCAAAGCAACTGCCCTGTCAACAATTTTTTGCACAATCGGACGAAAGCATCCCACTAATGGGATTGTATAGCGGGGATGTAAAAATAACTCTGCAACTCCGTCTATCAGTTCTTCCTCCGTTAAATTCTTCCCCTGAATATAGGTATGCATAAAACAGAGTTAACATTTCACATCATAATGAAAATCAATTCCCTCCAAACCATAAAGGATCCATAGACCGGAGTCTGAAGTCAAAATATTGATCACCAAAGTGCACAGATTAACAGGATTTGGTCTATTATTATCCTCAATAGTTAATACCTTTTTGACTAGTTTATCTAACTGGGGAGCAGCTGCAAGGTTGGGACACCGAAGAAGAAACCTTTCAAGCTCATGTTCAATACAAAAACTCCCATCAATCGCCATTACACTTCTGCCTACGTTCAATTTGAACTCAAACTTTCTCCTGTAACTTAAAATTCAAGTTTCAAACAGAAACTGTAGTCTCTTTTTTTCAATGGTTATGAATCAACGCATCATACAGATTAAGCATGTAATAACAACCAAATTCTTAGTTAAATGATTAAAACAGACCTGGGAAATCGAATACCGGAGCAACGGTGGTTGATTAAGTACAGCCAAAGAAACAAAATATGGAAGGGTAACGAAAAACTGACCTGAATTGAAGAAGTGATTATGAGAGTGAAAGGTTGTTGATCGAATACCGCGAGAATCAAAGCTGCAATAAACCAGAATACGTTTGCAATTAAAGGCGGTGGTGAACGTAGGGTTTTAGGAGTGTCTTGACTTCTTGCTGCCTTCTTTCCTGGGGCTAGGGTAAGGGTTTAGGGCTTAAGACTAAACGCGGATTATATACATTTCTGTGCATACGGCGTACGTTAACAGCGATCGGAAAATATCAGATGGGCCGGGCCTATGCGGTTTTACTTGACGTTCGGCCCATGTGTCATCCCTTAGTTTGGACTTTAAAATAACGTTTATAATTTATATATTTTTCCTTCGTAATTTATATATACGATGTTGTTTTATTATAATATTTTAATTAATATAAAAACAAACATATTATTTTTAATGAATTCTGCTTATTATTGGTGTTTCTTTTTCAGTTTAGTGTATTCTTTTGAGTTGTTGTGTTTTTCTAAAACATTAAATCAAAAAAAAATTAATGATGAAATAACAATGTTATACAATTTTAGTATGTGAAATACAATGATAAACTGATAGCTAGTATAACATAAAAATTATATAACGTGCAACAAGCTTATATAATATGTAAAAATAATAACATGAAATTATCTAAAACGTAAAATACCATGGTGAATACATGTAACAAATGATGTAAAATATTTAACGTAATGAAATGTTATTTAATATAATAACCTAGCGTATTAGACATAATGGCAAAAAGGACATTCCCTTTAAAACATGTGAATGACACATGACAATCCCATAATTATTTTTAGGAGTTGTTTAGCAACTTCTGAATGGGTAAGTGCTGAATCATTAAAAGTTCTGAACCATTAAGTACTAAAACAGTAAAAGATCTAAATCATTAAGAACTAGTATGTTGCTTAACTATTCAGAGGTAAATGTCTGACAAATTCAGATAAAGCTCTTAACCATTCAGAATCAGTATAATGCTTAACCATTCGGAGGCAAGAGTGCTTAACCATTCAAAAATCTGCTCACGAAACAAACACTCTAAACCATTAAGTGCTGAACCATTCAGGTATTTGAATGATTAATAGGCAAACAAATAGCCCCTTAGACCTTTTAAATCAGATATCAACTATATATAATACTAAAAGGGTAACTTGGGATGACACTTGACATATTTTTAGTCCCCCTAAGTTTGTTTTTCCCGCTTCTTTCTGCTCTTAAATAATTACCTAAATTAAGAAATATTAAATAATTTTAGTTCTTTTCTATATTACAAATATTTTTTTAATAAATTAGAAAATATATCTTTTTATTAATGTTATTTAAAAAAAAATTACTCTAATTAAAGAGTAACTAAGAGAGACATGGCATCATCGCATTCTTTCTCACTAAATTTTCCCCGCTAATCTCTCATATTAAATAATTACATTAATTACTAATTGTTTTATTTTATTTTATTTAGATTAAAAATAGTTTTTAAGGAATTAATAAAAGATTTTTTATTAATATTATTTTCAGATAAATAAATTTCTATAACATAAGAAACTTTTTTAAAACATTAAACTTTTTAAAAATACAAAATATTTTCAAATTTATATATTTAAAAATAAAAATTTTTATAAACTAAAATAATTAAAATTTGGAACTATATAAGGAAATTTTATAAAATATATTTTTTTAAATGGTTTATTTTAAAACAAAATGCTTTTTTTTAAACAAAAATAGTTTAAAAACAAAATTTTAAAGAGTTGATATCATTATTTTATTACTTATAATCCTCAATTATACGTAATTTTAATCGTGTCTTATTTTAGGATATCGTTTAATAATTAATAAAACTTTTTATTTTATTTAATATTTTACTTTTTTCAACCCGTGTAATACATGTGTTTACGAAAGCTAGTTTACAATACAACCATACTCTCAGATAAAACGTAAGACCTTAAAGAAAACTTAGAATTATGTCTTAAAACTTTACATACTACTAATGTATGCATAACCATTAAATTTTAATTATTTGACATCTTAAGTTTAGTTATACCGTTATATAATCTATGTCTGTATGTTTTTGTTACACACTTGCCGTTATTTATTTTCTACTATTATCGCTTTAAAAACGGATATTTTATACAAAATTAAACTATATTGTTACAACGTGTTTATTTTTGTATATGTTTCGGTATAAATTTAATTCAAAATGTAAAAGCTGTCAAGGTTGATTAACTTACGATCTTTTATGTTTTTCTTTCTTCTTACAGCTTTTTAGTATAAGCATAACCATGCTCAGCATATATCTTATATGTAACAAGGTTGTTGACAAAGTATGCGAAGGGTAAGATGTAGGCAAGTCTTGCCTCATTCATAGATCACAAAAAAGTTGCTTTTAACGAGACCCCCGACTCCATAGATATGATCCAAACACCCATTTTTTGCGAGAACATAGTGGTTAGCAAAACAATCAATACACACATATGAAACTGATAGAACTATATCACACAACACACAATAAATTGTAATTTAGCAACTATACAATAAACAAATTAGGCACTAACATGCAAGTGCTGCAGACTAAAATTCCATAGAAGACATATCTAAACCCTATATAATTGATACCAAGAAGCAAACCATTAACACAATATATAAGAGCCAATAATCAATCACTATATAATTGATTGATACCAAGGAGCAAACCATGAACACAATAAACCATCACATAAATAGGCAAATAATGACATAACACAAATCAGGCACTAACATGCAAGAGCTACGGGCTAAAATTCCATAGAAGACAATCTAAACCCTTTTCTATACGTCCTCACAATTTTATAACGTATGATGTTTTATACGATCCAAATACGTACGTGGTTGTTGTTATTACCATTTTTTACTCTCGTTACGACGCGCTTGTCTTTTTAAATGTTTCGAATTGAATTTTCTTAATTACTTCTTTTTTTACTTAACTTTCCAAGCATCATCAGGTAGCTCATTGGAACGCATGAGTCTGTGGATATTTCAACGATACATAAAAGTTTTAAATGTTATAAACGACGTATGAGTTTTTATTTCCATTACATAAAGTTATGCACGTTATCAGTGCACCCTTCAATATGCAGTGATCTCGTGACATTTTGACGTTAGTTTTTTCACAGTCTTACATCCCTATCGTATCGGGAGTTTCAGCTTTTTTTCATGTAGCGTTTTAGTTATTATGAAAAACGATTGATGTTCATTTTTCTTACAATGATTACGTATGTTCTTAACGTCAGCTTCAACGTGCATATTCATGAAAACGTATCACCGTTAGTTTTCCTCACTGTTACCTCTCATATCCCGATGGCTAGGTACCAGCACTAGTTTATCTTAAAATCACATATACATTATAAGCGTCAATACATAAGGGGGTATTGACCTAGGGTCACTAAAGGATACTATTAATTGTCTTTATTTTCAAAGTGGTGATGGTGGTGGTACGATTACAGATTGATTGTATCATCCGTGATAACTCTTTTTCTAATCAACATATTCCAATAAAAAAACTACAAGTGGTGCGAGAAACAATGTCCCGTTAAATTGAGTAATTGGTTGTTAAAGAAATCCATATATAATACTAAAATGGTAACTTAGGGGGACACTTGTCACATTTCTAGACTCTCTAATTTTGTTTTTTCCGCCTATTTCTGCTCTTAAATAATTACCTAAATTAAGAAAGATTAAATAATTTTATTTTTTTTACATTACAAATAATTTTTAATAAATAAAGAAAGATGTCTTTTTATTAATGATTGTTTTCATATTTTTTCTCACTATAATTTGTCCGCTTATCTTTTCTATTAAATAATTATATTAATTAATAATAATATTATTTATTTTATTTATATTAAAAAAATTTAAAAAATTAAAAAAGATTTTTTATTAATGTTATATTTAGAGAAATAAAATTTATAACATAAGAACTTTTTTTAAAATATTAAACTTTTAAAAAATATAAAATATTTTAAATTTTAAATGTTTTAAAAGAAAAATTTTATAAATAAAAATAATTAAAATCTGGAGCTATATAAGAAAATTTTAAAAAATATATTTTAAAAACTGTATCTTTTGAAACAAAATATTAAAAAAAAAACAAAAACAGTTTAAAAATAAAACTTTAAAGAGTTGATATCATTATTTTATTACTTATAGTACTCACTCATACATAATTTTAATCATATTTTATTTTAAAATACCGTTTAATAATTAATAAATTTTTTATTTTATTTAATATTTTATTTTTTCAACCCGTGTAATACACGGGTTTACTAAAGCTAGTATATTTATACAAAGAGGAAGATAAAAGGCATGGTGGGAAATGACTTTAAAATTTTGTTTTGGACTGACACGTGGCTCTTAAATGAAACCTTATGTGACAAATCCCATGCTTTAATCAAGACACTAACGAAACTATAATGCAACAAATTTCCTACTCTATTCAAGCTAGAGACAAAAAGATGTTTGGTTGTGGAAGGATTCTCAGAGAGGGGGGCAAGTTTATTATGGCTGTGGGACTGGGGCAAAATTTCAGTTGACCAAGTAGAGACGCAACGGTGGAGGGGGTCTTCTACCCCGTTACAACAATGGGAAGTAGAGACAAAATGGTAAGTTATCAGTCAAATCTACGAGGCTTATACACACTAACCATGTTTTAATTCATCACCCTGTCATCGAATGGTGGTGCAAGACGGTTCAAATCAAGTTAACATCTTTGTAAGGGTTTTGTTAAATGGGTTGATAAGTTAAGAAGAGGTTTGAGAAGTGTTTTGAAATTATATTTTTATGTCTGCATCAAGAATATCACGCGTAGACGTTTTTTAATGAAACCTCTTTAGAAAAACAAAGTCTGTAGATACTAATATTTGCGCATAGTGTGCGTGACGCAGACATAAGAAGCTTCGCAGATGTTTTAAAAAAAAAAAAACACCACCTAGCCGGTGGGTGTTGCAATGTAACATCTTACTAGGATTGCAATTGTAATGTAACATCGTACAAAGGACCCATGTTGTTGGAAACATCACAAGTGCCACAAAGCTGCTGGATGCAACCGTCAACGTCGGTTGAAAATCCGAAGCAAGTTACTTATCAGCTCCCGCGTCAAACACGGCACCATGACACTCTCATCCGCCTTACAATATTCAACCACTTATCGTCTTTTGTTCCTACAACTTCACCACTCCACTGAGCGACTGAACTTATCATACTACCAACACCATGAACCAAAACGAAGAACACATGCTCGATCGCTTCAAAGCCCATCACAGGCTTCCAAAATTCGCAATTCCCCATCATTACGCCCTAACTCTCGAACCCAACCTCCAATCGTGCAGCTTCTCAGGCTCTGTAACTGTTGACGTATCTATCTTGGAATCCACTCGGTTCCTCGTCTTGAATTCAGCAGATCTCATGATTCATGAATCGTTTTTCAGAGACTCAAATAACCATGTAATCAGTTAGTTCTTTCCTTTGTTACATCTAAGAATTTCTATGTTGTGATTGGGAATGCTCACTAGGTGTTTGTGAAATTGCAGAAAGTGGTTCCCTATGAAGTGGTGGTGGACAACGATGTGGAGATGCTTGTGTTGGTTTTTAATGAGCCTCTCAGTGTAGGAGAAGGTGTTTTGGAGATTAATTTTACTGGACTTCTTAACGAACATATGAAGGGTTTCTATAAAGGGTATTCTATGTTCTTTTTTACTTAGAGCACTATTGACTTTTTTAATCTCTATCATAAAGGGTGCCTTAATACACAATACAAAAGTAATCAGGTTTCCGGCTATTATATATCACTTGTTTAATGAACATGTTGTGTTTGGTTGACCTGTTTAACTATATGGATCATGTTCGAGCTGACATGTTATGTGGTCTATTAACCTGTATATAATTAGAATATAAAAATATCTTGTAATGCCAACCAATTTACGACCCGTTTACCAACTTGTTACAATCCGTCTACCCGTATATGGCCCATTTAATCCATTTATAACTTGATTACAATCTACTTACAACCAGAAATCCCGTTCACAACCCGCAAACTATATACATGGGTAGTATTCGGGTTTTCATTTATTCGGCTTGAAAATAGAAACTCACCTACCTGAAACGAGTGATACGCCTACATTAAGATCTATATAAGTTATTGAGTGTCCATGGTGTTGTTATTTGATCATTTTTGGCAGGACTTATGTTGATGGTGGAGTGAGAAAAAGTATGGCAATGACTAATTTTGAACCTGCTGATGCACGTCGATGTTTTCCATGCTGGGATGAACCTGCACTTAAGGCATGTGATTTGTAAGATTCTTGTTTTCTACCCTCTAACTTGGTCTGAAACCCACAAAATAGCAATGTAAGTTACATAATAAGACAATGACAATGATAACTTTACAAAGGTACTAAAAAGAGTCAAAGGTTACTAACATTTGAATTTTACACTGTCCCATAAATGTTTCAGTTATGATTGCTAAATTCTACGTGAACAAAGTATCTTCATCAAATTTAGTATTAGAAACATAACATTTTGATACTCAAAATGCGTGCAGGCTACCTTCAAGATAACAGTTGGCAATGTACCATTAGAGCTGACAGCATTATCAAATATGCCTGTTTCTAAGGAAACAATCAATGGAGATTTCAAGACCGTGTGCTTTGAAGAATCCCCAATCATGTCAACTTATTTGGTGGCAGTCGTTGTTGGTCTGTTTGATTACATTGAAGAAACAACACCCGGTGGTAATGCCAATTTTTGTGAGATTTAATACAACTTTCTGTACCTCCAGGCTCTGGGTTCTGTTTATTAGCTTGCTTGAATTATTTATTTATTTCCTAATTGCAGGAATTAGGGTCCGTTCATACTGTCCTGTTGGTAAGAGCGAGAAGGGGAAGTTAGCATTAAGTATTTCAGTAAAGTCACTTGAACTTTATACTGAGTAAGTAACTTCATATATATAAATCGCGTGTGTGTTTTATCTTATACAAAAGTCGATTTTTTTTACTCCTTTTGTTGTAATTTGCCTAATCTTTTATCATTCATAGTTATTCAAAATTATGGATTTTTTCTAGGTATTTTTCGATGCCTTACACACTTCCGAAGCTAGATATGGTCGCTGTTCCTGATTTCCCTGCTGGGGCCATGGAAAACTATGGGTTGATCACATTTCGTGAAACTGAGTTGCTCCATGATGATTTGCATTCTGCAGCAGCCAACACAAAAAGAGTAAGCAAATATTTCTGAATGCTTGTTCAACCTATTGTCTTATTTTCTGTAAGCCACTGCAGTGGCCCCAAGAATTCTTAAGTTGAGCTTTATAGTACTGAACTTTCAAAGTTGAAGCATGCCAAAAAATGGATCAGGTTGGGAAAACCTTTTTTTCCTTATAAAGGATGTTTTTGTTTTTGTAAGTAACTTAGAGATTTTTGAATCAAAAGTACACGTCGGGCGACAATTCATAAGTAGATGGGTCACAATTTTCACCTATATTAGAAGATGATCTACCAGTTTAACATATAGTGTGTGTAGTACTCGTTTTCTAAGTAAAAACAGTGGTTCCATGAGTGTGGACTCAAGAATGCATCTGATCATCATCTGTTACCTTATTTTCATTCAGCTTTTAATAGTTGTGACACATGAAGTTGGACACCAATGGTTTGGGAACTTAGTAACAATGGAATGGTGGACTCATCTATGGCTCAATGAGGGTTTTGCAACATGGGTATGGCCTTTAATTACTTTTGTCATATTTTTCTCGTTCATATTGTAATTGGGAATCATTATCTTATATCTTGATATATGATAATCTAGGTAAGCTATTTAGCAACAGATATCTTATTTCCCGAATGGAGAATTTGGACACAGTTTCTTGAAGAGACCGCTGAAGGTCTCCATCTAGATTCAATGGAACAATCACACCCGGTTGAGGTAAATTTATCATCATCAGCATCATCAGTGTCTTCGGTTTTAGTATCTATTGATATTTTATGTCAATATATGTTCTATAAATAAATGTATTTTTTACAGGTGGAGGTACACAATGCTAGCTCAGTGATTGAAGTTTTTGATGCCATAAGCTACCAGAAGGGATCCTCTCTTATTCGTATGCTAAAGGAGTATCTTGGTGATGATATTTTCCAGGTTATTATCAATATCCAAAATTCCAAATTACCTTTTTAATTATAGGTGCTGCTAGATCCTTATGTGTTTCTGATCCAGCTAATTGTTTGTTGAACCTAGAAATCAATGAGTTCCTACATGAAGAAATATGCCTACAAAAATGCAAAAACAGAAGATTTGTGGAGCGTTCTTTCTGAAGAATCCGGTGTTGAAGTGAACAAACTTATGGACATATGGACAAAGCAAACCGGTTATCCAGTTATATATGTTAAACTGGAAGATTACACTTTGCAATTTGAGCAGGTTAATCTATTTTTATACTTCATAATTCAATAGGTCAAAATATTAAATTCTTTTATTAAAACAATAACATAGCTTTGTACTTTGCAGACTCGGTTTATGTCATTGGGATGGCAAGGTGAAGGCCAATGGATTGTCCCAATAACAGTATCAGTGGGCTCCTACAGTAACTACAAAAAATTTTTGTTAGAAACAAAAGTTGGAAATTTGGATATATCAGAGTTTCATCCTTCTTATTGCTCAAGTTCACAGCCAAATGACAAGAAAAATCAAAAACTTTCTGAAAAACCATGGGTCAAAGTCAATGTTGGGCATACAGGATTTTATAGGGTGAAGTATGATAGTGTACTCACAGCTAGATTAATGAAAGCCATAGAAGACAAATGCTTGTCACCAGAAGATAAATTTGGTATGCATGTGTTCAAAATTACATGTCCAGATAGAAAAATGGGTGGATTGGGTAACATATCAGAATGGTTTGAACCAAAAAATCTACCTTTCTATAAACAAATAATGTGTCAACTATGATTACAAAGCTATAGTATTTGTTATCTCAAAAAACAACTCAAGCACTTTCAATTAGAAGCTGGTCAAGTCCCTCAATGTTTTTCGTGATTGATTTAGTCCTTAAAGTTTGTCTCGTTCAGAAGTATGTATTACACTGGTGAAAATCTAGTCAGGGACTAAACATCTTCAAAAGTGAAAGTATGTAGGGAGTTTTCAAAGAAGTTCAGGGATATGTATTTTTTTTTCAAATAATAAAATAAAAACAGATTAAAGAATGCCACTTTAGCAAAATTTTACTTATGCAAATCGGTTGTAGGTAATAAATATACGTGAAGAACTGAATTCATCATGAAAAGTGTTGACAGACTTAACTACTTTTTCAGTGAAAGTGCGTGGTTTTTTTCCCCCAAAGGCAATGCTTGTTTTAGTAAAGTCTAGTTTTCTGAATAAAATGATTTAGGAGTTTTTATGCATCAAACTACATCTTGGATGACTTGTGAATTGTTATCCATACAAATCATCGTTTTCTTAGCTACTTTTTTTTAGTTCTACACAGTTGACCCGTTAGAGAGAAAATAACCCGACTCGACAAAATGGTTGTTTCTAGTACATACATGTATGTGGCATTGCTTGAAACTCCAAAATTAAAAAATTACTTGTTTGATCTTTGTTTACAATGATTTTAATATGCACTGTAGCTGAAAGTATTATGTTTACAGGCATATTGGATGATACATATGCTCTTTGTGAGGCTGGTGAAGAGTCAATATTATCTCTTCTTTCCTTGATGAATCTATACCGAGAGGAACTTGATTACATTGTGTTATCAAGACTTATCAATGTATTAATCTTGTGATTTTTCTAACTTTGCTGGTGATGAACTGGTGGCTCTGACCTTTTTATTTCACTGCTAATGTGGCAGGCTTGCTATAATGCTGCAAAGATATTAAAAGATGCTATTTATGATCCATGGAATCATCTTAACCAGTTCTTTATTGATCTCATTGTATCATCTGCGGAGTAAGCTTGCCTGCTATATTCTCCACGCACACACACACATATAATCGGTATCAAATAAGATCTCATGAGGGTGGTCACGATATGCAACATGATGGCATCACGGATGTTCCACGAAACGAAAAAATAAGAAAATTCAAAAAATAGTTTTTTTCCACTAATGGTGCTGTCCATTTTTACAAGTGACATCACAACCTTGTTTACAACCCATTTTACTGGGTATTAGGGTTATGAAAAGAGAAGCATAGAAGGTCAAATTTCCCATTTAGAAATCAAATTTGTGCTTAAACTCTAGAGTTCTTTGTAAACAACTTTTCAGGAAATTAGAACTGGAACCTGTACATGAAGAAAGCCATTTAAATACAATGTTGAGGGAAGAAGTTTTTAAGGCCTTGGCCACTTTTGGCCATAAAGAAACTCATGAAGAATTGAAGAACCGATTTCATATTTATATAAATGATAGAAATACGTCCGTCTTTCCAGTTGATATCAGAAAGGTACACATTAATTAATAACCGTCTTTTAACAATTTAAGTACTAACTTCTAAAAGCTTTTCATTTCCTTCAGGCTGCTTACATTTCTATAATGAGAACTTCAAGTGCTACTGACAGAAGTGGGTTTGATTTCCTACTAAAGCTATACAGAGAAGCGGACGCAGTTCAAGAGAAAGCAAGAATTCTGAGTAAGCATTGATTAGCAGAAGTGGGAAGGACAAGCGGGTTGGTAATAGGTCATAACGAGTAACTTTTTTATCAGTTGAAACGGGCTGGCCAAACTTTCTGTCCGAACCCTTTTATTTACATAACAAGTGCTAAATTCAATTGAAACTGAGCTTGGAGACACTTCGGGTGACTTCGATCCGTTTGAACCATTTGACTTGTTTTCTTTTAAGCTATATTTTATTTCACATGTCTCACATGTTAGAGATGAGACATAGCCTGAATTTGACCCATTCACAAGTAAATGAGTTGAAATTGCCACCTCTAGCATTTGTAGCTTCAGATAAAAAAATTGATTTTGTTTGCATTTGGTTTTCTTTATACTAGATTTTTTGCTGCTGATCTATGGTATTTGCCTTGCATCAGGTTATATAGCTTCTTCTCCAGACCCAGAATTAGTCAGAGAGGCCTTAAACCTCATGTTAACTGATGAGGCATTTTTCTCAATTACTAATTTGAACATCATGCTTAAGTCAGCTAAATCATTCCATAATTCTGTTTAATCTCTACCCTCTCAGATTCGAGAACAAGACACGGTATATGTAACTGCACGGATAAGCTTAGAAGGCCGTGAAACAGCATGGGTGTGGCTAAAGGTGGGACTAAAGTCATACAGTAATTTCAAAGTATTTCTAATAATTGTATTCTGTAATTAGTGTCAAAACCTTAATGGCTAACATATTGGAAAGGATCGTTTCTATATGATCACAGTTCCTGCTTCCATTTTTCAGTTTTTGATTTATGCTAAACAGTAAATAAATTATTTCTGATCATTGTATTCTCTTTCTAGGAGAACTGGGATGTGATCGTTAAGCGGTGGGGTCAAGGGATGGTGTTTCATCGTTTCATTAGAGATATAGTGACACCGGTAAGTAATCTTAAACTTCAAACTGAAATATTAAAGGTTGCAATTTTGACCCATTTGATCTGAAACGGGTAAAATAGGCTGGCTAAAGTCTATTGGAATGTATTCGTATCGCATACAAGCTCCTAAATCGCATTACTGATAGGTAGATCCGGCAATCTTGACCCAAACGAGTAAATTTGGGTTGATATGGGTTCAAAATATAAAATAATGGGTTGGGTTGGGTTGAACTATATTTTCAAATGGGTCAAGATGGGCAACTTCAAAAGTTAGAAAAAAAGATCAATAGGTCAAGATGGGTGATAAAGAATATGAAACGGGTCAGGATGGGTTATTAGGTATTTTGATCTTCTCCACATCTTTCCAACTTCTCAATTTCATTTCAATGATTAATTTTCGTTTGGGTGTGATTTACGTTTTACGTTGTTGATTATCATGTTTCTCATTATACCGCCGACGCCCCCGCACGCCGCCCACGGCCGATTCCGGCCGCCGACGCCCCCGACCGCAGACTACCGCCTGTCGCCAACCCCGACACATGACTGTCAACCACCGCTACCGAACCGCGTCGGTTTAGACGCGCTCGACGGAGACTGCCGGTTCTCGACGATGGGCGTGATCGGTTAATGGTGGCAGAAACGGGCGCAGTTGGCGGTCGCGGTCGATTGTCGACGGTGACGATGGCGGTGGTCGGTGGTATGTAGCGACGATGATCAATGGTAATGGAGGTTGTGTCGGTTTGTAATGGGTGATAAAGTGGTCGAAATGAAAATATATATTTTTTTTGTAATAGCATTGACCCATCTTGACCCGAACCCATTCTGACCCATACCCATTCTAACTTTTTTTTCTATTTACCCATCCTAACCCATACCCATCTTGACCCAAACCAATCTTGACCCGGCGATCAACCCAATCCAACCCATACACTTTGCCACCTCTACTGATAGGCTTTGATTGCTATTGTGAATATATTGTTTTTGTAATCACATTTAACGCATCAAATTTTTATTAAAAATTTTGAAAAGACAAACAAAAGAGTCTTGTTGTCGGGTCACCCATCCTTACCTGGTTTGACCCATTAGCCCACCTGTCCATATCTAAATGAAATATGCATCTGATGAAATTGTTGAAAAACATTTCAGTTTAGCAGCCATGAGATGGCAGAAGAGGTGGAAGAGTTTTTTAGCAGCAGAGTGACTCCTTCATTTGTCAGGATCTTGAAACAAAGTGTAGAACAAATCCGAATCAAAGCCAGATGGATCAAAAAAATTAGGCAGGAGGAATCCCTCATACCAAAGTTGACCAGAGGCTTGACCAAAACTCCAATGGAAACATAGCAACAAGACCAAAACCATTACAACCACTGGATCCTTTATCCTTATCATGGTTTGCATCACCTTAAGGGTATGCTATGGACTATGGTCAATCATTTAGCAAACCCATAATGTAAAGCTGTTCCTTAAACATGCAAGTTTACCAATTTAGTGGCATATATTTGTTATTGCATGTTGTTTTGATATACAGTTTCTCATGGAGACAAACATCTAAAAACATAAACAATATTTGTATATGCAAGTATCATGTACTTATTTTGTATCGATAAAAGCCTCATCTTAACAATAAGGCATCACTTAAAAGCTAGACACACATGTATATCAGTACATGGCGTGTATGTGTATAATTTATATAAATGAGAATATTGTCATCCTTTTGTTTTCAAAGTTTTAAAATATTATTATATTTATGTAAATTATATTTTAACAATATTTTTAGTTATGCTTGTAAAAGAGTCCCCAATAAATATTTATCATCTAGTGTTCTACTAGAATCATCAAGACATACATGTATATCAGCTTTTAGAGTGTTTAATACTTATCCTTACCACACTCTATCTAAATGGGCATGCTAGCCTGGTGTGCACCCCCCCCCTCCTGTCTTTTGCTATCATTTTTACGTTACGAAATTTTACGCTCCTGTTATATTATCAAAATAAATTTTAATGGTAAGTATGAAAAAAATGCTTCCCACCGCGTAGCACGAGTAGCAACCCTAGTTTAATACATAACAAACTCTAATCAAATTTATTGAAAAGATAAAAAGAAGAGAACATAATGTGTTTGGCTTTTTTACTATCCTTTACTTAAAATTGATTTTGTATTTAACATTGGTTATTTAACTAATAAAAACACTTATTTAATTGTACTAATCCTCTCATTCTCAAAACAGCTAAAGAACATCACTCCAAGGTCAAAACCTCACATGCGTTGTAGTTTCTATCAGGCATGACTTCATTATTGTCATCATACACACCCACGTCACAACGACTAATAGAAACACAGTATAAAAAGCTTCTAGAGAAGTTTAAATAAAATAAAAGGCCAGGTATTATTAGACCTGTAAAACGCACCATCTTAATTCTTACGTATATGACGACCAATTCAAATATTATAAACAAATAAAATAACTAGAAACGAAACGACCCATCAAATATTACCTGGGCCTGACCCTGGCCCAGGCCCAAGTTTCGACATTCTCTCAAGCTTCAACCCGGCCCTGAACCTCGAAATGAAGCTATCAGCTTTAGTATCCACATCGGGGAACACCGCCATCGCCGTCGCCGTCGCCGTCGCCGGAGCATCAACGTCAGACGACGGCGACCGTGCCTCATCGCCGTCGGGAGACACACTTGTGGAGCTAAGTGCACTCTGCAACCTAACGAAGTCACCTTCCACCGCGAACTTCCAATCCGGCATCTTGAACGGCGGCAGCGGCGGCGGCGGTGGAATTCGCTTCATCGGAGACTCTCCGCCGCTTGAGCTGTCATCGATGCCACTGAAACCATTCGTCATCAAGAATGCCCCAGGCTTATGCGTAACGAACGGAGCTACTCGTGTTACAGTAGCCCGTGGTGGATAGACTGCAGTACGCGGCGGCGGCGGTGGCGGTGGCGGTGGCGCTGGCGCTGGCGGTGGGATTGATATGAATTTCTTACGATTTTCCTTTTTATTTGGGAATAAGTTGTGGCGGACTACCGGAGGAGGTGGTGGCGGTGGTGGTGCCGGCGGCAGAAATTTAACCACCGGCGGTTGTGGATGGTGTAACAGAGCACCTAAATTGTCAACACTCCGGTCCCTCTGTCGCTTTTTCTTCTTCTTTTGGTGGAAAGATGTGATAAAGTCTTTTTTTGGGTTGCCGTCGTTTCTTTTCCGTTCAGTCGACGGCGAAAACGGAGCCGGCGATGTTGGCTCCGGCGACAGTATTCTTCTCTGTTCAGAGCTTCTAGCTCTTCTCTTTTCTGTATTACTTCTTTTCTTTTCTTCTCTTCCGCCCTTTTGCTCCGATGACTCTGTTTCCGGTGATTGTATCAATTTACCCTTGCCGGTGCCGGAGCCGGAGACTCTGTTTCTTTCTCCGTCGTCTACTGCAACATTACGATGCACTCTGTTCTTCTTCTGTTTAACCGTATTAGGTGTCTGCGGCGGCGGAGTATATAAATTAGGGTCGTTGACATCCTGATTACGGGAATTGTATTCTCTCCGGCTGCGTTGCCTCATAGAGTTCCGATTGGACTCCAAAACTCGGTAGTAGTTTAAATGTGTGTCATCTGAAAACCGCCAAGGATCGTCGGCACGGTGGTTCCACGGCGGAGATAGTTCCCGGAGATCAGGATAAGAGATGCTAGTCTTTTGCCTTGTTAACCCAATTGCAGAATTCATCAACTGATCTTGGAGATCATACATGATCGGATTGATCGGAGCTCCAGATGACAATTCCGACTCACTCCGATCAAACCCATTATCAAAATTCAGTTTCGATTCATCATCACTAACGTTTCTACTAAGAAACCCGAACACCAAAGCTATCACAACCAGTACTAAATTGATGGAATCCCAGCTTCTTTTCACTAAATTTGGTCTGAAAACGTTGGATGATCGATCAATAAGAGATGGGATGATGAAGACCATGGCAATGAGTGCAAATAGTAGCAGGAAGATGATCAACACAAAGGAGTTGAAGAAAAGAGATGAGAGACGGCGGCGGTAGCGTTGAATACGGCTGAGGTTGGTGGTGGTTTGTATCCAAAAGGGTGATTTTGGCGTCAGCAGCTCGTCACCGTCGTCTTCCTCCATGAAGTTCGGTGGGGAGAGAGAAACAGAGGTTTGTGGTTTTACTTTAAAGTATTTTAGTTGGTAGGGAGGAGGAGTGTATATATATATATAATATATATATATATATATATATATATATATATATATATATAATGTATGTAAGTGTTTGGTAATCCTAATGTGCTTTGTTTTGTTTGTTGCATGCTTGTGTTGGTACTCTTCATGTTTCGCTTAATAATATTATGATGATGTCTCAACAATTAATAGTTCATCGTACATTACCTCGACCTAATCGGCTAGTATGAATGAACTTATGTTAAGTTCTTTTAAACAAAAGGTTATGAAACATTATTAAGATTAGATAAATAACTTGTGGTTTTAGATTACTTTCAGCTAGTTGTTTGTTTGTATAAACTTCATGGTTGAGTAAAATATAATGGCGATTCGCTATTTAACTCATTAGGATAATGTACTACAAGAGACACAAACCCAAATATGACTATCAAATTCAAGTGTTGACACACGCATTACCTATCAACACAAATTTTTTATTCGTGTACTATCATGATAAAAATACACATTTATAGAATAAAACAACAAAATTCATATATTACAGTTAAAGTGTAAAACATAACCCTTATTTTTATTTTAACCGTAACATGCGACGTCAAATATCAAATGGTTAGGTTATGACATATTATCCTTTCCAAAAAATGTATAATAAGAATATGTCAAACTGTAAAGTGTAAACCAATTATATATTTATATCACCCACTTGTTAGTTTTTTTATAACAGATAATTGGATCGCTGACGGGACACTAGCCTATTACATCATCTTTATTATTCAAGTACGAAACTTTTTGACACTAGGCTGGCATGTCCGCGGAGGGAAGCTCGTACATCAATACATCCCCATCATTTCCGAACCTGACTGGTTAGCTAAACATGCTTCACAACACAACATCGATTTTAATTTTGATTCCGATACGGTTGAAGGTGGTGGTGGGTGTCTAACTAATGGATAAGGAATACTTTGTAAATAAAATAGGACGGGCGTATTACAACAACAATAATAAGAATTATTATTATTATTATTTGTACATAAAAAAGCGTGGGCGGTTTTATGACAATTAAGGTTTGTGCATAAAAAAAGCGCACAACATGGCATGTCTTAAGGAATGACAGCTTCATTTCCTCGCATTTTGCTCATCTACACGTCTCCACCTCAATGTATACCACATAATCATCCTGCTTTTATGTTTCCATAAAATAATAATACATGAACTTGTTAGAAATGATTGCATATTTTCCATAAACTGACTTCTACTTGCTTGATAAAGAAATAAATCAATTTTGCTAGTATTTATTAACATGTTAGATGAATCAAAGTATACGTCTAGATTTATGTAGTATCCTATAACATTTTATTGAATAGAATTGTTAACAATAAATGCGAACAAACTCATCTATTATGTACGCGTGGTGCTTAGAGCTTAGAACAACAAAGTCTAGCTTAAGCGGAGACTCTTATTGTCAAGGGAATGAGTAGTAAAGGAAGACCAAACTGATTTGAAAAGAAAGGATTAGGATTCGAACTATTGATTTGAAAAGAAATGATTAGATTAGCTCAGCCTATATTTCAAAGCATAACTAATATTTTTAATTTGTTAGACACAACTTTACATTGAAATTTAAAGACAACGCCTGACGAGAAACAATATTAAAAATAATCCAAGTAATGTTGTATCTTGTTTAGAGCTTAGAATAGCAAATTCATGATTAGCACCTTACGACTATTTACAGACAGGACATATTTCATGTAGTAATAATTATCGCATTCGCATCATGATACGTTATTTTAATATTTAACAAATATCTTAGTTGGTAAGACTTTAATCACATATTCACATACCGACAAATATTAGGTGACACTAATGGTTTTTTCATTGAATTTCAACTCAAAGCTGTATTGAATTATCATCCCAAACAAGATTAAACATTCACAATATAATCAATACAAGATAAAATAAATTATACACTCAACTATTAATAATCAATACAAGATATTACGGAGTTGATATGTTCAACGGTTTTCGACATCATTTGATGTTATAATCTCTTAAGTTCATTTATAGAAAGTCGTTTAACAAACATTTCACACTTTTGTAAAGTTTGCTGATTTGCTCAAGTATCCAAGAAGTGTATTGATAAAAACTTGAAAATATAATGATAATGGGTAAGGGCTTTCATAAAGTTGGATACATGTATCTATCAAACATACACGTTTTTATGAAACTTCCATGCCATCACTTGCTTTTGTCCCAAGCAAACAAAATGGTCATAAAAAGTTTGTTTAGTGGTAAAAGCTAACAAGATCAAGATTAGGACAATAGGATGCACAATTTGGCAAATCCTAACAACAAATCCTTTTATACTCGTGTTTCTTATTAAGATTTAAACTCCCAGATCAAAAGGCAGATACTAGCATTGGGCCGGGCTCGAATGCAATCCTCAGATACGGGCCTAATCAATCCTAACATTTGATGGGCCTAAACAACATTCATTATTCATTCTGCAAAGATGAATAAATGATGGTTTTTGAACAACTAAATAACACCAGACGGTTATATATGGCTCACCTCTTTGCCTTTTCAGCTACAGAACAAGTTATATGAAAAACAACATTAACTTCGACAAAAGCCGAAGAACAACAGTATATATTAGTGAGATAGTAAGCAGTCTCTACAAACTATATATATTATAACAGTATTCTCATTACCACATTCAAAGCCCATATAAAAAATGAATGGACTAACGATGAGAAAACCAAAAGATTCACTTGTGTTCTATAAAAGCTATCATAATAAAACACCAACCAGCCAACAAAATCAAGATTTTGTTTTGAACCTTCTTTGAGCTTTAAGATCCACCACAATCACTGATATATTGTCATTGCTCCCTTTCTGTAAAGCCAACATTGAAAGGTAATCTGCTGCTGCTTGCGCTGCAGGATCAACCCCGTTAACCTCTCGTTCGACTACATTCCCCCCATTTTTCTTATGCCAGATTAGGATCCGTTTTCTTGCAATCTCACATGCTTCTTCGTTTGACATTACATCCCATAACCCGTCACTTGCTAATATAAGGCATTCATCTTCTCGGGCTCGGGCTGTGAATGTAACTTCTGGATCAGGTATTATTGAAGGTTTCAAATACCTATCACCTGGGAAACACATCAAACGAAAAACAACAAGCTGCTTAATATGTCCAACACTGAATCCTAAAATGAAAATTATAAGAAAAATAAAGTTCTCATGATGACCGACCATATTGACAAATATGAAGATACTGTAAGCGGAAACTCAACTCATTTGAATTATGTTTTATCTTTAAGCATTCAAAAGGATAAAAAGAGAAGGTTGGCCAAAAACAAACAATTTAATGGATCAAACAGGTTTTATGTCACTTAAAATGTATATTCAATGCATACACCTCCTAAATCATCTCTTGAACTAATAAAGTTTTGGTACTCATATTTTACAAACCAATTACTCATTAAAAAAATGGGACAAAGTGTTTTCAGGTCACATCAACCCAATCCGATCCGGTACAACCCATCAAAATTACTCGTTCTACCACATATGGAAACATAGGACTCACCGATGGATCTTGACATTGCAAGCACACCAAAAACACGATGTCCTTGCCACTGTATAACCTTGCCCCCTGCTGCCTCAATTCTTGCAAACTCATCTTCTCTGTTTGGCTAAATAATTTGGCATTCAAGCAACAAGTCAGATCTTTTGAAAAGAGTTAAAAAAACATCATGTTAACATTCAAAAATGGAAGAACAAAATATGTTTACTTTATGATCATTTGATAAAGCTATGGCTTCTTTGCCACGATAAAGCACAGCTCGAGAATCGCCACAATTTGCAACTATAATATGTGATGAGCCGATTAATGCCACCACAGCAGTGGATCCCACGGTTTCAGGGGCCACTGGTTCAGAAGTTGAGGTCCCACTGACCTCATTGTCTACTTTCTGAAAGCAATTAGTGAAGACTTTCTCCCAACTGATTTGTACACTGTCGTTGACAGTCCCTTTCACCAAATCTTGTTTCATGAATTTTAATTCCTCTTGTAAAGCGATATGGACACGATCCCGACAATAATTAGCGACCTAAATTAAAAATAATTAAAATTCAGTTTCGATGAATCAGCAAACACAATACTTGGAAGTACAGTTTCAACCCATTAACTTATGAATGGGTAGAATCAAAATAGCAGATTATGCATTATTCTACGGGGTAAAAACAATAAAACTAGCTTCAAAATGGTCAAATGGGTTAAACGAGTGCTAAAGGGTATTCGTAACGCATAAAGAATTTTATATCATTATTAAAGTAATACGATTTTTGTAATCGTATTAATTTTATACAAACATAGAACTTTTGGCTTAATCCAACCCGATCCAGCTAGCTTTGACCATTCAATATATTACCCACTTTAGCCTGAACCACCCGATCTAACCCAACCTACCCACACAACCCATGTTCTGCTGGTTCACGCCCCAAATACGCATATAAACACACGTACAAAAGGCTTTTTTTACTGCTTTAACTCACATACTTTCATAGTTTCATTCATTTACTCAACATAGATATATATAAAAAAGAATATAACTAACTCCTAACTTGCTACTAGAAGACTCTACTAGCCATGATCTAGGCACACTACTTGCTAACTACCCACTACACTAACCAACTTGATGACTCATCTGCTCCATGACCCGTTCTTTAACCCGCTTTGATTCACCAATGACCTGACTAGAATTCACGGACTTGACCCATCAAGATTAACCCTACGTTTGCCTAGTCTAACATGAAGCATCAACGATGAATCTAAAGGGTGTTTTGATGTGTGTTCAGTGCGAGGTTGTAATAAGTATTAAATATGCGGTAAAAATGAATTATGATCCAAATTTTCTGATTAGTAAAGGTCTAAATAATGAAGTTCAGGAAACATGTAAGGAGTAATTGTGACAATATCAATGATTAAAAAGAGGTTTCAAGAAATACCTGAGATCCACCATGTCCATCATAAACACCAAAGAAATGAGCAGTTAAATCACTTAAATTAGGATTCACCGTATGATCCATGACAAACATCTTAATTGGTATTTTCATGAACTGGGGAACAGCAATAACAGCATCTTCCATTTCTGGCCTTTTACCACAAACCGAATTGGATCCCCAGAGTGGTAAATACTCCAACTCAAAAACACTTTTCACAACCTTACTACGTTTCTTATCAGCAATCGCCATAATAGATGCATCAGCAATCGCCATTACAGATGCTTTTAAAGTATGCTCATTTGTTGTAGCTTCCAAACTAATCACTTTTGCAACTATTTGACCATTATCTATACCCTCAATAGCCATTACTGACGCTTTTAAACTACCCGAATTCGCATTCATGGCTAACAACTCACTGTTGATTTCAATCGGCACATCCCCCACCGACATAGTTTCATCAGCATCACTTTCTTGAATCATAATTTCATCATCAGCAATTCCCTTTCCAGTCAACCCATTGCAATTTCCATGGAGAACAGCGGTTTCGGTAAACAGATTCATTTGAGTGAAATCCACATGATTTTGTCGAGAAGCGTTTTCAGATATTGGATTGGTTAAACTAAATGTAACCGAAACTGTAGGTGGCATCTCTTCCATCTAACCCCTTATTACTTTCAAATATCTCTAATCACATCAACATAACCCCCAAATTCTACATGAATCCCTTATTCTTGATCACAAATTTTAACCATCAAGAACACCTACAGCCTAAATCCCCTTTTGTAATTGAGACCAAATTCGACTATTTGAGAGAATAATAATAAGAAACTGATGGGTACCCGAATATTTTCAACAGATCCGACGCGACAACTACTGGATCTGATGATCCATTCAGATGAATTACAACAAAACAAGAAATTAGGGTTCCTTAGAACCTAATAAAGAACACAAAATTCTTCAAACAAAAACAAAAATCGAACCCTAGTTCTCAAGAAACATCAAGAACAATACAAAAACCAAACCCACAACGAATTACGAATTAAACCCTAAAAAAGTGAAGACTTTTTCAATTTTTCGACGAATGATATCTGGGTTCCATGGATCTGAGGCAAACCCTCTCAATCTCTCAAGATAATTTGGGCTTTCTTCTCATCACACCATGTAATAAACTGATAATAATAACATGAATTTCAGATCAAAACACCAAATCTTGAGTTCTAATCTTCGTTTTCAACTGAAAAATTCAGATTAAAACAATCTCAAAACTGCTTACCGATCAGTGAATTGTTAACAAGAAATCCTTGAGTTCTTGATCTTCCTTTATGAGTTAGCAAAGGCAGTGTTTCGTGCAAGATTTTCTTGATAGAGGAAATGTGAATGTGTGTGTGTTGGTGTGTGAGAGAAATAGAGAGAGATTTCCTCGGGAATGCTTTTACTGCTTAAATGACACGTATAGATGCATTTATCAACATGATTCAATGCATTTTCTCTGTCTTGATAAAATATTGGTTTTATGTTGGATTTACTTTCAGAAGATTTGTTAAAACGCCACCAAAGTTATGAGTTTGTAACAATTTCTACCCTAAAGTTTTATGAAAATACAGACACCCCCATTACTCGAAGACATACGGTATACCCACATGGGCTCTCATGAGTCGACCTAAAACAAATATGTAGGTGTCCTCTGTTGGTGGGCCCTCTTTCAGGAAACCAAACCGATTACTCACAAGTCACAAGTGGGTTTACAAAAACCTTTGTTCCTGATTTTGTATTTGTCTACTTGATATGTTAGGTTTTATGTGATGTTCAATAAAATTGGAATAAATTTATCTATAAGTCTATATATACTTCACACAAAAAAAACTAGACATCTTCAATATAATGAATTTACCGGTTTAAACCTACCGTAATATATCATATTGGGTGCATCTTAGATCGTGCCACATATGATTTTGTATTTGATATTATTAGATAGGTTTTATGTTATGTTTCATATGTATTTTCACCTTAAAATATATGTTTTATGGCTTTGATTATTCGTACGTTTCACATACATGCATACGCATATAAATTAGAGTTCTATAGAAAACATTATATATTACAAAAACAAAATGAATCATTAGTTCTTTCATTCTTTAAAAGTTTTTAACATAAGAGAGTGATAAAAATGCAACATTTGTTTATCTCTTTAACATAGAATGTATATAAACAAATTTTATTTATATTTATAGCATACACATGCGTAAGTCAAGTGTGAGTTTTATTAATTTATTATCCACACATATATCACACGTGTGCAGGTGAATAGTTAAAATTAGTTTAAAAAATATATAAAAATAGTTTAATGAGGTTTTATGTACATAAATATACGTACGTATATGATGTGTAAAAGTTTAAAAAGTATGAACTGTTGATAAAATTTAAACGACTTAAATGTTTTATTTCTTTTCTCATAATAATATAGTATTTTGTAATGTGTTCTAGTAGGTTCTATAATGAACCTCACCCAACATAAGTGTACAGTTTTGTTTAAAATTTGGTACCATTGTTTCTCACGTATACTTTAACACGACCTTAAGATAAGAAAGATTAATATTTAATTGTTTTATTAGTGTTCAAATTGAATTGAAGATAGAGAGGGGGGGGGGGGGGGGTCCTGATCTATTGGTTGTTCGACTTATTAGTTAACTTTATATTTTATTTATTTTAATAATCATGCTTAGCTCAACGTGTCATGAAATAGAAAGCAACGAATTTATAATATTATTAAAAAGTTATTTTAATTTTATTCTTATATTAGTCTCTAGCTTAGTTTGCCATAATTTTCGTGGTAGGACTTCCTTAATGATCACCCTTAGTCAAAGTTTGATTACGTCGTTGAGTGTGTTGTCACAATCTCTGGATTTATTAACATATTATCGATTATTTTATGAAACAACTAGGTTATTAGCTCGTGTATGATACGGTTTAAAAGTTATAAATATATAATTTAAATATGTAAACAAAAATATTTAAATTTTTTCATTTTTATTTTAAATCGATTATATAAAAATAAGGATTTGTGATCTTAAGGGTTAAATAAGGTTTGAGATGATTGATATCATAGATTCAAAATCCCAATAAATTGTTGGTATGATTGAGGTAGTTAAAAAAATAAAAACTTCATACTTGTCGTTCAAAAAAATATTAAAATAAAATAAAAAACTTCAAGTAAGAAATATAGCATGATTTGTGGAAATTTTGTTAAAGAATGTTTAGGCGGGAAAGTTTTTGTGAGCTGAGATCTGGTGATTACATATGTCACAACATGTAATCATTTATTAGTATAAATTGAAGATAGTTTGGATTTTAGTAATTTTCTCTTAAACATGAAAATATATTATAAGAGGCTAGCAAGAAGCTAAAACCCCAAACAAATACAATATATATATATATATATATATATATATATATATATATATATATATATATATATATATATAAACAATACAAAACAAAAGAAGCTACCATTAAATACAAAAATTTATACTGTCTAATAAAATAAAGTTTCTTCCCTCCAATTGAAAATGTTAACTTTATAGTTTATAAGGAACCCAACTACACCATGGAAACGTATAACGTCTTTGTTGGATAATAGTAGTTATTAGTATTTTCTTATGTTTTGATAAGGGAATAATTCATGAAAAGATTTAATAATTCGTTTATTTTTACTAAGATAACTTTTACAGCAAAAATAACATAAAACTGTATAAGAGACTTAGCTATCTAATTTTTATATATAGCAATTCTTAGCAAAACATGTCAAACATGAACAACGGGTGGGCATAGTCACCTACCATAGGCGAAGGCAAAGGTTTGTGATGAGTAAACAATATGCAGATCATGTATTCTACGTACACGGTATACATACAAAATCATGAATCAAAGTTAATTGTACACGTCGATGTAAAAGTACGAGTCAAAGTTAAACATCTCACAACTTCTCATGATGAAAATAGTTATTGACGAATATAGATGACTAGATACCGTATTGTACGCACGTACATATGCAGAAATTGCATTCCTGAAGATTTATTCATCAAATATAAGTTAACGTGCGTGTTTTTTTAAAAATTGATCTTTAATTGGCTCGTTGATAAGAGCTTTATTTTCCAAACAACTAACTAATAACGATACGGAAGCGATCAAATAGTTCAAAATACTAATGATAATCAATGAAGATAAGTCGAACCAAAGGTCAAAGGTCCCAAGAACAATGTTTTAACACTCAAATTTAATAAAAAATTTTAAATAAACGAAAACAAACCCTAATATTATTTGATAATATTATTTAATAATTTTGGTTAGTGAATCAAGGACTTAAAGATAAATGATAAACTCAAAAAAGATAAACATCCTAACACCCTAAAATTAAAAATAAACTAAATAGATATAAAGATTCAAATCAAAAAGATGAATATTATTTAAACTTTTAAACAATCTTCAAGAAACGGGATCAACTCCTTGATTTACTAACCTTATTTGCCTATATATGAAAAATGAAGTGTGATGAACAGTAGGAAGTACAACCGTTTATGCACTAGGTTCGAGCTGTCATTGCGTACGAGTGCTTGATGCGTGGGGTACAATCATTTGATGCAGCCACCTAACTCATTGCCTTTTATCAGTGTCTTTCACAGTTTAGAGAGAGAGTAGATGTGGACGACGACCTGGGTATCGGTCGTCGTCGGTCGTCGTCGTCATCGGAGATTATATCCCTTACGACCGGCTACTGCCCCTCTATATCACCAGTTGATGAGGTTATGGTTTGATTTGGGTGTTTCACGCTATTCTAGAGAGACAAAGAGAGACTTGGTGTGACTACCGATTTAGGAGTCAGCCTTGTTGCCGCTCGCCGACGTCACCGATGGTGGCTAGGCGACGAGGTGTGTCGAATCTAAATCCAAATTTTTTTAAGTCCCTGTAACACCTGTCCACACTGCTCGCCGATTTGGCTCGATTTGGGTTTTTTCATGCTACTCTTAAGAGCCACAACCGTCGTCGTCGTCACACGGCACAGCGAAGGCGCTCTAGCCGTGGAGACGGTCCCTGTCGTCACCATCCACGTCGTGTAAAACCCTGTAACATCCACCATAGATCAATGCCAGTCTCCTTCGGCTATACCGTTCATGGCTTGGCTCTCCATCGGTTGTGGTGGCGAGTGTGGTGGTGTAGTTATCTTCGCCACCGCTCTGCTTGGTTTACTCGAATCTGAATCCAAATCCTATCACTAATGGGTTGGCTACAATTCTAAATGTCCATACGTTCTCCATCCGCAACCACTCTCCAAAACCATAATGCAAGCCTACTTTATTTCGTTTTTCAAGCCAGGAGTGTAACTATGGGTAAGCATCATCCATCTTATCTCCATCTCAACAATTCCACTTCTTCCCTCTTATCTCCATCTCAACAATTCCACTTCTTCTATTTAGTGATAGCCTAAATTTTTTTGTGAAATCGCACTCGTGTTTTAGTCGTGCGGTTTAGTTTATTGAAATGGTGTGTGATTTGTGGTGATGTTACAAAGATTTATACGTATGTGTCAGAGCTATGGAGGAAAAAGCAGTCGGATGTGATGAGGTTCATATAGAGGGTGATGTGCGGGGAGTACTATTAGCTTCTTTCTACTTTTCATGTTATTCACTCGACCAGACCCTGAGGCTCGTTGCGTGAGTTATAAAGCCAAACATGTATCTCTTTTGAACAATTAACTTTAGACTATAAATGTGATTGATGTGTTAATATGCAACATTAGGTATTTAGCTCAGTTGTACATATGCATTGGTTTCTAATTGTAATTAGATCTCAGATTAAATGTTAAGTATAGTATTATGAAGAGGGGAACCACGTGTTCGAACCAAACATTTTTGCATATGACCAGAAATGAGTGGAATAATTTTAAGAATGATATTAGAAGGAACAATTATTCATTTCTTTAAAACCATTTATTAAAAATCATCTTACTTTACTTTAATGTATAGTTTGTGCGAAAACAGATAAGAATGTATTTGATAATTAAACTTTTGTATAATAAATTAGGATATGGTATTTTATGTATATTTAACTAATTCTTTTATTTTTGTTTGTTTTCATATTTTTTTTGTTGTATCCTGTTAGTAATGTGATGTTATTAGATTAAACTAAAAAGTTCCGTCTATGATAATGAAAACGTTATATTCAAAATACGCGTGTTTGTCTGAACAACGGTTTTAAGACGCGCAACGCGCATAGGGTATAAACCCTGGTTGGAAATGAAAATGGAATCTTTTGAAGGCCCAAAGGAACATTAATGGGTCTAGACCTGAAAAACCGCAAAGACGGGAATCGCTCGTTAGAGTGTTAGACTATAGAGGTCACGGGATTAAAAAAATGCTGAAAAAGCCCAAAGTCTATTAAGCCCGTACACTTACTTTATAGAATATTAGCCCGTACACTTACTTTATAGAATTATAGTTTATAATCCTCCATTTATACATTTGAGCCCAATCATAACTCGAATAATTGAATAACCTTTAATGGACCTAACTATCATTTTAACAGCCCAATTATAACTTTTAATGGGTTTATCATTTTTCATATTGGGCTTAAACACTTTGTTTTATCAATGGTTTACAATTTAGATAGCAATTTATTAATTTCATCCGCACAAGAAAAGAAAACACTCAGATGAATCAAGCATGAATGATTCAACTTCATCACTTTAATAAGATAAAGGTTTCAAAAAGTAGCAAAATACAAGTAACATCACAATTTCTAAAATACAGAATCAACAACCATATCATAAAAGATTAAGGTAGTATTTGATTTGTCGATACATGTGAAAAGAATGTGTTTTGTTTGTAAAAAGTGCGTGAGTTATGGGTTTTGCTTTTAAACATGCATACCTTACTCGTAAATTTAGACCTACACTAAACATGGGCAAAACTAAGTATAAATTCTAGTGTCATGTGAAAGTCATATTTTTTGTTTATATGCTATAGAGTATTCGATACTTGTTTTTCATATGTTATGTTTTTGACAATCAAGTAATGTTGATTCATTAACTATGTTCGATTGTTCAAACACCGACTGTAGTATGTAAAATTACTTAGACCTACGCAAACTCTACTCCCAAAATTAGAAATCAGTTCGAAATATCATTCCATATTATTATACATGTATTTAAAATCTATAATGATCCATTGCAATATAATCCCTATTGTAATGATTCATAGTTACAAACCAAAGGATTCTAATATTTAGCCAAAAAATCATTTTTAGTGAATTTGTAATTTGCATTTGGTCCTGTAAATGCCCTTGATAGAAGGTTATCTACTGACTATTGTATATATACACATTTTCAAAGGTCGGTGGATTTTATTATTATTTTTATTCTATCTAAATTGTTGTTATATGTAATATTTTCCAACATTGAGACATAAGTTTCTCCTTGGTTTGGTGGTTTGTTTCTTCAACTATTAAACAAATGCATTTGGGTTCGAACCACGGGATGAGCCAAAAAGTTTTTTTTTTTTTTTTTCTTTTCTTTTTTCATACTTTTTTTTTATTTTTGTCAAATACAATTCTTTACAAATTTAAAACATAACTTGACCCTTAAGTTTTCATTTCTTTTACGTTTCGACGTAAATTTAGTTTGAAACGAGTAGAAACGACTTCAAGTCTATGTTTCGACATAATTTTTGTTTGAAAAAAAATCGGGTCAAATATAATGCGTTCTCATTCAATGGTATAAATTCGAGTCGCTCTACGTAATGCAGTAAATTTAGTTTGGAACGACTTGGATCGATTGTAGTCTATACTTTATCACGCTGCGTACGTACGTACGATGCCGCGGCAATACGCGGCGGGTAAAAAATCTAGTTCATCTTATTAGTTGTAGAAAAGAACTGGTTATACTATAAATGACCAACTTCTTCTATTCAAACTAGGCAAATGATACGATTTATGTTATAATGTAAATTTATGATAATTATAATATAAAACGATCATCTATAACAAAAAGTAAAAAATAACTTCACATTAATTGAAGACACAATGCAAATACTAACAAACAAAAAACTAGGACTAAAAGTTAATAATCTTGATAAACTTTTTTGATACCCAAGACAAAAATGTTTACATAATTTGTAATTATTTTTTTTGGTTTCCTTGGTAATATGTTATACCGGCTTAAAAAAAGTAATTTTATTAACATACCTTTAAAATATCAGCAATACTGCGATTTAATGTAATTATATTCTCCAACCTATTCTCATTTACCTAATATCTTTCTACTCTAATAAAAAGCTGTCTACGAGGAACACTTGTCAACACCATGTTCCTCTTTACTAATTTTTCTCTGCTTCTCTCTCATATTTAATAATCACATTAAGTACTAACAATATATAATTTTTTTAGATTAAAATAGTCTATACTAAATTACTAATAAATGATTACATTTGTTGCCATATGTCATCACAAAGTTTCACTTCACAAAAATTTTCCCGCCTAAATTTCATTTAACTAATTTTCCATAAATCGTGTTATGTTATTTAAATTTAAGATTTTAGTTTCTTAACTAACTCAATCACATCAAAATTATAGGGATTTTAAATTCCTTACATAAATCATTTAAAATTTTATTTAAACCCTTAAAATTTATATTAGTTTCTCTCACAAATTATAATGTTTACATTATTATCTACTCTTTTTTGATTTTGTTCAAACATCAAGTAAGGTATTTTCATCTTCTATAACTGTACCTACTATACATTCAACGATTATTTTTTATTTCTTTTATCTTTTTTTGTTGTTCGTTACTATTTTATTTTCATAAGGTATTGATTTCATTGTTTACTTTATGTTTTATGTTTTGATATTTATTTTAGTTGCTTATTAAATATCTATTATAAGGTTTTGATTATCACAATGAAAAGAAAATCAACATTAGTTTATCGTTGCTAGCAGTAGATTGATTTCAAATTAAGTCTATATTATATGTAATAATTAAATATTTTTCGGCTTATAAATTTATATTTATCTTATTTTGCCAATAAACTTTTCTATTTTTAAAATTTTATTTTCTAGGCATGAACAACCTTTTAATTGTTTGATTGTTTCCCAAAAACTGCGTTTCCACATCTTTTTTAACAAGTCATTACGTCGAATATACGTAAATTTCCAAACTCTAATGAAAACTAAATGTTTAAAGATGGAGTTCAACCAAGTGAATCGCACATTCATGTATTTAATTTTGGTGTGTGCAACATTGATCACCATTTTAGCTATTCAATGGTGTTTTTTTCTCGTCGTAATAGAGATTGAATACAATCTATTTCATTGTATAATCATTTGAATTAAAAACAAATAAAGTTTAAATATTTATTTATATTTTTAAATTATATATATTTTTATTTTCAACTCGTGTAATACACGGGTCTATAACCTAGTTTATTAATAAATTAAGAAAGAGATCTTTTTACTAATGTTATTTTTAAGAAAATAAATTTTCATAAAATTAGAAAATGTTTTAGAACATCAAACTTTTTTAAAAATACAAAATATTTTATAATTGGTGTTTTTAAAAAGTAAATTTTAAATAAATAAAAATTAATTAAAATTGAGAGTTAGAATAAGAAAGTTTTTAAGTATGACATTTTTTAAAACGTTTTGTGTTGAAATAAACTTTTATTTTATTTATTATAAGAAAGTTTTCAATCATATCTTATTTTATAATATCGATTATAAATTATAAATTTTTATTCTATTTAATATTTTTTATTCAACCCGTGTAATACACGAGTTTACTAAAGCTAGTCAATTCATATAGTAGTCACTTAGTTTATTATGCTTTTTCGCTTCTATAGTCCGAAACACGATAGAAAATAGTGACTATTTGGATTAAAAATGAAAAAAAAGGAGTAATTAACGTGCAAACTAAAAAATAGTTAATTCAGAAGTTCCAAAGTTACTAAAAAAGATTTATTAGCAGTTCATAAATCTCATAATTTCAACATGTTATTACTTGTCTCATCTCGGATGAATTTTATATCGTTCTTTTTGTTCTGACATGTTACTTGAGCCATCTCGGATGAATCTTATATCGTTCTTTTTGTTCTAACAATAGGAGAAATTGGGTCACAAATTAACGCCCACTTCAAATATCACAATTCACCAAGACATTTATTAGGCATAAACTACGAATAAAATGACAACTTTAATGTATTTAAACGTGTCTGAGTGAAATCAATTAAATGATGACTAACATTCTAAAAAGTATCACTCGTGCTACTTAAAACAAAGTTTCGGACTCTTGTGATTAAATATGCTAATATAAGCTTGTACGCGGTGTCATTAAATTAGTGCTAATATTTTTCAGATTAGTTTTATGTGAGTGCATGCCAAACTCATAAATGACCCGACAAAAGAACAATTAACAAGATATTTGATTTTATATGGATGTGATTGTGATTGCAAATAAGTGGTGTGACTTGTGAGTTGCTACTTTACGATTTTCTCGTACGTAATAACTTGCTGGTCCCTATAAAATCTTATAATAATTAAACTAAATTCAAAGTTTAGTGAAGGGAGAAAAATGACGGTCAATGCAATATTCCCAGACCTCGAAAACCGTGTTTTCATGTGGAAAATGGCAGTTGGTAAACGGTATTTGAATAATTTCAAACTCTTTTTAACTAAAAAGAAACGCAAGTCCATTATTATTTCAAGTCAACTTTCATTGTTTGAAAAGAAACATATACCGGCAACCCAATTGGCAAGCATGTCTCCACGAAACGGTCTTCGAATCCTTACGGGTCGAACAACCGTTAGTTTCGTGTTCTTGTATATGTAGTTATGGATTGGTACATGCTTCTTGTCATGGGACAATCATCTTGGTGTAATTGAATTTGTTATGATATCTATCTCGTTAATTCTCATTGGTGAGCATTTGATCATATCATTCTTGAGTACCATGTGACTTTTTCACTTGACCAGGTTCATGTCGGATCCGACTATTGTATTCAACCGGAGCTAGGGGGTTTAGCATTTATTGATACCATATATCTTCAATTTGTATAACTAGATCTTATATAGATGATTTTTATTTTCTAACTAGTAACTTCAATTCTTTAATCATTTGATTAAGTGGTTATTCAAAACTGCTTATTACAACAATATTAAAACTTAATTGGTTTTGGAGTTAGTTATCATAAAGTTCTTTTTTCTATTGACCATAACTAGAAGTGCAGCTATATTTTTCAAGATTATACGTGAAAGAAAATTCGTCGATGTCTGGTGACCAACATTCAGTGGACCCTTGGTTCCGCCCATGAGCTTCATAGACTAATACAGACCTTGACCTTTGTTTCTACTCATGTCATGAAATGGTAGGTTTTGAATTAAGCTTTAAGGATTTACTTTGACTTAATTTGTGTTGGAACATATCTTTTGATAGAGATCAAAGTGCATACTTATTGGTTGGGTGAATCCACTAATGTCTCTAAATGCTGTAGAGATCATTGTTGTCTCTTAAGGTCAAAATAGTTGAAAATGAAGTTGGGAGAACGAAAATATATGTTTGATTATCCAATAGGTAGTATTAATTGTGCATTTGACACTTTCTTCTTCAACTTTGATGTTGTAAATTGTAAATTTTATCTTAACAAGGGATGGTATTTTGATAATGGATATATGAATATCGAAGATTATTCTTTTGATTGTCTTATGCTATCTTCCGGATGATACCAACATAAATAATGATTTTTTTCTTCTAATCTACTCCTAAACTTTCATACTTATGTTCATGACAATACTTATATCCTTATAACATGATTTAACGTTCTTTAATTCTTCATACCCTGACAATATGACATGTTAATTACTTAAATAAAAGAATAATGATATACTACCTATACGTGGTGATAGTTTACAACAATTTATACACACGAAGGTCTATTTGTGTAAAGTCAAATATCTACTATCTACTATATCTAATAAGAGACTTATTTTTAAGATACGCATCACGTTTCTATAAATTATCAGGATTGTTTTTCCGTTTTTCTCGCTTATTAATATCGATGCTTAACAAAATCACCATTTTTTTTTTGTTTTACTCCACAAACAAATCATGCTTTTCTTATTTTACTCTACAATAAAATCAATATTTCATTATTACAAGTGAATTCTTTTGTTAAAATTTTGTAATTTTTTATAATGTATTATTGTTTATATGTAAAGTTTTATTCTTTATTTTTTTAAAAACAATATTTAATAAATACGTATTGACTTGTTTAAATGAATATTTTCGAATGTGAGATTGTCCAAATCACAGCCAATATTTCCATTAAGTGTGGTTATTATATAAACAATTAAAAAGCCATAACTAATTTGTTTTCTTAAAAAGTTAATGTGTACTTATTACTATTTATAATTTAAAAAGATACAAAAATGAATGTGTTTTTCTTTATAATGTTGCCATTAATGCACAAATGAGAAGAATCTGATTGTGATTATAAATGTTGACTCTTTTATTCCTCTGTTTTAGACCATCAAAGTACATATACGTTGTTATTTTATGCCATTAATACAAGAGTCCATTAGAGATGATCAAAGTGGACCGTTAGACATGTGAAAACGTGTTATCTTTTAGGGCGGAGTTAACCGTAATTGTTATTGTTAAATATATTAATAAATTATATAGTTGTATGAATAAATTTGTTAAATATATTCATAAATTTGTTAACCGTAATTGTTCTTTTAAATTACACCATTAAAACAAATGTTTTTTATTTTTAAAACGAGCATAATGTTGATATATAAAAACCAATTTTTCACGTTATTTTAGTTCATTGTGTAATATTTACAGATCATTTTGTAATATCAGTTATTGTATAATATATACGAGTCAGATCAACGTGTCTAATGCTGATCATTGTATTATATATTATGTTTTTCTAGAATAATAATTCTTAAATAATACAATGCTGAAAATGTAATTTTTTTTTTATGTTTTTCAGTTTATTGTATAATCTTAATAAGATTATCATGTAATCCTCTTCAAGTAGCTCAATGTGTCTAATGCTAATTATCGAGCTTAGTGTTAGTCAGTGTGTATAATGCTGATTATTGTGTCTAATATGGACTATTTTGTTATGTGTTGTTTTTATTAAATGATGATTTTTAAATAACATAATGTTAAAAAATATAAACTTTATTTTGTTTCCAGCTCATAGTTTAATCCTCATAGGGTAATAGTGTAATCTTTGTCAATTCAGTAGATTACACACTTACCTGACGAAATTACACAATGTCATTGTTTTATATCAACACTATACATGTTTTAAAGATAAAAATGTTCGTTTTTATGATATATATATATATATTTTTAAAAATAACGTCATATGTAAAATTTACGGACGTTTAAAAAAATATGAAATTTGAGAATGGGTGACATTATCAATTTTGCCACTAATTTAATCTTGATAAAAAGACATGTGCTAACATTTTACTTATTTTTATACTTTTTAGTTTTCAAAAACTTTGTATTTGAACATTTCTTTAAATTATATTACTATAATAACAATAACATTAATATTTATTTCTAAAGAAAGTATAATCACACGTCAAGAAAGCAACACATTAGATCGGAGCAAAATTAATTTTGGGGCCTTCGGAATTTGAAATCACGAACGTGTTACATATTTAAGATAATCCAGGTGTATACGCATTACGCGGTATAGTAATGAATTCACGTGTTACTACACCTTTACACACTATCTGAATTCACTACAATTTATTCTAATTTCTTTTAAAAATGCATCATCTTTTTAGTTAGAGTAATAGTGGGAAAGGATTAAAATAGAGATCGATCTAAGAAAGAGTATAATAAAAAGGTTATGTTAAACAGTGAGGGTTTAAAAACAATAGTCTATCTTATCGGTTTAATTCACATATATTAAAGCCCGGTTTAATTCACATATCTTTAAGCGGGTGTAAAGAGCGTAAATTTGTAACATCTCACAAAAAGTTCAGGTGTTTAGGTTTAGTCTAAAATTCTAAAAGGTTTTTATTAATCCTTAACTGAACCAACAAACATGTTTAGCTGAACGTTTTTATACATTCATCGTATTTACTTTATGATTCTATAAAATGTGTTTTACGTAATAAGTTGACTATTTTTCTTTTATCAAAATTTAAAATATACAAGAGGAGTATCAAGTTTTATGGTTTTATTGTAATTCATTTAACACGCATTTCTATTTTTATTTTTAGTTGTATATATGTGATGTTAGAGGATTAATATGTGAAAAAACAAGACTTTTTTTCCGGCTTAAATGTTTCACATTTATGTCAATCTATGAAGAAGTGTGTCATGTTTAGGTTTATGATTATGTTTTTTTGTGACACAAATTTTAGGTTCATGTTGTGTTCTGATTCATGTAATTTTTTTAGGTTTGTGTTGGGTTTGATCCGCCAACTCGTAAATCACAACCCATTTAACACCCCTCTCGTTACGAATTACCAACATTTTACTTGTTTATTTTTCTGTTGGACATGCAAACCATCGCGTCGGTCTAAACTGTACATATTTCAACTTTATGCTTAGTGTTTTGGCCATAAAAACAGTCATGTAATCAAAAAACTAACGGTGTTAACACTCAGTTAGTTAGGGATTATTGAAAGAAAATAAGCTTAAAGTTGAGAGTATTTGTAAACATTTCTTGAGTTGGGATTAATCCCGGCCAATAAATGAAAGTTGGTTTTATTAAAATCCAATAACCCTTTTTTGTAACGGTTTGTTTTGAAACAAAATATGTAATTTATTTATGGGAAAAATCAAAGAAAGGTTATAAAAAAAGTTTAAAAAGTTAATATAATTGTTTTATTACTTATAATTCTTAACCATATCTTATATTAGAATATAGTTTTAGTATTAATAAATTTTTGTTCTATAAAATATTTTATTTGATCAACCCGTATAATACACGGGTTTACTAAAGCTAGTATATATATATACACACGTAATATTTTATAACTATATTTTTATATACATGATAAAAAATTATGCATTATTTTATTATTTTAATTATATCTTTATCTATAAATAATATTAATTATTTAGATACATGCTTGTCATATAAAAATGAAAGTTATAATATTTTTTAAGTCAGCTCTCTTTAACTAAATTTTGATTAACATATATAAAGTATAAAAAGAAAGATAAGATAAAAATAGAGACTTAGAAGCATATAATATGATCATCCACATGATTCATGCCATATTAAAAGTAAATCTTGTTAAAGTGGATGAAATGGTGGACAATTTCTGTTAAATAAATGTTTAAATTTTATGTGAAGCGTGACCTATAAACTATTAGAGTAAAATGAAATATCAAAGAAACGCAAGGACTGGTTATGTTACTTGTTCTGGGAAATGTAACATTTAGTCATTTATGTTTCTTATTATGCTCGGGAAAATATAAAAAATAAAAAACTTTGACGGTCAAGCGTTGGTTGGTCAAATCATTTATAGCGCTTCAAAATTCGGCCTTAATTTTCTGTACTCGTATCCTTGTGTCAAAGTTAAGTTCGAAGATGTTAATCCTAATTTTAATCCATGTTTACTTTAATTTCCTTTACAACTTTGGTTTGGATTAATGACATCTATTATCGTATAAAATTTTCATGTATCGTTTTCCAATTGAATTAAAGGGTCAAAATGAAGATTGCTTGAAATAGCTTTAAACTCTGCTTGTTTTTGCTTATTGATTTTAGAACTTTAAGCATTTCTACAAATCTTAACTTGTTCTCCTAAGTGATCTTACGCCAGCCCAAACCTTGCATCCAAACTTCCTTTGCAAAGCTGCAACTGATGAGTAAATGATTTACTAATTTATCAATGAAACCACACTATGGACGATTCGAAGCTGGAGAGTACGATGCTACCTCTTTTCAATATAGATCTCTTGATGGTGGTGCGTTAGAGACTCTTTAGTCAATTAATCATGTTCTTGAGGATCCGAAATGACCAAAAATACATGGAATTATCTTCATGGGAATAGTTTTTTTTCCTGTTGGAATTACATCACCGTCAGCAACCAACTACCGAAAAATAAAACCAAACGAAAAGTAGCCCTAAAAACGTTGAACCACGTACGCGAAACGTAAAATATTAAAAAGAATAAGAGTTATTTAAACGAAACTATTGTTCTCTTTGATCGTAAATACAACAAAAGTTAAAAGGACACCAAATGAATTTTTTGAATGATCGAATTTTCCCTAAAGTTTTAAATCTATGTTCAACATAAGACTCGTTCATAAATGGAAAGACCATTTCACATAGGAAAAGTTCAAAATGACAACCCTTCAAATATGAAGGATGAATTTTTATTACATTAAAAGTAAATTACTATTTGCATCCTTAACGTTTACATATTTTAACTATTTGAATCCTTGTTTTAACTATTTGAGTTTAAATAACTAACAAAAGTTAATTTTTTGTTAACTTTTATTAAAATAACTAAACTACCATCAGGACTCAAATGGTTAAAATAATATTTTTACTTTTATTATTAGTGTGTTTGTGTGCGTAAATAATATGTACATTAAATATATTTATTATAAAGCGTTCGAAACTAATTGTTAAAATAATCGTTGTTATATATTTTTGTAATATTTTATTATTAAAAATAATTTTTTATGAAAATTATTTAATACTATACGTTTTAAATATACAAACAAATACGCATTTTCTATAAGCATTCATATTTTATAAACCTCTTTTTTTAAAATCCTTCACTTATTAAACTTCTTTTTTAACTGATTAATTTTAAATTGTTTCCTAAAATCATTCGTCATTTTAAGCCATGTGTTTTCTATTTTTTTAAATAGTTTGTTTTTAAACTTTAATAATTGAACGATTTAAAAGATGAACTATTTTAAATAGTAATCACAAAAAAAAAGATATAAAAATTAATGATCTAAAAAGATGAATAATTAAAAAAACAAAAAAACAAAGATTTTAGAAAACAAATGATTTAATAAACAAAAGTTTTAAAAATAAAGGACAGTTAAAAAAGTTTAATAAACAAACAAGTTTGAACAAGATTTATGATAAACGAATAATTTTTAAAAAAGTGTATTAATTTTTATATATATAATAGGTAGTATTAAATAATAGTCGAAAAAATAAATTATTAAAATAAATACTACACTAATATATGAAAACAATTATTTTAATCATTATCTATAAAACCAATTATTAAATAAACTTTTATTAAAATAAATGCAACATGAATAAACAAAAACGTATATTTGTTAATGTTTTAAATAATATTTAATATACATAAACACATACATTAATAACAAAAGAAAAAATAAATTATTTTTAACAAAATTTGAGCCTGAGGGTAATTTAATCATTTTGAAAAGAGTTAACATCCGTTAGTTACATGGACTCAAATGATTATAAAAAATGAAAAGTCGGGGGGGGGGGGGGATGAAGGTTTTAAAACATCAATAATTCAAGTAGTTAAAATATGCACACGTCAGTTACGCAAATAGTAATTTACTCTTACATTAATAACATTTATCGGATTTATTATTGTACCCTCTTTTTAATGAGGGTGTAGCAATAAAAATTATAAGTTTTTAAGACTGTGATAACGAGTGTTCATTTAGAAGCGTCGGTTATTTGAATCTAATTGATCAAGAGTTTTTAATATGGATTTTAACGATATAACTTTTCACAATATTTGAATCAAACCAACCAAATAACTACATGCTTGGGCTTCCTTTTATTTTTACCTCATTATATTACTCGGGGCACTTTATTTAACATTAGTTTTAATAAACCCGTGTATTACACAGATTGAATAAATAAAATATTAAATAAAATAAAACTTTATTAATATTATAAAACAATATTATAAGTTAAAATATGATTGAATTACGTATAGGTGAACACTATAAGTAATAAAACAATGATATCAACTCTTTAAACTTTTTTAGTGTTTTTCAAAATAAACCATTTTAAAAAAATATCATTTAAATTTTTTTTTATTATAACTCCCAATTTTTTATTATTTTAGGTATAGAGAAAAATTACTTTTTTAAAAACATCAATTTTAATTTTTTTTATTTTTTAAAAAATATGATGTTTTGGAAAAAAATTTATTTTATAAAAATTTATTTTTAAAAAAATAACGTTAATAAGAAAATCTTTTTTTTTGAATTTCAAAAAACTATTTTTTATCTAACAAAAATTAAATAATACTGTTAGTAATTAATACAGTTATTTAATAGAAAAAAAAAGTGAAAAATTTTTGATAAGAAAAAATATAATGCTGACATGTGTTATTTTATTTACTTTTTTATTATAATAAAAAAATAACCTTAAACAACAATAAAAGTAAGCTTGAATTACCTAAATTTACATACAATTTTAGTGACGAGAAATATAACTATAACATGTGTTCTTTTAGTTACTATTTTATTAGAATAAAAAAACAATATTAAACAACAATAAAAGTAAGCTTGCGTTACCTAAATTTACATGCACAAACGAATTACTTATAAGAACTTTTAGCATTATAATTCTGTAAAAGAACTTAATATTTGTAGAACTTTAAACACTTGAAATAACTAGAGCATAATTGTTCCCTTAATTAAAAGAAGTTACAAGAATTGCAATAAACTTTACTTATAACACTAGAGAAAGTTAAAATCAGAATACAATGTATTTTTTGTAAGATGTTATAATGGTAATCTTTGCTGACTTACGATTAAGATTTTAATGAAGGCAAACCTCTCGATTGAAGATCGAGGAATTAACGTAAGATGAATTCATTCGCTACTAAACAAACAATATCATAAATGGACACATCAATAGGTTAAATCAATCACCCGACGAGAACATGTCGGTGATGACCCGTACAAAATAAATTCACAGGTGATAGATTTTCTAGCTACTATCTGCTGGTAATTCTCTAAGGGAAACTTGTCGAAGTACTTGACGACAAATTACTAGAAAGTGTTTGTAATATAGGAATATTGTCATTTCTACGCTTGAGAGATTGATGGTTAGCAGTCAGCACATTAGTTGTTTATAATAAGGTTTACATGTTAGATGTTGGTTTTTGATTGCTATCATAGACATATTTTTGAGTGAATGATAAAACAAACAAAACGTCTAAAAAGCATGAAGGGAACCTAATCAAAAGTCTCATCCAAAAATTTACCAAGGGATTTCCAACATATAATTGTTGAAAACTCTTTTCAAACAATTAAGTGAGAAATTATTCTTAAAAATCAGAATTTTAAGTATTTCATCATTGATTTTTCGATAAATATCTGACGGCTTTGTGCGCCAGTTTAATTTATTTGTTTAGCATAGAGTTAAAATTTATTTGTTTAGCTTGTTTGAAAAATTTATTTATTTGGAGGCTACAGTTATATTAGAATTTACATAAAAGTAAAGGTTATAAATGTTTTATCGTCATTAACAAAGTCTTATAAGTACTGAGACTGTAGCTGAATTTCAGGACGAAATTATTTTAACTGGGGATGTAACATCTGTCACTTTTAGGTCCATTAATTAACCCAAAACCTTATTATCCTCCGATCGCGCATTTATTGCCTTCATGAAATTTATGTGCCCGTAATATTAATAATTAATATTGTGAATTAGTCGTGCGAGGTTCTAAATTATAAAATGATATACTAAAATAATATTGTATAATTATTATTAATGTTATAATAATAATTATTATTAGTAGTAATATTATTATTAAGATTGTTAGGTGAAATTTAGGTGCTTGATTCTTAATAAAATGTATTCATTCAACCCGTTACTTTAATAAAATGGTAACTATAAGAAACACATGGTTGCATCAAATTAATTTTAATCAATTTTTTTTTGTTTCTCTCTCATAATAAATAATTACATTAATTACTAATAATATTATTTAATTATTTTTTAAATTAAAATAGTTTTACAAAATAAAAAACTTTTCAAAAACATTAAACTTTTTTTTAAAATACAAAGTATTTTAAAAATGGTTTTTTATAAAGTAAAAATTTTATAAACAAAACATAATTAAAATTAGGAGTTATAATAAAAAAGCTTTTAAAAATGATATTTTTTTAAAAACGTTTGGTTCGAAACAAAATTTATAATAAGAAGATTTCAATTATATCTAATATTAAAATATCATTTTATAATTAATAAAATTTTATTTTATTTATATTTTTTATTCAACCCGTGTAATCCACGGGTGTACTAAATCTAGTATATATATATATATATATATATATATATATATATATATATATGTATTCTAATTATCAATATTAATGTGCATTATGGGTTGTATCATATTTATTAGTTGTTGTATCATACACACACACACACACACTATTATCCTTTTTTTAATCCCAATACTTTTATATTTTTTATAATTTATTTCAATATTTTTTTAATTTCAACTTTAGTCTATATAATTTTGATAGTTTACAAATTTTTCGTTTTACGTTTCGATTTAAATTTTGTTAGTAAACACACGGCAGCGTGCGTGTGCGGTTCAATGTTTTAATGTTTATTTTTCCCCGTTAAATGATATCTTTGCAACATGTTTGTCTTAGTTCAACTTACTTACTGTTTACGTTTCGCATGTGTGGTTCACCGTTTTGGCGTCTACTTTCCATTTAGTTGTACTTTATTCGTTTTTTATTTCTTTTTTAATACGAGTTTTTCCGGTGTTTGTTGTCAGTGACTCACTGGCGGTGGCGTGTCATTGGTGATTTTTGGCCTGATTTTACGCATCCTGTCGCAACGCAGGGGGTTTAATACTAATTTTAACTAATTAGAACCAATTTCTCAATACAACGTATGATTAAACTATCAAAAACATTCATGATAACCCTTCAACTAATTTTAGAACTAACGTTAGCAGTACAATATTAAACTTGTTTACGCTAATTCACAATCTAGTTTACGCGCGTACATAAAATTAACAAGCAATATTTTAATGTAGATTCAATTTTGTTGAGTCGTTGTATTAGAATTGAGTTACAAGCAAAGTGTAGAACATCGTATACTATTGCTATGGCCTATGAGTTTAGTTAGGAAACAGCGTACATGTCGTGAATATTAGTCATAACTCATAAACCCATGACATGGGAACAACTTATAATAACACGCTCAGCTTTTCTCTCTTTTTCCAACATGTCACAGTTCTATTCATTCGAACTACTATAAGTCTTTGACGGTTGCATCGCTTTCCACATATATGTTCCTCTTCTTTCACACACCTATAAATACTCCACTAAATCCCACCAACCAAACCATCATCTTCACTTTAAACAATTCTTTATTTTTTGCGTTTTTCATCGCCCATGGGAGTCACCTTCTTGTCTCTCTTTTGGGTTTTGATAAGGGTTTGTGAATTAAGAAGATTTTTGTCTGTCATCAACCTTCGTTGTACCCGTAATCATCCCGCACAGACGACGATGAACAAGAAGACGCCATTGGAGACGACCTTTTCTTTCAAGAATCTTGTTCTTGATGGAGAAAACCTGTCAAGAACCAACGGCGATTATGGGTTCTATGAGTTTGTTGGTAATCCGAGGCCCTTTAGCGAGCTCGATGCTGCAGCTCTTACGATTCAGAAGTTCTACAAGAGCTATCGAACTCGAAGGAATCTTGCAGATTGTGCAGTCGTTGTTGAAGAACTATGGTTTGTTACTTATTGTATCATCATGAGATAATTTAGCCACGACTAAATCACAAAATTAATAAGCTTATAAATGAGTCCTTTTTAAGTTTCTAATTAATAATTATTCTTCATGATGTGTAATTTTGAATACATATATATAATCTTCTTATACAAAGACAATGTTTTATATATTTGAACGTTTGTTACGTGTTTACATAGGTGGAAAGCCTTAGACTTTGCAGCTTTAAAGCGGAGTTCGGTGTCGTTTTTCTGCACCGATAAGCCGGAGACCGCGGTATCCCGGTGGGGGAGAGCATGTACGAGGGTTGCAAAGGTATAATATCATACTAAGTTAGAAATATCATAAGTCGGACCTCGTCAAAAGTTTAGTAACATGATCTATATATATTTAAGGTTGTAAGTATAAGTTACGGTGGACCATGTGTTATATAGTTTATAACTCTTTTATAGAAAAGGATTGCTTTTATTCAAAGGAGTCAAAACTTGACATGTTCTTATATGGCATGACGAGGACCACTTATCTTCAAAGCAATTGAAGTTAATGAGTTTGAATATTGACCTTTGGATTCTGATGGATTAGATTCAAGATAACTTACATTTCACTACCCTTTTCTTTCATTTATGCTAAATTCAGTCATAAATTTGTTCCATTGTAATATGTTTTAGGTTGGAAAAGGCCTATCCAAAGACCAAAAAGCTCAAAAGCTAGCCATTTGCCATTGGCTTGAAGCTGTAAGTCGTTTAAACAACCAATATTCATAGATAAAATTGTTTCACCATCATGACAAATAAAAGAACAAACTCAATGCACGAGGCTCCTGCATGCAAAAGGCGCCGGAGAGACGTTGGGCCATTTTAATCATCATGACAAGTCAAACATGTAATTATCTTTACAAAAAAACCTAACGTACCATTCATTAATGTTCGTTCGCAGATTGATCCGCGCCATCGTTATGGACACAATCTACAATTATACTACAATGTTTGGTTTACAAGTCAAAGTTCACAACCCTTCTTCTACTGGTAATCTGATATTGGAGACGTTAAATTAATTAATTAGTTATTATTAATTCATTTTTTTGCTATATATTGATCGTTATATGTTATTTTGTGATATCTGTAGGCTTGACATCGGAGATGGCAAAGAAATAAGTGTCGAAAAATGCCCAAGAAACATACTACAATACCAATGCATTAAGTATCTTGGACCTGTATGTCTCATTCATAACTTCAAAATATATGTTTGTATGCATGCATTTCATAGAGAAATAATAAAGAAATAAGTACATATATTCATGATTTTATGTTAAGAAAAAAACATATATGTTCATGATTATCATGATTTTTACATGTAGAAAGAGAGGGAAGAATATGAAGTAATAATCGAGGGCGGAAAATTATTGTACAAACAAAGTCGAAAAACGGTGAAAACCATTGAGGGAACTAAATGGATCTTTGTACTTAGCACCTCAAGGACCTTGTATGTTGGCCAAAAGAAAAAAGGTTTGTTTCAACATTCTAGCTTTCTAGCTGGTGCAGCCACCACAGCGGCAGGGCGAATGGTTGTTCATGATGGAGTTCTCGAGGTATATATGTCGCCTGTTTGATCAATCACAAGTATACTTACATTCAATTCAAATTGTAGCAAGAATATAAGCAATGATAATTATAAAAACTCATTCAACTAGGAGGCTTTATACATCTCATTTGTGACAGGCAATATGGCCATATAGCGGACATTATCACCCAACAGAAGAAAACTTTAAGGAGTTCATTTGTTTTCTTGAGGAGCATCGAGTTGATTTGACAAATGTTAAGGTAAAAATCAACTCAGTTATATATTATTATCTTGGTATCTAATTATTATTATTTATAAAGTCACTTCTAAGTTGATTTATCTAATTACAATGTGTAGAAATGCCCATTAGATGATGATGATCCATATGTCAATGTTCAATGCAAGAACTCCAAGCCCGATTCAACAAGGGGAAAACTGTCGATAAAAGTACAACCTATAAATGAAGAATCTATTAATGTTCAATGTGAGAAAATAGGGACACGAGAACTAGGAAATGTGAAATCGCCAAGATGGACATCCGGGGCGGGTCCTAGGATCGGTTGTGTGAGAGATTACCCTACAAAGCTACAATTTCAAGCACTTCAACAACTAAATCTATCACCTAGACAAGTAGCAATGGCTAACAGTGTCACGTTTTCTAGCAACGGGCCAATCCCTTCACCTAGACCGAGTCCTCGTGTGCACCTTTCTCCGAGACTTGTTAACATGGGCTGGAATAACGATCGAAAAGTCTAAACTCAAACTCAATTCTCGCTGGTTTTTTAGGCACTATATAATTGACGTTAGTAATCATTTGTTTTAGTTGCTAACAGGTTCTCTACCTATGAATAAAGTATAAGGACCATTAGCGTAATTGTTAAATTCTTTGGGGAAGTTGTAGTGCTGCTTGGATGGAATTAAGTAAATGTACGTTAAAAAGCGTGTCTTTGGGTGTCAAATAAGGGTGCATGAGTGCATCAGTCGTCGCTACGATATCGGAAAATTTTTTATATTATTATATACTAGGTTAGAATCCCGTGTAATACACGGGTTGCTAAAATTTAAAGCTATACTCTTCGTAATAGAGATTTGTTTATTATATATTTATGAAATATTATATAAATTTTAACTATATTTATTTTAAAGTATAATATACTTAACAAAAATAATTATAGAAATCATTTAATAGGAGAGAGACAAAAAAAAATAAAAAATAGTTAAAGAAAATTTATATTTATATAATTTATATGTGAGAGAAACGAGAAAATATATTAAGATCACATGGGAGGGTGACACATGTCACTTAATATTTTGTATTTATTAGTATAGATTTTTTTCTTTCAGGAAGAAAGTTTTATTTTTTATTTTAATTTCTTTATTTAAATCATCAAAGGAGATCATATTTATTCTGTATTCGTATGTATGTACTTGTATCATCAATTCGAACTTGATGGCTTGATCTTGAGTTTGATATCCCTATATTCGCTGATTTTAACACAAGTTATTTGAGTGTTGATGATTTTTATGATTTCAAATTAATCAAGTTTATATTGTGTTTCTATATACACACAACTCTATTATGTAATACTAACTTTAATAAACTAGTGTGTTACACGAATTGAACAAATAAAATATTAAATATAATGAAAATTTATTAAGTATAAAATGATATTCAAACATAAAATATAATTGAAATTACGTATAAAATATGATTGAAATTACGTATGGGTAAAAACTATAAATAATAAAACAATTATATCAACTTTTTAAAATTTTATTTAAAAAAAAATTATTTCAAAACAAATCGTATTAAAATATGTCATTTTAAATTTTTTCTTATAATAATTTTCAATTTTAATTATTTTTTATTTATAAAATTTTACTTTTTAAAAATGCTAATTCTAGAAAAGTTTGATGTTTTGTAATAATTTCTTATTTTATAAAAGATTGTTTTTAAAAATAATATTAATAAAAAGATCTTTTTTTTAATTTATTAAAAAACTATTTTTATTCTAACAAAAAGTAAATAATATTATTAGTAATTAAGTTAATTATTTAATAAGAGAGAAAAGCGAGAAAATTTTGGTGATAAAAAATATGGTGTTGCCACGTGTTATTCTAAGTTACTCTTTTATTAGAGTAGAAAAATAATACAAGTATGCATTATGGCTATTATTTTTTAGGTTGGCCACTAACAGTGCTAGGTTTTGAATTATATGAAACCTTGTCTTGAAGACACCAAATGTTCAAGGCCCTTTCTTGCAGATTGGTCACCTCATTTGGAAAAGTCGTTTGTTCAAGATCATTTGGAAATGTCGTTGCATCAGTTTAGAGTGTACATCTAGTTGTTGATGTTATTGTGTTGATGTCATCGACAAAGTAATCGTTCCAAAGATGATCATGTGCGTCTTCACTATTTTAATTTGTTTATGTAATCTCGTCTTTTTCGTATCGATAGTTTATCCTTGGCTTCACCTTTTAGTAGCCAATTGGTGGTTTCCATGATAGTTTGAAACACACTTTTAAAATAGACGTCGAAAATGGTAAAATTACCATTTGAAATTGTATGGGGGTGCTTGCCGTCGAATGACACGCAGGGCCGTACTGGGAATTTAAATGCCCTGGACAAACCGGAAAAAAAAAGCCTCTGCGCCCATCCTTGATTGAGTGACTTTTTGCACAAAGTTCGAAGCCACAATTGACAATTTCACAAACAAATAATCAAATAAAAGGTTGACACTTGGTAGTCGCACAAAGTTGCACGTCGCACAAAGCCTTGTATTTGTATTCCCCTTGAATGCAATCGATTTTTTTTTTTTTAGGTGGGCTTCTAATTGTCTTAATTCACCAATCACCTTATAATACAATTAAATAGATAAGAATGGACCATAGCCATCAGATTTGAGTATTTTGTTTTTCAAAAAAAGGGTTTTAGTTGAGTAATTAGTTAATAAAATAATCCAAAAATTTTTTTTAAAAAAAATGTGCCTCTTGAGCGAGTGGGATATAGACGGAAGTTCATTCCGCCCCTCTTCAGGGCCGGCACTGACGGCACGCCACATCGATCACGCCATGCTATGCTAGGGTGGCGTTGTTGTCGATTACGTCGCGATCTCCAGATCCACGAGCGCTCACAACGCTCGTTGTGAGCGTTAAGGATGACCATATTATATATAGTATTAAAAACTTATTTCGGTATGTAGAGTATAATTTAATGCTTTCAATTCTAGCCACAAAGGTTTTAGGATTGACATTTTCCACATCTATAAAAAGCAACTCTAAGTGATGTTAGAGACTGCTAGAGATGGGCATAAAAACCGGGTCTGAACCCGACCCGGACCCGGGTACGGGTAGTACCCCATGGAAGGTGTACCCGGGTTGGACCCGTTTAAACCCGTAGGGTTGGAACCGGTTTTAGATTTTGAGTTTCTTAGTGAACCCGACCCGAACCCGACCAGAACCCGGTTTTGGACCCGACCCGGTTGAACCCGATTTGAACCCGGTTTTGGACCCGATTTGAACCCGGTTTTGGGGACACACACAAGAAAAGAAAAGAAGAAAAAAAAAAAAAACTAAACCCGATTTGAACCCGACCCTACCCGGGTATGCCTGGTAGGGTTTTGCATTAGGTGAACCCGACCCGGGTTCGAACCTGGTTTCACCAAAACCCGGGTACGAAAAAACCCGGTTGGGCCCAACCCGGTTTCAACCCGGTTTCGGGTATTGGGCCGGACCCGATTTGCCCACCTCTAGAGACTGCCATCTTTGGGCCGTTTTGAGTCTTAACGGCAGCGGTCCGATGGGTGTTTTTATTTCGGTATGAATTCACTTATATAGTAACTACTAGATTTAGTAACCCGTGTATTACACGGGTTAAATAAAAAAAATATTAAATAGAATAAAATTTTATTAATTATAAAAAATAGTTTAAAATAAGATATAATTGAAAATACGTATTAGTAAGGTTATAAGTAATAAAACAATGATATTAACTTTTTAAATTTTTTTATTTAAAAAAACTAAACATTTTATTTCAAAACAAACCGTTTTAAAAATCATTATTATAACTACCAATTTTAATTATTTTTTATTTATAAAAATTTTTCTTTTTAAAGAAACCAATTTTAAAATATTTTGATGTATCTAAAAAATTTATTATTTTAATTTTTTTTCTTTATAAAATATTAATAAAAATAACTTTTTAATTTATTAAAAATTATTTTTAGTTTATAAAGAAATTAAATAATATTATCAGTAATTATAGTAACTATTAAATAGGAGAAAAAAACGAAAAAATTTTGTTGAGGAGGAATATGGCGTTGCCACGTGTCCCACTCATTTACACTTTTATTAGAGTAGAGAGATTTATAATATTTCAAAAAATAAAAAATTAACATCTTTAGATGTTAGTAATTAGTTAAAATTAATTTTAACTAATGCATTTAAATAAAAAAAGTTATTGGTCAATAAAAAATTATCATACATTTAATGTTTTAAATTTAAAAACATTAAAAAATATGAAAACGTATAGATAAATTTAATAAATTTAAAAGTTTATAAATTATAAATTAAAATAGATAAATGGAAAATGTTTAGGCGGGAAAACAAGAATGTGTAGACTCTAAAACGATGACACGTAACAGTGAAAATATTTATTTATAAATAAATTGATAGATGCATATACGTATATCTGTGTGAATTCATATTAATTTGAACTATTCTTCTGTTTGAGACCAGGACCGAGTCTTCAAGACCGAACCTAAGGCCACTCTACGTGTTCATTGGCTCTAAACAACTTTGAAAGCTAAGTTGCGTTGATGCTTTGAAATCACCTTTAAAGAAATGGGATTATTTATACATTAATGAGTTAGATAGTCGGTTAACTTCAACAAAGTTATTATCCAATTATCTTAAAGATTTAATTTTTTTGTAACGACAAATGTGCGACCATGTTTCAAAAAATAGGTGTTATCTTAATCGGGTCCACCTATTCGTTTCGCAGTCGAGACTGCACCCGCAACCCCCTCTGAGAGGAAACCCATTGCTGAGAAAACCACCTGGTTCAACGCTAAGCATTTTTGCTCGGAGTGAGACTTAAAACCATGACCTTTCAATATTTACATATAATGGGTACCTCACCTTACTTAAAGATTTAATATAAAAGCTACTACTATAACTGAGAGAAAATAAATTGTAATATTTTAGACATAAGTAATCTAATATTTTTTTTTTTTATCTTACTGTATAAATTAATACAATAAAAAAAGTAAGTTAATAACGTGAATTTATTAAAGTTAAAGTGTTAGTAATTTGAAACATAGTTGTTCATTTAAGTGTCCATAAAGTGGACGTCATCATGGTAATATGATGTACTAGTTTTAGTAAACTCATGTATTACGCGGGTTGAATAAATAAAATATTAAATATAATATAAATATATTATTTAAAAATAATATTTTAAGATAATATATGATTAAAATTACGTATGACTAATAATTATAAGTAATATAACAATAATATCAATTTTTAAACAATTTTTGTATTTTTTTAAAAAATAAATTAAACATTTTGTTTCAAAATAAATCAATTAAAAAAATATCATTTTTAAAAATTTCCTTACTATAACTCCTAATTTTAATTATTTTTTATATATAAAAATTTACTTTTTAAAAAACTAATTTTAAAGTATTTCGTGTTTTTAAAAGTTTGTTTCTATAGAAATAAAATTAATAAAAAAGATATATATTTCTTAATTTATTAAAAAACTATTGTTGATCTAAAAATTAATAAATAAGATTATTAGTAATTAATGTAGTTATTTAGTATGAGAGAAGCGGTAAAATTTTGATTAGAATGAATGTGGTGTTAACACGTGGCACCCTAGTTATCCTTTTATTAGAATAGAGAGATTATCCAATCAAATATTGTGGGTTTAAATCATGAAAAGTGATATATGTTGATTTTATGTGTATGATTTTGTCAAATACAAAAGATTTTTGCATTTAGTGTTAATTTACGGTTCAACTTTTCTGTGACTATATAGTCACATTCCTTTGCTACAAGGCTAATCTAACACTAATAAATCCAACAGTATGAAAAAATTTTAGTGGACTAAAATTCCCTGAAGTACAATTATTTGGGGGGGCACCAATCACTTTCCAATAATTTTTGGAGGGGCACCGATCAACTTTCAACATTTTGGGAGAGTATAAAAACTCGCTAAAGTGGCAAAATTGCTATGCATTTCCATACTTTCCTCTTATATTTGACTTAAGTCACTTTTTATCTTAAACGGCAAATCTACTCTACTCCTATACTATATCAAATTACACCATTGCTTGGGTTTGAAACCAAAACCTCCCCTCTAAGAGGCAAAGCCTCTACCAAGTGTGCTATACAAACCCTTTAGTTTGGTTTGGATTTAATGACCTCAGAATTAATGCACTTACTTGCATATTAATGATCTCTTAAAATAGTTAGATAAGTGTTATGAATTACTCATTAGTCAATTAATTAGCTAGTCTATCTTTTTACGGATCCTTTTAAAACGACCCGATTTTTGCCCTCTGTAAATAAAATTCCTTTATTTGCCACTGTGCACAACAATGGGGAGGATGGCATGGCATGTGGCGGTGAGGGACAACAACACCACCTTCACCGTAGGGATGTCAATGGGCAGGGTTCGGGCCGGGTAGTGGAAATTCCAGGCCCATGCCCAATTCTAAAATCTTGTCCCATACCCGACCCATTACCCGTCGGGTATTAGTCGGGTAATTACCCATCGGGTATCGGGCATATTCACGGGTATCGTGTATACCCATAGTCTCGGATGACGGACATTCTCGTGGATGCTAACCAATATGCATTGAATATTCAATACGATTCTATTTTTATATTTTCAAGTATATCATTTTAAATATCAAATATGATCATCCTTATAAATCTTTTTATAATAAAAGCTACAACAGTGCCTTAACCTTTCATATTCAAATTCTATAATAGATACAATGTTTAAGTATTTAAAAATTTCACATGTAAAATATAAGTATCTTTAAGTGCTTCTAAAATTTCATATCCTAAAATTTCATATCATAAAATTTCATATACAAAATACATATTTACTAATTAAAAAAAGTCAATACATTTTGCTTCAATATCAAAAAAATAAATAGCATCTATGTTCGGGTAAATGGGTATATGGTTTTGGGTAATCGGGCCGGGTATCATCTAATCCCATACTCGTCCCATACCCGCGAAAAAAATTTAAAACTAATCCCATAGCCGGCCCAATACTTGTAGGGTTTCGGGTATACCCATCGCGTATGTTACGAGTTTCGGGTATTCCCATCGGGTTTGAGTTTTTTTGCCATCCCTACTTCACCGTGGCTCTGAAAAAGCAAACATGGTGGAAATCCACCATGATTTAACTCTCTTGCAGTTAGATATAAGGTTATGGAAGGTTACATATAAGGTTGTTTTTGTTTCATTCAACATCATAAAAGATTAGGAAACAAAACTTCTAGGGCATATACCAAATCGTTTTTCTTGCAATTTGAATATATAAAATGATTCCAGAGTCGACTCATCCTTTATGAAGAGTGTAAAGCGAACTCTAAAATGATTAATTTCATAAAAGTACATATTTAACTTACAATCATAATAAAAACACGTCCATCATTACTTTATTTAACATAAGCAGAAATCGAAAACAAACCTATTATATTAGAAACTTAAAATCACCATATTCTATTATGTGATAGATATTTGTATTGACAAATTACTAAGAACAACCTACACAAGCGAAACTAAGACAAATTCACTGAGTGTCATAAATTGCCTAAATATTTAAAAGATATTAGGCTCTTGATATTTAGAGAAGTATGTTTGTATAAAACTTTAATTTTAACAAATGTTTATAAAGTTTAAATTAGTTTAGTTGAATTTCCATGAATCTAAATCTAGCTATATCACTATCAACAACGTAAGTTCCTAACCCTTAGAACAAGTGCTATTTTCCTAAAACAACAGAGACGCCATATTTTAGATGACTCCTCGTTATTTTCCAAGTAAAAAGGTTTTATTTTATATTCAGAATGGACATGTTTGGGCTTGTGTGGAATTCTTTCTTACAAAGCCCAAGATAAATTTGGCCCGTTGTAGTCAGTCTCTTGGGATTCGTAAGCGTGAAATTTTGTCAGCTTCTTCCCCCTAAAACATGGAAACGCGCCCATTTATTACAACCCAACCCAACCCAATCTTCCATATTTATTACCATAAATAATAACATTAATATTAATAAAAACTATCCGTTACTTCCTTTTCTCCTTTAATATCTGCTTTTTCTTTCAAAATTCAAACAACTCTCCCCCTTCCTTCAAACCCTAGCCCCAAACCCCACTTTAATTTCTCAAATTCAACTTAAAAACAAGCCAACAACAGAGGAATCAGAGGTTTAAGCCTTTGCTTCTCTCAAATGGGAGGCTCTGCCAAATGGATCAAATCGCTGATCGGATTTCAGAAGTCGAATTCCAACAGCTCCGATCAAGTAAGTTGGTTTGAAATTTTGTATGAATTCTTTCGTTAGTTGGTTTAATTGGGTTTTTCTTTTTCTTTTATTGTGGTAGGAGAAGATTGGGGGTAACAAGATGAGAACGTGGAAGCTGTGGAGGAGCCCGTCTGCGGGATGTTCTTCGTCGTCCTCGAAGGGGATGAAAGGTGTGGGACGTTTGTCAACTTCTGATGCTTCCCGTAGTGAAGAGGTTTCGTTTTCTGCTGCTGTGGCTACTGTGGTTAGAGCTCCGCCTAAAGATTTCATGTTTGTGAGGCAAGAATGGGCTGCCATTCGAATTCAATCCGTTTTTCGCTCTTTCTTGGTAATTTCTAATCTTTCATGTTATTACATTCATTGCTACTGGGAAAGGATATAAGCTTGTTTATCCCATAATTGAACTTTCATACTGTTTAGATTGACCGCTTAACTCTTGTATATTTTTTGCATACTTGTAAACTAGATGATTAAATACTAATTTGAAATTTTAAAATAAAAAGATACAAGAGATTGTGAGATACTTTGAGTACATTTAAGTGACTGACTATATATCTTTTTTGACATTTATTTTAGTCAATTATCAATATTCCACCAATATGACCTGCTATTGACAAAATAGAACCAAAATTTGAAGCAGTTTGCTGACTTTTGGGTCAACGCTAAAAACAGTCTGGAATTTACCAACTGTTGAATCTACTACCATCACACAATGCAATCAACTTTCTTATTTTACTATTATTTTTATTAACCTTTATGTCAATTGGAATGTTTATTGAAGGCAAGACAAGCTTTAAGGGCACTAAAAGCATTGGTCAGGCTCCAAGCAATAGTACGAGGCCGGCTAGTTAGGAAACAAGCCGATGTGACACTTAGGTGCATGCAAGCTCTTGTTCGTGCCCAGGCTCGTGCAAGAGCTCTATCTGCTCGTACCACAGAGTGTCCTGTAGCTTCTAGAAACCAAGCTGACACTGTTAAAAAATCTGAGGTACAATCAAAGTATCATCTATACATATTTTTGCATCCGGAATTGTAATTATTCATTACATACTAATGTTTATTATTTTCACGGAATAGGGTGGATGGTGCAATAGTCATGGAACAGCAGAAGAATTGAGGACAAAAGAACAAATGAAGCAAGATGGAGTCATTAAGAGGGATAGAGCTAAAGCTTATGCCCTTTATCAACAGGTAATGATTTTGCCATTTTTTATAGTTTGTATTGAGTTCACTTATAAGTTATAATCAACTTTTTAGTAAGATGGTGAGTGTTTTTGTTTGGTTTTTTAGCGACAAAGAACGAATTCAAACAACATTTTAGGGAAGAACAAGGTGGGTTCTCCAAGATCAGGCAAACAAAACTCTGAATGGAGCTGGTTAAATGGCTGGATGGCTGCTAAATCATGGGAAAGCAATGACTCTTATAAAGTTTCATCTGAATTAAGGAATATTGACGACCGTAGTGTTAAATCTTGCTCCTATTCCACCGAACACGATTCATTAAAGATTAGAAAGAATCTCATTTCAACCCGGATTTCTACAAAACCTTTTATCTCAAGCCCACTAACACATTCATCATCAACAAACCCGTGCTCTGGCTCTATGTTTGATGACACTGCATCATCAACCAACTCTTCATCATCAACTTCAGAGACCCGTTTGTCCAGCAAAAGTGGAAGTAAAGAGGGAAGTGTAAGCAAACCGGGCTACATGAGTCTCACGGAGTCAATTAAAGCTAAAAGGCAGTCTCATGGTCAAAAACCTAGTCCACTTTCAAAGGGTGTAACAGCAAGAAGAAGTGATACTGATCTTTATTCAGCAGAACTAGGTAAAGATTTATATCCACCTATATTCATCGATAGATATGATGAAGTGAGAAGTCGAAGGGGTTGAAACGAACTTCAAAGTACTTAGCAAGATTACAAGTTTGGTTATTGTTTGATGCTTAAAGTTCAACAGCTTGTTGTGTTACTTGTTTTGGATCTTAGATTCAGAGGAAAGTCAGTTGAGATATGAATCTTTTTAATTTCTGTTTTTATATACAAATTCGGAAGTGGGGATGATATGATTTGTTAAGATATGGTCTTAATTTCCTTCTTGATATTTAATGAAATTGTAAGGTACAGAAGTGAACCTGTTAGTGCATTTCCTATACCTGTGTTTCATGAACATATGCTCTATTAATTTTTTTTGTGTCAATAGTTGATATTAAAAAAAATTTAAGTCCAAAAGTTGATGTTGTGATAAGTAAATAATGTCACAGGAGGAAACAGGTCGTGGGTTGTTTTCAAAAATCAGGAAAACTTATACCAGCTACATGTTGTGGGCGTAGACGTGTGGTTATTTGTTTAAAAACTTTCTTTTGACAGATTTGTTACACTTACATGCATACGTGATTTACGATATGCTAGAAGATTGGTTTTCATGTGAAAGATTGATTTATGCAAACTTATTTGGGAAAATATGAGCATCACATGTAAAAGAAGTATGAAATTGAACAAAAGAGGGTGATGTGTGTGGCAAGTTATAGAAAAAGTTTCTTCCTTCAATCTTGAGTAAACAAGAGGACTCTTTCATCGGATTATGACGAACTTCTGATAAGAGCAATTGTAGGGGCTGCAATAAATGTATAGACCTAAAAGCATGATCGAGTAATGAAAATAATCGTGTGGGTGAGTGACCCGTCAGTTATACTATAGCTGTTCTAAAAAAAGTTACTTTTCTTTTAAATCATTCAGCTTAGAAGATTGATTATAAATATTTGACGCATGCCCTTTATAGCCTTATAGCTATCTTTTTTGTTTGTCTTCTTTAACATTTATCAAGAATTAAAAATCCATACCCTTTAGTTTTATTTTTATTTGAATTTGGGTAGTGATGAGATGAGTGTCTCTCATATAATTGGAAGCTGTTTGATTTATGAGTGATTGATGTCTTCTCACATATACCCCCTTTTGCATCCTACCTAAGGATAGTCATGTGTTTTTATATTCATTTCTTTAGCTTTTTCTCACCTTGCTCGTGTTTATAACTTTAGAAAGTCACATGCTCCAACTTGACTTTTTTTTAATTTATTTATTTGTGATTATTATTGACTATAGTACTTTAGTAGACAGTCCTAGTACAAGTTCATAATTATTCACAATACTGGTATGAGTTTTGAAAGGGTAACGCTCCACTTGGGTTAGAGCCAGAGTAGTATGCCAACTCAATTCGGGATACACAAGAACATTTCGGTAACATAAATATAGGCATGTCCGAATTAGGGGATCTAATACTGGTTCAGATGAGAGGTTCTAGAGAAAACGACTAGGGGTGTAGCTTTCGTGTTGGATCATTTCGTTTAGATAGCAAGTCTCTGAGCTTACAAATCGAACGAGTTCCCATAGATTTGGGGATTCTTTGAACCTTCAAGTTTATAAATTTCCACCAATCTAACATCTTTCTTTCTTAGAGTTATCAACTATTCTATATGTATCCTGAACATGAATTTCTAGTATTTTCTTTAAAAATCTTTTTTAACAGGTCATATGTTACATATTCAAATATATATCGTATATTTTTTTTTACGTAAAATAACAACATATTATGTATGGTTATATAAATTAACTACACAAATTCTGACCAATGATCTCTTGGCCTAGTGATTAAGGGGGAGGTGGGAGGCTTTGCCTCTCTTAGAGGTCCAAGGTTCAAACCTTGGCATTGACGAATATTACTAACTTGGTGATACTAACTACTAAACATTAACTAGCCGTTCCAAAAAAAAAAAAAAAAAAAAAAAACTACACAAATTCTGTAAAATAATTAAACTTTTATTTTTATTAATAATATGATAACTTTAACATGGTTTAAAATATTAGCATTTTTCCTTTTTCTACTATATTACGAATTGAGGCATACTAGAATTGTAGATTAAACAATCCGACCAACAAATGAGTGAGTTTGATAACATCTTGTAATGGATGTAGTTGAGTTGAATATTTGAGACCAAAAACCATATTCCTATCCTTTAAGTATTTTTAAATCTCTATCAATTCTCGCAAATAATTAACTTATCTGATCATATATGAATTAACGAGTCATTTATAAGTAGTTTTATACTTCTCATAAGGTTCTCGATCATTTAAACCTTTTTATATATACATATGTATAATATGTATAAGACGGTTGATGAAAAAATATCTTTGGTCATGAAAAATGGAACAATCAATTAGAGAATGTATTTATAGTACACAAGACGAGGTAATGATTTTAAAATGATAGAAGTTCAAAAATAAACAAATCATTGTTTTTCACCATTTAGTAGATATTCAGGAAGGATAAAACGTCTTTTTTTTCTCATGTAACCTAGCGAAGTCGGTGTATATAATACTATTATCCGTTTCTAAGTCTATTGTTTTAGGGTTAATAAAGCTTTACAAATTAATTTTGTGTAACCAGCAAATATATATTATAATAAATCATTTTAACCAAATCAGAAATTGATTTACAAGTTTAATCAGTGGTTAGAATCTAAACAACAAACATCATCAACATTGATGGTTTGTGATGTTATATCATCTTCACCCAACACGTCTATATGCACTATTTATTGTCTGTACATCTCGTGTGGTCTAATAATTAAGTTTACATGGATTATACCAAAAAGAGTATTGTTTATAAAATAATTGACTCATGACAAGACGATATTGATGCATTTAGTAGTTAATAAATTAGAGTTGAAGGTTCAATAATAATATCTAACTTGATTGTATGATATTACAAGTATTTTCTTTTGTTTATTTTAACAGAAATAACGATTCTAGATGCTTAATTTTTCACCCCTCATGTAGATATATGAAAATTACAATTCTGGTTACATGTTTATAAAAAAGTTAACATTTATAAGTTTTTGAAAGTAATACAATTTTTAACCTGCAGTGATTATAAAATTTTAAAATATATATATTCAAAAAACACTACTAGAAAATACTTTTACTACTTTTACTGACGGATACCATGAAATAGAAAAAGTAATATTTAATTTTGTTTAGATAAATTACCACCAGATTATCAATGAAAATCCTAAAAAGAAATATTTAACTACTTTTGAGAAATCCTATGTAATTTTGATTACTAATAGATTCCACAAAATCTAAATATAAATAATAATAATAATAATAATAATAATAATAATAATAATAATAATAATAATAATAATGATAATAATAATAATAATTTTGATTGTCGCTGGATAACTTAAATATGTTATCGTACGTATCGATATATTGTTATAAATAATATTTTTAAAATAAAGAACGCGATCGATTTATAAAAGTTTTTATGTCATTACAGTCTGGTTAGTATTACTTAGCGTTAATATTGACCTATGGTTACTACTTACTAGGGTCAATTGAATTTAAATGGTTAATATTGGTCAATATATGACTCGCTACAACCCAATATAACCGTTTAAAACCTAATAAGACTTAATCAAGCTCATTAAGGGCAATTTAGCGAATAAAGTTGAGCTCGAATTTATTTGAACAATATTTGTCATATTGCGTACGTGCATCATAATTAATGGATCTAAAGGCAACAATTGATCTTCTCCAAAAACTCAATAAATCAAAGAAACGCTTTAATCTTTGATTCAATACGAACTTGTGTCAAACACTTAAAAGATTAAAGATGTAGATAGGAATGATTTTTTTTTTTTTTTTGAATTAGTATTATTTTGCGATAAGAGATGGTTTTTGATGTAAATTTGTAAGAGTATCGTTTTATGGATGTTCCGCTAATTTGACCAGCGGAAGTCGCCTATGTGACAGATGGTTTCTAGCGCCATGCACCTCAACACCATCCTGGCCACCCCATGCAAGCATTTGTCATGTAAGCGACTTTCGCTAGTCAAACTAATAAAACACCCATAAACCAAAACTATTACAAATTCACGCCAAAAATCATCTCTCATTGCAAAATAATATTAATTTGAAAAAAAAAAATATTCCTAGACAAGAATGCTGGCTAGGAAGACATGTTTTCTTTTTAAAGTAATTTTTTCAGGCTATTAAAAATATGTGTGTGAATTTATAAACTTTTAGCACGGTGATTGAAAACGTGATTAGCCCAAAAGGGTCGAGTAAATTTTTGACAAGGAGACGAAAACGTGAAAGTTAAAAAAGTCGAGTAAAAAACCGCAAATAACATGGAACATACAATCAATATGTTGTAAGAATCACACATTCTATATAAGTTTAGAGGTGTGCTCTCACCACACATACACATCACACCACATTATATACCCACAAATCATATTATACTCAAATTTGGTAGCGATGGTGTTGCCACACAATGGCACACTACACCAATCTACCACACACACACAAGAGTTCATGGCGTCCACATGTCGTGAAACACCCAAATCATGGCGTGGAGGGGACGGTGATGGTGTTACAGCGCGATGCAGGGCCACGCCGTGCCCTCTCGGCGGATGTGCCTCGCCCACCCTAATTCAACAATAAGTTATTCTAAATAGATATTTATGATTTAGCTATCCTTCCGTTAAAGAGTGAAGTTATTTTTTAATTTTAACATAATTAATAAAAATAATTACTCTTTCGACTTATAGAGCAAAATAAGGAACGCCAAAATGTTATGTAATCCTATATAAGGCATCGGAGCACCCTACGGGTAGTGATTTTGGGTATATATAATATCTTTTTTCGATCTACTATATTCTGATTAAATTTCTAACTTCTTTTACACCAAATGATTTAAAAAAGAAAATGATTTCTATCTATCTTTTATGTTTATTTCTTATAAAGTTATGTAGTATTAATGATAATGTTTAATGTTTTTAGATTGAAAATTAGATATTAACTTAAAAATGTTGAAGGTCGTTGTTGCTGGGGAAATGATTGCCCCCTTTCAAGGGTAGTTAAATGGAGTAGCGAGGTCAAACGAGTTGACACATAATTAATGAATGGGATTGAGCTAGGGTACCTAAGGGTTAAATAAAAGTGCAATTAATATCCGATCGAAGTTAGAAAACATTAATAATATCATATCATTCTTTTTGCTAATAATCATGGTTAGAGAAAACCAAGAAGAGTGTTTATATATATAAAAAATAAGCAATTGTTATATTTTTTTTTGAACGGCAAATGCGCAACTCTGTTTCGGAAAATAGGTGTTATCTTAATCGGGCCCACCTATTCATTTCTCAGCCGAAACCGCACCCCGACCCCCTTAGTAGGAAATCCATTGCTAAGAAAACCCTGCTCTGGCTCAACTCTGAGCATTTTTGCCTAAAGTGATACTTGAACCCATGACCTCCCAATATTTACATGTCATGGACGCCTCAACTTAAACAGTTGAACTAAGGATCATTGGTAAGCAATTGTTATATAAGAAGACAAATGTAGGACCCAAATATAAGGGCAGAGTCTTACTTCCAGCCCTCAGCTCAGTTCTTTCTCTCTCTCACCTGATTGCTTCCAAATCTCTCTTTTGCATTGCAGTCTGTTTCATATCATCATCTCATAAATATCAGCTCACTGTTATCACAAAACTCTGAGTACTATACCTTGTGTGTGTGCATATATATATATATATATATACATAGATGTTGTACATATATGCTGTCTTTTTCTTCATGCATTTTATTAATCTACCTTCTTAATTACTTCCACATGCAGATGATCTAGATATCTCAACATGGGACATGGTGGAGGACATAGTTGCTGCAACAAACAGAAGGTCAAAAGGGGGTTGTGGTCACCTGAAGAAGACCATAAACTCATAACCTACATTACCTCCCATGGCCATGGCTGCTGGAGCTCAGTTCCTAAACTTGCTGGTAGATCTCTTCTTCTGACATGATTATTTCAAGCTTTAATTTACTTTTCATGCATATATATATGTTCTACAGAAGTACCATTAGTGTGTTCTTGCACCAAAGAGAGAGATCAGATCTAGCTAGCTAGATGTTTTTTTCTTTATATATGTTTGCATATCAACAACTTTTTAATCTTTATGTTTGATCTTTGAACTAGGGCTCCAAAGATGCGGCAAGAGTTGTAGATTAAGGTGGATTAATTATCTACGGCCTGATTTAAAACGAGGAAGCTTTTCGTCACAAGAAGCCGCTCTCGTAGTCGATCTCCACAGAATTCTTGGAAACCGGTAGACTTGACAAAAAAATAATAACTTTAACTTTGTGAATTTGAACCATATTACTTTGTTACTTAATTTAAAAATTGTGGTTGTAATATATGTTTTGTTTTGGATATACAGATGGTCGCAAATTGCAAAACATTTACCAGGAAGGACTGATAACGAGGTTAAGAACTTTTGGAACTCGAGTATAAAAAAGAAACTTCTTGCTCATAACCATCTATCTAGTCATTATCTTGCCACTACCATTCTTAACCCTAAAACCACCATGAATCATGCTCCTCTAAGCGGTGATCTTCAATACTATGAGGGCTTAACTGATGCAAACCCTAATACGATAATTAGCCCATATCAACCCCACATGATCCAAGATCAAGATCATCATGTCCAACCACCACAGCCGGCCATCAATCAACTGTTGTCGATCGATCCAGACAAGTACTCAGATACAATTGATCATACCCCTATTAGTCTTCCTGTACTTCCTCCATCATTTATAGTCAATTGTTCAGTTTTTGATGATCAAATTCCCACAACAGAAATCTTGAACTCTTATGACCATAATATCCTCAATCCAGAGAATTATGACCTCACCCTTGACCATAAACTTCCCATAATCCCATCTAAACTAGATGCACAAACAGATAGCATCGAATTCGCCACCGATATCAGTCAACCAACTATGAACCCACATGATTTGAACCCTTCTGCAGTCTCTCAAACGGAATATCTTGATAGTTTTGTGCCTAATTTCCCATCATCTTCATCCTCTCCACCGGAAAATTGGTCATGTTGCCCCAATTTATGGTGAGCAAGGTAAGAAGCATAATGCATGATAATCGATCAGATAATGTAATAAATTAATGAATGTAAAATAAGTAAGTGGGTTTTTGGACGAAGAGTGAGTAAACTTAACCTAAATAATGCTAGATTTAGGGTCTTTAATTGAGAGGGGACAGTGGTATGAAAAAAGAAAACATATTTGCAGTTTCTTCGCATGTTCTTGATAAATGCCACTATATATATATGCATATATTCTGTATAATAAATTTCAGATTGATGATCATATATCTTTTATGGTACATATATACACACACACTACCACACACTTGGGTGTGAAAGTATACATGCATTATAAAAGTAGATGGAGTAGGTAGCTAAGTGGGGACTTAAAGTCCAAATTTGGCTACAAGTTAAGAACCATACGAGCATAGACTATGCGTTTCTTGACTGATTCATGCTACATTAGATTATTCAAAGTGTAGAAAGAATGCATACATACATACATGTGGTCATGTGGTTAAACAAAGAGAATTAACAAACTAAACTAGACTTAACTCAAAATGAAACCCCCTTGATCTAACCCAATAATCCATGCATCATATATATTAATTACTGAGTGCACAAGGCTCCAGCATACACGCCAGAGTTGACTGATGTGGCGGTGATGTTCCTCGCCTTGGTTACGGTGACGCGTATCAGTTGGGTTTACAGTTTTTGAGTCCCTTAATTTAGGAGAGGAGGTACGTGGTGGTCCACGATGGTCATGTCCTGATCATGATCTCTTACACAACGGTACGTACAGTATTTGAACTGCAGGTTCACAATTTTTAAAATTATATTAAATCTATATAATTTTAAACTTTTAGTTAAATTGGAAATTATTTGATTAATTTAAATAATTAGATTTCAAAAGATATTTCATTATATTTTATGATAACTACAAAACCGAGTACAAAGTTGCAGTCTAAATAATTTATGGTATTTATAATCAATATTACATAGTTATTTTTTTGTATTTAATCAGATAATTATCATGTGTGTAAAATAATTAAGTAGTTAAATTCATAAAAGATAAGTTTGCTTCCTTAAACTTTTAAAAGTTTATGTAAAAAGACAATTACGCCGTTGTATATATAGTATAAATCAATTAAGAAAAGATTGAGAAGTACGCATTAGAATAAGTTTTTTAACGGTTAATTGATCACTGACGCATCTTGATAATTGATGTTACTATATTTACGTGCAAACCCAAAAAACTAGTACTTTGTTAAAATTATGCTTTTTAAGGAGAAAACTTAAATTGTTGAATGTTTGTTTGAATTATGAGATCTAAAACATAACTCTGAATAACCCTATCAACAACAAATATATGATACCACAAATTTACCCTAAATTTTAAACATGTTATTTATTTAATATATTAGATTATAAATCCTTTTATTACAGTTGTATTAATTGTTTTGATCTATTGTCAACTGTCATTTACATCTGATTAGTTTATTCAGTTTTTTATTGCATCGATTAAACAAAACAAATACACTATATCAAATTTGATTTTTTTTTTGTGTTGATTCGATTATTTGGTTTCAGCTAAAAATACATTCAACGGATTCGTATAATTAATCATGTCAAATGACACCCAAGTTACTATTTTATTAATATAGATTAATTGTATAATCCAATGTGTCAATAGATTATTTCGTTTTTCGAATAGCATGTATTTCATTTTAAATACGAGCAAATTAAATAGTAAAATTCAATAATAAGTATAGATAGTTTTTCAAAAAAATGTACAAGAGCAATCAAATTAGCCAATAGATATATTTTCGGTAGCATAATTCCCCACGTACGTATTTCGATCAAAAGATTGGTATCATAATCACATTTTGATGTATTTTAATAAATTTCTGACAAAAGTTATTATTGTTAGAAATTCCGACGTGTTTGCTGCATGTGGGAAACTTTTAAAATCTCCGTCAAATTTCGAATAAATTAACGAAAAATTTACTTTTGCGTTTGGATTATGTAATGGAATTTGGATTGTATTGAATTATAAACTAACTTTTTATTTATAAATTCTGCACTTTAGACAGTAAAAAAATCTAGATTTTTCATTTTTTTTTATAACATTTAATTTAATTTTGTCAGAAAAATATCAAAAAAATATTAGTTGTTATAAAACTGAGTCTTTTTTTGAAATAATATTAGTTGTTATATATATATATATATATATATATATATATATATATATAATACTAGGTTATAATCCCGTGTAATATACGGGCTAAATAAATTTACCGTTATATAGTTAATAATATAAAAAGTTATGTCTTAAATATTGTGTATTATACGGATTGAATAAACTCATGTTTTACACATTTAAAAATTTGAAGTGAACATCTTTAAGATTTTAATTATGGATAGTTATTAATTAATAAATAGCTAATATATCATTTATAATTAAGAGGAGAGAGAAGCGGAAAAACCAATTATTAGATGGCTTAAAATGGTGACAAGTGTCCGAATTTATTTTTATTTATTGGTATAGAGATTTTTTAAAATCGTCTAAAAAGTTGAAAAAAAAATGAAAATGTTTTGATGGAAACACGTCAAAAAATATCAAAAATAAAATTATTTTATCACAAAGCCGTCAGAAAAATTCAAGAACAAAAATAAAACTTAAGTTTATCAAAATAATGTGAAAATGCAGTTAAGGTTCTTGGTGAAAATTGATTGAATATATTATTTGGCAGCTGGGTTCCGGAAACAGATGTTTCCAACAATATTTGACAAAAATGTTTAGGTGCAATTGTTTTTTTAAAGATAAAATATCTGTATTTTACATATCATATCTGAATACATCTGTAAAAGAAGAGCTGAACCAAAAATCTAAAACTCTGCGGTTTGCAAGAATAATAATGTTTGATTTTTATCTTTTGTAGACCGTAAACAAACCAAAATAATCAAAATTAACCCACATTCAGCCACATCTACATGTATAAGTTACCCGATGATTCGAAGGGTGGCCGGCGGCGAGATGGGGTGTGCGACGGGTTGGGGGGCACGAGGGGTAGGGTGCCGAGGGGTAGGGTGCGCGAGGGTGGGGTGTGACAGTTGCAGGTGGCCGGTGGACGATGGCCGGCTCTAAGGGCGATGGTGGGGGTTTGGGAGGCGGCTGGAACTTGGAGACGGCAGAAGGGTTTTGACAAGAGGTTTGAGAAGATAATAGGTTTAAGAAAAGATTTTAAATTATGTTTTCTGTCTATACAAAAAGATCATGAGTAAACTTTTTTTAATGAAATTTCTCCGAAAAAACAAAAAGTCTGCCAACACCCATGTTTGCGCATAGTTTGCGCGACGCAAACAGAAAATGCTTCATAGATCTTTTCAAAAAAGAATTAACACCGCTTAAAAATTCAACAATCTTCTAGCAGTGAAATTATAGTAAACAATCCTGTAATTTCGCACGCATGTTTGGGCTACATACTTTCATCATTACCGTTTTAGTTCTTCGTACTGAACTAGGTAGATTATAAATATTGTTTATAGTACAGAATATTTTTTACTAAAATAAAAATAAAAGATATGTGCAGTACTGCAGTGGACTAACTTTTACAATGATTTTAAATATTACTAAAAACATGTTCAGTGGAGTGGAGAAGGCCCGCGGCAGAAATGACATTGGTATTTAGTAGACTAAAATTTACATATTCAAATATATATTAAAACAAAGCTCACAAATATAAATGTACAAGTTTATATCCCGTGTAATACATTAATTTAATTAATAAAATATTAAATAATTTATAATAAAAATTATAAGATGATATTTTTAGATAAAATATGATTAAGTTACTTAAAATAATTACTTCAAGTAAAACAGCAATAATATCATTTTAAACTCTCGTTTTATGAGATTGTTTTTTTTTTTCATTTTGGTTTTCAAATATAATTTTATTTTTTAATCACCCTTAAAATAAAAAAAATGGTTCTAAAAAAGTTAGAATTTCTATAAAAGTTTTTTTTAAGAAAATTTCTATATCTTATATTTTTTTAAAGGTTGTATATTTTTTATATAAAAATCTAGTTTATAATTTTTAATTTGGAAATTTTTTAAATAATATAATTATTATTTATTATTATCACTAGGTTAGTATCCCGTGTATTACACACGGGTTGAATAAATAAAATATTAAATAATTACTTATGAATATTTATTAATTATTTTCCAAATAAATTAAACAATTTGTTGCAAAACAACCCATTTTAAAAGATTTCAATTTAAAAAATTTCCTTATTTTAACTCTAAAATTTAATTATTTTGTTTTATATAAAAATATTTTTGAAAAAGTCCTATTTTAAATTATTTCGTAATTTTAAAAATGGTTTATGTTTTAGAAAATTTTCTTATTTTTAAAATTTTTGTTTCTTTAGAAATTACATTTATAAAAACATCTCTCTCTTTATTTATTAAAAAGCTATTTTTAATCTTTAAAAAATTAATTAACATTATTAGTATTTAATGTAATTATTTAATATAAGAGAGAAGCAGAAAAATTAAATTAGATGGTCTAGAATTATACCAAGTGTCATCTTAAAACCTACTTTTATTATAATAGATAGATTGGAATAACAAATTCAGAACCACGTTAGAGATCATAAGAATTAATATTATAATCATTAATATTTATACGCAATAAATATTATATTGTATGTAGTAGATAAATAAAATAGTTCACATTAAAGCTTCAAAGTTAATAGTTTTTTGAATATAAATATTGGATGTTACTACAGAAGCCACTTCTTATCCAATAGTAGCTAATCTTGGAACTAATTAAAGCAACAGTATCTGAGCCTCAAAAAAAGGAATTAATGTAGATGAAGTAAAGAAAGAAAGAATATATACTGTCTTAGTGTCTTCTCAGGTTGATTCAGTTGCTGTAGAAGATAACAAGCTTAAAAGAAAAGGAACAAGTGATTAATGTTAAGTTCCTAATTAACAAAGGAATCTCAATTACTCAATGAGCGTATGTGAATCTACCTGTAGATATATATTCATGTGATCACAATTTGCAAGTTAGAATGGCCGTGGCAGTCCGTACAAAATTACTAAACCTCTAAGACGTCTAATTTAAGATTACCAATGATCTTCATTAAAAAAAAAAAGGATTATCATCTTTGGCTTTGATGAATCAACTAGAAATGTGAAAGCTATAAACATAGATCTGGTGTAAGGAGATTATTGAGTTAAGATTCTTAGAATACAAAACTTAAGTCTTTAATATTGAAAAAGAGTTACTATTTATGATGTTGATAACTTGATATTACTAATGATGAATGTGTTAAAGCAGCTCTAACAAGGCACAAAAGTACAAGATATAATTTAACGTGATGTTAAGAGCATTCACAATAGCAATCTTATCTCCATTTTTATATTTACACTAAAAGCATATTTTTTTTTACTTCATCTTTTAATAAAATAATATTTTTTAATATCTTTATTATTACATTTTCTCTCTCATCTACTCACAATCATTTTTTAAAATATTAAAAAATATATGGGGGTTGTATCGTATTTTTCCAAATTTGAGGAATCACGGTACAATCCTAATATATTTTCTATCTACTTCAATCACAACCAATAACAATTATCCCCCATAATATAAAACAAACACTTACATATAAAATGAGATACCTAGTATGAATGCTCTTAGTTAAGAAAACTTATTAACCTGTTTAAAGTTGGAATTAAAAGTGGGAGTCCACATAAATAGGAAGTTTCTTGATTAGTTACTATATATAGTAATATATCCTCACCATGGACTAAGAATTGCAAAACTTGAACCACAAAAATATGTTCCAACTAAAAAAAAAAAAAAAAACTAGCTTCCCTACCAAAATCCAATGCTAAGAATTGAACAAAAATACAGCAATATCTTTTGACGAGCTCAGAAAATACGAGAATAGATTATTATTGTTAAATAAAAAACTAAAAATTCAAGTCATCGACCTAATAAAGATAGAATGACACAACAACTATGTAGATATAACTGGTGCATCACTTTAGCAAATGCAATCGATAATACAGGCTTTACATCACTTCTTCATAAAGTATAATAAAATTAAAACGAAATTAACCATTACCAGAAAAGGTTAGAAATTGATCCATCAAATTGATCAAGAGTATCCTTAATGGATCGGAGCCCACGTACGGATCTTTTTCATCAACAATGTCCAGCAAAAAAACCCGACAAACCCAAAACCCTCACCGACATCATCCATACCCTCTCTCCACATACGGTTTTCGTGGCTACAGATGAGGACACCCTCTCTCCTCACATTCGATCTCTCTTCCGATCTACACGGCCTCCTTCCATGTCGTGGTGGGCTTGGTGGTCTCGCCTCTATGTCGGTTGCTTTTTAGTTGTGAACAGTAAACCATTTTAATTGTTGATCTTCTAGTCCAATAACATAAGAATTATGATTTGGGTTGTGAAATCTAAGGTGAGTCAAGTCCTTAGTGTTAAAATTAATATGAACGATTCACATCACGTCTCATGTAGGATGACTTACTCGAGTAGTACGGATAATTCCAAACTTCATTATAAAAAATCCATTAACCCACCCATTTTATTAAGACTAAAATTAATTATTCTTTGTATTTTACTTTGTATTATTTTTTCGGAAATAATTACTGTGTGTACGTGATATGTGGTACTGCAATAATTACTCCCTGCGTTGGGTCACTTTCCCTTCCACCATTCTTTAGATCTCAGTTCCTTTTTCAGAATTACTTTATATAAACTATTTTAGTTTAAATATGTTCTTCACAAACCATGTCATTAATAACACTTTCCAGCGTTAAAAAGTTGTTTATCATCAGAAGTAAAAATATATATTTATCAAAATCTTTTTTTAGTGAAAAACTAATTTGGATTACCTTTTAATTATACATGATACGCAGACGTCTCATCTCAAATACCATCAACGTTTAAAGCATCAATTAGGATAAGATAAATTCAAAGTTAAACATACATGAATATAATTAAGTAATTTCATGATTGATGACCTCATGCGAAGTCTTTACTCGAACAACAACAATAAAAATAGTTAACTTCAATAGGACACCCTAAAAGGTATTGATTAATAAGAGGGATCCACTCAATGTGACAAATACATGAAATAACTATTTAGATGCATGTGTAACCAACTTTCTTTATTTTTTAATCATGATTCCTACAATAAGTTGTGTTTTAAAAGGCCACTTAGCTGCAACATTCGCTTTCATGTCATTATAAATTATGTAATATTCAATAGCTTAATCATTTGTTCATAATAATCTAATAACCTAATCGTAACTAATGCGTATAGATTGTAACATGCTAAACACAAGTAGGCTCATCGGTATATCCTAACATCGGGGGCATTAAATCCGACTTGGCCACATTAGGTGCATGTAACACTGGTCTAGTGCGGCGTTAATTAAAGAAGGCTCTTCTCATTTATAACGTGTTAACAAGCGTGAAAGGGGAAATGAGTTTTAATTGTAATACTTAATTTAATATATAATATTAAAATAAAAAATGGGGTGGCTTTAAGGGAAGTTAAACCATTTTTTTAGATGAGTTGAAATCAGACAAAGTGAATAATATGACATATACATGAAGTTAAAAAACGTGAGAGTAGACTCATATGTCTTATATATGTGAACAATGACATGGTAACCTAGGTTATGGGGTATACTATCACGCTTTATAACTTCATGTAGGTGTCACATCATTCATTTCATCTCATCTCACCCGAGGAAATGGACTCAGCCCTTTTCACTACCCTCGGTTTAATTCTAAAAAAACATTAAATCATTGTGTGTGTAGTAATCTCTTCACACTCGTTAAAGCGTTAATGCATTAAGTATTTAACGCCCCTTAAAGCCACACCGGGATGGTGCTTAACGCCCTTCATGAGCCACCTCACCCTGACCTTTTTGGGCGTGATGGTATACCAAACACTCTTATAATTTAACCAACAATATTTTGTATTACAATTAGTTATCATAATTACAGTTTCTTCAAAAGATTAATTTTATATGTATAACTTGATTTTAATAGTAAACTTTTCTATTATAAGTTTTTGGGTACACAAGTTTAATATTTTACATTAGATTTATTGGAGTAACATTTTTATTAATACAAATTAAAAAAATAACATGTATCTCTAACTAATTTTACTTCTACATACACTTCATCTCATTTCATGTAACTATGTGTTTTAATTAAATGTTTTGTTTTGGGGTTAGGTTCCGAAATTAAGCTCACCACCGCACCAAACAAACGATTAATCATGGCCGGCCCTGAGGAGGGGCGAGATGGACGCCTGTCTAGGGCCCACTCGCTCAGTGGGCACAAAATTTTTTAAATTGTTTTTTTATATTATATATATATTTTTTATATAAAAAATAGTTATAAACTATAATTCAATCATAAAAATTAACCCAATTATATTTTAAACCCAATTTAACTTTTTAGGCTCATTTTATTAACCTAATTACTCAATTAAACCTCTTTTTTAAAAATAAAATATTTAAATCTCATGTGTCATGGTTTATTATTACTTGTTTAATTATTTAGATGGTCAATTGAGCAGCCAAAAAATAAATAATTTTGTTATATTTATTGTAATACCTGAACCTCATGAGTTATCGGTGAACAATTACGCTATGTCATTGTAATACTATGATTTTGTTATGTTTATTTCTAAAACGTTTGTTTTTATTAAAAAATTAGTTTATATAATTCAATTCGTTAGGGCCAAAATGTCTTTTTTTTTTCGGGCTCGTCCTGGGTACTAAAATCATTAGGACCGGCCCTGCGATTAATATTAAGATTATTCCCATCCATTCCCTAATATAAACTTGAAACCACCTTGATTAAAATTCTGATTAGGTTGCTAACACAAGGGTACCATCCGCATCTTGCTTGGATGTGAGTTTATAAATGTCTTCTCAAAACACCCTTTAAAAAATCGTAAGTTTACCTTCTCCTTTCTTCGATCCATTTACAATTAAATAGGTTTTCTGGACATACGTTGCTAATTAATACGCAGCTACGCTGGCCTACATCTTTATGTCTTATGAAAAGAAGAACCTTTATGCCTTTTTATCAACCCATATTAGATACCCTCAAGACAGATAAAGACACGTGTTATTATCTCATCTTAATAACCAAATAGCCTTAAAAAAATAAAAAATGCAAAAGAAATGTAATTTTTCTTTAACAATGAATACAAGCACCGAGTAAAGCAATGTTTTTTTTTTTAATATCTCATTTGATAAAGACTTAGATTATTAAAAAAAAAAGTTTTAAGTTCAAACTCAATAATGATGTCAATCAATAACGTTGTTGTAAACAAATTGAACATTCAGTGAACAGTTCGTGAACCATTAGGCATAAAGTTCATTTATGTTCATTTGTATTTAATAAATGAAAAAACGCGAACAAAATTTTTTTGTTTATTTAGTTAAATGAACGAAAATTAACAAAGGATGTATCCGTTTATTTATATTCGTGAACGTTTAATAATGTGTTCGTTAAAGTTAGTTGGTGTTCGTTCATAATATAATTATGTTAAGTACTTATTTATATTTAATAGTTATTACATAATGTTTGTAATTTTAATTGTAAAATCAATATATGAATTATGATGGTTTGTATTTGTTTGTTTTAAGAAAATTGCATGTGGATGTCTTGAATGTTGTACTATGTTTCCATATCTTTTAATAATTCCAAAAATTCCTTTTAAAAGCTTACATTATGACTTACGTATGCAGTTAAGTACTTGTTATAAATATATATACTAGTATCAACTTTAAAATACATTAAGAATTGTACTATGTGTTTTATTGTTTGTATTCATCTTTTGTTTTTTATTTTTTTAATCCAATACTTTACATCTTTTACAATTTAGCCTCAATCTTATTTTACTTTCAACTTTGTTCCTCAATACTTTTCGTATATTATAAATTTTTCGTTTTACATTTCGATCTAAATTTTATAAGTTAACACAATGTATTGCGTGTGTATGGTTGAGTGGTTCAATGTTTTTATACTTATTTTCTCTCGTTTAACGGCCTCGTTGCAAGACGTTGGTACTAAATTGACTTACTTATTGTTTTACATGCTTTACGTTTTGCCTGTATGGTTCAACATTTTTACCTCTACTTTGTGTTCGGTTCGGTTTGTTTTCATTTTTTTATTTTTTCTTTGAAATGAGTTTTTTCGGTGTTGTGGTCACTGATGGTGGTGTGCCATTGGTGCTACTTGGCATAGTTTTTTGTTTTTTTTCACGCCTCCCATTTTCGGCGATGGCCATCCAGTGGCTATAATCTCTTATGCCATATTTTGTCATAGTAGGATGCGGCAAAGTAATCCCTATTCGTTATTGTCACCGTTCGATGTCGTTAGTGGCTGTTGCAACCGCCTTTTATGGTTTATGTGCTGCGACGGTTTGATCAGATTTCTTAGGTCGAGGATTGCATTCTCATGTGGTTTTCCATGGCCGACATACTAGGTCTTCTATATTTCAGCTATCGACGCTGTGGATTTCTTGGGTATTTACTCAGGCATTGACGGTTTGTTGTTTTGTCAAGCACATCACTATATCACATCATCGATTCCTTTTATCATTTTAATATTTTTATATGATAAAACAATCCACAAAATTTAATAATATCATATACGTTACATAATCTAATGCTATTGAATAATCATACTTAGAAGTTTAAATATTCCCCTCTTCTTATGCTTTATAAATTAATCTTATTATTAATTCTCATAGAAATGAAAAGTAATAATATTAACTAAATAGTAATAATAATTTATTGAATTATATAATTATAATAATTAAATAATAATAATAATAATAATATTTGGTTATTCAACTATATTAAAACTATATTATATTTGTTTATTGAATTTAAATTTAACTGTTCAACTTTAACATAACATTTTAACCACTTAAGTTTTTAAAGTTTAATTCGTGTTTATTACAGTACAATTTTTACTTACAAAAACTATTTCTTACATTACTATTTTAGGTGCGTATCGATACGAGTCGAGTCAAATATAAAAAAGTTTTTCTTCACATTTTTTATATACGTTTTGTGATGATCTGTATTTCAAAGTTTGCCAACATTTTGAAGTAAGTTTTGTTCATAAATAATTCGGGGACAAACATAAAATGCATTCTACTATGTTTTTTTAACATAAATTTAATTCGAAAACAAGGCAGACCGATTGTAATCTATCAGTGGCGGACTCAGGAAAAATTTTCATGGTTAGAAAATTAATTTAAGGTTTTACGTGAATTTGAGACAAGTCGAGTCGATTGTTAGTTTAGATTTTATCACGTCGTGTACGCTTACGCCGGCAATGCTCGAACGGAAAAAACTCATTATTTCAAAATTGAATATAGGATGAACGTATATATGTTAACAACTTTATATATACATAAAATCGAACACACCTATTACCTACTAAATAGCGTGGCATGTGAACATTAACTTAATTATTTTTTTAATTCATTTATCCTTCTACATTTGGATTCTAACCCCACTTCCACCTGTTTTTTCCTCTCAATGTAGGTTTTTTGGATTGGTCCATTCCTTTGGCGCGATCGATTAGTTAATATGAGTTTTTTTTTAATACATAATTACTTAATTAACCAAGTAATACATTCAGTTAATAAGTTTTCTTCTTTTTTTTTTTGGCTTTTTTTTTAAGATTTTGTTTTTATGCATATTTACTTACCGATTCAACAACTTTCTTATAGTGTTCATATTATATAAATTTTTTTAGTATTTAACATAAATTTGCTAAATTTAATAGTCTAAGTAAAATTTTAGATTATGTTCTTTTATTATCTTTTTGCAATTATTTTATTAAACAGAACCTAATTTATGATTAAATTTTAAAAAAAATATTTTTACACGTATACTCAAATATATAAACTTATAAAATAGATTGTGATTAGATGATCAATGGAGTTACATCATATATAATATTTTTTTATTTTTTTTAAATTAACTTGTGTATCCCTTAACGATTATTTCACAACAATGTAATCATCTCTAAAATTCTGATCATACCCCGGTTATGTTCTTATATATATATAGTCAAAATAGATCAACTTGTTACGAAGCACAAATATACTCTATTACTTCCCAAAAAGAAGTAAAAAGAAAAAATAACAAGATAAAAGAAAGTGCAAGATTGATTATATTTGAATTATCAAACATGTAAATATATTAAAAAAAAAATTTTTCCTTTAAATAAAGAAAGAACCGCGGGGGGAGGGGGGTGTTCCGTAACCTCAAACCTTGACGGTGACCCGCAAGACTCTCACCTTACCTCTTGCTACCTATGATTTTGTTTATGATTCTAGCAACGAGTTATATATAAAAAGAAAAAAAAATTAAAAAACCAAAACAAAAGGTTAATTAAAACATGCAACAACCACTTGTACCTCAAGATTCTCATGTTGTAAAAAAGACATTGAGGGGCTAGCATAATCTATGTTGTGTAAGATGCTAGACGTTCAATACATATCTTGCTAAATACCTAAATGATAGAATTTTAATTTGACGTGAGGGAATAATTTTAATATCTTAATCGAGAATTTAACAGTAATACGATATAGTAAAATAACACAACATTTAATTTTAGATAAATAAAACTATTTTTGCTTATATTTAGACTGAGGAAATGCCAATTGTCCAAAATAAATGTTACCAATGGTAAAATAATCAAAATAATTTAAGTTTGTGATGTATTGTTCTATTCAATATATGTTAAGTTTTATGTTTTGATATGTGATAATTATACGCAAACATTCATGGTCTGTTTTTCATAATTAGTTTCAATGATGTGTTTTTTTAAACAAAGAAACTTATGTATTAAAATTGTACTCGTACCAAAGTATTAAAACAATCGGACGAATACAAAACTTTCTTCTATATATTTTGAAAGATAATAACGACTTCCTATTAACAACCACGCCTCCAATAATTACAAAAGAAATGTATTAAACTCATTAACTAATAATAAATTTATCAACCAATTAATGCATTAATCAAAACCCTAATTCACGTAATTGTTCGTCCATCTTTTATTTATTTTCATTATTACCGAATTTGCCCTCAACAAAAATCTAAAACAATAAAAGTTGTTTTCAATTGCCCCTCAATTAAACTATTTAAATTTATAACCAGCAAACGCACCGCCTACGCGTCCTGAACAGCGTCTAACACACGCACCAATAAGAATAAAGATAAGTGCGGGTCTACTTTTGGACTATCCGACAAGACCAATGACTACAACATTGACTAATCACCAAACGCAGCGCGTGACAATGAAGCGCGTGTGGTGAATTAGGGTTTTGATTTGCGATAACAAACCAACTAGCACTCACTGTTTACGTGACGTGGCATGGTCTGATTGGTCCTCTCACACGCACACTGTGTGTGTTGTCTGTGTATACGTGTATAATAGTATATAAAAAGCCTTACACTTTCTCTCACTACAAACACACACTGTACACACTCTTTCTCTCACTATATGTTTCTCTCTCCATTTCGTGGAAACCTAAAGTTGTGACGACTAGGGTTTTCGGGAGATTCGCGCTCCAATTACTCGCTCAAGGGTGGAAATCTGTAAGTGAAGTTTGGATTTTCGGATTCGCTTCTTGATTCTCGATCTAGTGATTGTTTTTTTAAGCGTTTTGGTTGACGAAATCGATTTCAGATCTGTTGTGCTCTCGTTTGTCGGTATTTTTGATTTGTTTTTGCTTTTGTTTGTATGTAAATCTGTTGGGTAAACTTCATGATCTGAGCTCGTTCTCTTGTAGCTTTGTGAGATTATCTGTTTGTTTAATTTCAATGTTTTGTTGAAGTGAGTTAATTTCTATCCTTTCTGGGTTTTGATTGTTAGCTTGAATGAACTTCTTATGTGTGTCGCTTATGGATGCGACTGATGCTGTAAACCTAAAATCTTAGAACTGTGTGGGTGAATCGTTGTGGTGGATGTGAATTTGGGATAAATCGTATGAATTTGAATTGGGTTTTCTCGAGAACTGTAAAAGCTTATCCTTTTTATTTACTTTTTTAGTGGGAGCGGCGGGGGTAAAGAAAACCCTAATTGATGGGTTGACTTGATGATGCATTCTTTAGCTATGCATCTATGTTTGCAGATACAGATAAATTTCTAGGTTACTATTTCCTTTTGATACTAGGGTTTGTTCGTTTTTTGACTGATGGAAGATGTAAATTTGTATGTTAAAGTCCAGTTCTTTATTATGTTTGGTAATTGAATTAAGCTGTAGTTACAGTTTTAGAACATGGGTTTGATGACAATTGACAAGACTATGGTTTAATTGACTCATAGGGTTCCAAAAAAATGTATGCTATGTAGGTGTTCTACACGTGATAGTTCAGTTGGTTTTTGCCCTCTCTTCTGTTTCTTTGTTTCTATAGTGTATGCACATGACAGCTGTTTAGTTGAGCTCATGTAACTGATATTACTTTGCTTAAATCACTGTTTTGTTTCTTCATTAATGCTATATTCACAGTGAAGTTTAGCCTGCATATGTATATTGGGCGCTTATCATGAAATTACAATGAACATGTATGAACTTTTACTGTAGTTTAACATCTAAGTCTGACTAAATTTATTAAATTTAAGTTAAGACCGTGTGTGGTATGAGTGTATGATGTCTCTTGTCAAACTATTTCATGAATAGATAAAGTGATTTGTTGTGTTAAGTTGTGAATTGATGTTTCTTGATTGTACAATGGTAATTGGATGTAAAATTTGAAAGTATTAATATGGTCTCTTCCACTCATAGCTAGCTAGTCTTTAGACATTCATGTCAGTTGGTGTTGTGTGCGTGCCTCCTATTTCAATTTAATTTTTTATCTGTTTGTTCCTATTTTGGATATATGTGACCTTTGGTAAAATTAGCTGTAAGCATGTTGCACTTCGCTTTTAACCACAGTTTAATTTTTATTCTATGGCTCTTTTACTTCTGATTTGCTAGGCTAGTCTTTTGTAATGCTATTTTGCATGCATGTATCATCAAGCTTAAGTCAAGCAAGTTATAATCTTATGCTAATGTTTCTCTCTTGTCACAGTAATATCTTAAACATGAATAACAATGACAAGAAGAGCATTGTCCCGGCATTAAACTCCAGTCACTCAGCCGTTAAGATTGATTCATTGTGTATCAAACTTGGCATTATGAAAGAGAAGGATGATGACACAAAGTGTAGGCATTTTTCTATACGGTAAGTTTTAGATACTATGAAGTTTTCATTACATATTATAAAACATTTTGATTATTGATTGTTGATTGTTGATTGTTAATTGTTGATTGTTGATCTTAATTGTCGCATACACATTGTTTAAGCACATGCTCATGCACAATTTCGAATGATTTCTCGAGTGGAAATTCAATTGTATATGGAATTAGAATATCAACAAATTATAAGGCTACCGCAAGTAATGGTCTCCAAGGAATATTCTGAAGCATATATTTAGAAATATTGATAAGAAGTATTTCTTTTCAATCGCTTTTATTTTGTGTGCTATATATTATACCTGCCATTGATAAAAACAGTCTTCCCTCATGAAGGCCACAAGCACTAGCTAGCTAGTTATACTAGTCTGTTTATCTCTTTAAATATGTTTGCTTACTGTGAATTTACAGTCATTTGAGACTATCATTTTAGAGCAGATATAGTAGTTTCCTATAAATGCTTAATCTTATAAGTTCTACTAAATTGTCAATGATCATTTTGGTCTGCAATGGTGATCTGATCCTTTTATAATTAGCATATTATTGCTTTTATAATTTTTTTCAGAATGGTTTGACTTAATCTTGTCTCTAGTCAACTATCAATGATCTATATTCTTTAGCATGTATATGTATCATTACATACTGCTCCTGGTAAGACTTAAAGTGATCTCCTGAGATAACAAAAATCTGATTTCTTGTTTATTTTAACTTTTCAACAATATCAGAATTGCCCTTCTTTTTTCCTATTTGACTGTTTATTTTTTGATCAACTCAGAGGTTATGTTGCTGGAATGCGTGTAAAAGGTAACAGTAACTTGTTACCTTTTACCGAAGAACTGCCACCTATGGACGTCCCAAACTTTAGATATTGGCTTTGCGAAAAATGTTTGCAGAATAATAATGATACTGCAAATGGCTCGACTGAGACCACACTAATCTCTGGGTGTGATCAGTGTGTGTTCTCACCTTCTGCAAGGTCATTCCCTCGACAAAATTTTGGTGGAGTAGCAGTTCTCCCTTTTGGTGAGGGCACTTCAGGTAATTTACATTTGAATGAGTATTAAAGTCCCCAATTTGATATTTGGATATGGTATGTGGATGCCACCGATGTATTGAAACTACTTTATAGGTGACCCAAGTATTATCATGTCCTGTTTAATACAACCATAGCCAAAATGTGTCTGATTGAAAAAAAATGCTCTTAAAAGTAATGTCATTGTGTTGAGCTATCAAAAAAGGACTTGTGTTTTTAACTGGATTTGGTATAAACGCTGCTGGATACATATTTGGATGACATATAATGCAATTTCAGTATAAGTGGTCTTGATGAAAAAGCTGAATACTTGGGTGGATCCCACATGGGCAGTGATTATACATTGTCCCTATGATTTTCTGTTATTGAATAAGGTTTCTTTATCCATCAGGTGTAAAACCTGTTGATCGCAAGAACAATGATGTAGCCATCCTTGCTGCTTTAGAAGCTGATGAAAGTCATTCTTCTCAAGAAATCTCTGAAAAAGTCGATGTTTCTCAAGAACTAACTAAACTTTGTACCACTGGCACTAATGCTGGTAAAAAAGAGAGCAATGAATTGAGAAATCATGGGAATCCACAAAAGACAAGCATAGTTAACGAGACCATTAGTCAACCTATTGAATCTGGTCAACAGATTGATAATTACCAAAATGGACATCCAAGACGAAAGGCTCGAAAAGTGCGTTTGTTGAAGGAATTATTGTGTGGAGATACTGAAATCCAACAACAGAAAAAGCACGACTCATCTGCATTACCTCCTTCCCAGATAAAAAGGAAAATGCTGCATGATCATCATGACCATGATCATGACCATGACCATGACCATGACCACAACCATGATAATCATCATGATCAAGATCCGAAAAAAACAAAGGCTTTCAAGGAGGATGCAATTGCCAAAAACAATGTGGTGGAACATTCTAGTAATCCAGGAACTTGTGAATTAGGAGAAAGTATTAATAAATATGAGTGGAATAAGCACACGACTCAGAGGAGTTCAGTTAACGCTAAAGCTGGTAGTGATGCAATGACAGCTTGTAGATCAATATTCAATGACATGGGAAGAACAGACAATCAGGTTCCACCTGCTTATGGTATGTCTACAAGCAGAGGAACAGAACCTTACCCCAATTTCATGAATCCACTAAAGTCAGACAAAAGAGTCAACTCTTCGAAGAAGATATCAAGCAATCCGATTAAAAGTAATTTTTTTGTAGAGGATTCAAGGAGGATGAAGGATGATACTCGGTCAGACATGGAGCTAGGGCTTGATCTTTCTCTAAATTATGATCCACAATCCCATGTTGGATCTCAACTGTCCATCCTGAATCGACCGGCGAACCAAGATTACAGCAGAAAATCTGGTTTTTTCTTGGGGGAATCTAGTAATTTTTCACATAGGATTCAATCAGATCCAAAATCAAAAGAAAGATCAGTTCATGAGAAACGGCTCTATACACAGATTCCATATGGGAGTTGCTCAGGGCATCAGAAATTGGTACTATTGTATTTAATATTCCAATTAACATGATAAATATCTTTAATAATACGTTGTGTTATATGATTAAAATGTTTGCTACTAATTCATAGGATTTTTCTGATCCTTATAAGAGGAACATTGGAGTTAGAGGGTACACTGAGTTTACAAGGCCTAACAATCATCAAAGACAAGAGAAAGTCTTTTCAATTGGGAGATCAGATGAACATGAAGTTATTGAACTTATGGCTAAAAATCAATACGAGAGGAATTTAAGTGAAGCTAAAAATGGTATAATACCAGGTTTTCATAGACTTACAAATGAAGGAAAGACGTCATCACATCATGAATATCTCACCATGATAAGACCACCTTCATCTTCAGTTGCAACTAATGAGAACATGGGTCCCATGAGAAATCCTGCTGGTGGCTTCTTCTATCAGGATCGAGCATCTTCCTTTACAATGAATCCAAAGAAACCGTTAAATGGCATTTGGATGTCAGATTCTGGACCTCAGAGACATTATGATTCACGTTATTACTATGCATCTAATGGTAATAATAAAAGACCCCAAACCCACCTCTATAACCCCATCAATATGCAAGTACTTGAAGCTTTTAACAAGTACAACAATGGTACACATCAGCAAGAAGCATCTAACGTGCAGTTTAGCCAAGCATATGCAAAATACGCGGATAAAGATAAGGGAAAGAACATGATGGATTTGGATCTAAATCTTGTGGCTCCAAATGTCGTTGAAGAACAAAACAATTTTGAATCTTTAGAGTTGAACCCAAAGCGCATGTGTTCGTTTGATTCTTCATACTCAAATGAAGCCATACCCGCAATGCAATTGCTAAGCTTGATGGATGCAGGGAAGTTAAGTCAGCCATTCAGTTTGACTGGTCAAACTTGTGTAACAAAACCAAAACCAAAACCGATTTCTTCTTGTTTCAGTCATTGTAGTTCAACTGTAACCGAAAAAACTTACCCAATAGTCAATCCTATTGGAAGCTCGTATTCTAGTGTGTTTCGAACGGGTCAGAATGTTAAGTCGACCACTTCTAGTCATGGTCAACAAGTTTATCATAAACAACAAGAGGCAAAGTCAAGAGGTACATCATTCGCTTCTGTAAGCTGCAGACCAGAGGATTCTTGTGTTTTCCCTCTTCCATGGCAGGCAAGTGAAGGTCAAAATAAACTTGTTAACAGAACCTTTGGACCCAGGATTGACTCATCAAAAACTGAGATTTGCACAATTAACCGAAATCCAGCTGATTTTAGTACACCAGGACCTGAAAATGTGTATATGATTAATGTTGAAGATCTGATTTATAATGGGGTGAGTTCTTATGGATCAAACACTCAAAAGAAAGCCATGAAGCCTACATCCTGAATCTGTTTCAGATGATCTTTTATGGTATTTTCATCAATAATAAGAAAATAGGGATAATCATGTTACAATCAAGATTAGTGATGAGAATAATTCAAGATATAAATGCTTCTTTAACTAAACTAAGTTGTGAATTGCCTTTATGGCAGACAGGTATGGTTTTGGTTAAGTTACTATTCTGTCAGTTGTAAATATATCATGTAACAGTCCATAGAGTTGGTTATCTTTACGGACTTGCTTGGCCGGTTGCTTGTTGTTTTCAGGTTTTTGGGACCGTGTTGTTTGAGATAGCTTGTTGTCTTTTACTCATGACTTCAGATTTGAGATAATGCTCTGTTGTTTATGCTTCAAACCGAGTTGTGTAATTAGGGTTCTTAATAAACATTTGCTACTTGCCTTCAAACATCTGTTGCTTGACTTTATGATTGTTCTTGATATATTTCTCAAATTGTGTTGCACATTCTTTAGCAATATATGGTCACATCAGGCACGGCAACAGATGATTTTTCTGCTTCATTTTTATAATAGAAGCGCCTTAAAATGAATCTTTGAATGTTCATCGATTCAAATTATAGGTAGTTTGTGTTTTTCAGGTGTCTTGGTTTGTGATATATGTACAGTAACCCAAGTTTACATTTGTGGAATTGATCGACAAAAATACAGTTGATTGATTGTTTAATAATCTTTCTACTCTAATAAAAGAGTAACTTGTGTGACACTTGTCAACATCACATTTCACCTCATCAAAATTTTTCCGCTTATCTCTCCTATTAAATGATTACCTTAATTACCATTATTTTTTTTTAGAATAAAAACAGTTTTTTAATAAATTAAGAAAAAAATCTTTTGATTGATGTTATTTCTAAATAATAAATTTTTATAAACCATCAAAAAAAAATTTTAATTAGTGTTTTTGAAAAGTAAATTTTTTATAAACCAAAAATAAATAAAATTAAATATTATAATAAGAAAATTTTTAATGATATTTTTAAATATGATTTGTTTTGAAACAAAATGTTTATTTTTTTTAGAAAAATACTTTTAAAACAAAAGTTTTAAAAGTTGATATAATTCTTTATTACTTATAGTTATTACTCATACGTAATTTCAATTATATTTTATCTAATATATCGTCTTATACTCAATAAAGTTTTATAAGTAGAAAGATTTTATTTGTTAAACCCATTTAATATACGGGTTTACTAAAGCTAGTATAGTTCTATAAGTAACAGATTCAACCCCTGTAACTCGATTTCTAAGTAGCTAATTGATCACAATTCAAAAAAATTCACATGGAACAAAACACGTTATCACTGCAAAGTCCAACTTTGATGTCCTCTAGCTCATCTCACTTCCTATAGGGATGATACCTTCCTCCACCACCGCCGCCATTGTCATTGTCAAACCCCTTACTACAATCATATCTGTATCCATACCCGTCTTATCCATGTCCATCACCCCCTCCGCCTCCCCTACCAAATCCTTTACCACCAATGCCAGCAACTCCTTCACTGCCACTAACATAACCCCTTCCTCCACTATAGCCAGCAGGCCCACCATAAGCATTGAAACCAGCACCTGCATATCCAGCACCACCATACATGGGCCCACCAAACCCAAACCCATACCCGTATCCTCCATAATCACCATAGAAACCTGTAGAGCCACCTCCATAACCTCCCATATAACCAGCATAACCACCTCCATAATTATCATATCCTCTGTCTGCTTTTCCGCCATAACCACCTAAACCCCTACCATATCCATCACCGTATGACTTAAAAGCGCCACCACCATGTGACCGGCTGTCGTATGAGAAATCAACAACAACCCTTTTAGGCTCAGCCCTCTTTATCTCCACCTGATATAATCAACATCTTATCAACTTTTTAATCTCTTAAAGTACTAACTAGGTTTTTTGGAAAAAAGAAAATAAAAAGATTTACTCACTCGTTTGCCTCCTAGTTCATGTAGCTGACCATCAGCAATTATCTTATCCACAGCTTCTTCACTGTCAAATGTAACAAAACCAAAGCCTCGTGATCGACCTGTGACATGATCTAACATAATCTGATGCTCGATTATATCACCATAATTGGAGAAATACCCCCTCAATTCATCTGCAAATTAAAGTTACGAGCTTTATTATCACTAAATAAATTGATTAGTCCATAGAGTGTAACATCAAAAATTTTCCTTGTTTTCGATACACCTCTATTTCCCTGCACATCCTCTCTAGGAACTGTCCTTTTCACTTCAACCTAATTCAACAAGACGTTAAAAAAGCATATGAATTGCATATTGAAATACAAGGCAAATCTGCTAGACATAGCAATTTTGACCAAATTACTCAATAAAATAAGTTGATGAAAATAATCAAAAGCATATAGTTAAAAATAAAACTAGTCAAATCCCATAAGTCACCCATAATTTTTTATTATAAAATCATACTACTTTAACAGTATAGCTTTCATAATCATAGTTAATACACTAATTACTGATAGAATTCAAATAAGTTTTGGCAAGTCAACCCAATCTGATCCGAACCATTTTTGACCCACACATTCTTCCATCTTTAGTGTTATGTGCCATTTCATGTGATTATATCATAGGCATGTATCTTACAGGTCTGCCATCTATGACATGATCTTCATCCAAGACTTTATCAGCATCAGCTGGGTTAGCAAATGTTACAAATCCAAATCCACGTGGTCGGCCAGTTATCTTATCCATCATTATCACAGAATCTGTTAGTTCTCCATAGTTGCTGAAGTAATTGCTGAAAGACTCTGGAAACAATTAACAGAATATAGACTTAACAATTTTGAACAAAAAATGGCATATAATTGTGACCTATTGTCCTATTGTGTTCACTATTGAGCACACAGTTTAAGTGTCTATCATAAGGAAAGACACAGGCAAAAGCATTACTATATCATATTATCATACATGCAAAAACAACTAGGATGAACAAATTGTACTACATTATCGCTTCATGATATAACATAGATCAACAAAACTACCCTACTAACAAAACTGAAATTATTCAAAAATGTTAGTGGTCAGACAAATTATTTTGGCCCTAGCTTCTTGTTCCTCTACACCACAGTCAAACCTACTTGGTCCACTAGAACTACTTATTTAAACAGCATATCTGATGAGCGCTATTAAGTATTTGGATGAAAACAAATGCTTATGTTAGGGTTTTTAAAACTTCAAAATTGCTTATTCCAAAGTAATTGTTCTTGCTGGATTCAGAATTAAAAGTTTACCCTTTGGATGAAATAAACTGTTTTTAGTAAGCTGATTATCTACTTATGCTTAAACAAGCAATCCCAAACACCCCTTAAACTACTTTTCTCCTAAAATCTTCTTTTGTAGTTTTTGGAATCAAAAGTGTTTGCTTTATTCTAGTCCATCCCCTATAAACACATTTTGCTAGAACATGGTGCATTTGTTCATGTTCCTGCTGCAAACTACACATCCAAACGAATAAACACCTATTTACATGTTTGCTTAAGGTATTTATATAATATTCAAATACATCTGAATAAATTAATTAAGCTGCAACCAACATACCTTCAGATGTCTCCCAAGCAATGCCTCCAACAAAAAGCTTTCTATCACAAAAAAAAAATTCAGAAATTACTTTCGAACTCATAACACATTCCTCACCTTTTTTTCATATCCTGGAAGAACACTTGAGGGATATACTGTAACCAAATAGACCACCATCTCTCCTGCCATTGAAACAATACACCACAAGCATATTCTACACTAAACTATAAAACTAAACATAACAAGTATTTCCATACTCTATAGTCCTATACAGAACCAAATACACAACTATACAACAACAAACTAACCTTGCAGAAGAATCACAACTAATGTCATTGACTGAATGCCTTAGCGCATTGCCTCCACCACTATCATCTAAATTATCATCATATTGCTGATGATTTTGACTAGTATTTCCGAATTGCAGTTGTTCATTGTCGCCATTAACAAATGGTCCATCCATTTTGTGTTAAATTAATACCACTTTATCCTCTTTCAGTTTCTTTAAATCCTACCTATCAATAATACCCTGCAAACGAAAAAACGTCATTTCATTTTCATCTAAGCTCTAACCCGAGATAGATGAAAAAGAACGAAATAATAACAACCTGAAAAACGATAGTGAATATTTGTGGATTGTTTTTGAGTTTATGATTAAAAGGATGTGAAAGAACAAAAGGAAAACCCTAGCTGTTTGCAGGTTGAAGAAGATAACCGCCGCGTCGACGGTCGATCGAGTCTTTCAAATCCCAGAATCCCCTCTTCAATTTATAAACACTACCAAGTACCAAGTGAAATAATCATCTTTCCTATTTTTTTTTAATAATTAAACTTTTGAACTAAAATTGTTGTTTCTAAATCTAAAAAAATAATTATTTTTTTTATCTAAAATAGTTAATTATTTTTTAAGAAAACAAAACTGAAATTAACTCTAAGAATAAACTTCAAAATCTAAAGTTTAAGTAACCTCTAACAATGGCTCATGGTACGATGAATTTGAAAAGCTACTCACGAAAAGATCTTTAAGATATAATTTCATCAATAAAAGAAAAGTAGTTTATATAAAAAAAATCTATCATTTTCTCATGAATAAAACATCGGGTAAATTTAAACTCAATCAATTGACACGTATGGTATTGTTTCATAAAATTTTGTAACGCATTGTGTTAGTTTGGTGTTTTTATTTTCTAATCTCGTGTAATTGTCATAGCATCTTATTAGTTTTAGGTGCTGCTTGTTTTTTTGAAAAAAGTCTGCGCAAGCTCTTTTATCTATGCCACGCAAACATTGTATCTGCAGACTGTTTGTTTTTTCGAAGACATTTTATTAAAAAAACGTCTGCGCAAGCTCTTATTGGTCCAGACTTGGACCAGCCACTTCTAAGGTATGAGAAGCTCTTCTTAAAAAACACCACCCACCAACACCCAGGTAGTGTTTGTTTTTTTCAAAAACCTCTTCCCCACCTCTTCATCTGCGCGCACGCAGACGCGGGAAGAGGTTTTGAGTGCGCAGACTGTTTGATTTTTGGAAGACGTTTCATTAAAAAACGTCTTCCTGATGTCCGCGTGGAGAAGATGTGGACCTACCACTTCTAACCTCTTCTCAACCTCTTCTCCACCCTGAAATCCATCTTCATCTTCCCCCATCTTACCTCTCTTCTCACCACCGCCCCACCTCCCCCCAACCGCCGCCGCGCCGCCGCTACCCTCCCCCTCCGCCGCGCGCCCTCCCCTCTTCGACCATCCCTGCGCCTCCCCTCCGCGACCATCCCTGCGCCCGCCCGCCCTCCCTTCGCCGCCGCCCTCCTCCGTCGGCCCCCCTCCCCCCACCTGCGCCCGCCTCCCCCTCCCCCCACCTGCGAGGTGCACCAAATTGTAGATCTAGGGTTTTTCTCGGTGGGAGGCAGAGAGAAGAAGATGAGGAAGAAGAGAAGAAGAAGAGATCAAGAAGCCATTGGTGGAGGAAATGCTCAGAAGTAACACCCACCACCACCACCACCGGTCGCCGCCACCACCGGCCACCTTCGCCACCAGCCACCGTCCGCCACCACCACTGTTCGCCGCCACCCCCGTCCACCTCTGCCACCAGCCACCGTCCGCCACCACCACCATCCGCTGCCACCCCCGTCCACCTCTGCAAACGTTAAAAAACAAACAGTATTCTTCTTGCAGACTGCAGAGGTTTGCTTCACCTCTTCTGCCACAGATGTTTGCAGATCTGCGCAAGCTCTTTATCTATGTCGATCAAACATTGTATCTGCAGAGTGTTTGTTTTTTCGAAGACATTTTATTAAAAAAACATCCGCGCGAGCTCTTATTGGTCCAGACTTGGACCAGCCACTTCTAAGGTATGAGAAGCTCTTCTTAAAAAAACACCACCCACCAACACCCACTATCCACCACCACCACCGCCCACCGTCGGCCAACACCATCGTCCGCCACCACCACCATCTAGCGCCTTCGTCCACCACCATTCGTAAACCACAACTAATTTATTATAATAATCTACATACGTTAAAAAACAAACACTTTTCTTCTTGCATAATGTAGAGGTTTGGTCCACATCAGAGATGTCTGCAGATGTGATGCGTAGACTGCAGACATTTTACCTATTAAAAAACAAACTGTACCTTAATGAATTAATTTTACTGTTGTAAAAAAACAAATATTCATGCCTTGTGGCCTAATAAAAAAATAACAACATAAGTTGAAGAGACAATATGAAATAATAAAGAGAGAAAGAGAGGGAGAGATGACTTGAGGTTAGAAGTTCATAATACGGCTTTTAAAAAGAAGTTGTTTTGGGTATAACCGGATTGATCAAAGTCAATTTTGGTCAAAATCAATCTTTCTACTTTAATAAAAGGGTAAATGAGAGTGCCACGTGTCAGCATCATATTCATTCTCATCAAACTTTTCCCGCTTCTCTCTCTTATTAAATAACTACATTAATTACTAATAATATTATTTATTTATTTTTACATTATAATTAGTTTTTTTAATAAATTAAGAAAGAGATGTTTTTATTAATGTTATTTTTATAGAAATAGTTTTTTATAAAAATAATTTTTCTCTAAAAAAAGAACTATTTATGTAATATTATAAAATTGGTTTTTTAAAGTAATTTTTTTATAAAAAATAATTAAAATAGGAAGTTATAGTAAGGAAATTTTTAAAAATGAAAAGTTTTTAAAATGTTATTTTGAAACAAAATGTTTACTTTATTTAAAAAAAAAACAAATTTAAAAAGTTCATATTATTGTTTTATTATCTATAGTTATTAATCACACGTAATTTCAATTATATCATGTCTTAGTATATCGTTTTATAATTAATAATTTTTATTCTGTTTAATATTTTGTTTATTTAACCCGTGTAATACACCAGTTTACTAAAGCTAGTTTTTACAATAAATAGGTTGGGTACTAAATGGTTTCTAATGGTGAACCTATGTGACCAATTTGGGTATTGATGAACCGGTTAACTGATTTAAAAAAAAAGTTTTTTGTTTAATATTTCTTTATTAGAAAATAAAATCAGACACTATAAAAGGTAAAGTAAACTCAATAAAATACTTATTATTTATTTTTTAAGTTATTGAAATTACGAAAATGTGCTCGTTAAAAGTAGAAGATTAAAAATACATTTTATAAAAAAAAAAGTAAAATGTCATTTTCATCCCTGACGTTTTGTTGAATTTGTCATTTCAATCAAAAAACTTTTTTTTTTGTCATTTCAATCACTGTAGTTTACTAATTGTTGTCATTTTCATCCATTACACTAACACCGTTAAAACTCTGTTAAAACTCCGTTATGACTCCGTTAAATATGAGGGTATTTTAGTATTTTTCAACACCCTAATTATCCAACTAAAACAAATTAATCAATTAATATTTAATTAAAACTAAAAAACACATGAAGCGACTCGTGAGACCCGGTCGCTTCGATTAATTCTAACACATATTGTTCTATTAAGGTCTGTTGTGAATTTTCAATTAATCTTCACGTTTTATTTGAACGTGTATTATTGTTCGATTAAAGTCTACTGTTGTCGCATTTTGTTTTATTGAGATCTGTTATTATGATGTTTAAAGACTTAAATCAAAGACCCCAATCAAATAAAACATGTCAACAACAAACCTCAATCCCACAACAGACCTCAATCAAATAACGGTGCAATTCGAACAAAACGTGAAGATTAATTAAAATCCTACGGTAGAACTCAATCGAACAACATGGGTTAGAGCTAATCGAAGCATCTGGTCTCACTAGTCGTTTCATGTGTTTTTTTAGTTTTAATTTAATATTAATTGATTAATTTGTTTTAATTGGATAATTAGGGTGTTCAAAAAAACTAAAATACCCTCATATTTAACGAAGTTTTCATGAAGTTTTAACTATGCTAGTGGAGTGGATGGAAATTGAAACATCTGGTAAACTACAGTGACTGAAATGGCAAAAAAAAAAGTTTTTGGATTGAAATGACAAATTCAACAAAACGTTAGGGACGAAAATAACATTTTACTCTAAAAAAAAGAATTCTAAAGCCGCCATAAAATTTTTTACAGTTAGTAGATCATAAGATTTTAGCGAGAATAATAAGATAGTGAGAATATGAGATCATCTCTCTTTCTATTACCCCATAATGATAAAAATGTCCAGATTGATATGAACCCATTGTGGATAAAAAATCGGTTTCAGTATACCTCCCGACTTCCCTGGTTAACCGTATGGGGTGGTAGTGCTTTGTTGTCTAGTATTTCGTTTAGTATAATATTATTAATACTCTCTCCGTGATGATCATAAGACTTTAGCGAGAATAATAAGATAGTGAGAATATGAGATCATCTCTCTTTCTATTACCCCATAATGATAAAAATGTCCAGATTGATACGAACCCATTGTGGATAAAAAATCGGTTTCAGTATACCTCCCGACTTCCCTGGTTAACCGTATGGGGTGGTAGTGCTTTGTTGTCTAGTATTTCGTTTAGTATAATATTATTAATACTCTCTCCGTGATGAAACACTTGACACCTAAACATTGTCACATGCATTTGTGTTGTGAAACTATATTCTTGTGAATGCATATCAAACATGTTTTGTATACAGGCGTGAAAATGTTAACTAATTGATCATTTATAAATTCAGCCCTCGTAATATATAAATAATAGTTTAACTCAATCTAGCATGTATAAAACAAAAGGCATTTCACAAAAATGTTTTTTGGTTTAATATGTTTTCTTTAAAACTATCATGTGTTATAAAATACAATGGTACGTACTCAAAATCATTTATTCCAGTACAATTATTTATAGTTAGCGGGGTACCAAACTATTAGTGGAATAACAACCTCCCGACGGATATGTAGTTGTGATTCTGAAAAACCAGACAGCTTGGTTTATTTTCTTTTGTGGTAAACCCCCACCCTTTTGGTAGGAAAACTTGTAACCTGACGCCTAGAGCCAAGACGGTTGTTAAATATTGTATATAGTTCTTATTTGATGTGTCAAACTAACAAACATTTTTCAAATTAAGCTCCATCTAATAGGTACGTCTTGACACGGATCTGAATGAAAGAAAAATCGTATCATGGCGTAATTTTACATACTATGTGTATCTTTGTTTAGTTTTATTAAAACATAACGTAACATAGTCTTAAAAACTTATTTTACTTTATATATATTTGAGAAACATTTAGCTCATATTGCAAAACCAAGTTAACCACATGTGCAACATATTGACTAAAAAACAACATACACACTTACAAATCAATTGATATTTTAAATCCTAGACATGTTTGTATTATTTGAGGCGTTATCAAAAGATATAAAAAAATTGTATTGTAACTTATAAATTTGAATAAACACTATCAAAAACATAAAAAGTTTTCCACTGTACATGAGGTATCTGATATTTCAAATGCTATCATACACTTCATTATTTGTCACGTATTGAGATTAGCGCAACGTGCGGTAATGCAAAGGTATGAATCAGGAGAACCACGTAGAGCCAACTAAAGATCAGTGGTTAACATTAATACTTAAAATTTTAAAATCTCAAATCTATTATTTTTCATATTTTTTCATCATTTTAAACAATCACGCAAGAGATAGTACGACTAATGCTATTAAAACATGGTTGACTAAATTTCTTTGTTATTGGCGGTATATTCGTGACGGTTGGTTCGCTCAAGGAAGTACCAACGCCAACAAATATTTGACCATTTGGGGTTGCCATCGAGCGTTTAAAACTTATGAGATTTTGTGAGCATTTTTGCATTTACTAGTGTTTTTTGCCTTTTTGACTATTTGAGACGTAGAGAAGTATTGTGATGAAACCTATACACCAATATCTCCCCATACCAACATACATAGGTAAAATGGTAAACAAACACTATATAGCCATTTGGGAACTGGCAAAAAAGGGTTGGTTTTTTTAACGCAAAAATCCAGTTAAATGATTATTAATCGGTGGAAAAAAACTGTTACCATCCGGGTACTGTTTTTTAAATCACAAACCGGTTACCAACTTCCGGGCATTATCAGTTACTAACTGGTTTTGCTGGATTGGTTAATAAGCGCTTCGGTTATCAGGTATAGAGTCGGGTCGGGTCGGTCGGTTAATAAGCTTTTCCACATCTACTTGAGGACCTGAGGTAAGATGAAATAGAGATGGGCATAAAAACCGGGTCCGAACCCGACCCGGACCCGGATATGGATAGTATCCGATGGGAGGTGTACCCGGGTTGGACCCGTTTAAACCCGTAGGATTGAAACCGATTTAGATTTTGAATTTTTTAACGAACCCGACCCGAACACCATTACATACATTATCACGAGCCCAGCCCAAACATGGGGATGGCCCAACTTTGAAATCCCATAAATAAAACTTCACGCGCCAGTCACCAAAGATTCATCACCTCATAACTATATAATCCCTAGAACTCCATTAGGTTACCAACGATTCTATCCTTCATTGTTCATTCACTTTCCCCCCTAATTTCGTTAGGGTTTCTGTATACAATCGTCTGCTATGGGCAACAACAAGAAAGAACAGTTTGATGTCTCCGATCTAGGCGTCTCTCTACCGGCTGCTGCCGCAGGTATATAACACGTTCACATCTTATCGTGATATCCCTAATATAACTGTTACGCCATAGTAATTTAAACTGTGTTTCATTGGGTTAATCTTGCAGCTCTTAGTGCGGAGGATCGTGTTGGCCTTGTAAACGCCTTAAAGGTTGTTCGATGAATTTTGATTTTTGTGCAAAATTTTGTTTAGGGTTTGTTTTGTTATTGTTTGATTGATGTTCTGTTTGCAGGATAAACTTCATAACCTGGCGGGGAAACACTCGGATGTTCTCGAGAAATTGAGTCCAGATGTTCGGAAGAGAGTTGAGGTTCTAAGAGAAATTCAGGTAAAAGAATTAGTGAATACTTAATTATGCCTGCTAATTGAGCATGTGTAACTTGAGGAATGTTTGGATGTGTATTGGAACTGATTATTGCCGCTTCAAGTAGTTATGATTAGTTTTGATGTTTGGGCACAAGTGATTCTGATTCGTTTAGTTTCAAATTTGTAGAATCATGATAAATGTAAATTAATTTATTAGCGTTAGGGGACTATTATGAAGTTTTATGATTATAATCAGAAATTAGGTAGACTGGTAGTTTAAAGTAAATGATTGTAGAAAGTTTATTTAGGGCAAATGATTGACAGGAGAAACTATGGGTCGGTGAGAGATAAATTAGACTTACACTGATGAGAATGGGCTTTAATATGGTGGTCTTGAACATGAGAGTGCCAGAATTTGAGGTTGGTAATTGAATATGGTAGACTTTTTCTTGTTGACCGTACACTTATAAGTTTTTCATTCAACAGTTATCAGTTGATTCTAGTTATAACTGTTTTTTCATGGGCGTGTTGTACTGTTATTTGCACGGTTGAGATTTAGTTAGTTTGTTCAAATATAATTTTGTCGGGTTCAAAGTTAAATTTAGGAACCATGAAGCGAAGAACTAAGCTGAATAAATCAAAAGGGTTGAGTTATAGTTTGTTTTTTTATTATTATATTACGAATGCTTGCATAATGATTTCTTGTCACCAGGGTGGTATTTGTTTACTTGATCAACGTAATTTTTATATAGTTATTTGTGACAATGCTAAATGATACTGATATTTTGTTTACACGCAGAGCAAACATGATGAGCTTGAGGCCAAGTTTTATGAGGAAAGAGCTGCCCTGGAAGCAAAATACCAAAAACTATACGCTCCACTGTATTCAAAGGTGTGGATTAAGGGCTTTGTTTTAATTTTACTAATTTTGTTCCCTGGACGAACCTTTTTTGTAATATATTTTTCTGAGAATCTATTCTGCATGACAAATTGAAATCAGCATGCCATCTTTATTTTGAAGAGAGAATTTAAATTGTCAGAATAATCAAAGCAACATCAAACTAGATGTTTATGAAATACATGCTATTGTTTTAAATTAATTTACTGAACCATGTTCTGAAATTGCAGAGATATGATATAGTGAATGGTGTGGAAGTTGATGGAGTGAATGATGAATCTGCAATGGATGCTGATGATAAAGCAAAAGAAGGTACCTAAATGTTTCATTTTTCATGCATCTTCACTGTTTATGTTAAATTAATGTAATTCCTGCAAAATTGTCTCTTACAGAAAAGGGTGTGCCAAATTTTTGGTTAAATGCAATGAAGAATAACGAAATATTGACAGATGAGGTATAGCTTGTGTTTATAACTTGCGCTATTGTAGAATTAATTACCAAAGAAGGTAGTATTTGTTTATTGGTTACATTGTTACTAATCTTCTGCACTTCATCTTCAGATTTTTGAACGAGATGAAGAAGCTCTTAAATACCTGAAGGATATTAAGTGGTGTCGCATTGATGATCCCAAGGGTTTTAAGCTTGAATTCTTCTTTGATACCAATCCATTTTTCAAAAACTCTGTTTTGACCAAAACATATCATATGATTGATGAAGATGAGCCTATTTTAGAAAAGGCCATAGGGTAACTCTTATTCTTGTTTGTTTATGCAATTTCTGATATGTTTCCTCTTAGTTTTCATGTTATTTATTGTTTTATTTCACTTTGAAGTACTGAAATTGAATGGTTACCTGGGAAATGTTTGACACAAAAGACAATGAAAAAGAAGCCAAAAAAGGGATCAAAGAGCACCAAACCCATAATCAAAACAGAAAGCTGTGAAAGTTTTTTTAACTTTTTCAACCCTCCACAAGTGCCAGAAGACGAAGATGATATTGATGAAGAGATGGTAAAATCTTTTGGCGAAGTGGTTATTTGAAATTTTTGATTAGTTTTTCTTTTTCATTCTGTCTTTAGCACTTATTGAAAATTTGTGATCTGGCAGGCTGAAGAACTTCAGAATCAAATGGAGCAAGACTATGACATAGGGTGCGTTTATACTTACATTTTATTATTAGTTATTTTACAGTAATGGTATATTTAATTCTAGAGATTAAGCAAAACATGATATCTCTATATATTTTGATACTTTCATATTCATTTTAATTATTTCAGTAGTAACTTTAAATCCAGAAATTAAACCTTTGCGTTAATTATTTCACCAGTAACTTTAAATCCAGAAATTAAACCAAACACGCTATGTTTGTTTTACTCAGTGCAACCATTCGGGACAAAATAATCCCACATGCCGTCTCTTGGTTTACCGGTGAAGCTGTTCAAGAGGTTGATTTTGAAGGTATGGAAGATGACGACGATGAAGTTGAAGATGATGATGAGGATGATGATGAGGATGATGAGGAGGATGATGAGGATGATGATGAAGATGATGATGATGAAGATGAAGATGAAGAGGAGACCAAGGGCAAGAGCAAAAAGAAGGTAAAATTTTCTCACAATATTTAATTAAATTAATGGGCAAGCAAGCTGCACGAAATATAAGATGAACTTAACATGTTTTCATGATTTGACCAACATTAGTTTAGGCTCAGGATAGAAACTAAGTTACAGATTATTATTGATTCTAGCAAGCAAGTTATGTTTTTTTATCAATTTTTAGCTACCAAGCTAAGTTTATATTATTGATTATAGCAACCAAGTTACGGTTTTTATTGATTTTTGTAACTAGTGAACTGCTTGACCAATAGAAAATTTTCATTTGCTGTTTCTTAAAAAAATGATAGCATGGCTTCTTTATATGTCAATTTAGTTATGTTGGCATGTGGCATCTGATGCTACATACAGTGTTGATTTTTAAATATAACTTAGAAAGATCCTTTTTAATCTCATAAGCCAGATTTATTATTTATTTTTCCTTTCTGCATGATCGTCTTTAGCATATGTGGTATATGATGTGGGTTAGGACATTAAGTTTACTTCAGTGTCACATCAGCAATTTACTAGTAATATCAGTTAAAATGAGGTTAACTACTGAAATTGTTAATATATTTTAAGTTTGTCTTAATTTGCGCTTAACTTCAATGTTGCAAAAGTCGGTACCTAGCACCGAGTAATTGCCGATTAATCGGTTACCCACAGATTCGATTTCAGCTAATTGGTCAAAGATCAAAATCTGTCAAAATTGACCTAAAATTGAAGAAAATCAGTCAAGTTTAGGCAAAATTTGGTCAAAATCGGCCAAAAACCTGAGAAAATGTCAAAATTTGGTCAAATTTGAATAATTATATATATCAATTTTGAAAAATATTGTATATCTATTTATAAATTTGAAAATTAACATATGAAATTCCAATCCGATTAATCCGTAGTCGGTGCCCTAGCGCCCGACTAGTGCCTACTGCCTAGTGATTTTTTACAACCACAAGTAACATTAAATTTATTGTCTAAATTAGGATATTTTCGATGCACCCTACTCTTTATGAAATGATGTGATAAGGAAAGGGATTTTGAGGAAAAAATGTTAATTTCGTGCAGTTGCCTCTAAATTGTTTTGTTCATTTAGAAATATACTAATTCATGATTCTTTCTGTTTCGTTTCATGTAATGTTGCAGGCTTCTGGACAAAAGGTGTGATATAGCGAACGTAATTAAAAATCTTTATAAAATTATTCATATAAATTGGTTTAAAGAGTATGAATGTTTTTGTGAACTGCAGAAGGGTGGTATTGTCCAGGCTGGCGGTGACCAGGGTGAGCGGCCACCTGAGTGCAAGCAACAGTAGATTTTGCGGTTGCACAAAGTTGGTGCTATGGTGGTGTTGGTGTTTTGGGTTAAATTTATTAGTCTGTTCTTTTTCAATATTATATATTTGTCTGTCTAGCTTTTGTGGGATTCTAGAAGGAACTTATGAAATATATTTATGGTTCTAGTTTTGTAATGTTTTGGTCATGTCATTTTGCCAAATTAGTTTTATCAATAACAATTTACCGATTTTTAGATGTGTTGGTGATTTGATAAGCACTCGTGGTTTTGTCGCTCTATGGATTTGGAAAGAGAGAATGAAAAGGAGTTCAAACCAAGTGGCTAGGACTGTCAGTGGAAGAGGAAGCTGAGTTTTGTAATGGAAGTGGCGAGACAAATGATATATACAGCCCTTCCCCTAGCACTTCATCAAATGCGGCCTCCTCAAACGCCACATTCTGCCCCCCAGATCCGACAACAAATGCAAGGTACTCATACCCTTTTATGAAGTCGCACCATCGTTTCTCCAGGCTTTTCACTTCTAAAGCATTATCCTTCCTGTTTTTCCGCTTTCAAACCTTTAGAGCATCTATGATCTCTCACTGACTATTGAGGGCTGTTGAGTAATCAAATGGTGGTTACCGTAGAGAAGTCAAGTATGTCACGTGTTTCCAAGGCAGTTGTCCGTTTCTATGGACATAGAGGGATAGAGAGGGGATGTCTAAAGCCTCTGTTCGCCATTGAGAATTGACCGTAAAAACACATGCAAGTAGGAATGAGTGGATTTAAATAAATATCACCGATGAACAGGACGCCTCCAAAACGAAATTCTATTTTTCACAATGTAACCAGTGATAAAAGTAATTATTAAGTTATCCTATCGTCTCTTATTCAACATCGTTTTTTATTTAACATCTTTGATGAAATGATGTATCCTTCAATCAAATATTATGAGTTCAAATGCTGTATGTATATAAAATAAAAAATAAAGAATGTATGAATCAGTCAATTGGGTGATGGTTAGGATTAGTGCTAAAAGAGTGGAGTCTCACAATTAAATTAAAAGATTTAATTATGGATTCAAGCATTCGTTTTGTAAAAATTTTAGTCAATCTTGTTAAAAAGAGGGCTATTGGATTTTAATAATCGTAATTTTTATCAATTGGTTGGGATTAATCTCAATTTAAGAAATATATATAAACACTTCTAACTGTAACTTTATTTTCTTTCAACGATCTTTTACTAACGGTGAGTTAACCTCCGTAAGTTTTTTTGATGAAATAAGGTCAATTTTGAGTTATTTTTCAACTTCGCCGCCGCCTAGCCTTTATCAGGTTCATTTTTCGTTATCTAGCCTTCATCGTCATCGGAAATCTGTCTCTAACGAGTCAAGTGGTTCAGATAAAGAAGTGAAGATTGACAGGTTTCAGAATGCAAAAGTTTTAGATTGACGAACTTGATGGTAACTTTCAACTTTCTTCTTAGTGTTTTAGCCATATAAATAGTTCACGTTATCAAAAAACTAACGGGGTTAACTCTCACTTAGTAAAAAATCATTGGAGAAGAAAAACTTAGAGTTAAAAATATTTATAAATATATTTTGAGTTTGTATTAATACCGGTCAGTAAGTGAATGTTGGATTATTGAAATTTAATAACCTTTAAAAAAGAAAAAAAAAATTCAATGAATAAAGGTTGCAGAGGCAAATGCCTTGTTTGCAACGCAACATTAAAAAGCCGTGTGCGAGGCTCTATATAATAAACATAAATCTGTTGAGGAACAATCACAGATTCTCGAAGGAGGTAGAGAGATGTCGTACCTGCTACCGCACTTGCACTCTGGATGGGCCGTCGATCAGGCGATTCTGGCCGAAGAAGAGCGTCTCGTCGTCATCCGATTCGGCCATGATTGGGACGAAACTTGTATGCAGGTATAACCCAAACCCTAATCTCATTTATTCATTCCCCTTGTTCTTCAATCTCTTTCCGTTGCTTCTGTTTAATTTAGACCTTCCGTATCTCTAATACCCGATCTTCATTTTGAGGATGTCTATACATTAGGTTAATTGTCGTATATGCTTTAATCGTTATCAGTTTGTGTGTTTAGCTTCCAAAGGTTTGTTTCAAAGATAGATGGTAAGTGATTAAGTCCAGTCTATATACAAGGAAACAGACATCTTTCTACAGGTCAGATTGTAATTGTGGAAGACAGTCTTAATAATAAATACTGTATCGCTATTTGGGGGGTGCTGTTTGTTGTATTGTTGAAGTTAGTTTTTTTAGCATGTAGTAAACATCTCTAGTTTTCTGCTTTAGGGTTAAGTAATTGACCTTAACTCCTTAACAGTGAAACTGGTTCATATAACCCTTTTTTGTGTTTATCTGCATTGATGTTGAAGTCTCTGTTGTTTTATTTGATGAACGATTCTAACTAATTATTTCATAAAATACATGATTTTCTTTGGTGTCTTATTTTGGACATGTATATTGAATGCCATGAGTTAATTCACACGGATGTCGGTGCAATGCCATACATTTAAAATAAATTCCTGCCAGTGTACTAATCTAGGGGTTGTGATTGGTTTTCAAGTTCAAAAAACATGTAGACCAAGTTAACATGTTTATAATATGGTTTGTGTGGTATCAAATGACTTCGCATAAGCATATGAATTATTATCTTTTGTTAAGCTGGTGAGTGAAGCATATATATGATGGTATCGTGGTACATTGAGTCAAATCCAATAACTACCTGAACTTGATGAAACCTAGCATCTAGATTTGGTTGATGCTATTATTTACAAACATTCTGGTAAAAGTTAAATCTTCATCAACTTAATATGCTTATTTACAGTAACTTATCCTATTGCTTTCATAATAGAAACACTGGTTTTGTTTTAGTCGTGTAAGACCTTATGTTAGAAACACTAATGGTAAGATATAGCAAGCACTAAAGAACATAGGATACCATACTGTTTTTGTGTTTCATGGACTTTTGCAAACCACACCTAATATATGAAGGTGACAAATTTGACTCTTTTAGTGCATGGTACCCATATTTTGTAGTGTCAAAGTTTTCCAAAACATTACAAGCTAAAGGCATTAAAAGTATTTACAATTTACAACAAACTACAACTTGTTTGATGTGATAGTTTACAATCCCCAAGTTGAGCTGCAAGCTGTAACCATAACATAAGAAACGTGGCAATTAACAAACATAATGCAAGCTTAAAACATCCATGTTGTTCCAGATTTCCATCCCAAGGCACTAACTTTTCATCTTGACTTGTTTTGATGATTTACCTTAAAGTCTGCCGCACACACATTAGCATTGCTAAATGAATACACAGGCTTTGAACTCATGATTCATGAACTTTTCACAACTCGAGAACAAATGAATTGACTTAAAAGTTCAAATATGATAATCCCGTCAACATCTGTAATTTATAGTTTGTAAACATAACTTTACTGTTAAAAACGTAATTTATGTGGATCTGTTTCAAGCAATTCTCCATTTTTTTTAGAAAAAGAGGTTCTGTTAGAATTGCAAAATACATTTTCAACTCACATCGTTTATGTCTTTAGACACCTTTTCTTTACACAACTCATCAAGCATTTAAAAGTAAGTTTATATAACTAAACTGCATGTGTATAACTTAACTATAAATCTACTATAATGGTTATATTCAAGACTTGGACACCAAATTGTGCATTAGTTAAACATGACATAACTACTAAACTATTTGCACAATAAACACACACTACAAAGTACAAACCAATCAAGTTATTTTAAGAATCGATTTCTCAATGAATCCTGATAAGCATTATAGTTTTCATGTCTAAAACAGCACATGGTTTCCAAGTGAATTTGTAAAGGGCACGTCCTTAATAATCAGTTGTGATAGAATCAAGTCTTGAAGCCATGAGGATCATAGTCACTCTATTCAACCTTATAAGAAACAAGTCCTCAAGCCACGAGGATCATGATCTCACTCATAGGAGCAAAAAACGTCAGTTCTTGAGAATAATACACTTCAATTGTAGCTTTGTGAAAGTAGGTCCTCAAATCATTAGAATCACATGCTTCCAGTTCACCCCTCCCTTGCAAGCCCTAAGCAACGCTAGCATGCAATATTTGACATGCTACTCACACCAAGAAAGACATATTTAGCATAAACGCACAATCAAACTAACAAGATGGTCACTTGCAGGATAATTGTGTAAACTAGGCAAATTGATCATGTTATAAAACTGACAATTATAGCATAAGCAGTTTTGGAGGGCTTTATGTAGCAAGTAGAGTTCCCAAACGTCTAATTCTTGCCCAGAGGTGCTTGAGCTCCTAATATTGAGCTCCCATTGACATCCATTTGGTCATGAGAGTGGTTTTCAGCTCTTTTTGCTCTTTTTTAACCTGACCACCCCTCAGTTTCAAAAATCACCAAAATGAACTTGATCACCTTCCTCCATATTTGTTTTTAAGATTAAAATTACTTAGTGGAAGGGTATTTTATTCTTCAAACAATTCTTTAATTGAAGTATTGAGCTTACACAAATTTGCCCTGGGAATTTTCTTTATTAATAAAAGTAGAACATTCCCCGTTACAGTACGTCGGAAACTTGGAATTGTTGTATTTAGTTATGATTTGGTCAATATGGGCTAAAGTTATCTATAATGGTTCAAATTCAAACTGGTAAACTAAAGAAAATAGCTTAAAAGATGAAATGGATCAAAATTTGCCTGAAGTGTATTTTATAGTGTGCAAGACCTATCCTTCTATCTAAAAAGTTATAGAAGCATTTGAAATATATAGTTTCCACTGACATTGGCGCACTAATCGCTCATCAAAAGAACTTCAAAAAATTCCAACAAAAAGGGGTTTGGCTCAACCTGGACCATTTCAGCCTGAATTCTGACCCGCCTATTTGCCACATCCACCCATGTGCAGATATCCTCAGAATGATCTCTTGTAGTGGTGTAACCATGGGTGGATTTAGGGTCTTTGACCAGCTGGTCACCTGAATTCTTCGTACTCAGTTATAAAATCTTAGGTTTTTTTAAAGAAAGTTTGACTATAAGTTGTAGTCGTTGATTAAAGTACTTATGGCTACCTTAGTCCCATCACTAAATCTAACTTGGGCCCTGTTTTTGTATCTGTAGATGGATGAAGTGCTTGCTTCGGTTGCAGAGACAATAAAAAACTTTGCTGTAATATACTTGGTGGACATCACAGAAGTTCCCGACTTCAATACGATGTATGAACTGTATGACCCATCAACCGTAATGTTCTTTTTCAGGAACAAACATATCATGATCGATCTTGGTACTGGTAACAACAATAAGATCAACTGGGCCATGAAGGACAAACAAGAGTTCATAGACATTGTTGAAACCGTCTACCGTGGGGCCCGGAAGGGCCGTGGTTTGGTTATTGCTCCCAAAGATTACTCCACCAAGTACCGCTACTAAACTCATTCGTGTAAGAGTTTGGTGGATCCGAACTGTGTTTTGAAAAATTTAAACTGGTTATGACTTTTGAATTGTTATAAAACTAGTGTGATTGTGGTCTATTCAAACCTATGTGTTTAAGGTTCAACAACTTTTCTTAATCATCTTGTGTATCCGGTTACTTGATTTGATGCAATAATGAATCAGTTATTGAATCAGTTATCGTGATGATTACGGCTTATGAGGAGAATATGCAGGGGTGAATGTAACCCAGTCCCCATTGTTGAAACCACCTAATCGAATTGAAACCAGACTATTGGACCTTAACTGTCAATTTTAATTTATAATCAAACTCCCCTTTTAGTAAATAATTAACTTCGAGTAACTAGTCAAATGTTTGAGGACTGAACCATGGAACCAGTTGTAACTTCAGTATGGTTCCACACTGGTTTTGGATCTTTGCACTCCCTTGAATTTGTGTTGTAACTATAAGAAAAACAATGTAAATGTCAGTACAAAGAGATCTAGATTATTAATTAGTCAATCTATCTATAATCTATCTATTATGATTAATATTTTGAAAGCAGAATCGGTAATTCAACCTGTCACATTATCTCTTTAGACCGGTTGAAAAAAAAAGTATTTATTTTATTGATTTATCAACACATAATTGCTAAACTTGTTTTCTTACGTAGAATTAAATCGTTGAATTAATTTATAAAAAAAATAAACTAATTAAAGAAATGTACATTGAATCGTCTAAATTTATATAAAGATAGACTTATATGATAATACATTAAATTAAGTGTCATAATGTTCAAAGTCATCACTCAAAACACTCGCTTTGTTATGTAAAATTAAAAAGATAGATTTACATATTAAAATAACTTTTGACGACGCTGGTTCACCGCATCTTGCTGGTTAATAATCACGGGTGGAAGTTGAGTTTTCACGTAAGTTGAAGGGCGGAAACGAAAATTCCTACAATAGAAAAGATATTGACCTTTGGGTCATGACTCATTTCTTCCCATACCAAAAAAGTTTTCTTGAACAAAGGGTTGTCCATCTTCATTCATTATTCACTCAGTGCAGAGTGTTGGGGTCCCAGATGATCTTAACACATGGAGCACTTCGCCACTCTCCTTCTTGCCTGACCCGTTTAACTCGCCTGACCCGACACCTTTCTTCCTCAAACAATAACCCTTTTTCGCTTTCAGTTTCCAGAAACTCCTGCTTTCCCCCTCAATCCAGCCCCATTCTCTCTGTTTCTTCCTTGCAGTCGGTTTCAAGTAAGTTCGATTTCAATAAAGTCGCTGTTTTCTTTAGTTTCAATGATCCATGATTTGGGTATTCTTGAATTCAAGATTTGTGCGTATGATTTGGCTTTTTGGGCATCCTTCTAATTGAAAACTTGAAAGTAATTGCTATAATATAACTGTATATGTAAGTTTTATATATGCTTGATAGGTATGTGCAATTTATTGATTCTTGTGGGGTTTTGATGTGTGTATTCCAAATGGTAGTCGCTACTCGGGTAATCATGTTTATAAGTCAAAAAGATGCTTGAAGTTGGGGACATGTAACTTTACATTTATAGTTATAGAAACTCTTTAGCTGTATTTCCAGATGTTTGGGAATCGGGATTGCTTATTAAATCTATGAATCTGCTTTTTATGTTTTAATACATCAAATGAGAGTGTTTGGGATTCTTCATTTAAACTGTTAATTTCTAGTTCAAATTTCAGATAAGTCCTATCAATTCTGTTTTGTGGGGCGCAAATTCTGCAATTTATGATGTAACCCTATTATATTTCTTGAAGGTGCACAAAAAGGAGATCAAATATATCTTGAGCAACCAGAAATCATATTTATGGGGACAGGAACCAGTGAAGGAATTCCACGAGTGAGCTGCCTTACCGATCCCTTAAAGAAATGTGCGGTAATTATCAAACTAAATTAACTCATTTTTAACAGCAAGCGGGATATTAAAGATTTATTATTTTTTTGTGTTTTTTTGTTTTTTCCAATACTAGTATCTAAATGGCTTTTCAGGTTTGCTCAAAAGCTGTGGAACCCGGAAATAAGAATAGGAGACTTAATACAGGCATCCTTATACGATTTCCAAAACCTACTGGCATATGTAACATTCTTATAGATGCTGGCAAGTATGTAAAAAATGCTTTCATCTATGATTTTGAAAAGAAATTTCTTGCTGGCACAGTGCAATTGAATTTTCATAGTTAAATTTCTTTAGTATCTTAATCACATGAAATGTTGTCACCAGCTATAGGTGGCGAAATGCACAGGTTGGGTTACGGAATTAGGGGGATAGAACGGACACTTTTGAGAATGGGCCAAAATGTCAAATTAAGTCTGGGCTGGGTTGGTTTTAGTAATAATTAATATAATAAATATGATTACAAAATTACTAAAATAATATAATATTGTTTTAAGAAGCACTTTAGGAGATTGTATAAACCATTTGACCCGCTTCTTTAATAATAGAATACAACTCAACTTGACCATCTTATTGTTTGATCTATTTTTTTCTTCTTTTGTTATCTTACAGGTTCTTCTACCAAAGCGCTCTCCGTTGGTTCCCTGCTTATGGGTAATAATGTTGTCACTCGTTTTCTCTTATATAAACCACATTCTGTTCAACCTCTTGATTATTAATCTTTTCAGGATAAGAACAATAGATGCAGTTGTGATTACTCATTCTCATGCTGATGCAATTGGAGGTCTCATTGTTAAACTTTTTGTATTAATTTTACATTATCATAGTAATGATTTGCTAACTTAAGCTAGTAAGTTGCACATATGCCCATGAAGTTGGTTCGTATGCTTTTTAGGTTTGGATGACCTTCGTGACTGGACAAACAATGTTCAACCACATATTCCTATTTATGTAGCCGAGCGTGATTTTGAGGTGCAAAGTTAGCTCTCGTTGAATCGTGGATTTTCAAACAATGAATATATTATTAAAATAATGAGAATAAGTTAGTTTTTTTGTAAATAATTGCAGGTGATGAAAAAAACACATTACTATTTAGTAATCGTGGATTTTCAAACAATGAATATATTATTAAAATAATGAGAATAAGTTAGTTTTTTTGTAAATAATTGCAGGTGATGAAAAAAACACATTACTATTTAGTAGACACGAGTGTTGTCACACCTGGAGCTGCAGTCTCAGAGTTGCAATTTGATATCATACATGAAAAACCATTCTTCGTACATGATCTTAAGGTTCAAATTCACTTTCTTGATATTTTCTTGAATGGTTCTTCTAAGTGTCCTTACCCAGATTCATGATTGTCTGGTTATAAATTGTTATGGTAAGGGAAAATGTCTAAAGATAACCTACAGACTTCCGCTGAATTTGCACGTAAGTCTCTAGTTTTTATGTTTGCATGATTAAATCCCGTAACTTATAAAAGATCAATTGTTTATAAGATTTAGAAACTTAATCATGTAGAAGGAACTAAGAAGGACTTTATCATGCAAAATGGACCTATATGCTAAAATTAAATCCATGGACATTTTCATTGAGTTTTATTATGGTAAGAGATTTAGTTATGCGAAAATAGAGCCTAGGGATTAATGTATGAATTTAGAGAAAAAGTCCATAGGTATTTTCTGTGGGCGTTTGCTCTAAATGAAACATGGGAAAATGCAATAAGCAGTAGACTTTTGCTTCATTCCTGATTTGGCCACTGGACTTTATAGATCATGTTCAAGACTACCGTGTTTTATCTTTTCAATTTATTGGGGGGTTTCAGCAAAAAACTATTAATATAGATACACTGTTGAATGAGTTTCATAACATTTTTTGAAAGATGAAAGGTTTTAGTAATGAATTGTGATGTCCAGTAACCATATTAGAATTGAAGTGAAAGTTTGTTGCTATTTATTGCCTTCCTACTAATAACAATAATGAAATTTGAATTTTGGAATATTTCTTCCTCGGGTGTGTATAATTATTAAGTAGAATTTGCATGAAAGGGTTTTGAGTTAGGAGTGGACTCATTTAATTAATCAATAGATATGTTTGGTTTATGGTACCTTATTAATTATTATGATGTGGTCCTTTGTGTGTTGTGTCATCAGTTTACTCCATTACCAGTGTGGCATGGTCGTAATTACCGTTCATTGGGCTTCCGCTTTGGCAATGTTTGCTACATCAGGTAAAATGAGTATCAATTAATTTAAAAAAATACATGAAAATACAGTAATCAAAATAAAGAGAGTAAAATGCTATCTTTTACATAATTTGTTTAGTTTAAAAATAAATCATATTGAAGATGATTTAAAACAAAAGAATGAGGGTCATCTATTTTAGATTTAAAAATATCAAGTGTTAGATGACATGATTAGGTAGACAATTTTGCTCTTTGAACTGATTATGCAAATTTTGAAGTAAATTGGTACCAGAAAAACCAAACAGAAAACAGACACAAAACACAGGAACAATTCTGGAACTCCTTCTCCAATTTAATTGATAGAAAAACTTACAAAAAAATAAGTAAAACTATCTCCTATTTATAGTTGATTAACCTATTCCATCAAGTTAATCTATTCCTACATTATAGGCTTTATCTCAAATCCTTTAGAGATAAAGTTAAATCACAAAAGCTTATCTCAAATCCTTTAGAGATAAAGCTATAAACTACCTAATAAACTTATCCATTTATTTTACTAGATAAAGATAAAAAACGAATTACAAAATAGACCCCTAACTTTAATTAATGTCAAGATTGGTCCAACAATCACCCCCCCAATCTTGACCTTGAGTCTTCTTGTTATTTTCCCGAGTCTTCAATCTTCTTTACTCCCAATAGTTCTCTCATTTCAGCAAACTTAATCTTTGGTAGAGCCTTCGTGAGAATATCAGCTGGTTGTTGATCCCCACTAATGAAATCAACCTTGATTTGATTTTTCTCTACACACTCTCGTATATAGTGATAACGTACATGAAAGACAGGATTTTTCATCAGGTTGATTGCAGACTTGTTGTCCACCTTTATGAGTACAAGTTCTTTTCTTCCTGTAATTTCAGCTAATAAACCCCTTAGCCAAATTGCTTGACAGGCTGCTGAAGTTGCAGCCATAAACTCAGCTTCACAAGATGATAAAGCAACTGTTGGTTGCTTTTGCGAGCACCAGCTAATGGGTCCATCATCAAAGTAAAATACCAGCCCCGTGGTTCCTTTTCCATCATCTGGATCGGCTAAAAGGCTGCTGTCACTAAATCCCAACAGATTATTACTTCCATTCCTTCGGTAGTGAATGCCCAGGTCTATAGTTCCTTTTACATACCTGAGAATCTGTTTTACAGCCTGAAAGTGAGTAGTTTTGGGAGCTTGCATGTACCTACTTGCATATCCAACTGAGTATGCAAGGTCTAGCCGCGTATGAGTCAAGTACCGAAGGCACCCTATTGTTTTTCGGTACTCTGTTGCATCTACACTGCTGCTGCCATCTTCCTTTGTTAATTTCAGTCCCGGTTCCATTGGGTATTAGTAGAATTACACTCCCACATACCGGCTTGCTGTAGGATCTTTTTTGCATAGCTTGATTGCTTTATTTTAATTCCATCATTGCCTTGCATCACTTCTAGCCCGAGATAATAGGAGAGTGAACCCAAATCACTCATCTCGAACTTATCTCATTTGTCTTTTGAATTGCTGTATTTTCTCCATGTTATTTCGGTTACAATCAAATCATCCACATAGATCCCTACTAGCAATGAACCTTCATGGGTTCTTTTTGTGTAAACGGCTTGTTCAAGTTTGCACCTTTGGAATCCGTATTCCTTTAGAACCCCATTTAACTTTGTATTCCAAGCTCGTGGAGCTTGTTTCAAGCCATAAGAGCTTTGCTTAATTTGTACACTTTTTGCTCCTTTCCTTTCTTAACAAAGCCTTCCGGTTGTGTTACAAACACTTCTTCCTTGAGTTCCCCATGTAGAAACGCCGTTTTAACATCAAGGTGGTGAACATCCACCCCCTTTGTGCTGCTAATGCTAGAATGAGTCTAACCGTCTCAAAGTCTAGCTACGGGCGCGAATACCTCGTCAAGTCTACAACATGTTGTTGGATGTAACCTTTGGCGACTAATCGTGCCTTGTATCTGTAATTACACCATTTGCATCCCTTTAATTTTGTAAGCCATTTTAAAACCAATGGGTCGGTGCCCGGAGGTAGGTCCATTAACTCCAAGTTTTACATCTTTCAATGGAAGCTATCTCACTTTCCATAGCTTGCTCCCATTCTTTATGCCCTGTAGCTTCCTTGAAGTTTGTTGGTTCCCCTTCAGTGAGGAGAAGATCATAAACTTCATACAGATTTTTCATACCTTGTGGCGGTGTATCATCATAAGTCTCATATTCTGCCATAGTTGGGTCTGATTCACCAACAGTGTCTGTTTGAAGCTGTGGTAACATTGGCCCACGCTCATTTACAGTTGATTCTGGGCTGCTAAGTTCAGAATAGGCTGAGTCTGCTGTTTCAGCATGAGTTAATGGGCTGTTTCCTTGAGATGGGCTGCTAATCAGTGGACTTACAGGGCTATTGGGTTCAGCAGACCCATGTCCACTGTTTTGGGCTACAGAATCAGCTTCATGTCTGTTGTTTTGAGCTGCTGAATCAGCTTCCAATGGCTCCATATGAATCACAAACTCAGCTTCTTTGTTCGGTGTGTTATTCCATTCCATTTGCGTGCCTCATCAAACACAACATCTCGACTGATTACCACCTTCTTTTCCTCAACATCGTACATGCGATAAGCCTTGGTCCCTGGTTCTATTCCCAAATGTACCATGGAACACTTCTGTCTTCTAGTTTCTTCACCTGGTTTGAGGTGTTTTTACATATGCAACACACCCAAAGACACGTAAATGATCAAGTCTTGGTCTTCTACCCTTTAACGCCTCATATGGTGTTTGATTCTTTAAGCTCCTCGTAGGTAACCTATTTAGCACATAGACTGCATGACGTACCGCTTCTGCCCAGAACACTTGTGGCATATTCATTGCATTAAGAATGCTCCTGTTGTGCTCAACACGGTTCTGTTCTTCTTTTGACTATACCATTCTGCGGGTGTATAGGGTGCAGTTAGTTGCCTTGTGATTCCAGCTTGTTCACAAAACAGAATGAACTCCTTGGAGGTAAATTCTCCACACCTATCAGTTCTAAGAACCTTTATTTTTTCCCCGTATTGGTTCTCAACCAAAGCTTTGAATATCTTGAATCGTTCAAGTGCTTCATCCTTGGTTTTTAACATAAATGGCCACATAAACCTGCTGTGATCATCAACAAACAGCAAAATATACCTGTTTCCAGCTTCGGTGGCTGGTGTTATGGGCCCACACAGGTCTGCGTAAACCTGTTCCAACGGTCTTGCAGCCCTAAAAGTGGTCTGGTTAGGGAAACTTTGTCGCGTATGCTTCCCTGCCAAACATGCTTTGCATAGTTGTGAAGGGTGGTCAATAGCCGGTACTCCATGGACTAGTTCACTCGTCCCTAAGCGCTTGATAGTGTCAAAGTTTACATGCCCAAGGCAGGCATGCCACAGCCAAGCTGCATCATGAATCTTGGTTATTAAGCAAACCGGTGACCCAATTTTTAGGTTGATTTTATACAAGCGATTAGGAGATCTTTGAGTCTTCATTAGCAAAGTCCCATCCGAATCAAACATTGATAAAATTCCTTGTTTAATTGTTAATTCTCACCCTCCTTCTTCAGCTTGCCCGATGCTGAAAATATTGCTCTTTAAATACGAGATGTAAAGAATATCGGTCAACAACCTTTCTTCTCCATTCTTACATTCGAGAAGGATAGAACCTCTTCCTTCGATTTCAACACTTGAGTCATCTCCGAATCTGACTTTGCCCCCTATATTTGTATCAATTGCTGAAAATAAACTTTTATTACCTGTCATATGGTTTGTTGCCCCGGTATCTAAATACCACATGTATTGCCCATCATCATGTGACCCGTATTTAGCCGGAAATACCTTTTCTTCATTCACATAGATTAGTTCCTTCTTGATTTGATCAGCTACAGCCATTAACAACGCAGGCTTGTCAGCATTAGCATGTGTTGTTCCAGCCGTGGTGGCTTGTGTTAGATGGGCCTTCTCATCATTCCTTCTAGTTGGACAGTCGGCTGAAAAATGTCCAAATGCATCGCAACTGAAACACTGCAGTTTAGACCGATCTTTCTTTGAGTTCTCTGAACTTTGGCTTCCATCTTGGGAGTTTTGAGCACGGTTTGAACCCCTTCCACGATCCCCTGATCGCCCACGACCTCGGCCTCTTCCACGATTGTCTTGGCCATTCCCTCGGCCTCAACCAAAGCCCTTTTCCTGCTTTCTTTTTGTTTCCCATTCATTGTAGGATAATAGAAGTTGGTCATGGCTGCTGTTATTGGTCTTCATATTAGTTCTTTCTTCATACGCCTTCAACCTTCCAACGATTTCTTGGAACTTGACTGTTTTTAGATCAACCAACTGTTCTATTGTTGCTACCATGTTAATGAAGCTGTCAGGTACACTTGTTAGAAGTTTTCTGACCAGGGCTGCTTCATTGATTGGAGATCCAAGGGTGGCTGATTTTGAAGCAATTTCGGAGAGTTTTCCCACAAAATCATCCACTGTTGTGCCTTCCTTCATTCTGATCAGATCAAACTCAGTTTTTAGGGACTGCAATCATGCCTCCATGACTCGTTCAACACCTAAGTGTCGAGTCTTGATTGATTCCCAAATGTCTTTCGCATGTTCACAGCTTGCGATCTGCAAAACAAGGTCTTCGGGTAGCGATTGATAGAGATAGGCTATGGCTGCATTGTCCTTTTTCTGATCCGGATTTGTCCCTGGTTCAATCACCTCCCAGATTCCATATGCTTTGAAAATCGCCTTGATTTTAAGTGACCAGATTGGGTAATTGGTCGGAGTTAGAACCGGGCATTGGAACGGAAGGTTTCCTGTTTTATCAACTTGCGTTAGTTGGTTGTTTGGTGCTGCAGCATCCCCCATCGATCCCTCCTTTGATCGACGCTTGTACAGCTGGTGTATTGGTGGTTTAAGTGCTTGATCCACCTCGTTGGATCAACAGAAAATCCCAGATCTCTTAACCGGAGCTCTGATACCAATTGAAGTAAATTGGTACCAGAAAAACCAAACAGAAAACAGACACAAAACACAGGAACAATTCTGGAACTCCTTCTCCAATTTAATTGATAGAAAAACTTACAAAAAAATAAGTAAAACTATCTCCTATTTATAGTTGATTAACCTAGCCCATCAAGTTAATCTATTCCTACATTATAGGCTTTATCTCAAATCCTTTAGAGATAAAGTTAAATCACAAAAGCTTATCTCAAATCCTTTAGAGATAAAGCTATAAACTACCTAATAATCTTATCCATTTATTTTACGAGATAATGATCAAAAACGAATTACAAAATAGACCCCTAACTTTAATTAATGTCAAGATTGGTCCAACAAATTTGCCCATGCCATCAAAGTTCTGTTTATTTACAAATCTGCTACCACATCATCCTAGCCCTTGATTTTCATCATCCAATGGTTCATGGCACACACTCACACATATACACGAGACAATAGTATTTGTGAAGCATTTGAATATTTTTTCATTTCTTGCAGTGATGTTAGTGATATACCTGATGAGACTTATCCCCTTTTAAGAGACTGTGAAATCCTTATAATGGTAACTAACACCCCCACCCCTGTGAAATCCATTTTTACATTTGAATCTTTACTTCTACTCATAATATTATTTTCATGTGTTTTCAGGACGCATTGAGGCCAGATAGATCCTCTTCAACACATTTTGGACTCCCAAGGGTGTGGTTTTTGTGAATTTTGTATAGAACTTTTTCTTTGATATTTTATTATCATGTTGGTTGTAATATCGTTTTAACCCTAGGCTTTGGAAGAAGTTCGAAAAATCAAGCCAAAAAGAACCCTTTTCACAGGTAATTTTGTTATTCCTTTCGTTCACCTTTCCAACCTGCCTGAAGATTTAACCTTTTACTCAAAATACTTGAGCTTCTGTATAATTTGATCCTTAAAAGGATATATATTTGAACAAGGGGGCAAAAGAGTGGGTTGGATGATAGGCCAAAATGGATAGTTTTAGTACATGTTTGTCTGGTTTAGTCTATTTACAAGCACTATTTATTGAATTTGTTTTGACTTTTATAAATAATGAATTTGTGCCAGAAAAATAACAGAATGCTACTATCTTCAAATTTTCATAGTTGGTTGCTAGAATGCAGAATGAGTGTACTTTTTCTTAAGACAATTTTACCCTATGACAATAATAATCAGAATCTTTTTTAATAAAGGAATTTATGTGGTTTTATGTATTTGTATACATTTTGGTAACAGAATCTTTTTCAATCTTTCTTCATTAATACTGTTAAAATGCGGCGTAAGTTTTAAAATCAGAAAGTAATCTCATGTTAAAAGTTTGAAATGGATGGAGTTTAATCATAAAACACTCTGTTTGTTGTGATTAATGAAGGTATGATGCACTTGATGGATCATGATATAGTGAATGAAGGTCTCTTGCAGTTAATGGAAACCGAAGATCTGGATGTACAACTCAGTTACGACGGGCTTCGTGTTCCAATAAATTTATAAAATTTAAAGTAATAAATTAAAAGACAAACCTGGTGCTACAAAGCTCTTGCATGCGCTGGGTTCGGAGGGCATCAAGCCAACTTGGGCTGATGTAAATTGATCATTTGAATTCATTTATAAAATCTTGATTGTTTTAGGTAACCTCTGAAATTATGGTGATAGTTTGTGCAACCTGCAATTGGTGGCGGTGTTGCAATACTTATTATTTTTATTGAACATTGTGTTCATCGTTATATTATTAACTAGGTTAGTACCTCGTGTATTACACGAGTTGAATAAATAAAATATTAAATAAATAGTAGTAAAAATTATTAATTATAAAATGATATTTCAAAATATGATACGATTGAAATTACGTATGATTAAATACTATAAATAAAAAACAATGATATTATTTTCCTTGAACTTTTGTTTTAAAATTTTTAAATCTAAAAAAATTTAAAAAATTCGTTCAAAATCAAAATGTTTTAAAAAAATGTTAGTTTCTAAAGTTTCTTATTGTAACTTTGAATTTTAATTTTTTTATGGTTCATAAAAATTTTAATTTCTAAAAACATTGATTTTAAATATTTTGTATTTTTAAAAAAGTTTGATATTTTAAAAAATTACTTATGTTATACAAAAGATTGTTTCTTTAAAAGTTATATTTATAAAAAGAACTCTTTCTTAATTTATTAAAAACTATTTTAATTTTAAAATAATTAGATAATATAATCAGTAGTTAAATATAAATATTTAATATGAGAGAGAAGCAGGAAAATTAAGTTTAGGAGGTCTAATATTATGACAAGTGACAACTCAAAATTTTCTTTTATTATGATAGATAGATTTTTAGATGGTATTTACATGGTGTTATTTATCAGTGATCCGGTACATATATATATATATATATATATATATATATATATATATATATTATATATATATATATATAATATATATATATATATATATATATATATATATTATATTTGATTTTAATTGTATAGACGTTATCTGATTTTTAAATCCGGCTCGAATAGTACGAGGGTGAAGCAATAAGACGTATGGTCCGGTTTGATTTTGGAAAATTGAATTTAATTGAAAGGTGGTAGTTTTTTTCCCACAGCCAGCTCATGTAATGATTATTAAAATGTAGGCCATCTACTTTTGATATTTGAGAACCCGTGAACTCTATGTTGCACAAATATATAGATCAACTCTATGGACCATTTCGAATTATTAATGGGACCGACCTCAGGATGTTTACACTAGGTTAATTGGGCTCAATATATGTATATTATATTTGCACCAAAAGTTGATTCAGACGGACAATTTTTAGTGGGTTTGTAACTAAAATTGATGGTGTTTGTATATGATAGCAACTAATAACACTATATTAAAATAAAACTATTTTTAATACTAACCTTTTTGATTTCTTGCAACGCTGACAAGAAAAAATAAAAGCAAATGTTTCTGTAAGCAAATACCATTATAAGGATTTCGCAGGCTCTTAACTAAAGGAGTGAAATGTTCATCCCTAAATAATTTAGGAAAAATATCACAGAATGGTAATTAAGTTTTATACGTGTTTCAATTTAGTCGTTCGTGCATATTTTTTTTAAATTTGACTATTAAACCATCAAATTGAGTCATTGAATATTTTTATATAAAGAAAGTAATGAAAAAGAAAACTTGAGGGTCAGAATATTTAATATATAAAATTATATTAAAAATTAAAAAAATTTCACAATATCGTTTCACATCAACATAAAAAAAAGAAACAAATAATTCTTAATTGAAACAAAAAGACAAACATGTTAAAAAAAATTAAAACATAAAAATTAAATGCCCTAATTGAATATTTTTTAAACTTAAGTTGCCTAATTAAAATATTTATAGAAATTGATTACTATTTTACTAATTTACCCTCAAAAATTTAATTCCCAACATAGTTGTAGAGACCAAACGAGTGACGGACTAGTAAACAATTTTAACTAGAATTCCCAAAATAGTTGATTACTATTTTTATAGAAATTGATTACTATTTTACTAATTTACCCTCAAAAATTTAATTCCCAACATAGTTGTAGAGACCAAACGAGTGACGGACTAGTAAACAATTCCCAACATAGTTGTAGAGACCAAACGAGTGACGGACTAGTAAACAATTTTAACTAGAATAATAATAATTTTTATTTTCTTGTATTGTTAACTTAAAAGGACAAAAGTGTACTTACTCTGATTATTTTTAAAAGTTTATTAATTTATATTTTTTTATTTATTAGTTTATACGAATATAAAGATAATTAAACATTAGTCAAACTTATGAATGACGTGTAGAGTGGATCTCCAAACCTGAGGAAAGATTTGGTGGATCTTTATTGCCGAAATAGTGAAATACAATTTTGTTTCCTTTCATATCGGTGTGTCAGCGTTTTCCCAAAATTTCTTATTCCATAAAAACTCAAACCTCCTCCAACACAAACATGTAAATACATATATTTAGTATAGTGTGTAAAAAAAGTATAAAGAGGTGTACATATTCTAAATACGTACTATCAATTTCATATGTTTTAATATAAATTATATACTTACTGTAATTCCCATGCATTGAAGTCAATATATGTAACAAATAGCACTGGAATTCTTAAAGCTATCGAAGTACTGATAATGATATGAGAATGAACCTCAATATAATTTAGGGGTGTTAATACTATCAGTTTAGCGGATTGAACCGACCTGCTTATAATGTTATAATTTCAATATGAGTACTTAGTTATTAACAATGTAAGAAACGAATGACTCTAGCTGAGGTTGTACTTTTTGTAATTTGTGTTATTTTAGTAGTTAACTTGCGTTTATATGTTTAGCTTTATCTTAGTTGAATCAGGTGGAAATGATTGTAGAATAAATAATCCGGAGTAATTAATAGAGTGGCTAAAAAAAGTGTCAATTAATAGTTAAAAAAGATTTAGTTATTTTACTATCGGAAATAAATGAGTGGAAAAAAAAAATACAAGTATCAAGGTATGTAAGTTGACAACTTTTAAATGATCTTAAAATTCATTGATCCACTAGAAACTTTTTAAAACTTCTTAACTTTAATAGGTTAATGAAAGCTCATGGATTCAAATTTCACTTTGAGCAAAATGTAGGGTTGAGTCAGTAAGTTTTCTCAGCAATGAGTTTTAACCTGAGGGGTTGGGGGTGCGGTCTCGGCTGGGATACGAATAAATAGGACTGATTAAGATAACACTTATTTTCCGAAACATGGTCGCATATTTGTCGTTCAAAAAAAGATAATAGGTTAATGGATCGGCTCATCTTTTAACATATCATTTTCATATTAACCTGTTTAATATGGACATGCTAAGGTTGGGAGCCAATTTAATAGTGCATAGCTCACTAACCAAAAAGTTTACGTTTTCAATAGTAACAATCTAATTCATTGATGGTATTTATTTTACGTATATTGTATTTATTTTACGTATATTGTTTCGTTTGATGGTAAAAAAAAAATTTATCTTCTATCTTATTCATCATTTTCATTTATATAATTAATGTAGAAACAATTTAAAACTTACCATCTTGGTTTTGGGTTCTTATAAAATTGAAGTTTAATTGTCAGAATTGATGAATAATCTGAGTTGGGTACAGACAAAATTTGTTTTTGTTTAAATGGTTCATTTAAAACTGTCTGAATTTCACTAAGACTTTTGTCGTCTTATTCTTTTTTAATTTTAAAACAGCTAAACATATCTTTGTAAAATTAGTAATCTATTCTTTTATGTTAGAGACTGTAAACGTATGAATATATGTTGTACTACTCTACAAATATTTGTCCAATTGATTTCCTTTGGTGTGCATTTAACCCAATTTTAAAAATATTCAGAAAAAAATAGTAATATTATTTTTTCAAAAGATAAAGGTGAGAACATGTTGATAGCTTTCCGGGTGAGCAAGATCCCATTTCAAAAATTAAATTATGGGAACACATAAGTGTATATAGTGACAAACCAAATACCACATATTATTTAATAAAAGATCCAAAAACATTCATATGAAGTGTGAATAAAATAAACAGAACATGGAATTGAGTGTACGAATTATAGTCCTATTTTAAGACATTAAAATAATTATATTCCTTGTCACTTTTAGTTCTTTTTTTCCTCAAAAATTCAATAATATATTACAATATAATTATATAGTGCCATATAATTGCTTCATAAATTATATGAATATTTCTACTCTAATTAAAAAAATAACTAGGTTGGCACAATCAACATCATATTTATTCTTATCATAATTTTTCTTAGGTTTGGTCTTATTTGAAATGTGTTCAACATGCTAGTTTTGTTCAAGATAGTGTGTTTGCTTTCATTAAAAACTGTTTGCAATGTAGTTTTATCAAATCTAAAATGTGATTTTAGGATGGTTTTATCTTCTCTGATTGCTCGAAGATTTGGATTGCTAGAAATGCATCTATTCATGATTCAATTAATATGTCTTCTTCATCTATTATCAATAAAGTCAAACACTGGTGTGAAGATTTATTGGAGCTTGATTATTCCACTCATTCTTATGGTTTTCATGATTCTATTTGTTTCCAATTAATGCATATCCCTATGGTCTCCCAAATACTATTATTTATTTATTTTAATATTAAAATAGTTTTTAAAAAATTAAGAAATAGAACTTTTTAATTATGTTATTTCTAAAAAAAAAAAATTTATAAAATAAGAAATTTTTTTAAAACATCTGACTTTTTTAAAAATATTAAATATTTTAAAATTGGTGTCTTTAAAAAGTAAAGTTTTTATAAACAAAAAATAGTTAAAATTGGAAGCTAAAGACTTGATCTCCTCCTTTATGCGATTCACCTGAATTAAAGATCGCTTTGTTTCTAGGTTGCCATAAGCACCAAATTGCAGTCAAAATAATAGCTTGAACTATATCCTCAGTCATCTTTCCGGAGTTCACACCATAATGAACCTCTAGTAGATCTTTAATAGAGAATGCTTCAAGCAAAGCTATTATTTATTTAATTAAGTGTAAGAACAGGAACACAGGTTTAAACCTAAAATTAACATCAAACAATGAGCCAATGATGACTCACAACTAAGTTTATGTTCATAATTTTAGAAAATCTGACAGTTATATATTTATTTGCAATCCAATCATATCCGAGTACGATCGAGACATTTGTTAGACGTATTTAATGGGGGAACTTGCTTATTATACGAATGAATCTGTTTATATTTCTTTTTTGTTTTGTGTTTTTTTGGTTTCTCATATAAATTGCCGCCTTAATATAGTAACCAACTAGGTTAAAAACCCATGTAATACATGGGTGAAATAAAATTTAACATGTTAAAATTATTATTTTTTATAAAAGTTTTGTATCTTACATATTATTACTTATTAATCATTGGTGAAATTAAAAATAATAAATATCTAAGAAATTATAAATAAAAATAATTATAAATAAAAATTTTAATATTATATTTTAAGATAATATAAATATAATCATATGGTTTAGTTGTTTTTAATAAATTATTAAAATAAAACATTTATAATTTAAATATTTTATAGTATAGTTTACATAATTAAATTAATTCTCATTTAATAGGGGAGAGAGACGGAAAACATAATTTTATAGTTAACCAGAATTTGACAAGTGTCCACTTTGTAATACAGGGAGTACTAACCCAGTTATTAATATAATGTTTAACAAATTAAATATTTTCTTAAAAAGAAGGACAAACTTAACTTTTTTGAAAATATTTTTAGTGATAAAATTTCCTGCTTAATTATCATGAAAGAGGATATTTTCTATACTAAAATTGGTTAGAAGGTAGTATTGATTGGCGTTGTAATAAAATAGCTTTAATAATTGAAATTTCAATTTGACAATGACTTGCTAATCATTCAAACATTAAAGATGAAGCAAGAAACGAAAAAGAAAGTTGGGGTGTGAGGCATTAAGCACTAGCAACTTAATCACTAAACCAATCTGCATTTGTTGAAAATATATATATTTGACGTTCATAGTTTCATTAAGAAAAGGTAAACTAAAATAAAATTTTAGGACATTGTTAATGTTTGTTAATATAGAATATCAAATTTAGTTCTTTCTTTTGAGAAATTAACAATGTGCACAAATGTTAACTCATCTTTGATAGGCTTCAATCTTGAAATGAACATACATTTTGTTTTTATTTAATTTTTAAAAGTAACCATCTTACCTATCTTTTTTCAAAGGGTTTGGATTTGATTTGTATGTGGTAATGAATTTTCTCTATCTGAAAGTCTAGTTCACAAGCCATTGCGATTCTATGTAGTGAGTTATGAAGAAAACGGATGAAGAGAAGAGGGGACATCAAATAGTAGATATATTAAGGGGTACTCTGTTGATATTTTCGCCAACAATGGCCTGTGATGAATCAAAGGACGAAGAATATCATTTTAGGCATAAAGCTAGGCTGGCCACAATGATATAGAAAAGCTATGAAACGATGTAGTGTTTTCTTATATTGAATAAAATAAATAAAAATTTATTATTTTATTGCTTTAGTATCTCAAAAGAATTTTTGTTAATGATATTACCACTTAATTAGTTTTTTCTACTTAAAAAAAGTCGTTTTACATGATATTTATGATCACGAATTTTATCCTTAGAAAACCCGTTAAATCCCCGTCCCTGTTGAGATGCTCTAAAAATTAAGCCAATAATATAATATGATCAATTTACGGGTGCTTTATAACATTAACTGTTATACAATGAAAAAGGGTGTGGAATATAGAAAAAGATTAAACATGAAATGCTTGAAAGTTTCATCGTCAAAAGAGATGATTTCTACAGTAATATGCAAAAAAGAAAAGGAAAAAAAAAGAGAAATTGGGAAACAGAAGTGATAAAAAGACAGAAAGAAAGCAGTACTATAAGTCAGACAGCAACCCTATCCCCACTCTCTCATCTTTTTAGCTTCATTCACATCTCTCTCTCTCTCTCTCTCTCTCTCAACCAAGAATCAAGAACACACACAAGTGTGTGTTTGCATGTGTGTGAGATTGATGAAACAACAGCTGATCATACAGTCCTTATAAGAGTACTGCTTCAGTACTTCCAAAAATCTAAAGATTGTCTTTTTGGTTAATGCCATACTAGAGCACAAATCTTGGGAAAGCAGTTGATATTTCAAGAAGTTAACTAGGGTTTAAACAAAAAACCTTTTGTTTCCTTTAGCTTCTTTCCAAGTTTGATTCTTCTTCTGTCTTCTTCATCTTTACCTTTTTATGATGATGCAACATACCCTTGTATCAATTCTATAGATACACTTCTACCATATATATACACATATTCACACCTAGAGTGAGCTAGAAGAAGATGATGATGAAACAGCAGAATGTGATTTTGGAAGAAAATATGAGTTCTGCATCTGATCTTTATGCAACTACTGTTGATCCTTACTCTGAGAATAAAGATCAAGAAAATGGAAGCAATTATCACCCAAATCATCAACACTACTTTACACATCCTCCTCCAAGTCAAAGTCAACCCTTAATCAAGAAAAAAAGAAGTCTTCCAGGCAACCCAGGTTCAATATCTCTGAAATCTTTAATCTTGTCACTTGGGTTTTCACCATTTTCAAAAAACATTGGAGGATTTTCAATTTTTGCACCAACTTTAAATTCAAAAAAAATGGTTTTTAAAAGAGTCAACCATAGATGGACTAGCAGTTGACCGATGCTCAAAATCTAATAAAATCTTTAATCTTTTTTCATGGGTTTAATTCACCGGTTTCATAGAAAAGTGGGTATTCCTTACTCTGAAATCAAGAGCATGTTTTTTTGTTTTAATTTATTAAAAAACTAAAGACAACTTCAATCTTTAACAAAACTTTACCCAAGTTGTAAATTGTGTGTAAACTGATTATAATAATTGTGTGTTGTAGATCCAGAAGCAGAAGTGATATCTTTATCACCCAAGACACTGATGGCGACAAATCGATTTGTGTGTGAGATGTGTAACAAAGGGTTTCAAAGAGATCAAAACCTGCAACTTCACAGAAGAGGACACAATCTGCCATGGAAGTTGAAGCAGAGGAACAAGAATGAAGTGGTGAGGAAGAAAGTGTATGTGTGTCCAGAAGTGAACTGTGTGCACCATGATCCATCTAGGGCTTTAGGGGACTTAACAGGAATCAAGAAACACTTTTGCAGAAAGCATGGGGAAAAAAAGTGGAAATGTGATAAGTGTTCAAAGAGATATGCAGTTCAATCCGATTGGAAAGCTCATTCCAAAACTTGTGGCACCAGAGAGTACAGATGCGACTGCGGTACCCTTTTTTCAAGGTTCAAATTCCTTCATTTATTACCACCATTCAAACATTAAATAACCCTAAAACTCAATCTTTCAAAGTAACATATTAAAGAACCCTATATTAAATGAAGCCCCTTTTCATATTTATTGACAATTTTGATTCTTTTAACCGTTTTTTCTGATTAAAGATACAATTTTTTTTATTAAATTAGTCGTTTTTGCTTTGTGGGTGTCTGTGTTTTTGGATCAAGAATGTGTAGAGAGATGGGTTCTTGAAAGTTTTTTTCTTGTTTTGTGTTTGGAGTGTTCTTGATCACCTAAGTTTAACATATTAAGAACCTTAAAACCCCAACATTAAATGAAGTATCTTTTCATTTTTTAACTTAATATTTTTTACTAACACCTAATTCCATCAAACAGTTTTACTTCCAAAAATTTTATCTCATATTATCTTTGTAAGGTCAAACACTATACATTAGTCACTTTTACTCACTGGTTTATGAGTAAAAACTTTCCAATAAATATTTGACAATTTTGAGTAACTGTTTTACTTCTGATTAAAGGTACAATTGTTTCAATAAATTAGTCATTTTTGCTTTGTGGTTGTCGGAGTTTTTGATCAAGAACTTATATCGAGATGGGTTTTTGACAGTTTTTTGTTTTCTAGTGTTTGGAGTGTTCTTGATGATGAAGCTTATTCCTTTCATTTTACTTATATTTTAATCTTGAAAATGTGCAGGAGGGATAGTTTCATCACACACAGAGCTTTCTGTGATGCACTAGCAGAAGAGAGTGCACGAGCAATCACAGGAATAGACCCGACAACAATTCCGGTTCAAATACCGACCCATTTCAATGATCAACATCATCTTCTTGACCCGATTCACACATCTTTCTTGAAAAAGGAAGACAACCCATTATTTCCATCATGGCTACAATCCCAAGATCAAGATTGTAGCCCTAGCAGTACTAGCACAAGCAATGGGCCCACACTGATAACCTACCATCCACCACCATCTGCATACATGTCAGCTACTGCATTGCTTCAAAAAGCAGCTCAGATGGGTACAAGTCATCTCAGCAGAGGTACAACTCTTCAAGCACCATGTACAACATCTCTAGGACCCCACCAGCACCAATTCATAGGTCACGTGTCTGCTAACTCTCCTGCAACCGGTAACAACACTTGTGGTACAAGTGGTTCAAGCGGTTTGATTCAAGATGGTGCATGTGCAGGTGGACCCTCAACCCCAACCCCACCCCCACCCCCACCCCCACCCCCACCCCTACCCCATCATCCATCATCATCTTTTGTTCATCCCGTGAACATGAGCATGATGACGATGATGATGAATCAAGATAGTTTTGCTGATGTGTCAACTTTTGAAGATGCATTTAGTCAAATGTTGGAAACAAAGAAAGAAGAAGAAGATGATGATGATGATGATGATGATGATGATGATGATCATGGAAATCATCTTCATGAAAGTCGTATGATGATGCATGAATGCACGAGTGGCAATGGTGGTAATATTGGTGGTGGATTTAAGGGCAATGAGGGAATGACAAGGGATTTCTTGGGTCTTAAAGCTCCTCCATCACATAACCATGGTGATAATACTGTAAGCATTAATCAAACCCTTAAACCATGGCATGATGCAAAGTAATTAGTAATAGATTAATATATCATTAGGGTTCTTAATTAATTACCCTTTTGTTTTTGTTTTGTTACTGTAATCCAAAAGTAAGGAAGCTTTTGAGCCCCTAATGATCTGTCTTTTTCTTGTAGCTTCAAACACGTGATGCTATGCATAATTAATCATCCTCAAACATATCAAATTACTGTCACAATTATGAATCATTTAGGTATGGTTAATTAATTCTTGATTTTGATCAGATTTTAACGGTGTTTTTAAAGAATTTATGTATTTGCTCGTATGGGGTCGCATTGGATTCTTAGTCTAGTCTGCTAGAAAGATTCCTGAAATGGTGCATGGAAAAATAATATTATCTGTGACAAATGATATCAAACTACACATACATATATTATATATAGACTTAGAATAATGTAGAAAGACAAGTATTTTAGAGAGTTATATATTCTGATTGGTTTATAGTTATACTTTTCGAACAGATTCATCAAATTTGAATTTAAGTTATACATGTGTGTGGGAGAATTAGTGATATAAACAAATCAAAACGTACTGAACGAAGCTTTGTTCATGTTTGTTCATTAAGAATTGAACGTATACACTAATGGTTCACGAATGATTCACGAATGGTTCACGAACATATGACCGAATGAATATTATTGTCGTTGTTTGTTCATTAAGAAATTTACCTTGTTCACGAATGGTTTATGAACAAAAAAAGAACACATACTATTTAAAGTTAAACATTTGACATAATTATCAAACAAACATATAACCGAAAGTCAACGAACATAAACAATTATAAAGTACAAATTTTAGGCTAATTAAAATTTATAAAAGATATAAAGATTGGATAGAAAATTTAAATCAAAAGTTACAAAATAAATATATAATGAGAAACATGAACAAACATAAATAAATGGACATGAACGAATGTAAACAAACAAAAATGAATATCTTACCAAATGTTTATTAATACAAATGAACAAACACGACTTCTGTTCATTCCTTTAACTATACGCACAAAATTAACGGCCTTCCCGTCAAACGGTTTATGAAATGTTCGATGTACATTCGATTTATTTACAACGTAGTGAGAATAATCACGTAATAAATTTTTTTAAAGAAAGTAGGAATATTTTCATTTCATTAAATTGGTTAATTTGATGGTTAAGAGTAAATGAAGGAAAAGCTAAATACGTGGGAAAGAGTAAATGTAGTTTCAAGTTTAAATTAAACTAGAATTTAAAACCCGCGCGTTGTCGCGAGTTCTTTTGTAACATAGTGATTATCTACCTTGTCCAAGATTCTCTGATATTTCACCTCTTCTCTCATCATGGTCTGTAAACACCAATCAATCTGACCATTCAAGTGTAATCAATGTTGGCTAACCCATTCGACCGACTCACTATCTTTATTCGTTTTTCATCCTCCTAATCTCTAACATCGTTTAACCGAAAATGATATCAACGTCATTCACCACGCATCGGGCGGGATCTAATTCTAGTTAATATGAAATTACTTGCACATGTTTTGAACATAGCTACAAGCTTCATGTCAGTGTATTTGAATAACTTAACAGTTTAGTTAAATAAAAGATAAAGAAACAAACAAAAAAAGTACAAAACCTTGGGAGCTTCCTAGATTAGAAAAAGGGTCATTTGGTTCAAATTAAAGCTCCAACCACTAGACCAAATGATGTGCCAATACGAGGTTAGCCCACTTGGTAGAGGTTTTGCCTCTTAGAGCGGAGGTATTGGGTTCAAACACAAGCAATGGTGTAATTTGGTGTAGTGTAACAGTAGAGTAGATTTGCCGTTAAAAAAATAAAAATAAAAATAAAAAACTAGACCAAATGATGTACTTAGTGAAAAGTTCTCAAAATTATTTATTAAAGTGTAATTAAAACGAAAAAAAAATTATTGTAGAAAGCGTCATTGTTATTTAATATTATATATAATTTAAACGTATAACAAAAAAAACTTTCCCCTGAATTTTCAATCATTAATTAATTTTAATCATAAATCAAGAATTTTACTCAATTTTGACATTATACTCTTTTCAAACGAAATTTCTTTTAGAACGTCTCAAGCATTATTGATCACTGACGATAAATTCAATGCAACGTATCGGTGCGTCTAACTTTATATATTTGATTCATCGATAAAAATATGTTGATTATGCTAATATTATTTTCCCGGTACACAATGTTGATGCCAAATTGTGTACCTAAATTCACTTGATTACCCTCTCTTCTTAAGTTCACGCATGTATGCATGTCCTGGTCAAAATCATCTTACTTGTTAAAACAAAACTTTTTAAAATAAGTCCGTTGTAAAATTTAATGATATTTGTGTGCGTACTCGCACAACCTTACGCTTGTATAAGGATGAGATATACATTTATAAAGAACTGGGTTATATCCCGTGTATTACACGGGTTGAATAACAAAAATATTAAATATTTATTGATGATAAGTAGGAATTATAAAACATTATTTTAATATAACATATGATTAAATTTACGTATGGTTAAGTATTTTGATTTTTTATTATTTTTAACACTTTCGTTTTAAAAAATTACTTTGAAATTTTTTTATTATTTTATCAATATTTTGTTGTTTAAAAACTCCGGGTTTGTTTTAAATAAATGTTCTTTTATAAAACTTTTATTTTATGAAAAGATTGAATTTAAATATTTCATAATTTAAAAAAGCTTCATTTTTTTAGAAAATCATAGTTTTAGAAAATTTTATTTTTGAAAAAATATATTTTTAATCAAAATACTTAATTTTTATTTAATGAAAAAATATTTTAAAAATTATTAATTCAAGAATTTGAATTTATAATAGAGAGAAAAAGAGAAATATTTGGAAATTAGTTACTTGACTTTTAAAAAATAAAATAAATAGTTTAGGCGGAAAAATAATTGGGGAAAGCATTGTGGGAATGCCATGTGTCCCAAATTGTAAAGAATTATTAGTATAGATATATTTGCATATTTTAAATTTTAGGTAATACTCTCTCTATCATTAAATTAACGTGGACCTAACTAATTAATTAGTATGTTTCAAATGGTTGTTCACTTCTACAACATGAATATATGAAATCAGTTAAACTTTCTATTTTTTTTTTTTTTTTTTGAAAGGAGTTAAACTTTCTATATTACGTTAAGATTGCATATTTGGTGCACGAAAACATAAAAGATGTTTTTGCATTCTCAAAATTAGGTGCCGGCGCATGTAAATTACTTCTATAATTGCTCTATTTTACTACAATATTAAAAAAGGAAAAAACAAAACTTTGTGATCTATATAAAATTAAATACTTTAACTTTTGCAAAAATTATTAAATTCTTACTTTAAAGATTGATGTAGGTATGATTAGGCCATGATCTATCATAAAGTAGGAGGAAAACTTTTATTTAATGAAAATAGAAAAGCCAAAAAGCAAATATTGGAAAGTGATACTACTTGTCCCTCCAATACAATTTATCTATGAATCATTATTCCTTTTTTGCTATTTCATTATTAAACTTAAAACAATTTTCATTTTTATATTTTATAATATAAATATTTATATAACTATATCCGTAATTAAAAAAAAAACAAAAAAAATTTCTGTTAAAAATAAAAAAACATCTATTATTAAACAACTTTATATCGTTAAACAACCACTAAAACAACTATCAAATATTTTTCGAATTAGTATATTTCATAATTGAAATTTTATATTTATCGTGATTTTAGAAATTCAAGATAAAAAAGAAAAATAAACAGAGACAGATAGAGAGAACGAAAGGAGATAGTGTGAGAATTAATTATATTAAGTTTTGGAATGAGAAAGATTATTTTGTATGTATTCAAATGACTATAATTTTTTTTGTAGGAGGGAAAAGTAACCTAAGAAGATATAAAAGAATATCATGTATCCTCTTAAATCTTTTCAAGTTTTATTTATTATAATAAGTTTGAAACTTAAACATTGTTTAAAATCTAGAAGAATGGATATAGCTTTAGCTAGTATTTAACTCACGCGTAATGTTATAAAATAGTAATCAAGTTTTTAAAAATATTTTAATTAAGTCACTAGTGTATATTTTACTCGAATTGGATCACTAAACCATCAAATCGAGTCATTGTTGAATTTTTTTAATGTCAAAAAAGTAATAGAGGAGAAGATGTGGGAGTCAGTATTTCTATAGTATATGTCTTGGTTTCTATTAAGCAAATTTACTCCGTTAATTGATTGATTTAATAATGGGAAGTGCAAATAGTTAAAGTGAAATATCTCAAGGCTTCATTAAAATAGAGAGATGTCTTGATTTCAAGTTTCACTTGTGACAAAAAAAACAAAAAAAAGTTCCAGATTGGATCAGATGGTTTTCTTCCACATATGATTAGTTTCCTTCTAAGGTGGTTTTGAGTTGCGAACTCAAGTAATATAGATGATCAGGTGGCCAATTGTCTCTCAGTGATCCAATTAGTCGCTTTCAAAAAAAATTTAATCGATTTAATGTATGAAGAATGATCTCAATTAGATAGTAATTGGGTTGCAATTTAACCATCATTGGGCTGGAATCTAAAACGAAGAAGTGTTGGCCCAGGTTATCATTAAAAAATAAAAATCCACTTTGAACGATATGTAATATGACTCGTTAGACATAAAACCAAGTCAGAATTAACCGATCATAACAAATGGATCATATTTGTCACCTATAGTAATGGAATCGACAAATAGAAGCTAAATATTTGAAACATGTTTCTTAGGCATACCGATTTTGAGGCTATTAAAACAGGGTTCCGGATTTAAGTTTAAGTAGGTTAAGGTTTTGTTTAACTTAAATAGAGGTATTTACTCAAGGGTTTTTGTGTGACAAAATTATAATTCATCTTAATAAAAGAGTCTAAAAATGTTTTGTTTGTATCCTGGTACTTTTGTTTATTAATTACATCTAGGCCAACATAACTTTACCTGTTAAATTGTTACGAACAGACTAGAATAACAAGAATAGATGCAAAAAAATATTAGGAAGGATTACATATATCCCTCTCTCCATCAAAAATAATTACATATTTTCTCAAAATACAAATTTCAGTGCATAAAGTACAATATTTTTTAAGCATGATTTGGGAATGTGTAATTTTACAAGTTAAGAGGGGAAATATGCAATTGCTCCAAAATATTATGTTTTTTTAATGGTATCAATCCTATAACATAAAAAGTTATATAGAGGATGGTGATAGATATACATTAATTTTATTTTATTTTATAGGGCATACTACTGAATTGTATCTTGACAAAGTCCTTCAATGGCTGGGGCAGCATTTCTAAATAGCTTCAAATATGGGCCAGTAAAATTAATTCCGTTATAAAACAAGGCCTAACAATTTTAATTCAATCTTTTGGGGCTTTTTATGTCTTTTGGGCCCAATGTAACCTTCATATGCCCGGGCCCTGCTACCCGATCCGGTAGCGGGTAGTCTGGTGTAGAGGTGGGCAAACCGGGTCCGGCCCAATACCCGTAACCGGGTTGAAACCGGGTTCGGCCCAACCGGTTTTTTTCGTACCCGGGTACGGGTGGAACCGGGTTCGAACCCGGGTCGGGTTCACCCAAGCTATTACCCTACCCGATATACCCGGTTAGGGTCGGGTCGGGTCCGGGTCGGGTACGGAACCCGGGTATAATCGGGTTTTTGAATTTTTTTTATTTTTTTTTTGTTTTTACTAATATAAATCATTATTATTATTATTATTATTATTATTATTATTATTATTGACTTGTTGTTGTTGTTTTTGTTATTATTATTATAAATCATAATAAGTATTATTGTTATTATTATTAATAATATTGTTGTGTTTTTGTTTTTGTTTGTTTTTGTTGTTGCTGTTATTATTAATAATATTATTATTGTTATTATTATTAAATATTAATGTTGTTTTTATTTAACAATATTAAATAAACATTAATTTTTCATTTATTTATTTAAACAACTTAAAATACATAAATCGATCAATAAAAAATAACATAAAACTTTTATTTAAGTTATCGTCTAATGTTTATTTACTACGACGCTTGATCAAATGCTAATTCTTCATCCGATATGCCAAAGATACTCCTTCTTCTACCTCTTCATCGTGTACTTTAGCTTCGAGTGCAATTTCATCTTCGAGGCTTGTTTGGTCTTGTATACGATCCATCGCGTCTAAGTGATCCTTTAAACAAATGCACATCTCAACCGCTTCTGGAGTTAGTCTTGTTCTCCGTAATGAGATTACCCTGCCACTAAGAGAAAACGCAGATTCCGAAGCTACCGTAGAAGCTTGGACGCTTAGTAAATCACGGGCCATAGCGGAAAGAATCGGAAATTGAGATTCCTTTCCTTTCCACCAAGCCAAAATATCGAATGCACGATAATCTTCGGTAGTCATAGTGGAAATAAAATCCGTAGCACTATATCTACCGAGCTCACTTGTTGGGGTGTTACCCCTTTGTCGTTTAGCCGTCACATCCCGAACAACATTCAACATGGTTATAACCGGGTCTTTCATCGAGGTACTAGCATTTGAGGTTGATTCTCTTGGTGTGGTTATATTTACGTTAGGCCCATATCTATTTAAATAAAAATTATATTTGTTTTCAAGCTTGCATTAAAACTTTTTTTGGCATCCCTTGAAAAATTGGGGTTTTCGTCATGCATATCTAAATTGTCATTTATCTCGTCTATCAAACATTCAACCCCAGCAACATTTAAAAACGGATTTAAAGCGGCGGCACAAGTAAAAACGGGTGGTAACTCCTCAAAATATTTTTTAAACTTTTCTTTCATTGGTTCTATCATTTGTGTAAACATATCATTTTTATATTGAAAATTTTTAAAATTCAAAGCTATGAAATATAATTCTTGAACCACCGAATAACTAGTGGGATAATAAACTCCCGATAATTTTGTTGTTGAGTTTTTAAACACCTCAAGAAAATCGGATAGACTTTGAACATTTTTCCAACCCGCATCCGGAAATGGGTCGGCTTCACCATTATCCGAAAGACTATTATGAAAAGCTTTCAAAGTTCCCTTTTGTTTTAAAGCACAATTAAACATGTGACAAGTCGAATTCCACCGAGTAGGTACATCCCAATTAGGACCTAAAAATACAGAGTCCGTATCCTTACAAAGTTTTTTATAATCTTGATATCTTCTTCTACTTTTTTTATAAACGTCATGTAACATAAATCGAAAAGCTTTAATAAAGTTATCAACAAATTGCACGGATAGACCGTCTTGCACTACTAATTAATAATATGTGCAACACAACGAGTATGGAAAAAATCACCGTTTGCAATCGGAAGATATTTTAATTTTAATTTTTCAACCGCGGTTGTGTTGTTGGAAGCGTTATCAAATGCCATTGAAAAAATTTTATTTTGTAAATTAAAAGTAGTTATTACATTATCCAAAAAGTAAAACAAAAATTCTCCGGTGTGTGGATACGGAAAAAGATCAAACGCAATCGTACGTTTCATCAATTGCCATGATTTGGGATCTACCCAATGAGCGGTGACGCAAAGGTACGATTCGGGTAAACCGTGTGGAGCCGACCAAACGTCACTAGTTAAGTTTACACCGGTATTTAAATTTTCAAATAATACAATTAAATCATTTTTTGCTTGATTCCATAATTTTAAACAATAACGTCTAAGGGTAGTACGACTTACATGGTTGTAACGAGGTTGAAGCGTCTCTCGAATTAGTTGGTCAAACGAGGATTGTCGAAGTGACTAAAAGGCAAAGCTTCTTGAATCACGAACTTCGCCATTCGATCTCGAACCCTATTAACGTCGTAATTAAAGATTCCACCGTCTCCACCTAATTGTGTTTGTTGCGAATCCGGATTACTTTTCAACGACTTACAAAACTTCTTGCTAATGTGTTTGCTTAAAGTCGTGTTAGAATCTTTAGCAAGCAAAGCTCCACAAAACTTGCAACGAGCCTTTACAGACCCGTCACTCAACTCAACCATGTCCCAATTGCACCATACATCCATGTTACGATTGTGTGGAAGAACACGAACGACGGTTGGAGCGTTGGACGAACTTTGACCAACGGAAGATTGTGATTGAGCCATAACAAGATTCAAGACAGTGAAAAGTGTAAAACGAGAGAGTGAAAATGTAAAACGAGAGTAAACTAGAGTATTTTTTGCGTTTTTTGCGTATGTTTTTGCGTTTGAGAGTTGGGTACTCAATCAAACCAACCCACACCTATTTATACTACCTTAGGGGGCAAAAAAACAAAAAAAACGATCCAAAATGAGATCCAACGGCTATATAGCCGTTAAAAACGGCTAGTTTTTTAAAAAAACCCGAAAAACGGTAAAAACCGGGTTGGACCCGGGTACGATCGGGTCGGGTCCGGGTCGGGTCGGGTCGGGTCGGGTACGGTTCGGGTTCTAAAAAAATATAAAAACCCATAACCGGTTCCTACCCACCGGGTATTTTCGGTTCCAAACCGGGTACACCCTATACCGGGTTGTACCCGGACCCGGGTCCGGGTCGGGTTCGCCGGGTCGGGTCCGTACCCGGTTTTTTTGCCCAAGTCTAGTCTGGTGTATTGCTCGTTCCCACGAATCTATAATAATTTATGTATTTTTAGAAGTTTATCTATAGATAATTAAATGCGTGAATTATGATTACAAATTTAATAATATTACGATACTAATATTAAATCTTTGAAAATTTGATTTAGAAGACCAAATAAACTTATTCATAAGTAAGCGGACAGGGCTGCGTATCAAACGAACACATACAAGGTATTGTTTTGTTTAAAAGATAAAATTGAAGAGAATGAAACGCACGTAGTGGTCATATAGCGGTTCCTTCTGATCCTAGAAAACGTCCGAAAAACCTGCTACGGAAGGGTCAGCGCGAACGAAGGTCTACAATAACGAAATGTAGTAGATCACACCGGAAAGGTATGGAATGTGACAAATAAACAATAGCATAACAGCCGAAATCCGTCAATTTTCCATTTTCATTTACCCGTGTTACAGAAAGCCGTCCTGGGAACCTTGCTACTAAATGAACTGAGTCCTCTATTGACCAAGAACGTCGGTTAGACTTTAAGGGACCATTCCCTGTAAGGAATGCTGCTATTCACCCAAAGGGCGAACAGCCGAAAGCATTATATCCTCGCGTTCTACCGTTCATTCTTTGTGCTCATTTATTTAGAATATAAACATGTTTATAAACTGTTTACGAGTAGCGATCAAATGAGATTATTTTTCTTGGTCATTCATTATGGAAATGAACATGCTCGTGATCGTTGTATATTTTTGTTAATTTTATGTAACGGATACAGACGAACACAAACAAACGTTCATAAACATAAACAAACACAAACGAATTTTTATTTATATATTCATTTTTAAATAAAATTTGCAATTTTGTTATCACAAACATTACGTAAAATTCATTAAAAATAAATAGGAGTGAACCGGATAGAAAGAGCTTGTGTGATATTTAAGGTAGGTGAGTACGAACAAATAGAGGTGGACAAAAAAACTAGTCCAGGAAAAAAAAAAGCGGCCAAAAAAAGTAGCTTTAGCCAAACTAGCTCCAGCCCGATTCGAACCGACGGTTGCATATTGGTTTGGTAGCCAAACACCCAAAACCGGTTTTAAAACCAGTTCAACTAAAAAAATCAATTAAACAAATTTAAAGCGGTTCAAACAGGGTTGAGGGATTTGAATATTCATTTAGAAAAACCGGTTTAAAAACCGAATTTAAAAAAAAAAAAAAAAAAAAAAAACAATCTGATAACAAAAAAAAAAAAAAAAACGGTCCGACCGAACGAATATGAAGAAAAATTAACTAGTTTGTACATGTTTGCGAACGAACTAAAAATAAATTAACATAAATAAACGTATTACCTAACTCTTCTATTGACTATTTTGTTGAACACTTTTGACTGTCTCTATGCAGGTGATACTTGACGTGCTGTTCAGAACATTTGAGTGTGCAACAGCTATAACATTGTTTGTCCTTACAAATAATTGACTTTAATTGCCGTTTGGAGGCGTGTGCTTATGTGATAAACAAGCAAAACCTCAAAATCATATGTATATTGTAATATTGTGGGACAAAGAGAATATTAAAATTAACATTTTGGTCTTAATTGGAGGCCATGATTTCAATTTCTAGCTATCACATGTAACATGTCCGCATGTGTCGCCAATTATGTTGGATAATAAAATTTTAGCTTTAGGTGTCATTTTCTCATAGTTTTCTATTTCTTGTTCAATACTTTTTAATTATTGATTTTATTTCTTTAATGAAGATGAAATGGAAGTATGATTATTTAAGTAAATAAAAATATAAATGCATTTGCCTATCTATGTTTTTCTGTTGAAATAATATATGATAATATTTGGTTACTATTTAAATATTAAAGATATTGTTTTAATATAAATCTAAGGAAAATGTGAGTATTGGTATTGCTCTTGCCAATATTTTCTGATTGGGAAATAGTCATATTGTATAGGAAAGGTAATATTCAAATTGATATTTAATTTTTAACTCATATTTATACTTATGAAAAAACAAACTTTTTACAGATTATTTGATTGACAAAATGTTTTAACTTACTAATCGCTCACCTGTATAGTGTGACCTTATTACTTGTAATTTTGTAAATATAGCAAAAGCACCTAGACTTGTAATATAAAAATAAATAATTATATCATTCAATTTGCTAAATTATGATCAAATTTAAACGTTTATAATAAAGTATACTTACAACAACAATATTGGTGTATGAAAAGTAATGGATTCAGAAAATTTGTTTGCTGGTGTACTCATGTTTTGGTATTTGGACGTTTATCAACTCAATTTAAAGATTTATCCTAGGTCGGTCTGGCCGGATTGAATGTGCCAAAAACTTTTTAAAATAATGCGGTTTGAGAAAGGTTGAGCCGATGTGCTTGTCAAAACTCCCATGATCTAAAGCATACTCTTCTATTACAAATGAGGATATATGAGTTGAATAATTACTATTCCCTATAGTGAGTCCTCTTGATAGAAAAGAATCACATCATGAGGGAAATAAGTTACCATTTGGTTTATAGGCACTAATTATATCAAAAACTACTTATGAGAGAGTGAACTACTTCTTATGAGAGTCAAATTTATATAAATTTTACATTGTTCATCTAAAAAAGATGATAGATCATAGTAAAATCCTTGTCTAAAATACAGTTAATGCATTTTAAATGTTTTTGTTATGAATTGAAGAAGAATTCGATAGTCAAACATGTTTATGTAATAATCTCCTGGTAAAACAACAAGTGTCCACGCAAATAACTATAAATATAGGTGTAAAGTAGAAAAGATCACATATGGTTTTTAGATTAAAAAGCTAGATGCTATCACTGTCTTTTGTTGAAAGAAATTCTATTTTTGATCTATTGTATAATTAATTAAAACCGTTGTTATTGTTATGTTTAGTCTTAATAAAAAAAGAACCATTATATTAGAAATTTTCCAAACAAAAAGAGTGATAACTTTGAAATATAAGGTTGTTTAAAATGAATATTATAATATTAAAGCGAAAATATAAGTCGTTTGAAATTTTAGTTTGGTAGATGTAGGCATTTAATGGGATGTTTCTTTGGTTTGCAACATGCAACACGCGTGAACAACGCCACTAACCCCAAACAGTTCACAGTTGACTGCCCGACGCCGTTTACTCCACCGACAGCCACCTCATTTAAGGGTTGTTTGGAATACATTTAAGAAAATACTTTTTTAATACTTTTAATTACACACTATTTTTTAATTTATATGTTTTACTAATATCATTGTTTACGTAATCTCGAACGCTTTCCAAGGCGAGTAACACATAGGTTCGGTTTCTCTTTCCTAAAATTACTAGAAAAATATTCGCATTATTCAGCAAATAATTATTATTTAGCAAATAATTATTATTTTTCTCTATCTAATTGGTTTAATTTTTATAATCATTCTTCTTGCATTTCACATACCACCAAATATGATCCGGCTTTATAATCAAACTAACATGTCACGACTTTTATTAAAAGTGTTAGTTAAGATGTCCAAAAGTGATAAATGTATTATAATATTTAGAATAATATAATAAATCATTAAATAATTAGAATGTAAAAAATCAATTATTTTGTAACCTTCAATTATGAAACACCTAAAAGAAGAAAAGGATCGTGATTAATGAAGTTAAAAGGGCACATAAAAGAATATCTTAAATCACCTATTAAAATATGATTTAAAACTTTATATAGTTTATCATTTACATTTAAATAATTATTATACGTAGTTATTGTATAAAATACTACCATGAAGCTGTAATACAATGAAACTTATATTGGTTTATAAATATTTTTTAAAACACTTTTAACGATTAATACTTTAGAACAAATTTTAATCTAGCTTTATTAATCACATACACCCTTAACTTTTTAAATAAGATAGAAATATCATATCAATAAAATGCCACATTGAAAACTTTTAACCTGTTGAAACTTATTTAAAAAACAATATATATATATATATATATATATATATAGAGAGAGAGAGAGAGAGAGAGAGATTTATAACAAAAAAACTCAATTTCCAATTACAGATTAATCAAAAGGTAATCAAACTTATAACGTGTTCTATCCATCATACAAAAATAAACACCGATAATCATATCCCTGTTCCTAAACATGCATATTATCACCAAAAAAACACAATAACTTCGAACAAAAACAGTTGATTAAAATCAAATCCAGATAATAACACCTTCTTTCTTCAATCGAAAACCTTAATCTCAAATCGTCCACTTCCAGATCTTGATCCGAAGATCCACCTTACATTTGGCACCGGAAGTCGTCGCCGTCGTCGCTGTTTTTCCGGTGGGTGCTGCCGCCTTCACTCCGTCACAGGTAACCCTAATCGGTATCTTCTTCGTCTTCAAGCTTCCGATCTTCGCCTTCACTTTCGTATCCAACTGAATCTGCAACGGCAAACTTCTTCTGTTCTTCAGATCTGATTTCAATCCACTGTTGTCATCCACACTCTGTCCGATCGTCGATACAACTGTTCTCAACGTCGTTGTGTTCTTCTTCCCCATCGTGAACGCCGGAATCGTTCCGTCACCGACGTCAACGCCGTTGGAATCGAACGTAACGGATACCGGATCGTAGTTGAAGACGATCTTCTTGTTAGGGTTTCGAGCGGTGACGGTGAAATTGAATCTGGTGGTGAGTTTATTCGATGAAGTCAGATTGAACTGAGAGACGTGGAGGGCGGAGACGGCGAACGTAGGGCGGTGAGGACGGTAGAGAAGGTACATCACTCCGCCGGCAGCGGCGATGATCACTAACAGAATTATGACAGTGAAGGTGATCCAGAGGCAGCAGGAGCAGCAGCAGCTACGGCGGTTGCGACGGGGTTGTGGCCGGTAAACGGGGCGAGTGTGGTTGTACTGCTGTGCTTTGGCAGCCGGAAAGGAGGGGTTTCCGGTGGGTGCAGGTGGCGGTGGAGCTCCGGCGGGCTTGGATGCAGGGTAGATCTTTTCCGCCATTGAAGTTATTGATGGATCGATGGATGAATCGTGTGTGTGTGTGTGTATTTAATTTGTTTGTGGGAGATTGTTAGCTGAGATCTCCCTGTAAATAAGTGAGATGTTGGTGATGGTGATGGTGACAGAGGATATAGATCGAGAGAGATAGCAACTGTATAACCACAAGGAAGGGAGATGGTGGGAGGCTGTTATCGTAGTAGGAGGGAATACATCCAATTCCTTTATTCCTTTTCCATTATTATTATTATTATTATTATTATTATTATTATTGTTATTTGTAGGTATACTATTTTATAATAAGCTAGGTTTTCCGCTTTTCCCGTTTTAATATTGTTTTGATGATTATCAATTGTATAAAAGTAAACAATTATTACTTTAAGCCGATAATGTAGAAGAAAATACGAGATGATGTTAAATGAAACTAGCATCTTTTTTTATACCTTAATTGATAGTTGTTATTTCCTTGTAATAGGTGAATTGTAATAATAGTAAGAGACTTACGAGTGAATGAAAATGTAGTATGCGTTTAATAAGATCATGTGATTTTATGAGTTTGGAAAATTTTTAGAAATGTTCATTTGATTGTAATCTTTTTTTTTAAATATTTTTCTTAACTTTAAACTGTCATAAAAAGTCTTTCAATAAAGGCTTACAATTAGCCGTCTTTTAAAATCACTTACAAAAAGACTCGTATTCAATAAAACAATTTTATTGAACATGGACAATGATCTTTTTCTTACATCTCCTGTTACGGTCGTACCAACTCTATATTTTTTATTTGGAAAAAGTTCAAAAAGGACGAATAAAGTCGTCAATGACACATCGAGAGAAGATCACATGCGTATGATTACATCATCATTTGCGGCGATTGACCTTTATTGCAATTTGTGTGAATGATGAGAATTATTGAGAAACAATAGGAGTTGGAAAAAAAGCCGCGTGAAATTTACACGAGGAACGTGACGTCTAACAATATAAGGGGTCATGCTCACCCGGATTGGTTCTCATCATTCACAAAAATCGTTATTCATTCTTTCACTCACACATAGACACAACTTTGCAACTCTCCTACTACTTTTTCTGATAATCTTCTTCAACAAATAGTGATTCTCAATTTGGAGGGCAGTCATCGGGGAACCACCCTTCCTGTGCCGCCTAAACATGGTTTTTGTTTTGCAAATGAACCTTGTATCATAGCATTTCTATTCATTCGAGGGACTGTTCCATTGTATCTAGCGATCCTAGTGAATTATTGTTTTTTAGTAATCTTTCTAAATCATATTTAATAACAGTCAGAATAATATATTTTGATAGTACTCCCGAAATCTCATTTAGACGCTTTTGACGTGTTAGATTATTAAAACTTCGAATTACTTAATACTTACTCTAATATTTTATATTTCGTTGTTATGTTTTACATGTTAAATTTGAATTTAAAAGGAGATAAATTTTATCATTAATTTGAATGATAGAAAAAAAATAATTCGTCGTTATCAAAATTGATAGAATTATATCGATCAAAAAATAGTAAAACATAATTTCAGATATATGATTTCGAAAGTGATACAAGATTAAATGATATGTATTGGTTGAGGATTCGTTTTCAATAAGTGTTGCTTATGAAGAGGGTTAATCATCACTAAAGTTTTGACCTTCGAATATTAATGGACCCCCAACACAACCATTTCTCATTTTACTGTTGTCATGTTCAAAAACACTAAAAGTCTAAACGAGTTACATAGATTCAAATCGGTTTGATTCAGTGTTATCTAAGCAACCTTTAAGATAAGACACAAACTTGAAGAACAAGTACTGTAAGCATACCAAAAACACAGGCCATATTATAACACCCATCGTACAACAAAATCATTCTACGGTTGTCATCTAAAGCACAAGTAATCAAAATCAAAATCTATTTGGTAGAAAACCATTATGCATGGCTCTTATGAACTCTATACCCTCTTGAATCTCACAAGTTTGGATCCCGCCGGCAAATAAACAAGCTTGTAGTACAGATAGGTTAACATGTGGCGGAATGTTATCAGTTGAACTGATGGCAGTTAATTCTCGTGTTTTAAGGGGCTTGTGAATTCCGTTTCATTTTCCATAGTTACCTCAGATGAGGCAGTTGATGATAAAGAGCCGTTATTCCCTCTTGATGATTGTGGTAAATTTGGGTGACTTCTTTGTGCATTGGTGTTCATTGGCGTTTGACCTTCTTCTGCTAGTTTCCTAAGGAGATTTGTGACCGTTGGAAGAAACTTGGTGGATAGTGAGAGAATTCCTGGAAGCTGTAACCATAAAGATTAATTAGGGAAAGATGCAAGTAAACCCAAAGGACTTGCATTGAAATCGCATGAATATGCTTTAAATGCACTTTAGCCTGACTGAATTCTTGAACGTCCAAAAATTTACAAAAACTTTTTATAAAGTTCAGGGACTAGACTAGACCATCTAAGAAAAAAGGACCTCTTTGTTAATTTTTAAAGAGTTAAAACAACTTAATCCTGCAAAAAAACATAAATTATTTTGAAAAATAATAATAATTTCTAAGGACTTCATTGTTATGTTTAAAGAGTTCAGGGACTTCATCTTCAAAATTGAACAATGACTAATATATAAATATAACGAAAATTCACAGGTTTTTTCCGACTTATTTTTGGACAAAGCAGATCGATGTGGCAACTTTTCAGCCCATTTGCTTACAATGCGTCAATCGGGGCTAATCTTTTCTCCAATGCTTTAAACAAGAAACTAAAAAGAGAACTCGTCAAATGGGTGGAAAGTCACCCATAAGGTAGCTTTTTTAATAAATAAATCTCCCAAGTAACACAATTCAAATATACCATTACATGTAAAATTAAAATTCAGTTAAAAAGTACGAGTAACTCAATCTGACCCAATCCGTACTATAAAATTGTTTGTTAACATTGCCAACTCACCATTTTATTGCCTCTACAAATTTAGGTTCTTGAAAGTTAAACTTACCGCGCCGTTGCGGAATTCACCAGAAATGTCTAGTTGGACCCACAAAGCCTTAAGAATCAAGTAACTCACAAATATAAAGAGCAGCCACAAAGGATTCCTGCGAACAGAATTCACATTAAGTACATCCTGGTTTCATGTAAAGGAAGATATATGAAGGTGGAAGATGTGAAAAGACAAAAAGAACCTCAAAAGAGTCATAAACTCATTGAACCCAAGGATCGCCATGGCAGCAATCGCCCATGGAGGTGGTAACCAGTTGTTATTTCGCTTGTTAGCTTCCTGAAAGAAATATCAGACAACATAATATAATTTAAAAAAGGCACACACTGGTAAAGTCAACAATATATTGTTGCAGCCAACAAAAATGACAAATCCATACCTGGGAAGCAATAGCTTGAGTGATGGTATATTCAGTTTCTCTTTGAAACTGACCCCATAATGCTTTACACTGAACAGGGGTAATGAGTGTCTTTGTAGGTGGAACCTGGAAGTGCATATATAAAGTACAGATATTCAAATTCTATAACAGGAAAATTGATAAAAGCTACAATATTCATCACACAAAATACCTCTTCCCATGTGCTTGACGCTAATGGGTCTGCGGTACTTTTACTAGTCCCTTTCTTAGGATCAACTAATGCGAGGACAAGTGTATCCCCAATCGTATCTTTGTCTTCTTCATCCAAACGAATTGCAGCCAACACAGAGAGCAACTTTAATGACTGAAAGATTAGAAAACACAAATGAACAAGATTAAAAGCTAGTGAATCACTTATCAAAAGAGTAATTGATCCAATATCATAGATAGAAAGGGTGATATCTTCTAACAATATCATTCTTACAGAAGAACGGGCAGTTTTAGTTATTGCTCGAATATCTTCTTTTCCGGTCCAGACTCTTGGCATTGAATCATTATCATGGTTGAATATGGATGTAAACCTGTTTGATTTCATAGATTTACAATGAGTTATAATATTAGACACGTAATCACTGCAGCAGATGCACATAATTAGAAGTGGCAAGTCAGGTTATGTTCATCTCATATGAATCAAACGGGTAAAGTAAAAGAAAAGCATAGAAGGAATCAGGTAAAGTTCAAACAAAATTTGGACACGAACGTGTTCAGATCAAGCCACCCTCAATGATTTTGACCGCTACCCAACCCAACCCATTTGGCCCACCTGATTACCATATCTAAAGACATGCATTACCTTTCCTTCATGCGGTACAAAACTTTGGCGGCTTCTTCTTTCGTCTTCCCTTCAACTAATCCTCTTGCATAGTTCTTTAATTTTGAAATCATATTTTCTTTTTCTTGTTCATCCATTTCAAAGCCAGAAAGTGCAAAGGAGAACTCGGAGACAGCCTTTTCAGTTTCTTGATGAAGAAGTTTCCTTATGGCAGGCCAAGTGTCATCATTAGCTCCTTCTAGAAGAGCATCCACTGGACCATATAATGCCTCTTTTAATTTTGACTGCCCAGAAATATAGAAATATATTTTAGAGCTGCAAAGATCAACTGAGTGAGTAGTTTGAAGATTGTAAATAAAAATTAAAATTACCTCATATAGTGCAGTAAGTTCAGATAGTTTGGAGGTTCGGACTTCAGCCATATGTGAATCTAAATCACGTGAGAATTTGTCCCTTATTTTACCCGCGTCCCAATTTGCTTGCTTGATGAAAGCATCTGTAGATTTTTGTATTAGAGCCAAGAATTTGAATCGACACATAGTTCAAAAGAGGAACTTAAACAAAACTGCGAAACATACTGCAATAATGGTGCAGGTTCAAATACAAACCACTAAATATAAAGGATGTCTTTATAACTAAATGAATACAAACAAGTTCAAATACGAACCACTAAATATAGAGGATGTCTTTTAATTCTAAATGAATACAAACACCCGTATGTGAACACTAACATCCACATGTGAATACAGTTATTCACATGCAAATATTATCAATATGAGTATTCATTTGGTTCATAAGTATCTTTTAGTTCCGATACCTCTGCAATCATTACTAGTTAACGATATCAATATACCTTAATATCTAGGAAAAAGATACTTTACAAAGATAAGGATTAATCCCTATACCTTGACATTGTTCATCAAATAGTCTCATGAACTTTGTGGTGCAATCACGAACAGCCACCGCAAACCCTTGTCCTCCAATCAAAGATTCCTTAAGTGCTTTTTTAAAATTTTCTAGTGTCTCAGAACGTATGTGTTCCAGCATTAATTGGTAGGCCGGTTGAACAAGCTGAATATATAAAATAAGCCAATGAGTAAATATAAAAGAAAGGATCACATTTAGCAAAATTCAACCATATGAACAGCCAGCAACAAACATTACTTGCAGCAATTTATCTTCCAATAGCTTTCTTTTTGCTGATCTAACACCATCTTCAAAGTAAGTAGCCTCTTCATCATAACTGAACACAAATGATGTAACAAATAAAATGCAAGATGTTATGAAATTATAATTGCTTAAAATTAGGTTGTTAGTACTTAGTACCTGGATAAACAATTACCAATCAGGGAACTAAGTCTCTTTCCAAAGCCAGGAACAAGTTGACTTTGTACAGCTTCTTCTAACTCAAGCCAGTCCTGCAACACTTATTTAGTTCAAATGTCCAAAAGAGCATGTTTTGGGATAAAATGTTACTAAAATATGTACCTCATTTGTAACAAAAGAAGAATATTTCTCGTTAGCAATTTCTTCACATCGTACAGTTGCCACCATAACCTACATAATAAAAGGTCAAAAAAAAATCAACTCTAGAAAGGATGTCAAATTTTATTAAATGGGTCTAGAATTATTACCTTATGAGCTGGCAAATCAAGGTCTTTGTTCTCCTTAATAACTTTCCAGATTTGTTGTGCACTAAAGGAAAAACCTGAAGCAGGAACAACCCCACGCCTATCACCAGCTAGACCACCAGGTGCAATAGAATGAAAGAACTTTTCCCTCAAACTAGCCACCTACATAAACAAAAAAGGACTGTTCGAAATGCTTCGATTGAACATGATCCATAATCATGAATGCAAACAACAAACTTGTCCAGCTTTAAGGGTGACACGATCAGCAGGCCAGTTGGGTGGACCCAAAAAAATACTTTTTGCCCATTTTAAAAAAGATATACAAGCAACTAATGTGTCAAGTGTCAACTATAGTTAGTTTGTTACAAAAACAATATTGATACGATAAAAATCCAGACCTTTGTAAACAGACAAATATATTGCAGGGTAAGGACCAACGCCCATCACGCATACCTGCTCTTTAAATTGTTCTTCCCTCTCTTCATAACTAGACAGTGCCACAACTTGAACCTGATAACTCGATCAACGAGAAGTCATAATAGGGTACATAAGCATACCATTTATTAAAGACATGACTAAAAGAATACAAAAGAAGTGATATTACTATGTTCTTACGTTAAAAAATTCGCTCAATGGGGTGTGCTTGTGCGCTTCTGGCTTGGGAACAGAATCCCATATCTACATTAAATCAAATATTATCATAAATGGTGTGTTGTGTTACTTTTTAAGGTGATAGGATTAAAAATGAAACAATTATGTAAGGAAAAAATATAAATACCTTCTGGATATCTTCCCTCAAAACAGGCTCTAGATTTTCAAGAGGTGTCTGTAGTGATATTAAAATACATAACTCAAATTCACATTTATGATATCCTTGACATGCGTAAAATAACTTACCCTTGTTTTATCACGTATTACAAACATTAAAGTTGTTTTACGTGGACTGAACAACCGCAACATAACCTGAAAAACAGAAACCACATGATCAACAAGGAGTACAATAAAAAAATAAATAATATACAGATATGTGTGTGTTACGTACCTGAAATACAGTTTTCAGAAGAGGTTTATTAGCCGCCTGCTCACGCCCAATATCATGACACCACCTAAGTAACATAATTTTATTAGAAACCCAACTTGCCTCTGTAAGGGTTAATCGCTCGAAAATGCACCATACTATTTCTTACATTACAGACAACTATACCTTTTACCATTGTATTTAAAATATTACATATTTATGGATCTGAATGCAACATTACAAAGTGGTTAAAATAATGAAAAGTATGCTGCATTATAGTGCGATGATTTTACATACAATTGCAAAAAAAAGAATGTATGTCACATACAATGGTAAAAAGTGAAATAAGTTGTAAACAATGAAAAAAAGGTGAAAGTGTGTAGCACTTTGCAATTAAGCCCAAAACTTCAGATCAGCAACACAACTATTTGGAGCTACCAGCAAGCTTACATATTTATAAGCACTATATCTGAAACAGCAAGCGCAAAAAGTGCACTTTGTTTCTCAAATGCAGTATCATCCTGGAAATTTTATAAATTCTTATTAAATAAGATCAAACAAAGAAATAATATTAACAATATAAAATAGAAATTTAAATAACCTCTCCTCGTTCTCTTCCATCAGTACCCTCAAGATCCATCACAATGGTGCATGGTTCAATACCAGGACATCTTGCTATCCAAATACCTTTGGTAGTCTGAGACCTGATAAAGAGAAATGAAATTTAAGCAAACAAGAAGCCAAGTAAACACAATATAAAGACCAAATTAGAACATGCCTTCCCCTATAAGCATCCATTTCCTTAAAGTTGGTGTAAAAAAGATGATTCAGAAGTGTACTCTTTCCTGTAAGAATCACATTAATGTCAGAACTTGCATATAATACAATGGCTACGAACTCATATGCACAAAAATTGAAGTACACTATCACCATGCCTCTAGGAGCATGATTTACAAATTGATGTGTAGTTCTAAAATAATGTGAACTAAGTGAAGTAACGATGGAACCTTTTGTTTACATTAATGATTATACATGAAACAAGCTAACTCTTGAATAGCTTAAACAAGACATACCACTGCTTTGTGGACCCATGATAGCAACAACAGCATAAGAAAGTCCACATTCTCTCAGTTTGACTTGTTTAATAAAATTGTCAAGTCCAACTGCATTGAAAGTACCATCCCCTTCTATAAGGTGTGTGGAGCAACATTCTGCTTCTTTGTCTGAAATAAGACATCACTTGCATGATTTTACATGAGCAAAACATGGTACCTTTAAACTAGTTTCAATTCAAAAGCATACGTTCACATGACCTAAAGATAAAGATTAACATTACACAAACTTCAAGTACTCCCTACCAAATAGTTACTATGTAAGTCTTAGTAATGGCCCAAATTATACTTCTAGTTTTCAAGATGGGACACAGAATTAACACATCTAGGACAGAAACCAGTTATAGATTTAGGGTTTACTAGGCCTTCTTCCATAAATATCTTGTCCAGATCCAAACATACACGTGACATCTTGAGTCAATTATAGTCTTTAAACTATCTTGTTCTGCAAGATAGCAAAACAGAAAGAAAGAAAGAAAGAAAGAAAGAACTCGAAATAAGTCGATCAAGATTCAACATGCTTATGCTTGACGCCTGAGTAAATATCAAATTCTAGTAAAACCTAATTGTAAAAGAAGATTAACCAGCAGCATCAAAGGACAAACAAACATCAAGATTGAACTACAATCAACAACAAATTCAAACTTGTGCTGTCATACGCCTTCCATAACAACCCATTCAAAAGCCTCGATCGTATCAGTCAATTCAGAGCTAGGGTTGTGAGTTGAAAACTGAAGAATAAAGCATTACAAAACAAAATCAATGGTAGATAGTGGATCAAATGTACAACGTACCCATCAAGAACAGTTGAATCTGCGATTTGACGTTGGATTTCTTGAAGAAGAAGGAAACAGAGTGCGATCTGAGGCCGTATTTGGTTCTTGAAAGGTGGGCGTGACAGTGGTCAGATGATATACGAGATTTTCTTTTGAGAGAAGTAAAAGAAAATTATTGGAAAATGAATACTAACTACTTCGGCGGTATAAAAGAATTTTATCTTTGTATTTTACACCGTATTCTTTTCTTTTTATAGACGTCGGGAATTGATGCATGTGGTTCAAAACTTTTGCGTGTGGCGGTAGTTGAATTTATTTTAAACTATAAAATATAAATATAAAATGTATTATATCAGCGATACTAGTATGGTTTGGTTTAAGTGTTCAAACCTAGTATTATTGAAATTTATAAAATTAGAGTACAGTAAAGGGTATGTAAGTAAGTTATTGTATGAAAATAAAGTTTTCATTAAATTTATCTTCTTTTTATAAATAAATTTTTTTTAAATGGTTAGGCGTTTAAACCTAATATTATTGAAATGTATAAAAAAAATTAGAGTATATTAAAGGTATGTAAGTAACTCACTTTATGAAAATAAAATTAAGACTAAATTTATCTGTAAATATTTATTGAACTTTGAAGGCGTTGAGGCATCAACTTAGCCTAATTGACGAACATATTTATCTTAAATTGAAGATCCCCTAACCACCACTGAAGATGAAGATGAAGATGTGCATATTTGTCCAAAATCAAATACCACCATTGCACCACCATCGATGGTTTCATTCAAAGCCCTAACCTCCTAACTTGAGTGGCATTTGAGCCCCATGCGATGAATCGAGCCCTAAAAGGATGGCCTTGTAGGGTTCCCTTCGTCCCCCATGCGAGCCCTAACCATGGCTGGAACCTAAATCTAGGGTTTCGTAGTTGGACGGCGATGAAGTATGATAATTATCATATTTGGTTTAAGGGGTGGGTTAAAGTTGAGATCAAATAGATAAGTAGGAGAGGGTTGGGGTGGTGGATGGCCGTCGGTGCAATGGTGGATTGTCGGCAGTACGATAGTGGATGGTCGGAGGTGGCGGTGGTGCAATATGTAAGGAAGGGAGTTGTATTGGGTTTTAATAAGAAACTTATTAAAAATAGCCCCTCTAAGTTAAACGAAATACATTATTAGTCCCTCTATATAAAATGATTTTAAATCCCCTTGATTTTAACATAAATATTTGACGGTGTTAGTTGGTTGGTGTTAACTAATGTGGTGTTTATATTTGAAGAGGTAAAATGTCTGCAGTCTGCGAACCAGATCTGCAAACATATGTAGCAGAAGAGGTGGACCAAACCTCTGCAGTCTGCAAGAAGTATTGTTTGTTTTTTAACGTCTGTAGATTATTAAAATAAACTAGTGGTGGTGTACGGATGGTGGTGATGGTGGTGGACGGCAGCGCTAGATGGTGGTGGTGGGTGGTGGTGGACGGTGGGTGGTGGTGGTGGTGGGTGGTGGCGGTGGTGGTGGTGGGGGTGGAGGACGGTGGCTGTGGCGGAGGTGGACGGTGGTGGTGGTGGACGGTGGTGGTGGCGGAGGTGGACAGGGGTGGTGTTGGACGGTGGTGGTGTCGGACGGTGGCTGGTGGCGGGGGCCGGTGGTGGTGGTTGTGGGTGTTGGTTGGTGTTTAAGAAGAGGTCTGTTGACCTTAGAAGTGGCTGGACCAAGTCTGCACCAAAAAGAGGTCGCGCAGACGTTTTTAAATGAAATGCCTTCGAAAAAACAAACAGTCTGCATATGGCAATGTCTGCGCGTGGTCTGCGCGGCGCAGACAAAAGAGCCTGCGCAGACATTTTTCAGAAAAACAAACACTCCCCAAGACAGATTAAAAACCACATGGAGTAAAATCGCAATTTTGAAACCTTTGGAGTCAAACCGTTATTTGCACCAAACCACAAAGAGCAAAAGCGAATAAATTTTTTTGCATGCATTGTTCACCGGCCCCAGAGAAGCCCTGCAATTGTATGCCTCGAAGGGTTATTTAGATGAGTACTAAGGCTAGAGGGATACCGACGAGGTATATTTTGTATTATAGCGCTAGAACCACTACGCGAGCGTCAGCGGGATATACAAAATCATTCCATGTAGACGTAGGCCTGCACCAAGGATCGGTGTTGGATCATTTTTTATCATAGTCTTAAACGAGTCGTCGAAGTCGATTCGGCATGCTATGCCATGACGCATGTTCTTCGCGGATTATATTGTGTGAGTGGCAGGGAGTAAGCAAAGGTTGGCCGCATAGGCAAAAGGCTTAATGAGTAAAGAGCAACCTTAAAGGTACGACATATAAGTTAGTCACCAAAATTCAAGTATATAATTGTAACTTTAATGAGGTCAACACTGAGCAGGATGCCCAAATGACCATTAGAGGAAGGTTGTATTACAAATAACCAGGTGTAAGTGTTTAAGATTGTTTGATCATAACGAAGAGAACATTTACTCTGATGTAGCAGTGCAAACTGGTTGGTGTAAGTGAAAAGCACCCATATGTGTTTTATGTGACAATAGGTTTCTTGGTAAATTAAAAAATAAAACTCTATATTTGTTTCGTGAACAGATGCCCGAATGATTCAGCATTTTTGTCTTTGAATGGTTAAGCATCATACCGAGTCTGAACGGTTAAGACCAGACAGTTGCCTCTGAATAGTTAAACAATATACTAACTTTTAATGATTCAGAACTATTACTGGTTCAACACTTGTTTGGCAGCCTCTAAATGGTTCAGATGTCTGAATGATTCAGCATTTAATGGTTCAGACTGTTTGTTTCGCGAGCAAATGTCTGAATGGTTCAAACATTTGCCTCTGAATGGTTACGCATTATACTAATGCTGAATGGTTAAGAGGTTTAATGCTAAATGGTTAAGAACTTTTATCTGAACTGGTCAGACATTTGCCTTTAAATAGTTAAACGATATACTAGCTATTAATGATTCAGACCTCTTAAAGGTTCTACACTTAATAGTTCAGAGTTTTTATTGGTTTAACATTTAATTATTGCCAATAAGCCGCTTAATAATTCAAAAGTTGATGATCAACCCTAAGAAAACCCACCCATTTGAGTCGCTTAAATGAAAGCTTAACGAGAGATACAGAAACATTTGCGTTTCTTTTCCTAAAAGCAGGAAAGCGGTGGTGTAATCGAGCGCAGGCGCAGTGTAGTGTAGGAGAGCGAGAAAGATGAAGGAAGGAGGCGGGAAAGGAGGAAGGCAGGCGTCGGTGAACGAGCGCTACACGCAGTGGAAGTCCCTCGTCCCCGTTCTCTACGACTGGCTCGCCAATCACAACCTCCTCTGGCCCTCTCTCTCCTGCCGGTCCGTACACTCTCACCCTCACTCTACCTCCTCCTAGGGTTTCATCTGGCTTAAATGTATGTTATCTTTACTCACACACACGGGTCACATTGGCTATTCTTTTCTTAATAGATGGGGGCCACTTCTAGAGCAAGCTACTTACAAGACTCGCCAAAGACTCTACCTTTCAGAACAGGTCAATTCAGTTTTTAGATAAACTGAAATTACTTTACTTTCTTCTCTCTAAAATTCATGCTGATTAGTGATATCCTAGATATAAGCTCTATTTTCTTATTTAATCATCCTTTTCCAGACTGATGGTAGCGTTCCAAACACACTCGTCATTGCAAATTGTGAAATTGTTAAACCTAGAGTTGCAGCTGCTGAGCACATTGCACAGGTCAGAGGAACTTGAAATTCTAGTGTAGTTTGTTTATTTTTCTTCACACAAGCATTATGATTTCTAATTTCTCTGAAATTGTTTCGTTAATGACTGCTGTTGTAGTTCAATGAAGAAGCACGATCTCCCTTTGTTAAGAAGTCTAAAACAATTATCCATCCTGGAGAGGTAATAGTCCTTGCAATCTGATTTTGTAAAGCTTAATGCATCAAATGACCAAAATGACATTATTGTCAAGTACGGATATAAGTCTATTGAGATGGAGTAAAAGCCCCTCAAATTACGTTCTTTATTTCAACATGTATGAAATCATTTTTTTGCAGCCATTAAAATGATTATTTAACCTCCAAATAATTAAAAGCAGAAGCCTGTTAATCCAAAATATTTTTTTTCTTTTTTATCATAACACTTGCATCTTCATTTATTTATCATCCTTACAAAATATATATATATATATTTTATCTGATGTTCACCTTATTTGTGAAGGTAAATCGCATCCGGGAGCTTCCTCAAAACAGCAAAATAGTAGCCACACACACCGACAGCCCTGATGTATGCATCAAATTTCGATTTTTGTCGATATGCAGTTAGTTTTGATACTCAATATTAATTTATTTTTCTCTGTTTCCCTTCAAACCAGGTTCTTATCTGGGATGTTGAAGCTCAGCCCTGTCGTCATGCTACCCTGGGAGCCACAGAGTCCTGCCCTGATCTGGTGGGTCATTGTAGTTAGTTAGGGTGGCAAAGTGGGTTGGTCAAGGGTTGTGTAAAGGTCAGAATGGGTTAAATCAGGCCTGACCGACCCACAAAATTATGTTTTCTGTTTTCTTGGTTGTTAACTTGTTATGAATGAACTATGTTATAAATAAGTTTTAAAACTATATTATTACAATTATCATTAATGATAACCTATTCAACTTGTTTCCTTTTACCTAATTTTTGAAAGTTCACTCATTTGACCAGTCAGAGGAAAGGAAACCCTGATTGACCTGTTTATTCGTGGAATGGGTAAAAATGTTTGTCTTGGTTATCAAGGCAAAATTTTGATCTTTTTATATTCTTTGTTTTGCAGATCTTGACTGGTCACCAGGAAAATGCAGAATTTGCTCTTGCTATGTCTCAAAGTGAACCCTTTGTACTATCTGGAGGTGATGTACTGCAATGACATTTTGTGTTTTGTTTTGAAAGCCATGTTTTAATTATAATAAGTTCATTTAATAGTTAATTTACTATGGTGTTTTGGTTGTGGCAGGCAAGGATAAATCAGTTGTGTTGTGGAGTATACATGATCACATCTCCACTTTGGCAACAGATTCTGGGGCTGGCTCTAATGGTGGTAAAAGCTCAAAGGCTGGTGGGATTGATGATAAACCGCTTACCGAGAGCCCTAAAATTCAAGCAAGAGGTATTTTCCAAGGGCATCAGGATACTGTTGAGGATGTACAATTTTGCCCTTCTAGGTATCTCACACTTTTTTTTTTTTACCTCTTCTTTTAAATTGTGAACACGATTACCTCTATCTATATAGGCGGCATTTTCAATCTCCTTTACTTATGATGGGTTGACTCGGTTTATGCCTTGTCTCTAACGGGCTAACCTGGTAAATAAAAAAATAGCTTACAAGGAAACAGGTTATATGGATCAAAACTCAACTCAAGTGTAATTTTGATGCATAAAACCTCTTAAATCTTCTTATTTGAAAAATTAGATTATCGTTAACATGGTATAATTTTTGTAATGAAATATGACGCGTCTTTCATCTATAAAATAATAGAATTTTCTGAAAAAGGTGTTTTCGGAAGTAGGTCAACCTGATTCGACCCCAAAAATACCCATTTTGACCAGTTACTCAATCCACATGACCTGCCTGTTTTGCCAGCCTTATACAATAGCTATGATGGTTATGTTCTGCTAAATCGGATTTTGTTCTAATTTTGTTATCAATGTTATGTAGTGCACAAGAATTCTGTAGTGTTGGCGATGATTCTTGTCTTATTCTATGGGATGCCAGAACAGGGTCTTCTCCAGTTGTCAAGGTGATTTTCACGTTAATATAAGGTTTCCATTAGTGCTTTTGTTTGACCTATATGGCTATTTTTTGTCATATATTTCTGGAACTTATTAGAAGCTAAAATTAAATTTTATATACAGAATAATATGCGCGCACACGCATATTATACTTGTGCTTTTTCCACACTCAAAAGTAACATGTATGAACTAAATGTACTATGTATCAATGATCATATCTGTAAGTCTGTAACTTACTAAATTGAAACTTGGTTTATAAAATCTCTTTTAAGTTAACTTTATATGATTCTTTGCAGGTTGAGAAAGCTCATAATGCTGATCTCCACTGTGTTGATTGGAACCCAATTGATGAGAATTTCATTTTGACAGGGTAAAACACAGACATGTTATATTATGCTGATTTATATATTACATTACCATCATATATTGACATCCATTGAAGATAGTTGAACATATATTTTTGGTTCACAATCTAAAAGAAAAAAGAAAAAAAGAAAAGTATTTTTTTTAATATATTAGTCATATCATTAGGTTACAAGTTAAATGATAAGGACTTAAGCTAGGGGGTATATAAGTTATCTTCTTATTCTGAAAAACTATTTTTATTGTTCTTTTCAGGTCGGCTGATAACACCGTTCGTTTGTTTGATCGTCGAAATCTCACTTCTAATGGGGTTGGATCACCCGTCCACGTATTTACTAATCACAACGCCGCTGTTCTTTGCGTACAAGTATTAAATTTTGGAGTCTTTTTCCTTTAATCATTTTGACTTTTCTGGATTATTCACTGAGCTAATAAATATATTTCAGTGGTCTCCCGACAAATCGTCTATCTTTGGAAGTTCAGCTGAGGATGGTGTCTTGAACATCTGGGATCAAAATAAGGTAGGAAGCTGCATATTATAAGAAATTTCATATATATGCTTGAAAAAGATTGAAAATTTCACATACACACATATATCCTTCAAAATTTCATAATATCATATTTAGCCTTTCAAATAGTAAGAATATTACCGATTCTTTAGTTGCAAATGTAATCATCTACTTATAACTCTTTCTTTCATTGAATAGACACTGAAAAACAATTTTATGGCTATAAATAATCTCAATGCATAATGTTCTATTTGTTTGTTCTGTGAAACAGTTTTTCATCTCAATGCATAATGTTCTCTTTCAGGAGCATTCATTTGAATTTGTTCGTTTTGTACTCAATTGTTTTATTTGCTCTATTTTACGTCTTTTAAACATTTTTTTTCATATCCAGATTGGTGACCGCTCTGGCCCAGCCTCAAAATTTGCACCGGGCTTATTGTTCCGTCACTCTGGGCATAGGTACAAAGTTCTGTTTTTCTTGGTAACTGATAGAGTTTGCTAAATGTGCTGGTTGGGTGTAAGGGATCAAAGCGTGTAAATTTTGAGTTCGGGTCAAAACAATTAAGACCAGGTTGACCCACCGAACAACTTTTTTTTCCATTTCTTCAATTTGCGCCAATAGTGTTAACATATGAAATATGATAATAAAATTTATGCTTGATAATCTGATATTAATAATATAATATAGAATATTGGCATCTGTTCGTCATGTTTATTTATGCTTGTTGCTTAAAGAATTTAATCAGATAAATCAATGAGAGCTCCATTTCTACAAAGAAAAATAGATACAGAATTGATGGAAAACTATCTTAACTGTAACAGTTGGACCATAGGCAATACAAATTAAGCTCCATATAATTGTTTATATCAACATATTACAAATAAAATGAATGGTATATTTCCTACAATTGCAGGGATAAGGTGGTTGACTTTCACTGGAACTCGCATGATCCATGGACAATTGTCAGTGTGTCTGATGATGGTGAAAGCACTGGTGGTGGTGGTACACTACAGGTAGGGATATTACTATTTTTGATAGTAAGCACTATGATTTTATATGAAAACACAGAACTCGATTTATCTATTTATTTATACCTATGACCGAATGTGCAGATATGGAGGATGATTGATTTGATTTATAGACCACAAGAGGAGGTTATCGACGAGCTGGAGAAATTTAAATCCCACATCCTCACTTGTTCAACTCCATAGGGCGGAACTTTAGATTCCCTAAGCTTGAATCCACTGAATCTATGTTTTGTTCTAGTGTCAGATTTGAAACTTCTTGTTCTTTGTTGTATCAGACTCATGTCGTAGAAACAGAGATTCATTTCTTAACTTAAGGTAGTGTTGGAACTAGAAAACGAATGCTGTTTGCCCGTGTCTCTGTTAATGATAGATTTGGTGGTCCACTGGTCCTGGAGGCTGGAGGTGACAAAACAAGCTGGCCATGTGATCATCAGATCAAAATGTGTTCTTACGGGCTTTTTTTTTTTTTTTTTTTTTTTTTTTTTTTTTTTTTTTCTTCTAAAAAAGCAATAACTACGCTCTTAGGCTTACTATTAAGTATTAAATCTACCTAAGACTACTTATGGACTAATAATTTTAGTACATATCATTATACTGTTAGACTACAAGTTCATTGATATATTTAAGTTACTATGTTTTGTTTTATCATAAAGGTTTAATACGCGTTCGGGTTGGGTTGACTTAAAATGAGTGATCTAATTGAAATACTTTTAAAACTTACTTATAATTTTGTATGTTTTTTCATAAATAAATTTCTCAAAAGTGTTAATTGTAACTATAGAAACAATACTATTACTCTAAATACTATTTCTCAAAGTATGTGCTTCTCTTACTAAAATTTGTGAGTAAAATTAAGATTTGTTAGCCTCTTGAAAGTTCATAACATATAAGTAATAGCCACCGGTACCTTCTATAATGCTTTTAAGTTGATCATTAGGTACGTGATGGATTGTTGAAATTTTCTTTAATTCTTGTCCTCGGTCATGAGTGTCGTATGGGAGAAAAATCAACTGAGTGATCGATTGGAAATTTGACACACAAGAGTCATATTTTTCAATGTTTAAGAATTGCTTATAGAAATCTTAATGCATTGTTTTCATTATTGTGTAATGCGGTATATTTCTTAATTTATTTCTTGATTTATCATTAACAGAGGCCTGATGAAGAAATTGATTTTCTTTCATGAAGATTTGTTAGTGGTGAAGGAAGTTATTAACCTCAAGTTGAAGATAATAATTCTGGTACGATTGCCAAAAGCTTTAATAAATCAATTTTCAGAGGTGGTAATTGTTGATATTGTTTGGATATCATGACTATTTTGGAGATCTGTTATCTAATATTGTTAATATGTTTTTCAAAACTGAGCATTTTTAAGATGGTGCTAACAAAAAATATTGATGACACAGAGCTTTTTTAGTTTTAAAAATATGGTTTTTTGGGTTGCTAGCTTAGATTGTGACTAATCCTTGACCATGAAACAACGGCTACTAGCTACCAAGTTCAAATTCAAGTCCTGAATCAGTTAATATAAGAACACATTAGTTGGATAACTCCCAAACACTTTATTATAACAAAAAAAAAAAACTTATTCAAAAACGTAATTACATTAGATACATAACCTACGAGTCAGGCTATGTTTATATTGACTAGCAAAACTTATCAAAAAGGATCTTTAATATATTTTAAACTCTATCTAAATAATAGAATTATTATCTTCTCCTGATTAAACCAAAGTTGGTTATTCTAGATTTATACCAACTTGATCCACTTGTCAATATTGGTCCTCTCACTTTCTTGGATTGCCGACTTGCCCTCCAAGACTCGGGAATTATATCAAGCAAACACAAATTACACTATGCATTACCCCATGTATCACAAAATATTAAGAATTTAACGGGTAATTTGACAGCAATTCAACGAGCTTTAAATGAAGAAAAATGAGTTGAGAAAAAACAAGCTCGCTATCTGCCAATAAGCGGCCAAGATAGATGATTTAAAATTGCTTTTGACGAACACCGATCACATCAAAGGAGGTGATAAAGACAAAATTGAGGCCTTAACCAATGATTTTTTTTTTAATATGTAATTTAGTTTAATTTTTAACGTTTAATGTTTAAACTAGTTAAATCCGTGCACACGCGTTGCGTGTGTGATGAACAGATTGAACGGGACCGTTAACTATGGCTCAAATAATCTATCATAGTCGTATGTGCATCACAGACTAAATCAAATAGGCCTCTACTTTCACATCTAAAGTTGTTCAAAAGACTAAACCTGCTGGTTTGGTTTGTCTAAAGTATGACACTTATTTGAAAGTGAACATGATGCTACTACTTATTTGTAGAAATGTACGTATGTTTGGTTACAACATATTTTTTTTTTGTTGGTTGTACCTTTTCTAGCCGTGTGCTACTGGGTGTCTTGTTTTCTTCGATGAACCTATTTTTTCATCTGCACATGTAATATAAAGATAATGTTAGTCTGGTTATTACGGTTGTGCAATGTAGAAAATATTAACAATCAAATACCTTTGTTTTGGAACACTGGTCATCTAACTTAGCTGCTAATCAGGTGTCTTGTTGCGTGTAGACCTGGTTGTGGGGGTGGCGGTGTGGGTGTGATAGCTGGTGTTTCTATTTCAGACACCACATTTACTATGCCTGTGGCTATTGCGTTCTTGCTGCTATTTTGCTCTTATGTTTGAAATCTTATGAAGTTTGAGTTTTTAACAATAGTTTGTGATAAAAGTTTTTCATTTTCTAGTAGCTAATAGAGTCATAATTAGTAGTAAGTTTGAACTGAATTAAAAGTACCACCCTCCTTATTAAGAATCATACCCTCTAAAAATTTTAGGCTCATAGATTTTTAAAAACCCCAATTTGATAACAAACCTTTCTCATATTTTTTAACCTTCTGTCAGAATGATTTTTATTTACCAATGTCAAACCCAATAGAATTTAACTTTCAAATTAATGGGCATCTTTAACATTTATGAAGCTGATTGCACAATCACCCCACCAAATCAAAATCATAAACACACAAACACGACACTCATTCGAACATAAAGTACGCATCAGCCTTCGATGGACAAACACACCATGAACTCAACCCGAACACAATTCAATTTCTAACAAACATACAACATAATAAAAGAAAAGCACTTACAGAAGAGGACATATAACAACAGCAATAGAAGCTTAAATCCTCAAAGGAGAAGCTGAAACATCGCGCGGGGGGGGGGGGGGGGGGGGGGGGGGGGGGGGGGGTGGCCTTAATTGATGTCGCTGAGCAAAAGAAGAAAAAAAAGAAACATAGCTGAGGCTTGATACACCATCGTCGTCGCTCAACAACCGCACAACTTCGGTGATGACAGCCATCGCCGGTGGTGCTACAACGTCAAAATCGACAGATCGAAACCCCATTGTCAACCACCGACTCGAAATAGGAATCAATGTTAATTATTGTATAAAACACTTGTATCTAATGCTTAAAATGTTAATTATATATCTTAATTTTTTTTTTCTAAAATTACACTTGTTTTCTAAAATTATGTTTTATATAGTAGTATAAATGTATATTTTTTTTCATCCGTAGTTGGAAAAAGAAAAACAATTATAAGTAAAAGATATCTCATATCCTTATGTATTTTATATTACAATAAAATAAATGAATTCAAAAGTCAACAGGCTAAATCTTAATCATATGAACGAGCCCTTCTTCTATATAAATTTCAAACTCTTCATAAGCTAGCGCACACAAATCGATCGCCCTACACAGAAGATCAAAAATACAAAAGCAATAAAATAATAAATAGACAGGCGAGTTATGCTAAACTATTGGTTTATGATCTTTTTTATTTACTAATGCTGCTGAATTCCTTCGGAAAATTTTTTAGGGAGCGTTCGGTTCACGGAATTTATGGGAATTGGTATTGAAATTGTGTGATTTGTCAATTAAAATTGTGTTTGGGTGAACAATGAGAGGGAATGTCTTTACTCAAAATTTCTTTGATTGTAGAATTTAAAATCCTTCTCTAGGTGGAAGGAATATTGAAATCTCACAATCAAAGGAATTTGAGGTAAAACATTCCCTCTCATTGTTCACCTAAACACAATTTTGGTTGACGAATCATACAATTTCAATATCAATTCCAATTCCTATGAATTCCGTGAACCGAACGCCCCCTTAGGGTTTTGAAAATCGTGCCTTTAGCGTTTTAGGTATTGTTTTTTTCATATTAATTGATTTGCATTGATATTGATCGTGAATTGCGCATTGGTTTGTTGCAGGCTCGACCGAATCAACAAGCTGTTGATTATCCAAGCTTTAGGCTCTTGATCGTTGGCGACGGAGGAACTGGTATGAAGTAAATTAGCTAATTTGTTCTTGTATCGTTATCATTATTATTATTGTTATCGTTATTATTATTATTATTAGGAAAGACTGCTTTGATTAAGAGACTTGTAACTGGTGATTTTGAAAGGAACTATGAACGTAAGTCCTTCTTATGTCCGTTCTTAGTAACATCATTGCCTCATTGGATATTGCTTTTATCATTCATACATGCATGCATGCATACATACATACATACACATCATGTATGTAATATGTATTTGTATATGTATTATGTTGATGTTTACTGTATTGTAAACAGCCACCATTAGATCAGAAACTCAAAAGTTGGATTTTCATACAAACCGTGGGAAGTTTCGTTTCACTTGCTTGGATGTTGCCGCCGGAGATAATTATCGGCAACTTCACTAGTAAGTGGCTTCATCTTAAATAGCGTGTTGTAACTTATAAAGTTAAACTTTATCATGTAATCTTTTTACTTGGGGTTCTATATATGTGTTTCTTTGGTGCCAAGATATTTACATGTTTGGTCATTTTTTTAACTTATTAAGTTGGACTTTATCTTATAATCTTTTTCCTTTGGGGTTCTATGTGTTTCTTGGGCGCAATGATATTAAATGATATTAGATTGATTTTGAAATTAAAACATTCTCATTAAACCAAAAGCACACATTTTTGCATTGCAGACATGGTGATGGTTCTGTGTCTTTTATTGGGCACTTTACTGTTTGCAAAATTAAAGTTGTTCTTTTACTAATTCTATATGTTATCTTTAATGAATGCAGCATCAACGGTGAATGTGCTATTATAATGTTTGATGTGACAGCCAGACTTACTTACAACAACGTGCCCACATGGTACAGTCTTCTCTGCAGGTTTGTGTATCTCCACTATATGATATATCTGTTTCGTATTAATTTGTGTTCTTTTACTCATGAGAAGGCACTAATTGATTTTTGTATTAAAATTAGGAGATGTGATAATATTCCTATTGTTCTTTGTGGAAACAAAGTTAATGCGACGATGAGACATGTTCAAACAAATCCTTATAAATTTCATAGGATCAATTGTCTGAGGTACTTTGAGATTTCTGTAAAAAGCAACTATAACCTTGAAGAGCCTTTCTTGTACCTTGCTAGGGAGCTTCTTCGGTAAGTGATCAATATTCTAGTAATTCTTCAAATCATCTTATACGAATATTTCTGATTGACCCGTTATCACATGCTTTTCATTTTTCCAGGGATGATAAAGTTAATTTTGTGGAGCCACCTGCTCCTTCTCCTCCGGAGGTTCGAATCAACATGACAGCACAAAAACAGTAAGGGTTCGAATCAACATGACAGCACAGCAACAATATATGATTATAGTTTACCTAGTTGTTAGTCAATTATCAGTCAGTTAAAAAGAGGGAGTTGGTTTGATAACTGAAAATGAAGCTGATTACTAAATGATCTAAGTGGAATTTGTTATAAAACATGATTACTATTAGGTAACTTGTTTTTTCTCTTGTTAAAGTGTTGATTTTGAAAAGAAGTTACTAAATAAAAACCAAATTTTATAACACTATTTCATTCATGTTTTTAAGCATTTTTGCCTTGAAATAATAATGAAACTTTGAACAAGTGAGAATTTTTGGTTTTGATGTTTTTTTTTTTTATTAATGTCCTTTGTGATGTTTTTAATTAGTATGTGGTTGTTTGCTGGATGAAATGTATTTGGTTAATTGCAGGCACAAAACAGCAATTGCAGGAGCTGCTAACCAACCATTGCCTGATGAGGATGATGTTGATGATTTTGATTTTTTTCATCCGAATAGAATTCCAGTTTAGTGTAAAAAACTATTGACATGGGTCAAGGTTTTCTGATCTAGAGTAGTTTCTGCTCTTACTCTTTAAATCTATGTTTCTTACATGGTTTTTGTGTTCGTCGGTTATCATTGCCTAAAGTTAATAATTACAGTTATAAATCGTTGCAACGATGATAGTAAGAGGTTAGCTCATTGGGGTAGGCTTTTTTCAGGCCCAAAGCAAACTTTGAAATTGGGCCTTTCTCGTATAGTGAAAGACCAAAATTAGAAGGCTATAAAGGAGATGGTACATCACCTATTGGTAACAACGTCTCATCAAATGTGTGTTTATATGAACAATTCTGTCAAATTAACATCAGCTCATACTTTTTCAAAACAAACATCTTAAAAGAAGCAATTGTTTAAAGAACCGTAGAAAGAAAGGGATAAAGATAGTGGTAATGTAACACCCTGGTGTTTATAAAACCGGCTAATAAGGAATGAGGGGCACGATTTAAAGTTTTGAAGGATAGAAAGGGACTAAAGATGGTCAAGTGAATATTAAATTATTAACACCCTAAAAACCCTTTATAAAAGAAAGGTAGTTGCCCCATGCAAGCTTCATTCTTAGAGAGAGAAAGTCGAAGAACTCGCGTAAAGGTACCAATACGTATGATCGAAATGGTGGATAGCCGCGAAACAACTTGGGCGATAGCTTCTTCGGATAAAGAGGAATGCAGGATGATAATTGAGAGTTATCGGAATTGAAGTTGATACTGATAAGGAGGCCGGTGGTATTTACGTACGTACATATATATGATGTTACTTTCAAGGTAACCCATTAATTAATAAGAAAACTTGCCATTTCAGGTTGTATATGCATGTTTGATAACCAGGTTGGAAATAACTTCTTCAATGATCTTGATGAGAACGCTTAATTTATCGTGACATTGCAAATTATATATAATCAACTGGAGTCACAAGATGAAGCCCAGGAAGAAACCGGCCGAAGATGGAAACTAACTTCTTCATGGAGACGTTTTTCGGGCTCCCACAAAATTCGGTCTTCTTTCAGTGTATGTTGGAACTGGTGTCCATATCCTAGGAATGACATTAGTAACCATGATATTTAATTTGCGTTACTAGCTAGGTTTCTTATCACCATCCGGTGTGCATTGAGGACTACCATTGGTGGTGGCGCGCATATCTCAAAGCAGGGTCATCCGCATTGTACCTTTTCTTGTACTCGATCGGCCTTCTACTTCTTCACAAAGCTGGAAATTACAAAGTTGGTTTGTGAGGAAGATTTACTCATTTGTGAAGATAGACTGATTGATGTAAAAACGAAGGAAGAAGTGAATACAAATGAACCACCAGAGACAGAAGAGGTTTAATCTTTTATCAGATGATCATACTCATGTCATCACACTAGTAAGAAGATTTTGTCTAGTTTTCTACTTTTTAGTTTAGGGCTTTAAGTTCTATGATGTTTGTTTTATTCTCTCTCATGCAGCTAGCCAAACATAACATAGGTCCATCACTTTTTGATTTTTTTTTTCCGAATAACTTCATACAAGTTCGACTTGTTAACACCCTCAAACCATCAAAAAGCAAAACAAGATGGACAACTAACAACTAACCAGCCGTTCAAAAAAAAAGATGGACAAATAAACAGCATGTTGTTAATGCCTCTAAAAGTAAGGGTAATTGACATAATAGCAACTTTACTTGTACTCCAAGATTCAGTTTCACAAATCACCACAGATTTCTTCTACCAGAAAACAAAATTCTATAAAGTTAGGTTACATGCATCAGCCATATAAGTTTTGTATAATCTATAGCATTTTAACTCAAAATAAGCCCATTAAGCAACAAAAAGCCTGCACAAATTCATGATTGGGCTTCCCAATTCTATTTGCTAGCCATCAACCCGACCAAGATTTGGGCTTCCCCTTCTTTTGCCTACACATTAATTATTCAAATATTATTAAATCAGAATATGTGGCATAAGATGCCAATAAACTGAATTTGAGATCAAAAGGTTTCTGGGATGGAAGGCTAACCAGAAAGAATCTTTTTTCTCCTGAGCTAGTAGCTCCTCAAAAGAAATATCGGATATTTCAAATTCACTATCTTCTGTTGCTTCAATAGGTTTCGCCTTTGATTCCATGCAAGCACCAATTTCAAGCATCTAAACAAGTCAAAGTGAAACGAGTGTGTGAGAGAGATAGAGAGAAACAAACAAACAAACAAAAAAAACTAGGGCATGATAAGAGTAAATCCAGAGGCTCCTCCTATTAAGAGAGAGAGAGAGAGAGAGAGAGAGAGAGAGAGAGAGAGAACCTTAAAACTTGTATAATATCATATTTACTCAAGTAGCAAAATTAATATCAAATACACACACTAAAAATGTTTTAAATAACATATTGACTAATTTAATTAAATACCATTAATCATGTGCCCATTCTTTTCTCCCTACACTCCATACTCGTATATCGTTATGCAAATTTTAGAGAAGGGTATAAACATCATAAATCTGAAAAATGAGTGTCTGATATTTAATTTTTTGTTGGGTAAACATAATAATGTACCTTGTCTTGAGTAACGAAATCTTTTTTTATATTAAGTCCAATCTTTTAAAATTATCTTTTGAAGAACATAAAAGAGCATGACTGCTCCATCCCAAAACAAAAACAAAATCTAAGATATGCACCATTAAGGTAGACTTTAATTAGCATAATACCAAATTTAGCCTTAATGCATTTAAGATACCAGTTCACTAGGAAAATTTGCAAGATATAATGATAACAGAAAAAAATAGTAACTTATAACTATCGACTTTTAAAAGTGGACGCTACTTTAGGACAGGGTGAGTAAATTAGTACAAAATTTACCTTCTTGTAAGCCGGTGAGAGCTTAAGTTGTTGCTGAAGCCAGTTATATACAAACGCATCCTCTTCTAGCCTCTTCTGTTCTAACTCTAATTTGTATATCTGCACATGACTAATTACTACCAAAATGGATTTTACATTATTTAAGACAAATATAATAAATAATTTTCAACACTAACCTGTTGGCGCAGTCGATCAAATGAAGATCTGTCTGCCTTAAATAGTAAAGCCTTTGTAATAGTAAACTTCCTATGGATGACCTCAGATCTGTTGATAACAAAAGTGACTATAATTAAATGTAAAAAACTTCATTTACTTAAAAAATGAAGTCATATTCACATATCTTAAACTACGTATGTTCTATACACTTGACTGCACCATGTATTTAACTTATTACATACTTTTGTTTTAGCTCATTTCTTGCTTCAATCAAGCAGTTCACAAACTGACCAACCTGCACATATAGTTCAAATGTTTTACTTTAGAAGTCCAAATAAATCCTATTTCTTTTAGCCAAGAAACAGAAACAAATTACTACCTAAAAATAACCTTGAAAGAAAAAATATACTGTTGGATTGTAATAACTTGATGTATTAAATAAACTATGAACAGAGAAGGATGAAAATATAGCAGATTATCATACTTTAAGATACTAGTCCATGTTTTTATAACTCATCATGGCTATGTGAAATTATCTCCAAAATATAATAAGTCTTTGCTCAAACCTTATAAATCAAGGAGATATGTTATAGTGTTTATACAGGCAAACCACTCTAAAGGAATATAGATACATGTTTACATGATGTATGCACAGACAACTTACTCTTCATAACAGTCATTAAAAAGGCAGATAAAGTCAAACAACTAAATTTTTATCTCAGTAATAAGATTTCTCATTAATCTTTCTCCAAAACTAAAGTTTTTGGAACCTAAATCAGGATCATAATAGATTCTTGTTGAACACTGGAGCTATCAGAAAATTGACATAAGCATTTCATAACATCAGCCATTGTAGCTACCTGAAAATGGCTAGCTGATTTACAAAATAATAATAATAATAATAATCAAGTTCAACATGCCATTCTTCATCCTGCAAACCCTAATCATCTAAACCAATACAGAGCTGAAACTTGTTGCAGGTATTTGCAGTTTTGCACTGTATATTCTAGATAGGCAAGAGTGTAACAGACAAACATTTAATATGTGATCAGAAGAAAGGGCATAAAACCTGAAGAAGAGTTAATCCATTGGCCTCATGAGACTTAACAAGCTGATCATACTGTTGCTTAATTTTCCTCTGTGTGGCGCTAGACGACGAAGTAAAAGGATACAAACACACTAAATCCTGATTCTCTTTCTCTTTTCCAATCCCTTCAATCAATTCATCCTTCTTCACCACTTGATTTTTCAACAAATTATCACAATCAGATCGTTTCTTCTTCCCTCTCTTCTTCTTCTTCTTCTTCCTTCTCTTTTCACACTCCTCATCTCCCTCCGTCGTAGGCTCATTCTTCTTCTTCGTCGTATGTTCATCATCTTCTAACAACTCTGGCCAGATCTCGAGAAGTAACGAACTATTAGGGCTCGAATCGCTGGATTTCACGTTTTGGACGGTGGTAATGTGATCATCAGCATTGATTGTACGGACAATGTCGGTGATGAGTGGCGGTGAATGGCGGTGGCGGAGGCGGCGTCGTCTGGTGTAGAGAGAAAAAAGGAAAAGTGAAAAGGAGAAGAGGGAGATTAAGAGTAACGGAAACATTATCCGGTGGTTATGGTGGGAATCCATTGGTGGATTTGGATATAGGAAGTTGTTAGTAGCAGAGAGTATTCTTCATCACCGTCGGTGGAAGCGGTGGTTGTGGTGGTGGTGGCGGCGGCGGTGGTGATTGAAGATATTATTATTAGAGTTATCGGAATCAAAAAATGGTGGACAGATGGGGGTGTGAAGTTTGAAGTTTGATTGCAGTCTCAAGCGTTGTTTTCAAACTTTAGTTTTAAGTCTCTCGTCTATTTGCATTTCATTATTCATTATTATCCCTTCCCCTTGCCCTTGGTGGAAACACACCCAACCTTTTCCTTTTATTTTACCTTTATTACATAACAATTCTTCTTTTTAATAGGAAAGTTTTCTTAGGGCTGGCAATTTCTGACACGAACCTGTTAACACGACACGACACGATACGAAATTAACAGGTTTTGTGTTTGACCTTAACAGGTTTCGTGTCTTAAACAGATCAACACGTTAAGACACGATAAAATTCGTGTCTTAACAGGTTAAAATACCTGTTAACCTGTTAAGACCTGTTAATAACCTGTTTATAATTTTATATATATATAATATATTATATATATATTATATATATATATAACACAACCCCAGTAGCGGCTCGGTAGCCGCCACCCAACCACCGTTCCTTCCACAGCCTCCGTCGAGAGCCTTGAGACCACCAGTCGACACCACCATCCTTCATCGCGAGTCGCGACCACCATCGAGACCACCGGCCTTCATCGCGAGTCGCGACCCCATCGAGACCACCGGCCATAGTCGAGAGTTCGAGACCACCAGCCTTCATCGCGAGTCGCGACCACCATCGAGACCACCAGCCTTCATCACGACCATGATCGAGACCACCAACCACCATCGAGTGTTCCTAAACAGGTTTCTAAACAGGTCATTTCGTGTAACCTGTTTCTTAACAGGTTCGTGTTCGTGTTTTAAAAAAATAACACGATAAGTTTTCGTGTCGTGTTCGTGTCTGACATGTCAGATCATCGTGTCTTATCGTGTCGTGTCTTATCGTGTCGTGTCTGACCTGTTATGCCAGCCCTAAGTTTTCTGCACTATATCAGATTGTATTAAGTATAAGAAATCTTACGTATATCAGATTGCGAAGCATTCTGGTTTCTTTTTGAATATTGTATAAAATAAGAGTTAAGTCAAGCACCAGACATATTTTTTTATATTAAAATAGGTTAGATGAATGGTATCAAATGGTATTGGTTTAGTCTTAGTAAGGTATGTTAGGAAAAATTTAGAGAAAATTGTATAAATGGTCCATGTTATTTAATCAAATTGTATGTTTAGTTCTTAAACTTCAAAAATTGCAAACGTAGTTCAAATTTATGTGTTGTCATTGCATGTTTGGTTCCTGACATTAAATTTATTCATTTTTTTATGCATTTCATAAAATTTAAATTAACTTTTAAAGTTGATTTTAGGGCCAAAAGTGCAACCCCACATAAAAGTTTGGATTAACTTTGCACTTTTTTAAATTTTGGGGACCAAATTCACAATGACTACATAAAAGTTTAGACTAACTTTGTAATTTTCAAAGTCAGGGAACCAATCATACAATCTGGTCAAACCACAAGAATCATTTATGCAATTTTTTTAAAAAATTATTATCTTGGGTGGTGCAAGGTTACACTCTCATGATAGAAAAAATATGTGTACTTAAAAGAATGATAAAGAGTTTAGTTGTTAGAAATTATATTTATAATCTGTTCGTCAACTCAACTGTAATAGTTTTGTTTTTTTACACTAAAGTTAAAGCTTCTGTCAATATTTTTAGATTACTATTAATCCTTGCATTTCACGAAAGCTTAATAGAGTTTCTAACTATGGGTTCATGTCAAAGAGCAAAAATACTATGTAAAGAGTATAGATCACGAGTGTATTTTTTTTAAGAAACTCAAGACTAAAATAGTAATATGACCCTTATCGCATGAACTATTCGTTTAACTAACTGATATTTTATTATTTTGTTACTATTGTCAGATTATAAAAAATTTACGTAATTTGTCATAGAAGATTAATTATATATGAAAATAAGAATCTGAAAGCATGTTATAAACTTGTAGATATATAGACGTAACTAACTTTATTTATTATATCTTGCGAACATATAAGCATCATTGATTCTTTTCTGTAGAATATTTAACTTTAAAGGAGAGCAACATCAAGCATATGGTTTTGTTAACATGTTCTTTAATAAATATTAAAATAACAGACTCAGAAAACAACGTGAAAGTTTTACTTTCCGTTATATATAATATTACATAATTATATACACGCCAATCTTCAAAATCTAATGCTTTTGCATCAAAATGGTGTGTTGCATATCTCTACTACTTCACCTTTCTCAAAAGCACTTTTCCTGGTGGGTTATCTTCAGAAGACTTCTATTCTATTCTGAAGACGTGTAAATCTTCAAAAGAATCAGAAAAAGATTTGTTTCAAGCTGCCAATTGATCAGCTACAAATGACTTCCACTGAGAGTTTCTTCATTACACCGGGACATGGATCGCCTCCAAATAACTCGGGGTTTACGGGTACTACACAAGATTGTTGGCCAATGCAAATCTGCAAAAGATGTCTTCATCAAGTAAGGGTGGGTTGAACAATAATGCCAAAACAATAGGTCTAGATCAACAAACTTGCAAAACTTTTAGATTGTGATCAAGAAAATTTGCAAAATTATAGATCTTGATTATGAAATTTGAAAAATTATAGAGTTTGATCAAGAAATGTGCTGCACCATGATGACAAAGCTATACATCCTGATCAAGAAACTTGCAAAGTTATCGATATTGATCAAGAAATTGAGATATTAAAGATAATAATCAAGAAATTACCAAAATTATACATCTTGATTAAGAAATTTGCTGGAACATGATGGCATGTTGGAAATTTGTAATCAAGAAATTAATCAATTAAAAGTCAGAATAGAAAAGTCAAAATACAAAAAGTCAAACATGTAAATTAGGCGGGAATTCAAGGGTTAGATGTGTTAGTTTTAGTAGTTTGTAACCGCCATTGTAAGGGTATAAATACCCTGTTTGTATGTCGAATTAAGTGTGGAATAACAAAAGTATTGTGTGTTTGATTTTGTTCTTGTTTGACCTGTGTTCCACCGGGTTTACTGCACATTCATGTGCAGAATCCATAACATGTTCATCCATAATTGATCCCAACTATGATCCGAAGGGGCCTCAACATGGCAAAGCTATAGATAATTAATCAAGAAACTTGAAAAAGTATAGATCTTTATCAAGAAATTTGCAAAATCATACACCTTGAAAACATTTTCTGGACAATGATGCCAAAATATAGTTTTAAACCATGAAACTTATAGATCTTGATCAAGACATTAGCAAAATTATAGATAGTTATGACTAAACGTACCCCTCTACTGAACATACCAAATTGTGAGAGAAAGATTAATGTTTAATTAAGTGGGTTCATTAAGTTTGTGAGAGGGGTACATTTACCAGCACCCTTATAGATACAGATCAAGCATACCTTGTTGAAGATGTCATACGAGTCATGCGCGTGGCAGCTACCTTCTTGGAAGCTGCCACAACCACCTTGAGGGGTGCCAAAGCTAGCAAACTTCACTGCAGAAATCTTCTGATCAGGGCTGCATGAGAGGTGCGCTTTTGGCCTCAATGGTTTGTTGGCTTTACCAGAAGCTTGCATCTCATAAATCTTCAATGATGGCTGCCACTCATAGATATCAGCACACACACTGTATATCTCACGCTTCACTAACGATATCCCATACGGAATTCCACCTAATTCTTCAAAAACAACCAGCAAATTCCCTCTGGGTTTCAACCATGATCGAGGTACATGATACCTGTAATGAATCGAAAGATGATCAAGAGCAAGTGATGGTGATCAAAAGTTTGTAATTTGAGAAATTGTCGCACCATCTTTGAGATGCCTCTCCGCAGTTGCTCAAGCATTTCTTCTCATCATAATAACCAGTGTAATTGCATGTGGTACAAGGACCGCCTGTGGCTTTGTAAGTGGGCCAGTAACGTCCGATGCTTTGACCGTTTACCCATACTTGACCTTTGCCCATGCTGTTCATGTCTAATGCCAATGGTTCATCCCCTGCTGGAGCATCGAAAATCGCCTGAAAATAGAAAAAGAACCAAAGATTTATACCCGTCAAGTGAAGATCATAGTTTTTGATCGTGATCATCTACCTTGTACCACGTTAGCGGTTGTTTTTGAGCGACATAAGAACCTTGAACCCATTCGACCGATGAACTACCACTGAGAGAGTGAAGATTTAAAATTTCGCCTTTAAGCCCCACCTGATAAAAATTCAGTTTTAAACAGTTAAAAACAGAGAACTGTAAAACCGCATAGACACTTTAATGATGATACATAAGGCGACTAAGAAGATAGATAACAGGGTTATATAACAGCTTACCCAACTCTCTTTCTCTCTCCCATTGTATCTTTTCAACACCACGTACAAGTAAATTATACGGATTTAACAGTCTTTTAATTAGAAACAGTTTTGTATTGAACAGACCCATGATTCCAGATGTGTATTTTATTGCATATTGACAAAGAGTATTTTAGATAAACTGAAACATAACGGCTGTTGTATAAAAAGTTTACTCATTTTGGTATGAACCGATATCCAACGGGTCAGCCTGCCCATTTTGCCACATAACATATAGAAACTGACCTTATAAGACCATTTTTGCCATGATAAGTCTCTCCTCCCTTCATTTAGACCAGAAAGAGTAATTGGACCAAGAACACCAGCATTCCAAGTCTCAAAGTGCGGGCCAATATTCTGGCAGATAAACAAACATAAGTTTCAAGATTGTCGGGTTTTCTTGTACATTTCATGATTACAATTGTTTTTGAGAGATGGAACATACAGGAAGACCAACAGCAATGCTTAGCAGTGAGATCTTGTTAAGGCCTGCTCTTAAATTCACAACATTTTTTAATGTTATTTTCGGGTTTTCTAGACTTCCATAAACAGTTCCTGTTGAAAATAGATAAAGTAAGATTTCATGACAGATAATATGATTAGCAACTTGAAGCTGCTCACTTTGATTACAAGTAATCTGATAAGCGGTCTGAAACACTCTCAAAACCACTTATTAAAGCACCTGATAATTGACCGTTGATGAAAACATGCAAAGCGTGACCAGCAGAGAAGGCAGTGAGTGTCGGTTGTTCCCCCCTTATCAAGAACCTTTCATTGGAGTCGATTATAACACTGGTTGCAAAAGAAAAAGGACGGTTAAAACCCATAAATTAGTTAATCATTGCAAATAAAGTCATTGAATTGAACATTATGCATACAGAGATTATGGTCCACTTACTCAGTCATGTACCACAAGTAGTCAGAAGCATCTCTAGTTACATTTAGTTGTTCCAATAATCCAACAGTTCCAAACGTATCATCATCATAATATTCTGTTTCATCATTGTATGATTGCCAAGCGAATCGTGTTGGCTCACGAGTCATTTTCATTACTGTGGTCTGGGCACCTACCTGTTAATCATACATTACATTATGATGTGATTTACTAATATTATATATGAGTACTGTTAATATTATTTAAATGATAATAATCATTTTATCCAAATATTAATAACTAAAAACTGATTATTATGTTATATACCCACTGATTATAGATTTATAGTTATGATAATCACATAATCAGTCTTGTAATGCACTATAATTATTTTAAAATGATTTGAGTCTTTAATATGATCTTTCTCACCCTTGCTGTATTATAAACAGTATTCTTGCAATCAGGTAGGATGCTGATTGACCATGGAGGCAGATTGTAATGCTGATTTTTAAAATTTACTTTTGCGAAAGCAGATTTATCATCATTTGCAAGAAACGCAACGCAGCCTCCTGCTTTGTTCTTGAAAACATACGCCTGTGCAAAAATACGATGTTTATAAGCTGTGGGACCCACTTAGATCTCGAAAAAGATCAACTAGAAACAAATGGGATGAAGAAAGATCAGACCTTTTGGTAGTTTCCAAGTGAGAGAACAGATGGGTCCCCGTTTACTAAAAGGGGTTCGCAGAGTTTTATAGCCTTGTGCAGATCTTTCAAGTGTCCCCATTTAGCTTCCCTTTTCAGTCCTACCAAATGAATAATATTTTGTGAGTTGTTATATCCAAATGTGGAAATAAACATGTTCATGGGTAAAGAAACATCAGACAGATCCATTTTGTGACATGTTGCCTCATAAACTTTGTGACATGACAAAAAGACCCTCATAAATGATGTGTCAAACTCCAACAACTAAATGCTTTTAAGTGCTTCTAACGTACCATAGTTAGACCTGTACAACACATAACCTTACTACCGCCCTATTTAGATTTTTCTTTGAACAAAGCACCAAATTTAGATCAAAATCAATATTACTAAACATTGAATGTACCAAATTCATCCAAAGGGGCATCATAGTCATAGCTTGTGGCAATAAACGGGCCACCCGCAGTCCTTCCAAAATTTGTTCCCCCGTGGTACTGTCAAAATACAAGAGGAAAAATTAGTTGACAACATCAAGAGAGGAAGATCAAGGAAGATAAAGTAAAAAATTTGAGTTACCATATAGTAATTAATGAACGAGCCACCCGTTTGAATAAATTTAGCAACGGAATATGCTAAGTCTTCAGCTGGTCTGTAAGGAACTGCTCCACCAAACTCTGTGAACCTACATTAAAACAAGATTTAATAAAAAAATAGAGGAAGATTATAGATTATACATTGTATATTTGTAAAAAAAAAACTAATATTACCATCCTGACCACGCTTCAGTCCACATTTTCGGTTTATAATGTCTATTGGGAGTAAAGTAATCACAGTAAAAACCATTGCAAGTATTGATCTGTAAATACCAAAAGCAAGATTTACTTTCTTGTAAATATGAATCACAAAAACTTTGGTGAATATTATATTGGGGACAATGCAAAAAGTGGCCATGTGCATTGGATATAGAATCCAATGATGACATTAGGGGAATAAAAGAATGAAATTAGTCAATAATAAGATGAAGAAAATGACAAAAAGGAACATGAACATGAACATGAAACATGGACTTACAATGGGATCAGGGGCATCATCTTGCTTGCACATGATCCATGGGACACTGGTTCCTAGACCCACAGCCATCTCAGCAGCCCATTTTGAATAGGCTCGAGCTGGTGCTCCAAGTTCATACTCCATTGGCCCGTATTCGTTCTCAATCTATCACAACTAATAGTGGTTATGCTAGTTGCTAGAGGCTGTCATTTTGACCCATTTATGTAAAATAGGTCGATTTTAGTTGTACATCTCTAAAAGGTAAAACAAGGACAAATAGCTAGAAATGAAACGGGTCGAGTAGATCAAACGGGTAGAACCAAAACCAGAGTAAATTACTGATCTTGACTACCTGAGATAATATGATTGGACCACCCTGATTCTCATACAAGCCTTCTGATTTCATCCTACTCACTATTAGCCTAGTGAATTTTTCCATGGCAGCCTAAAATGCATAAAACTAAATCAACATGACATAAAACTAGAATAAATATTAATAATTTTATTGAAATTTGAGAATGATACCTTGAAAGGAGCATTATCTGTTCTAAAACTAATTCCAGGCACATATTTCAACCAAATAGGAAATCCCCTGTAATATAATAACAAAAATGGTAAATCTAGGTGTTTTTTTAAAACCATTTTTTGATAAAATCATGTAAAGAATTCTTGAATTTGTAGGAATAATACCCAAAGTTCCATTCAGCACAAGCATAAGGGCCTATTCTGAGATGAACATAGAGTCCAGCTTCCTTAATTAGCTTAATGAACCTAACCAGATCATACCTGTCTTCAAAATAATACTGAAAAAACATAAAAGTTAACAAAAAAACAATAATTACTTTCTCTTAAAGAAACACAGTGAAAGAAAACTACACTTACTTTACCAGGCTGTGGTTCATGCCCATTCCAGAAAACATAAGTCTGAATCACATCCAGACCTCCTTCTTTAGCCTTCTGAATGAGATCTGGCCACATCTGAACAATCAAAATACACAAGTTTTAAACTTTTTACATAAATGGTGATAATCTTGAAACCCCATGATCATTTGTTGGTGAAAAACCCAAAAAAAAACCATAAAATAGTTATAATGATCAAGAAATCAAAGAAAGAAAAGAACCCATGAAGTGCATTGATGAGTTGTACCTCAGGTGTGCTTCTTGGGTAATGAATGGATCCAGAAATAAGAATCCTTCTTTGGCCATCAATGGAGATTGCCCTATGATCATAAGAAACAGATGCCTTGCAGAAACAAACCCATAAACTCAATAAAATCACCAAAAATAAATAAAAATTGTGCATTTTCTTGAAACACAAATCCACTGAATGCCCTTCAATGCCACACTGAGCAAACTGCATTTCCCTCTTCTTCTGAGTAATATTCTTTCCCTTAGTTGCAAGTTCCCTCCACTTTATTCTATTCTTTGTTTCCTTTTTTTTTATATATTTTGGAATAAAGAAAGATACCAAGAAACACACTCCCACACACACTACAGCTGTGTTCTACTAATGGTTTCATAGACAATAAAAATAAAAAATTTGTTGTCAAGTATCTTCTCCTTTCTCCGCTTGATGACAATATAGGGAGCAGAGTGTGAAGATTTTGCTACCGAAAAATGAGTACTTTGTGGCTGCTTTTCAACTTTTAAGCACCAAGGACTCTTTTTCTACAAAAGTTATAGTAGGGGTAAGGATGTGATTTTACCTTTTTGTAAAACTCATATTTTAAAAACTGAAAAATAAACTGTTTACAAAATAAATCTACTTATAAGTTATAACCATTTAACATGTTCGAATAAATAAAAAATACATTTCTCTCCTAAATGTTGTTCACATGTGATGACTAAATAATAAACCCACAAAGTATAGCTTTTAAACCAATGATTAAAAAGTTTTATGCCTCTACATAAATATCTATTTAAATTAGATTGTGTATTAAAAAACGGCTACATAATTGGCGACTCAGACCTAACAATTGTGTCAGCGCCTCATGAAAATAAATTGCTATAGTCACATCGCGTGTACATGGCAGCTAATCTCTAGCCGCCAAGCTCTAACCTCATCCTCAATTTATTTTTTATATAGTTTGTGTATTTATATTAGATCTCAGCCTTTTATATATGTTTTCGAATGTTGTGCTTGTATTGTGTAAGCTACACCATCATTTAGCGAGATTACTTTCAACCGTGTCATGATACCCAACGCATGAAATTAAATCTTAATACTGACATAATAATTGTTATAAAATACTTAAAACAATTCAAGTGTTTATAAGTTAACTCAATAGAACTGCCTCCCATTAAACCGTATTGTATGATATATGCTTTGACATGCTACTCAACTCATGCATTTTATCATATATGAACTTACTATCTTTTACAAAGTATATATTACAATCAACCAACTAATTGTTAAGAAGTCAGGTGAACATGTGATGCATTGGCTACATTTTAGGATCGTGAAATTCTCCTGCTGTCAGGGTTTTGAATTGTGGATCAAATCTTGATCTGAATTTATTTTATGAAGCTTCCTAGCTTATAAATTATGACCTAGTCGGTCAGCTCGTTATCAATTTTGACTTTCAACTAAAGCAAGTGTTGACTTTGAAGAATCTAATATAATAAGTTAATAAATCAGAACCATAAAGCCTTGCACCACATGGCACCCCATGTGGATGATGTGTGGTCCTTTTAATTACCAGATTATTGATTCCTGTGGCACCCATCTTGCCATTATTTAACTCTCATGGACTCATACCTTAGAAATCCTAAACATGTAAAATAAAAAGAAATTAAAATATTAACATCTAAACCATTTAGTTATCAACAAAAAAATAAATATATTATATATTAAATTAAATATGCTAGGTATTAATAGTTCTAATAATTCACTCTAATGTAGAGAGTAAGGGAGTGGGTACGACGACCATTAGGACCCTCGAGCACCGTATGGGTGATGGATACCAATGGAAACACCACCCCCTTTTAGGTACCGCTAATTTACAAGTTTTCTCAATTGTTTTTGCTAATTGAACATTGATGCTTGTGACCGTCAATATAGCCGTTGGACCTTAAAAGGTATATAGTTGTTGAATATGAAAAAAATATACATTATTTTTTATTATAAGTAATACTTTTAGTTTTAACCCTCTTATTTTCCCACACCAATTTTTACATCATACCGTCTAATTATTTTACAAGACGTGCCAAGCATCCGCATAAGAAAAGACAAAGTGTTAGGCTATACACACCTCACGCTATTACTTGCCATACTCCTTCCTTTAAAAACCAAAATTTAAAACTTGTTATATTTTTACCTCGGAATAGTATTTTAATTTTAAGAAAAAGTTTTTTTTCCTTAAAAAAGTTTCAAAAACGCCTTCTATATAACGATATAAAAAATATTTAATAATAATAATAAATTTTATAAAAATATAATACAAACATTTTTGAAGTTAGAAAGAAAACTTTTAATAAACAATTTTAAAAATATATTTTAGAATTGAAAATAGTCCTAAATGAACCGAATCCAACCGACTAAACTGTTTAAACTGATTTATTCAGTTCGGTTATCCGATTAAACCTATTAAACCGTTTATTATTCGGTTTATATAGATAACCAAACCGAATAATCAAAATTTTGTATAATCATTAACCGAACCAAAAACCAAATTCATGTTTTGATTCGGTTTTTTCAGCTACATATACGCTTCGGTAATACACAATCAAAACCCAACTTTACCAATTTCCTACTCACGCCTGGTTTAATAAGAAAATAAATGTTTCTTAGATGGTAAAAATAAAGTCTTCGATCAACAGCTCAACCGGAGAAACGTCTGCACAACCACCGTCTCCATCTTCGTCGCCGGCGTCGTGAATGGCTACTCAACCTGCTTCTGCTACTTCAACGCCACCCCCACCGCCGCCGCCGCTACCCAAGGAGTCACTCGGACGCCGTTACAAGTTCTTCTGGCCACTTCTCATCGCTCTCAATTTCTCCATCGGAGGTATACCACTTCAATACATGAATTTTCCTTAATTCACACACACATATATAATCGAGAGATCAATTGCTTCTTTAATTATCTCATATTTAACTCCTCTTGCGCTCAATTTGTCTTTGTGGTATGAACAGTAAACATATATAGGGTTTAGTTCGTGAAAGTAATTGTTTCCACCTGTTTTCAATCACTGATTTTCGATCTAACTGTTTGTGCCTTTTGATATGCTTTTAATTTGTACAACTCTACTCGATCGGATATCTGTGTATCAGGAGATCTTAATTCTCAAGTCCTCTTGAGGCATTTAGGAATTTTGCTTTAGTTTGCTTGAAATTTGTTGGTTTATAATGAAATTTTAGTGGTAACGTCATTTGTTTTCGGATTCAATCGATATTGAATTCAAATGATTTTGTAATAATCCTTTGTTAGAGCACCAATCTGATCTACTCCTAAATCTATACCGTTGACAACCATGAGACTCGAACCCTCGAGTGGCCTCTTAGGAAGGGATGCCATTTTTAAACACCTGGTTACCGCTAGACCAAAGCTCGATAATATGCAATGCTTTTCATTATTCAATGGCGGCCCCAATTCATTAGCAATCTCATTTGCCGCTAAACGCTTGTTTTATAGCTTACCTTTATACAAAAACAAATAAGGAGGAAAAGACAGAGGGAGACGAGCCTGCAACCACGGTTGCCACAACTCCTCAATCCGCAGACATATCAACTGCTTCAGTGGGCCATACGTTGACATCACCTCCTGCCATCCGTGAGCCAGTGAAACCGATCCCCATGGATCAGCAGCGGGAGCTTTTGAAGTGGATATTGGAGGAAAAACGGAAAGTGAAAACGAAAGATCCTCAAGAGAAGAAACAAATTGATGAAGAAAAAGCTTTGCTCAAACAATTGATTCGAGCAAAGTCCATCCCCTCTTTGTATTGATTGTTTATACAAATGGAATTGTCAATCTGGTTTGTTGTATGCCCTGTGAAAATTGGAATATTGAGTGCAGTTGCTTCAATTGTGTGTTTGATCTTGGCGATTGATTTAATGTTTGGTCTGATTTTGGAAAACATTGATCTGGTTAAGCTTCAATTGTGCGTGTTTGATCTAGGATGGTAAATTTTTAAAAAACATTGATCTCATTCTTTGTAACTGAATCATCTTGTTTGTTTAAACCGATTGAGTGTTATAGAGTGTAAAAAGTGAATCATCTTGTTTGTTTAAACCGACGGAGTGTTAAAGAGTGTATCTCTTTAATATCATATGCTTAATACATGACTAGTATGAAGCGTCAAAAGATTTCTGGTCTAATGACACGGAGGTGATAATTTGAGTTCGTAATTTTTAAGGTCTTAGGTTTAAACTTGACTCAAGAAAGTTTTTTTTTTTTTTTTTTTTTTAATGGCAAATGTTCGATCTTGTTTCAAAGAACAAATGTTATCTTAACCGGGTCCACCTATCTATTTTTTTAATTGGGACCAGATCTTTAATCTTATCAGGAGGAAACCTATAACTTAAAAACCCATATGACTCGATCCAGAGCATAACACACAAAGGATCATTGGTTAAGGGTGTTTTTCTATAGTGTTCGGTTTCCTTATTAATGATGCTCTTGGGTGATTTTAGTTTGCATAGTATGGGTGACTTGCATCCCGTCTCAAAATGGCTCACTTAAGTATTGAAGATAAAGTGCTGTTATAAAAACTAATGTTGAATAAACAAAAACGTTGTAATATAATAACAAGTTCAATATTAAATAATCTTTTTCCTAGCATGTTGCATCTTCAAGTGTTAGGTTTAAGTGTTTATATATTTCTCAGTTTAATCTGATTATGTATCGAAAGCCTCTTTTGTATCGTACACATTTCATTTTTCGTATTCATTTTTCATTTTCAAATAGCCGAGTCCTGATTTTAGTAAACATCTTAGCGTGTGACAAGTGACAAATTACTATACCTTAAAAACAAAGGTCGGTGGTTAATAAGAAGCCGTCGACCTTTGTCACGTTAAATATGTTGTTTTATGTTACCAAACAAAAGGTTTATGGTAGTGTGATTGGTTAAAGCCCATTGCAATTATAACAACCACCTTGGTTCGAATCCCATTAGGTGTTTTTTAAGGTTTCTTTTTTTTTTCCCTTATTCTTTTACTTTCTCATATTCTTTATAAAATGTTTTTAGTTGACTATTTTTTTATTTTTATTTTAAGGCTACGTATTATTTATGTTATAACGTGCTAGACATAATATTATTTTCTATCTATATCGAATCACCACAACCTCACAGGTTCTTTTACGTTCCAACATGCAAGGTATAATATGTTTCTCTATCAATATCGAACCGTTGTAACTTCATACATTTCTCTAAGTACTTAATCACGTTAATGTCACCGTCATAATACACGTAACAAAGTTAACTATCAGAACACACTTAACGAAGTTATTAAATGCGCTGCATTGTGCGGGTAGAATTTCTAGTTATGAATTAATGATCATAACACATAAAGTTGAGGGATCGATTATGAAGAAATAAAGTTGAGGGTCCTATTTCGAAACTTAGCATTTAAAGCACCCATCCATCAGTCGTCACAATAGTTAACCAGCATACACACACGACAGCTTGAACTCCCCCCAATTCCCCCCGAAGCCCTTCTCCAGATAACCGGCGACGATGACGACGTACGGCACGATTCCGACGTCATCACTCGGAGGCACGAACGTCGAATACATATCCCGAGCAAAAGCACGCATAAAAGCTGGATTAGGCACACGACGTCCCTGGAGACAGATGTTCAATATCCGTTCCATCGACTTCCCTCACGGCGTTTCCGATGCCTTCTCACGAATCACTACAAACGTCGGTTACTTCCGTATGAACTATGTGATTATTATGCTCGTAATTTTGTTCCTCAGCCTGTTATGGCATCCGATTTCGTTGATTGTGTTTGTGGTGATGATGGCGGCATGGTTGTTCCTCTACTTCCTCCGTGACGAACCTCTGGTGGTTTTTCACCGTACCATCGGTGATCGTGAGGTGATGGTGGTTTTGTTTGTTGTAACCATTGTTTTGCTGCTGTTGACTGGCGTCGCGTGGAATATACTTTCGTCTATTCTGATCGAACTGGCGGTTGTGGTGGTTCATGCTGCTTTACGGAACACTGATGATTTGTCGCTAGACGAAGATCTGGTGGAGGCAGGTGACTATTTCTCATCTTCTTAAGGTAGGTTCACCATTCATATCGATTGCATTGCAGATCTTTGTTTGTTAATCTTTAGTTTTAGTAATCAATTGTCAAGTTACCACTGATTCTCCTTCTGTTGCTTGTTTGAATTTTTTTTTTTTTTTTTTTATCACGATTCTTCTGTATGTATGTGGCTACGTGTGTTATAATTGAGATTCAGTTTGAGTGCAGAATTTTCTGTTTTTGTAAAACCATCATGCCGTGTACGTAATTTTAGGAGCAGTTTTCAGTCACTGTGTGAACATGAATAGTTTGTTTTGGCCTGGCCTACAACCAACTTGATAAGGTTGATTATATATTCCAAATTATATAAGTACTAATTCCCCTTGTCGGCAGAATCAAGCTTTTGTGAGAAGAATTACTATTCCTTCTACAGTATTAGGTAACTAGGTGTTAAACTTCTTGTATCTTTAATATTTCTTTAACTGCGATAACTTAGTATCAGAAAACTCATAGAACCTATTAATACCGTATTAGCCAATAAGAATAGGTAAATTACAGTTTGTGTAGAATAGGTGACCTTCTTAGAAGGGTTTAAGACAGAAAATTAGTAAAAATTTAATTAAATCTAAAACTCTATTGAAGAGAGCCAAATGCTTGATGCAACCTATTACCCATAGGTGTTAGTTAAGTTGGATTTAATTTGTGTCGTAATTTATGTGCATTGATTGGAGAAAGTGGCTGCAAGCAGACAAAGGCAATGAGTGAGGTACTCATTAAGACCACATGGTGGTGGTCGACATTTTGATGCATATCCATTCAAAGGCATTTCCTTCATTTCATTTAAGAAAGCTATATTCTACATATAGATAACTTACAACCATAACAACCTCATGTTAACTACTGAAAGATTACTAGAAATGCTTTAACTACTTTACAGTTAATAAATAATATAAAAAGATGAAATCGAGCATACCATGCATCTAGTATCGATATAGCTCTTTACCTGTGAAGAGCCTGCTACTGAATCCTTTCAATGGTTCATTCATCATCCCACCAACATATCTTTGTTGATCCAACAGAAGTCTACCACTTCGGTTGCCTACATCATATCCAGTTGTCAACACGTGATTGGCTCCCTTCATCATATCACCCTCTAGCATGCGTAACACCTTCTCGCATAAAATTTAAGGAGTAGAAAGGGAATAAATTTTAGTTGTGTTTCTGGTTAGGGAAAGATGGATATATATGCCAGAAAGAACAAGAGATTACCTGAGACATGCGAGGTCTTAAATTAGGATCCCTCTTAATGCAGAGAGAAGCAGCATGCATCATGCAGTAAATCTCATGAGCTGAGTAACTGTTCCCTAACCGAGGGTCGGTTAATTCATTAATGCGACCTTCTTCCAACAATGGGCGTGCCTACCAACCATTGGATAAAATAGACGATCAAGAACAAATAGCTTGGTTTCATTTTCCAAAAAAGTGTTAGTGATAGAATGAATCTCAGCCTCTCAGGGGACTTTGAAACCTATGACCCTAAGGTTTCTTGTTCTTCTAAGTTCGAATGTTGTATGTGGAGGCAGTAATTTCAACGGGTCTACTTGTGAGTGAAACAATTTGGGTTTAGGTTTTATCTCAAACGGCCCAAATTTAAGAAAGATTGGGGAAAAGGGGAAAGGTTGAAATAGCTCAAAGTGTACTTTTTTCTAATGAAAACAAGTTCAGAAATTGGTTTCTTCAAAATAGTCCATTTCAGCTCTCACTAAAAACTGACATGTTACAACCCGACCCTGTTTTGACCTGTTATTGAGTCCACCCATCTCAACACCTCTAGTTGTATGCACATGCTACCAAGAACTCACCCATTCTGCGAGGCATTGTTGGCCCTTAGGACGCTTCAGATCCACTGCTTTTCGCCCTGTGATAAGCTCCACCAGTACGACCCCAAATGAATATACATCCGCTTTTTCAGTGATCTGGCCACTCTGTGCGTACTCTGGAGCTAGGTATCTAGTTTAAAAAAATATTGTATTAACAATATTATGAAGATGGAGTAAAACAAAAACAAGAGACTTGTTAGACTTACCCAAATGTTCCAATTACTTTGGTTTCTTCTTCTATATCTCCATCTGGTTGCCACCTTGCTAGGCCAAAGTCCCCAACCTTTGAAGCAAAAATGCAAAACACCAAGCCTTTTAAAGTCCATTATAAGTTGACAAGAATGTTGAAATACATAACAGCATGATCCCACGGTAAAAAAAGAAGACATAAGGGACTTCAGTTTAAATTTGGTATACCAGAGGCTCAAAATCATGAGTGATCAAGATGTTGTTTGGTCGCATATCACGATGCACGATGCAACCTACTCTACATTCTTCATGAAGATATCTCAATCCTCTAGCAGCTCCCAAAGCAATTTTTTGGCGTGCTGACCACTTTAATGGATCTTGATCATGTCCTGCATATGTCACAAGTCCATATAAGATCTCAACTCCTAGAAGCATCAGAAGAAAGTAGGGGCCGCAAAAATGGTGGGTTGAGGTTTGGGTCAAAACAGGTAACTTCTGGCCCAGGTTGAAAAGTACAGTTTGTGTAGATGAGAAACTTTGAATTTTTATAAATAGTTACTGTGTCAAACATAACTAAAATCTTCAGTATTTTAAAAAGAATCTAATATTTAAAATAAGAAACTTAGGAGGGTTTATACACTTTAGTGAGTTTCGACCTGTTTGGCCCAAATCCTTTTAAGCTATTTCTTTTAAATTCACTAGTTTAATCTGTTAGGGATAAAAGAAATAATTCGAAGCAGCACATTCATGAGTAAATTAATCGAAATTGGCACCTCTAGATAAAGAAAACAAAGATCTACAATCTAATTTAAGAAGGGAAATATAACAGAAGATTAGTTTATATCTTCCATATATCATATAAAGAGCATATAATTCAAGAAAGGTAGTTAACAATTACCATATAGATGAGAATCCAACGAGCCATTGCAAACATATTCATAAACTAACAGCCTCCTTGGGTCCTCCATACAAAAACCAATTAGCATAACAACATTTCTATGCTGTGCACAGCTTAGCACTTCAACTTCAGAGCAAAATTCTTGATCCCCTTGAGAACTTGCCAACTTATGCTGTTTAACAGCTATTGCCTGTCCATCTGGCAGTAATCCTCTATGTACAGACCCAAATCCTCCTTCGGCCAAGAAATTATCTTTGGAAAAACCTCTAGTAGCAACTTCTAGTTCTGCATAAGTGAACCATCTTGGCGGTTTTCCAAACACGGGTGCTTTGTGTTGACATTTTGAGCATAATGGTGGCGGGCCTGAAGGAGTGTTTTGTGAAAAAGATATTGCATCTCTAACATTACCTCTAAATTGAGTAAATTCTACATCACTTCGCAGACTTGGCGATTGACAACTTGAGGTCAAAACGTCAACCATCCATGGTTGAAACCTTAAACTAGAGAAAGATGACGAAAGATGTTCACTTTCTGAGTCTGAACCCGAGTCAATGAGATCCCGGTTATCCTTTTGGGATAAAGATTCTTTTTTCTGTGACCCACCAGTTACAGGAACAAAAAATGGTGAAGTACATTGATCAGAACTTGAAACTGATGAATTCGCAGGTTCGGTTGCAGTTAATGCATCCGGGCTACTAGTTGGAGTTACAAGTTCTTGAGTGGAAAATACAGATGACCTTTTGACTTTTTGTAATTTTTGAGATGATTGATTTGCTTCAGGTTGTTTCTTAGGTGATCCGATTAAATTCAGGCGAATAATTTTTGGGGTTGATTTTTTCATTGTCACAATGTTGCATTGCAACTCTTCCATACATCGTTTTTGTTCATGTTTCAGCTTTCTACAAGAAAAGAGAGATTGAAAAGTCAAAGTTGTCTATTTCAAAAGTTGGTCAACATAATCTATTGATTGCAGTTTAGAGGATTACTTGTCCAGTACAACCCAAGTAGCTTGAATTTGTCTGGCCTCTGCAGCCACCGCTCCATATGGTGATCCAGAAACTGTTTTTATCTTCACATTTATCTTTTATAAAAACAGGACCCAAAAAAAAAAAAAAAAAAAAAAAAAAAAAACTTTTTAATAATCATGAAGATGATGAAAGATGAAACAATAGAAAACTGTAGGATTGTATGGACATACCTTATTAGGATCATACATGTTATGTAGCTGGAGGATCATCTTGGAGCAAGAATCAGCTATATCACTTTTCCCTAAATATGACCTCCAATGTCGACTGGCACAATCTCTAGTAAATCTTGGAAGACCCCATAATTTTCTACCTAAAATTAGAGAAAACAATCCATTGTTACTAACTTTGTATACCCAACAGTTTTTAGTTATCTCAAAAAATAACTCTTCCATTATAATAAAATATACATGAGAAAAAAGAATATAATTCTTGAATCATAGCGACTAGCAAATGGAACTTGCACTTGAAGAATTTAGATGTGTACGATATGCTTGATAGAGAACTAATATGCTGCTAAAATATGAAAACGGGGCTGATAATGAAATGTAAATAATAAAAATGCCTTATTGCATGACAAATTCTGACAATATGATAACAAAGAGAAAATGCAAATGTGTCAAGAAACAAGAAGCATGTGACTTCCAAGAACTACAAGGTTAGCACAAATAAGTAGTAAATTACCAGAAATTTGTGAAGGGATAACAACAATCAATGTGATGCAGTGGCCCGGTTGAGCCACATGAGTCAAAGTCCAAACCAAAGCAGTCTTTGAAATATCCTTAGATGCTTTAACAGCAACAATAACCATCTCAGCAGCATTTGAGCCCTTCTGCGGCTTCACAACACTCGTTTCTCTACTCATTGAGCTCAGAAATAGAATGAATCTTGCTTTCTAATGTGGCGGATCACACCCACCAAGCACATTACAGTAAATTGGATTTCTACAACGGAAAACTGGGTAAAAGAAACCTATAATGTAAATTCTAATACGCTGAGCAGTGAACATGAAAACAAGACACATAAAAATTAATGCCCATAAGTGTCTCTTTGCGCCAGGCCCCCCCAAGCATATAGTTTGAATTTGTAAATGATATAAAAGCCAAATAATGCTAAGCTTTTTGATACCTTCACCTTTTTGACCAGCAGTTAAAACCTTAATACAATCTTGCGTAGTCTGTACAAAAATAGAAAATTCAATCATTCCATCAAGCAGCGTTTACACAGTTTACTATTTATTCCAAAATATGCAAAACTACAAGCCAATAAATCCAGAAATATCATAAACATGGAAGCGAATAGAGAATAACTCATGCAATTCTTGCAGTATACGTACTAACGTACAGTTTTTAGCTTCTAAAAGTTTACAGAAAACCAAAGGGCTGACGTGAGCAGAGTCAAGCTCTTACAAAAGCTCTTGAAAAATTTCACAAATATGACGACACTTCAGGAAATCAAAAACTAAAATCACAAAAATGTATATGAATTTAAGAGCATTAAGAAATCACATGAATATGTAAGAATTTAGGAACTTAAATGTTGAGACTCTGATCTTCCGACATTAAATTATACCACATGATACACAATACACTTACCAAATCACTGAACCTCACAAATGTCAAAACAAAAATCGATTCTCTACAAAATCCAAACCAAAATTCTCATTCAATTTGCACCGGAGCAGATAAACACGAACAATATACACCGTATACCGTAAACAATGGAATTTACGTTCATAATTTACTACGTAGACGTGCGAGTAACGATCAGTGAAAGTTCGAACATCTTCGAATCAAAATCAAATTCTGAAACAAATTAATTAAACAATGTATATTATAATTGCAATATGTTACGAAGATCAAGGTCGAATAAACTTACAGATTTGAAGAAACAGCGGCAAACACCTGCTTTGTGTGTATGATCTACAGAGGTTCGAAATTTTGGGTGCAATTGGGTATGGAGGTTACAAGAGTGCCCCTGGTTTTGTACAGATTCACAAAACTGACATCTTCGTTTTTGGTAAAAGCTTTGTCTCGACAATTGGGAAATTTGTTAATTAAATGCGCCTCTCATTTATCATTCTTGAAAGCGACAACTTATAGGGAATTTGGGGAACGAATAGTTTCATTTAGCTCCCTCTAGATTTAATATTTTACCAGAAGAGTCCCTACTTTTTACTCTACTTATCAGTTTTTATAAAATTCCATTGTTGTTGCTACTTTTTTAAATATGTATACGCCAACTGGTATATTTTAAGGTTGTAGTTTTATGACTTTAAAATCATAGTTTAAGTCGTGGGAAACAACATACTGCATAAAGCGATATGTCACAAAACAAGAGCCGAGTCCAGTAAGCATAAGACGAACTCTCAAATATTAATCACAACTTGTGATTATAGAAAAAAGTAAAACCTATGCTTATGCGGAAACAAATTAAATAAAATAATAAATAGGGTAATGTTATACAAATCAACTTTTTGTTTTTATAAGTGTCTTTAGTCGACTTAACTAAAAATATATTTATGTCTTAAGAACAAAAACTAAACGGAAACGGCATGAGTATATGGAGGAAACACATTTCCTTTGTGAACTCAAACTAAAAAAGAAAGGTAATGTGTGACTTTTAAAATATTCCAAATTCAAATAACTCTTAACATATTCTATAATTCTGTACCAGGGGCTTTATATAACAAAAAGTAAAAGTAAAAGGGGGATTGTTTAAATTTTGAAATGATAACAGCGGGCAGTGTGTACAGACTTCAAGTGAAAAGAAAAGGTCAGTGGAGTGGAGATGGGAATGTGTGGCGATCCAATAAATAAATCATTGGCCTTTAGAAAAAAGATAGATATACACTTAGACACTTGCTAATCATTTTATCATCATTCTAATATCACCCCATAGTAAGTATGTGATAATAATGAAAAAGTATTATAACACGGACATCGTGTATAAATGGTGAGATCACTATAAAAATGTGTAATAATGTTTATGTAAATATATTGAGTTTAATTAAAAAGGATAAGATGAAGTGTAATATTGTAGTTGGCGGAAAAAATATAAAAAGAAAAAAAAGAAAAAAAACTATCCCTGCAATCTTGCCGGTGACTATCTTCACTAAAACACACATCACGCCCCCTATCATGCTCAGGAGACGGTGTTTTTGGAGTGATAGAGTAAAATATACTAGTTAGATTTTTTTTTATATGTTAATAGTATTAAATATTAAATCTAAAAAGTATCAAAGTATAACGTTATTTTAAATATAACACCAACATGTAACATTCTTAGATGAAATATACAAGTTAGATTTTTTTGTAATTTTTATTACCACAATTGAAAGATCTAACTTGATTAAGTTTTATGTGAAGTTGTCTCTTATCGTATTTTTATATATAGTTAACTAATATAACATACTATTTTAGTGAATTTATATAATTTTATAATGAAGTGTGTTGTGAATGAGATGAAGCTCGTGTTTAGTGTTTCCTACATTTAATTTAACGAACTTAGTCGTTTTGTACTAGTAAACTAAGAGTTGGGTATACGTCTGTGTTAGACTTCTTATACGTTCACATTAGACCTCGTAAACTAATATATGTTTGTATTTAAAGTTTTGAATCGACAGAATGATTTTCTAACGGGATGAGTACATTGCGTAACCACATATATAAAGTTACAATTACCACAACTCGTAAACTAATAACATTCAAAAATCTCAAACAAAAAATATTGGATTGTGATTTAACGATGGTTGACCGGCGAGGTCAATTTTGTCTCAATCTTAAAGTAAGCTTCCTCTTTTTAACATTCTGGTCCCATATGTTGTCATCTTTGCTGCCAACTTTTACTTTTTCAGAAATTGATGTCCCAATTATACAATTCTGATTCCGACCATTTAACTTCAAATCAACAAAATTATACATGTAAAATTCCAAATAATTGAATAAAACAATCAAAAAGTCAGGTAATTTGAATTTAAATGTCCCGGAACGCTTTACGATAAAAAATATAAAAGCACATTATTATTTTGTTAATTAATATAATATTTGTGTATAGAATAATATGGATCGGTTCATTTACAATGAGTAAGGTAAATATTTATTTTGACATGTGTTAATTGAATTTATTTGTATCCACATCTAGCACCGGGTTGTTTAACTAGCAAACAGAATTAAATTGGTATCAAATAAGGTTCGGCTCAACTAGTAATCTTTTATCAAGTTATAAGTTGAGCTTGTATTCTACTCGATTCGGTTTATGGTTCAGTAAGTTAATTCATTTTATTAATTTGATATTATGAATATTTTTTTAATGTAGTTCTCAGATAACAAGTTATATGAAAAAAAAAACAGAGAGAATATTTATTCTAGCAAGTCAACAAGCTACATATCTTCAGCTTAATCTTGACTTTTAGCTTATACAATCCAACCATCTTTTAAGTTGTATGAGTAAGTTGGTATCAAGATAATGACGAGCGACTAAAACTAGTGCAACATGAATTCTAATACAAGACGTCTGCTAAATTTGTTGTCTTGTTGATGTTACTTGGTTTTTATGGTTTATTTGGTGGGGGGGGGGGGGGGGGGGGGGGGGGGTTATGACTGATCCATAAAAGACCAGCAAGACTCGAAAGAGGGACTCGGGACTCTAGGAGAGATAGACTCCAAAAATTATGATACCTGACTTACAATTCTAAGACTTGAAACAAAAGAGACTCCATGGCTAAAAACTACAAAGACTTGAGCTAGAAATATAAACTACATATATATATATATATATATAGGGGAAGGGACGGATGCTAAATCACATTTATTACGATAACTAGTTAACATTAATGCAACAAACACTTACATCATGATTATGTAGTGTAACTAACTTATATACCGTGTTACACAACTGATATAACAATTTTCCCTTCATCTTTTAAGATTTCCTTCATTTTCTTAAAAATTTCACCCTTTTTTTAAACTTCTTAACCTTTTTATATGATTTTAATTTTTAAAATAAATTACATCATTAAATAGATCGTTTTAATATCTTTAATTTGAGTATAATCTTGCTATATTTAAAAACAATTTAACGTTCATTGTTGACCACTAGTTTTACCACTTTAACTCTTACAGTGATGACGTGACCTGATGTGGACCACTAGTTGGTTTAATGAATATATGTTAGTATTGTATGTAACTAAAAAACGTATATGAATAATGTCGGTTTGTCATTTCATTTAGTCTATTTGTCTTTTAGTGTAATTTAATTTTTTCATTTTATAAACATATCTTTTCCAATTTTTTTTATTCTTATACTTAGACACTTAATAAATTTCTCTTAAATTCTGAGCATACACTTACGACGTTTATTTTTACCTTAGGTTTCCCCTTTCGACACTCTAATTTTTACCTATGAGCTTTGGTGTTCCTAAACGCTCGGTTTAACAACAAAGTAACAATTTCTAAATTTTAAACATACCCTCACGATATGTATATTTTAAGTAAAATAAACTTTATGGCGGGTAAATACATGCCAGTATTCATCCAAAAGAAATAAAAAAGCTATTCATTATTTAAATCCTGTTAATTTTAATGTTATTGGGTCTAAAATTGACTTATCGATGTGATGTATGTTCACGTGATTAGATTTATATGTTACCAACTCTATATTAATGTTTAGTCAATTCAAGTTCATGAAAAATCAACATTATACAAGTGTTTTGAGATTAAGAAGCATTTTTTTTATCCATGAGAACCGGTTTTTCAAAACTCATAGGACATCCCCAACACACTGGTAACTAACTAGATCAAACAATACTAAAACATAAGGGTTCTTGTAGAGCATTAAATCACTTCAAAAAATGTTCCAGGAATACCATTTCAACATAATAGCTTTAAATAATAAGAAACCATTTCAAAAAATGCCCTTTATAACGGGATTTTTACATAATTCTCTTTTATTAAGACCATAGATCACATATAATCCCCAACCTAAAAAATCAATTACATATTTTCTCTTCCTAAAACATATATATTACATAATTATCCATTTCAGTAAAATTAACCTATTAAATAACTATTTTACCTTGTTTTTACTAATATTTACATATTAATGTTTTATTATTATAATTGTTTAAAATTTTTGACAATTATGTTTTATATTTGGAGTTATAACTTTGATTATCTGTTATTATTGTTTTGATATGAAGTTTTAAACATGATGTAATTTTCTTGTTTCTATTTATATAAAAAAGTCGAGCTTGAGAAAATATATAATCAATAGTTTTAAGAAGTGAAATGTAAAGATATTTTAACGAAAATACAAGTAAAATAATCATTCAATAAATAATTTTAATAAAATGGGTAAATATGTAATATATATGTCTTAGAAAGGGAAAATATGTAATTGATTTTTTGATTTGAGTAAATATGTAATTAACTAGTTTTAATAAACCCGTGTATTACACGGGTTAAATAAATAAAATAATAAATATAATAAAAACTTAATAGTTATAAAACGATATTGTAAGATAAAATATGATAAGTAATGACCAAAAATAATAAAATAATAATATCAACTTTTTAATATTTTATTTTTAAACTTTTTTTTTTTTCTAATTTTAATTTATTTTTGTTTATAAAACTTTTACTTAAAAACATCTAATATTTTTAAAAAAGTTTGCTGTTTTAGAATGTTTTATAAATATTAATTTCTTTAGAAACAATATTAATAAGAAGATTTATTTCTTAATTTATTATTAGTAATTAATGTGATATTAATAGTAGAGAGAAGCGGGAAAATTTTGGTGAGGTGAAATATGGTGGTGACATGTGTCCACTATAGTTACTCTTTTATTAGAGTAGGAAGATGACTTTAGTAGGGAGAAATATGCAAATACCCCTTTTCTAAAGGTTTCTCTAAACTAATGCAAACAACATTTGTTTGGAGCCATTTAGTGGAATATGCTACAGGAAATGTGTTAGGATCTGTGAAAATTGAAATCTCTCTATTCTAATAAAAAAATTATCTAGAAGGGACACATGTCAACACCATATTACTCCTCAACAATTTTTTCTGCTTCTCTCCCCTATTTAATAATCACATTAATTACTAATAATATTATTTATTTTTTTAGATTAAAATAGTTTTTAATAAATTAAGTAAAAGATATTTTTGTTAATGTTATTTTTAAGAAAATAATTATTCATAAAACTAGAAAACTTTTAGAACATCAAACTTTTTAAAAAATACAAAATATTTTATATTTAGTGTTTTAAAAAGTAAAATTTTTATAAACAAAAAATAATTATTGAGAGTTATAAGAAAAAAGTTTTAAGTATGACATTTTTTAAAACGTTTGTTTTGAAATAAAAATTTTATTTTATTTATTATATGAAACATTTCAATAATATCTTATTTTAAAATATCAATTTATAATTAATAAATTTTTATTTTATTTAATATTTTTTTATTCAACCCGCGTAATACACGTGTTTACTAAAACTAGTTGTTGATAAAAACGACCAAAAGAGTCCGGCCGATTCGAGACGGACAAATCTCCGATTACAAGTTTGATAAACAAAGCAAAGTTTCTTAATGACCACCAACACGAACTAAATGAAATTTAAAATACTAAGCTGCTAAAACAATTACGAGAACTGCCTTCAACTTCCCCCACTTAGCCACTTTCTGCATTGACATCGAGTGGGACGTTTGAAATACCCGCCAAACTCTAGAGTTGCTCCAAATTAATTGACCCATTTTTTTCTTTTTATGTCGTCTAGAATATACTTTTAGCAGGTTCGTATCAATACTACCCCCTCGTAAAACGACTTGTCCTCAAGTCGAAAGGAAGGGATCTAAGATCGCAGCAGATCGTAGATTTCCCAAGTGGCCAAAATGTTTCTCTCGTTTCCCTCTTTCATAAAAAAATAAAAAAAATTTATAAAAAACAAAAAAAAATCTCCTTTTTTTTACGAAATTCGTTTTACATACGTGTAATACATGATGTAAATCATGTATTACACATGTGTATAACGAGATTTACACATATGTAAATAACGGGCGAACTATTTTTATAAAAAAAAAGTATATCAATATGGTAGGCGTTGAAAAGATAAAAAAAATTGTAAAATAAATGGTGAATTTTTTTAAAAAAATAATATCGTGAAAAAAATTATAAACGTTATAAAAAAAGATGGAAATGACATGTGACTTGCATGTGATAAGAAATATGTGAATCATATTGATTCCTAAAGTTTTCACAATAAAGAATGGTTCTCAAGATAATCGTATACTACGAAGATAAACCTCATAAAAAGTAAAATTCTAATTCCTAAGAACCAATATTCATATACCTACACTAAATTAACAAAAACAACCATAAAAAGTTTTAACTTTTTCTGGAAAAACCAATATCACCAAGTCTAAGACAAAATGAAACCGGTAGTTGTGCCTTTCAATTCTAAACTGGTTTTTGACCCCGACCGTTGTGACGATTTCAAGTATTAAGGTTCACTTATAACACTACACTGTTTACCAAGGCTTTATCGTCTGTTTCATACAAATGGAACAATCAACAACAACAATAATTAAAAAAATGTTATCCTATGTGTTGCATGAGCGAACCGACACAACGACATGCCATTTAAGGTCGGCCCACTAGAATACCATCGTCGGCGTAATCAACACATGAATTTACAACACAACCACCGACCTACACCCATCACGGAAAACCTAAAGACCGGCACGACTACCGCATCATGGCCACCTAAATCAGATCCGTCAAATTGGCGCTACCCTGACGGTAATAATGTACAACATCATCGCGACTTACTTACAGACCGTTAGGCAGATGCGGCGATAACCTGCCGACGGTCATTAGAAGAGCGACTACAAATCATATCTAGGGCAGCGTCCATGAGAGGGAGTATACACGCATCACCACCGCCGCATAAGAAACCATTTCCCAACAACTATAATACAAAAAACAAAAACCATTTACTCAAATTATTTTTTTCTTATTGACAAGTTTTTTCTCCTTAAGTCACCCAATTTGCCGTAAGCATTCATTAAACACATTCAAATGCGTTATTCAAGCAATTCAAACCACCTATATCTTATTACTATGTTTACTCAAGATCTAAGAACCAAAATTGTGCACTAGTCAAACATAATGGTCTAAATAATGTTCGTTGGCCTTAATAATAAAAATTATGAATTCAAGAAGTCATTATATATTTACATGGGAACCAAGTCCGAGTATCATAGAATTTAAATGCTTTAAAATCACAAGTATGGATTATGATTTCAGATCAACAAATAACAAGCAAGTCTATCACACTAGAAAATTAAATATTTTCAAATCAACAATAAGAAAACAAGTTCACAAACTTGAAATACAAAGGCAAACAACAAAAGGGTCAATTGCCTAAATTGAAAGTCTTACACAAATCACTCCCTTGAAAATATAAGCTCCAGTTGACTAATCCTCGCCCAAAGGCCAAAACACATCACCACCTCCAAAATCAACCCAAGCCTAATGAGTGTATTTTTTTGAGTTAATTACACAAATGGTCCATGTAGTATGGTCGTTTTTCACGTTTAGTCCCCAAGTATCATTTATTACAACTTGTTATAAATGATACTTGATGACTAAACGTAAAAAACGACCTTACCACAAAGACCATTTGTGTAATTAACTCTATTTTTTTAACACAAAATTAAAAGATAAAATGACTAGTTCTACACATTACATAACCAATTAATCTAAGTGTTCAAAATATATATTATGAATAGATTGTCACGTTTAATCACGGATGAAAGTTTTTTAGCTTTAGTTGCATACTTTCAACCCAACAAAACTCCGTCGTTCAAAATTCACCAAAACAAGTTTGGATCACATTTCATATCAATTTTTAAATTAAAAAAACTTACAAAGTATACATATAATCATTTATAACTATTGTTTGCCAATTGGAGTTATTTTTGCAAACCACATCACCAAATTTAGCCAAAATTATCACTTTTACCAAAATCAATTTTTTGTAGTTTGACCTAGCATTATCATCAAGATTCACGTTCACAACGGTGACTAGAATCAATAGTACCTATCTACTAATAATTGGTCTTGTATCTCGATTAGCATCTCGATGAATAGAACATAGCAAATAATAGGCCTCATCTTATGCCTTTGGAATTCAAGAGTGGACCAAATAAGGTCTTTACTTTAAATTCATTTTATCTAGATCTTTACACCGAACCAACCACTACATACATTTAATAGCCTCAAAGTAGGGGAATTCAAATAATAATAGGTAAATCGAACCAAAAAAACTTATTATCAATAGCAAGATAAATTTTATAAAAAATGCACACATGTCAACAGGTCATAGAACAAGAACAGAGTAAACCATGCATAAAAGAACTAATTCTCAATGAAAATATGAACTTAAAAGACACCCACCCAAATTAAATCAAAATAAATCGAGGGAAACACATTTATACTAGGAAGCAATCCGGCTACATCAACAACCTACATACACCCTCATCAACCTTGTACAAGCCTCAAAGTAGTAAGAAAGTTGATATAGGTATCTAGATGTTCTAGTAACGTATTCCACAGTCTAATAACAGGATTTTAGGTTCTCGAATGAGAGGTAATAAACGTAAAATGTGTGGAACCACATTGTATAAAAACATTACTCCAAAAAACAAAACAAAGTCACATAATACAAAATGCTGGGTAATTAATACCAAAAGCAATAAAATCAAGTATGCTTGGAAGCCAAATAAAATATAATGCAAAATGGCAAAAGGTTAAGATAAAGCTAAAAAAAAGGAAGTATGGGAAGCCAACATCAAAAAGTAGGCTAATTGTGCTCAAAAGAACTCATTTAACAAGAATAGTCAGTATCGACATAAACAAAGTAGCAACTAGACATTTACTAGAAAACAATCTGAACGATCTACACTCCCTTATGAACATCAACATACAAGCCTCAAAATACAATAAGACCCACTTACGTAATTAGGTGTTCTAATGGTGCATACAAAGCATCATACAAGCAAACAAACAAGCGTACTCATTCAATCCCACAAATAACAAAACTATTAGTAGGGTTTAGGGAGGATGTGAAGAGGGAAAGCCTTTCTCTATCACAAATAGTAGAGCAAATACTCCCATACAAAGCCTCGTCTCAAAAAGAATACCTTTTTTTACACGCATTAGATGACATAGAAGGATAACATATTATAAAGCTAAGACAAATAATATAAAAGATGCACACATGTTAACAAGTCATAGAACAAGAACACAATCTTTTGAATAAAACTTGCTAAACCATGCATAAAAGAACTAATTCACAATGAAAATATGAACTTAAAAGATAACCCAAATTAAATAAACATAAATTGAGTGGAAACACATTTATACTAGGAAGCAATCCGGCTACATCAACAACCTACATACACCCTCATCAATCTTAAGTACAAGCCTCAAAGTAGTAAGAAAGTTGAGATAGGTATCTAGATGTTCTAGTAATGTATTCCACAGTCTAATAACAGGATTCTAGGTTCTCGAATGTGAGGTAATAAACGTAAAATGTGTTGAGCCACGTCGTATAAAAACATTAATAACTTGAAAAAATAAATCAAGTCACAGAACATAAAAGAACATAAAATGCAGGGTAATTAATACCAAAACTTGGTAATATGAACCAAGTCATAGGACAAGAACACAATCTATTGAACAAAACTTGGTAAACCATGCATAAAAGAACTAATTCAAAATGAAAATATGAACTTAAAAGACAACCCAACTTAAATCAACATAAATTGGGTGGAAACACATTTATACTAGGAAGCAATCCGGCCACATCAACAACCTACATACACCCTCATCAACCTCAAGTACAAGCCTCAAAGTAGTAAGAAAGTTGAGAAAAGTATCTAGATGTTCTAGTAATGTATTCCACAGTCTAGTAACAGGATTCTACGTTCTCGAATGTGAGTTAATAAACGAAAAATGTGTGGAACAACATCGTATAAAAACATTAATAACTTAAAAAAATAAATCATAGTCACATAACATAAAATGCAGGGTAATTAATACCAAAAGCAATAAAATCAAGCATGCTTGGAAGCCAAACAAAAAATAATGCAAAAAGGAAAAAGATTCAGATAAAGCTAAAAAAGTAAGTATGGGAAGCCAACATAAAAAAGTAGGCTAATTGTGCTTAAAAGAACTCATTTTAGCAAGAACAGTCAATATCGACATAAATGAAGTAGCAACAAGACATTTACCAGAAAAAAAAAATCTGAATGATCTACACTCCCTTATGAACATCAAAGTACAAGCCTCAAAATACAATAAGACTCTCTTACGTAGTTAGGTGTTCTAATGGTGCATACAAAGAATCATACAATCAAACAAACAAACGTACTCATTCAATCCCACAAATCGCAAAACTATTAGTAGGGTCTAGAGAGGATGTGGAAAGAAAAACCTTTCCTCTATCACAAAGAGTAGAGCAACTACTCCCATAGAGACCCTCGTCTCAAAAAGAATACCTTTTTTACAGGCATTAAATAACATAGAAGGATAACATATAATAAAGCTAAGGAGATCAAAGTGTATTACCAAACTAAGGCAACTAACCTAAAGCAAACAAGTTTGAACACAAGCTAAAAAAAATAAAACTAAGGTACTACCAAGCTAAAGTTAGGTAAATAATAGGGTGGTAAACAAGGTGAAGCAAAGTAGGCTAAAGCAAACAAGAGTATAGAAACAAAGTAAGGCAAAACTAAGCTATGTCACGCAAGAAATGCATGCTAAAGCCAATACAGGTATAGAAACAAGGTAAGGTGCCTAGAAGACCATCATTGAAATTACATATGGCAATCCTTTTGAAATTCTTAAAAGAAAAATTAAGTGAAAGAAAAATAATCATCTTTTCCAAATTTAAATGCTTCATCTGTCAATTCCTTCATCAATCAACAATATGAACATTCCAGACGCTCAAATGTGTTATTGGATTACTACAACTTCAAACAGCTGAAGCACATCCAAACAACATCTACCGCAGCATGTTTTAGTACAAGTGATTATCTAACTCCGATTATTGGAAGTCACATAATCAGTTTCAAGGGCAAGGAAGCAACTTCCATTTCAATTACTTAAGATTAATCATATATGCTCTCCTGGAAAAACTTAGTTATGTTTTAGCAATACTTAACTGAATGATATTTCAATTCTTAGAGAAAGAACCAGAAGGTTTACCACGGTGTTACGTTTACTCGACCCACCTCCTGATATTTCAATGCTTTACTTGGAGAATAAAGCCTCAAAGGCTTCACCAAATATTGCAGCTGCAAAAGAGAATCTTGCAGCTGAACTTTTATTTAGTATAGCAACAAAAAAATTAAATAAAAAAATTAAATCAAATCTACATACTCCTCCATCAACCTCAAGGTACTAAGAAAGTTGAAATATGTGTTTAGATTGTTAACTGTATTCCAATTTCTCAAATGTGAGGTAAGAAAAGTTAACGTGGAACAACATTGCATCCGATAGAAAATCATAGATAACATGTAAAATATGAGATAGAATCAAAGAAATCAAAGGACAATAAAATCATAATCATTTCTTCCAACCACAACAGCTAAACAAAAAAACAAAATAAAATATGTTTAGAAGCCAAAGTCTAACTAAGGAAAAGGTGCAGGTCAAACTAAAAAAAGTCAAAATAAGATAAAAGTAAAGATATCAAATGAGAAGAAAAATACAATAGTTTCAACCAAAAACAATCCTGGAATGTTCATGTACTGAGGTCTTAAAATTTAAAGCATCAGGCACAAACTAAGAATACTGAGGTCTCTATATAATTTGTCCAAAAAATTATTAGAGTTTTCAGCTATTGTCACTTAAACCAAAATTCACATCTGTTTAAACTACCATGTAATAAAAATATTAGAGTACAAGCCTATATACATCCTCATCAACTTCAAAGTACAAGTCTTAAAGCACTAAGAAAGTTAAAAAAAAGTTTGTTTAGATAATTAGATCATGTTCTTGTAACGGGTTACACTTTCTTGAATTTGAGGTTAGAGAAATGTAATACAATGTGAAATGACAACCTTCACTTCCTTATGAAGAAAGGAATCCCCACTAGAACAACCTTCACTCTCATATGAACATGAAAAGACAAGCCTCAAAGTAAATAAAGGTTCATTTAGGAATAGTTGTTATGGTCACTAATGAGATTTGAGACAGTTCAATTAAAATAGTATGGATAATGACAAAAATCATTAAGAAAAAGTGAAAAGAAGGCAAAAGCAAAAAACTCAAACCACAAGAAAAAGTAAGAATTGTAAAACATCATGTGATTTTAAAAACACATTGCATGTTATAAAAATCAGTAATATCATGTAAAATATAAGATATATGTAAACAAGTAATGGACATGAAAAACATAATTTATTCCAAAAACAATAGCTAAACAAAAATGGAGAATAAAATAACATCTGGAAGCCAAAATCAAAATAATAGAAAAGGTTAAGGTCAAACTCAAAAAGAAGTACGAAAATTTAACATCAGGAAATAAGTAAATCGTACCAAAACTAACTTATAACCAAGAAAGAATGTAAATTTAAAATCATATAAGTTTAGGTAGTGAAAAGCAAAAGTTGGTAACTGCATAAAAAAGTCATATACAATAAAAATATATATCAAAATAAATATGAACACAAATTGGGTAGAAACACTTATACACTAGAAAGCAATCCTGCTACATCAACAAACCTACATACACCCCCCATCAACCTCAAAATACAAGCCTTAAAGTACTAAGAAAGTTAACATGAGTGCTTAGATGTTTAGGTAACGGGATTCCTATTCATGGAGTATAAGGAAAGACATGTAAAACAAGGCAGAACCACATTGCATGAAAAATTCATTAATAACCTGAAAAAATAGGGAAGAAGTAAACAAGTCACATAAAATGAAAACCATAATAATTTTTTCCAAAACCAGTAGCTAAAAAAATCAAAATAGAGCAAGTTTGAAAGCCAGAATCAAAATGAACACACAATGGGTTGAAACACTATACGCTAGAAAGCAATCCCGCTGCATCAACAAACCTACATACACCCCCATAAACCTCAAAGTACAAGCCTTAAAGTACTAGGAAAGTTGAAAAGGGTGTTTAGATGTTCTGTTAACGGGATTCCAGTGCCTCGAATAGTGTGGAACCACATTGTAGGAATAATCATTAATAACTTGATAAAGAAAATAAGTAAGAAGTATTAAACAAGTCACATGAAATGAAAACCAAAATAATTAATACCAAAACCAGTAGCTAAATGAAAAAGGAAAACAAAATGACTACACAATGGGTTGAAACACTATACACTAGAAAGCAATCCCGCTACATCAACAAACCTACATACACCCCCCATCAACTTCAAAGTAGTTTAGATGTTCTGTTAACGGGATTCCAGTCCCTCGAATAGTGTGGAACCACATTGTATGAATAATCATCAATAATTTGATAAAGAAAATAAGTAAGTACTAAACAAGTCACATGAAATGAAAACCAAAATAATTTATACCAAAACCAGTAGCTAAATGAAAAAGGAAAATAAAATGACTACACTATGGGTTGAAACACTATACACTAGAAAGCAATCCTGCTACATCAACAAACCTACATACACCCCCATCAAATTCAAAGTACAAGCCTTAAAGTACTAGGAAAGTTGAAAAGTGTTTAGATGTTCTGTTAACAGGATTCCAGTCCCTCGAATAGTGTGGAACCACATTGTAGGAATAATCATTAATAACTTGATAAAGAAAATAAGTAAGAAGTACTAAACAAGTCAACCAAAATCATTTATACCAAAACCAGTAGCTAAACGAAAAAGGAAAATAAAATGACTACACAATGGGTTGAAACACTATACACTAGAAAGCAATCCCGCTACATCAACAAACCTACATACACCCCACATCAACTTCAAAGTACAAGCCTTAAAGTACTAGGAAAGTTGAAAAGGGTGTTTAGATGTTCTGTTAACGGGATTCGAGTCCCTCGAATAGTGTGGAACCACATTGTATGAATAATCATCAATAACTTGATAAAGAAAATAAGTAAGTACTAAACAAGTCACATGAAATGAAAACCAAAATAATTTATACCAAAACCAGTAGCTAAATGAAAAAGGAAAATAAAATGACTACACTATGGGTTGAAACACTATACACTAGAAAGCAATCCCGATACATCAACAAACCTACATACACCCCCCCTCAAATTCAAAGTACAAGCCTTAAAGTACTAGGAAAGTTGAAAAGGGTGTTTAGATGTTCTGTTAAGGGGATTCCAGTCCCTCGAATAGTGTGGAACCACATTGTAGGAATAATCATTAATAACTTGATAAAGAAAATAAGTAAGAAGTACTAAACAAGGCACATGAAATGAAAACCAAAATAATTTATACCAAAACCAGTAGCTAAATGAAAAAGGAAAATAAAATGACTACACAACGGGTTGAAACACTATACACTAGAAAGCAATCCCGCTACATCAACAAACCTACATACACCCCATATCAACTTCAAAGTACAAGCCTTAAAGTACTAGGAAAGTTGAAAAGGGTGTTTAGATGTTCTGTTAACGGGATTCCAGTCCCTCGAATAGTGTGGAACCACATTGTATGCATAAACATTAATAACTTGATAAAAAAAATAAGTAAGAAGTACTAAACAAGTCACATGAAATGAAAACCATAATAATTTATACCAAAATCAGTAGCTAAATGAAAATGGAAAATAAAATGAATACACAATGGGTTGAAACACTGTTACACTAGAAAGCAATCCCGCTACATACGCCCCCCATCAATATCAAAGTACAAGCCTTTAAGGACTAAGTAAGCTGAAATGGGTGTTTATATGTTCCGTTAACGGGATTCCAGTTCCTCAAATATGAGGTAAAAATGTAAAACAGTGCGGAACCACATTGTATGAAAAATCATTAATACCAGAAAAAAATAAGTCAGAAATGAAAACCATAATAATTAATTCCAAAACGAGTAGCTAAATGAAAATAGAAAATAAAATAACTACACAATGGGTTATTGAAACACTGTTACACTAGAAAGCAATTCCACTTCATCAACAAACCTACATACACCCTCATCAACCTCAAAGTACTAAGAAAATTGAAATGGGTGTTTAGATGTTCATAAAACGGGATTCCAGTCCCTCAAATGCGAGGTAAGAAATGTAAAACAGTGTGCAACCACATTGCATTAAAAAATCATTTAATAACCTGAAAAAATAAGGCATAATCAAACAAGTAACATGTCATGGAAAACATAATAATTTATCCCAAAGTCAGTAGCTAAATAAATATAGAATATCGACTAGGTTTAAATAAAATAACTACACAATGGGTTGTAACACTGTTACACTAGAAAGCAATTCCGTTTCATCAACAAACCTACATACACCTTCATCAACCTCAAAGTACAAGCTCAAAGTGCTAAGAATATTGAAATAGGTGTATAGATGTTCAAAAAACGGGATTCCAATCCCTCAAATGTGAGGTAAGAAATGTAAAACAGTGTGCAACCACATTGCATTAAAAAATCATTTAATAACCTGAAAAAATAAGGCATAATCAAACAAGTAACATGTCATGGAAAACATAATAATTTATCCCAAAGTCAGCAGCTAAACAAATATAGAATATAGACTAGGTTTAGAAGCCAAGATGAAAATAAAGAAAAAGGGTAACAACAATCTCAAATAAAGGTATAGGAATTCAACAACAAAAAGTTGGTAAATTAGTATATTATGCATTAAAGAACTGATTAAGAAGAAAAAGGATGACCAAAAAAAAAAAAATTTATAATGAATAAATATGGTTAAGAAATAGAGATATGTATAATTGTATATGCACCCAATCAACCTCAAAGTGCACTAAAATTGGAACGTGCTAGGTGTTCTAGTATGGGGATTTCATGTTCTTGGATGTGAGGTGAGAATCACAAGTCAATTCTAACGTTTGGCAAAAACAATTTGATCGTGAAAAGTCAAAACATGATAAAGAAGTCAGATGACAATGAAAATACAAGTTTTAAACAAAAACAATCTGGAAATATTTATACACCATCCAAAAATTAAAAGATTTTAGCATTTCAAAGTGTTAGGCACAAATAGTCAACCCATCAGTCACTAATTTATTTATTTTTTTTCTGAAAAAATTATAGGAGTTTTCAGCTTACTTTCTACTGAACATAAAATTCACAGGGACTATTTTTGCAATTTTCTCTAAAAATAATGGTGAACTATTATTGGAATATAAAACATGTTAGTTTATAAGAAGTCTGGCCAATTTTCTATCCGGAAAGAAAGAGATGACAGCTTGTTTTGTCAAAAAACACATACAAACATTTAAAAAGGCAGGGAACTTATGATTTTTAGTGGAATTTGCTGCCATGTTATACGTTCAAGAATTGGCAGTCTCTCAAAGGGTGAGGGTTGCTAAACCTACTGGAGTATCATTGATATAGTAGAATAATCAACTAGAATTTTCAAAAAAAGTAGTCTGAAACCCTAGTCATCTGGCTGCTAATCACCCACTTATAGAACATAAACATTTTGCAAAAGTGAAACTTACAATCAAGACACATTAACAATATATAGATCAAAAAAATTACAATTAGGCCTAATTCACTAAGATATGATACGATGTTCAAAGATCACATATAGGTTTACAGGAAGTCTGGCCAATTTTCTGTGCAGAAAGAAAGAGATGACAGGTTGCTTTGTCAAAAAACACATACAAACATTTAATAAGGCAGAGCACTTATGATTTTTAGTGGAATTTGCTACCATGTTAGTTAAAGGTCCAAGAATTGGCAGTCTCAAAAGGGTGAGGGGGAATATCATTGTTACCCCTTATGGGAGTATAATCAACTAGATTTTTCGAAAAAAGTTGTCCCAAACCCTAGTAGTTTGGCTACTAATCAACCCACTGATAGATCATTAACAATTACATATTTGCATACCGTGAAACTTACAATCGTTAAGGATTTCAGATCGTGAAATTTGAAATCAAGAAAGTAAGGCACCTTAACGAATAAAAAGTCGAATAAAAACACACTTAGGTTGAAAACGTCTGTAATCCCCAAGAAATCACATAATAGTCGAAGCCCGTATATAAGTTTTGAATAAACCAATAAAAGGAATGCATAAATACACTCTTAAACAAGTGTCCCTGCTGCGCAATTGAAAGAAAAGAAACAAACAGATCGAGATACCTGGTGAATTGAAAAAATAACAGAGAATTCACCCAAAAAGAGAGAAACAGATCACATACCTGTTGTTGATCTTATCGCCAACCAAGTATGATTGAATCCCCAATCCACCAAGAAATCATAATCATAGTTGGGTTTTGAATAAAAGAACAAAGAGGATTGAATGAAAAGAGAAACACCGATCGACAAAGGGAATTGAAATAAAAGAGAGAAACAGATCACATACCTGTTGTTGATCTTATCGCCAACCAAGGATGATTGAATCCCCAATTCACCCAAAACCCTAAACCCCGATTAGTGTTGTTATCAATCGCTCCTCTCCTACAGGAAAGGGGTAAAAGGAGGATGATCAAAGAGTGATTTAGGGTTTGGAGTCAGAAAGGGGTATTTATTTAATGGTTTTTGACATATTTTTTTATCGGGAGTGGATCCGCAAAATAATCGTATCTTCTCATTAGTTATTTTCGCATCCGGATTGATTCTTTTTAGGTAATAATCATTTTGTATCAAATATTATTATTTAATATGTATGTGTATATTGTTAAATAAAATATTGTTTTTTAATCTTATTATATTATTATACTAGTTTATAAACCAGTGTGATACACGGGTAGTAAATGAAAAAAAACAACAATAAAGGTTTTTTTTTATAAAATACAAGTTGATTTGAAAGCTGCAATGAGAACATAAGAGAAATATTTGTTATTAAATTAACATAAGAAAAACAACTTAATAAAATGCTTACATAAAAGTACCAATAATTACCATGTGCTTCTCTATATTATTATTAGTAGAATTAATAGTAATGTGGGGCTAGCCCAATTGGTAGAGGTTTTGCCTCTTAGATGGGAGGTTTTGGGTTCAAGCCCAAGCAATGGTGTAATTTGGTATAGTGCAGGACTAGAGTAGATTTGTCGTTCAAAAAAAAAGTAGAATTAATAGTAGTACATAGAGTTAATTTCAATTTTACTATTCGAGGTTTGACAAAAGTAATTATTTCCTTCAAAAATTTAAAAACATCAATTTCAGTCCAAAGTTTCATTATTTGTTTCAATTTCAGTCCAAAAGTTTTATTATTTTAGATTCAAGTAGAAACAACTAATGAAATTTTTGGATTTAAATTGAAACAATATATGAAACTTTTGAATGTAAATTGGTATTTTTAATCTTTTTGGAAGAAAAGTGTTATTTTTGTCAAACTTCAGGGAGCAAAAACAAATTTGACTCTAGTAAATATAAGAAAAAGTGAAAATGAATGCCATTTAGGTTTTCTTCTATAGTCAAATTATTGAAGACATCCTAGTATCTAATCCTAGTATGTAATTTGTGCTCTACAAAAATCAATATTTATTTCGAGTATTTTAATTCAGGTATGTAAATTCAAGAAGTATGTCTTGTGAATCAAAGAATAAAAAATCTCAAAAGAGTATGCATCAAGTATGCAAATTCAAAAAACTTCAAATAACCAAATGTGTTCAAGAGTTTCAAAATACCAAAGCTTCCAAGTCATATATATAAAATTGCAATTATTAAATAATCTGAAAACTAAAAAGAGTCTGCGACTAACCCTCGGATTTTAAAGACCGAATTTGGCCATACACCTAGATTAATTAAACACAAAATGAGCAATAAAAAATTACTATAAAAGAATCATAATAGCACATATAAGCAATAATATTTTTGTTGAATCCACAAATGCCTAGAAATTTAATATAATATTATTCAAAAAAGTATAAATACTCTTAAAAAAACAATTTAAACAAATCATATTCGTATCATCCCGTAAACATTTTATGTGTAGTCAGGTTCAGGTGTGTGATATGATCAAATTTATATCATCTTCGGATTCGTATCAGGAGAGACTTATCGATACACGAAAACGACCCGTTTAGCAACTCAAACGATAATAAATGGAAGTGTGACTCACCGAATGTGGGTGTGTTATATGTAGAAAGCCCAGGTTGGCCCACGCTCAAAGACCCAGTAATCACAGTTTTACCCATCCCATCACCCAAAAGGCCAAAACCACCACATTCTGCTTTTCAAGCCCGACCCGAACTGCTTCCTCATAAACCCCACCGCCCTTACACACCGTCACATCCGCCTTCAACCCCGCCGGAACCCCCAATTCCGGCGAACCACCACCACCACCGCCGCCACCCTCCCAAAACCCCTTCCTCTCCGTCACCGGCGGCCTCCACGACGCCGTTTGGTCTCCGTACACATCGTCGGCCATCATCAAGCTCAAGGCATTGCTGGTGTAGCCGATCAACCTGTTGAGAAACGACATCGTTTTGTCGATCATCTTCGTATAGTTCACGTACTTCAACGCCGACCAACAGTCGTACTGCCGTACTGGTAGGCTAACCCTGCGGAGCTCTAAGCACGAGCGTTCTTCATCTCGCCTCGTGGCACCGCATCCACCGTCGATTTGATCCGGTGGTCGGAGTTGCGCAGATGCTCGAAGCAGTTCTTCGCGGCGGTGATCCGATCGGGAACGCCGTCGGCCGCCGCGAGGATCGATTGCGATTGATTGAGCTTGACGGAGGTTGTTGTAGGAGACGGTTAACACCGATTGAATGATTTCAATCGCATTTCTGTTAGGGTAAATGGAGAGTGACGATTCGCATAACTGTTGGTACCTTGTGGCTTTGCAAGCTTGTTGGATCAGATCTGAAGAAGACGATGACGAAGGTTTTGTTGACGGAGGGTGGTGGTGGCGGACGGTGGTGGTGGTGGTGGTGGGGTGGGTGAAGATGAGGAGGGAGATGAAGAAGATGGAGATGATGGCCATTGGGATGAGAAGACGTTGTGGTGAAGGTGAAAATGGTGGTTTTTTGCGATTCATTGGTGGAGTTGATTTATAGAGTGGTGGGAGATGAGATTTGGTATTTGTTCTTCCTGCCATAGTCTTTAAAACATTTTTTCGTTTTGAAGATGTGTGCCTTCTTTCAAGATAGTGTAAGTTAACATATCTTGCTTATTATATATTTATATCATAGTTAACGAGTAACTTTTTAGTCGAAATTTGGTCAAGTTAACATACATAAATTAGAAAAGATTGGTTTGATTTCATTTAACTTTTTTAGTTTATCATGAATGTAGAGGTTCAGCTAAAATGGAAGACGGTTTGGATACGAGAAAAGATCAATCTCCATAAGAGCCATGGGTAGAACACAACTCATTTTAAGTAGTCGTTTATCCTCTAAGATAGTTGAGGTATAACTATTGCGGGTCAAAAAACAGCTCCTTTAAGTAGTTGTACTTCGACGTGTAACTTTTAGTTGAGTTTTTTTTTTTTTTTTTTCTTTTAATATATATTGGCGGGTCAAAACAATACTTTTTATATCATTTGGTTTCGTTCAGAATACTCTTGAAACAATATTTTTAAAATCATTACTAATTTGATGCTTTAGGTCGACAAAGGCTGATTTTAAGTTTAACCTTATTAGAATTTTTTTTTTCATTGTCAAAATCATTTGAAACTTGATATGAGATGTGTATGATGGCTGGTTGGCTATGGTTGGCTAAATTATCAAAAAATAAGGCATGATATTGCTTCATATGCTCGGAAGGACCTATGTTTAAAAAGAGTATTGGTGTTTTCTTGGGTTAATATGGATTTTGCAAATCTTATAAAGAAATATTTGAAAATTTAGAAGTTTTTTAGTGAAATTTTGAATAATTTTATATTATTGTCATCAAAGATCAAGTCTTAGAATATGTTCGGTGTCAATAGTGATTGATTTTTTTTATTTTTTTTTTGGAATACAGGTCAAAACATATGTGGGTCAAACAGAATAATAGTATGGATCCTGATCCTTTTTGAACCGAGCAAAGCAAAGAGACCGGAAGTAGATAGGAGTACAAGGGCATTTTGTTTACCGCTTATGGAAGATGAACAGCCTTACAATGAAGTTGAGGATTGTCTCATTTTTTCTTTTCCTTCTTTTTTTTTTTGAAATACAAGACAAAGCATATTCGGGTCAAACAATATAATAACAAAATGGACTCAAGTGTTTGATTAGTAAGTTGTAATTCGTGTAGATTTACAGTCCAATTTAATGTAAAAATAGAGCAAAACCCTTCATGAAGCGCACTTATTAATGTTTTGTTATGTATTTCTCTTTAGGAGACGTACTCTTTACTTTTAGTGACTTGGTATTGCCGCTATTATTTTTATAATTGTTATTAACAAACAATCCGTGTAATACACTAGTAAGTTGTATGTCATATTATCTCAATTTAAAAGTAGAGACAAACTATAGATAAAGATGACTACATGTAACCCGTCGCATTATGGTCTTTTGATATCCAATAAGATGGACGTGTGCTTCACATGGAATCCATAATCTGGTATTCTGGTTTGTTGCTTATATCGACTAATGCTGCATTCCTTAACGACCGCTTTTCTTTTCCGTAACAAGATTTATTTGTATCAGTTAATTATGTGATTTACGTCCTTGACAACGTTTGGACCGGTGCTTGGGTTATTACAAATGTTATTAGAGCCAGAGCCGGGCCGATGTGCCAACGAGGATGTTGGTCTCCTAGTGCAGGAGAATGAAACACCCCATCTAGGTTGGGAAGGGGAACGAAAGTTTTTATTTATATGAGACTGGATACCTACCCTATCAGACACGTTTTAAAATCATGAAAGTTGAAAGAACAATATCTGATATGGTGCTAGAGCTGTTATAGATATATTTAAAAAAAAAAAATTTCCTTGGCGGCTCAACCTTTGTGGCATAGGAGTTTTATATAAGAAGGCTTTGCAAAAACCTTAAATTGACTCAAGAAAAAGAAAAAGAAGAAGAAAAAGAAAGACAGAAGACTATATGCACATAGGGGAGGGATGAAAACTCCCTTTTTTTTGTGAAAACTTTAAAAACCAATCTGATCCACTGGTTTCAATTACAAAATGATAAATAATAAAAACATAATAAAAAATTATAAAACAAAAAATAACATAAAATTAAAAAAATAAAAACACAAAAATGTTTCTCTCGTTTCCATCTTTCATAAAAAAATAAAAAAAAAATTTATAAAAAACAAAAAAAAATCTCGTTTTTACGAAATTCGTTTTACACATGTGTAATACATGATGTAAATCATGTATTACACATAATCATGTATCACACATGTGTATAACCAGATTTACACATATGTATATAACAGGTGGACGATTTTTCTAAAAAAAAGTATATTAATATGGTAGACGTTGAAAAGATAAAAGAATACTAAAATAAACGGTGAAATTTTTTAAAAAAAAATGTCGTGAAAAAAATTATAAACGTCATAAAAAAAAATTGGAAATGACATGTGACTTGCATGCGATAAGAAATGTGTGACTCATATTGATTCATAAAGTTCTCACAATAAAGAATGGTTCTCAAGATAACCGTATACTATGAAGATAAACCTTATAAAAAGTAAAATTCTAATTCCTAAGAACCAATATTCATATACCTACACTAAATTAACAAAAACAACCTTTTCCGGAAAAACAAATATCACCAAGTCTAAAACAAAATGAAACCGGTAGTTGTGCCTTTCAATTCTAAACTAGTTTTCGACCCCAACCGTTGTGACGATTTCAAGTATTAAGGTTCACTTATAACACTACACTGTTTACCAAGGCTTTATCGTCTGTTTCATACAAATGGGACAATCATCAACAACAATAATTAAAAAAATGTTATCCTATGTGTTGCATGAGCTAACCGACACAACGACATGCCATTTAAGGTCGGCCCACTAGAATACCATCGTCGGCGTAATCAACACATGAATTTACAACACAACCACCGACCTACACCCATCACGGAAAACCTAAAGACCGGCACGACTACCGCATCATGGCCACCTAAATCAGATCCGTTAAATTGGCGCTACCCTGACGGTAATAATGTACAACATCATCGCGACTTACTTACAGACCGTTAGGCAGATGCGGCGATAACCTGCCGACGGTCATTAGAAGAGCGACCACAGATCATATCTAGGGCAGCGTCCATGAGAGGGAGTATACAAGCATCACCACCGCCGCATAAGAAACCATTTCCCAACAACTATAATACAAAAAACAAAAACCATTTACTCAAATTGTTTTTTTCTTATTGACAAGTTTTTTCTCCTTAAGTCACCCAATTTGCCGTAAGCATTCATTAAACACATTCAAATGCGTTATTCAAGCAATTCAAACCACCTATAGCTTATTACTATGTTGACTCAAGATCTAAGAACCAAAATTGTGCACTAGTCAAACATAATGGTCTAAATAATGTTCGTTGGCCTTAATAATAAATATTATGAATTCAAGAAGTCATTACATATTTACATGAGAACCAAGTCCTAGTATCATAGAATTTAAATGCTTTAAAATCACAAGTATGAATTATGATTTCAGATCAACAAATAACAAGCAAGTCTATCACACTAGAAAATTAAATATTTTCAAATCAACAATAAGAAAACAAGTTCACAAACTTGAAAGTTAAATGCTTTCAAGTTGAAATACAGAAGCAAGCCCTTATAGAATCAAGTCCTTGCATATCCTCCTAAGGTTTATAACTATTAATTTACAATTTCTAACACATAGATCTATAACTAGTATGTTATACACCAACTAAGCATAGATCTACCAAAACATTAGCATGTCTAATATCTTATCTAGCATTTATCAACGAGAACTAGCATGTTACTCCCAAGATACCCGTTACACTTAAATACAAAGGCAAACAACAAAAGGGTCAATTGCCTAAATTGAAAGTCTTACACAATCACTCCATTGAAAATATAAGCTCCAGTTGACTAATCCTCGCCCAAAACACATCACCACCCCCAAAAATCAACCCAAGTGTATTTTTTTGAGTTAATTACACAAATGGTCCTTGTAGTAAGGTCGTTTTTCACGTTTAGTCCCCAAGTATATCATTTATTACAACTTGTTATAAATGACACTTGATGACTAAACGTGAAAAACGACCTTACCACAAAGACCATTTGTGTAATTAACTCTATTTTTTAACACAAAATTAAAAGATAAAATGACTAGTTCTACACATTACATAACCAATTAATCTAAGTGTTCAAAATATATATTATGAATAGATTGTCATGTTTAAACACGGATGAATGATTTTTTAGCTTTTGTTACATGCTTTCAACCCAACAAAACTCCGTCGTTCAATATTCACCAAAACAAGTTTGGATCACATTTCATATCAATTTTTAAATTAAAAAAACTTACAAAGTATATATATAATCATTTATAACTATTGTTTGCCCATTGGAGTTATTTTTGCAAACCACGTCACCAAATTTAGCTAAAATTATCACTTTTACCAAAATCACAATTTTTGTAGTTTGACCTAGCATTATCATCAAGATTCACGTTCACAACGGTGACTAGAATCAACAGTACCTAGCTACTAATAATTGGTCTTGTATCTCGATTAGCATCTCGATGAATAGAACATAGCAAATAATAGGCCTCATCTTGTGCCTTTGGAATTCAAGAGTGGACCAAATAAGGTCTTTACTTTGAATTCATTTTATCTAGATCTTTACACCGGACCAACCACTACATACATTTAATAGCCTCAAAATAGGGGAATTCAACATAATAATAGGTAAATCGAACCAAAAAAACTTATTATCAATAGCAAGACAAATTTTATAAAAATGCACACATGTCTACAAGTCATAGAACAAGAATAGAGTCTTTTGAAGAAAACTTGGTAAACCATGCATAAAAGAACTAATTCTCAATGAAAATATGAACTTAAAAGACACCCACCCAAATTAAATCAACATAAATCAAGGGAAACACATTTATACTAGGAAGCAATCGGGCTACATCAACAACCTACATACACCCTCATCAACCTTGTACAAGCCTCAAAGTAGTAAGAAAGTTGATATAGGTATCTAGATGTTCTAGTAACGTATTCCACAGTCTAATAACAGGATTCTAGGTTCTCGAATGAGAGGTAATAAACGTAAAATGTGTGGAACCACATTGTATAAAAACATTACTTCAAAAAACAATTGTGAGTAGAGCCGTTGTCGATGAGGATGAGAACTTCGATGTAATCGAGGGTGCCATTGAGTTTCATAGTTGTGGTATGTGATTTCCCTAAAATCGCATGTAGACTTATCTCCGCCATATCCTTCGTAGGAGTAATTGCATCATCCTTGTCTCCTGTTAGATTTTCCTCCTTCTCATGGGCCCCTAACATCTTAAAAACCCCAGCTTTATAGTGGTGCCCCGGCCCATATATATCCCCGCAGCGGAAACATTCACCATGGAGAAATCTGGCGTGCTTCTTAGTCTTAGTATCTGAAATTCAAAGGAGGGGGGGTTTGGCCGGCTAGTGGGAGGCTAAGTAGATTGGTTGGTTCTGGGTTCGGTGTGGGTGGTTTTTATAGAGGAGGATCAAGTGGATGACTTCCCTGATCGAGTAGAATTGACACGCGATTCGTACTCTAAAGCGATGCTCATCGTTTTATAAACTGTTCGGGGCTTATGGAGCCGCATCCGCCTTCAATTCATCTTTAAGGTCATTCAGAAAGACCCCGAGGAGGAAGTGATCAGGCCAATTCGACACACGCGAGGGCTGTTTGGCTAATTCCTGCCTGCACTCTTGCACTATTCCTGTTTGGCAGATGCTGCCCAAGTACTCATCTGGTTCCGAAACTTAGCGGGACCGAAGTTTTTCTGGAGAGCGTGTACCAAATCCTCCCAAAATTCTATAGCCTGGTCGGTAGAAAGCCAAGAATAAAAGTCTAGTGCATCACCTTCCAGATGCATGGAGGCAACACCTACCTTCTCGTCTTCAGGGATGTTGTAATAGCGGAAGTATTTTTCCGCCTTAAGTATCCAACCGAGAGGATCTCCGTCACTGAAAGTCGGGAAGTCAAGTTTGTTATAAGGTCGATAACGGTGACCGCTGTTGCCCGATGAATCACCATCTTCAAATCTACCGGAACCGCAAACTAACTTGTCTCGAGACTAGGCCTGCATCTTCAGGGTTGCTACATCGTTTTTCAAGGATTCCATGGACTCGAGTTTGGCTGCAATTGCAGCCAATTGAGTCGCGATGGGGTCGGGGGGGTAGTGCTTCCCTCTGGGTTCCCACGGGTAAAAGGTGTCGTCGTTTCCCAGCAATGGAACCAATGTTAGGATCTGTGAAAATTGAAATTGAAATTGCTGATACAAACGACCAAAAGAGTGGGCCCGATTCAAGATGGGCAAATCTCCGATTACAAGTTTGATAAACAAAGCAAATATTCTGAAGAGTTAAGTTCATTTTTGCTCCCTAAGGTTTGACAAAAATAACCATTTTCCTCCAAAAGATTGAAAACATCAATTTACCTCCAAATGTTTCATAATTTATTTTAATTTTAGTCCAAAAGTTTCATCAATTGTTTCAACTTGAATCCAAAATAATAAAACTTTTGGACTAAAACTGAAACAACTTATGAAACTTTTGGAGGTAAATTGATGTTTTTAATCTTTTGGATGAAAATGGTTATTTTTGTCAAACCTTAGAGCGTAAAACTGAAATTAACTCTATTCTGAACGACCAACAACATGAACTAAATGAAATTTAAAATACTAAGTTGCTAAAACAATTACGAGAACTGCCTTCACTTCCCTCACTTAACCATTTTCTACATTGACCGGTTTACCGAGTGGATCGTTTGAAATACCCGCCAAACTCTCGAGCTGCTCCAAATTAATTGACCCACTTTCTTTTTATGTCGCCTAGAATATACTTTTAGCGGGTTCGTATCAAAATGCCTTCTCTGGGGCGGTTTTCTTATAAACCATTTAAAAATTGTTGAATAATATAATGATATTAATTAAACCCTGACGTTCGTTTATATATGTTATGTACTTATATATTTTTGTTTGCATATTCATTTAAGATAACCACCCTACCTGTAATACCCTCAAATGTTAGAGAATCATGACCAAGTTCAAGTATGCATGCACCAATGAAAGGCCTCACGGATCATGCAACCCAATTGCTTTCATGAAGAAATATTTGGGCATACCACACTTGAATTTGTAAGCTCCACACTTGTGTTTGTGAGACGATATCTACTTTGGAATGTTTTTGTAGGTGCAAAGCAGAATGCGCGGGATGATGATGGATGTCAGAAAGATTTGGTAGAATTTTGGAAGACATAAGCATGACTTTTGAATTTGAGAAAATTTTTGGACAAAACATAAACAATTATATGGACCCTAACAAATTTATTACTTTTTAATATATGAATATGATTTAAAATTTACCTGTCATTTCTCATATAAATTGTTAATGTGTACCCTGAGGACACTTTCCACACATCCTAATTACTATGTGTAAAAGTATGTTTGTATTTTTACTATTTTATTTACCGGATTCAAGGTCCACAACAAGCTAAAAAGGTGTGTGAAAATGAGGTATAAAGAACATACCTGTCAAGTGGCGCTGTAGTGTTTATTCAGATCCTTGTTAGCCATCTCTGTCGTCCGTAAGGAGAAGCACTGCAAGAAGTATGAAAAGTAGTTCATTTTAGAAAAGGTAAATCATAATTACTAATATAATATCACCTTGATTTTAAGTGGCTAACGCTTGTCGATGTCTTTATATTCAGTAACTTTAAATTCATATTTATTCTCCAATATAGCCTTCTAACAGTAGCATGATACTTGTTTAGCTGCAAAATACAGCAGAACTTCTCAATCTCTTGCAGCTAGAATCAAATAAATGGTCCCAAATCAAATATCAAGGTAACATCATCCTTCATACCTATGTAAAGCATGTTGTCATGCTAAGATAACAATATAGTCATAATAATAAGATAATAACAGTATTTATTAATGATAATACAATCATATTATTAGTATAATAATAGTCAATAATGATACAATATTGTCCATGACAAAGACTTATACTACCAACCCATTTACTTATAAATGAGTGGGATGGGGTCACATTAACGGTTTGAAAAGGGTCGCTTGATAAAACCATCAACAAAGGGTAAGTTTGCACATTTGTGTAAGTACTTTGGAAGCAAGAAAGAAAAGAGAACCACCTGACTGTAGGCCACACAAAAATTACAATCTGAGCCTTACTTTCTGATCAATCTGATGCACATCATCTTCAGCAATCTCAAGCTCCAAAGTATCACGCTCAATTGTTGTTTTTCTTTTTCCCTATTTACTATGCCACACTACATATAGCTTAGTTAATGAATAAACCGACGTTTAAAAGAATATATCCCTAAACAAACCTTTATTTCTTATGTAGCACGCATTTAAGCCTCCATACTTTTGCATGGGTCACTTGAATCACTGTTAATATCCCAAGCTACCTTAAGCTCTTGATCCATCTGAGAAAGTAGTTCCATTCCATGTTAAATTACAAAAAGAGTAGCAAATAATGAGGAATTGTAACTTGCAACAGATGGATATGAGTTGTACTTTATTTTTAATGGGTCAAATAGGTAAAATAAAAAAATGTGTAGAAGGAAATGGGTTGAAAGCCACCCAGAGTGTAAGTTTAATTCATAAAACCTTCTAAATAGCTAAATCAACCAAAGGATTTGTAGCCTAGCGATATCAAGGTGTCTAGTAAAGGCGTTCTTCCCCAAGTAGTTGAGGGTTCTAGTCCCATAGTGGACATTGGTGTAGATTAGGAGTATGTTTAGAGATTGTACGAGCTAGTCGTTTAAGAAAAGCTAAATCAGTCAACTAAAAAAGCAGGTTATTATAGAAACATACGGTGCTTGTGATCACGCAAATTATTTTCTTCAGAAAAATAGTTTGCACAAAAAGTGTTCCTTGGTTGCCCAACCCATGGCCACCATCACCTAAAAGTGCCCGATTTATCTGCTACAGCGTTTAACTACCCAACCATTGCCACCTACAGTTTATTGAATGAAATTTCAACTATTTGCACAGAAACAGACAATTGACCAAAGACACTCTAAGCACTAAGGTCTTTAACTTTCTAAATCCTGATGTGTACCCTTTAGATAGACTTTGAGCTCAAATCATCGTACTCGGTTGAAATCACGCTGCACTAAAAGATGGTCATCAGAAACAAGCATACCAGCATTCAAAGACATGGTGGTCATCAGAAACAAGCATACCAGCATTCAAAGACATGTATGCATGTTAAAATCATTGCTTGCAATTTTAAGCTTCACTTCTGTTATATTTTTCCTGTATTTTAGAATTAATATCTCCTCGGCAAGCAGCTTACTCGAATTTTCAGCTTTAATAGCCTATCAACCACAAAAAACAGCAACCAAATTGAGTACAAGTGGCAAAAAGGCAGTCAAACATGCACATTGACTAGCGGATCAATACGAGTATGGGTTGAAAAGTTCATATTTTATGCTGGCCGAAAAGGGAATGGGGAATGGACCAGCAAACATTTTTATGTTTTTATGAATACTTGACGCCTACAGAAACAATACCATTGAAATAATAATCTAAATCTGTACAAAAAAAATATTTAGGTGGTTGTATGCATTACTATTTATTAATAATCTTTGAGACTTGGGTGAGTTTCAATCCTTTTTGACCCATGCTCCCTGTAGCTAAGTTTGGGTTTCAATATCAACCCATTTATAAGAAAATGTTGAAATTGAGATCTCTAGTATTAAGATTGGGCACTAAATGTTCGCAAAATCCATCAATTGAGGGTAAGTATGCACACTTGTTCAAGTACTTTGGAAGCAAGCAAGAAAAGGAAACCTCCAAGGCAAACAGCCAAAGAAAACCATCTAATCTTAGGTAACAGAATAATGACAATCTGACATGAGAACCATTACCAGGGCCTTCTTTTCTGATCAATCTCACGCACACTACGTGTAGTTAGAGACTTAGTGCAATCAATTAGTTAATGAATAAACCAATATTTGAAAGAGTAAATGCCTACACAAACCTTTATTTCTGATTTACAATGCTTTTGCATCAGTCACTTGAATCACTCACATATCTTAAGCCCTCCATCCATGAATCTCTGAAAAGAATTAGTTCCATTCCATATTAATTTCAAAAAGAGAAGCAAATTATGAGAAGCGGTACTAACCAAGGGGTCTATATGAGTTATTTTATTTCTAAAGGGTCAAAGGGTAAAATAATGTGCAAAAGGAAACGTATTAAACACCACTCAAAGAGTAGTTTTAATGCATAAACCTCCTAATAGCTAAATCAGTTAAGTAAAAAAGTCGAGTTACTATTGGAACATATAGTGTTTGTGATCACACAAATTACTTACATCAGTAATAATTTGCACAAAGCCACAAAATGTTCCTTGGTTGCCTGGCCCATTTACACCTCACCAAAAGTTACCCATTTTTACCTGCTAGGGCGGTAAGAACCCGCCTGTTTTGCCACCTATAGTTTCCAAAAAGAAATTTCAGTTTGTTGCATAGAAACAGACAACTGACCCAGGAAGATCTAAGCACTGAGGTTATTCAGTTTCTATAAAACAAGCACGCTCATCTATTCCTTTTGGATAGACTTTAAGCTCAAATCATCATATACTCGGTTGAAATTACGCTGCACTAAAAGGTGAACAGAACAAGTGTACTCAGTTGAAATCGCGCTGCATACAGTTTTAACATGCATTTTTTGTGTTTTTCTTGAGGTTTTGTAGCAACTAATTCTTAAAAGATGGTTTAATCTCCTTCATCAGATGCCTTACTAATTTTTCAACCTAAATAGCCTACCAACCACGCATAAAGAACAACATACGCTCATTAAGTGACACTGTGATAACAGCCTGACCGAGCATGTTAATTTAGAAAATTAAAAAAGGGGGTTGTTTTGTCAAAGCAGCCTGGCTCGTTTGAACCGATAGCCATTTTGACCTGTTACACAACTTAAACTAACAGCACCTATGCCACCTCTAATGATTTGAGATATTAATATTTGACCCAGCACTTGCTTCAAAATAGGCTTGGTGAAGTTACCGTTGTACCTTCCTAAGTTAATCCACCCAAAATACAATGGGCAAATATTATAAGTTACACATTTCATAAATATTGATTACTAGAAAAGTGACAGACCTTTTGACCTGCACTGCACTGCTCTCCTTGCTTGCATTTCCAGCTCAGCATCACCATAACGACCTAAAGTTACAATCAAGTAATCAACCATAATCAACAATTTGGAATCTTAAAAAAAAAAGTAGAGGTTCAAGGATTTTTAATACCTTCAACATCTGAATGAATACTAATGTAATCTACATCCTGCCCTCTGTACGCTTACTGACATAGTTCCCTAACTATATTATTTTTATTTATTTCATCCATTTTCATATTGTGAAAGCCTATGTGTAACCTAATAGGAAATGAACCCTCCTGCTTTGGCAGCTTTGCTACTTCTAGTTTCCCAATGATATTTCAATTTTTTGCATAAAACCAGACAATTGACCCAAGAAATTCAAATTCCTGAGTTCTTTCAGTTTCTGAAAACTTATGTACCATAAAAACATGCATGCTTCAAGTATTCCCATTAAATAAACCATTCTTTTAGTTACCTACTTAAGAGTATGGTTGTTAGAAAAAATTAACAGTTACTTTTTTCTCCTCCAGATCAAGAGCAAGATTTTTTGATCTTGACTAATTGACTTTATGTGACTTGTAAAAATTGAAGCAATTTTGTTTCAATGTTGACTTTATGCAGAACCAGATTGTACAAATCTGCACAGAAAAAAAAACACAAAATTGTAAATTTCTTGATTATAAAACTGATGAATATGATCAAATACAGCTTAGACCTGCTCAACTATATCTGACTCTCTATCGGCACCTTGTGCGGAAAGCTGTAGAGATCCAAGGCCTGCGAGTAATTTCAGAAACAAACTAAATCAAACATATCAACGAGAAACAAAGATTAAAGAAACATTATCGACAACGGAGGAGCAACAATATTGTAAGCCAAAATCTCACAGAATAAAGTCTTCCGATATATCTCTAGAATCTAGATAAAGCCTCTATTAACAAGCATAAAAACAATTATGATTACCCAACACCTCATCTGCATTTACACTGATTTGTCTTGACTTTAGGAAATATGATAATTGCCAATTTAACAACAGGAGAACTAGAAGTTATAACTTATAAGAAAGAATAGAGAAGCAAAAAGACTAAGATGCAAAAAATATACTAGGCGATACCTTATAACAGGATGTAAAATCTGCATAGAAAAATAAAATAAAATTGTAATTTTCTTGTTTATAAAACAAATGAATATGAATATAAACAAATACAGCTAAGACCGGCTCAACTATATCTGACTCCCAATCAGCACCATTGCTAAGAAGCAAAATCAAGGAATCTGCAACCTTGTGAGGAAAGCTGTAGAGATCCAAGGCCTGAGAGTAATTTCAGAAATAAACCAAATCAAAATTATCAACAAGAAACAAAGATTATAGAAACATTATCGGCAATGGAAGAGCAACAATATTGTAAGACATAAAGTCTTCCAATATATCTCTAGATAAAGCCTCTCTTAACAAGCATAAAAATAGTTATGATCATCCAACACGCCAATTGCATTTACATTAATTTGTCTTGGAAACAAGACAACTGCCAATTTAACATGAGATTTAGAAATTAATTTTAAGAAATTAAGAATAGAGAAGCAAAAAGACTAAGAAGCAAAAAATATACTAGGCAATACCTTATAACAGGATGTAAAATCTGCATAGAAAAAATAAAATAAAATTGTAATTTTCTTGTTTATAAAACAAATGAATATGAATATAAACAAATACAGCTAAGACCTGCTCAACTATATCTGACTCCCAATTAGCACCATTGCTAAGAAGCAAAATCAAGGAATCTACAACCTTGTGCGGAAAGCTGTAGAGATCCAAGGCCTGAGAGTAATTTCAGAAATAAACCAAATCAAAATTATCAACAAGAAACAAAGATTATAGAAACATTATCGGCAATGGAAGAGCAACAATATTGTAAGCCATAAAGTCTTCCAATATATCCCTAGATAAAGCCTCTCTTAACAAGCATAAAAAGTCTTCCAATATATCCCTAGATAAAGCCTCTCTTAACAAGCATAAAAATAGTTATGATCATCCAACACGCCATTTGCATTTACATTGATTTGTCTTGGAAACATGACAACTGCCAATTTAACATGAGATTTAGAAATTAAGACTAAGAAATTTAGAATAGAGAAGCAAAAAGACTAAGAAGCAAAAAATATACTAGGCAATACCTTATAACAGGATGTAAAATCTGCATAGAAAAAATAAAATAAAATTGTAATTTTCTTGTTTATAAAACAAATGAATATGAATATAAACAAATACAGCTAAGACCTGCTCAACTATTTCTGACTCCCAATCAGCACCATTGCTAAGAAGCAAAATCAAGGAATCTACAACCTTGTGCGGAAAGCTGTAGAGATCCAAGGCCTGAGAGTAATTTCAGAAATAAACCAAATCAAAATTATCAACAAGAAACAAAGATTAAAGACACATTATCGGCAATGGAAGAGCAGCAATATTGGAAGCCATAAAGTCTTCCAATATATCTCTAGATAAAGCCTCTCTTAACAAGCATAAAAATATTTATGATTATCCAACACGCCATTTGCACTTACATTGATTTGTCTTGGAAATATGACAACTGCCAATTTAACATGAGATTTAGAAGTTAATATTAAGAAATTAAGAATAGAGAAGCAAAAAGACTAAGATGCAAACAAAATACTAGGCAATACCTCATACAAAAAATAAAATAAAACTGTAATTTTCTTGTTTATAAAACAAATGAATATGAACAAATACAGCTTAGACCTGCTTAACTATATCTGACTCCCTATCAGCGCCATTACTAAGAAGCAAAACCAAGGAATCTGCAACCTTGTGTGGAAAGCTATAGAGATCCAAGACACGGGAGTAAATTACAGTAATAAACCAAATAAAAATAATCAACAAGAAACAAAGATAAAAGAAACATTATTCGCAACGGAAGAACAACAATATTATACTCCCAAATAATGTCTTCCAATAGATCTCTGGAAGAGGCCTCTGTTAACAAGCATAAAACAATTATGATTGACCCAACACGCCATTTGCATCACACTGATTTGTCTTAGAAATATGATAATTGCCAATTTAACAACATGAGATTTAGAAGTTATTAATAAGAAATTAAGAACAGAGAAGCAAAAAGACTAAAATACATAAAATATGCTAGGCAATACCTTGAAACAGGTTCAAGTGGCATTCTCCCTTTCATATCCAACCTAGAAAGGATATAAGTTCCTTAGTGATGTTGATTTCGTAATGAATATGCAGGCATTAACTAACCAAAAACAAAATAGAAATAACGTATAAAGTTTTTCTGGTGCCATATAACTTCAAGGCACTGGAAGTGAGTAAGTAATGATAAAATCAAACTCAGACTAGCATGCTTTTAATGTGTCACAAAGTAAAAGTCACGATCATGAATGGCTTTGATTTTGAACAACGATCACACGCATACCTTCTGTTCGAGGAAAGTAGAGGCAGTCGTGAAGAAAGAACACGTATATTAGGGATTTACTAGAAAATTTGCAAATCGTATCACATTTGGTTGAAAATTAACGAATAAGTATGACTATAACATACCCTTCATTCAGTTCGGCACTCGTGAAAAAATATGAACATTCAAGGGTTCTGGCTTGAGGGGATCAAGACTTCGAAAACCATTAACGTCATTTTCGTCAATTCTTTGAGAGAATGTCTATCTGCACCAACAAGAGAACCCTTTGTTTTATGAATTTGGGGGTTGTTTATAAAATCAGATCAATATCAATGCGAAATTAAAAGATATGATCTCAAATTCTAATGAACATTGTTATGTACCGAGAAAACCTCCGGCGAAGGTGTCCGATCAGGCGTCACGGCGGCCGGCCGGCCGGAAAGAGAGGGATGCGAGTGGTGATAGGGGACCGGAGAGAACCACGGTGGTAGATTTAACTCTGGTTAGGGTTTAAGGGTTTTGTGCTTTATATAATAACGCGGCAACATATCGGCTCTTTATAATGATTTGATAAATCTTCTAAAGATTTTATTTCGTTGATTCGTTTTTCTTTAACGGCTCGTTTTTGTTTTTCTTGTGCCATGAGACGATTTTAATCCGGCACTTTAATAAATTTGCATTTTGGATCATAAAACGAATTTATTAATCTAGAAATAACATTAATAAAACGATATATATTTTAATTTGTTAAAAATTTATTTGTAATCTTAATAAATATAAATAGTATTATCAGTAATTAATAATTATTCAATACAATAAAAAAATTAAAAAAATAACGATGAAAAATATGATGTGATCATGCATACAATTAGGTACTATTTTGTTAGGACCTATTTGGTTTATGAAATTTCTTATGATTTGAATATTTTTCGCTCAAAATCATGTTTGATTGTCATAAATGAAATTAAAATTTAAATGTTTTCTTTTATTCAATAGAAAAGATATTTTTTTTTTGTTTTATGGATGGAATCTTTAAATTTCATTGGAGTTCATCCAAGTTTACTAAATTGCCCCACTTACATACTCTCATTTTCCCTTGTGATTTTGATATTTATCATCTTTATCATCTGTTCTTCAGTTCAGACAAAAATTATCTCAAATTAACCAAAACAACAATTTTCAAATTATGAACTTCATCATCCCTTCAGAGCAGATAACCAAATCGGATGAAATCATCAAAATCGATTTAGGTTCATCCAAATAAATCATTCCTGATTCATCAAAATCCTTTCAAATTTATCAAAATCATTCTAAAATCGCTCCAAAAATCATCCCAAAAACCGTTTTGAACAACCACAAAAGAAATCGTAACACGATGATATTCAAACGTCCTTGGTTTAAATCTTGTTTAAGAATCTTTAAAAACTCAGAAGTCAAAAAATTGGAGGTGAAAACGAATCAATTGATTATAGTAGTGGCGTGGATGTTGCAGTGGGCAGTGAACCAATGTGGTAGTGTTGGGTGATGGTTCGATTTGAGGGAGATGGATTAAAAGAGGTTGAAACCACGATGGCATGAAGATGAACCTAGATGGTGCTGATGATGAAATCGATGATGGTGATGTACAGGAAGGTGATAGTAAAGCCGTTGATGAACCCTAGATGGGTTATGCATGAATAGTAGTTTAGAAGAAATAGAGATAAGAGATATATAAAAAGAGTAATTTAGTCCATTTACATTTTTAACATTCCAATTCCCTCGTAAATATACAAACCAAAACACAATAAAGTTTTTCATTGAAATTAATTTCAATTCCTTCAAATATTCTAATTATCCTATCTATTAAAAGACCAAGTTCATAAACAGTACTTCACCATCTGTGCAGCATGTGGTACAACTTTTCTTTTTCCCCTATTTATATATGTACTTATATCTTCCATTTCACATATCTAAGTGACGGTGGATGTGGGAGGCGGCAACGATGGTATCTTTAGGGGCCTTTTTCAACAGTTTCCACTGCGACGATGTCCTCTCCGGCTAACCTGTGTGGGCGGAGATGGCTAAGACACCTTTTTTTGTCTGTTCCACTTTGATGCGATTGCCACGTTGGATGTCGTCGGTGGTCCGAGCGGACCGCCTTTGGTGGCATCTGACTATAGCCGGTCGTCTCATGTTTCCGACCACGACATCCTCCGTCATCTGTTTTCTTCGATTACGTGTATACATTGAATAGGGTTTGAGCACCACCTCCACTGTTGCGATGATGATCCTCCGTTTCAGTTGTCTTTTTACAACAAGGGCGAGAGCGTTGGGGGTCGTAGGTGCCGGCGCGGAGGCGTTGGCCGTTCCAGGTTGGTCTGTTTTGGGGTGTTTTGGTTCGATGATGATGGATGTATATTCATCTGAGACCGTCTTATTTTGTGACTCATTTGATTAGTGACAATGAATGCATGTTCATCCGAGACCATTCTTTGGTACGTGTAGTTCCTTTTGATATAAACTTGATTTGAGGTCGCTGACAATAAGAGTTGCCTTATTTGATAACCTTTGTTTTGTTTTATTTATGGGGTTTACACTACTCTCTCTATTAGGTGGGTTTTCACCCTTATTGTGATTGCTTTTGCTTTAAAACCCTAACATGTTTTATGAATGGGTCGATGATTACAAGTTGGTACCACATGATGATGATGAGGTGCGACTCATCCGAGGCGTTGATTTGTGGTTTTTGGCCTTCGATCCTCATCTTCAACTCTTTGCGACGTGTGGTCTATGATGTTGGGAAACTTCCTTATCTAAGACTATATATGATTGTTAAATATTGGTTGGTTCCATCAATGAAGATGAGGGTTATGTTGTTTGGTCAGTGATGATGAGTGACGATTCATCTGAGACCTGTTTGTTGGTGTTGATCGTTGGTCTTTGTTGTTATTTTTATACTTTTTAGTTTGGTGCTTTCTGTTGTTGCATGTTCCGGTGAAGGTCTTCTGTTGCGATGCATTTGAATGGTCTCTTTGTTTAATTTATTGATTTCTATTGTGGTGTTGTTGCATATTGTCATTATTTGAAATTTTGTAACTTTATCTGGGTGAACAATTCATATGATTATGGGTTTGGATGTAAGCCGGCCTTCATTTCGGAATCGGACAATGGCGGCAGAATATCGAGAGAGGGAGGGTAGATATTTTACACTAAAATTTTTTCCAGGTGCTTCTATCTGCTTTCCATGAAAGACAACATTCTTCTCGAGGCTACTTTGAAAACAATACCACATTAATTATTATTTTTTTTGAAAATATGTATGCATGTGAAGAGTTATCTACTTATGTCAGACTGTCAGTTAGAAAATAAAGTCAAAAAACATTGATTATTTTGTTTAAATATTACAATAAGTGAATCTTATAAAAATAATATTTGTTGTTGTTAGATTAATATCATTAATTTATCTTTAAACGGCAAATGTAAAAATCACTTATATAATAATTTATAATATTGCTAAAAATTAAAAAAATCAACACATTTAAATCTTATGAATCATACGAGTGGGATCGATTGTAGTCTACGTTGTTGAGTTACACGAGTGGGCCAATTTTAGTCTACATGCAGTATATGAGGTTGCTGCAACGCGCGGCTGGTTAAAAACACTGGTTCCTTTATAAAATGTTTGTGAGGCAAACGGGCCATTAGAGTTCACCAGCCGGGTTACAAAAATAAAGATAAAAAGATTCTACCATAAAATAACCGGGCCTAAAGCCCAAAACCTAAACTAATACTCCGAATTCCGCGGACCGACGCATGTATCTTCTCCAACGGATCATCGCTTCCATATATACAGTCGCCCACTCGCCGTCGAAATCTGCCATTCACAGGCTTAAGAAGTCCCTTTGAGCAAACGCAAACAGCCTCCAGCAGCCAATTCGCTAGTCGTTATTGATTCACTGTGTCCCTCCTCTGTCGCCTATCCCCTCAATCAGTAACCCTAAATCGATTTCAGCCGCCCGACGCGTTTAATCGTCAGTCATTGATGAGCAAGCTTCCGGTGAGCCTTTCTTGCCTGAAAACCAATGATTTTCAGTCTGTTTGTGTTTGACGGTGATATTTAGAACTGCATAAATGATCCAACTATATGAAATTTAATTAAACTGGTAGGCTTTTTAGTTTTATATGAACGAATGATCGAAGTATATAAAAATTATTTAGAGTTGGTGAATGTTTTTATGAACTTAGTGACATTGGCAATTTTGCATGCATACATATCTTTATGCTGTATTCAGAAAAACCTATTTGTGTTGTGTACTTTTAAGAAAGGTTTGAGGCTAAAAGACTAGAAGTACTGAATGCAGTAACTACTGTAACTCAGATTTGTATGGTTTCCACTATTTGAGTGTTCATTGCCATTTACCAAATCGAATATGACGAAGTTCATCAATGTTTAATGTTTATTTGTTGTCTACTAGGGGTTAAGGAAAGATTTTTGAAATGGAACGTATCATATTAAGGTGAGGCATTGGTGGAGTGTCAATCTTGAGAGTTGATTCCAGAGAAGAGTGTCTTCAAAGGTTTGTGTATCGACTTGGTTCAAATTCACTATCAACATCCTTATCAGGCTTTAGCCATTACAGAAAACAAGTTAGATTAACATTATAATTAGAACGAATCGATGAATTTTTGTATAGCCGTATAGGTAACAGATAATTGCTTTGATTTATTTGATCTCACCTATTTTACCCAGTTTGTCAGACTTAATCTGATCGACCCCTATTTTAACACTACCCAGTACCACAATATATGCTGTAGAGAACTCCCTCTATCGATGTCAATTTGTAAAATTACTAAGCCACCCAAACACTATGTCCATGCATCTTTTTTAAAGGGTGTTTTTATTTTCTTATTTTTTAAGGGTGTTTACAATCTGTAAGCACACAGCGTAAAGAAAAATTGCAAAAGACGAATAATGAAGCTTGATGTGAATGTTTTGCGGTACCTCTCCAAAGATGACTTTAGGGTTCTCACTGCTGTCGAGATGGGAATGCGTAATGTAAGTCAATTTTAGCTTACAATGTGTTATTACATTAAATTTATTAATTATGTTGCCAGCTACTCATTAGAAATCATATATCGCTCTCTTTTCAGCACGAAATTGTTCCTGCTGAGCTCATTGACCGCATTGCTTCACTCAGGTTCACTTCTAGCACTACAATTATATGGCTATTTTTACAATATATTTCTCCTTTGTTTTCTACTGCAAAAAAGCATACACACTTTTTTGTGTTTACAGCAGTATGAGTTTTCTTAAGCGTTTACCTATAGTTTTGTTACATGCAAAAGTCAAAATAAATACATGTTTTGCTGGTTGTATATAGACATGGAGGGACATATAAGGTGTTGAAGAATTTGCTCAAGCACAAGTTGTTGCATCACGACTCTTCAAAGTGTGAGTAATTCGCCTGTTTGAGTTTAGAACACCATGGCTAGGGCTTCATCTGAGATATATTTTTTTCTTTTTTATTGTAGATGATGGGTTTCGACTCACATACCTTGGCTATGATTTTCTTGCAATAAAGACTATGGTGAATCGAGGTGTATTTTCATCAGTTGGACGCCAAATTGGTGTGGGAAAAGAATCTGGTACTACTTTTTATTTGATTTGATACCCATTTCTTTTTCTTATCAAACATTTTAACCTGGCTCTGTTTCGAAGATATTTTTGAGGTTGCAAATGAAGATGGTACAATTATGGCTATGAAGTTACACAGACTGGGTAGGACTTCATTCAGAGCCGTCAAGTCTAAGCGTGACTATTTAAAGCACCGAAATAGCTTCAGTTGGTTGTATCTGTCCCGCCTTGCTGCTCTCAAAGAATTTGCTTTTATGAAGGTACTTTGTAAATGCACAATCTTTTTTTTTAAGTAGTTGTGGTAAGATTGTTGGGGCAGGTAGCTAATACATTTCTTTGAACTTTCAACTAATTTAGATAAGTACTGGTTGGTGTCGTCACTTCTATTGTTAAGTATTGAGTAATGATCTTGTTCCTGGTTATTAATTTCAAAATAATTTTTTTTTGTTGAGTAGGCCTTGCAAGAACATGGTTTTCCTGTCCCAAATGCTGTAGATTGCAATCGCCATTGTGTAATTATGTCACTTGTACAAGGCTATCCGTTGTAAGTATGCTTTTACAAATGCATTTAAATGCCTTTGGTTACAACTTGCTTTTTTTTTTCAACTTTATGCGTCATTTAAATTTATTAAACAATGACTACAAGATCTTTTTGGCAACTGCAAGTTTTATAGAAGTATATTGCTGGTTAAGGCCCCTTTGACAACACACACTCAAAACACAATCTCACACCAACTGTGCTTCCTTCGATTGATTGAAAAGAGAGTAATTATATACAATCAAATCCTACTCTATATATAATGAAAAATACACAATGAAACCCCACGTGATATCATGCTCCATGATTCCCAAATAACTCAGGTCAACCTAATTACCAAGTCAAACTAATTAAATCTATAATAAAACATGAATAATTGGATATATTCTACTACAAGTTTTAAGTTAAATCTAACCCATATCCAAAAACCCACAGCCCGTGAACCAATGACCCGTGAATGAACCCGATTAAACCAACATTCACCCCCTTAATCGGTTTATTCACATCACTCATTCACAGCAGTCGAATCACCATCTTCACCATCTTGACTTTTCCCGGACACCCGATCTTCACCCCGATCACATCCAAAGTCTTCTCGGTTCAAACCCGAATAAAACCCACCACACTTGTAGCATGTAACATGGCATCCCGTTGGAACCGTTCATTAACATCTTGACTTTTATCGGATCAACGACCTCTTCCCCGGTCACACCCAAAGTCACCCGATTTGAACTCCAACGCCATAATGTTCACACCGTGTAGGTTCTCCAAAGTCTTTCTTTTTCTTTACACCTTATACCTTTTCCCGATCACACTTGTTCAAAGAGGCTTCTTCCACCGATCAAGAAAACAAAGCCACCGCCTTTACCGTTTTCTTTCATTTGCCAAACGAACCGAATCCAAAGCCACCTGCTTTGACGGATCCTTTCTGCCCGCTTTTCACGCACGTCGCCGGTATCCTCTTGCCACGAAACAAGCCGATCAAGGCACACCTAACAGCCCCAGAACAACAATGTTTATCACCGGTCACCCCGTTGTCTCAAACGGTACTTCCACCACGACAACGGTTGCACCGAAACACCTTCACGGTCCGTCTTCTGCTATTGAACACTCCCAAAACAGCCCCGTTCCCTGCTGCATTTGCCCCGCAGCGACGGGCTACACCCTTCGACAGTCGACTCTCAAACCGGCCTTCTCTCGAGCCTTAGGCTCTGATACCAAATGCTGGTTTAGGCCCCTTTGACAACACACACTCAAAACACAATCTCACACCAACTGTGCTTCCTTCGATTGATTGAAAAGAGAGTAATTATATACAATCAAATCCTACTCTATATATAATGAAAAATACACAATGAAACCCCACGTGATATCATGCTCCATGATTCCCAAATAACTCGGTCAACCTAATTACCAAGTCAAACTAATTAAATCTATAATAAAACATGAATAATTGGATATATTCTACTACAAGTTTTAAGTTAAATCTAACCCATATCCAAAAACCCACAGCCCGTGAACCAATGACCCGTGAATGAACCCGATTAAACCAACATATATGACCTGGATTTTTCTTATGTTTTTGTTAACCCTCTAGGCTAAATGTGGGAAAATGGGAGCATTGGGTCATTGGCAATTTTAGAATGAGAAAAATGGGCTACGTTGTGTTGGATAGACATGCAAACACTTTTAATATTTTTGTTATGTTGACTTTTGCACTTATGAATGGTCAAATTTTGTTGCAAAAACATACACTTGTATATTACATTGATAATCTTTTTGTGAGATAAAATGATCCAGGAAGTCTTATGCATTTGGAGTACGTGTTGAGTGACTTTTGACCTGCTTGGCTGTTTCAACCCATCTCCATCTTAACCAATTTATTAAAGTTTGACTCGTTAAGAGGCTGAGTATAACCCAAATCAACCTGTTCACACATAAATGGGGCAATATTGTCATTTGCAAATCTATACCTTATATGTAACTTGTTTCACCCCTTTTTACCATAATATTTGGACAGTTCATTATTTTATCATTATTGTCTGTGAAGATAATAGTATAAAAATGGGAAAATTTGCTCCAAGTAACGTGATCCACCATTTAAATATCATATTGGTGTAGTGTGCAGGTGAAGCAGTTGCAAAATCCTGATACCGTCTTTGAGAAGATCATAGGAATTGTTGTTCGTCTTGCTGAGCATGGGCTTATTCACTGCGACTTTAATGAATTTAACATAATGGTATGCTTTTTAAAGATTACATTTAAACATTCCCTTTAATGTCTATAACCTTAAAACTCGCTTCTGTTCTTGGATTTCATCTATAGAAAACTTCTTATTCTTTTGGAACATGTATTCTGCTTACTTTAATTATGGATCTTCTTTGGTCAGATGTGCACTGCACTGCACTTCATTAAAAAACTTATTAATCACTTTTGTTGCAGATAGATGATGATGAGAACATTACAATCATTGATTTTCCACAAATGGTATCTGTTTCTCATCGAAATGCAGAAATGTATGATTAAGTCTTATAAGTTATTTTTATCTTGCATTCATTCAGTCCTGCCCTTCTTGACCATGTTCTAATTTATTTTCATTTGAAGGAACTTTGATTTGGTTTGAAACATGATTTTAGGTACTTCGATCGTGATGTTGAATGCATTATCAAGTTTTTCAGCAAGAGGTTTGTAGCACTTGAATTTCAGAGCCTTTACTATATTAACTTTTGTGATACACCATTATACGACTATTGATCTGAAATTCTTTGTTACTTTTTGTGGATTGCTACAAGCTCAATCTCACTAAGATTAAGAAAGGATAAATTATGAAAAAACTAATTAACTTCAATCAGATCCCTGTTTTGGGCAGCCAACTTATTTTCCTGAGAAAAATCATCAAAGTAAATCTTTCAAGTCAACTGGTTTCCAGGCGAGCCATCCAAAAAAAATCAAAATTAGTCATCATTACCATCATGTTAGCATTCTGTCCTGGTAACCATACCTTAGTTTAACATTTTGGAACTTTGGTGGCCGTTTCTGTTCTAAAAAGTTGGCTATTTAAAACAGAAATTTAAACAAAAGATGGTTTAACTTTTTATGCAGTTAGCCAAAATGTTATTGTAATAGTTAATTAAATGGAAATCTTGTGGCTCAGGTTCAACCTTTCTTTTGAAGCAAATGCTGATGATTCAGATTCAGATGCAGAATCAGATACCGTAAAGCCTTGGTTTTCTTCAATAAAGAAAGCTTCTGGTTTCCTTGACAAGGAACTTTCTGCCAGTGGTTTTAGCAGAAAAGAACAAGATGATATTGAAAAAGTATGATATTTGTCTCATTGTTTTTTATTTTAGAGACTTGTGTTTATATTCTTTTATTTATCTAAAGAGCTGCCTTTTTATATATTGCAGTTCACTGAGAATATCCATGGTTCTGATGATGATTATGAAGAAGAAATAGAAGATCACGAAGATCACGATTCTTCTAAATTAAATGTTTCAGATATCCAAAATCTTCATTCTTTATGCTCATCGACCAAGGTACACTTTTAAGTTTTACCTTAATCGATAGTTGTTATCTATATAGAGAACATAACTAATAATTTATTGGTAATCTATTTAGACCTTCCTATAATTTAATTCAGCAACATTAAAATTATAATAAAATAAGCTACTTAGTTCTAAAATTTGAGTCTTAAATTGGAGCATTTCATTTGAAGTGATTCATTGGAAAGTTCTTGCTTGACGTACGCTTAATGTTTTTTCATCGTTGGAATAGATAGTAATCCTAATTAAGGGCTTGCTTTTTAATTTTGCTTTCTATCAATAACTGATACAAACCTTGATCTGATTCCTGCTACATTAGGATGTATTTACAAAATAAACATGTTTATATCGGTTATGTTAGAACTAGGGTGACAACATGAGCGGTTTATTGCGGGTATGGTAATGGGTTAAAACGGGTTTCCGATCCACCAAAACTTTTTTGTCACTTTTTTTAATTATGTAGTTATCATATTATGATTAAGAAAAATATATTTTTATAATAAAATATAATGCATATTAAGTGGTTTGGCTGAGCTAACCCCTTCTACACATGTAACTCTGTTTTAAACTAATGTTGTGTATTTACCCTGTCGTCTATAAAGCACGACTTAAATTACCCCTTTTCATAAAACGGGTCAAAATGGCCACTTCTAGTTAGAAGGATTGGTGGTCGAGCCAAACAGTTTCTTGTGGTATTTTTAAGTCATGGTTCAAGAATCATGTGAGGAGGTTTATGAAAGCCCTTTATTAATATGTTTATTTATTAGTCTTTGGATTGTGTTTGGTCATTGGTGATGATTTAAAATGGGTTTGTTATATGTGTATTACATTATTAAGGATGACGATGATGAAGGCGATAAGCAACCAGAGCCTTCTGGCAATAGTGGTGGTGTTGAAGAGCATCAGCAAAACTCGGAAACGAATAATGAAGATGCAAATGATACGGTCTCTCTTTCCTTTCTACCTTGTTAAAATGTCAAACCCTTTTGCAGTTTGGTGGTCAAATCAGCTCTTTAACTATTTGTCAACTATCTAAACTACCCTTCAAGAAAGACCATTAAAGAAACCAAATTTGGTTTTTGTTTTTTTACAACATGAGGATGCGCAAGTCTAGTCTTGGCTTAGCGTTATTTTTTTTTTCAAGAAGTGTGATGCATCGTTTTACAACAAAGCAACTGAAGAACTCTGGTTATCAGGTCGAAGACGACGAAAGCAGCGAGCAGGATGATAATCCTGAACTTGAGGAACGCTTAGCGAGGCAGCGGAAACGTGCCATTCAAGCAGCCCGTGCGGGAAGAAAGACGAATGCTTCAAGAAATTCTTATAAAGACAAAGGTGGTAAATCCTCTCATAATTCAAAGATTCAGAAGAAGCAAATGAGTAATTGGTGATCTAATCTTTTATTACCGGTGATTAATCTTTTCTTGTAATCATCAAATATTTTGTGGGCAATATGACATTCGACTTGTATAATTAATTGTTCTGTTCAATTTCGCATTTTGTTTAAGTATCACTAGGGATATAATCGGGTGGCCTCTAACTTGTTCGGATCAACTCGCTGGAGTCTTAAATTGTACTTAAGTTTGAGTCTAAGATAATAAAAAAAAAACTCATTTAATAAAGAAATTAAAAAGAGAGTTGATTAGACTCGGAGTGGTAAATGAGCTGCAATCGTAATGCTTATTCTTATCATACATTAGATTGCAACATATAATTACTTGATTACTATGTTATTAAGATGCAAAAGGCTAAATAATATATGGTATGTTGTATGCACAAGTAAATACACCATCTTATGCAAATGAATTTTGGTTGTTTTTTTAAAGGTGACTATTTCATATTTTTTAAAACCACAGCATATCAGGTTTCCCTCGTGAGCCACCATGGCACAAGTTTCTTGCATGGAACATGTCGGTTGGGCGTGGACCATGAATCCATGATAGTGAGGCTAACATGATGTCGGTTAGGCGTGAACCATGACAATGAGGCTTCCCCGTGAGATACTCTCCCTCCTATTTTGGCTATTGTGTAACGGTTAGCTTTATAAAAGAAAATCAAAATCTTTTTCAAACTAACAACTATACATAAGTACATAACCAATTCAAACCAATTTAATTCATATTCAAACAACACAAATCATTTTAACCATATGTTTATGCTTGAAATGGATTTTTCATCTTCATCATCTTTATCCGGTGGATCACTTGTGTTCATCTGAAATAGTACACGATAATGCCAAAAACTCGAATTCAAGGACAAAAAAGGAGTTGTTTTAAATTGAAGCTCCCCTCCCATTCATATATGAGCTTGAGTTTCAAACTAGAATATAAGCTTGGTTTGGCGACTTTACACCCATGAGAGCGAAAGTGCGAAACATAGTATGCAAATAACAACAATTCAAACACGGACCGGTTCTACGACCGGTTTTGATTCAAACCGGCTTTAAATATACAGTCAAATCAATTAAAACTCGGTCACGTGCTTACATCTTTGATCTTTTCTTAATTTTGCTTTTTATTATAATTACATTTTTATTTTTTTGAAGTTCCTTAACGATTATCATCAAAAAGATAATTTACTGTAGTGGTGCTTTTGATACATTGATAATTAAAAAGGATTAGTTGCTTAAGTAATTTATTTAACATCTTTTTATCCAGAAAATAATTTGCGATGTTTATATCACCACCAACTGTTATTAATCTTTGTATGAATAGTGCATCCTCTGTTTTGAGAAATTTTTATATAAGTTTAAATATCTAATTCTTAGCAGAAACTTCCAATTTAATTTCACATAAAATATAATGTAGATCTTTTGTAGAAGATAATAAACATATGTAATCTTTAACTTGGGTCAATAATCGCAATTCATTCCATCTATAAGATGAAAACATATAGATGGGATACCATCTATCTTCACCATCAAAGTTTTAATAACTAAATCTAGTAAGTACTGACTACTACAGTGCGATAACAAAAAAGAACGATCTTAAATCAGTTATTGTCTTTTATTGAGGCACGTATAGAGGTTTAGGCAAAGCTCCAAGGGCAATAGTCTCGAACTTGCAGTCAAACAATTGATTTGTGTTGTCAACATTGTTCTCCATATCTTCAGTTGAGATTATTGAAGTAATAATTTGTAAAAGGACCCGTTCAAGATCATCCCCGTTGGTCCATTCATGAACCTCGCTCTTAACAAGTTGTCGGTTTTTGCATATCAAGTCCCAAACTGGAAAATCTTTCCTAGGCATCATGTAATCTCCTTCCACAAGCTTTAAACTCGGGCAAAAATCACCCGCTCCATCTCCCAAGTATATAATTCTTTTGTCTTTTGCTGTCTTGAGACTGGATTGAATCCTTTCTATGACTTTACCCTATTTGAAAGAAAGAAAATCAAGTATTAATTAAACTAAATTAAAATCTTGATGGTGACTTAATAAAAAAAATTAATTAATGGTTAAAAGGTATTCTTTTAATAAAATAAATTTAAATAAGATCTTTTTTAATAAAATAAATATAAATAAGCCGAGATTCTGTTATGCTAAATTTTCATGAAACAAAACCTACCATCTTAGTCATATTTTAATCAGAGAAAAACAGTTGATCAAAATAAAATGGCTTATGTAGGTATATATTTTGCCTTTTACATTTACATAATATTTATCGTTTTTGAACTATTCTTAATTTACTCTACTAGTTGGCATTTACAAGATTTAAATATTTAATCTCTAGACATATTACCACTATACTGTCTGTCTGTTTGTTTAAGACAAATTTACATAATAAACAAATATATTATTATAATTGAAAAAAGAACAATAGAATAAAAATTTACCTTGCACATGTTGGGAGGACAAAGACTGCAACCATGTGGTGCTTTGAGAAAATCATGGTACGGCAAAATCCTTAACTTGCCTTCATCGTCCACAAACCCCGGATTCGTGTTGATCTCCGAGAAACACTCGAGAACCCCAAGATGCTGCAACACTGTTTCAATAAAGAACGTGTTCGCATCGCTAACAACCCGCAGATCGCATCTGAAACCAAACATACATCCAACCACCATAAGCAAACCGCTAATTAAACTACAACCTCGTAGATCGACACCAACAGAGTTAAAATCAGTTACCCCAAAGCGTGAGCAGCTTTTATCGTCGGAACAATCCGAGGATGAATCGGGACACGATTTAGCACTTCCTTCATGTCGTCAATTGTCTTACCTTGTAGATGCAACTCATGCATCATCTTGTCCTGTTTTTTCAAAAGAATTAGAAATCCGTAAGTCTTAATTTGTCGTAAAACGAAACCATTGTAAGATACAAGACTTGTCTCACATCAATTGTATAACTACTGATAATTCAATAAATATAAGGTTTATAGACTAAATAATAGCATTTAAGAGCATTCACATCCCGTGTGGTATATATATGTGAGTGTAATCTTTATATTATATGAAATGGCTATAAGTGGTTGTGAGTGTAGGAGAGAAAAATGCTACTGTTAAATCTGTAAATTTAAAAAAATACTCTTCAAGCTTTATAATTTTTTAAATATTTTAAAAAGTTGTTGTTAGTGAAGGAGAAAGAAAAATTAATGATAAAAGTATAAACAAATATTATATAATTAAAAATGTGAGAGAAAAAATAATGTTTTTAATATAATTATATTGATAAAACTAAAAAATAGGCTGTGAATGCTTTAAAAAATAAGTTCTCCTTTTTAAAATGTTTTATATCACAAGATACGAGATTTGTCCTGTATCAGTTGTATAAACAAGCAACGTATAGTTTATAAACCAAATGTGATCCTAATTTTCTAAAATGAGTTTTTTGTTTGGTCCATGACAGAAATGAAAACATGAAATTAAGATCGGAAAATAAAAAGAAAAACACGATACCATGACGGAGTTCCAGGGCATGGTGGGGAGGAGTTGGTTGAACAGATCAGTGACACCTAATTCATCCACCACCCAATTGTCGCTATCGATGTCGATTATCGTCTTGTCGAAGTCAAAAATCACCACAATTTGAGACATCTTCGCCGGAATATTCAAAGTCCGATGATCGGAGGTAGGTGTTGTTTTGTTGGGATGTCGAGAGTACGATGAGGGGTATTTATGGTGAGGGGAGATGGAGGATGCCGAAGGAATATTATTTGGGATATTAACTGCATACGATGATTGTGGTGTGGTAATAGTTGGAGGCGTAAATCTCAGCCCTTGGTTTCGGGCACGTGATTGTTGGTGAGTGATCCGACGGTATTGGAAAAAAGTTTGGTGTGGAGCTTAAAGCAAAAAGGAAATTGAAAAGCGCGGGAATATGGTAGAGAATATGCCTCCTATATTCGTTCATTCACAAAATAAAGGTAGCCACTCTTTTCTGAACTAGACCGTGATAATAAGTCGTTCAATTTAATCCAACCAACAAATATTATTGCATTTTATCTAAAGTATACATGTTGATATCTTGTTCTTATAAAGTTAAGGGTTTAAGTCTTGTCATTAATAATAGAATAAATTTAATAGTATTTTAAATGAATGTGTGTTTGTGATTCTAAAAATATATACGTCTGTTTATAACTTTTAAATAATTGATTTATTCCATGTATTTGAAATTAGTTGTAATCAATTTGTATTTGACTAATTAATAAAGTTATAAGAATTTTAATAAAAATGTTTGATAATGTTGTTATTTGTGTGGATTGTGAGTGGGAGGGGGGAACTGTGGGAGAGGAACTTTTGATGTTTATGGATAGAAGGAAGAAAATCCAAGCGGGAGTATATCGACATGTAAGAGAGAGTGGGGGCCTGCATGAGTCTCTATCGGTGATGTTCTAAGAGCTATAATTAGAAATCATATTGTATTTGGTATATAATATTTCTTTAATAGTTGTAAAATTTTATTGCTCATCAACGACTGATTAGTATCCCGACAGTACAAAAAATATCATCAATACATCACCAAATGCAATGAAATAATGAATTTAAATTACACAATTTACCTCAACCTATAGAAAACAACTTCCTGCCTTCCATGATTATTATTTATTATTTAGTTAACCATGTAGATAACAATATATAATAGTTAGTGGATTTATACTATACTTAAAAATAAAAAATAAATAAAATAGCATACACTTTGTAAATTCTAATGTATTAGGGATTGATTCGATTTAGAAACTGTAATGCAAAATGTACATGTGATTGTAAGAAAGTGACGTTTGGGATAAAGTGACATGCATTTTCTAGAGGAATTTAGAATCCAAGTGTTGTTAAAACATGTGGATTAGGAAAGTACTAAGCAACTAGTGGTGTTGGGCGGCTATTCCAGAAACAACAAAACATTTATCTCAAATTATTTATCTTCTAAATCTTTTTGTTATACGTCTAGTTTAAAATAAACCATGTTAAATTTTGAAACAATTTGCTATAACAGTTGTATTGTTTTTATGATATAATTCTTTTGTATTTTCGTCATATTTTTATGGTTGTTTACAAGTATAATATATTTTCCCAAAAATAAACAGAGGGACATTTATGAACATTTCTTGTGACTGGAAAAATTGTATGCGATGTGAAAAAGTGGCTTTCGAAACGAATGAAACGTTGCGAAATAATGGCCATCCACCAAAGATCAAGTAACATAATAACATATCATTGCCGCATTACATCCACCACGTGTTATCAATTTATAAATACTTATTTATAATGATTAAATATGTAAATCATAAACTTTTGTTAAATTTTCAATTTAAACATGCATTAGAAAAATTAATTACATTTTATTGAAAAATGTATAATTTATTATAGAGTAAATTACACGGATGGTCTTTATGGTTTGGTTAAAATTTTGGATTTGGTCCTTAAACTCTTAAAATTACGAATATAGTACCTAATGTTATAGTTATCTTTCATCAATGGTCCCTACTCTGTTAGTTCAGTTAATGATTTTAAATTTATCAAAATAACTATTTTACTTGTAGGGATTATTAATGTAATTTATATTTTATTTTAATATAAATATGTTTATTATTTAATACACAAATAAAAACTATTTTAAAATATGTCTTCTTTTAAATGTTTGGTTATATGCGGGATTTTTTAAACCTTTATAAAAATGTCTTTTTTTATAAAAATGTTTAAAACTGAATTGTTTTTAAAAAAATTAAGAATTAGTTTAAAAAAGATGTTTTAAAAAATGAATGGTTTTAAAAAAATAACTTTAGAAAACTAACCAGTTAAAAAAAGTTTAAATAATCAGATGTGACGTATAGAAAACGAACGGTTTAAAAACCGAACATTTAGAAAACATGTTTTAAAAAGTTTTTTATTTGTGTATTTAAAACGTATTTTATTAAATAATAATCTTATTAATAAAGAAATTATAAAAATAATATAAAAAATTAAAAATTTTGAAAAACAAAAATATAAATTTTTTTAATAAGAATAATGTTATAGTTTACAAGGTAAATTAAATAGGTAGCTAATGCGAGTAAAATGCTATTTTTTACGACATTGAACATTAATAACTGTTAACTAACAAACCTAAGGACCATATACGAAAGAAAAAGAAATGTTAGGGATTATATTCAAAAATTTTAAACTTTAAGAACTAAATCCAAAATTTCAACACAACCACAGGGAGCATCCATGTAATTTACTCTTTATTATAATAAGGGGCCTCTTGGTTCGCAGAATGTTTTGCAAATAAACTGGAATTGGAATTGGAATGTTGTTGAAGTTGATAACGTGTTTGGTTGGTCAATTTTGAGTGAAATTGGAATTTTAATTTTGAACATTTCATTTGATTGTTAAACATTCCATAGGTAAATGAAAGGAATGTGAATTCCAATAAATGAGTGAAAAATTTCCAATTCCAATTCCATCCGTTGTCCAACCAAACAAGATTTTGGATGGAAAATTTTCCAATTTCAATTCCAATTCCTGAGAATTCTGTGAACCAAACGTCCCCTAAGTATCCTGCATATCAAAGTAACTGCAAGCAATTAATGCATTGATTATGTAGCAAATGACTCACACAATTGTAAATGTTTATCGCCCTAAGCAATTAATTTGAAAGTAATTAGATTGTTTAATGCTAACTGTTCTTACTACAAGTTTATAAAATTCCCACTTTAATTTAGTTGGAATTCTTATCTCATGATAACGGAGAATTCTTTTCTCATATCATCAGCATCATTGTTTAATAACAAAATAGCTAATCCATTTAACGAAAAAAAAGTAAAACCAGAGATCTATAGGACACGTATAAATGGATCATATGATCTGATCTAGAGGTCGATATCCCTACTGGATCTGAATTGCAAATTCATCTAACCAAATCATGCGCTCATGGTTTGTTGTTGGGTTTTTCAATTATTTATAATAATATATTAATTTTTATATGATTCAATGATCTGTTACACCCTTACTATTTTTGGGCACTTTCCCATTTCTCTATATGCATATATTTTATAACTATTCAATTATACCCAATTGAGCAAACCTAATTTAGATGGTTGCCGGCTTTTGCTCGACAAGAGTTGAGAAACATTGTAATCATGCTGTCGTGCAGTTACCTGAAATGCTAATTGAGTATCAACCATACTAAACCACAAAATTAGGAGTTGAAACAAAGAACACATCAATTGGTTGACTGTTTATTACATTCAAAAGTGACAGATTCTCTAATGCAAAAAGGTGAAATATCTCGACATATATTTGATTTGGGTCTACATGAGTAAATATATCGCATTTTTGAGGGCTTTTGAACAAAAATATTGTTATTTGCACTCATATTATATAAAATTAATGTGATGCTAAGAAAGAAGTATAGAAATATACAAGAGAAAAATCTTCAAGATGGTATGATCACGATATGTAAAATTAAACATCTTCAATATGTATGAAGTATTATCAATTGTCACAAGATATATGTGTAAGTTATTTATCTAGAATAACCTTTTGAACTATGTGTCTATGTTTATCTTTAGATGGATCATGTTCCTCTTATACATACAATCAATACAGTATCCAAAATATATAGTACAGAAAGAGGTAACATTATCTGGATCTAGATCTTCACATAATTATGTCCTAAACATAGAGTCTAAAACATGAAAACAAACTATAATGCTAACTAGGTAATGCACTGATATCATAATGCTACATTCATAAATGTTATATGATAGACACGGAGTACCGATTGCTCTCTTGTAATAATGCCGACATAATGACAACCTAACGACTGTCACACGTGCTAGAGTACCTAGTCAGTACCAATGACAACCTCACAACCATTAATCCTGTCTGCTCAGTTGTACGAATGCTGTGACGAGAAACAACCTAACAACCATTTCTCTTTTATTAACAAGGAAAAAGAAGCATATGTTTTAAGGTAAAAAACAGTGGTGGTCCAATGGGGCGGCTGATGGGTTCTTTTGTTTGGTTCTGTTGGGCTGATATCACGCAGAGAGCCCAATGAGTTACAGGGCCCGGTTCATGCTGTTATGTGGGTTTTAACTTTTAAGTAGGTTGAATTTGTTAAGTGCATTAATTAATTAAGTTTTGATCAATGCTTATATTCTATCTAATATTTTTATTTATAAACGATCGTAAATAGCCGATACTGAATATCAATGAAATATGCTGTTTCAAAGCTCTAAAATACTTATAATCGTGAATTTTTTACATATTGCCACATTAATCGAACTTTCAATCGAATGAGACTTAGATTTGCTAGATCAAATATGTCTTCTCTATGTTCTTGTTTTGTACCCATAAGAAGACCAAAGTCTTGTATTCAGTTTTTGGCTTAAATTGCTTCAAATAGTTATTTAGGTCAGGTTTTGGGTGTAAAAGGTTTTCGACTCAACATTGGATTTTCATGTAAAGTTTTAAAAATTACAAAATCTTATAAATTTTCAATAAAGTAATGTTTTTCAAGCTAGCCAGTTAGCTCAGCCCTAACCAAATGCACTACCTTTGGAGTAGGGCTGGCATAACAAATCAGACACGACACGATAAGACACGAACACGATAAGTGCTAACACGAACACGACACGATAACTAATCGTGTCATTTTTTCCAGACACGAACACGAACCTGTTTAGAAACAGGTTACACGATAAGACCTGTTAAGAGACACGATAAAAATCACACGTTTAGCGAAACAAAAATTGACTGAAATCCATCAAAATTCTGAATATAACATAATCTTTAGTATGATAATTCTTGATATTTTTGAAACAAAAGTCAATAAAAAAGTCTATTTTAACCGATAACATAGTTTAATAAGGTAATATACGGAGTACGAAGAGGGCTCAGACAGAGGCAGGAGACTCTGTCGGCGGTACTGTAATAGTAGTATTTGGTTGAAGCGGCTGGGCAAGGGATAATGTTTTTAAATTAAACATGAAAATAATGACATATATCATAAATATATATATTAACTATTTTAATAAGCTAAAAATATAAATAGGTCTTAATATATGCGTTAACAGGTTAACACGTATTTGATCTGTTAAGACACGATTTTTATCGTGTCTTTAACGTGTCGACCTGTTAACGACACGAAATCTGTTAAGCTTAAACACGAAACCTGTTAACTTCGTGTCGTGTCGTGTCGTGTTAACATGTTCGTGTCAGAAATTATCAGCCCTACTCTGGAGCCTCATAAAAAGAGCGACGTCCCCTTAAAACCCGAAATCGGATATTGTTCTAACAATATGAATACTATAAAACGTTGCACTATTGTGGGGGATTGAAGTGAATGATTAATATAGTGATCTAATGAAGTATCTCAATCATTAGTTTACTCTTTTAATCATTAGTATTATTGCTGTTAATTATTTTTCATGATAAAGTTATCCAAGGAACTTTAAACAACAATTATGTTAGAACAAAAGCTTAGAAATATCTGACTTTTCTAATGAAATTACAAATGTTTGAATCCGAACTGTTGTACAAACAAGTTGAGCCTAGGTAACTATACTGATAATGCGTCTATCTCAAAAGTTACAATGTGTTTTCCTTAAGTTTAACTACACTTATCCTTTAAACAATATATTTATTTGTGTTTTTTTTTTTTAACAGACCACAAGACACAACTTCTTTTTTGTTTTTTCCTATAATTTTTAAAACATGTTGTTATAATGTTATATAAATCATCAAGCGAACTGTGTATAAAAGGTATATGTGATGAATGACAAACGTACAAATCGTCACATATGGTTAAAGGTTTTGATTTTTTTGTTTTTATCTTACTACAGTTAAAATATAATATTTTATTAAAATTCAATTTTATCATTGCAACATATTTATTTTCATCTATGCTGGATGTTTATTTTTTTTGTGAGGGTGAAATTGTTGAAGCAAAAGTGAGGGTGAAATTGTCGAAGCAAAAGTTCACAAGTTATAAATTTAACATATATTTTGCAAGGGTAAGGTTCATGTGTTAACTGTTGTTTATTACGATAACTCGTTAACTCTAATGTCGCAAACACTTACACCATGATTATTTAGTGTAACTAACTTTTACACTGTTTTACACCATTGATGTAACGATGTTCCCATCATTTTTAAAATTTCCCTCTTTTAAAAAAAAATTTAATCTATTTTTTAAAACCTTCTTAATTTTTTTATATGATATTAATTTTTAGAACAAATCATACCATTAAATAGATTGTTTTAATATATTTAATATGGGTATAATTTTGCTATATTTTTTTTTAAAAAGGTTAACGATCATTGTGTAGCACTAGTTTTATCACTATAACTCTAACTTACTAATTGAGTTAATAAGTTATCAAAACAAATAAAAGTTAACATTTGATTCTTATTATCCAAGCGAGTTTTATGACTTTTATCCACAAGTTAGTATTGCAGAATGAAAAAAAGTAGAAGAGGACAGAAATGTAATTTCCACTCTACCTGACCATGTGTCATCGCTAACTCAACCCCGGTCGTGTACAATTCCTCGATAACAATGTCCTCCATCTAGTTTTTTTAGTTTTCACTCCAGTCACTGACCGTCACGCTAATCCCCTCACTACCATTGTCATTCATCCATGGCACCCACGTGCGACGATCTCATTCGACCTTGACGCAAACAACTCACCAACCGTTAACCGATCTTCATACAGTCATAAACGACAAAATAAAACATTGAAAAAATGGTTGTGTTCGGAGGCAAAAGGAACGGTCTTTTTCGCTCAACGAAGAGAGAGAAAATAAAATCTCAAAATTATGAATTAAGCGATTCTGATGCTTTTGCTGATGATGTTGTTGATGATGATGCTTGAAGATGATGATGCTTATTAATGGTTGATTGAAAAGGCAACATTCTTTTCTTCTTTTTCGATTACGAAATCATCCGACGGTGCGGAAGCTGCGATCTCGAAGAATAATAATAATTGGGAAAAGGCGATCCGCTGATGCTCTTGTTGATTTGATTTTACTTTCCACTTCGTTGATTTGTTTGCGTTATTGATTAATTAGACAACGCGATTAAGGAGAGGATTAAGAAGCAATGACCGGTGGTGATGGAGATGTTACGGCAGCTCCGGCCGGTCCACCGGCTCCGCTCGACTGGAAATTCTCACAGGTTTTCGGGGAACGCACCGCCGGTGAAGAAGTTCAGGAAGGTAAACTCGCTTCTGTACTTGATTCCACAATATTCTGTGATTCCTCGTTTTTGTATTTTGATTAGGGTTTGGATTAAGTGTTGTATTTGATCTAATTTTCGGGTCGTTACATTGCTGAATCGTTGGTGATTTGGGAAAAATTAGTCTAGGATGTATTTACTACTGGTACTAGGTTAAGCTTTTAATAACTTCTTGAAATGCATATTTTGTTCTGATGTAATCTAATTATCTGGAAGATTTAAGCTTCTTGTATTTACTTCTTTACGCTTAAACTCAGTTGCAGTGGTTGCCACAATAGAAAATTCTATTAATGCATAGATAAATCTAATACTAATGGTGGTATACTTATAGTCATGGTGAATCTGTTTAAATATCTTTCCATTGTAGTTTGTATCCAATTGTTCTATATATGTATTTACGGTTATATAAGTAGGTAATCTTGTAGTACTTTGATATGTTGTAGACCTGTAGTTTCATCTTCTGTTCAAAGTTTGAATTTCAGATACATATATACACACACACACTAACATTCATACACACAGGTGAAGATGGTTTTTCTGATATTCGCATGACGTTTTAAGATATTTTGCAAATAAATAGAACCTTGAGACCTAGGGGAAGCTGCCTGGAGTTCTTGAGTCAAGTTGGAAATATGTCTTTTTTATATATCATTAGTCGATAAAGAAAAGTCACCTTCAAAATTTGGTAATGTGATGAGAGGATATCTATGTGAACAAAATATTGTTTGCAGCCATTCGGAAGTTTATGCCATATCAAAGGACACTAATAAAGATTTAATTTAAGTAGTTCTTGTAGTTGCTATAACCTAGAAACAAATAATCGTATCATGCCAATTATATTGAGCTTGTTGGTAGTTTTGGAAATGTAAGTTATGATACTTTAGAGGCTTTCTATCAAATTGTATGCCTTGTTGGTGATTTGTTACATGCAACATTGTTGTAGTTATCGGGTTATTTGTTTGGTTTTACAATATCATAAATGCTAAAGATATAGAGCCTTGCACTTATTGAGCATCGCATAACTGTTGTTAACATGTTTCTTTAAGTGGCAAGACAATGCGAATCTTTTGGACTGAAACCAAGACCTGAAGTTTTATTGACAATGTTTAGTTATATGTATAATGTTTAATTTAGCTGTTTTTTTCACTTATTTCAAATTGTCTAAGTTGTTTACGGCTTGTGTGGCAGTTGATATTATTTCGGCTATTGAGTTTGATAAAAGCGGTGACCATCTTGCTACTGGTGATCGTGGGGGGAGGGTGGTATTATTCGAGAGGACAGATACAAAGCAGGTCAGTCATAATTCTCAAGTTTTTTATATCTCTTATTTTGTGTTTTGATTTCCTGTCAATTTTATATTTTGCAATATATAAATCACAATTCATTATGCAGCATGGTGGAAGTAGAAATGATTTAGAGAAAACTGATTACCCAAGTAGTAGGCATCCAGAATTCCGTTACAAAACTGAGTTCCAGAGCCATGAACCTGAGGTATTCTTTTTAGCTAAATGAGCCAATTGTATGATGTGTACTGGTGACAATTTTGACACATTTACTTATGAAATAGTTGATTTGTTTTATATTTAACAGTTCAAACGGGTAAAGACAAAACCTCTTGGATCATTTATTTAATAAGTTAAATTACTATTTAAATAGTACGGTTTTTGTAATCATATTTTACACACTAGTTATTTATAAATAAAAAAAATTAGGACAAATAGTGTTTTAGGGCAACCGACCTGTTTCAAACCACACTAAATTTACCTGCTTGACCTGCTACCCGACCCCCCCATTTGCTATCTTAAGTAGTGTGTGATGGAAGATTATTCATCTTTCTTACTATTGCATCTAAACTTTTTCTTTCAGTTTGATTATCTTAAGAGTTTGGAGATCGAGGAGAAAATTAACAAAATCAAGTGGTGCCAAACAGCTAACGGTGCCCTTTTTCTTCTGTCTACTAATGACAAAACCATTAAATTCTGGAAGGTCCAAAAGTTAACAAAATTAATTTTACTTATTTTGTTTCTTTTCATGACATGCTTCATATATTAACAAAATTTATTGACTTTTCAGGTTCAAGAAAAAAAGGTTAAGAAAATTGCACACATGAATCTGGACCCTCTAAAAGCTGTTGGAAATGGAAGTATTGCGAGTTCTAGTATTTCTTCAGTCAATAGTTTGTCACATACTGCTAATGGGGAGTGCACAGATAAATCTTACACTAGTTTGAACAAGGACTTTACGTCTTCAGGGGCAATTCAGTCATTGCGCTTACCGGTGGTAGTTGTACTCAATCTTTGCTTTATATGTTTGCACATTTGTTTGTAATTAGTTTGTTTACAGGTGAAAATGGGCTAAATACTAACAATAATATCATCCTTATCTTTGATTATTATGATTTTCATCATTTAGGGGGTGTTTGGTTGTGTTTTTGAAAGGGATACGTGATTTTTAAACCGACAATTCAGCTGCAATAAATGTGATGCTTTGTTTGAAGTTGCAATTGTCAGATAATTAGTTGTTTGAAAGTTCAACAAACCCTTCTTTAAATAAAATAGTTTATAAATTGACCAAAAAGGATATTCTTGTGGAAAAAAGGAGTTACGTCATACCATATGCAAGTAGTAATCTCTCAGATTAGGTGATTTATTTTATCATTTGATAATAAGTTTTGTTGTAGCTAATATGAAACTTATGATAATAAACATTTTAATATTTTCATTTAAACATTAAAACTGGTTATTATGATCAGTTTCTAAATGCAAATAAAAGACAACCTTAATCAATGTAGTATTGTTATCTTATTGCAATGTGATTGTTGCTCGTCATTTGATTGTCCTTTTCTTTTATTTCATATAACATGAAGGTAAATTTTGTAGGTGACTAGTAATGAGACAAGCCTTGTTGCAAGATGTAGAAGAGTGTATGCTCATGCTCATGATTATCATATCAATTCTATATCAAATAACAGGTTTGAATATTCAATTTTTTATCATGTATTGTCTTGTATTATATTGTTGTTCCAAAACATATTATTGAAGCAAATTTGGTCTGTATATCACAGTAGATAGGGATAAGCTAAGAACAAGTGATACAGAGACAATTTAAAGCCTAAAAGAAAAGGTTTCATTAATGGAAACTGAAGACAAGAGGATACCCAAGAATTTGTAATCCTTCTGCTCGAGCTATCTAACCAACTCAACAAATCGCTCTTGCATACCTCTAAGACTTAACAAATCTCTCATGCATACCTAACACACATCAGCACTACCTATATAATAGTTTCTCTCGTCATTAGTAACAACTAATAACCTCCTACATGTAGCCTTTCAACCAAGGTCTCCTATGATAAATCTTCCAAGTCCTTCGTCCACTGGGCTGCTCATCAATGGAAGAATATTAAGTCTTTTTAATCTATAACACATAATTTCTAATATTGTAGACTAATACTTATTTACTTTCATATCAACTTATGAAGTAAAAAGGTTGAAACGAATTGCAGATTATTAGTCTTATATTCTAACCTTAAATTTTTCCTAATTTCTTTTACTCCAAAAATTTGAATATAAGACAAACTTGTGTAGGCTTGAAGATTCAAACTCACGTACTTCTTTATCCATTTACAAACAAGTGAATTATAAATTTTGTCCTATTTCCTACCACTTTTGGTGCTGAGGGTGCCGTTGAAAGCAACTCTTATCCCCTGAGATAGGGGTAAAGGTTTGCCTACATCCCACCCTCCCTTGAACCCCTCAGTAGCTTTGCTATGGACAGTGGGTATGATTATGTTTATGGTTATGGTATTTCCTACCACCTAAATCGGTAATTATAAATACTGACCATGAAAGTTTTTTAATAATTAATAACGAAAGGCGTCATGTATATTATTTTTCTTGACTTGTTACCTATGTCGGTATAACAAAAAGTCATGGACTTGTGAGAATTTAATATTAGTTATCAACATTCTATAGTAATTCAGGCTATTTTATCTGTTTTGTCTATTAGTGGCAGCAATGCTTATTCCTATGAATTCTTTTCTTTAGGCATTTATCAAGGATCACGTGTCTACTTATTTCTTTATTTACTATTTTTTGTTTGCATTAGTGATGGTGAAACATTCATATCAGCTGATGATCTACGAATAAACCTTTGGAATTTGGAAATTAGTAATCAAAGTTTCAATATTGTGGATGTCAAGCCTGCAAATATGGAGGATCTCACTGGTACATTTTTTAGCACATATCTTATCTACAAGCAAATTAAATCTAATTTTTTCTTTATGATGACTGCTATGTTCATCTTATTGTTTATCAATTAATTCTTTATTGCTTTATCTATTTTTTAAACTCTCATATGTATTCACTTACTTGCAGAGGTTATTACATCAGCAGAATTTCATCCTACTCAATGTAACACACTAGCATATAGTAGTTCAAAAGGATCCATTCGTCTTATTGACTTACGTCAATCTGCATTATGTGATAGACATTCTATACTGTAAGTATTTTGCTGCCTTTTTTCATATTCTATCTAGACACCTCTAGTGGGGAAAACTTCCCTGAAATAGAAACGAACATTACACATTTTCCTGATTTTTGCAGCCATTTTTAATTAGAAACATAACAGAAACCAAAGTACAATCTTTTACTGGTTTTAGCAACCAACCTCATATGATGTGGCTTTGGTTGAAGTAATGTATGCCGCCACATCAGCCACACGCGCAAAAAATGCTTATGTGAAAAAGTTATAAGAATAAATTTGTTTACGAGTCTGAAAAAATGATATATTTAAATAAAGTCATATTTGAAGATTGTTATTAAATTTCACATAGAATGCCGTGTGGCATATTAAAGAAGGTCTTTCCTTGCTACAATCAATAATAAAATCCAACTTGATTGCTAAAGTTGGTGATAAACTTGGTTGCTAAAATCGCGAAGTGTGAAATTGGTTTTTTATTTCGTGTATTTTCCCATTCTAGTTTTGTTTTATTTTCTCTTAGCGACACATGTGTTTTGTAGGTTTGAAGAACAAGAGTCACCTGGTTCAAGATCATTTTTCACTGAAATAATAGCATCTATTTCAGATATTAAGTTTGCAAGGGATGGAAGATATATACTAAGCCGTGATTACATGACCCTGAAGGTTCATAGTTCTGTTATATTTGTGATTCTGTTACATTTGTAACTGGCCAAATGGATCAAAAGTTGTGCAAAGTGTATGTTATATTTCTGCTTTTTTTAAATTCATATTGAACACAAATTATTTATAATTTTGAGAGAACTATTTACGTGGCTTCAACCTGCACTAAAAATTACACGTGTTAATCCATTAACCAAACTGTGCCCAAAATTACACGTTTTGATCCATTAACCAAACGTATTGATCCATTAACCGAACATTCTATTGATCAACGCAGAAATATCTTTATTGTTTCCATTTAAGCTATTTCTTTCCAACTAAAAGAAGAATACTTTTTTACCCACATTGGTTATTTACTAAAATTGTAATTGATTTGCACAGTTATGGGACATCAACATGGACTCAGGTCCAGTTTCAACATTTCAGGTTCATGAATATTTAAGACCCAGGGTATGCTTCCTGAATTCACCAAACTTTTTGCAGATATCTTTATGTTTTTGCACCAAGATTATTGATATTTTGCAACTGATGATCTCCAGCTATGCGACTTGTATGAAAATGATTCAATTTTTGACAAATTTGAGTGCTGTTTAAGTGGTGATGGTCAGCGGGTAGCAACTGGTTCTTACAGGTAATACTTGTATTCAATTTATATAATGGTTTCTTTTTGTTATTTTTGCTCACCACTCACTCCTTAAATGTATATTATTTCAGCAATCTTTTTCGTGTATTTGGATCTAGTCCCACCAGTACTGAAGCAACTACCCTGGAAGCTAGCAAAAACCCGATGAGGTATCTAAAAGAACACTTTCTGCCTTATTTTTTGTAGGCACCTAAGGATGCTTCTCGGGTGACATCTATCTGTTCGACCTGTTATATTTGATCTAAATTTGCAAAATTTACCAATTTTGACCTATTGAAATCAAATATAACCTGATTGAACCCATTTTACACAGGCGACAAGTGCAGACTCCTTCAAGATCTTTAAGCAGTAGCATAACCCGTGTGGTTAGACGAGGTTTTTTTTCTTTCCTTTTCTCTTTTTGTTGTCATTATCACAAATAATCATATTTGGTACAAAATTTTATTAATACAACTTTTAATCAATCTATAGGGGCAGAGATCCCAGGAAATGACACGAATGGAAACTCATTTGATTTCACTACAAAATTACTCCACTTAGCATGGCATCCTACTGAAAACTCCATTGCTTGTGCTGCTGCAAACAGCTTGTATATGTACTATGCATAAATTACAACTCTAGCTATGGCGAAATTTCGTTTTTTTTCAACGCTTTCGTTGGTTTTCTTGGAACAACGATCAAGAGTACCTGCCAAACATGGTGTATGTGTCGAAAAGGTTCTAGAAGATTCTAAAATACACATAGAAAAGGTTCTAGAAGATGTCAACTGATGGTGACAAAGTTTATTTTCTTTTGCCCCCACAAATATTGGGCCTTTTGTTATATTCTCCCAGTTGTCTGCTTCACCCTCCATTATTTCTTTTTCATTTTTGATAAAAAAAGTTAGCTTTATTGTAAAAGGGATGTTCTTGTTTTGGTTGTTTTTGTGTTGGTTGAAAGAAAACAGACTGGAATTGTAGCTGAGATGTAGTTTTTAGTTGGGAAAGAGTCAAAGAGGCATGCAGCTTACTTGCGTTGCATGCTATTACAGTTTATATGCTATTATTATGTTTTATACCTTTTTCATAATCTTGTAGATTTTGCATTTTATTGGAGTTTCTTGTTTAATAAGAGTTAACACAGTTTTCATTCATGTGGTGTGGGCGTTTGGCAGCGGCTTCAATCCTTTCCTTTTTTTGACTTGGCCGCCTGGGAGGTGTAGTTTTCAAACTTTCACATTTCAGTCGAGCTAACTAAGAGCATTCACAGTAGTTTTCTTATATTTATGTGTGTATTATATTTTAAAGAACAATTGTAAATGGTTGTGAATGGAGTAGAGAGAAAAGTTAATGTTCAATTTGTATTTTTGGGTAAATTTTTTAATATTTTTGAAAATGGTTGTGTATAAAGAGGAGAGAAAAGGTAATGATAAAAGTATAAAAAAATAATAAAGAGAAAAAAGTTGTGTTTGTTATATATAAGGATAAAATAGTACCTGATGTAATGCTCCAAAAGTTGTTTTATGTACTAATATAATAATATAAAAACAAACATATATTAAAAATATATTATATTCTACTATCTTCTCCACTCTATATACAAATACACTGCTTCCTTAAACCTGTGTTCATAAATTGTTAAATGGTCAATTATACTTATGAGTTACAACAAATTAAAAAATAAAATAAATAAAAACAACATATAAAAAATATAGACTACTATCTTCTCCACTATATACAAATACACCGTCACCAAACATATCCCCTGTTTCACTTTTTTTTTTTTTTTTTAAATTTGTTAACTAGCAATTAGGCCGTTAGGGCTTAAATGCAAGAAATCAAAAACAAACAGTGACTCGAAAGACTAAAATGTAAGAATCATGATACGAGATCACCATCTAATCTAAGCCACACCATAGGGGCGGTTGGAGCCATCTTTGAACGTCGAACTAACAATGGCAGGTTGAAATTTAATCTAAAACATAGTACGTACCTGGGCTATGAAGCTCTGAGCCCATTTTTGCCGCCGTTAAAAAAAGATGATAGAAAATAAGATATATTTTGCTAGTCAGATGATTACCTGTGTCTCCGGTAGTTAATTAAAGGTTAATGTTTTATGAAATCCAAAGCATGAAGATGTAAACTAAATTAAGTGTAACGTGTAATGTTCAGGGAATACTCAAGTAGGCATGATTTGTAACTCAACATAGACCGATTGTTTTATACTTTTAGACATGGTAATTCTTTGGTAAAAACTATCTTGTTTTTTTTAATATTAAAAACAGAATGATACTTCTTGCTGGCTTCTGTAGCCCAAAAGACTAATCTCTGCTAGTCTTTTAAACAAGTTCACCCCTCTTTCTAACATTTGTTTTGTTAGTGATTAACGATTTCTCATAAGTTACCTAAAACCGTGTGTATTTAAAGTATCCCCCTACCCTACGTTCTTTCAAGTGTAGTAATTTTGAAAACCAGCTATACTGCTTGGGTCTTACGAATGAAAAAAATTGGTTAAGTTTTAACAGAATATATTGATGATATTATTGACAAATTACATGTTTATATTTAACGTCATGGGCAAGAGAGAAACCCCTAAAATCCGCATGTCTCGTGTCTGTATATTTGATATTTTACTAAATAAAAGTTGAAAGCGCTGTCAACAAACACAACTTTCGAAATAGAAATAGAAATCTTGGGGTTGTTCCTCACTCAAAGTTCTAAGTTATGATGTAAAACTAAATCACAGTTCCAATAATTAAATTACACAATTATAACAGAAACAACATCACATGGGAATGGTGCGCGCCTTGTACATGCAAATGTAAGCCATATGCCAATCGCCTGCGACAACAAAACAATGAATGAATCAACTTTAAAACATATAAGAAATAATCTAGGCAGTTGAAGGGACCTTTCATCAATATTTAGACAGTTGAAGTTTTTTATTGTTAAGAATAAAAATTCCGGGCTTGTATTGTTTTGATTTATAAATTAGTGGATATAATTATGCAAAAGTAAAGTCCAGGGATTTTTATACAAATTCAAGGAAAGGGCGTAGGCTTCTTTCAACTAAGCCCAAAAAAAAACTCTGCTTTTTACTAGTAATTAAAATAATCAAACAATAAACCTAAAAAAGTATAATCAAATGATAAACCCTAAAAAAAGAATTTTATTCATACCTCCTCCAGAAAGTTTTGTAATATCTTCTTCCCTTTGTGGGATTGGATTATCATCATCGAATTGGATCCATTTCCCTATTATCAACATCAGATATTAGCTCGTCATTTTAATGATACAAGTGTAATGAGCATGAAGCAATTAAGTATGAAAATTGTGGTAAATAAAATGAAATTTACGCAACAGGCTAACCATTTTCTTGCTTGACCCAAGCAACGTAATGTCCTGAATCTGCACTTCTGCCTTTATGAGTCAGCACAGCCACCAGATCATACACTCCCGTCAACTGAGCATTCTTATCAGAAGCAGCACCTGAAATTTTGTAGTAATAATCAAATACAGATAAAACCAAACATGTAAAAAGAGGACCAAAATTAATTTAAAGGGTCGAAAATGCCAAATTAAAGATTTTATAAGAATGTAAATTCGCATATGGATGTTAACCTTCCCCCAAAGTAGCTTTAGATGATTCTCCGCTTCCATTTGATGGTCCCTAAACAAATTTAAAAAGCCAAAAAATTAAGCACATTTGCGAGTGACTTGCCACATCAACATAAATAGTAAAAAAAATATACATACCTCTGCATCAGACATCTTAACATCATTGTCTGCTGAAGCAGAGCTCTTTTCTTTGAGTTTCAAACCAGCCTTTCTGCCATCCTCATCTCTTAACATCTATATAATAGTAACAAAAGTTAAAATCCACATGAAAACTTTAACCAGCATTTCTTCTGATTTAGTATAATCCACTGACTAAAGAAACTATATGCATAAAAGTAGACCATTCAAAAGAAATCACACAATGGTTTAAAAAAACTACAAAATTGGAATAACAAAAGACTTATCTTTTTATTAGCTTATATGTGCATGCCAGGAGGCATCTGATGTAACATTTACATAATATTTTGAACTAATAATTTATAAAGGATCATTATTTCAAACTTGAAAATAAATTAACTTCTAATTAATTTTTCACATAAGCATATTTTGCATACGTGGCAACTGGCGGGACATCAATGGGTAACACATCAACAACTTATAGTTGATTCGTAATAATATATGAGTTGGTTTCATTTTGCACCTAATTTAGTTTCGGTTGCTAAAAATGGGAAAAGTGGTTATTTCTCTTTCGTGCAATTAGGGCTAAAGCCAACTTAATTAATCATCATTTGTGAATCTATTAAATTGCATTTTAAATCGATACACAATGCAGAAATTAGAACCAACCTGACGAGGAGCTTCCAGCTTTTTGCGAAGATCATCTGAACAAAGATCAAATATATCCAACTCCAATGGATAATCCACTTTCTGAAAATTCAAGCCTAATTATAGTCAACAAAATTTTGATTTTGCAGAAATCACATTTAACAGTGGTCAAATTAAGAGCCAAGATATTTGGTGTTATATTCTTAGTCACGAAATAAATGCATTCTAAATAAGTAAGATTATAAGAGACGGAGAGAAACATAATCAGTTATTACCCTTAAAATCTTTGCTTTCTGGTTAGATTCCCTCTTCCAGAAAAATCGAACAAACTGAATAGTCAAGTACCTTGCATATGAAACATAGTATCAAAAGAGGTCAACACGTATCTTCTTAGCATGCTTGGATTTTCACCAAAAATTTCTATAAATAAAAAAAGATTGTTACTTTGGCAATCCATTTATGTGTGAATCTTTCACATAAACTGCACTGCGTCCCAAAGAAGGAGAAGCCTTTTCTAGCTCTGATTTCAGACCCTGCGAGAAATAAGTTGATCAGTACATTAACTGAACAAGTTACCAAGCAGGTCACTACGAAGATTTTCTTTCCACGAATTTTACAGATCATGTTAACTACTCGGGCTACTACTAGAATTCAGCCAAAATTATAGCCTGTCAGAATACATAGAAATTAAGGTTCATGCTAAACAAAATAATATAGAAAAATAGATCATGTGAGTCCATTTACTGCACAAAAGCCACAAGCAGGGACCTAATTTGTGATATGTTTATGTTTGCCATACACATAGTTAGCAGACATGGTCCATAGACTTGATAATTTAGTAGAGTAATACAATATATATACAAGTATATATAGAGAGCGCTCTATTGCTTCTAAAATGTGAAATTATAATGAGTATTTATGATAGAATTATATTAATGAACTCATTAATTAAGTATGGTAATAACAAAAAAATTTAACATAATTCATCTCCAATTCCTCAATTTAAATAGCAAAACTTCATCTGATTGATATCCAGAGCCCAAACAAGTTATTAAATGTTAATATCAATAGTTAGGTAGTTAACAAAAGAAAAGGGAGAACAATTGTGAGTAGACAGTAGTTTCGAAAAACTAATGAAAATATTAATGAACACAACTTTTGGGCTTGGTTTTCCAACTTAAACTTGCTAACTTGAGCTCCGAATGGCTTAAGGATATTTACAAACTTAGCTACATAAATTCTACTTACCCACAGAAATTTCTGCCCATTAACATCACTTTTGATGCAATTAGCTAAAATCATGCATGCAAAGAGTATTACATAAGAGCATCATTCCATAGTTCTAATTTTACACATACAGGAGACTAAAAGTAGAAAACCAAGATGCATCTAAGAAATCATCATCCCCCCTCCCTTTTTCCTTCGTCTTTAGAAGTTAAATAGGTTAAGCATTTGCCAATAGTCAATCCATAATACAATGGACCAATATTGCTAAAAGATAAGAAGAACGCATATAATCACAATTCACAAGCAACATGAATTGGTGATCTATATTTCTGTTTGTGGCAAAAATAAGAGATAAGAGAAAGGAGGAAAGATCTGTAAGTGTGATCAATCTACAATAAAACTTACATGCTTCAGCCCCTCGTGCAAATGATTCACCTCTTGTGATATGTGACATTTTAGAGAATAAACGGATTCTGTCTCTATACTTTCTTCACCACTTTCCGCACAATGCACCCTACACAGGGAAACACCTCTTGTGATATGATTATTGTTTTTTACTTTAACCCGTACTATAGCTCTTCAATAATCAAGGATTAGACACAAGAACTGAGATATCAGTTCTACGAATTCATTTCAAGCATGCGAGGAATGTTCAAATAAAGTAGATCCGAACATACCTGCTGACAAGGTCAATGCCGAAAAGCTCCTTCACTGTATCAAGATTTGCACTGCATATTAAACGAGGATAATAATTATTAATTAGATAGAACATAAAAGACTTCACATAATCACGTCAAAATAGCACTTTTGACTAACTCATTAATCTAGAACGTAGTTGACAAACATGTGTTATCAATTCTAAAACTGGGTTAGATAGATGTTATGAAATTTATGGAAAATTTCCTAACTATTAAGCTATATCAATAATTATACACCATCATGATTTATTGAGTATAGCCAATAACAAATACGAATTATGACCAGTAATAATCTCTGCTGTTGAAAGAAAAAAAAAATGGGCCTTGCCGAAAGGATTTGGTCTAATTCTCAATTGAATCTAGGATTGCATGAAACATCAAAAGGAGGGGTGGATATGAAAGAGTGAATACGAAAAAATGATGATTTGAATAAGATTGTATGGGTTTGCTTGAATTGACAAGGGCATGAAACACCCAATTGTAAGCCTAAATACCTGGCATTAGGCGATCTAAGAGCCTGAGAAAGAGTGTACAAAATCTGTGTCCAGCATTCTTCAGCGTCCTGACAGGTATCAAAAGGTATTGATTTCAAACTCAAAAGATTAGACAATTTGAGCAACAAAATAATATCATAAACAAACAAAATCAAAGAAACCTGTTGCATAAAGGATCCATTGTGCAGCTGCCCAAATTGAGGATATTTTTTCCGCAATACCTACAACCATAAATTATGTGCCATAGATAAAAATTATCTTTTCGGAATTTTATGAGAGAAAAGCAATCCAGTGAAACACGATCATAATCAACAGAGAAAAAGAATTCGAAAACTATGCCCACAAAATCAGCATAAGTATCTTTAAGACTGCTTCCTCAAGAGAAAATATCTTAGGTAATTGCATGATCTAGCAAATTTATATTTATCAACACCACAAGATCTAGTACACTAAACAGTACAACATAAGATTTTAACAAACCTAGACTTAGGAAAGCAATTTGTACACCACCAAAATCTGGCCTTCTCTGTTTTACCATCACATTGTAAGAAAAGACAAAAATAATAGTTTGTGATTTAAGGGGAAAGTTGTCAAAAACCAAAATTAAGTGGTGTACACATCACCTTTGGTGGCGTACAAATCACCTACCATAGATTTTGGGTGTATGAACAAGATCTTGCAAGTAATTTGTGATTTACTACAGTTGCTGACATCTTAACAATATTAGTACTAGAAAGGTTACTATTTTATTACCTTTATAGCAAAATTGTGATCTCCAAATTCATATTGAAACGGATATAAGATTATATTTTGCAAGTTAAAGGTAAAACGTACCATCCAAAACTGCATGGGTGCAACTGGCTTGACATTTTTATCAAGCTCATTAAACAAGTCTCGTGTGGCGACAGTCAAGAGATGAGAAGACTGATCCAAATCATTGCTTCTGCCAGACTGCGGATACCTAAACAACAAGAAATGCACAAATTTGGTGTTAATAGATTTATTCCTTCCCTCACTATTATAACAAATGAATTCTATTAAAAGTAATTTATTACTCCCTGAATAGAAAATCAGTATATTGCTTTCTTCATTTTAAAAAAAATAGCATCTGGAAGCTGAATACTCTTCAAAACAGTTCATTAATCCTTGCATAGAAAATTAACTTACTCGATCAATGCAGATTTAAGCTCTGGAACTGAATGCAGGCATTGCATGGTGGAATTCATGTAGCAAGTGTTTCCCAGATTAAATAACCCAGCAGAATGACCCTTTAAAGCATAAAAAAAAAAAGATTAGTAATTAATTTCACTCCCAAGCAAATACAGATGTCATAACCATTATAATATAATCCGGGTATGACCGAGAGTCCGAGATTAAAAAATCAAAAGCCAATACTACGTCCATACAGTTTTTCTAATTGCATCAATAGCCTACAGAGTAGGTCACCTCGTATATGTGAAATACATAAATAGGTAACAAAACAAGTACTGTGTTTTCTAGAGCTCAGCTGGTTTAGCAAACAGAACTAAACAACAAAAGACTCAAAAACTAGTTACTTAGTGCAATGGTTTTGTCAAACGCATAGACCGAATGTTAATCTTTTGTGTTAAACTGAAAAGTCAAGAACCTTACCACAGCAACTACTTGCTCTTCTTCTGGAAGGTCCTCCACAAAAACGGGGCCCTTCTCTGGAGCTTTTACAATCTCATCAGCAGTTCCCACCATCATTAGTTTTTGACCCTATGCATTATGAAGGAATGTAAATCACCAAGTTCAAGGATACAAGACAATCAAATGTCAAATGTAAGAGAGATCATTCACCTCTTTTATCCCCAACTTTGACCAATCAGCATCATCCTGGTTAACAGATAAAAAAAGTGTTATTATGGGGCCTTAAATGTTATATCACTTAACACAACATAGACAAAGAAACTATAAAAAAATATGGCATGCTTTAATACTGGATTACCTTTAATATTCCACCTTTCAACATTATCTTTTGCCTTTCAGGTGGTACTCCTGTAAGGTCATACAGCTGGCATTTAAAAACATATGGGGGCTGGGTTGTATCTATCTCCACTGCTGGGTATAGCTCTTTTTGCCATTTTACACTCACTGTGATAAGGACACATGAATGACAGTCAGAAACATACCTTCAAAACCCATGTCAGTTTTCAAGAGCACGCATGCAATTCTGCATCTTCTTTTCCACATAAGAAAAGGCTCTAATAGCTAACAGCATGATTTTTAAGAAGGGGAAACTAGCCGGATATAAGTTATAAACTAGAGCAACTGTTAAAAAAAAAGCAACATCGAAAAGGCAAGACACGTAATGTCCCCTAGTATAAAATCGATGTAAAAAAGTTACGGAAAACATGCACCCGCTTTTCTGAAACTCACACACAAGCAAAAACTGCAATAACAGATTTATTTATATATTTTATTTTTATTTTTTTGACAGGAAAACAACAGGATTTTGTTAACAGCTGAAATAATAGATAGTGCATTGAGGAAAGAACAGTCGACTCAGAATCAACAAAGGAAGAATATAACCAAATACATATAAGTGGAGGACAAATCACTTTGACCTGATTCCAAACAAACACACCCTTATTTCATACTGACACACGCATATAAGTGGAGGACATGGACGTCAAGTGACTATAGCCAAATCTACTAATCGATCTCCAGAACACATGAAACAGCGAATACATAGAATATCAATCATCTTACACAATCTAATTATTAATTCTCGTGTTTTGCCCTAGATACGTGAAACGAAACACAACAGCGGATAAATCATCAAAAACACATAGAAAGCCAATAATCGCAAGTCACAGGCATATGAAATCGGAAACAAGCGACAATGGAATGCGTGTGTTACTTTCGAATGAATAAAGAGTAAAAACGGTGCGCACAAACTGTTGATTGATTTGTGAATGAAGAAATTGTAAATCGAAGCAGGAGAAGATTAATAATATACCTGTAGGCATAATTAGGGTGAGCTTGTGAGCGATCGAAGGATGTATGCTGTTGTTGTTGTTGTGTTTGCTTGGAGGAAAGGGCAATGATAACAGAGAGACCAAATCAGAAAGATCTCAGTGAGCGAAGGGGAGTCGTAATAATACTAATGTGTACGTACGGTACCGCCGTATATGTAACTGGGCCAACAACCTAAGCGAATCAGCCCATAAATAATAAGGCCTCTTTCGTTTGGGCCAACAACCTAAACGAATCAGCCCATATATAATAAGGCCTCTTTCGTTTCTCAAGTTTGTGGAACCGTTGTATAGGGTCTCGTCTCTTGTAAGTATTTACAACATATACATCATAATACATGTGATATCGATGTGTTTGAAATGATAATAATTGTTATATTATTTTACCAGCATGTTCGGCGTGGGCAAACAAACTTATGTATTTCACAGTTAGATGAAATACGAAGAACTAAGGGGCCGTTTGGTTCGTAGAATGTTTTGTAAAGGAATTGGAATTGGAATTGGAATGTTGTTGAACTTGATAACGTGTTTAGTTGGTCAATTTTGAGTGAAATTGGAATTTTAATTTTGAACATTCCATTTGATTGTAAAACATTCCATAGGTAAGTGGAAGGAATATAAATTCCAATGAATGATGGAAAATTTTTCAATTCCAATTCCATCCGTTGCCCAACCAAACAGGATTTTGGATGAAAAATTTTTCAATTCCAATTCCATCCGTTGCCCAACCAAACAGGATTTTGGATGAAAAATTTTCCAATTACAATTCTAATTCCTGAGAATTCTGTAAACCAAACATCTCCTAAGGAGTTGGCACATTTGACGATTCTCTTATCTGAGTTTTTTTAAACTAATACGTAATGGATCATATGATGCCAACTAATACGGTGATGGAATGAACAAACCATAACCTCCGTTGTTGGAGGTTGATACGAAAGTTGTGTTAGTATTAATCTTGTTTGTAGACAAACATAAAATGATTGTTTTTATGTTTTTCCATGTATATATACCAATATCTGATATTTGGTATATTTTCCAGATTGTGTGACGACACTACAAATTAAATATATATATATATATATATATATATATATATATATATATATAATATATATATTATATATATTCATATGAATGTCATCCAAATACTTTTTATGATTTATCGTACATTTATAGTAAAATTCATCAGTTTGATATTCGATTAATTGGTCTAAGGTTATTGACAAAAAAAGAATTGTCTAAGCCACTTCGTTTCTTTTTGTCCAAGTTGCTTTTTTTTTTTAACTCACTTCCGTTTTTGATTCTCAGTTTCAGGAATATCCCCATTCATAGATCCGACATCTATGAATTGAAGGGTCAGAACGATCCACATAATCAATAAGACTTCAAATCATTCATTTGAAAAAATTAAAATCTTCTTGATCAATGGAGGAACAATATCATTTTAATATCAATATTTTTTTCGTATGGTTTCCAAGGCATATATTTTATTGCGAACACTCTTTCCAAAAAAAAGAAACTTAGATTCTAGTGTTTGTTGAAATTACGTGACTTTATAATGGTGGTCACATTGGTCGAGAAGGTTGGTACTTTGTATGTTATTACGTAGGGTTGTTTAAAACAGATCATTCAAATGTTACAAGATGTTTGTCTCAGATTAAGATGATTTGTGAAGGCACAACTTGGGTGATGCATTTCCTTATATTTACCCGGCCATACACTAATTAAGTAGTTAAGCATAAAAAGAAAATTAAAATGTTAAACTTTTACAGACACAGGATAATAAACAATGAATATGAAATAGTTAGACAAATTAATAAGATAAAGAGTAAAGTGCTATTTTTGTCCCTGACGTTTTGTTGAAATTGCCATTTCAATCCAAAAACTTTTTTTTTGCCATTTCAGTCACTGTAGTATACTAAATGTTGTCATTTTCATCCATTCCACTAACTCCGTTAAAACTCTGTTAAAACTCCGTTAAATATGGGGTATTTTAGTCTTTTTCAACACCCTAATTATCCAATTAATATAAATAAATTAATCAATTAATATTCAATTAAAACTAAAAAACACATGAAGTGACTCATGAGACCGATCGCTTCGATTAATTCTAACACAAGTTATTCGATTAAGGTCTGCTGTGAGATTTCAATTAATCTTCACGTTTTGTTTGAACGTGTACTGTTGTTCGATTGAGGTCTAATGTTGTCACTTTTTGTTTTATTGAGGTCTGTTACTGTCATGTTCAAATACCTCAATAAAATAAAAAATGTCAACAACAAACCTCAATCCTACAACAGAACTCAATTAAATAACGGTACACATTCAAACAAAACGTGAAGATTTATTGAAATCTCACGGCAAACCTCAATCGAAAAACATGGGTTAGAGTTAATCGAAGCTTTTAAATCGAAGCGGCTGGTCTCACTAGTCGTTTCATGTGTTTTTAATTTTAATTGAATATTAATTGATTAATTTGTTTCAATTGGATAATTAGGGTGCTCAAAAATACTAAAATACCCTCATATTTAACAGAGTTTTAAAGAAGCTTTAACGGTGTTAGTGGAGTGGATGAAAATGACAACATTTGGTAAACTACAGTGACTGAAATGACAAAAAAAAAAAATATTTTGGACTGAAATGGCAAATTCAACAAAACGTCAGGGACGAAAATAGCATTTTACTCTAAGATAAATGAGATAACCGGAAATATAATAAAAGCTCCAAAATAATATTCTATGAAGAAAAAAGAAAACTAAGCTTTGAAGATTGAACTGGCAAGTATGTTCGTGCATTACAGCGGTTTAGTTTTCCATAAAATCTATATCAAAACATAGATAAATATAAAATAATCGTAATGATATATTTAGAATCTAAGTAAATGTCTATGACTTCAAAAGAATGTGATGGCCTATATATATGACACAGCATTCTTTTAGTTTCTTGTGGACTAGAGAAAATTAGAAGTTCAACTTCTAGTGATCTAGTCTACTAAGACAATGCAATTTGTGTATTGCAGATGAAAGGACGACAGTTAAATATTGAAAAACAAAACATACACTACCATAATTTTTTTCATACACTCAAAAACTTATAAAAGACAATCATGCCGATATGAGATGGGTTCCATGATACTGGAATGCGACATATGCAGAAAATGTAATAATTTACAGATTACAACTCAAGGGGAGCTATACGCTATACTGTTTTTCCCTTAGCAAAGGTTTTATCATGAGTTTTTTAGCAAGATTCTTGATGAATTAGTATTTCAAAGTTAAACTTTAAATAATATATACGAGGGAAAGTATTATAAACTAGGTGGCTATCCCACGTGTTGCCGTGGGTAAGGCTACGTGCCGGGGTCATTATACATTTATACATATATGTTTGTGCTTCTCGGACGGGTTAAAATGTAGATGTTGCATAGTTCATAAGGATGTCACAACTATGTATTATAAATCTTAAAACGTTGGTGTGGGTAAAACCAATAAATTATTTACTTTATTTAAAAACTTTTAATTAAGTATTAAAATAAATAAAAAAGAAACCAAAAAATAAAATATCTAAAATTATAAAAATACAAAATACAAAAGCAGCCAAAAAAATAAACAAACCACAAAACCACTGCTATTAATTAAAATGGTGAAAAATAGTGAGGGGCAAGAATTGAACATGGGTTGAAGGTGATGAAGTAATAAGGTCTTGCCAACACACCAAACCATGATTTATAATTTGAGCTTGGAAAAAATTGTATTTACTAATCAAGTAAGTAAGTAAAAAAACAATAAAAAAAAACACGGCGGACCAATAAAACTTTGTTATAGTTGATAATCTCCCTACTCTAATAAAATGGTATCTAGTAGGAACACATGTCAATATTATAATAGTTTTTTAATAAATTAAGAAATAGATTTTTGTTACTAATGTTATTTATAAGGAAATATTTTTTCATAAAATTAGAAAATTATTTAGAACAACAAACTTTTTTAAAAATATAAAATATTTTATAATTGGTTCTTTAAAAAGTAATTTTTTTATAAATATAAAATAAATTAAAATTGAGAGTTATAATAAGAAAATTTTTACGTATGATATTTTTTAAAACGTTTGTTTTGAAATAATTTTTTTTATTTATTATAAAAAAGATTTCAATCATATCTTATTTTAGAATATCGATTTATAATTAATAAAATTTTATTATATTTAATATTTTTTTATTTAACTAGTATAATACACGGGTTTAATAAAATTAGTTGTTATTATTTCAATTATCAATAAAAGTAAACGGGCGGCGATAGCAAGTGTTATAAAAGATCAAAATTGGGAGACACGTCACATCCCCATACCCCACTTTCAACTACTCCTGGTTTTTGTCTAAAGTTATTTATGTGTAGATACAAGCATAGATTAATCAAATAGAGATACCAATATTTGAAAGAAAGAAAGCATATCATATATTTATGTACCTTCTCGTTGTTTTATTCTCTTGTACTACAACAAATAGATTTTATTTTTTAAATCACGCTTTCTTTAGGACATTAAACAATATAACAAGTGTTCAAACATATTTTATATGTGTTTACTAGCATTAGTAAACCCGTGTATTACACGTGTTGAATAAATAAAAATAATAAATTTTTATTGGTTTAAAACTATATTCTAAGATAATATATAATTGAAATTACGTATGAGTAAAGATATACGTAATAAAACAATGTATTGACTTTTTAAATTTTTTTTTGTTAAAAACACTAAATATTTTGTTTCAAAACAAAATGTTTTAAAAAATTTTCATTATTGTAACTTTTAATTTTAATTATTTTTTATTTTAAATATTTTACTTTTTAAAAGTACCAATTATAAAATATTTTATAATTTTAAAAAACTCTGATATTTTAAAAACCTTCTTATTTTATAAAACTTTTTTTGTATAAATAACATTAATAAAAGGTACTTTTTTAATTTATTAAATAAGTATTTTTAGTTTATATATAAATTAAATAATATTATTAATAATTATAGTAACTATTAAATAAGAGAGATAAGCGGAAGAAAATTGATTAGGTGAAATATGGTGTTGACAAGTGTCCTACTCATTTACCTTTTTATTAGAGTAGAGAAATTTTATTATTACCCGATAACTTATTTGAATAAGCACACCCGCATAGTTATAGATACGCAATGTAAATATTGCAAAATCTTTTTTCACTTCATTAAAGCCAAAGTTCTATGGATTCTTACTAATATATTTAAACATCATCACTAAGGCATCCTCAACAATCATCATACTCATCCATGGAACAATACACAAACTATGAAATGCTTTTTGCTCACATCAAATGATAATTTATTAGATTTCACAATGAAACAATACACACAATCCTACACATCTTAAAACACACAACTGCCTAGGAATTGACTTCCTATTAGCAGCATGTATAATCTTAATAATATGTCTTGTACAAATCTCACCTAAAACTATATACACAAATCATTTCCTCTTTCCAATACCTTACAACTTGCATATAATGCACGACGATCTACACACATCCTTGTTCCGACATACTAGTAGCAATTGTCAAAAACGCAGAGATAACACTCCCGTGTATCAAAGCCCTAAGAGAAGCAAAAAATGAAGAAGGTTAGCACCCCAACTCGACCCATTTACTTAGGAAGCGGCTGATCTGGGTTGACAAATATGGAATGTGTTTTTATCTCAAATGGGTCGATTTGAATTGTGATTTTATCAAACAGTTAATGTGGTAATTAGGTTTTAGGTTTTATATCACATGGGTGGGTCGAATAACGAAATTAGCTAAAAGAGAAATTGGTCAAACGAGTTACAAGCCATCAAAAGTCTATCCTTCATCCATACAACCTTTTAAATCATTTTATTCGAAGATTAATTTTGTTTTTAGTCATAATTAACACGTAAAAAATTTAATAAAAAACAGGCCAAGTGGATCAAACGGGTTGAAAGTCACCCAAAGTTTATCTCAATAGCATACAAGCTTTGAAAATCTTTTTTTTTCAAAGATTTAGCTATTTTTGGAAAAGTTAATAGAAAAAACTATAGCAAACGCAGGTCAAATGGATTGAAAGTTGCCTGAAATCTATTTTTACCGCAGTTTGTGGTAACTCAACCCGACCCTACTCGTTTCAATCCATACTAAAAATCAACTCATTACAACCAAACCTGTTACCCAGCCCGTCCATCTTGCCATTGGTTCCAATGAATAAAAGGTCTAAACTTTATGCATTTGAGAATCTTACTCTGGACTCTCTTTTTGATAACCAAATTCAGCTGCTGCTTTGAGAGCCCGTTGATAGGTCTGTTTCATTGCTTCCTGCCATTAAAAAAGAACAACAATGGTTCATGCTTCATACATATCCGTTATATATATACAAATTAATGAAACTTTATGACCTACATCGACCTATTAACTTGAGTAAAATGACAATAATATGACAGAAACTTTCCTACATAGCTGGTAAAACGGGAAGATCAGATAGGTTGGGTAACATGCCAAAACATGAAAGTTTTTATAACACATGGGCTTGTGACTCGCCAACTTTTTTTACTGTTCTCTTTTTTTATTTCAACTATAATTAGCAACTAAATTACAAACACTATTATTGAAACAATGATCCACTTTTTTTAACGAAGAGGTTGCAAACACTTGTAAGTTACTATTTCAGCAGGTTTTAAACCGTTCAGCCCATTTCCTTTTGGCTTTTTTTTTTTTTTTTAAATTTCTATTTGACCCATTTTCACATAAATGGAATGAAATTGCTTTCACATTCCATGAATGGAACCATCAAACAAAGCCCAAAACGAACTTGTAATTTTCACAGAATTTGTTTCATGCCTGTAGTTTAGACTCGAAGTCCTCAGGCGCCCAGTTCAGATTGTACTCTTTTAGCTCAAGCTCACCAGCAACAACCTGAGCAACATCATATAAGAGAAAGAGACACTTCAACTATAAAACTAATTTCGATTTAAATAAAAAGATACTACGCCATAAAGATGTATACATACCCCTCCCGTACCGGCAGCTATGGAAGGAGCAATTAGAACATTGGCCCCCTTCAAAACGTCAAGTGCTTCAGAAGTACATGGCATGTTGGAACCTAAAAAGAATACATTAATACCTTGAACAACTTTTGAATGCTTTCTTTTTTAGTCAACCACTTCATATTACCGATAAAGATAAAACAACAAAATTGCCACCTCTATTGAAAATAGCAAAATAATTAACAAAACGAGAAGAAGAAAAAAAGAATCACTACCTTCAACAAGTATACGGCACCCCAAATTAACCAGACTAATGGCATCAGAATGATCGATTTCGTTTTGTGAAGCACAAGGAAAAGCAACATCACATCTTTCATTCCAAGGTTTTGCTTCATCATAGTACTTAGCACGAGCATAAGTTTTTGAATAATCTCTGTGTATTAAAAAAATGTTTAGCAAATAAAGAACAATAAGAGTAAAGATGAACTCTGTATTTTAATAGGGGACGCAAACCTTAAAGTTCTATGTTGTGCTTTGATATCTCTAAGGAAAGATAGCTTCATGAAATCAAAGCCATCCTCATCAACTAAATAACCTTTTGAATCTGTAGAAATTTGTTGGCGCAAATGAATATATCACTTTCAAAGCACACACGAAATAATAAATTTTGCAACCCAAAGTAAATAGTTTGAACTTAAATTTTCACTTGGTATGTATTTGGAATCTTGTAAAACAACATTACCTGATACTGTGATGGGAAGAGCTCCATAAGCAATGAGCTTCTCTAAAACATGCATTGCTATCTTCCCAGACCCACTAACCACACATCTAGAAATAAAATAAAACAAAACTGCTAAAACCAAATTTAAAAGTGTGCTTCAAAAATTTAGAGATAATGTATGTTGAGACCACCCAAATTTTCAACTTTTTTCACTAAATCCACTATAAATTGTAACTACTTTATAGGTCAATGAAGAAGTATGCATCTAATTTATTTATACCAACTCCGCCAAAAATGATAATACCCTTAAAAGTTTTTAAGAGAGACAACAGATTTGGTGAGACGCCAGAATGTTAAACATTAAAATTGTTATCTTTTCCATAACTTTAAGGGCATCATGCCATCAGGCATTAATTTGTCAGAATTATTGGAAACCAAATACATACTTGGATGGCCTTCATAATCCAAAAACTAAATATACTTTGGAGTAAAACCTTAGTCCTTTGAGTTCTTTATTCATGTCTGCAAGCATAAGTTGTGCAAAGAAGACCTGTAAGAAACAATACAACATGTTAAACCATTTACTTCATAAATACAGAAAATTGCAAAAGCATACCAGTCCATAACCAGTAGCTTCAGTGCGTAGGCTGGAACCTGACCAGTTAAGTCTGGGGCCCGTAAAACTTCCCTGCATAAAGATATTACAGAATCATACAGAGAACACAAACAGATCTAAAACTCAAGTAAAAACATCATGAAAATATTATGAAACAGGCAAGAAGAAATAAAAGCAACACCCAAGTGTAGCAAATAGACGTGAGAATTTTGACCTGATAAACAGGTCGATTTGGGTTACATCTTATCTCTAAAAAAAACTTTAAAATGGAAATGGCTTGGAAGTCAATTATTATGTAATCAAAATGCAAAAAACCTCCTAAATCGTTTTATTTTGCAAATTAGACTATCGTTGTAATGATATAATTTTCTTATCATATTTTAAACATTAATTATTTTTGACCTGATCAGACCTGTTTTGGCCTTTTTTAACAGTTAACCATTTTGCCACCTCTAGAAGCAAATAATACAGCCTCACCTGAGAATGCCCAGCCAAGCGTCTATATTGACCATAAAGAAAACCCATTTCACGAGTGCCAACACCCATCTCCTCAGAAGGAAGATCCTAATATTGTAATGAAAAAGATTACACATTTAATATAAGTGGATAGAAGAAACAAAATTGACTAAAATACCTTATCGGGACTGATGTAACGATACAGCTCATCCATATAGCTCTGGCAGAAGTGCATAATCTACAAACAAGAATGACACAGAAATCAAAACATTTTTTTGGGCACATCATAAACGACTATAATGATATAAAGATTAATAAAGGAACCTCATTGTCACTTTTCCCTTTGGGATCAAAATCACTTCCACCTGCTGCTCCTCCAAGTCGATAAGGAGATAATGCAGTCCTTAATGTCTGCACTCAAAACTAGGATAGCTCAAAACTTTGGCAGCAAAATTGCATAAAAAGACACCGTGAGATGGGAAAAGTAACAGGAACTGGTAAATGTACTTTACTTTAAAGGAAAAGAAGGTAAAAGATGGAAGCATGCCTGCTGAAAACCAAGAAACTTGGCAATACTTAAGTTCATTAATGGGTGAAAACGCAGGCCCCCCCTACATGGTCCCAAAGTCTGGTTAAACTGGACCCTAAACCCACGGTTGACGTGCATTTCACCTCTATCATCAAGCCATGGTACACGGAAGATAAATGTACGCTCAGGCTCTAGCAACCGCTCCATTGTATTTACATAACTACAACAAAAATTTAAAAAGTTACAACGAAAGAAACTCGTTAGAGGTGACAATATAATGGGTCTGGTCAGGTCGGTTGGGTAACATATCAAAATTGGTCATTTCTACAAACATTTTTTTGCCATTTTTTGAAATAGGGATAGTGTATGTTGAGGTCACCAGTACTACTTTATAGGCCACCAAAATATGTGCGGAGTTTCATCTATACCATATGTCCAAAAAAGTGCTAGAATATTGCAAAATGACAAAACACGATAGTTTTCTTCGCATCGATGCATGCATACTTTTGTCTTTTCATATATTTGAAAAAAAAATCATCACTGGAAGTTTTTTTGGCCAATTTCAGTACAATAAACAAAAACTGATACATATATGGTGAGCTATAATGTACTTCAAATATATGGGTGATCTTAATGCAAAAGTTTGAATACATGAGTGGCCTACACATACATCATCCCTTTATAATTTATGAATAGTTAATTTTTCTAAAATATGATTACAAAAACTATATTACTAAAAAATTATCTTATCTTTCATAGTAAACTATGTAAAAGGTTGTAAGCATTTGAATACACTTTGGGCAACTTTTTTTTTCGTTAGTTCTTTTTGTACAATCCAAATCAGCAGATTTTAAAGGTGAACAGGTCGATATTTCCATATCTAGTATTTTCAAATAAAATTGATACAATCCACTTTAAGGAACACACCCGGAGTTCTTTGAAATGACTCTTTCAAGAGAATGAATAACTTCTTGCACAGATTGTATGAACTCAAGTTCATTAGGATCCCTTTTCAGTGCAGCTTCAACAATTGATCCAGCCGATTTTGACATGAGAGCTGTCATAAAAATCAAACAGTCGAAAAATAAGCATAAATTCGTACATTTAGTAATACAAGTCAGCACAAACCTTTTACATAAATGGGCTTGTCAGCAATGATCTTATCTTTAGAGGCCGATTGGAGACGAAGGGCCTCTTTATGAAGCAAACTGTTGTTATGTTCTTCCAATGCACTCATTTGCATATTTCTACTGCCTTCATTTCCATAAGGATTTCTTCTATGCTTCCTGCCATATTCCCTGCAAACCGAGCAAAATATTCTTGTCGTACCTTCTTTCATATCCACATACGCCCATTTGTATGTATCAGCCCATTCTTCCCGCCATCTTTTCACCACTTTTTTCTTTCTTTTGACAGGAATTGACTTCAACAATTCTTGATCATCATTTGGAAGTTGTGAAACAATTGCCATATTCTTGTTTTCATCATGATCATCCGCTGAAGATTCTTGTGGCGGGACGGTAAGTAAAGGAGTGTGAGCAAATGAGGGGTCATCGTCCCCGGGCCCAATTTCTAAATCGATTTCTCCACCGAGCTCCCTAACTACCAAATGATGCCTTTGTTGAATCAAGCTGATGTCATCCATTGCAGAATTCATCCCTAACCCGACAACTGGAATCAACATTCAGCATCACAAGTGTAATCCCCACTCGGGCCGTTTTTCACTCTGTGTAGATGTAAAATCATGTATTTATAGGTAGAAGAAGAGTTATTATAGTGAGTTCACATATCCACACACATTTGAAAGTGATCTTGAATGATTAGAATTAGATAATTAGTTGTAATAAAACGGACCATATGAGATAGTGTTTGGATGTCATTTTGTCTAATTGATTACAGGATTCGTGCATAACATCAACAAAAAGGACATTCCTATGACTGTGAGTCTTGTGAGATGAGAGTAAAAGTCTCCAAAATTAGATTAAAAGAATGAATAACAAAGTAATTTCATTTGACCCTTTTGATAATCAGTTTTCTTGCAGCAGCTAATATGATACTGTAGATAATCATTGATCTGACCCTTACATAATCAAATAACCATCAAAAGCAGAATCTGTTTATCCAAACATTAAAACTGATTATTGGACTACAAGTCGCTATAATCATATAATCAATGTAAATCCAAACACCCCTAAATGCAATTTGGTGATATTTGTCATTCTGCGGATAAAATCTTTTGAATTAAACAAACTACAAACATCCTACCAGCGCACAACATAAAACCCTAATTACATATGCAAGCAAATCCATCCAATTCACAGTAAGATTCATAACCCAATTGATTCTCAGGTAAAGATTGCAACTTTATTCCAATTAAAGGAACTAGTACTTCAACGCCACTGGATTTGGGAACTTACAGAACTGAGGTTTGACTTGCTGACTGTTGTTTGAACTTGGGTCAACGGCGAATTGGACTTTGATCAGACATTGAGCATTCCATTGGGCGATCGATCGATCATAATAAGAAATTGAGAGAGATAAGAACAAAAAGGTAGAAGAACTGTAGGAAGAAATAGGGTAAGTTATTGTTGTGCAATGATTTTTGTGATAGCTGCTGCTGAAGAGAGTGGGGCATTTTTTATGGAAACAGAGCTGAATCACTTTAAAGTTTAATCGTACAGAGCAGCAGCGAATATTAACGCCGTTAAATTGTAATAATAATAATTATTATTATTACTTTGTGATTACTATTTATTATTATTAGGTGCCTAAAATTATTAAATTGATGATGAATGATTGAGTTATACCTAATGGAACGTTTGGTTCACAGGATTATTAGAAATTAAAATTGAAAAGTTTTTTATTTAAAATCTTGTTTGGTTAGTCAACGGATAAAATTAGAATTAGAAAATTTTCTTTCATTTATTGGAATTCTCATTCATTCCACTTACCTATGGAATGTTTAACAATTCAATGTAATGTTCAAAATTGAAATTCCAATTTCATTCAAATTTGACCAACCAAACACGTTATCAACTTCAACAACATTCCAATTTCAGTTCCATTTTCAATTACAATTCCTTTGCAAAACATTCTGCGAATTAAACAGCACCTAAGATTTACTTATTTTTACCTAAAATACATGGTATTCAATTTTTTATATAAATTTATAATGTTAATGAAACATGAAGACTAGATAAATGAGATTTTAAAAAATAAAAATTAACTTTACAAACACGACCTAATCACATATCTTATTCGTTGGTTCCATTGGTTGGCTATCTAACTGGCAAAATGAAGGAAGTCTAAGAGTACTCAACAAGATAGATTATGTAGGCGGTTCTGGATCCGAACCGGCTATAGAAAACTAATTCTCGGTATAATTATATCGTAACATTTTAAATTTTATAAAAAAGTAGTGATAGTGTTGGAACTTGGATATAGCCATGCAGTGGTTCATCATTGTGCCCCATATTTTGTGTGCTTAGGTTTGTGGTAGAAAATAAATAAAACGAACATTAGTGGATGGATATGATTTAAGATACAAAATTAAGATGCAATCGTTGCTTTATCTTGTAAATAGCCTCCTTACTCCAACTCTCTCAAATTAATCTCCCTACCATTGTATATGGTTAGGACCATAATTCCTACATCTATATATTTATATTATAATAAAAGAGTAACTAAAGAGGACACGTGGCAGCATCACATTCATCCTCACCATAATTTTTCCGCCTTTCTCTCCTACTTAATAGTTACTAAAAATATTTTTTGATAAATTAAGAAATAAATCTTTTAATCAATATTATTTATAAAGAAATAAAATTTTATAAAATAATCTTCTTTTCAAAAACATCAAACTTTTTTAAAAATATAAAATATTTTAAAAATCAATATTTTTAAAAAGTAGAATTTTTATAAATAAAAAATAATTATAAATAAATTTTATAAAACCTTTTGTTTTGAAACAAAATATTTAGTTTTTTTAAACAAAAAAAGTTTAAAAACTTGATATCATTATTTTGTTACCTGTAGTCCTTACACATAATTTCAACCGTATTTTATCTTAAAATATCATTTTATAATTAACAAAATTTTATTTTATTTAATATTTTATATATTCAACCAGTGTAATACACGGGGTTATTAAGCTAGTATAATACTAAAAGAGTAACTTAGGGGGACACTTGTTACATTTCTAGGCCCCCTTAATTTTGTTTTTCTCGCCTCTCTCTCCTTTTAAATAATTACCTAAATTAAGAAAGATTAAATAATTATAATTTTTTTATATTACAAATAATTTTTTAATAAATTAGGAAAGATGTCTTTTTATTAATGTTATTTTCACATCCTTTATTACTAAAATTTTTTCGATTCTCTCTTCTATTAAATAATTACATTAATTACTAATAATATTATTTTATTTTATTTAGATTAAAAGTAGTTTTTTAATAAATTAAAAAAAATCTTTTTAATGTTATTTTTAGAGAAATAAACTTTTTTAACATAAGAACTTTTTTTTAAAACATTAAACAAAAAATAGGAAATATTTTAAAATTTATATTTTTAAAAAGAAATTTTTTTATAAAATAAAATAATTAAAATTTGGAGCTATATAAGGAAATTTAAAAAATATATATTTTAAAACTGTTTCTTTTGAAACAAAATGTTAAAAAAAAAAACAAAAACAATTTAAAAAAAAATTTAAGAGTTGATATTATTATTTTATTACTTATAGTCCTCACTTATACATAAATTTAATCATATTTTATTTTAAAATATCGTGTAATAATTAATAAATTTTTTTATTTTATTTAATTTTTATTTTTTCAACCCGTGTAACACACGGGTTTACTAAAACTAGTAAACTATATTCTCGTTAGGCTACAAAGTAAAATGTCAAGGGAATAAAATTTCCTTAGACCATGTTCGTACGTTTGTGACTGTAAACAAAAAATAATGTCAGATAGACATTACCTAAGGAGGGTGTATGATCATTTTACATATTAAAAGAGGTGAACAATTAATTATTATTAACAAATATTTTTCCCGAATTACAATTTTTATTATCATTGTTAATAATTATTTTTAATATATTGCATATAACATAAAATAATTATAAACTGAGATGCTATTATCATTAAATTATTCAAGCACTACAAAGTATAAAATAAAAAAATTGCTTAAAACATCATGCTTCTTCCAAATATATTCAATAAAACAGCATTATGTTGTTATGTGTTTGTCTATTACGGATCATCTCAAGGTTTTCTTATTTCCCAAGTAATAAAGAGGTGATACTAGGGGAAACCCTTAACTCTAGAAAAACTTTTTTAATGGATTGCACGCATAAAATATAAGAGAGGTATAATAAATATTTTGCAAGCATGAGACAAGCAAACACTAAAATCATATAAGGAAACAAAACGGCAAGTAAACAGATGTCACAAACAAATGGAATAACATTAAGGTATGTAATTCTTTACAAGTAGGTGCGATTAGAGCATACTGGAAATACCTTAAAAAAATATGCAAATCAATCATAAAATACTAAGGCATGTATACAAGTAAGTTACCTAAGCTAATAAAGTGCACTCTTTGAAACCCTATTCATACCCACAAACTCTACACTCACTTAGAAATATTAAACTTTTATCTAGACGCCTCAAAGAATTCGTATCTTTGACCATGTCATCAGAGAGATACAGGTCTAATAAATCATGTTTCATCTTCTTATCCCACTTTGGTTTCGGTCTACCTCTATTCTATTTCCCATCCATTGTGAAGTTTTTCATGTTCCTTTCCGGTGTTGTCATCGGCCTCCTCCAAAAATGGCCAAACCACCTAAATCTCTTTTCTCTTATTTTCTCTAGAATGCGTGCAACCCCTACACTAGTTATAAGAACTTCATTATTTAAACTATCCAATTTCATGTGCCCACACATCCACCTTAACATCTTAATCTTTGTTTTTTCCAGCTTTTGCTCTTGCAGCTTTTTAATTGGTCAGCAATTAATGACGCATAACAAAGCTAGTCATGTCGCAACCCTATATAATTTCCTTTTAATTTGTCTGAAAACCTCCTATCACGCAAGACACTTTTGGTCGGCCTCCACTTGCTCCAACCTACTTATACGTAGCGATTTACATCACAGTCAATATCCCGAAAACAAAATACGTGCCCCCTAAATGAACTCTCCAAGTTTGTACTTTAAAATTCTCATTTAACATAAATATGCCCTGTGATTTACTTCAAATTCATTAAATGTCATAGTCTAACTTATTATATATATATATATATATATATATATATATATATATATATATAATATTCCTCATGGTCAGTAGTTACAGTAGCTTCCTACCATTAGGCCACGTGTCAAGGACCATATCGGTTCATGCATGCTCAGTTTAGGGTTGAGATCAGAGTGAATGAAAACGAAGATGAAGCTAAGCCATTTTGGGTTGATGAAGATGCGATAATTATGGTCAGGGTTTTAACAACAAGGTGAGGGGGTGGGATTGATTCTAACGAGGATGACCATGGCTTCCCCGAAAGTTATGAGTAGGTGAGATCATTAGGTTTGTGTGTTAAGGGATGAAATTGAAATATTATAGAAAGAAAGATTGAAAAGATGAAAGAGAAGTGAGAGAAGAAGGTTAGTAGGGGATAAAGAAATTCCAATGATCTATTAGTGGTTGGTCTAGCGGTCAAGAGGGAGCTGAGAGACTTTACTTTTTTTAAAGGTCCAAGTTTCAAATATTGTCATTGGTGAATATTATCAACTTAATGATACCAACAACTAACCTGTCGTAAAAAAAAAAGTAATAAAAAAAGGAATGGTTGAGATTTTACCGTGAGATATATAAAATGTCAAATTCTATTTTCATATAGCCATTATGATTTTTGTTTTTTTTACATATTATTTTCGCATTAAAAATCTACTTAAATCTATATATCTATATATAATACTAAAAGAGTAACTTGGGGGATACTTGGCAAATTTCTAGGCTCCTTAAATTTGTTTTTCCCGCCTCTCTCACCTCTTAAATAATTACCTAAATTAAGAAAGATTACATAATTTTAATTCTTTTTTAGATTACAAATAATTTTTTAATAAATTAGAAAAGATATCTTTTTATTAATGTTATTTCTACAAAATTTTTCTATTATAATAAAATAGTAACAAAGAGAGACACATGACATCATCATATTCTTTCTCACTAAAATTTTCCTGTTAATCTCTCCTATTAAATAATTACATTAATTACTAATAATATTATTTTATTTTATTTAGATTAAAAATAGTTTTTAAATAAATTAAAAAAGATTTTTTATTAATATTATTTTCAGACAAATAAATTTCTATAACACAAGAAATTTTTTTAAAACATTAAACTTTTTTAAGAATACAAAATATTTTAAAATTTACATTTTTAAAAAGAAAAGTTTTTATAAACTAAAATAATTAAAAATTTGGAGCTATATAAGGAAATTTTATAAAATATATTTTTTAAAACAGTTTATTTTGAAACAATATGCTTTTTTTAAAACAAAAGCAGTTTAAAAACAAAAATTTAAAGAGTTGATATCATTATTTTATTACTTATAATCCTCAGTTATACGTAATTTTAATCATGTCTTATTTTATAATATCGTTTAATAATTAATAAAATTTTTTATTTTATTTAATATTTTATTTTTTCAACCCGTGTAATACACGGGTTTACTAAAGCTAGTATATAATATATAATAAAAGAGTAAAAATAATGCCACGTGTTATTATGTGGTGTATTTTTATCATTATTTTCCCGCCGAAACTAATTATCTAATTTAGGCAATAAATTAGTAGTTTCACTACTTACTCTATTTTAGAAAACTAAACTGAATTTTTAATTTTAGCAACTCAATTATTTTAATTGACTAAATTAATAATTTGTTTCAAATTTTATCTACATATATATATTTTTAAAACTTTTATCATTATCAATTAAATTATTAAATCATATAGTTTTAAAATTCTATAAAATTTTATCAGTACTAAAGTTGATGGATATTTTATAATTATCTATTCGAACCAACTATTTAATTTAATATTTTGATCAACCCGTGTAATACACGAGTTTTTAAGCTAGTAAAGGAATATAAGAAGTAAATATGCAAGTTTTTAGTATATTTACGAAGTGTAATCATTTTTTGTGTAGAGTGCATATACTAACATTAGAACTAATCTTTTCGTATAATCGTTGGTCGATATATGAAGTCAATATACTCTTATGTTTAAAACTGTTGACATTTCGACACTCAAAACATATTGATTTCTTACTCTTTTGTGCTAATATGGCTTCCACAATGCTGCAAGAAAGCCCCACGAACGCGAAGGGTCCAGGGGCGAAGGCAGTGAAGAAGGAAGGGGGGGAGTCCCATACACCCAAAAATTTCAATAATTTATAGTGTAAAAATTTATAAATTTATTAATTATAAACCTAATTTTAATCAAAATAGGGACTGCTATGTTCTAGCTATTTTCAAATAGACCCGAATCGGCGGATGGCTGAACTGTAAAGTTGGTCTATGACATCATGATTTGGATTTGATCTCGATGAAACAATCCATCAATGAGAAGTTAAACTTTGGCTAAAAAAAAACATTTTTTAAAAGGGCATATTTTCTTTGAATTCTAAATCTAAGTTTTAACCCTAATTTTTACTCTCCTACTGAAAAATCCTGACTCTACCGCTAGCGGGGTTCAATCCTAGTTATGAGTAAACTAGAATTCACATATTTAATTTAACATTACCAATTAACCCTCAGACATAAACCTCAAACTTCAAAAGAACTTATACATATAAACCCAAAATAATTGAATTCTTTCACTAAAATTTAACTAATTTCTAACCATCAGATGTAGTAAGGACGCAACTGTAACATGAAACATACATAAAGACAACACTAAAATATATCTCAACTTGATTAGTTTTTATTAAACACAAAGCTATAACTAAGAAGAGCTATGACTTGGCTCAGAAAATTTAATCAAACTAAATGCTAGAATTAAAAACCCTTTAACTCTAATTTATCGTGCACCACAACTATTACAACCCAAACCAAAAGCATTTCTTGAAAAAGTAAAATAAAAGATATAAACAAGGTTACATGTACAGTGTTTATATACATAAACTAACCCAAAACTTTTCCTTCTACGTTATACCTACCGAAACCTCAAACAGAGGTCATTTTATCTACTTTTGTCATCATCTCCATTCACAGCCAACAACTTGATTTATCAATACCGCAGGTAGATTCTAGAACACTGAAAAAAATTCTAATTAAAAAAAAAAGGAAAAATGCATCATCCTTTTGTTTGTTTCTCAACGAAGTCTCTAATCATCTCCTTCAAATGCTGGATACAAAAGAAAATTGTTAATTAATTGGAACATGGGGTGCATCATATTCTGATTAATAAAGTCCTGAGACCAAATGCTAGATAGTGGCCAAATGGGTTGGTCAGGTGGGTTCGGTGACGGGTAATATTGGGCACATTGATGATTCACAAACTTTGTGCCACTGTCAAGAAAAGCCCTAGGGACCTTAACTGAATCGGCTTTGAATGTTTAAGTTTCAAAACTTAAAGATAAAGTTCCTGGAAAAAAAATTAACAAAAAAGGTCCTTTTTTAAATTTAGATCCATTAATTTTTTTTTTTAAATAACAAAAGATCCTTTTTTATATGATGAAGTCCATAAGTTTAAAAGAAAGTACTTTTTTGTTAAGTTTAAGAAGTTCAGTCATTTAATCATCCAAAAATAAACTAAAGGACTTGTGTGTCAATTCAACAAAAGCCCATAGGCTTTGTCCAAGATGTTTTGGTCAAAATTTTCAATTTCTTAAATAATAGTGCCAATATTAAGTTATTTCCGAGTTTTTAAATGAAAATGATTTGGAGGATGATTTGTTCCCACCAAAATATTCCATATGCCACGAAACTTTTTGCAACTTACCATTGTACCCTTTAATTACACAAAAAGACAGCAATGAAAGGGTAAGATTGTTCTTTTGAAAAGTTCTATTTGGTGTATGGATAATTTGATTACGTAGATTCTTATGCAGTAAAAATACTCCCGGCGATTTTGAACCCATCTGACCCATTTGACCCGTTTTCTTTAAACATATCATTTATATTACCTGTTTAAGATAAAATACAACCCAAATTGACCCATTCATAAGTTAATGGGTCGAAATTGTCACCTCTACCAAAAACATTATTTTTGGCAAGCACTTCTTATATAACTTTCACCCATTCAAATTACAAATATGAATCATTTGACCATGGAAGTAAAGGTGAGAAGCTACAGATTGAAACGTTTAGATAGAAACCTGCAGTTCGTGATGAAGCACAACAAATATCTTCTTCAGCCTTTTATGTTTCTGCAACATTAGATACTTTCACAATTAAGGCCAGAAAGCTCAGAAATGTTACTTTGTTACAAAAGCAGTTCAACAAAGAAAGTGAAATTCAACTAAGACAAAATTGGGTTTGTTACTTTGTTAAACAATAAGCACATCTAAAATCAAACACCTTTCTCTATAAATCTTAATGTTAGACAAGATCTTAGCTGTTCAAAACGAACAGTCAAAGGCCAATATCGCTATTACAAATCACCTGATTCCTGGCAATACTGAAACCATGCTTCATTACAACTTTATAGGATCAAATTATTAAGTGCCCTGAAGCAGTTTTCTGAAGATTTTTTATTAGAGTTATCAAAGACAGATAATTGGTTTACCGTTCCACACTGGTGATAAGATTCCATTAGCTGTGCCAATATTTTGTTATATCTTTCAATATCTCTTCCTTTAGCAAGCTGGAGGTCCCTTCCAAAGGTTTGAAACTCATTTCTGGACATTTAGGATGAATTAAATTAGATAACAGTATTCAAATGGACTAAATTCAGATAAAAGAAGACAAAATACAGATGACAGTTCTAAAACCTGTATGTCTCTAAAATCTTGTTCAATGTGTGGTAGCATTCATACTTCTCATGATACTCCTGCACATACTCATTGTACCTAAACATGCAGAATACAACCATATAAACAATATCCGCAAAGCGCACACATTAGATTGTTTTACAATGCAAAATTATTGTTTATGAGACTTTTCTTTGTAGGTTTTTCAGACACAGTTAGTTCCAGCTGGGTGAGCGCTTGGATAGTTTTGGTACCCTGGAATAAGAGAAGGAATGGAATCCTCAATTCCATTGGAAGAAAATCACATGTTTGTTTTGTTTGAACGAAATAGAATAATGTGATTCCTTCCATTTAGCTGATTTTCATTCCATAGACAAGGAATGTTTTTTTTTCTCAATTCCATCATGAAATGGAATGAAAAATTACAATGTATCGCAAAATTATTTATACAATTTTCGAAAACATAATCTTGTTTATAATATCAATAAATATATAAATTACTTTTTTATTGTCCATAAATAGCTATCAATATGCCTTTTCTATAAAAAAAACTAGTTAAAGTGTTAGTGAGTTTTAGTATGTTTAATTTTATATTATTTGTAAATACAAAATCCAAACTTTATTAATAAATAAAGAATAAAAACAAGATAAATTTATACACTGTTTTCATATGTAATTTAAGAAAACATTTTTAATAAATTATTCAGTGCCTACAGGTCAACCAAGTATGCTAATGGAATGCATTGATCCATCACATTACCATGCCAATCCCACTAGCCTCCTCCATTCCGGTCAACCAAACAGTAATAACTGTAAGAAATTAGGATATACTTACTGTGAAAGGTCTCGTATTGGTCCCTTCATCTCTGGCTCATCTTTCTCATACTTGGTATACGAAATAATATTGTCATCAGAACAAGACTTCATTTCCCTTCTTTTTTGTTCATTGTGATCCCTATTATTTGCCATCCTAGAATCCTTCTTTCTTTCTACTAAATCTTTAGACTTATGTCTTCTCTTATCTTCTGTGGAAATAGGTATCACTTGTTTTTTGTGCTTATAGGGCCCACCCACATGCCCTTTTCTTTGACTCTCTGAGTTAACAGTGTACCCTTCTGAATCAATTCCAACCCCCTGGCTTGCCCCAGCCTCATTATGTCTACCATTATTGTTCTGAGACCCAGATTTCAGATGATCTGTTGTTGACAGCGACTGTTTGCCATTAAACCTTGTGAAATCATCAACATGATCCTCAGCAACCACCTTTTTAGGTAGGTTTAACATGTCATTAGGCTTTCCTTTACTTTCATCGACATTCCAGTAATCCGAACTTGATTTGTTCTCTGACTGTTTAAAGGAACTATTTCTCCCAAAACGCTTTTCTTCATTCCAACTCTCACAAAATTCACCCATCTCTAAATCCGAGGGCTCTCTTTGGAGTGTGGATCCACGTCCATTTATTACAATTGACTTTTTCAAGTCAACAGAAGAACTTTTAGTCTGCGATGTTGACAGTAACTCAGGTTCCTTAGCTTTTCCAAATAAAGGGCCATGTTTCTTTTGATGAGAACCCAGATGATTGCCTCCAGATTTCTTTGGCGGTATTCTATCCTTAGGATGACCGTCTTCATCATGTGTTTCTGTGTTGACTTTATTATCCTTTTGCATAAAAAATACGTCGTTCCCTTGTGGGTCCCTTTCAGAGAACCTAACAATATTATCCATGTCAGCAGAAAGTTTAGCCTGTGCATTAAGATCAAACGATCTCGGAGAATCTGATACAGAATTTCGAAGAAATTCATGGTGGTTGGCATTTTCATAGTCATAATCACACACGTCACCAACAGTTTGGCCCATCCTTCTGGGACCATTGGGGGATATGGAGAGTGAGGACCGGGCCCAGTTCCCTGATTTTAATCTTTTCGCGCTTTCATTTTCATCGAAACCATGTTTCTCATCAGATCCCTTTTTGGACGTAGTTCTTGACATGACTTTTTTATCATGATAATGAACTTCACTCACATGATGATGAAGATGATTAATGAAGAGATTTGTGGTACCATCTGCATAATTATCCTCGTCTCTATTAGTTGCACTCAAATCAGCTCTGTGGTTGTCTTCAAACAAATCTTTTTCAAGATCAATTAAATCATCCTTTTCATCAGGCATATTATGTGGTGCATATCCTAATTCATGATCCAGGGGTTGTAAGTTCTGCTTGGGTTCCTTATCATCATCACTCATGATATCTACATCTTCATCAGAGCCCTGTTTGCTGTTTAAAGAAGCATCACTATCACTGTCACTGCTATTCCCACTCCTACTACCAACAGGACTTCTGTCGCTTTCACTGTCACTGCTCTCAGTTTCACTGTCACTCTCACTTCCACTTCTGCTAGAGCTAACTGCAGGATCTTCATTATTGTGAGAAACTTTTTTATCACTTAATACACCTGGAGAAAGATTATCGACATGATTTTGTCCTAGAATATTTAAATATTCATAAGGTTCAGAAATTAGGCGAGATGGTTCTTCAAATTCCTTCACGTCATCAGCTTTCAAAGGAAAGCTAGAATCGGGTGCAGTTGTTGCTTCTCTGTGTTGACCATTGTTCTCTGGAAAACTGAAAACGGCAAAGTGTGCAATATTTATAAGATTCCAGCCTACGGCATAAATTATCAAGTAATTTAATGCAAAACAAAGATAATTAATAAATTTTCACATACTAAACAAACAGTGGATGAAACCTGATAATAGTTTAAAAAAAAAACTAGTATAATTAATAATGTAAATGGAAAAAAAATCGATAAAAAATTGCAAATGGTGGAGTGGTTTCTCCAAGTTGTTTTGACATTTTTTAAGATCCAAAAGAAAGAAGCACGATGTAATAACACTGAGACATGGGAAATAAATGACTTCAAACATACGATACATTAACATTTTACTTTTGGACTCAGCTTTGAAATTAATAAAATGAAAACTAAAAGATCATTACCATCTAATCCTCAATGGTACGCCAACATAAAAAATCAGATGTCATACATCTAAATGCAATCAAAATGGTAGTCACTGTTGGGCCATGTATTATGAACTCGACAGCACAAAAAAACACATAAGTTGGTCTAACCTTCCACTTTGAGATAAAGGTTTCTTGAAACTTTCTAAATCAGCATCAGGTTTCAAAATATATCTTCCTGGAGCTTGGAAGACGGCAATCTGAATGAAATAATAATCTCATTCAGCAGTCCCTGAAGAACACAATGTTGAATAATAATTATTAGTTTATTACCACTTGCCTTTTTCAAGATGGGCTCAATTTGCTTCACAGATTTGGGAATGGTTTCTCCAATAGCTTTCTCCAGAGCCTAAATGGTAGGATCAGAAAGTATAAGAGAAACAAAAAGAACAAAAGTTGTTCATATGAAAAGTTCATACATGATAGGTTAAATAATAGAACATGGTAATAAAGCAGTTTGCTAGAAAATAAATGCATAAAGAAGATATTGGATTTGTTTAGACTTTAGACGTTGCAGGGCTTAAAATGGGTTTGAGTTGAAATGGACCATTTTTAGTACATGCCAGTAGTCCAGTAAACACTTTCATCCGATTTACTACAAAATAAATTAATGATAGTTAATGTGCTAACTGTGATTATGAAAGCACTAGTGTTACACATGTAATCCACTTTTTAATGAAAAAAATTGTGGAGGGTTCTATGCACTAAAAAATAGACTTTGTGCAACTTTTAACCCGGTTGAGACGTTCCACTTTTAGCCAACTTTTTGTAATTTAGCCCGTTTGAGATAAAACACAACCCCGAAGCGGCCCATTTTATAGGGCAATGGGTCCTAATTCCCATCTCTAGGATTGTTTAGGATCATTCTTAAGCTTACCTTGAGATTCATTCCTTGTGGTTTCTTCATAAGAAGAGAAATTAGCAAGCTCTGCAGGTCATTGTTTCCAAATCTTTCATTGCCCCCTGGTTTATTCTGTACGATACCAGCAGGAAATCTGCTGAACGTTTCTTTCTCAGAGGAGCTAGCATTCTCTTTACTAGATTGATTCAAAGTAGCATCTTCTCTGTTTGCATGTATTTTAAGGTTGTTACTTCTAAGCGGAGACAATGGAACACCAAATTGCTCAGGCGTAGATAGTAGCGGTGAAGCTGAAGCCCTGAATTTGGATGGAGTGGATGAGGAGAATCCAGCTTTTCCACCAGATTTAGGAGGAATTACTGCTGTAATAGATACGTGATAATAGTGAAGTATAAAAAAAATTTGCTTAAAAAAACTATACATATTTATACGTACACATTATCATAAGTATACCATAACAAGAACCCATACCTGAGGAAGTTTCAACTTTCATCTTTTTGATAGGGGGCTCTTTCTTTTGTTTGTATGACCCTTTCCATGCATTATTTACTGGAACCAATAATTAGATAAGAAACTTGATATGAAGTTTGAAATTTCAAATATTAAGATATGATTAGTTGGTTATGTGTAAATATGCAAGCTCTACTTGCAAAGCATGAATGAGACCTTTCTAAAATAATGCACATGGAATACATGCCAGAAAGATAAGGCATATCATAATGATGGCTTTGTGTGGGAAATTTAAGCTATGACGTCTTCTTGTTCTGGTTCTTGTATGAGACAAGTCAACAAATTAGAAAAAAGAGCCATGTTGATAAAGTTGTAGTGAAAGATTTCACTTTTCAAAATACTAAGATTAATAACTAATGAAGTTTGGTAAAACAAAAACAGCATGGATCATATATGAACTCTTCAATATAGCAGAGAGACACACAATATCTCTTTGAATGGCACAAAACAGTAAAATAAGAATGGCAGGAAACCTTAAAAACTACAAAAAGGATGGCGACACTTGTACACTTTTTATGAATGATAACTCCTAATGAATAGTATCAAGTAAAAAGTAATAAAAAAAACAATTCCCTCTACTCATGAATGTCAAATAGAAATTAGTGACAACCAAAGAGTGATGATTCAATAAAATGATATATATGATACCTTCAGCAGCAGCTAAGGCCTTCACTTGATTCTTCATAGATGGATTTCCATGGTCTAAAACAATGGCTCTGTAAAAAAATGCTTATTTATCACTACTCATAATGTTAGCTTTCTAACCATGAATACTGTAGCTGAAACCTTAAAACGATTACAAAAAACCAGTGATTAACCATAGACCTAAAGGTTGGTTGATAGAAACCCTTTTATTGAATGGCATCAATCAAGTGACAATTGTAACTCTAAGAAATCCATACTCCAAACCTCTACCAAAACTAGTCTGTTGTAACTGAATTTGGTGTTCTACTTGACCAACAATAATGGCGTTCCACATAAAGATGATGGTTGTTGCCAATAAAATATCCCACTTGGCTACTTGAGAGATGAAGAATATATCACAGGTTCTATATCTTCTTGTATGCTTCAGTTAATCTTCTATACTTTCTTATCCCGTCGCTTGAGAAAGCGGGCATGCTTTAAAATGCACATAATATTTGGGGTCTTAAGAAGGTGTTGCTCAAGAAGTTTGATAAACTTATGATAGATTAGGGGAGGTAAAATTATGTTTTCTATACAACCATGTTTGGCACTTGGCATTGATTTATCTTTTTGCAATAGTTATGAATGGACTCACTAAAGACATTAGATGGTAAACATTGCTCATATCAGACATGAAACATACTTTCGTAACTTGTGCTTGCGTTCTGCTTCCACTGATCTTACTTTAATATGGTTTTTAACAGATTCATCTAACTCACGTTGAACATTCAACTTTCGCCAAGCACCTCCAGATTCAACAAGCAAACCATCTCTGTCACCACTTCGGCATTCTTCGTATATGTCACATAGGTCACCAGTTTCTTGGGACCATGTGAATCTGAACTCCTTTCCCCCTACATCTATGAGCTGAAAGAGTAGAAAAAACTTAAAAAAGGAATATGCGACAGAACTCAATACATCATCAACATCAAAAACTGAACCATTGAACTTTGTGAATGTGATCTAATAAACAAGCATAAAGATACACAGTTCTAACCAAGATAAATGCTTTCTGTAGTTGCCTAGAGATAACTACGTTTATAAGAAATGAAGAAATATACCGTCTGTTCAAATAACCCAATTGCAACATTGTTGTTACACTACGTGATCTTCTCCTGCTACGTGCACAATTCTCGTGATAATCTCATTTATGATAAGTGACTAATTCTTAACTATTGATACTTTAACCTAGCAAAGAATTTCGTTAAAGTAGTGAGCCAGTAAAACGTAAATTCATCATACTATTAATCCCCACAAGATCTCCATGCTGCATTATCACCAAGGAAGACAAACAAGCAGCAAATTGAACAGCCAAAATTCACTAATCTAGGTTAATCACACACACTAAACTGAAATTCGGAAAACACATGAAACAATTAATAAAGGGCAGCAATATCAGATAAAATAAACCTACATTCCCGTTAGAATTATTAGCACTTGAGTCAAATTTGATCCTGGCGACACCGCCCAGCGCTTCGAGTCGCTTGATTTCGTCAACGAGGACAGGTGAGAGCTTAATAATCATACCAAAGTTCAGAGGGTGGTTACGAACTAAACCGAATGTTTCTTCAGAGACTGTAGAGGCATTGCTACCGTCACGGTGACCACCACCGCCACCGGCGGATTGACGACCACCGCCAGGGGCAGCGGATGGGCGTTGAGCGGAAGAAGGATGGAAGGTGGAGTGGATGTTCCGCTTGATAGGACCACCGCCGCGGCCGCGGCCGAGCTTGGCGGAGCCACCGTACATTACCGGACGTTAATATTTTTCCGGCGAGGTGATCGATCCGGGTGTGGGTGCTGTGGGAACCAGGGTCCAGGGAGGATTGCGAAGTTGCGAACCTGGGTACCGTCACAAGGAAAAGATGCGAAAGAATTTGTCAATTTGGGAATTCTTCATTTTTTTTTTTTTACTATTTGTTTTATTTTATTATCATTTACTTTAACTAAGCCTAAACTAATATGATAAAGTTTTTATAACACTCAAATTGTATTTTTTATTTTTATTCTTATAACTATACTAAAAGTTATTACTTTTTCTCTTTTCTTTCAATTAAATAATATATTTTTGTGAATGTCTGTGACAAGCTAATTATTTTTAGAATTAACTAGCAAAAGAACCACTAAAAAATTAAAGTCACATAATGAAAGCTTATATATTTAATGTGATTTTGTGAATAATAATCAGTTCTAAAAGATAAATCCACACACCCCCAAATCCATACCAGAAAGAACACACAAGCCACCACAAGTGTAATGTGTCAAATTTACTATATAACAATTACAATATTACATCTACAGTTCTTTTGTTTTATTGGTTTATGTTTTCCGGCCAATCATTTTCTGCCACATGGCTAGATCTTTTTTTACTTATTTATTGATCTTTTACCTTTTCTTTAAACTCATGTTTTTTTTTTTTTCTCAAGATCATTCTTAAGATGGATGTAGCCCGGATGGTTAACAATCTGGGTTGTGAAGCAGTAAATTCGTGTTCTAGTCTTTGGAACCCTCGACACCTTTTGATTTTATTTAAATTTTAGTTATTTTTCTAAATTTTTTTGTTGCTTTTCTTCAAGTCTTTTTTCTTCTTCATTTGTTTTTTTAATTATTTTCCAAAAAATAATGTTTAAATTTATGTTTTTAGAGAGATTAAGTTGAGATTTTAGATATTTAAGGGTTTATGTTGGAAAATTTGTTGGAGGAAGCTCACCAATATTGGTAATTATGGTATAGTAAATATCTGATATACCTTCTAGGTATTTACTTAATATTTTTATAAGTTTTTTTTTTTTCATAACATTAACTTTTTAGTTAAATTTTAACATGGTGTTTTTTTTAGATCCTCATTATACTATTATGACATGTTTACTTCTATTTGCGTTTTTGACACGTCATTTTATCGTTTTGTGATACGTTGTTTATATCAATTTGTATATTTTGGTTTAATATTCATGTAACTTCATCCGTAAAGTTAGTTAATATGAAACTATATTTGGTATGATTAAAAAAAGATATCCCGTCGCGTAGCATGGGTATCCCTTCTATTTGATATTAATTTAAAAAATGTTGCTCTTGTAAGGTCGAGTGCGGTGAATAGGAGCCTTAAGGTTTCAAAGTCAGGTGTGAAGAAGAAGAGCAGACAAATTTTTAAAATTTACGGTAGAAATACGTTTATAAAGATATAAACCACACCACTTTATAGAAATATAAACATAATACCACTAGGTCATGAATTTGTTTGTTTGTTTTTTTTTTTTTTTTTTTTTTTTTACTTATTTTGAAAAGCTTATCTATCAAACACCCCACCCTTTAACAAATGTTATTTTTTTAACATAATAATAATCGATTTTTTAAGTGTTTTGATAAAGTCATTTTAAAATTTCATTTATAAACGTTAAGTTTTAATTAATTAATTTATTTTTAAAGCCTAAATTAATGAAACATTTATGAATTCTATTATTTTGTTAGTGTTTAAACTTTCTTCGGATTTGACTTAAATTGAAAATTATTTTTACTTTAAGTTATTTTATAAAACTTTATATAACATATTTTTATACAACCTAAATTATTGAATTTGAGAAAGGTATGTTCTACACTTCTACCTTAATATTTTTCCGATTTCCAATGTGAAACACCGGTGGATCATATGAATGAAAAATTGTTGCACAGATGGCAAATGTTATGAACTTAATTTTTTTATTCTTTACGCTAAATATAAGTCGGGTCAAAATAATTGCATTGAAACCTTTTATGACCAACATGACTTTGCATTCAAGATATCAGAATAACTTGATTGCTACAGTATACAACTTAAGCCGTAAACAACTTTGCGAGTATACAAAAAAAAAGTATCATGTGGATCTTGCCAAATGAAGATCATGTGTTAGACTAAAAACAGTTTATATTTGACTTCAAAAAGAACTTTCAATACCAATGGGCCTGTGACCATGAATGGTGAATCTTTCATTGTGTAAACAATTAATCCACTTTGACCAACCGTGATTAGTTTCTTTCTTTCTTTTTTTCTTTTTTATTATTATTTTTTTATTATCGGCTACTGAATTTGGATAACTAGTTAGTTCTTATTATCCATGACATAGAGGTCTACTTATATGAATTTTGTCTCTCCACAAAGATGATGAGGTTATTCAAATCAATGTAAATGCAAAATATGTAGCATTTAGGTGTAAACAATTTTTTAAGAAAGTTATTTCTTATTGTATGACTAATAATTCCCTTTCACATGGTCACTTTTAGATAAGTGATAAACCATTTTTGATCATGTAATTGATTACCTTTTATATACTTGAACAATCAGATTCATACAAACATTCAAGTAGTTGTTAGTTTGATTCTCACTATTTTAAATAATAAAATGACGTATGAACATTTTCTTATCGCTCTTTTAACAACTTGATCACAATTAAGTAAGCATTTGCATTGTAACGCCCAACAACTCCTATTATTCTATATCAGCTATACCAACTACCAGTTAGGTCTTGATGGAGACGTTAATGTGTTTACAGGTTAACAAAACATTCACAAGTTTAACAACATTGAGACGCTATGAGTGAACAACTAATATTAAAATCAACTTTGACTAGTTTGTTTTACAGATAACATGCACATCATCATACATTTCAATAATATTTGTTTTGTCATCCCTATAGGGGTGTAAAAAATTTGAGTGCCCGTTTAAGCTAAAAGAACTCGAGTTCAGCTTGTTTCAAGTTTTATTCTTGAAGCTCATGCGCGACTCAACTTAAAACTCAAGGTTAATTATAATTATATTTAAAATCATCAATTATTCCTTGCATGGGCGGACCTATTATGGGTTGAGGGGTAGCCTCCGCTACCCCTCAACTTTTTACGCGTAGTGTAAAAAAAATATTTTTTTTTACGTTTTTATGTAAAAATTTTTTTTTACGGTTTTACGTTACCCCCGAGAAAATATTACGTTACCCCTAAAAATTTTTTAAACTCAAAACTTTATAGAAAATTTTAAATTTTATAAAATTAGTTTAATATTTATAAAAAAATATTATCTTTTATAAAAACATTGTAACAAATTAACCCAATTACCCAAAATACCCAATCAAAAGCCCAAATATTAATTCAGTCCAAAATTTATTTCAGCCCAATTAAGTTTTAAAAGCCCAATTTATTATAAAACTCATTTAACTTGAAAAGGGAACCCCCCCCCCCCCCCCCGCGTTAAAAAAACCCATTCGACCGTTGCTGCTTTGCCTGCTGCCTTCTGGAATTTCGAGTTCTGCTGGTCGCTGTTGCAGTGTGCTAGTCGCTGGTCGGTGCTCGCTAGTTGGCAGTTGCTGCTGCTGGCCTGCTACTTGAAGGTATTTTTTTTTACTTTCTAAGTTTTTTTTTTGTGCAAGATTTCAATGTTATTTGCAAGATTTGAAGAGTAGGGGATTGATTAATGGTTATTTAATTTAATTTTTAGGTTTTATTGGCAATTAGGGATTTGTATTGAAATTAGAGATTTGTAATTTTATTGTGAATTTGATTTAATTTTTAAGTTTTATTGGCAATTAGGAGATTGATTAATGATTAATGAATTTGTAATATTATTTGGAAGATGAAATTAGGGATTTGAAGATGTATTTGATTTAAAATTTTATGAATTTGAATTGTGTTATTTGGTTAATAACTAACTAAACAACTAACAAACCCAAAATACTAAATAACATTAATAACTTAATAACTAAACAAATAACATGACCCAAATTATAATAAGCCTAAAATTTAAATAACTAAACAACTAATAAACCCAAAATACCAAATAACATGACCAAAATTATAATAAGACCAAAATTATAATAAGCCCAAAATTTAAATAACTTAAAAACCTAACAAGTTTACAAGCTCAAATACCCATTACCCAAACTAAACAACTTGAAAAATAACTAGTTATACCCATAACTCTCACTGCCTCACCCTGTTGCCGATCACCCAACAACCTTTGTCCCTGTCGCCAACCAACCATCACCTGACCAGAGTGACCGCCCCCCGCCGTCCGTCGTTCTGTTACGGCGGTGGTATTTATATAAATGTACGGTAAAAAAAAATTTTTACATTACCCCTGAAATTTTCTTCTAGATCCGTTACTGATTCCTTGATTCTATTGAAAACAGTTTGTAATCAAATAATGTTCGTGTACCAAGACTTGTTCTAAATTACTTGCTTAACAAGCAAATCTACACAATTTTTCCTTAAACCCAACTAAAACAGGATCTTTGTTTTTTCGTACAAGTTTATTCTTTGGAAAAATCTACAGCAAATGAAGATAATGTTTTAACTTTTAAACCCAACTAAAACATCATCTCCATTGCTTTTACAACTTGTTTTTTAATAGACAAAAACTACCCACGTGCACTTTAATACTATCACATCTCTAGTGAAATTCTTTAATACTATCACATCTCTAGTGAAATTCTTTAATACTATCACATCTCTAGTGAAATTCTTTAATACTATCACATCTCTAGTGAAATTTGATCCCGTAATCTTTTGATTATTAATATTGCTAGACCAACTTCAATTTGTTTTGATTGGTCTGAATAATCAATCGGTTTACCCTAATACATTTGGTGAAGTCAGGTTAAAAGAAAAAGAGAATATTTGAAAAGTCAACGGTCAATGACATCCTAACCCACACGTTTCAAGAACCTCACGATTATTCTCCAAGAAAATACAACCCTTTATAACCATTGGTATTTGGTAGGGACATAATCAAATTTCAAAACCATCTTCATATGGAAGTGATCACCCCAACCACCATCACAACCACCGCGGCCGCCACCGGAGCGGCCGTGAAGCCTGCTGGAATCCAGCCTGCTCCTCCATCTCCAACCACCGGTGAGGTCGTGCATACACAAAATGCAAAGAGACAACGATACGACCGATGTTTCTCCTTCATGGAGATATCGATTGATCCGGGTATCAAATCGCTAAAAAGACTCGATTCAAGAAAGTTCAAGCTTGAGATCCAGAGATGGGCCAAGGCAGTTGTTCGATATGCCAGACAAGTCAGCGATCGTTTCGGTAATCGCCAAGCCAGCGAAGGCAACTCACGTGGCTAGCTGAGTCTAATCGACCAATAAGAAGCATCTGCTAGCCTGGATGGATGATCATCTGTTTTCTGACTACCAAGTCAGCACAACCATAGATCAATGACCAAATGCAAATAATGACCAAGTTACCCGATGTGGTTCATGTGAAGCGCGTAAGGCGCCAACAATGAGTGTTTGTATGTGTGTGTTCTTTCAAGTACATAAATAATTCATCTGCTAATGTTATTCAATGCAATCAAGATTTTTGTTGAACTCTAGATGTTTTCATCAGGAGATGCTCTCTACAATTCACTAAATGGATTTATAAACAAACAAAATTACCGAAATATACTATGCTACAATCTAAAGACTAAAATTTTTTTTCCTAGATACAATATTAAGAACTCTAAAAAAGACTAATCTAAGGTGGTATGTGCTTAGCTACTGATTTTAATATTAGCCGACAATTAATCAGCATTTGGTGTACCTGTAACGAGTGTTCCTCTACGACCAGAAATGTTTCTCAAAAGCTGCTTAGAACACATCTTTTGTGCTTGAGTTGCATTCTTCATGCGGTTTGCTTTTACCCAATCCGGTTCCTACAAAAATTGTATTATAGGAGATCCGAAATCACTCATAAGAAAGAGGCATTGACAAGTTGGGTAACCAATCAAAACAATTTTTAATAGGTCGAGTTAGCCAGAAACTCCATTTGTACAAAAAGTGTATATTATTTACAAGTAATTAGTGTGTCAAATATGATACTGTACGATATGTGTGTGTGTGTTTGTGTATTATTTTGTATGTATGACTCGTTAAGAGATGGAACATAACACCACATGACAAAACTCATTAGCGAACGGGTAAAAATCACATGATGTAGAAAATAGTGTACCTCAGGTACAATCCTTGAGAAGACAAATTTGATGAGAAGGAGAACATGTTCCATGATGAGGATGGCTGCAAGACCAGGAGATATATTCCAATTCCCCTCACTATCGTATAGACATACTAGAAGTATGCAGTTCGTGCATATTGATACCACTATCAAAAACTAAAAATCAAAATTAGAATGAAAACATCCTTTTGAAATTCCTTAATGAAATCGTAGAAACAAATGACCGGTACATATAAGTTAGTACCTGAAATATGTTAAGCCAGGCCCCAATTGTTGCAGCAACTCGAGGAACTGGCCTTCTAAACATGGCAAGAATCTTTAACGCGTCTGCTCTAATCTCTGTAATATTGTTCTTTACAAACCAACCATAACAAAAAAATAAAATAAAATAAAACTCCTATTATACAAGCCAAATTTCTTTAAATTAGGCACTGCAAATGACGAAATAAGTATAAGATTTCAATTTACCAAAGCAGTAAAAGCAAATGCTGGAGGAAAAGCACAAGCAAACATCATAATCATTCCAAACTGCAAAGCCAGCTCAAGAAACTCTGCACAAGATTTTTATTATATTGTTAAGGTATCAAAAAGAGGAGAGAAATTAATAAATGTTAGCTTTCATGTTTGAATACCTCAACTTTTGCTGAAATTGCACATAAGTTCATGGACAAGTAAACTACATGATTTTTAGAACTTAATGGTAAAGTCCCCGCTACACTATTAATATAAAAGTCCTCTTTTGCAGATTAAATCCTTGGACTTGTCAAAATTTAAAAAGAATGTCCTTATCTGAATTATTAAGTCGGTAAACTTATTATAATGCCTTCATTGGATTTAAAAAATTATATAGGGATTACTCATGCAAAAATAAGATTCAGGGACGCATGTGCTAATTTAAAAGAACTACATAGTTTTTTATTCTATTAATCTATTTTTTCTTATTTTTAACAATTTCCCTTGAATACCTTACCATCAAAGAGACCATCTTCAAGTTCCTCACCAACACTGGCCGAATATATTGGCTTAAAATACTCCTTCTCCACCCTAGAATTAAAATAAGATTTTCTGGCTGCGATTCCCTTTTCCCTTTTTCTCTTGTTGCTTCACAAATAGTGAGTCAGCAATTATTAACTATAACAATATTATGGCAATCAAAATAAAGACTAAAGCCAAAGACACCTACCGAACAGCTCTATATTTTCTATAACTGTATTTGATGTAGGGTAGGGAGTTTTCCATCAAATTTTCTAGCACCTGAAGGATTTTTTTGATTGTTTTGATTAAATAAATTTAATAATAAAAATCATAAAAACCCTAATTTGAAAAAAAAAATGGATATAGAAAAATTACCACCTCTGATATGATTAGACGTTGAATTATCACTTGTCGAAGAGTCATGACGTTGCGATGCAGAATTGCATGATACAGTAGTCCAATGTATGACTGCATAAAGTATAGCCCAAACACCTACATGGAAAAAATGAATTAATTAGAGCTGGTTATTTTGACCAGTTAATTTAAGAATGGTCAGTGTTTTATACTTTTACCTCAAATTAAGGGTCAAATAATAAAAATCTAGCAAAAATGGTTTGGGCAAAAAGGGTTGAAACTAGAAAGATGCATAAAGTCCTACTGCTTGCCGAACCAAACCTCCTAGAAAAGTTAATGGGTCAACCCAAACAGGTTTTAATTTGAAGCCCAAGCCACCCGTCTTACCACCTCCAGAATTTATATATTACATCTGTTAGTGTAATAATAAATTTTATACTTATAATTAACACATCAATTATTAATAATGTTTTAAAAAATGGACAAAAAGGATTGAAAGTCAGTGACATTGTTTTATTCAAAAGATCATAATTATTATTGTAGGAACATCATTTTTGTAATCATAACTAATGAATTAATTATTTTTAACTTTTCTAGAAACAAACGGATAGTGTTTCATGCTCAACCTGGCCCATTATCAAACAAAACAAATTTACGACCCGTTTCAAACCGTGACCCAACTTACCAATCTTATACCATCTCTAGGCTTTATATATAAATGTAAGAGAATTAACAAGAATATGAAGTTTGGTTCTGACCTTGTAAATCAAACTGTTAGCTCTGTATTCAGAGTTCTCATTTTTCTCATGCTTGATTAACTTCACTGACACCTTACCCCCAATTTGTGTGAAATATTGAATGGCAAATAGGTATAATGCTGTTAACCCAAACCTGAAATAGAAGTTTTATTTTTTATTTTTACATATTGAATTCAATGAAAAAATGAAAATACATACAATGACAAATATCAGATGCTTACTTCATGATATCAGATCCAATGCTCTCATACAAATGTGCATATGCCAGTTCAAAAGGAAGCTGGAGGCATATAATACTCAATATAATAATTGTATCATTCCTAAATCTTAGCATATGGCCAAACCATTCCTCTCTTTGGAAGTTTTCTTTCTCGGTTTTATCAGCCTCAAACTTTATCACTCCTACAGACGAATGGAAGGAACTCCATTCTGAATCCATATATTTATAAGCAGAGTCTGCTCCAACTGAATAACAAATTTGCCACCTACATTTTGAAAATTGGAAATCAAAAGTATTAAACCGGACTAGACAAATATTTAAAACAGATTACATAATATTATAAATTACCTGGCCAAAAGGGTAGAGTTTTTCCGCTTCCAGAATTGGAGAAAGAAGACTGCCCATGAAATTATGCATATAAAGAAAAATGGAAGTATCAATAACTGCAAAGATCTGGAGAAAAAGAGAGAAAAACACACGATTATTAAAGATTAAAGGCTTTAGGTGACTAACGACTGCTATATAAGATACATACCCAAAATCAACCAATTGCACCAGAATCCCTAATGCAGCCGGGAAAAATAACCACTTTGTGTACATTCCAAGGAAAGCAAAATATATTGCAATCTACAGTGAAAAAGAAAAAAAGGAAAAGAAATATATTATCATACTTGAAATTAATTTTCCTTGTTAAGCAAACTTATTCAAAAACAACCATTATTCACCTTCGCTCCATAGTAAGCATAGATGTCATCAAGGGGTTGACTTGTAAGGTCCCACCAGTTCAGAGCCCAACCTTTCAAAAGCTGCTTCCTCTTTATCTCATCTTTTAAACAAAATGCATGTCACTTATAATGATGACAATTAATACTATATGCAAAAAAAAGAAGAAAATTATACAAACAAATAAATTAGTAGTTTAAAGATCACCAAACCATGAATAGGAAAGACTTCTTTAACAATTCCTTCTTTTTCCAGCTTCCACAAAAGTGGTTTCCCAGGCTCCCATCTAACTACTCTGGAGTCAGAATTTAAAATGACAGCAGAAGTGCTCTTGTTAACCTGTAGGTTTTATTGTACAGTTCTAGATATATTAACCAAATAGACCACCATTGTGCTTATGGTGCAACCGTGTTTATTGTATCTATACATTATAGAACATTGATGTCAAGTTGTGTATGATTAAAGCTATTTAGGATCACATATAACTCACAATTCCATGTATCATGTGATTATAACAACGAAAACGCTCACACCAACTGAATAAAGAGCCATCAGATTGTTTGACAAAAGCATCAGCCTCATCCCATTCAAATTGTACATCCACTCCTGCAACAATATTACATGTTCATAACACATCTTAAACAACAAACCACAAATTTAGGACTATTGCAACCTCACCTATTTGAGTTCTTTTCTTCAACTGTAATTCAGCTGCTGCCTTCCCTAAAATTTCAACAGGTGCTGCTAACTGGAAATATAAAAAATTAACACAATTAAGGTCCTGCTAAAAGTTGGGATCTCATTTCTTTCCAAATCATTCATTTCTCCCAATTTCTTAAACTCAAGAACACAACTATAACTTCATAATACAACCTATGGATTTCAGAAATAGGTTGAAGGGGTTTTAAAAGGGTTTTAGAATTCAAATTATAAGGTGTTGAATCAGCTAGTTTTAGTTATAATTCGCAACAAAAGAATCATATACATCGCGTGAAAACTATGCATAATAAAGGAAATGAAGAGCGAACCTTGAGGAATTCATCATTAAGGCCAGCGACTCTATCAACAATTAGGCCAACTTTCTGAAATTCATCCACAAGAACTTCAACACAATCGTAACCATCCCCAATTTGATCTACCATCCTCTTAGGAACAACCACCCCCATCTCGAAAGGTGATTGTTCCTCGTGTAATGTCTCCATCACCGAATCTCCAACAAAATCCCTAAAATCACGAGAAAGAAATCCTACCCTACAACCGTTGTTTCATGAATCAAAAGAAGAATTCTAACAGCCACCTAATTCCTACAAAAAGAAATTAAACAGATCGAATCGAAACCATCCGTTTAATTACGTCATAATTAGGGTTTTATGGAAACGAGATTCGAAATGGTAGATTTGAGAGGGCGTGATTCGGCTGTTACGCGTAGGGGATTCGCATGCGATAAAGAGAAGAGACAAAATCAGAGACAAGTGTCTGTGAAATCGAGAATAAGGGGCCACGTGGCGCCGATGTGTAACCGATGAAGATGAACACACCGAGAAAGCGATCAAGAATTCAGCTGAAAGACAAAAGGGCACACACATCAACGTGCATTGATCGGTGGAAACACCGTTGCTTGTTATCTGCATCTGAGAGAGCAAAATGCAGGGAAATGGTCCCTTGAAAACATTCGCGTAGATCAGAAGATATTATTATTATTATTCTTTGACTGGTGGCCGGAGATTATGGATTTTCCGGCGAAGGGTGAGGGGTTTTCCGGCAGAAGTGGGTTGATTTGAAATTTCAAGAATGGGTCTCTCCGTCACAGGTGCTGTCAAAAGGGTCATCATGTCACAGTTTGGGCCCCCGAGAACACGCTGGCAGTGTTCAAACTTCAACGTTAAGAATCCAAGGTGATCTCAGACGTCCATTTTAAACGCCTCTATATTAGTCAAGTATTCGAATATTTATTTTTTCATATATAGCGTAATGATACTGAATATCTTTTTTTATTAAATTTTAAACGCATTTAAAAATGGATCTGAGACACCCACCTAGATAAATCGACACCTTTTATACGTCTCATATAGGTCTATACGTGGCGTATAGGGTCGAATACACTGAAAATGAGGAAAATTCAGGGGCTGTTAGAGCTATACATCACATATAGCCGTATACGACACATATAGGGCTATACGACGCGTATATCAAATTTCGATACTGACTACGAGGAAAAATTCAGGGGGCTGTCAGAAGTGCCATACGTCCCGTATAGAAATTTCGGATGTTAATTTATAATTTTGGGGTGTCTTAATATCCACACCCTTAAAAATTTTCAAGCACGTGATCATAAACTATTTATTGTTTATATTTTTCGTGTCTTTCTAATTTCAAAAGAATTATATTTGTATAATCTTTTTCTCACTTCCTAGTATATTTTTTATCAAGTGAACATGTATGTTCTTTACTATACAAATCTTTTATTTCTAAAATAATAGGCGTACATTTTTTATAATTCAAACTTGCAATCTTTTAAGCTAATCTATACTAATAAATGATTACATGTGATGCCACATGTCATCACAAGATTTCATCTCACAAAAATTTTCCCGCCTAAATCTCATTTAACAACTTTTCCATAAATCATGTTATTTTATTTATATTTAAGATTTAAGATTTAAGATTTTAATTTTTTAACTAACTCAATCATCACCAACATTCTAGGGATTTTAAATTTCTTACATCAATCATTTTAAATTTTACTAAACCCCTTAAATTTTATATTAATCTATCTCACAAATTCTAATTTTTGCATTACTCTTTTTCGATTTTGTTCAAACATCAAGTAAGGTATTTTTGTCTTTTATAATTATACCTACTATACATTCAATGATTATTTTTTATTTCTTTTATCTTTTTTGTTGTCTGTTATTATTTTGTTTTCATAAAGTATTAATTTCGTTCTTTACTTTATGTTTTATGTTTTAATATTTATCTTAGTCGCTTATTAAATATCTATTATAAGGTTTTGATTATCACAATGAAAAAAAAATCAACATTAGTTTATTGTTGCTAGCAGAAGATTGATTTCAAATTAAGTCTATATTATATGCAATAATTAAATATTTTTTGGCTTATAAATTTATATTTATGTTATTTTTTCAATAAACTTTTCTATTTTTAAAATTTTATTTTCTAGGCATGAACAACGTTTTAGTTGTTTGATTGTTTCCCAAAAACTGCGTTTCCACATCTTCTTTAAAGAAGGAGTTCAACCAAATGAATCGCACATTCATGTATTTAGTTTTGGTGTGTGCAACATTGATCACCATTTTAACTATTTAACAGTGTTTTTTTCTCGTCGTAATAAAGATTGAATACAATCTATTTCATCGTATTATCATTTAATTTAAAAACAAATAATGTTTAAATATTTGTTTACGTTTTTAAATTATATATATTTTTTATTTTTTAACCCGTGTAATACACGGGTCTATAACTTAGTTAAGGAATATATTACTTTACTATCATGATGTCTTACCTCATGCTAATTGCTTTTGTTTCCAGTCATTTGTTTTATTTAAAAGGATGACATTGTTCACCCTAGACATGCAATTTGATAATTACTATCTCATTATATTTTTAGTGAATGATTCGTTTGTATTTGTTGTAGTTTTAAGATGATACTAGTGACAATTTTTGCACGTTAGTTCTCATTCGTATACCATTGCGACATATGAAATGTGGCTTGAATTATGCGTATCAAATGCTGCTTTTTATTATAGAATGTTGTTTTATTGCTCAGCCCATTTTGAATTGACATACTTTGTCTTGAGCCCCAAAATGGTTAAGTTGCTTCTGTTTAAGCCTAAAGCATCCGGATTCTTAAGAGGTGACTTTTGATTTAGGAGATCCAAGTTATCTGCTAATTAACGATTATAAACACCAAGACTATTCATGCATATTCTAAAACTATGATCGCAAAAGTTAAGACCATGACCATGCGCATTGAATTTGATGTCCGCAACTCCGCATATGATTTAATGTTTATGCCAACACTGGTTACAAATACTTCACGTGAAAGAAAATGGACAAATCCTATCAAAATGACGCATCTACTGACCTATGATATATACATTGTTAATGATCATACCCTTGCCTAGGGTATAAACGGATCTAGGGGACTAGGAAACTCAAGCTCGCCTAAGCTTGAGTGTTGACTCGTACGTAATTTTCAATTCGGATCGGGTTATTATTAATTATTTGTTTTTTTATTCATATATATTTATAATTACATATATGCATATGTTTATAATTGTTATATATGATATTATATATATGTATATATTTAATAATTTGTAATAGGTTGTTTAAAGCCTACGAGTCCAGTCAAGTTTGATGTGTGAAGCCTAGGATCAAGCTCATTAATTAAATAAGTCCTAACATAAGCCTCGGGCTTAGGTTTGAGCTTGTTTAAGCTTGATGCTCTTTACCAATCGATTTTGTCTCATTCACTATCTTTGTCTATACACATACACACACACAAACACACACACACACACACAAACACACACACACACATATATATATAGGGTTGGTTCAATAAAAACAAAAAAAAATTATGTAAATCAATGAAGCAAATCTTCATCTTTAATTTATAAAGATCAACAGCTCATGTTTGTTTGACATTTTTTGCACATAGTCTAATAAAAACACAACTTTTTATTATTTTATTAAAAAAATATGAGTTATTGATATTTATAAATCAAAAGTGAAAGTTTGATTACACAGTTTCTCTTATTTTTCATTTGAACCCAATCACACACACACACACATATATAGACAAGGATAGTAAAAAGTGCGAAGTGTTTGTAACCAATGTTACTATACAAAGTGTTTTTTTTCATGCGAAGTGTACGAAGTTTGGGGTTGAAATATCACGCACGAACAAGTAATAATTACGCAAAAATGATTACATTTGCATGATATTATCACACGGAGATAGAATTATCACGCAAGAATACCTTTTTGCGTGATAATACCACCTTTGCGTGATAATTTCATCTTCGCGTGATTTATTTTAACACTTGCGTTATGATTTCACTTGCAACATTTTCTTCTTGCGTGATAACTTCATACATTTCAAACGAAAATATCACTTTGAATGGCTAAAAAATCGTTGACAGGTCATTAACCCATTCGATCATCTCCACTACTCGAGCACAAAATTTGAGACCATCTTTAATAAAAAACTCACGTTAAATAAGAAAACCCTATGTTTCAATCTAGAATCATTTTTTTTATAACGTATGAGACCTAAACTTAAATTTTTTTTACTTTAATAAAGTTTTGGGAAAAAAAATTGTTAGAGACGAGTAGTCGGATACACCGTGTGATGCCCCGGACCCACAAAGCAACGGTCAATGATCCATACTATTATAAAACGCTAACCGCGTCCAACAAAAAAATCAAGAAACCCCAAATTAAAAGCTCAAGGAGACTACCAATACATCAAACCCTAGCTCAAAAGAGGGCTTTACCAGCAATCATCAGCTACAATTCATCCACCGATTTGACAAATTCGTTCTCAACTCCTTCGATTCCTCAACAGATCTACCAAAAAGATGGGTCAAGCCGAGAAATTGATGAACCAGATCATGGAGCTCAAGTTCACCTCCAAGAGCCTGCAACGTCAGGCAAGAAAGTGCGAGAAAGACGAGAAATCAGAGAAGCTTAAGGTCAAAAAAGCGATCGAGAAAGGTAATATGGACGGAGCAAGGATCTACGCTGAAAACGCCATCCGTAAGCGTAGCGAACAGATGAATTACCTCCGATTATCTTCACGCCTTGATGCAGTCGTCGCAAGGCTCGATACTCAGGCCAAGATGACAACGATCAGCAAGTCTATGGGGTCGATTGTTAAATCTCTTGAGTCAACCCTAGCCACAGGTAACTTGCAGAAGATGTCTGAAACAATGGACCAATTTGAGCGTCAGTTTGTGAATATGGAGGTGCAAGCGGAGTTTATGGAGAGCTCGATGGCTGGAAGCACCTCTCTTTCGACTCCTGAAGGTGAAGTCAACAGCTTGATGCAGCAGGTGGCTGATGATTATGGTCTCGAGGTGTCGGTTGGCTTGCCGCAACCTGCGGGGCACGCGGTGGCTACCAAGAACACTGAAAAGGTTGAGGAAGATGATCTAACCAGGCGCCTAGCCGAGCTTAAAGCCCGTGGGTAACTGAATTTCGTGATTGATTATGTAAATTTGATTGAATCTTATCTGTGTTATGTTTTTATGTACTGTTGCTTGAAACTAGTCCTTTGCGTATATTATTATGAAACAATGCATCATGTGCTGTTTAGATGTTTTCTTTGCAATGGCAATATATGATATTTGGCTACTGTTTGAGATTCAATTGGCTATGCCATACAGTTTATATAAAATTATTCCTTTATTATTGGTTCTACAACAATGAAATACAATAGATTCTGTTATTTTGGGTCAATATCTTTCTAAAGCGTACTGTAGGGATACTTATATGCCCCACCTATGACCTCTTGAGCCTTTGGTTTTGGTATGCTCGCCATCGTGGATAGCAAGAGGGTTAAATCCTTTAAACCTTAAGTGAAATCTTTGAAGTAGGCTTGGTTTATAGCTTGATAAGCAGAACCCGAGTGAATCCAGAAACCACCCACTTCTACCATAGAAACCTACAATATGGCCTCCATTTGTCAAGAAACTAAAGGGTGTTCCTTCTTCAACCCCAAATGGCCCGAATGTTCTTTTGTTGCTCTTGAATGCGAGTGATCGAATCACAGGGCTGCCTCCATAGACAACTGGGCAGTAGTGCCCGCTAACACTTATCAAGACCTCTTCTGGAAATTGCAGCTTTATCTGTAGTTAACCCATAAGAAATCACATTAGCTCATAAATCCATATCCAACTTCAAATAAAGTACACCTAAATTCTATGAAAATATACCACAGCATATTTGGTTCCACCAATGCCACCATGTTTTTCAGCCAGAAAGGGTCTACCATGGTTATCATATGTAACTTGGATTGAGTCGATGCAGCTACCGTATACAAGAGTTATTTCTCTGACTCCACTATGTACTCCATCATCCCATTGACCTCCCCCATATCCTCCCCATGGTCCCAATAGTATACTCTGATCCTGTAATATTGAAATATCAGTGAGGCCATATTTAAGTTTAAAAGAATTGGGATTAAAACAAGTATAAAAATAATAAGGATTTCCAATTTCATACCATGTTGAGCTCAAGAAATTGTTGGAAAGAGAAGCCTCTGCAAAGAAAGATGTAGTGATAATTGTGTATGATGCTCGTGCCAACCAATTCTAGACTACTTATAGAGAAAGCAAAAAGTTCTATACAGTGCTAATCCCTTGATTCCCATTCTGATTCTATTCCAACAAATAAAAAAGGTCATTCACATTTCACATACATAAAACATGCATCGATTCCCATTCCATTCTAGTTCTTATACGTAGAACATCAACCGCGGTTAGTGGGGGGAAAGGGGCGCGCGCCTTCCATAAACACCCCACCATACATGTTGCTTTTCCTTTGAATATATACCATTTTGACAAGATTGAATTTGAAAGGAGGAGCTAGAAAAGTGTCACCAATATTCTATTTTGGATTATAGAAACTCCTAAAATGGAAAGTAGATTAATATCTAATATGCTAGCTGTAACATTATTGTAATTGTAGAATGCTCACATTTGCATGCATGTTATATGTTACGGTGGCCATGACTTTTAGGCGTTTACGCTTCATATTAATACAACAATAACCCAAAACCCCACCTTTTCATTCGAGCGTAGCGTTATGCAACGAGGCATAACTCTACCTTCAAACTTGTTATTCGTAATTAAAAGCAACCAACTAATGAAACTTATATCCAACTCTTAGGGGCTGTTTGGCAATATCTGAATGATTAAGTGTTGAATCAATAAGAGGTCTGAACTATTAATTGCTTAACCATTAAGAGGTCTGAACCATTAAGAGCTAGTATATCGTTTAACTATTCAAAGGCAAATTTCTGACCAATTCAGATAAGAGTTCTTAACCATTCAGCATTAGACCTCTTAACCATTCAACATTAGTATAATGCTTAACCATTCAGAGGCAAATGTCTGAACCATTCAGACATTTGCTCGCGAAACAAACAGTCTGAACCATTAAGTGCTGAATCATTCAGACATCTGAACCATTAAGAGGCTGATTAAGAGGTTACCAAACAGCCCCTTAGGCTACCATATCTCTAAACTAAATTGTTTAAATTGGTCTATATAGAATGAGAAAGTGATTTTGTTGATAATTTAAGTGTCATCAGTTATTTTATGTACAAAGATTAAATATTTACATGATACTAAAGGGACTTATGTTTAGCTTTAAAACACGTTATAAGGTTTCTCGTGTATATTTGTATGAGCAATCTAAATCCATACCCAAAGAATGGCAACGTTCAATATGTTAACGCGATGTCTAATGTGTTTGATGCATATCAAGATGTTGAATCTATTAAGGAGTTATGAGACTCCCTTGAATCAAAATACATGAAAGAGAATGCTTCAAATAAGATTTTCCTCATAATGCTTGTTTAAAGGTTTGTGATGTAGCAACATAATGGACTCTATATATCACGGGGCAACTCGCATAACTCAACATGATAATGGATGAATCCATGTTGAAAACCATTGTGCATAGTGGAGGAAGTTGTGAATCCAGAGATATTGCTGCCTATGTGAAGATGATAGAGGAAGGTAAAGAACAACAAAATAATACAAGTTCATAGGCGGCAGCATGAAGGTAGAGAATCCTAATACTAAATAGATCAAAATGCGTTATAAGCTCGAGGCTCTCGTGTTGGTATAGAGTGTCATGCTTGTATAAAGAACAATGGAGTGAGCACAAGTGGTTCAGGGTAAAGGTGTAAAGACCCCGTCTGTCCTTGAAACATGATTTTATTGCGTTAAGAATTAGGTAAAACTAATTAATAATCACGACATTTCAGAGTATAATTTTATGTTTTCTCATGATAAAAATTATAGAATTTGATTTCATATATAGTTGTATTTTGAAGATTGGTAATACCCATGAGTTATAAAAAAATTTCTAATAATGTAGATTGGTTAAGGTTGTCTTACAATGTATTTTAGCTGTAATACCAGATATATGGATTATTTTCTTCACTTTTTAGACATATATAATGCATTTTGATATTGATCTCAAAAGACTGTTATATCAAAAGTGGAGGTGTTACATAACACCTGTTGTGCTATTTAAGTTATTCAATCCGCAAGCCAAGATATTGTCTTTGAAGTTTACATGATACTACATACTTCTGTTAGAGATTCAGCCGGTTATAAGTCGTTCATTTTATATAAAATCATTTGAGTTTTGGTGGTTCAACAACCATTAAAAGTCAGTTACTAGATTTTGATTTATTGCATATTTATGGACTCATAAACAAATGTAATGTAGATGAAATGTTGAACACTTGTCATGTAACAAATTACAAGAAATTATTTTACTTAGCATCCTAAAAATACCATAACAAAAGAAAAGAACTCACGCAGGAAATGAAATAGCCATACAAACTCAACAAATACAACGTGAACATATATATAGATACTCATATTCCCCAACTATGAACCTTTGCGCCTTTGGTTTTCTGATGCTCATCATCTTTGACAGCGCGAACGTTAAATCCTTTAAACATCATCTGGATCCTTTGGAACAGGTTTGGTTTCACGCTTGATAAGTAGATACCTAATGAATCCAGAAACCACCCACTTCTTCCGTAAAAACCTACAATGTGTCCTTTTGTAAAGAAATTAAAGGGTGTTCCTTCTTCCACCCCAAATGGCCCAAATGTTCTTCGGTTACTCTTTAAAGTAAGTGATCGAATCACAGGGAAACCTCCATACACCACAGGGCCATAATACCCGCTAATGCTTATCAAGAGTTCATCCGGAAAGTGCAGCTTAATCTAAAAACATTCCAAAAATAAATATCATGAATCTATACAATAAAAACATCTACATTCAGCTGAGAATTGAATATCATGCATTTGTACCTGAGCAGTTTTGGTTCCTCCCATGCCACCATGTTTTACAGCCCGAAAAGATCTACCATTGTTATCATATGTTACCCGAATCGAGTCGATGCAACTATTGTATACAATAGTGATTTCTCTAACTCCATTGTGTACTCCATCATCCCAATAATTCCCAGCGTTTGCTCCCCATGGTCCCTTTTGTATGCTAGTATCCTGTTGCATATATTTCAAAATAATATCAGTGAGATCAACATCAATATTGTTCATAAAAGTGAGGTTAGTAAGAGACTAAAACAAGTTTAAGGAATATATCTTAAGCATAGATTAATGATTTTCATACCATGCTGTGTCAAAGGAGTTGCTAGAAAGTTAAACCGCAAAGATCGAATGATATAACGATGATGATAGTCGTTGTGTAATTATGTTGCAGACAAATTGATGTCTTATAAAGAGCACATTGATGTCTTATAAAGAGCACACATAGTGATACAGTATTCAGCATTCTATTTTAATTTTGATTCTGTCCCCATAGTCTTTTTCTTTTTTTCTTCACATTCTGCATACATAAAACATGCATGATTCCTATTCTGATTCTTAACACAGGTTTTTGTTATATAAAACATGCACAGTAGCTACTCACTAATTAGTGGGATAGAAAGGGATACTATCCTTCATTCAAACGATGCATGGATGTTTATAAAGCACATTAAATTAAATTATAACCATATTTATTGTTATCTTAGTAAAATAAACGTGTCTATTTAACTAAGATTTTAACTAACCCAATCTTATCTTTTATTTTGAACGACTCAACGACCGACAAATAATTTTTAAACCCGGTCATCCGGGTAAATCTATTGGCGAAAGACCACCACCTAAAGGCTTGTTGTAATAAAACATCTAGCCCACTTGAAACATATTGTATCAAGTGAGACTCGAACTCATGACTTAACTTTGTAAAGTCATGAGTGCCTCCTTCAAACCAACATACGCCTATCTTATCTCTTGTTATACTAACCGTTTAAAACATGAAATTACAATATTTTATTTAACTTTTATTTTTTGTTTTCTTTTATTGGTGCATTATTTATTTTATTAGTCTTATTATTATACAAAGTTAAAATATATTCTAGAAAAATGTAGAAAACGTTTAAAAAAGACCTTTTAGAGAGATAAAATAAACCGGAGCACAAAGTTAAAGACTAATAAAAAAAATCTTTATATAAGTTAAAACGAGATCTTTTACCCACCGAGCGCTGCTGCGACATCAAACGCGGCGTGATAAAGTGTATATTACAATCGACCCGAATTGTTTCCAAACTAAATTTACGTCAATACGTAGAATTAGTGACTCGAATTTATATAAACGTATTATATTTGACCCAACTCTTTTCCAAACAAAATTTATGTCATTGACGTACGACTCGTTTCCGAACTAAATTACGTTGAAACTTAGAGTAAATGAATATGCATTAATTATATTTACTCAACGCGTTTTCATACAAAACTTACGTCAAAGCGTAGAAGTATGTTGAAACGTAAAAGAACAATTGCTGTGCAAATAAAATCTAACATCGAAACAACAATTGCTCAATAAAAATAAAAGTGATTGTAAAACATGGAAAAAGAAATATGAAAAGAGTAAAAGGAAAAAAAAAACAAAAAAAATCTTCCAATTCATAAGACTCGAACGGGGGAAGATGAATTCAAGCTTATAAGCTTTAACCACTACAACCACAACGCATTAAGTTTATTACTTTAAAATATAAAATATAATTTGAGTTTAGAAAGAATAAAAAATGAAAAAAACCCACCGACCTTTATAATTAAGTAGTAGTATAATATAAAGAAATGAAATTTTATTATTTTATTATTTTTCTTAAATATATTCTTTTGTTTAATTCAGTAAAAATTTCCTCAGTTTTTATTTTCTAAAAACATAAACCTCTTCTTAAATAACATTTAAAGATAATCTTTTAGAGAAATTTTATTTTAAAATAACTATTTTTAATGCTTTTTTATTTTTTATTTTTTTGTTTTGACTTAATACTGCTATTAATTTCTTGAGGTTCTAAATAACAAAGTATTTTATTTTATTTTATTTTTTTAACGGCCAAATTGATGTCTTATAATTAAAGGGCAAACTACAAACACAATATTACCGTGTTAGGCATTCTATTCCGATTATATATGATTCCGTTTCATCCAAAGAAAGTCTTTGTTTTATACTTTCCATGCGTGCATACATAGACCGATAAAACTTGCGATAACTTCATTCCAACACATGTGGGTTGACCCAAGTGGTCCAGCATAAGAATTTTTCTATGTTATTTTATATAAGATTTAATCATACAGAGCAAATATATTTTGACACTGACTTCAACGGAATTTTGATGTCAACATATATGAAATTTTGAGTACGACACACCTAGGAAACTAAAACAATTTGAGATTTTAATATTTTACAAATATAGACTTGCTATAACCTAGTTAACACATTCTAAAAATGTTCTTAAAAACAAAAGAACTAGTTGAACAACTAGACCAATTACTCCATATATACTTATAAATTCAATTACCCAATACTCGATAATTATTTTCCTTGATTTTATGTTGCACAAAACATATACATGCATATAATATATATCTTGGTAAGATTAAATACTTAGATGTACATCAGCATGTTGTGAATTTTAAATTAAAATATATATCTTGGTAAGATTAAATACTTGACAGATACGCTGATCCAAAGGCCCATATATATTTAATTTAAAATTCAGTATTCACTATTTTATGTTTTATATTTTTACATTGGCATGCATGCTTTATAATTTTTTTCCTGGAAAGTACGATGTAATGATAACCGTGTAATAATCGACTTGCATACATACTGATGTTTTAGTTTATTTTATTTAATTATGTTAACGGAAAACGTACACTACTAGAAAAGTTGGTTTTAGAGGTGTTTGGAGAAATATACGCAGTAATAAATTGTGACTTACACTAACAATTTAAATAATCGAACTCCAATGTAAGTGAACTACTTTTGCAAGTGAGTTTCGTGATTGATTGTGCAAATTTGATCGAATTGTATCTGTGATATTTTAGTTATTTAATGTTGCATGATCAAACTAGTCTTTTGCATAATAACATAATGAAACAATGCATCATATGTGCTGTTTAATTAGATGTTTTCTCTGCTTATAACATATATTATATTTGGATTTAAGATGATACTACATGCTACTATTTGAGATTCAACTGGCTATATATGTCATTCAATTTATTAAAAATTGTACTCGTATATTGGTTTGACAACAATGAAATACAATAGATATGCTTATTTAGGGTCAATATCTTTCCAAAGCATATTATAGGGATACTCATATGCTATAACCTCCTGAGCCTTTAGTTTTGTTTTGTTCACCATGTTTGATAGCAAGAGGGTTGAATCCCTAAAACCTTAAGTGGAATCTTTGAAGGAGGCTTGGTTTATGGCTTGATAAGCAGAACCCGAGTGAATCCAGAAACCACCCATTTCTCCCGTAAAAACCTACAATATGGCCTCCATTTGTCAAGAAATTGAAGGGTGTCCCTTCTTCAATCCCAAATGGCCCGAATGTTCTTTTGTTGCTCTTGAATGTGAGTGACCGAATCACAGGGCTGCCCCCATAGACAACAGGGCAGTAGTGCCCGCTAACGCTTATCAAGACCTCTTCTGGAAATTGCAGCTTCATCTGTAGTTAATCCATAAGAAATTACATTAGTACATATATAAAACCATATCCAACTTTAAACAAAGTAAACCTAGATTCGATGAAAACAGACCTGAGCATATCTAGTTCCACCAATGCCACCATGTTTTTCAGCAAGAAAGTATTTACCATGGCTATCATACGTTACTTGGATCGAGCTGATGCAACTACCATATACAAGAGTTATATCTCTAACTCCGGTGTGTACTCCATCATCCCATTCATCTCCTCCTTTTCCTCCCCATGGTCCTAATATTATATTCTGATCCAGTAATATTAAAATATCAGTGAGACATCATTTTTAAATTTACTAGAAGTGGGATCAAAACAAGTACTTATAAACATAATAAGAATTTCCAATGCTATACCATGTTGAGTTCAAAAAATTGATGGAAAGAGAAGCCTCTGCAAAGAAAGATGTGATAATTGTCTATAATGCTCTTGCACACTAATTATAAAATACTTATAAAGAAAGCAAAAAGTAGTATACAGTGCTAAAATCCCTTGATTCCCATTCTGATTCCATTCTAACAAAGAAGTCATTCACATTTCACATACATAAAAAATGCATTAACTTCCTCTTCAATTCCATTTCATTCCATTTCTTATACATAGAACATGAACCGCAGTTAGTGAGGGGAAAGGGGCGGGTGGCTTCTAAAAACCACGCGTGCCATTAAAAAACACCGTGCCATACATGTTGCTTTTCCTTTGAATATATACCATTTGACAAAATTGAAGTTGAAAGAATGGAAAGTAGAAACTCCTAAAATGGAAAGTAGATTAATTTCTAGTTGTAACAGTATTCTAATTATGGAATAGTCATATTTGCATACATGTTCTATGTTACGGTGGTAATGACTTCTAGGAGTTTATGCTTCATATTGATACAACGATTAATCCTACAACCCACCTTTTCTTTACTTTCAAACTTCAATTCGTATTATAAAAGCAACCAACTAATGAAACTTATATATAACTCTTAGGCAACCAAATCTCTAAGGTAGATTTTGTTTAATTTGAGCTTTATAGAACAAGGAAGTAATTTTGTTAGACGATTTTAGTGTACTTGATCATCGATCATTTTATATACAAAGATTTATATGATACCAACGGGTTATGTGGCTTTAAGTGTATAATTGTATGAGCAATCTAAATCCATACACAAAGAACGACAGCGCTTAAAATGTTGAATCAAAATGTAAACGCTATGTCTATGTGTTTTATGTATGTCAAAATGTTGAATCTAATAAGCAGTTACGAGACTCCCTTGAATCAAAATACATGGTAGAGGATGGATGCTTCGAATAAGATTTTCCTCATTAGTATTAATTACAAAATGCTTGTTTAAAGGTTTGTGATGGAGTAACATACTGGACCTGAAAGATCAAAACAGACTATCCTTGAAACATGATTTTATTTATTTTAAGAATTATATGTAAAACTAATAAATGGCCGTCACATTTTAATTTAGAGTACAAATTTATGTTTTCTAAGTATAGAAGCTATAGAATTTGATTCATATGTTGATTTTATAGTTGTATTTTGAAGATTGAAAATACCCAATAGTAATCTATAAATTTTTAATAATTTAAGTTGGTTAAGATTGTCTTATACTGTATTTTAGCAGTTCTACCAGAGATATGGATTATTATCTTCCCTTTTTAGATATATATTATGCAATTTGAGATATTGATGTCATAATTCTTGAGGTTACTATATGCAAAAGTTGAGGTGTTCTTATATAACACATGTTAGTGCTATATATTTAAGGCAAACATAATGTACGCATATCATGTATGCTTATTCATGGATTCGTAAACAAACTTAATATTGATATAAATTTGACAACTTGTCATGTAACAAATTACAAGAAATTCTTTTATTTAATCCTAGAAGCCATTAGAATACTATAACAAAAGAAAATAACTCACGCAGGAAATGAAATAGCCATACATACTCAAGGAATACAACCTAAACACATATATAGATACTCATATGCCCTCTGAGCCATTGGTTTTCTGATGCTCATCATCTTTGATAGTGCAGAGGTTAAATCTTTTAAACATCATCTGGATCCTTTGAAACAGGTTTGGTTTCACGCTTGATGAATAGATCCCCAATGAATCCAAAAACCACCCACTTCTTCCATAAAAACCAACAATGTGTCCTTTTGTATAGAAATTAAAGGGTGTTCCTTCTTCCACCCCAAATGGCCCAAATGTCCTTCGATTGCTCTTTAAAGTAAGTGATCGAATCACGGGGAAACCTCCATACACCACAGGGCCATAATACCCACTAACGCTTATCAAGATTTCATCCGGAAAATACAGCTTAATCTGAAATAATTTTAGAAACAAATTAAATATTATGAATCTATACGATAAACAAACCTAGATTCAACGGAGAATATTGTACCTGAGCCGATTTATGTCCTCCCATGCCACCATGTTTTACAGCACGAAAAGATCTACCATTGTTATCATATGTTACACGAATCGAGTCGATGCAACTATTGTATACAATAGTGATTTCTCTAACTCCATTGTGTACTCCATCATCCCAATAATTCCCAGCGTTTGCTCCCCATGGTCCCTTTTGTATGCTAATATCCTGTTGCATGTATTTCAAAATAATATCAGTGATCGAGATCAACATCAATATTGTTTATAAAAGTGAGGTTACTAAGAGATTAAAACAAGTTTAAGGAATATATATTAAGCATAGATTAATGATTTTCATACCATGTTGGGTCGAAGGAGTAGCTAGAAAGATAAACCACAAAGATCGAAAGATATATGATAATGATAGTTGTTGTATGATTATGCTGCAAACAAATTGATGTCTTATAAAGAGCAAACATAGTGATACAGTGTTGGAAATTCTATTTAAATTTTGATTCTATGCCCATAGAGTGATTCTTTTTCATATTTGCATACATAAAACATGCATGAATCTAATTCTAATTGCGATTGTGATTCCGATTCCATACTTACACAAGGTTTTGTTAAATAAAACATGCACAGTAGAAAGGGATAATTCGTGATTCAATGTATTCACCGTTGTGGATGGATGGATGTTCCTACGACACATTCAATTAAATTTTAACCATCTTTTTCCTAATATTAGTAAAATAAACATGCGTCTTTTTAACAAATTGCCTTTATAAAATGTTTTTGGAATGTAAAATGAAACGACTAATGGTAGTGATGCGATAATTGACTTTTTAATTTTACTATTTTAATAAAATGGTAACTAAGATGGACACATGTCAACACCACATTTATTCTCACCAAATTTTTGTCGATTCTCTCTTCTATTAAATAATCAAATTAATTACTAACAATATTATTATAACTATTTTTTAGATTAAAATAGTCTTTAATAAATTAAGAAATAAATATTTTTATTTATTTATAGTTTTAATTGTTTTGTAATTATGTTTATTGTATTCTCATATGTAGTTAATCTATAATAGTCATGTGATTTTCACTATATTCTTCATGGCTTGTGTACAAATTGATGTCTTACGAAGTGAAAACACAATACTCCTGTGTTAGGCATCCTATATATCCTGATCTTGTTTCCATTCCATCCAAAGTTTCTGTTTTATACTTTGCATGTATACATAAAGTGAGAAAATCTGCCCTGACTTCATTCCAATATATTTTTATATTACATGAAACATAAACGTACTTTCTGATATCACAAAAAAAAAAAAGAATTGTAGTTTAATATTACAAAGTTAAATTAAAAAATGAATATTCATTTTTTATATCTATTATTAAATATTCTATGTATTCAGTATTCAGTATTTCATTCAACTTTCTCTCTGGTTAACATGTTTTTTATTTTGAGAAGTGACTTCATGACACGAGGTAAATTAAGTTGCTATTTTTCAATTAGATATCCTACAAAAGCTGGAAAATCAAATTTAGTGAGACCGAATTAGGGTTTTTTTAATAGAATGAGGGAGTAAAAGAGAGATTTCTTATAAAAGCATGATTTTCTCTTGTTCAACTTGATCTTGCATCCTCTATGCTCTAAGTGTCATGATTAGGGATTGAATAGGTGAATCCAGACATGACCCATACATTTATTCATGTGAAAGACATTAGTCTAACCTAAAAATACATAAATCTGTGTTGTGTTAATGTCATGTTCGGGATCGACGCATTTAATGTCATTTACGATTTTGAGTAATGCCTAGTGAAAAAGAGCGTACCGGGTGCTTAACTAATTAGCTCTCGCTTTGCAAATATCCAGAGAGGGACCCGATCGCTTCGCGATCTGATATGTAACTCATGACATCAGAGTCACAAAACAGCAAACTTAATAGTTATTTCAAGACCTGTACTCGAGTAATGCTTAGTGACTTGGTAAGAATTTAAATAACCGATTACTCCATTTCAATTAAATGTACCATTTTGTATTTTTAGTTGTTTCTTATCACACATTCCCAATGAAACGAAAATTTTCATGGATACTAGTAATGTTTTTTGGTCTATGGCATACACGTACGGTCTTATTTTCAGTTTGAACAACTATAATTTGATGCAAGTATGTTTTATGTTTTGTCCTACTAGCTAGGTTCTGCTTGAAACTAGCTATATCTTTGCATAATATTGTTATTTGGAGTCCAAAAAATGCTACATGCTAGCTACATTGGTTTATTTGAAAATCTCAGAGTAGTCAATATAGATGAAACCTTAACATCTCCTGCAAAACTACAAGAGATTTTTTTATTTAGTAGCTATATGCTTCTAAGATAACCACAATACAACACCGCAAAAGGCGGAAGTTTTGCGAGGAAAACATCAAACCAACACACGAACACATACACATATGACATATAGGGTTCAAAGCCTTTTAAACATCATTAAGATTCTTTGAAACAGGCTTGGTTTTGGGCTTGATAAACTAAACCCGAGCGAATCCAGAAACCATCCGCTTCTTCCAAAAAAACCTACGATGCGGTCTCCATTCGTCGAGAAATTGAAGGGTGTTCCTTCTTCAACCCCAAATGGCCCGAATGTTCTTTTGTTGCTCTTGAAAGTGAGTGATCGGATCACAGGACTGCCTCCATAAATCACACGACAATAGTGCCCGCTAGCACTTACTAACACCTCCTCAGGAAACTGCAGCTTAATCTGAAATTAATCCATAAGAAATTACATAAATCAGTTTCTAATAAACATTAAACAAAGTACAGGCAGAATTAGTGCAAATGTACCTTAACAGATTTGGTTCCACCAATGGCACCATGTTTTTCAGCCTCAAATTCTTTACCATTGTTATCATATGTCACACGGATTGAATCGATGCAGCTACCGTATACGAGAGTTATTTCTCTAACTCCAGTGTGCACTCCATCGTCCCATTCTTCCCCTCCATTGCCACCCCATGGTCCCAATTGCTTGCTCTTATCCTTTTGTATTTGCATATCAGTGACAGATTAAAAAAAAAAAAAAAAAAAAAAAGATTATAAAGAAAATCAAACAGATCTAGTAAAGGATTTCATACCATGATGAGTCGAAGAATTTGGTTGAAAAAGAAGCCTGTGAAGAAAGATTAATGATCAGTGTGTGTATGATGGATTATTGCACACAAATTGCAACCTATATAAAGAGCAAACAAAGTACTACCGTACCAAGCATAAGCATTTGATTCTGATCTCGATTCCATTTCTGATTCTTATTTCAATCCGTTTTAATATAGAGAATTTTTGTTTAGTTTATACTCACATGCATTAAACATGCAAAGATTCTTATTCCACTCAAAAACAATTTTTGTCAATAAAACATGTACATTAGTTTAGCAGGATTTTAGATTACAGGTGATCGAGAAGAAAATGAAGAGGCCCCACGGGTTGATTTTCTTGACAAACTCATATTAATTCAATATAAACTAATTTTGGGTTAAAAAAATTAACTCGTTGTATGGGTTAAAATTACATTTTAGACGAAAATTTGACACGCTTAATAAATTGATGTGTTTTCATTTTAACAGTTTTTTATTATCTACCGGTTTGTGTTAGAATATATCGAAATTAACTCATGCGTAAAAAAATATCAAACATATACCGTACAATGATTAGATCTGCCCTCACATACATATACCTGATGTGTACATAGAAATGAGAATGCATGACTTTTTAATTTTTATCATCAAAGAAAGGTGAGATCTTTTCTTGACCTGAATTAGAGTTACACATTTAATAAGTTCATGTTTTCTCATGATAAGGAAAATAACAGTGAACACAACCATAAAGTGCTAATTATATATTTTATATACATAACTAATTATTTATTTCTAAACATTTGATTATATTCTGCAATCTGCATACATAAAACATGGGGTTTCATTCAACGCATTTCGAAGACCCTTGTTGGTGTCCGTGTAAGCATCAACCAAGTAATTTTATTACTTAAAAAGAAACCATCAGATAACAAATCAACTTTTTGAAACAAAAAATCAAACTCTTTACCAAAAACATCCATCTAGTAAAAATCTTTAGTTTTTATACAAACCAGCTTGATATTAAATTATAACATTCTTTTTGATAAAAATATTCCGTTTAATAAAGTTCGTTTCTTTTTAGAAAGACTAACGCCTTTCATGTTGTAGTTTAGAAGTATGGTTCGTTAGGCCAAACTGAGATTTGTAACCCTGGGTTCAAACATACGTGGCTTGGTTGGTTGTCAAGTTATTAAGAGTAAAATCATGATTGCTAACCTGGAGTAAGTAAGAGAAAAATGATTTCAGAAAGCAAAGTAACTGGTAAACAAAGTCAAATTGTTGAAAAGGAATGATTCACTCTAAATATCAAAGAATCACAGATGGAGAATCTGAAACTTGAATTAAACATAGAATTGCTCACCTAACAGTAAATGATTTCTTATTGATTATCAAATCATTATGAAAGCAAACCAATTGTTTCTTCCATAAGAAACCTACAAGGTGGCCTTTATTTGTCAAGAAGTTAAATAGTATTCCTTATTCAAACTCATATGGCCTGAATGTCCTTTTGCAAGTGAGTGACCAAATCACAGGCAAACTTCCAAAGACCACAGGGCAATAATACCCCTAAGGCGAATCAGATCTCGTTTGGAAATTGCAGCTTAATCTGAAATTATGAAGTTATTGCATAAAAGATCACATTAACCCGTATGATACATACCTTGTACTCTTCACCATCCCAATAATTCCCTCCATTTACTCCAAATTGTATGCTGTTATCCTGTTGTATTCAAATACCAGTGACAAATTACATACCATGGTAAGTTTGCTAGATAGATAATCCTGAAAAAAAAATAGTTGTAGTAATAACTGTGCATAGTCCTCACTCAACACTCAACAACCTGCCCATTAATCTTGCTTTTGGTTTTGCATGTATCCCCTTCGGCAAGATTGAATGTATTCGGCATGTTGCAGACTTAAATTGTAAGACAAGTACATTGATCCAAGGAAACATTACTAATGGTATTGTATTAAACATCCCATCCATGCTAAAAGAAAAATGAGACATTTCTGACAGCATAATGTAACTTAAAAATTGTTAATGAATCAAGAAAACTAATTACATTATTAATATCTCTATTGATATTAATACCCGTCTATCCATAGCTATGATTCTGAGGGTCATTAAATTGTTTTTCCTATTCAGATTCCAGAGATTTCCAGTCAAAGTTAAACGTAGTTTGTTGCATATTACGACCAGGGTCTCCGATTTCAGCACCTTCAGACAGTACCACCACTGTAACATCTTTAATGTAATGAAGCCAACACTTCTTCACGTAATATGTACAGCATTTTGGATTCTGTTCTCTCAACATTATCTTCTCCTTCAAGAACTAAAAAACAAAAAATAAATAAAAGCAGAATTTAAGTATTCAATAAAACATGATCTTTAACAGATAAAACCATAAAACATTACCTTTAATAGCTCAAAACCAGAAGATGACACCAACGATAAAGTCTTTGGTCGAGACATTCTTAGTAAATTATCAACAAAATCCTTCAACTTCATGGGAGATTTCATAAGTTCTAACTTGAGTTCTTTTGATGCCAGATGTTGGATTTTTGGTAATTCTTCATAGATGGTTATATTCTACAACCACAGTTAGAAGCAAGATGAATAATTAAGAGAAGATAAATTCAGAATTAAAAAAAATATAGGAAAAGAGTTGCATAAAGGGCACAGTGCAAACAGCACAAAATAGAATCAAAGTTTACACTTTGTTCTGATTTTAGGAACCAACATAAAATAAGGCGTAAAATAGAAATCCACTTGCACTTAATTACCGATTTAAGCAACTAAGATACATTTTTTGTTCAATAGAAAATCTTCTATGCGCCATGTCACATTCTATTTGACATTTAATAATTATTATACATACAGATTTAAGAAATGGTAACTCTTTAAAAAAAATTATTAATAAAATTTGTTTCACAAAAGGCTTTTTTTGCACGTGACATCTGAAGCAGCATAGCATTGCCAATCGGTTAAAATGTAAAATCAGTAAATATACTGTATTCTGATTTCTATTTTGAATGTAACTTTAAGTTCTTTGTGAAAATCAGAAAAAAAGTGTAAGGTTTGTTTTCAAGCTGTTTGCCCTAACATTAATACCTTATTAGAGCTAACAATCAACTTCCAAGCTCCGTTTTTCTCAAGTTTCCGTAAAGAGTGCTCCAGCTCACGAAAAAGGGGGAAACTATTTTTTCTAGATTTTAGATGTAGCTTTGCCTCAAGCAAACCTGGAATATGCATGAGAGAAAAGGGCATCCTCTCACCAGAATACTCAAAGGCAGATAGGTTTGGTGCATCAATTAAAGGATCCTTGAGATTTTTGCATCTTATCACAGATAGTTCCTTAAGTGTTTTGCTCAATATAGCTATTCGCTCAAGTTCATTACATTCTCTTAGAACTAATTTTTCAAGGTAGGGGAACTTTATGATCAAATCTAGAAACAATTCATCTGTCAAATTTGGATCTTTCATTGATAAGGACTTCAGATTTTCACAACCCACCAAGTTTAAACTGCATTCCCACGACTTCTTCATCCAATGCAAAAAGCTTACAAGACTAGTCGACTCAATGTAAACCGCCACTAGTCCATGGCACTCATGTAACTGAACCCTATGAAGCCTATGAAGAGTCGAAATATGCAAATAACCTATTCCCTTACAATGTATTAGCCTCAAATCCTCAACCAAAGGGCAGCCTTGAATGAAGTTGTTGATCAAATCTGCATTTACATGAGCATTTTTTATCGATAGCTCTTTTAAGTTGCAAAGATTGATGATAGTATTATTATCAAACCTGCAACCATACAACTTCAGTGAAGTTAGATTCTTGGAGGTAAGGACGGTATCAGGTAACAAATAATGTCTTTTTACGTTATCTTCTTCCACGTGAACCTCTAGCTCTTTGACATTCTTGTTTAAAGCAGCATTAATCCAATTATTCATGGGAAATATCAACTTGATGCTAGCTTGGGACAAAGAAATCTTGAATTTCTGTATACTATGCATTGGTTCTAGTTTTACTGCTAACGAATTGTCAACAGAAGTTATAAATTCCTTGGGATGATTCCCCCCTGATGTTTTAAACTTTTTCTGGTCAAAGTCAAAGGTGGAAAATGAAGCCCATATTGACCTCCATTTCTTAGACCACACAGTTGTTCGAGTAACATCTTTTGGGCAACGAAGAAAAGAGAGAATGTGGTGGATAATGGGTTCGGGTAGTTCTGAGATTCGATCCATTGGTTCATCAATTTCTTAAATTTTATCAGTCTTTTCCATCTTCCTCTTCTTTCTGCCCTTAATAGCTTTTGTTAAAACGGGTGAAAGCTTTCTCTTTGATTTCTTATTAATCGAGACACCTTTGTTACATGATCCAGAGGTCAACATTTGCCCTCTTTTGACGACACCATCAACATTTTGTATGACTGGTTTCCTGCTGCACCCTCGTGGATCCCCCAAACCAGATGAATGTTCTGTTTTGTGCTTCTTCCTGTTGTTCATCAACTTATTTGCAGAACGTTTTCTCTTCAATTGACTATCAACTATCAGCCGCCTGGTTTTCATAAACATTTTAAGTTACTGAAGTACCAAGGTTTATGCTGCAGAAACTAAATGTCCATATCATAGACTACCCATTCACAGCAACCTGGATGTTCACATATATATAACCCATGTCATAATACCGCATTAAAGCCTGAAGTTTATAGATGATTAACTGGTTCACAACAAACAATCACAGATACTTATCACTGCAAATGTCAACTAATTGGCAAAACCTAAGATAAGAAAACACACATCAATCAGCGAATCATGATAATAAGCTCGTTACTCATAGTATAAGAGAGCCCTAACCTTCATCTGTATGTCCAAAGTCAATAGTTTGACCATACGATCATATTAGCTCAGCGTTACAAGTAATTATCTGACATAGAAAATCAGGAAACCACAAAAGTCCTATAACAAATGGTTACGTATTGCACATCAAGAATCATGTAGTCATGTAAGACTTCAAAACCCTAAAAAATCAAAACAACTAATATCAGATCAAAACGAAGTTATAAACGAAGAAATCGAGCGGGTACAAACAGTGCGATCGATTTAGATCAAAACTCAAGAATCATACTGAAATTACATAGCACGATGAGAGTGCAATCGCATTAGAACAAGAATTATAAAAGAACGAACAATATTCAATGATCAAACAAAATTCAGGGGGGATAAAAACAGTTGCGTGAGAACCTGTGTAAAATTCGTCGAATCGGTGTCTCCGGCAGGCGTCTAGGTTCTCGTGCTATTGGTCAATCGTTGATGTCGCTGGCTATATGCCTATATATCGGGCTAACGTCGGTTACTTGCTGGATTGGATTGATTACCAAATGGGCTTGTAAATCGTAAATTATGGCCCATTACAAAATTTACATTCTTTTTAACGTTTCTTCTCTGAACTAATTTATATGCCTTTCAACGTATTAAATTTATTATTAATTTGATTTTTCTTTAATAATTTTCTTTTATTAACTTTGATAAAAAGAAAAACTATGTTGCGTTTGTGTTCATCTTTTTTTTCTTGACGCTTTGGTATAAATTTGACATATTAAGTCACCGATTAAGTGGTACTCGTCATCTTCGACAACATCCAAGGTTCAACAAATGGATAATAATGGTCATCAGACCACCACCGTCGCCACCCTTTACTAGAGAATTGGCTCCACCTCAATTCCATGTAGCCATATCCAGTCACCAAGGGTCTAACCGACCAAACCACCATGAACACTGTCGATGTTTCAAGCACCAACATAACGAAGGAAATGGTGAACCCACCATAGTTAGGAGGTGGTGGTCGACAAAGACACAACTGTCATCGCCAAAACCATGAAACTCAAATGAAATGCCAAACCACGGCGGCGGATTACAGTAACAGAAGGCATTTGTCGGGTAGGAAATGGCTAACCAAACCTCAAGGCACACAAGCATCAGCAAAGCTCCAGAGGCCAGCACTTTCGGAAGCAACGCTAGCCAGATCAACAGTGTTCTTTAGTTAGATCTAAGGTTGTTGCAGTAATGAAATGGTGTGACGAAGGGCGGTGGACCACCGCACGCAGCTATCGTGTCATGGTTGGGATAGTGGTAAAGAGAGGGGGCAATGAAGGTTCATAGTTATGATAGAAAAAAAGTCACCTATACCGGTTTTTTTAGACGGAAACACAATACGGTGGCTAGTGTGTCACACCCTACCGATGATAGAATCATCAGGAGCATACGAAAGTAATAAAATTGTCTTGTATTTTAATAAAGTCCAAGTCCTACATGAGCATGTAGAAACCCACTAAACTGCATTTCTTGAAATGATGTGAAAAATTAACGAATTAGCTAAAAATTAGACGGTAAGTAAATACAGGTTTTGTATACATATATAGATTGATTAAAATAATTGAAACAATTCAATTCACATAGCAATGTCAATGCTTATAATGCAATAGTGTAACATAAAAGACAAACCAAACACAATCAAACCTAATGACTAAATAGACTCAGTTCGCAGACGAAGCCTTATCTAACTTAATAATCCTTTACATGTGGTGCCACATGGCATTTCCACAAGCATTCTCATCTTAGTTTTCCCGCCCAAAATATTTATTTCATTTTAAAAAGTCAAATAAATAATTCTCAAATTTTTCTCTTTTCTCTCTCTATATTATAAATCCATATCATTTTTTAATCATTAACTTTTTAAAAAACTTTTTTTTATTAAATAAAAACTAAGTATTTTAATTAAAAATATAATTTTTTCAAATAAAATTTGTCTAAAACTATGATTTTTTTCTAAAACAGCAAAATCTTTTTAAATCTGACATAATAATCTTTTACATGTGATGCCACATGACATTTCCACAAGAACTATCATCTTAGTTTTTTCGCCCAAACTATTTATTTCATTTTAAAAAGTCAAATAACTAATTCTTAATTTTTTTTCTTTCTCTCTATATATTATAAATCCATATCCTTTTTTGATCATTAACTTCTTAAAAAATATTTTTTTCATTAAATAAAAACTAAGTATTTTGATTAAAAATATAGTTTTAAAAAATCAAAATTGTCTAAAACTATGATTTTTATCTAAAACAGCGAAACCTTTTTAAATTATGAAATATTTTAAAATTAATCTTTAAAAAAAATAAAAGTTTTACATAAAAATATTTTTTACAAAACAAGCCCATAGTTATTAAGAGTGAGATGTTAATAAAAAAACAAAATTTTTTCAAATCAATAACTTTTTTAAAACGAAAGTTTTAAGAATATTAAAAGTGTTTATCAGCTAATCAAATAGCCTTTATATTTCACGTTTTACAGTTTCTAACTCTTCGTTAATAAATATTTAGTATTTTTTTATTTAACCCGTGTAATATACGGGGTTATAACCTAGTGATAGAATATGTGAATCCGATTCCAATCACCACTTGAATATCATATGGGGTGGGTTTGTTAACCAATAGATCTATCGTTGTTATCGTGATTTGCATGAATTAGTGATTTTATTAAACACAATGATAAAATGATTCATCATGTTTTTTGCTTATCATTGTGTTATCCTGAATACTATAAGTTTTAAAAAACACATTGATAAATAAAATCATTGTGTATATATAATTGTAAAATACAATGATAAGATAACAACAAGTTTTTTTATAATCTATACTTTTGGTGAAGCTTATATTTTTGTTTCCTGCCTCTCAATCATATTAAATGAAATTAATTTTAAATAAATAAACTAAACAATTAAATATCCAAAATATAATTATTTTTAATCTAATAGATTGTTAAAACATACTCGTAACAAAATAACAATATTTCAATTATATATTTCTTAAAATATAATTTTGGAATTCTTTATATTTATTATTAATTATTTATAATTTTTAAATTTTCATTTTTTATTATTTTATTAATGGCTAATAACATGTACATATAAAATATTTATAAAACCTAGAAATTTTAATATGTTAAATTTTTTCCAACCCGTGTAGCACATAAGTTTCTAACCTAGCATATAAAAAACAATAATTAAATGGTTGATTGTGTTTTTTGCTCTTTATTGTAGCATCTGAACACTATTAGTTTTGAAGAACATATTGATAAATAGCATCATTAAAAAACAATGATAAAAATGATACGAAATGATGTAAAACGTAAAATACAATGATAAAAAAATATTTAACACAAAGAACTGATATTTGACACAATTATTTGATAAATTAGACATAATGATCTAATGTATTTAACACAACAACTAAAATGTCATCTATTTCAAAACAATAGAAAAACATATGTCCAGCACATTTGTATTAATTCTTTGTTTATGCTACTTTTTTTTTTTTGTTTTTGTTTTTATGCTATTTGAGAATTTCCAAAAATTAAAAACACATAAATGATAATTATAAGATATCTCTTATTTTATTCCTGCTCAACGAGTTACGTTTTTAAGGTATTTTTTAACCGGTTCATGATATATTATATATCATTTGTTGTTTCTTTTGATTCAGCCCATATGCGCCCCCTTACCCCACCACCCCACCCAAAAAAAAAAACCTAGATCCGTCACTAGAGTCCCATAATAAATAACAATGTAGATTTGACGGTACCATTAGACAGGTGTGTGTTTCCATTCTAAGAAGAATTAGTATGTTTTCTTTCCTCTTGTATGAACCGGCCTTAACATCCAAAATATCATATGCCAAATTATGATTATTGAACTTAGTCTTGAAATAATAAAAAAATATGTATTATTGATGCATCATTGTAGATAAACACAGTTCATAACTAATTAGTGACAACTTGGGTTCAAATTTTACTTCGAACAAAAATTTTTAGGGATGAGTCAGGAGGTATTTACAGCTGTGGGTTTTAACCTAAATAGGCTGGGGTGCGATCCTGGATGGAAAACGAATAGATACATCCGATTAAAATGGCACTTGTCCTACAAAGCAAAGTCATACATTTTCCGCTAAAATAATAAAAAATAACAATCTGTGACATGTCATATCTCACAAAAACCCAAACAAAATAATAAAGTTCCAATTATGATCACACGAGCAAAACAAATGACGTAGTGGACATTTTGGTGGCGCCAAACTTGATGGGATGGACACAAATGGGGCTCAAACACCATTACAAGATAATTAAAAGAAGCTTTAAAGTTATATGGCTCCAAGCTTTTAATGGACACCAAACACAACTCTTCATATAATATTTGGATTAATAGAGACTCCAAACATTGGTTTAATTACTATACTTAATTCAAAAGAGGATTTAGTAAAATAAATTTTATCTATATAAAATTTATGTGATATTTTAACTAAATAATCATCACGAATAGTATAACCCCTTATCAGACTGACAAACTAGTTTAATTCATCACCTTTAAAATTTTCATTTATTATAATTTCAATATTGAACCTCAACATCATAAAATATTGCGGTTTTTTTGTCACGTATATTTCATAGTTTCCGTCAACTTAATTATATTAATCCCTTTGCAACAAGAGGTGGAGGCCCCAAAGGGACCCATCGACATCAATTATGATATATTAAGGCCCAGATCAACTGTACAGATTCATGGAACTTGTAATCAAACGTCGTTGACATTATCGTAAATACCTTAGATGGCTCTGGATGACGGTGACCTTTTGCATCATCTCTGAAAATCTCATCTTGATAATATGCCGACATGGTGCTTGACATTATACCCTAGGGACACCTCCATGGAACTAGCCAGGGGATTGACAAATACATGAGCAAGTGCAAATCTTTTAAGGGCACAAAAGATTCTTAAGTTAAACTACTTCATTAATAAATTGTTAACGTTGATGATTCATGAGTGTAACTATATTTTATATTTCTATTACGTTTTAGTTAATGTATTAAAGTAAATATTTGATACGCCTGTCTTCGTTTTCTCATTTTACCGGTCAACATTGATAGTTGATCAAGTACCCACGATCATTGATAAGGTTAGGATTTACTTATGTTATTCTTTTATTTAAAATTTAAAATTTAAAATTTAAAATAAACAATATAAGAGTATCCTAACCTTTATGTTTTTTTGTATAACAAACTACATATTTGTGGTGGTTTTACATAATGTTAGAAGTTAATATCATCATATGTCATTGTCGAACTCGTTTTAGGAATGGGCTTGAGATCAATGTTATAAGACGTGTGGCCCGATGTGGTTGGTTTTCTTAATGGTTGACAATAACATCAGACGTCGACCCAATGGAATTTGTTTTTGAGCGTGATTTATTCACCATATATGGAAAATAATAATTTGAGTGCTACCTTGAGAAATTTTCTAAATTATCTCTAAAAATAACCATCCATCGTAGAAAGTGAACATTTGGAAGTACTTTTTTATTCCTTTAAATCTCTATACCGTGTATCAAACATTATAACATTAAATCAAATGAAGTTGGTCTGTTTAACTAGTTTAATATACAGAGGCGAAGCTTAGTGAGGGGAGGGGGGGGGGGGGGGAACTCGATATTTATATAAAAATTTACACTATTTGGCCAAAAATTTTACAACTTCCTCTATTCTCGCGACACTTGTTATGTATTAAAAACCAAATAGAAAATTATGCACTTAAAGAAAAAGTGGTGCATACCGTAAAAAGGCAACTGGCAAACCTCTAAAACCAACCTGTTTGCATAGTTTTTTTTTTCTAAACCGAAATTTCAGCTTAAAATTTTCGTCAAAATCCGCCGAATTACGAACAAAAGTCCAAAATCGTGAGTCGCTTTTGACCCATAGTTCCAAGATCTATTTGCCACATATAATTGCGATGTATGGTTCTCTATTTTTTAAGTTTTTTTTTATAAATTATAATTATGTATGGAAGGGTGCAGATACACTAGATATTTGGTCCCCAACCTCAGAACAAAACGATAATGTCGAAATAGTGCCACATAGATCATGAAGGTGGAAGATTCACCAGTACTATGAAGCCACGTGTCAATAAAAGCGTGCAGTTCACGTGTGAGGCGGGCCATACCATATGGTCGTACACAACTCCATTATTAATTTAAAGATTGTGTACAAGCACACGGTTAAAAAAGCTGCAATGCACCACGTTTATTTAAAATTTTGATGTCCGTGAGGGCAGGAGATAGCTATTATTAATCTTTATATAAAAATTGTTTATCAGTTTTAAGCTGTTTTAAAAATGAGCCGAGTGAGAGTCGGCTCATGTTCATCTTGATTTGTTCGAATCGAGTTGACATGGTCTTTAAACTATCCAAGCTAAATATGTAAGCAAGTTGATTTGAAAGTATTTTTTTTTCAAACTAGTTATGATCAACTTAAACGGTGGTAATTTAACTATATATGTGAAAAGAAGAAGAAACTTAATATAAGGTGAATTTAACCCGATAATATTGTTTAGAAGCTAGGACTGGTTCACTGTATTGTTAATTAGTTAATGAAGTTTTTATAAATATGTTTGTATACGAAGAAAAACAAGTTGTATGAATGATGATAAATGAGAGGGTTGACTATGAAAGTGAAGTTTTGACGTCTAGAAAGAATGTGGAATGGGAAGTGGGAACCCATCCATTGTCTGATTGAGCTGTCGTGATGGTTGAGCAGATTTAGGACTTGCAAATAATTACTATACAACTAAACCTTAACCTAAGTACAATGATAGTCACAGTGATTGAACGTTTCATAACCAAAACAAGTTAAACAATTTTACTCGTTTAATACATAACCAAATCTAATTAATAAAGAATCGTAAGAAGCGTATGAACGTTTTGAGTCTTTCACATATTTATTTTGTAAAAGTGTAAAATTATAGGCAAATTTCATATCAGTTGACATTCGAGCCGATAAGTAATGTTCGACTCAAATACCATCAACATGTTTTGACGTATTAGTTTTAGATAAAAATTAAACTTCACAGTTAAGAATGTTTGAGTGGGAATCATCCAAGAACCGGTGTTTATGTGAAATTCTTGTGGCAAATAGGACATTAATATTGATTGGTGTGAGAATTCGACATTACTAATGATATTAGATCTGGCCACTCCTATGTCGTCTAGAATGGTGAGGATAAACCATATCAAGAAAGAAAAGGATTTGGTGGTGTTTGGAACACCTCTCACATCTCTGATAGTGACGCAGGACAAGGTTATCGAGTATGATGATTCTATAAGGGTATCTGTAAAGGAGAGACGTTTGACTCATTTGTTATGGATGAGAAAAAGATAAATTAACTCCAACAACTCTCTGAAAAAATTACACGTACCGTCAAAGATAATTGTATTTTATGGGTGTTATTATTGAAGATGTGGATGTTTCATAATTTCCTTAATTTGGGGCTTAGGTTTTTTTTTTCTCTCTTAAGATATATAATCATAAGAATCTATTACTAGTAAAATCATCAAGTCACTATTAATCAATAAGATTAGATAAATCGTAACTTGTGCTATACATATAACTTTCAAGAGATAATAATTAGAAACCAATGAAAATAAGATTCTAACACGTTTTTTAATTTTATCCAAATCATGTGTGGCTCTTACCATAGCTTCCACTAGTTGGTGTAGTGTTGTTTTACAAAAATGGATGGTTTATGGTGTGAATTGATAGAGTTTTGGTTTATAATTAACTAGTGTTAGTCGTCTATGTGCCATATGGTTTCTAGTGCAACCTCAACACCCCTCCCACCCCCTACAAGCATATACAACATATGCGTTTTCCACTAGTCAAACTAACTAAACACTAAAGATTAAAATATTTTTAAAATCACATAAGAAACCATCATGATTAGTAAAAGAACACTAATTCCAAACAAAAATCCATATTTTTAACTATTTATCCTAGAATTAAGCTTTTTTGTACTCATCTCAATTTGTACCAATTAGGCAACTAATCTCTCTCCACCCCTATATATACAAACAATATCATCAATAGCATTCGTGCGGAAACACAACCTCTGTTTCATCTTCGATTTCAGCATTGTATTCTTCTTCAACTTTCATAACTCTTTAAGGATTTTTGCTCCCATTACATGCACTCTGGATTATAAACACCCATAAATTTTGATACTCAGATCCATGCTCCGTAAAATCATCAACTTGGGTATGTATTCATAATTTGTGTTCATTAATGGTAACATTTTGTTCAAATCACCTACAAATTTTGAACAATCATGGAAAACATATCGTTCCCATGGAGTAACATCAATCATCATCATCAACAAGAAACAGAAGAAAACATCATTTTTGGTTCAGAAAATATCTTCTTGAACCCAATAACAGCCTCCACCGGCGGTCAAATCGGTTCATATCGGAAGTCAGCTCCGGCGAAACTGGATTCCACAAATTGGTATCAATCGTTGGCTGTCAATGACTTACATGACGGTAAGAATATTAGCAACGCTTATATGTCAACTGATCATGAAGACGACAATATTTCCGTCATCTTCTCCGATCACAGCAATTTATACAACAAAATTATTAAAAATCATATCGTCGTCTCATCGGACGATTCCGTCACGAAAGAGACAGACGACGGCTATGTTTCTCAATGCTCATCGAAGAGGCGCCGATCGGCTCCGGTTCGATCCACTTCATCCACCATAAACTTCCGGCAAGCGGCGGATTCCGACGAGACAGACGCCGAGGTTATGGCACAAATGAAGGAGATGATATACACCGCGGCAGCTTTCCGGCCGGTGAGTTTCGCCGACGATGATGTAAAAAAGCCAAAGAGGAGAAACGTGAGGATATCAAATGATCCACAGACGGTGGCGGCACGGCGGCGGAGGGAGAGGGTGAGTGAAAGAATTAGGGTTTTGCAGAAACTTGTTCCAGGAGGAGATAAGATGGATACAGCTTCAATGCTCGATGAAGCTGCTAACTATTTGAAGTTTCTGAGATCACAGGTGAAGGCGTTGGAGCAATTTGGGCTGAATCTTGATTATGTGACTTTTGGTACAACTACTAATGCATACGGTACAAGTCAGAATGCTCAAAACATTAACCATAGTGTTACACTAGGGCTGCCATTTCCCGTGCAGAGTCATGTATTACTACCCCATCAGTAGATTTACCCTGTTAACTACTTGCATGAAATACTTTTACTTCATGTCGTAAAAAGTGTACTATATTTCGTGGCTAAAAGTTCATGTGAACCTTTCCCGTATCAAATTAAATTTTAACTGTGAATACAGTGCTAAAATTTACCTTTTGTTTTTATTTTCACGAGTGAGAAAAAAAAATAATAAAAACAAAATAATTAAATTTTATTGAATTGAAATAAAAATAAATATGAGAAAGTAAATAGAAAATACTTTTAAAAAATGAATGGAAATTTTGATGTATGATGGTTTTTGGTTAAGTGTTATGGATAAGGATGGAAAATCTATTGCATTTTTGACATTTTTGCCCTTGTTTCTAAATTATAATGAAAACATAGAAAACTATACAAATTTACTCCCACATCATGTGTTTCATTAAGTCTTCATCCTTTATATTTTAAAATAAAACTACAGTGATCTTTCATATTTAAAGGTTAACATTCATCAACATATTTACTTTTAATATTTGTGAGTTGTTGTGAGTTAAAAAGAAAAAAGTAGAAAATATTACAAATATTATTTAAATGGAATAAAGATAAATACATGGAATGAAATGTAGAATGCTTTTATAAAGTGAGATATATATAAGAAACCACGGCGTTTATTAATTTCATAAGGTCGAGGATGAGCAGTCTACTATGAATACTATATCATCTTATTTTTTATATCTGGCAACTATTATTCATCCCTTATATTTATTTTTTAAATTTTTTTATATGATTGGAGACATGAAGTAAATAGAAAAATAATAAAATATAAATAAACAAGCATTATTTATTTTATTATTTATTTTATTAGAGCTAAACATAGGGAATGAGACGTGTGAGCTTGAACAAATTTATGAAGATATTTGTTGGTTTTGTACCCTTTTTTGTTCCCATTTATTCACGTTTGAATCTCAATGCCGGCCCTGATGAGTGGCGGGCTGGACATCCGTTCAGGGCCCACTCGTTCAAGGGCATAAATTTTTTTAAATTGTTTTTTATATAATATATATATTTTAATAAAAAATAATTATAAACTATAATCCAATCAAAAACTTAACCCAATTATATTTTAAATGCAATTTAATTTTTTGGACCTATTTTATTAACCCAATTACTTAATTAAAAGCCTCTTTATTAGAAAATAAAACATTTAAATCTCATTAGTCTTGATCTATTATTACATGTTTAATTATTTAGATACTCAATTGAGCAGCACAAAAATAAATAATTTTGATATATTTATTGTAATACCTAAACCTCATGAGTTATCGATGAACTATTACACTATGTAATTGTAATACTATGATTTTGTTATATTTATTTTTAAAACATTTATTTTTGTTCAAAAAATTAGTTTATATAATTCAGTTTGTTCGGTCCAAGGGGCATTTTTTTCTGGCTCGTTCAGGGCACTAAAATTCTCAGGACCAGCCCTCTTGAATCCGAACCTCTTATTTGTTGTACTTTTTAACGACTTTTGATACAATATACTTCTTTGTTACATTTTGTGGTGACATGCTTTTCGTGAGTTTGTTTTATCTTTGATTTTGTTCTCCTTAAAGAAAATGTTATAATTAAGTCTAATTCATTCCACTTGAAACTTTTACCAATATCATCCCAAGAGCATTTAAAAGTTACCAAAATCAATGCAATTCTAAAACACCAGATCGAAATTGTGGAGTATATAGATTCATTACAAAATAATTAAAAAAACTGTAATCATACTTTAACACTAATTATTAGCAAAAGAAAAAAAGTGCGTTAGCCGGACTATTAATTAAAAGATTATTATTCAAAATGGTAGATTAAATAAATACAAAATTAGGAAAGAAATCAAACTCTAATCATATCAAATATTGTATAAAATCTTTGACAAAAATAGCGCAACTCGGTCTTATTACGCGGTTACAAAACCAAACCCCAAGCCCCCTAAATCACCAGAAACCCTAAATCGACTCTCTCGAAGTGTCGAACAGAGGCGAATTTCAGTGTGTATAATCATTCATTACTTGCCATTACTATAATGATTCGTGTTTGTAGACAAATCATCCATGCAGTAGTCCCAATCTGATCGCCTGACACGGGAACGAACAGCTTTCCCCTTTTCAACCGGCGAAGAATTTCATCTACGGTACGATGATTTCCCGATCAACTATTATGTCTGTAATTTTGCGATTTTTTTAAAACTTTTGTTGTTTTAATTTGTTTTTTTTTCTTCCTCTAATTCTTTCGTTGTTAGCGAAGATTGTTCCTGGCTGCACGCTATGATCTTCAGATCCCAGTGGTATGTATTTACGTTGAATTTTGAAAGTGATTTATTGTTGTTATTATTACTTAAACTAACTATGCGGTTTAAACATGTATCGTTTCCTTTTAGGTCCTTTGTTTCGCATGGATTGGTACCATCTTTTCTATTATGGGCTGGTTAGGGGAAATACGTCACAACAAAAACAATTTCGTCTAAGTCGAAGGTAATAGGTTCCATTCGTAATTCTTTGTTATTTGTAATCTATATGATTTGACCCAAGTAACAGACAATTGTTTTATTGATGAAAGTATTTCTGTTGCTAGTTTGTTACTTCACTTAAGATGAATTTGACTCTATTATTATTTGATTTTGTTCTTGCTAATGAGATTTTTGGATACAATTACGGAGTTTCTGCCCCTGTTTTCCATTACTTTCTTTATTTTAGTATTTTGGCAAGTTGTGTGGTTCAACGATTCTTTATTATTGGAAAATCTTCAACCCATACTCAAGAACTTGAAATCTCTTAACTTGAACATTTAAATGCATATTTTAAGTTGTCTTGTACTCTACGTTGATCACTTCATATGTGTTGAATTTTAATTTTAATAATATGTTTTGGAGTTTTTGTCCTTTCTTTGTTCAGTTTTTTTTTTCTTTATAGTAGTGTGTATTACTTTCTTGATAAAGCTCCCTGTCTTGATATTCTATGTTATTGATTTTGACTGTTAATTTTTATAATTTATTTATATTAATAAAGTGTTTTTTTCCATGTACAATAAAGATGGTTTTAAATAGGGTTGTGCTTTTTATGTATGTTACAAGACGGAACTCCACATTCGAGAACTTGAATGTCATTGCTTGAGCACCTACAAACCCATTTCAACTTGTCTTTGTACTTTGACGCTTGTACTTTGCGGTTGATTGGGTTACGCAGGTGGTTGTAGCATGGATTGCTCTGTTGATAACGTGCTATCTGTTGATTTTCTATTTTTGATGATGTTGACCCTGTTCCCTAATTTTTTTTTCTTTATAGTAGTGTGTATTACTTTCTTGATAAAGCTCCCTGTCTTGATATTCTATATTATTGATTTTGACTGTTAATTTTTATAATTTATTTATATTAATAAAGTGTTTTTTTCTATGTACAGTAAAGATGGTTTTAAATAGGGTTGTGCTTTTTATGTATGTTACAAGACGGAACTCCACATTCGATAACTTGAATGTCATTGCTAGAGCACCTAAAAACCCATTTCAACTTGTCTTTGTACTTTGACGCTTGTACTTTGCGGTTGATTTGGTTACGCAGGTGGTTGTAGCATGGATTGCTCTCTTGATAAAGTGATTTCTGTTGATTTTCTATTTTTGATGATGTTTACCTTGTTCCCTAATTTTTTTTTCTTTATAGTAGTTTGTATTACTTTCTTGATAAAGCTCCCTGTCTTGATATTCTATATTATTGATTTTGACTGTTAATTTTTATAATTTATTTATATGAATAAAGTGTTTTTTTCTATGTACAATAAAGATGGTTTTAAATAGGGTTGTGCTTTTTATGTATGTTACAAGACGTAACTCCACATTCGAGAACTTGAATGTCATTGCTTGAGCACCTAAAAACCCATTTCAACTTGTCTTTGTACTTTGACGCTTGTACTTTGTGGTTGATTGGGTTACGCAGGTGGTTGTAGCATGGATTGCTCTCTTGATAACGTGCTTTCTGTTGATTTTCTATTTTTGATGATGTTTACCTTGTTCCCTAATTTTTTTTTCTTTATAGTAGTTTGTATTACTTTCTTGATAAAGCTCCCTGTCTTGATATTCTATATTATTGATTTTGACTGTTAATTTTTATAATTTATTTATATGAATAAAGTGTTTTTTTCTATGTACACTAAAGATGGTTTTAAATAGGGTTGTGCTTTTTATATATGTTACAAGACGTAACTCCACATTCGAGAACTTGAATGTCATTGCTTGAGCACCTAAAAACCCATTTCAACTTGTCATTGTACTTTGATGCTTGTACTTTGTGGTTGATTGGGTTACGCAGGTGGTTGTAGCATGGATTGCTCTTTTGATAACGTGCTTTCTGTTGATTTTCTATTTTTAATGATGTTGACCCTGTTCCCTAATTTTTTTTTCTTTATAGTAGTGTGTATTACTTTCTTGATAAAGCTCCTTGTCTTGATATTCTATATTATTGATTTTGACTGTTAATTTTTATAATTTATTTATATTAATAAAGTGTTTTTTTTCTATGTACAGTAAAGATGGTTTTAAATAGGGTTGTGCTTTTTATGTATGTTACAAGACGGAACTCCACATTCGATAACTTGAATGTCATTGCCAGAGCACCTAAAAACCCATTTCAACTTGTCTTTGTACTTTGATGCTTGTACTTTGCGGTTGATTGGGTTGCGCAGGTGGTTGTAGCATGGATTGCTCTCTTCATAACGTGCTTTCTGTTGATTTTCTATTTTTGATGATGTTGACCCTGGTCCCTAATTTTTTTTTTCTTTTTAGTAGTGTGTTTCTGTTGATTTTCTATTTTTGATGATGTTGACCCTGGTCCCTAATTTTTTTTTCTTTTTAGTAGTGTGTATTACTTTCTTGATAAAGCTCCCTGTCTTGATATTCTATATTATTGATTTTGACTGTTATTTTTTATAATTTATTTATATTAATAAAGTGTTTTTTTCTATGTACGGTAAAGATGGTTTTAAATAGGGTTGTGCTTTTTATGTATGTTACAAGACGGAACTCCACATTCGATAACTTGAATGTCATTGCTAGAGCACCTAAAAACCCATTTCAACTTGTCTTTGTACTTTGACGCTTGTACTTTGTGGTTGATTGGGTTACGCAGGTGGTTGTAGCATGGATTGCTCTCTTGATAACGTGCTTTCTGTTGATTTTATATTTTTGATGATGTTGACCCTGGTCCCTAATTTTTTTTTCTTTATAGTAGTGTGTATTACTTTCTTGATAAAGCTCCGTGTCTTGATATTCTATATTATTGATTTTGACTGTTATTTTTTACAATTTATTTATATTAATAAAGTGTTTTTTTCTATGTACAGTAAAATGGTTTTAAATAGGGTTGTGCATTTTATGTATGTTACAAGACGGAACTCCACATTCGAGAACTTGAATGTCATTGCTTGAGCACCTAAAAACCCATTTCAACTTGTCTTTGTACTTTGACGCTTGTACTTTGCGGTTGATTGGGTTACGCAGGTGGTTTTAGCATGGATTGCTCTCTTGATAACGTGCATTCTGTTGATTTTCTATTTTTAATGATGTTGACCCTGTTCCCTAATTTTTTTTTCTTTAAAGTAGTGTGTATTACTTACTTGATAAAGCTCCTTGTCTTGATATTCTATATTATTGATTTTGACTGTTAATTTTTATAATTTATTTATATTAATAAAGTGTTTTTTTCTATGTACAGTAAAGATGGTTTTAAATAGGGTTGTGCTTTTTATGTATGTTACAAGACGGAACTCCACATTCGATAACTTGAATGTCATTGCTAGAGTACCTAAAAACCCATTTCAACTTGTGTTTGTACTTTGACGCTTGTACTTTGCGGTTGATTGGGTTACGCAAGTTGTTGTAGCATGGATTGCTCTCTTGATAACGTGCTTTCTGTTGATTTTCTATTTTTGATGATGTTGACCTTGTTCCCTAATTTTTTTTTTCTTTATAGTAGTGTGTATTACTTTCTTGATAAAGCTCCCTGTCTTGATATTCTATATTATTGATTTTGACTGTTAATTTTTATAATTTATTTATATTAATAAAGTGTTTTTTTCTATGTACAGTAAAGATGGTTTTATATAGGGTTGTGCTTTTTATGTATGTTACAAGACGGAACTCCACATTCGATAACTTGAATGTCATTGCTATTGCACCCAAAAACCCATTTCAACTTGTCTTTGTACTTTGCGGTTGATTGGGTTACGCAGGTGGTTGTAGCATGGATTGCTCTCTTGATAACGTGCTTTCTGTTGATTTTCTATTTTTGATGATGTTGACCCTGTTCCCTAATTTTTTTTTTCTTTATAGTAGTGTGTATTACTTTCTTGATAAAGCTCCTTGTCTTGATATTTTATATTATTGATTTTGACTGTTAATTTTTATAATTTATTTATATTAATAAAATGTTTTTTTCTATGTACAATAAAGATGGTTTTAAATAGGGTTGTGCTTTTTATGTATGTTACAAGACGGAACTCCACATTCGAGAACTTGAATGTCATTGCTAGAGCACCTAAAAACCCATTTCAACTTGTCTTTGTACTTTGACTCATTTACTTTGCGGTTGATTGGTTTACGAAGGTGGTTGTAGCATGGATTGCTTTCTTGATAACGTGCTTTCCGTTGATTTTCTATTTTTGATGATGTTGAGCCTGTTCCCTAATTTTTATTTCTTGGTTACTAGATCTTTTACATATAATGCACATATTTTTTGCTCTCTTGTTTGTCTATATGTGTTTATTTTCATTTACCAAGTTTTCTTTTCTTGAATTCCTTGCTTTCTTTGATTTGGACCTTTTACTTAACAAGGTTGCTTACATTCTCAACCTTTTTTGTTGTTTTTATTGTTTTTGAGTTTGACTTTTAAACTTATTTGATTTTGTAGTGATGTGAAGGGATTGTTTTTGGTACAAACTATTGTTCTTTTCTTGTTGTTCTACTGAAAATTTTCCAAGGGATCTGAATAGCAAAATTTGTGTGTATTGAGCAAATGCTATCCATGTATTATGTTGTAGTATAGATGAAACACTTGCTCAACTTGAGCGGTACTTATATGTGTATCGAGCAAATGCATCCATGTTTTATGCTGTAGTGCAGATGAAATACTTCTTGCTCAAATTGACTACCTGAGTGGTACTTGAAGCAAGCTATTGTTGACAAAAAACATGTTGTGGCTAGTGCAGCTATAGTCAATGGTATCCATTTCCTCCAGGTATTCATATGGAAAATTGCATTATGTTAGTTTTTTGTTGATATTTATTGTTTTTAATTAACAGGACTTTCATTTATCTAGTATTTTTTTTTTTTTATCTTAGATAAATCCTAAGATTTTGAAATGAGGAGAAATGAAGTATAACTGTATGAGAGGCAATTTTATCAATGGCTGCACTCCCTAGTTTTATGCACTTGCTCTACTCCACCAGGTATGGAAAACTGGCTCAATGCTCACCAGCTACCGGGTATTATTACTGTTGTTATAAATATTTTTAAAAGGCATGGGTTGGTTAAGTTCTCACTCACTACCACGTGTGTGATAGTATTGTTTTTAGGTTATCAGAGATCAAGTATTAATTAGTAAAGTGGGGACCTCCCATTTATGACTATAGAGAAGGTTGTCTCTGCCACAAATCAGAAAGGGTTATATTTAAGGCAGCAAGGGCAATAGCAGAATTATTGTTGTTACTAGTAGAGAATTAACAGCTGCGATTACATTTTGTATTCTTTATAAGTTATAACCTACTCTAAATGGGTACTTCAGTTTGTTGCTGCCTGCATAGTAAACAAGGTAATTGCCAATTTACCACTTGATGTTTTATGATTTTTTTTGTTTGCTAGTTTAGCATAGACTCGTATCATTTGACCTGCCTTGAGTTCCATTATAATAAACATAAAAATGTGTATTATTGGTCTTCTATTCTCGATTTCTTTTATCCTATAATTTTCAGTTTTTTTTACAAGGGACATTCACCATTGTTGAGGCCAATGGCACTAACTTCAATTTTCTAATTCTAGGGTAACTTCAATTGTGCTAACTGTGTAACTTCAGTAGTTAAATCCTTTAGCATAATCCATTTGACCTGTATGGGTTCAAATCACCACCTCACCATTGTTGAGGCCAATGGCACTATCCTAATTTCTTTGATGTCTAAGTATTTCAGGTGACAATGATACCTTAATCTCAGAGGTAATAACATCTTATTTGTTGAAGTTTGTTTTTTCATCAAGTAGCAATACCATCTCATATGATGCTATTAAAAGTACTAGAGCTGGCAATTTGACCCATTTATTGATTTTGTTATAGAGTTTGCCAAATGGTGTGTTGGTTGGGTAGAGTAATGGATTAAAATGGTCACACTTTAAGTGCTGGTCAAAACTGGTTAGGCCAACCTACAGCCAGTCATTTTATCCAATTCTTCGAATCTAAAAATTGTTAACGTTCAAAATATGACTTGACAAAAACTTCACTACTACAGTTTGTATGACATGCAATGTTTGACCCATTTTTATTTTAGTTAAATCCTTTAGCATAATCCATTTGACCTGTATGGGTTCAAATCACTACCTCAGCATTTTACATGTGTACTGTATTAAAATACTCTTTGAGGAAATTGTTCCGTCATTGAAATTGATAAAGATGTAATGGAAATTCTCTTTGGGTGAATGTAGAGACTAGATTGAACTTTGAAGAATTATCTCAGTGGTTCCTCCAAGTTTTTTTTTAATCAGTGATCTTGTTTGCCACAGTTAGTCATTTAATTTATTTGTTTATCTGCCAATATAGGAACCTACAGAAAACCATTTGACATCAGTTCTGTACCCAAGGAAGCCAAATCTTAGCCACTTGCATGGAGAAAATCTCCCGGTAGAAAGTCCACTGCTTCTGGTGCCCCTCCAGCGGGGGCCCCATTTCCACAGTTGATGCCTATACGAAGGTACTATTATCTATTCCCGTGTTGTCTTCATTTGGTAAGCTTTTTAAGGTTCTCCGTTTGGACATAATCTTACATGTTCTTAGATTTGAAGTGCAAATGCTGTGAGCTAACAATACCTAACCCTACTTTGAGGTATATCTTGACCTTACTACACCTAAGTTTAAATAATTATTCAAGGTTATTTATTTTTATATTTATGTACCTTACCTTCACCTTTTTATTTATTTAGAAAACTAGTTACTAATAAAAGATTAAAATGCTTTGCGTAAATTTATTGAAGTCCATGGGCCTATGAAAAAACATCCAATATCTTAACTTATTCAAATTTGCAGATCTGCCTAATCCCGATCAGCATATTTCATGCTTTCACGTAATCTGCCTTTACTAGTCTGTAGTTCTGTCGGCACTCGTGGGTTCACAGTCTCCGGGATCGAGTCGTAGGTAACCAGTTCTACTTTTAATTCTTTGATTTTGTGTTATATCTAATCTATTTAATTTGACCCAATAAACAGAGGGCTGTTTTGGTCTTCCTATTATGTGAGGTAGATGTGATTGAATGAAGTGTTAATTGATCAGTTATTGTTCATGAACTTCAAGACTCTCTTGAATTGATCAATTATGGATGACAATCATCGATAAAGATCAAGTAGAATGAAATTTAACAAATAGAATGTGCTTCTGTTTCTGAACTTGAACCTCACAAACAATTGGTAAGCTTTATATCATTTGATCTTGAAACACTTTGTTAACGATTTGTGAGCTATTATTGTTGTTTATTTTAGTTTGTTGTATAATTTAGCTATGTTTGAATGTTTGATTTCTAGTATTAAGTTCATTTTTATTACATATTTTGGCAGAATTATTAACTAATTCTTTACTTGTTGTTTATCAGCTATTGTTGTTCTGTTGTTAACTTCAAGCTCGGTTGCTGCTAGATTCTGCAAACAAGTTCAACGTGAACAATCCAGTTTGGGTTTCATGTGATTATATTATATGATGTGAATATTAATTGGTAAAACTTCTGATTAGTAATCCTAGGATTGAAAGATTTGATTATATTTTGCATTCTTGATATTGAATAATTGTAAGAAAATGCTCGTGCACATAAGAAGTTATATTTTATCATTGTTGTTTTGATTGAATTTTTATATTTGTTAACTTTTATTTGATTATTTATTTGTTGTCTACCTGGAGCTATTAAAAGATTTCCTATGATCAAATTTGTGTTTCAAAAGTTGATGTGAATTTGTGATTTTATTAAATGATGTGAATAGTTGGTGGTGAAGCTTCTCATTAGTAATCCTAGGATTAAACGATCTGTTGTTGTTTTGTTATAATTTTTGTATTGTTAACTTTTATTTGATTATTTATTTGTTGTCTACTAGGGGCTATGAAAAGATTTTCGAAATGAATATCATCTGCGTGGGGTGTTTCTTGAGCTCGCCTAACAGGTTAGCAATTCAAAAACTCCCTTGGTGTGGTTGCTTAGTATACTTGTGTTGCATGCATTAGTTGTATCTTTTCTTTTAGGCTGTGGTTGATTTTAAGGGGTAATGGTAGTTGTAGGTGTCAAATGTGAAATGTGCTTTTAGAAGTTACCAAAAATCTGTCATTACCTATTTCGTAAAAGCACAAAAAACAGGTCGAGGATGACATTTACTTTTAGCATATTGAGCCTAATAAAGTATCATTGTCTAATATGAATCAAAAGGCCCATTAGGCTACATATAGGCTATAACATTAACTATTGTGTTTATGTAATCTAAGTGGTTATTTCATCCTCGAAATAACTATTACAAAATTTTAATTCCACTCACTCAATTGAACATTAAGTACATATGAAACAATTAGTATACACAATCTCCCTCAACTTAAATGAACAGGCTTTTAGGAATTTATTATTGCTGTTCTACTTTAACTTTTAAGATCTAAGATCTGTTCATCTTTTAACCCGGTATCAAAAAGTTTCCAATTGATGCATTAATAAAACTACATACATAGGTATGTATATTTAGAATAGGTAACGTAAAGCGAACAAAACCCCAATGCTTATTGCACGATACATTGGGTACCTTACACTAATTACAATCTAATGCATCTCCACCAAATACATATGCATTCTTTTTTGCACAGGTTGTTCCTCAATTTTCACAGATTCTGTGTTAAATAATAATTACTATATGATAGATCTTTGCTTAACCTGTTTTAAAACATTAGTGTTAGTAAAAATTGGTGTGAACCTAGTGAGGACCTACAAACGCACATTCTCTTTGGCGTCGCAGAAAAAAGCTCTATTTTCTGCGTATGCAACAAACTTTATATCTTTGAATATGTAATATCTTGGAATAGGTTTGAGCAAAAATTCTAACTTTTGTTGAAGTTATTTTGACTCCTAGGCTTAGTGATTTATAGTTGTGATGTTATATTCTTATTGGACTTGTTTTAAATTTATTGTCCTTTTCTTTTCGTTTGGATTATTTGTGATGGCCCGGACTATCGAAATCAAGAACTAACACAATACAACACACAACACACAAGATTCGGAGACTAACTTGTCTCTGAACTCTCTATAATTAAGTTATTCTAGCTTGTTTGAAAACCTCGTTATCGGTTTCTTGGTTAGTTTTATTTGTTTATTTGAATAGGGTTTAAATTATGTTAGAATTGAGTCTGTATAGAAAGGGATTGATTCGGGGAAGACTTGTCAAACGGATTATAAGATATTAATTATCTTTTAGGTTTAGAGAGTGTTTAAGTTATTTTTTTAAGATTAAATTTGAAGGTTGAGTCATCATCTAGGTTTGGTATTTCGTAGTGGTAATGAGCTGGAAGCACAAGTGGAGAATGTTGGAGTTTAGATGATATGTGACCACAATGGAGAGCATGTTGTTTATGATGTGTGAGCTGTGCACCTTCTTATTAGAAGGGATTGGTTCGTTATCTCACTATTCTAATAGCGTTGTGTTATATAAACACTTTTTTTTGTTATTAAGACACTCTATTGTCTCTGTCTCTCTTCATGTATCTATCTATATGTATGTACAGAGAGAGATAAGGGATGAAAATAAATTGGGTCTGTCAATAATATACCCTTTCTAATAAAAGGGTAACTAGGGTCACACGTGTCAACATCATATTCATTCTTATCAAAATTTCTCGTCTCTCTCTTATTAAATAACTACATTAATTACTAATAATATTATTTGATTCTTTTTAGATTAACATTAGTTTTTTGATAAATTAAGAAAGATCTTTTTATTAATATTATTTCTAAAGAAATACATTTTTACAAAATATAATTTTTTTAAAAAAATAGAACTTTTTTTTAAAATAAAAAGTACTTTAAAATTAGTTTTTTAAAAAGGTAAATTTTTTATAAACAGAAAAATAGTTAAAATTAAGAGTTATGGTAATGAAAATATTAAAGTTATATATATTATATATATATATATATATAATATATATATATATATATTTATTTAAATGATTGTTTGAAACAAAACGTTTAATTTATTTTTAAAAAAACAAAAAAAAGTTTAAAAAGTTTATATTATTGTTTTATTAATTATAGTTATTACTCATACGTAATTTTAATCATATATTAGTTTAAAATATTACTTTTAATTAATAAAATTTTATTATAGAGTAAATTACTATTTGCATCCCTGACCATTCCCGAAACCAACTATTTGCATTTTTAAAGTTTAAAAAACATCATTATGTTCACTGACTTTTCATTTTTTCATATTTTTGAATCCTGAATGCTAATACCGTTAGTTATTCTGTTAAATAATTTTTAGAAAGACTAAAATATCTTTAAAAACTAGATTTAGTAAACCTGTGTATTATACGGGTTGGATAAAAAAATATTTAATAGAATAAAAATTTATTAATTATAAATCTATATGCTAAAATAAGATATGATTGAAAATTTTCTTATAATAAATAAAATATAAATTTTATTTTTAAACAAACGTTTAAAAAATGTAATATTTAAAAACTTTCTTCTATAACTCTCAATTTTAATTATTTTTTTATTTATAAAGATTTTATTTTTTAAAAACACCAATTATAAAATATTTTGTATTTTTAAAAAAGTTTGATTTTCTAAAAAGTTTTCTAATTTTTTGAAAAATTATTTCCTTAGAAATAACTTTTGTAAAAATATCTATTGCCCAATTTATTAAAAAATTATTTTAATTTAAAAAAGTAAATAATATTATTAGTAATTAATATGATTATTAAATAGGAGGGAGAAGCGGAAAAAAATTATTAAGGAGCAATATAGTGTTGACATGTGTCCTTCTAGATACTTTTTTATTAGAGTAGAGAGATTAAAAGAAATAAAAAAAACTTCTGGATCCACCCACCCACCCAACTTCATATTTTTATCAAAACTTTGCTCTCTCATCTCTCATCACTCACACATACACATACCCGTTTTTTCTTTCACTTTTCCCTAATATTAACCACCACCGGTACCCACCACAACAACCTCCCGTCACTGCAAACACAACCTCCCATCATCTCCACCGCAGCCCCTGTTGCCTTCGTTGCCATCGCAGCCCCTTCGCCGCAACCAAAGCCCCGTTCCTCCTCCTCCCCCCCACCCGCAGCCCCGTCGCGCCACCACAACACCCCTCTCCACCACCGCAGAGCCCTTCACCTCCATAACCCCAACGCCACAATCGTCACACCTAACTACCATAGATACCACACTATGTTTCTTCTTCATCTAGAGAGAGAGGGAGATGAAGTAGGTAAGAGAGAGGGAAGATAGAGATTTTTTTATGAGAAATTTACAGATCTAACCATTTGACCAAATCAAATTACCAATATAAACATTAAAAAATAAAATTTATTTAACAATAAACCAATGAAAAAATGACACATGTCCATTTCTCGCCTAGTGGGTGAGGAAAAAACATAATTTCTCGTCAAAAAGTTACTCCTCGATGACTGGGCGAGGAAAACGCATATTTCCTCGCTGACGTGGCCTGTTTTAAATGTTTTCCTCGCTGACTTGATCATTTCCTCTTTGACTAGATGAGGAAACTTAAGTTTTTCTCGCCCAAAATTATAAAAATGCCTCTCCTCGCTAAAAAGTGGTCTAGGCGAGGAACACAAGTCCCTAGGCGAGGGATTGTGACCTACATCTCGCCTGACACCATGCACAAAGTTCCCGAGGTAAGGAAACGCTAAATGAGGCTAGAAAACATTAAACGAGGCGAGGATTGAGTTATTGTCTTTTAAATAATCATTTATTTTTGTTGTTAAACAACTACTATCTTTTTAAAACAATAAAGTTTAAAAAAAGTGTGACATAAGAATATAAAAATTATGTAAATGTATAATAGTTATTTATAAATTATTTATAAATTATGAAATTATATAATATTATATTTTATATAATATTCCATGAAAGTATAATAGATATTTATAAATTACACAATTATATAATATTATATTTTATATAATATTACGTAAGTTTAATTGTTTTATAAATTACGCAATTATATAATTATGTTAATCATATCATAAATTTTTTTAATAAATGATGACTACTATCTTTTAAAATTGTAAATTTTTGTACATTATTACATGACATCTTTTCCACAAATAATAAAAAGTTATAATAACAAATTTATAAAAATTGTATTGTTTTATAAAAAACTTAAGGAAATAATATTCTTCATTTTTTTATAAAAAAGTTTTTTTATTTAATTAATATACATAAAAAACTTTATATAATTTTACAATTTTGGCCGAATCTACATTTTCGCGAAGTGGGTTTAATAAAAAAACAATAAATTTTTTCTTTTTTTATTTTTTGTAATTTCTTTTTAAAAATTTTTGTATTTTAAAAAGAATGAAAATTCTAAACGAGAAGTGGCATTTTGGTAATTATGGGCGAGGAAAACCCATGATTTCTCACCCAGCCAGCGAGGAATGGGACGCGTAAGCGAGGAACCACTGAAAATTCGCCACGTCAGCAAGAAATTATGTGATTTCCTCGCCTAGTCACCTTTTTAGCGAGGATTTATGGATTTTACTCGCTCATGTGGCCGGAAATGGACACGTGGCTCATGTTTATTGGCTCTTTTTTTTGTAAATTTGATTTTTCAATAGTTATATTGGTAATTTAGATTTAGATTGGTCGAATGTTTATTTTGATAATTTTCCTTTTTTTTTTATCTAGAGCGAGAGATGGAGTAGGTGATAGAAAGAAAAGATAGAGAGAATAAAATGAAGTGGTGGTTTTTTTTTTTTAAAGGTTTATTTAAGAGTAAATAGACGAAATGATGAAAATACCCTTAATAGAGAGGGAAGATGGTATTTTTAAACTTTAAGGATGTAAAAATAAAAAGTCAAGAAACATGGGGATATTTTTAAACTTTAAGGATGTAACTAGTTAGTTTCTGGAAAGGTTAGGGATGCAAGTATTAATTTACTTTTTATTTTAATTATATTTAATATTTTATTGAATCAATCTTTGTAATACACGAGTTTAATAAAATAATTTGTATAATAAGAAAAGATAATTATAATAGAAAATTGTAAATGTATATCCCTTCATATATACATAAAATACACACAAACCGTTTATCTAATAATCTAATAAGTTTAATAAATTGTTTCAATTTTAATTCAAAAGTTTCCTTAATTGTTTTAATTTTAGCCAAAATAATAAAACTTTTGGAGTGAAATTGAAACAACATATGAAATTTTGGAGATAAATTGATATTTTTAATATTTTGAAGGAAAATGGTTATTTTATTTAAAACTTAGGAAGTAAAACTGAAATTAACTCTAAATTCTTACTTTTAGATATACTAGAAGATCACATAGTCCTTCAATAACATGAGACGAGACAAAACCTCAAAAGAGATTTGTATTGTACTGTTGCGATATACAAATTCATTCCCTTCTATGAGAGATCTCATATCATGTGTTTCATTCTCAAGTTCATTCTTTATAATTTTGAATAAATAAAACTACACTAATCTTTCATATTTAAAGGTTAACATTCATCATCAGATTTACTTTTTAATATTTTGTGAGTTGATGTGAGTAGAGTAAAAAAAGAAAAAAAAGTAGAAAATAATTATAAAGATTACTTAATGAAATAAAGATAAATACGTGGAATGAAATGTAGAATGCTTTTGTAAAATGAGATATATATAAGAAACGACGACGATTATTAATTTCATAGGGTCGAGGATGAGCAGTCTGATTGAATGTTCTATCATCTCATTTTTTATATTTGACAACTACTATTCATTTCTTATATTTATTTTTAGAATTGGAGACATGAAGTAAATAGAAAGATAATAAAATTTAAATAAATATGTACTATTTATTTTATTAGAAATAAACATAGGAAATGAGACGTGTGAGCTTGAACAAATTTTATGGAGATATTTGTTTGTTTTGTACCTTTTTTTGTTCCCGTTTCTTCACGTTTGAATTTTAACCCCTTATTCGTTCTTCTTTTTAAGGGCTTTTGATACAGTATTTTTCTTCTTTACATTCTGTGGTGACAAGATCTTCATGAGTTTGTTTTATTTTTGATTGTACTCCTTAACAAAATGTTAAAGCAAAGTCTAATTCATTCCACTTGAAACTTTTATCAATATCATCTCAAGAGCATTTAAAAGTTACCAAAATCAATCCAATTTTAAAACACCAGATAAAAAATGTGGGGTATATAGATTCATTACAAATTACAAAATAAATAAAACACTGTAATTATACTACAACACTAATTATTAGCAAAAAGAAAAGTGCGTTAGCCGGACTATTAATTAAATGATTAATATTCAAAATGGTTTTCCATGAAAAAACAAGGCGACATAAATTTTTAGTTAAAGTTAGATTAAATAAATAAAAGATTAGGAAAGAAATCAAACTCTAATCAAATCAAATATTGTATAAAATCTTGGACAAGAATAGCGCAACTCCAACGGTCTTATTACGCAGTTACAAAACCAAACCCCAAGGCCCCTAAATCACTAGAAACCCTAAATCGACTCTCTCGACGCGTCGACTCCAACGGCGATCAGATCCTCAAATGTCTTCTCATGAAATCATTCGGTAATTTTGATCTATCATTTGATTCTTTCAGTTATTTGAACAAACGTTTTAGTTCGTTATATGTTTTACGAATTTCAGTGTGTATAATCATTCATTGCTTACCATTACTATGATGATTCGTGTTTGTATACAAATTATCCATTCAGTAGTCTCAATCTGATCGCCTGACACGGGAACGAACAGCTTTCCCCTTTCCAACCGGCGAAGAATTTCATCTACGGTACGATGATTTCCCGATCAACTATTATGTCTGTAATTTTGCGATTTTTTAAAACTTTTGTTGTTTTAATTTGCTTGTTTTCTTCCTCTAATTCTTTCGTTGTTAGCGAAGATTGTTCCTGCCTGCACGCTATGATCTTCAGATCCCCATTGTATGTATTTACGTTGAATTTTGAAAGTGATTTATTGCTGTTATTATTACTTAAACTAACTATGCGGTTTAAACATGTATCGTTTCCTTTTAGGTCCTTTGTTTCGCATGGATTGGTACCATCTTTTCTATTATGGGCTGGTTTGGGGAAATACGTCACAACAAAAACAATTTCGCCTAAGTCGAAGGTAATAGGTTCCATTCGTAATTCTTTGTTATTTGTAATCTATATGATTTGACCCAAGTAACATACAATTGTTTTATTGATGAAAGTATTTCTGTTGCTAGTTTGTTACTTCACTTAAGATGAATTTGACTTTATTATTATTTGATTTTGTTCTTGCTAATGAGATTTTTGGATAAAATTACGGAGTTTCTGCCCCTGGTTTCCATTACTTTCTTTATTTTCGTATTTTGGCAAGTTGTGTGGTTCAACGCTTCTTTATTGTTGGAAAATCTTCAACTCATACTCAAGAACTTGAAATCTCTTGACTTGAACATTTAAATGCATATTTTAAGTTGTCTTGTACTCTACGTTGATCACTTCATATGTGTTGATTTTTAATTTTAATAATATGTTTTGGAGTTTTATCCTTTCTTTGTTCAGTTTTTTTACTTTTCGTAATGTATGGTTTCTTATAGCTCTGTTTTTTAATTTTAATAATATGTTTTGGAGTTTTATCCTTTCTTTGTTCAAATTTTTTTTTACTTTTCGTAATGTATGGTTTCTTATAGCTCTGTAGTTCATAATTTTATATGGTGTTTTATGATACCGAACTCACATTCAAGAATTTGGAATCCCGCTCTAGAACACTAAAAACCCTTTTAACCCTGTTGTGCTTGCTGTACTTTGCGGTTAAGTGGGTGTACGCAGGTTATTATTGTAGCGTGGATTGTTTTCTTGATTAAGATCTTTCTGTTATTTTCTAATCATTATGATTTATTTTTTTCATCATTTTACTTTTTGTTATGTGATTTTTCATATATCGATTACTTGAGTTTTTGTTCTTTACTTCTTCGAATTTCTTGTATTTTGTATACTTTTTCTATGGGATTTTTCAAATAGCTTGTAGTTTCACATGTTTTCATGGTATGTTACAAGATTAAACTCACAATTGAGAACTAGGAATGCCGCTACTAGAGCACCTTAAAACCCATTTTAACTTGTCTTTGTACTTTGAGCCTTGTACTTTGCGGTTAATTTGGGGACAAAGGATGCTTTTGTAATGTGTATTGCTTTCTTGATAACGGTTTTGTCTTGATATTCTATTTTTGATGAATATATATATCAATGATTTTTTTAATAACTTTGTGTTTTGACAAGTTTACATGGTATGTTACAAGACGGAACACACATTCGAGAGCTAGGAATGCCGTTACTAGAGCACCTAAAAATTCATTTCAACTTTTCTTTGTACTTTGAAACTTGTACTTTGTGGTTGATTGGGTGACAATGGGTGTTATAGTAGCGTGTATTACTTTCTTGATAAAGCTCCCTGTCTTGATATTCTATATTTCATGATTTTGATTTTTAATTTTTATATTATATGTATATATATATATATATTAATAAAGTGTTTTTTTCTATGTACAATAAAGATGGTTTTAAATAGGGTTGTCTTTTTTATGTATGTTACAAGACGGAACTCCACATTCGAGAACTTGAATGTCATTGCTTGAGCACCTAAAAACCCATTTCAACTTGTCTTTGTACTTTGACTCATTTACTTTGCGGTTGATTGGGTTACGAAGGTGGTTGTAGCATGGATTGCTTTCTTGATAACGTGCTTTCCGTTGATTTTCTATTTTTGATGATGTTGACCCTGTTCCCTAATTTTTATTTCTTGGTTACTTTTTTTCTATGTACAATAAAGATGGCTTTAAATAGGGTTGTGTTTTTTATGTATGTTACAAGACGGAACTCCACATTCGAGAACTTGAATGTCATTGCTAGAGCACCTAAAAACCCATTTCAACTTGTCTTTGTACTTTGACTCATTTACTTTGCGGTTGATTGGGTTACGAACGTAGTTGTAGCATGGATTGCTTTCTTGAAAACGTGCTTTCCGTTTATTTTCTATTTTTGACGATGTTGACCCTGTTCCCTAATTTTTATTTCTTGGTTGCTTTTTTTCTATGTACAATAAAGATGGTTTTAAATAGGGTTGTGTTTTTTATGTATGTTACAAGACGGAACTCCACATTCGAGAACTTGAATGTCATTGCTAGAGCACCTAAAAACCCATTTCAACTTGTCTTTGTACTTTGACTCATTTACTTTGCGGTTGATTGGTTTACGAAGGTGGTTGTAGCATGGATTGCTTTCTTGATAACGTGCTTTCCGTTGATTTTCTATTTTTGATGATGTTGAGCCTGTTCCCTAATTTTTATTTCTTGGTTACTTTTTTTCTATGTACAATAAAGATGGTTTTAAATAGGGTTGTGCTTTTTATGTATGTTACAAGACGGAACTCCACATTCGAGAACTTGAATGTCATTGCTAGAGCACCTAAAAACCCATTTCAACTTGTCTTTGTACTTTGACTCATTTACTTTGCGGTTGATTGGGTTACGAAGGTGGTTGTAGCATGGATTGCTCTCTTGATAACGTGCTTTCCGTTGATTTTCTATTTTTGATGATGTTGACCCTGTTCCCTAATTTTTATTTCTTGGTTACTAGATCTTTTACATATAATTTACATATATTTTGCTCTCTTGTTTGTCTATATGTGTTTATTTTCATTTACCAAGTTTTCTTTTCTTGAATTCCTTGCTTTCTTTGATTTGGACCTTTTACTTAACAAGGTTGCTTACATTCTCAACCTTTTTTGTTGTTTTTATTGTTTTTGAGTTTGACTTTTAAACTTATTTGATTTTGTAGTGATGTGAAGGTTGTTTTTGGTACAAACTATTGTTCTTTTCTTGTTGTTCTACTGAAAATTTTCTAAGGGATCTGAATAGCAAAATTTGTGTGTATTGAGCAAATGCTATCCATGTATTATGTTGTAGTACAGGTGAAACACTTCTTGCTCAGCTTGAGCGGTACTTATATGTGTATCGAGCAAATGCATCCATGTTTTATGCTGTAGTGCAGATGAAATACTTCTTGCTCAAATTGACTACCTGAGTGGTACTTGAAGCAAGCTATTGTTGACAAAAATCATGTTGTGGCTAGTGCAGCTATAGTCAATGGTATCCATTTCCTCCAGGTATTCATATGGAAAATTGCATTATGTTAGTTTTTTGTTGATATTTATTGTTTTTAATTAACAGGACTTTCATTTATCTAGTATTTTTTTTTTTTTTTTATCTTAGATAAATCCTAAGATTTTGAAATGAGGAGAAATGAAGTATAACTGTATGAGAGGCAATTTTATCAATGGCTGCACTCCCTAGTTTTATGCACTTGCTCTACTCCACCAGGTATGGAAAACTGGCTCAATGCTCACCAGCTACTGGGTATTATTACTGTTGTTATAAATATTTTTAAAAGGCACGGGTTGGTTAAGTTCTCACTCACTACCACGTGTGTGATAGTATTGTTTTTTAGGTTATCAGAGATCAAGTATTAATTAGTAAAGTGGGGACCTCCCATTTATGACTATAGAGAAGGTTTTCTCTGCCACAAATCAGAAAGGGTTATATCTAAGGCAGCAAGGGCAATAACAGAATTAATTGTCGTTACTGGTAGAGAATTAACTCCTGCGATTACGTTTTATATCCTTTATAACCTCCTCTAAACGGGTACTTCAGTTTGTTGCTGCCTGCATAGTAAACAAGGTAATAACCATTTTACCACTCGACGTTTTATGAATTTTTTTGTTTGCTAGTTTAGCATGGACTCATATCATGTGACCTGCTTGAGTTCCCTTGTTATAAAACATAAAAATGTGTATTATTGGTCTTCTGTTCTCGATTTCTTTTATCCTATAATTTTCTGTATTTTTTTTTTCAAGGGACATTCACCATTGTTGAGGCCAATGGCACTAACTTCAATTTTTTAATTCTTGGGTAACTTCAATTGTGCTAACTGTGTAACTGTTTGCAAATTCAAGCTCCTGTGATTGCCTTGAGTAATAATCTTATCTTTTCCAAAATTCGCGTGACTGATTGTTCTCTGCTTATTATAATAAATCTATTAGTACCTATCCTAATTTCTTTGATGTCTACATATTTCAGGTGACAATGACCCATCAAATGCTCGTGACCAACCGTGAGATCGATAATGATACCTTAATATCAGAGGTAATAACATCTTATTTGTTGAAGTTTGTTTTTTCATCAAGTGGTAATACCATCTCATATGATGCTATTAAAAAGTACTAGAGCTGGCAATTTGACACATTTATTGATTTTGTTATAGAGTTTGCCAAATGGTGTGTTGGTTGGGTAGATAATGGATTAAAATGTTCACACTTTAAGTGCGGGTCAAAACTGGTTAGGCCAACCTACAGCCAGTCATTTTATCCAATTCTTTGAATCTAAAAATGGTTAATGTTCAAAATATGACTTGACAAAAACTTCACTACTACAGTTTGTATGACATGCAATATTTGACCCATTTTTATTTTAGTTAAATCCTTTAGCATAATCCATTTGACCTGTATGGGTTCAAATCACCACCTCACCATTTTACATGTGTACTGTATTAAAATACTCTTGGAGATCCTTTAGCTTAATCCATTTGACCTGTATTAAAATACTCATTGAGGAAATTGTTCAGTCATTGAAATTGATAAAGATGTAATGGAAATTCTCTTTGGGTGAATGTAGAGACTAGATTGAACATTGAAGAATTATCTGAGTGGTTGCTCCAAGTTTTTTTTAATCAATGATCTTGTTTGCCACAGTTAGTCATTTAATTTATTTGTTTATCTGCCAATATAGGAACCTACAGAAAACCATTTGACGTCAGTTCTGTACCCAAGGAAGCCAAATCTTAGCCACTTGCATGGAGAAAATCTCCCGGTAGAAAGTCCACTGCTTCTGGTGCCCCTCCAGCGGGGGCCCCATTTCCACAGTTGATGCCTATACGAAGGTACTATTATCTATTCCCATGTTGTCTTCATTTGGTAAGCTTTTTAATGTTCTCCGTTTGGACATAATCTTACATGTTCTTAGACTTGAAGTGCAAATGCTGTGAGCTAACAATACCTAACCCTACTTTGAGGTATATCTTTACCTTACTACAAGTAAGTTTAAATAATTATTCAAGGTTATTTATTTTTATATTTATGTACCTTACCTTCACCTTTTTATTATTATTTAGAAAACTAGTTCCTAATAAAAGATTAAAATGCTTTGCGTAAATTTATTGAAGTTCATGGGCCTATGAAAAAACATCCAATATCTCAACTTATTCAAATTTGCAGATCTGCCTAAAATCCCAATCAGCATATTTCGTGCTCGACCAACAGCAGAAACAAATCGCCTAAGTCGTAGGTAACAGGTTCTTTTTTTAATTCTTTGATTTTGTGTTATATCTAATCTATTTAATTTCACCCAACAAACAGAGGGCTGTTTTGCTCTTCATATTATGTGAGATAGATGTGATTGAATGAACATATGTGTTACTAATGTTTCACCTTAAAGTAGGTAGGTTTATTCGAGGTGTATTCTGGTTATTGTATTAACGGGGGCTCTGTTGGATTGATCAATCAATCATGGATAACAATAGAGGTGCACATTAAGAAGAATGAAGTGTTAATTGATCAGTTATTGTTCATGAACTTCAAGACTCTCTTGAATTGATCAATTATGGATGACAATCATCGATAAAGATCAAGTAGAATGAAATTTAACAAATAGAATGTGCTTCTGTTTCTGAACTTGAACCTCACAAACAATTGGTAAGCTTTATATCATTTGATCTTGAAACACTTTGTTAACGATTTGTGAGCTATTATTGTTGTTTATTTTAGTTTGTTGTATAATTTAGCTATGTTTGAATGTTTGATTTCTAGTATTAAGTTCATTTTTATTACATATTTTGGCAGAATTATTAACTTATTCTTTACTCGTTGTTTATCAACTATTGTTGTTCTGTTGTTAACTTCAAGCTCGGTTGCTGCTAGATTCTGCAAACAAGTTCAACGTGAACAATCCAGTTTGGGTTTCATGTGATTATATTATATGATGTGAATATTAAATGGTAAAACTTCTGATTAGTAATCCTAGTATTGAAAGATTTGATTATATTTTGCATTCTTGATATTGAATAATTGTAAGAAAATGCTCGTGCACATGAGAAGTTATATTTTATCATTGTTGTTTTGATTGAATTTTTATATTTGTTAACTTTTATTTGATTATTTATTTGTTGTCTACCTGGAGCTATTAAAAGATTTTCTATGATCAAATTTGTGTTTCAAAAGTTGATGTTAATTTGTGATTTTATTATATGATGTGAATAGTTGGTGATGAAGCTTCTCATTAGTAATCCTAGGATTAAACGATCTATTGTTGTTTTGTTATAAATTTTGTATTGTTAACTTTTATTTGATTATTTATTTGTTGTCTACTAGGGGCTATGAAAAGATTTTCGAAATGAATATCATCTTCGTGGGGTGTTTCTCGAGCTCGCCTAACAGGTTAGCAATTCAAAAACTCCCTTGGTGTGGTTGCTTAGTATACTTGTGTTGCATGCATAAGTTGTATCTTTTCTTTTAGGCTGTGGTTGATTTTAAGGGGTAATTGTAGTTGTAGGTGTCAAATGTGAAATGTGCTTTTAGAAGTTACCAAAAATCAGCCATTACATATTTTAGTAAAAGCACAAAAAACAGGTCGAGGATGACATTTATTTTTAGCATATTGACCCCAATAATGTATCATTGTCTAATATGAATCAAAAGGCCCATTAGGCTACATATAGGCTATATCATTAACTATTGTGTTTATGTAATCTAAGTGATTATTTCATCCTCGAAATAACAATAACAAAATTTTGATTCCATACACTCAATTGAACATTAAGTACATACGAAACAATTAGTACACAATCTCCCTCAACTTAAATGAACGGGTCTTTATTTATCATTGCTGTTCTACTTTAACTTTTAAGATCTTTTAACCCGATATCAAAAAGTTTCTAATTGATCATTAATAAAATAGGTAACGTAAAGCTAACAAAACCCCAATGCCTATTGCACGATACATTGGGTACCTTACACTAATTACAATCTAATGCATCTCCACCAAATACATATGCATTCTTTTTTTGCACAAGTTGTTCCTCAATTTTCACAGATTCTGTGTTAAATAATAATTACTATATGATAGATCTTTGCTTAACCTGTTTTAAAACATTAGTGTTAGTAAAAATTGGTGTGAACCTAGTGAGGACCTACAAACGCACATTCTCTTTGGCGTCGCAGAAAAAAGCTCTATTTTCTGCGTATGCAACAAACTTTATATCTTTGAATATGTAATATCTTGGAATAGGTTTGAGCAAAAATTCTAACTTCTGTTGAAGTTGTTTTGACGCCTAGGCTTAGTGATTTATAGTTGTGATGTTATATTCTTGTATTGGACCTTGTTTTTAAAATTTATTGTCCCTTTTCTTTTCGTTTTGGATTATTTGTGATGGCCCGGACTATCGAAATCAAGAACTAACACAATACAACATACAACACACAAGATTCGGAGACTAACTTGTCTCTGAACTCTCTATAATTAAGTTATTCTAGCTTGTTTGGAAACCTCGTAATCTGGTTCTTGGTTAGTTTTATTTTGTTTATTTGAATAGAGTTTAAATTATGTTAGAATTGAGTCTGTATAGAAAGGGATTGATTCGGGGAAGACTTGTCAAACGGATTATAAGATATTAATTATCTTTTAGGTTTAGAGAGTGTTTAAGTTAGTTTTTAAGATTAAATTTGAAGGTTGAGTCATCATCTAGGTTTGGTATTTCGTATTGGTAATGAGCTGGAAGCAGAAGTGGAGAATGTTGGAGTTTAGATGATATGCACCTTCACTAACGAGAGAGTGGTTCGTTATTTGTATAATAAGAAAAGATAATTATAATAGAGAAATATAAATGTATATCCCTTCATTTATACACACACACACAAACCGTTTATCTAATAAGTTCTTACTTTTAGATGTACTAGAAGATCACATAGTCGTTCAATAACATAAGACGAGACAAAACCTTAAAAGAGATTGTGTAGTGATAAACAAATTCATTCCCTTCTATAAGAGATCTCAGATAGAATTTTGGTTTTTGCTTGTTTTATTTCATAAACTTTTGAAGATTAATATGCTTGTTGGTTATTAATATGCTCTCGCTATGAATTTTGTAACATGTTCTTATGGTTAAAAAAAGTTGGGACTTGATAATGAGTTAACTACTCTAATTAGATTTTCCTTATCATTTTGATTGGTATTTCCGTGGTAGTAGACGGTCTTTTTTTATTTAGAGAACTAGCTTTAAATTTTGACACGAGGAGTATTTATTTTAATAGAAGTAGATAAGTGTGTTAGGTGGTGTTCTTTTTTTTTTTTTTTTTTTTTGCAGTAAAATTTCTGCAGTCTACGGATCACATCTGTAGACATCTGCAGTAGAAGAGGTGGACTGCAATCTGTAAGAAGAAGACTGTTTATTTTTTAACATCTGCAGACTGTTAAAATATTTTGTTTTTTAACATCTGTAAGAAGATGTTTTTTAACATCTGCAGACCATAATCAATATTTAAACCTAAACATAAACAAGGTTTCAAGTCACAAATCAATTGACCAAAACAATATTCAAACCTAAACATAAACAAGGTTTCAAGTCACAAATCAATTGACTAAAATAAAAAATCAAACCTAAACATAAACAAGCTTTCAAGTCACAAATCAATTGACGAAAATAAAAAATTAACCGTAAACATAAAAGTTTTCAAGAAAAAATTAAACTCAAATTTAAAGCCCAGAAAAAACTTGATGAAGGGAGGAGGGGAAGCGGCTGAGAGGGAAGGTGGGAGGGAGGAGGATGCTGCTGAGAGGGGAGGAGGGAGGGAGGAGGCGGTGGCTGAGAGGAGGGAGGAGGGAGGCGACGACGAGGGAGGAGGTGGAGGTCAGGCGGTGGCGACGATGAGGTTAAGGGAAGAGAACCGATGGAGAGGAGGTTAGAAGAGGTGTGAAGAGAGTGAGCAATGTCTTTCCTAAGAAGAGGTGAGGAAGACCTTTTTTAATGAAAGGTCTTCCGAAAATCAAACAGTTTGTCCTCTTGAAACGTCTTATCGCTTCTGCGTGCGCACAAATAAAAAGGCGGAGAAGAGTTTTTTGAAAAAATAAAAAAACACTTCCTTGGTAATCTTTAAAAAACCAAACCTTTCTTCTTCTTATTATTATTATTATTATTAGAGTAAATTACTATTTTAGCCCCTAGGGTTAGGGTTATTTAACCCTTAGTTCAAAAATGAATCTTTTGACATATCGGTCCTTAAGGTTGCATGTTGTAATAACTTTAGCCCCTAATACTAACTCTGTTAGTTTATTCTGTTAAGTCTAAAGGTATTTTCGTTCATTTATTTCTTAGGGGTTATTTGTGTAAATTACAAAGTGACTACTTATGTAATTACTCAATTTTACAAAAACAACCCACACCATATTCTTTTTTTTTTTTGTTATTATGATATTTTTATTTGTATCTTTTAAAATATTTTTAATATCATTTTTGTACATTTTGTTTTTTGTTATTTGAGTATTCTATTTTATTTTAATAATTATTATTTAATTAATCACCATGTAAATATAAAAATAAATACGTCCTTTATAAAGCTTTTGTTTTTTATAAACGACATTCTAAAATAATTTGTTTTTCAAACAAAGTTTAAATCTTTCGCTTCAATACGAATTAAAAATTTTTATTTTTATTTTGGTTTTTTCGTTATTCTTATGTTTATTATCTAATAAAACACCTTATAAATATAAAAATAATTATGTCTTAATTAAAACTTTTGAATTTTTATAAACCACTTTTCAAAACCATTTGTTTTTCAAACTTTTTTTTATATCGTTCGTCCTTTTAAAATCTACCATTTCATTAAACAATACAAGTTAAAAATATTCTTTTTGTGATTTTGTTATTATTATTATTTTTATGATTTCATTATTCTTTTGTTTTTATAAACGTGTTTTCCAAACTCATTGTTTTCCAACCTTTTTTCATATTGTTCATCCTTTATAAATATTTCATTCTATTATACAGTATAAGATAGAAATTTTAACTTGATAAAAAAGTTAAGAATTTAAAACAATTTAGAAACATAACCGGTACAAAAATAACCATTAGAAATATAGTCATTTCAAATATATATTATATTGTATTACTTACTTATAGTCATTAGCAAAAAAAATATATTCAAAAAATGAATGATTTTAGAAATACGTGGTAATTGAAAAACAAACAATTTTAAGCAAAGGAATGATTGTAAAAAAGAACAATTTAAAAGATACGTTTAGAAAAAAAAATCTTTAAGAAAAAAAGTTAAGAAATGAATGGTTCTAAAGAAGAACAAAGTTAAGAAATGAACGGTTCTAATGAAAAACGAAGTTAATAACAATTGTATAATTCAATGAAAGGTTTTAAAAGATCAAAGTTTTAAAAATATCATAACTTGTATTGTATAATTTAATGAAAGATTTCTAACGAATGATTTTTAAAAATAAGTTTATAAAAAACGATAGAAAACCAAAATAATGATAAATTTTCTAAGAAGTATTGCATAATGAAACAAAATACATTAAAATGGTTGAAAGATTAATTTTTTTTTTAAAACTAATGATTCTGGAGAAGACGTATATGAAAAAAAACAAAAGATTTAAAAAGTCATATCTTTTTATTAAAAACGTATTTCAATTGTATATTTTTTAAATATATAATTAAAAACTTATTTAACTTGGAGTTGGTTTTTGTTAATTTAAATAATTACATAAATAGCCCTTCAATGTTAAAAAAAACTTTTAACTTTTAGCACAACCCTGGGAGTAAGAAAGACCAAAATACCGTTGTATTTAACTGACAAAACTAACGGAGTTATTGGTTAGGGGCCAAAACTGTTATAATATGCAACATTAGGGTTTGATATGTCAAAAGATTTCTTTTTGGTTTAATAGGGTTAAATGACTCTAACCATAAGGGCCAAAATAATAATTTACTCTTATTATTATTAGGGAAAACTACTGAATTAGTATTTTGACCAAACAAAATTATCATTTTAACCATTGACTTGTTTTTTTTTGAAATTTAGCATTGAATATCGCTAATACATAGCCCAAATTGCATCGCCCAAGTGAGACCAATGGGTTTTCAAATAACAATTTACACAAACAACCCTATACTATCAATTATTTTCTTTTAACTTTCAAAATAATTTAAATTAATAAGTTCTAAACTTCTAATAACATCAACTTTCAAATATATAAAAAATGTTTATTTTTTTGCATTTTTAGAAAAACATTTATTTATCTTAATCATTTTTTTTATTTAAAAAATCATTCCTCATGTTAAAAAACGTTTCTATTGAGGGTTTTTTTAGCTTTTTTTAAGACAAGTTTTTTTTTTCAAATAAATTTTTAGATCATTAATGAATAGGCAACATTTTAAATTCAAAAAAAAAAATATGATATTGAAATTCAATAAAAATGTATTATCTAAATATAAAAAACAAGATATGTAAATCCAATAAAAATTATCTTGAAGATAAAATGTTACTTTCAAACTAGTATATTATTTTTATTTTTTGTATTTACTAATTTTTGTTTGTCATGAAATTGATTTATTAAACTAATTTTTTAGTTTTGATTTATTATAGTTGTGTGTGAAAATAATTTATTTTGTTAACTAAATTATGGGTGAAAACAAAATATACAAATGTTAAAAAATGAAAATATAAGAGGTAAAAGTAAAATAAAGAAGGGGCATTTACATATTTTCCTCTAATAATATCATTAATTACGTATTTCCCCAAGTTAAAATTTTAATTACATATTTCCCATTTTTAAAACATATATATTACATATTTATCTATTTACTAAAATTAACTGATTGAAAAACTATTTATTTTTATTTTTAATATAATATTTTTAGGTATTTCATTTTCTACAACTATCAATTATATATTACGAGCCATTTGTGTAAATAAAAACATTAAAATTACATCTCCAAATTCAAAAGTTTAAAACTTTATTTTAAAACAACAATCACCGATAATCAAAGTTAATCTCTAGATACAAAAAATTATTGTTAAAATTTTAAACAATTACAATACTAAACAATTATATGAAAATTTCATAATAAAAATAAGGGTAAAATTATCATTAGATGGTTTTACTTTTATGAAATGGATATATATATATATATATATGTAATATACATGTTTTAGGAAAGAGAAATATGTAATTAATTTTGTGCATTAGGGAAATATGTAATTAGTGGTTTTAGGATGGGAAAATTTGTAAAAATCCCTAAAGAAAAAGATAAAGTTAGTAGAGTGAAACAAAATTTGGAGATACAATCCCACTTATATATCGCTGGTTGGCGATATCGTATTTATTTTTTTTTTTTTAACTTTTGGCGATACAAACATATGCATGTATCGCTGACACAGCGATATGGACGATACGTACATGCTCTTGTATCGCTGGTCAGCGATATTGAGACACGTGGCATACTCTGATTGGTTGGATAATTTGATAAAATCCATTTTCAATGGCCAAAATTATAAATTTACTTGGTCAAATGGTTATATTAGTAATTTTCTTTTGTTATTATATTTTATATTTATATATTTATATTCGTGAACATGTGAATGAAAAAGAAAAAAAAAAAGGCTGGATCTAATTGGGAGCAGGGGATATTGAAAAAATCCAAAGGGTTTGTTTGTGGATGACAGAAAAAGAGCTGCAGGATTCACTGAGTGGTCACGTGACCACCCATTTGATTGATTAGTTCAATGGCTGTCAGCCGATTCCACTGTCCCAACATGTTCGTACGATCCCAATACCATATAAATACTATATAAAATATTTTATAAACCTAAAAAAAAACTAAAACTTCATCATCGGTTACTAATTATAATCTGTAGAGTAAATAATAAGGGTGAAGGGGGTTATCAATGTCACACCCATTATTTTACATCACAAACCCACTAATTAAATATAGTGTCATGTCACAACATACTAAATTACATCACACACAAACTTAATGACGACGGTATTATCCCACCATGTCACGTTAAACTAGCCGTAAATTGACGGATTTGATGAAAAGAAGACACGGTGAGCGGTTGTTGAAAACACACATCATGCGTCGTGAAAAGGGGTGGCACCAAGGCATATTGTTGCCTCACAGCATGCCACCCCTTCTATGCTAACAAACTTTTGAAATGGTAAAGAAAATCAATATATCAATAAAAAAGTTAATTTAGTATCATACGTTGTGGAATGTTCATATATTTAAAACTCTTACTTGACACTTTACAAGTCTTTGTTAAATTTTGTATAAAACTCTCACTTTAGGCATATCTGTATATTCTTTGTTAAATTTTGTATAATTATTTTTGTCGATATTGTCTATTAAATTATTGGGTATGTATTAATTACAAGTCTTTATGCATATTATCATTGCTAAACTTTTGCTCATTGTATTTTAATCATTTTAATAATATATTTTATATGATTATTGTGCATAAATATTCTTGATATTTCGTTACGTTCCTGAATGATATTCAAAATTTCGAAACTATAACTTAAGTAATCACTCCAAGTCAAAACAACCGCAATATTTTCCATCTTTATAAATCTAAACAAACTCATCAAATAAACTTCTAACCCACTAAACTTAAATCTCATTTTTTATGTTCAAATCTATATCAAACTACAAGTTAAACAATTCATTCAAGATTATGAAGTATGTAGGTTTACGATCTGTAACAAGTCATCCACTATATCGGTTTATTATATAAACTACTCAGGTATATAGAATTTGTAACTTATTTTTACTTCCAAACCCTCTTTTTCTTTCCTTATTCTCTCTTAAAATAAAGTGATCTTCTTTGTCTTTTTTCTTAATGATAAACCGGTATATATATATAAATTCGTGACGGAAAAACATATAGATAATGATCGAAATATAATTATTGAGAAGGGAAGGGAACTGACAAAATGATGCTTAACTCAGGTGTTTTAATTTCTCAAAATAATGGCTAAAATTAAACAAACATTACACCAACAAAGGGGAAAGCCATTTCTTGGGAACTGTATAGGATTTCGCTCATTGTAAATTTCAAACTGGAGCTTCATTGTAGATTGGTGGTTTCGGCAATGTAGCTCCTTGCTATAGTTTTTAATGAAATGATTTTTGCTTATATTAAAAAAAATAAAAAATAGGAAATATCAGAAAACATATGAAAAGTAAAGAACACACATTACAACCTTTGAAGAAATCAAGTTTTTTTGGTTTTTCCTAGGTACTATTCCCCGGTTACCCTCTCTTTTTTTTCTTTGTGTTTTCTCTCTACCGGTTAATATTCATCGCGCTTCACCTTTTCTTCACCACACATTATCACCTGTCCGGCCAATCACCGCCCTCCGTGTACTTTCTTTTTTTCCTAGTCTCCTTACCTTGACGGCTCGAACCAATCAAACTCCTGTCATGGATATATTATGACACATCCTTCATTGTTACCTTCTTGAAACATCTTTCATTAAATTTAAATAAAATAATTTCCTTAAGAAAAAATCGGCTTATGACACATTTAGTTGCAATTTGTTGTTTTATAGGTAAAATATCTACAGTGTGCGGATCAAATCTACAGACATTTATAGAATAAAAGGTGGACCAAACCTTTGCAATATGCAGAAAGAAGAATGTCTCTTTTTAACATCCGTAAACTGTTAAAAGTGATTGAGCCAAATCTGCATCAAAAATAGCTTTCATAGACTTTTTTTAATGAAACGTATTCGAAAAATAAACAGTTTACAGATGATAATGCGTACGCATGGTATGCGCGGCGCTAATAGAAAAATCTGAGCAGATATTTTTTTAAAAAATAAACACCACATTGTTTTTTCTATAACTTTTCTTATTTAAATCAGACAAAACTTTATTCCCAAAAAGTCTAATAAACAGTATGTAGACTAGAGATAGTGACCTCCCACAGTCTCACATGTAACTTCTCTTTTTCAACATTTTTAACAGCGATAAAAAAAGAAAAATTATCAAAATAACCAGTTGATCAAATCGAATTATTAAAATAACCGGTCAAAATCAAGTTTATCAAATAAAACAACCCAATCGTATCACGCTACGTGTCCCACCTCGCCCACGTGGCGAGGGTCAGCCATATTTCCTCGCCAGGAAAAACGTGCCGGCGAGGGAAAAGCATAATCCCTCGCCCACGTGTCATGTTTGGGGGCATCCCTCGCTGACTCAGCGAGATATTGTGAGAATCCCTGGCCAATATTTACGAAAATACCCCCCTCGCCAAAAATTTAAAAAAAAAATTTAATTAATTTTTAATCCAAAAAATCCGAGTTTTATAATTATTTATTGTTTTTTAAATAATTAAAATTTTAAATTAATTTATTTTTGCCCTATATAACACCATGTTTACCCTTAACAAATATCTTACATTCTTTTCAAACTTTTTCATAAAATTCTCTGAAATTTTATAAAATGTCAGTGAATGGTATTTTGTAAACGGTGTTGAAGAATATCTACCATTTAAAGATAAACTAAGAACATGTCTAACACATTTACCTTTAAATGATAGATATTCTTCAACACCGTTTACAAAATGCCATTTACCACCACTGCATAGTATGATATTCATTGATATTTTATAAAGTTTCAGAGAATTTTATGAAAAAGTTTAATAAGAATGTAAGATATTTATTAATAGTAAACATGATGTTATATAAGGCAAAAATAAATTAATTTAAAATTTTAATTATTTAAAAAACAATAAATAATTATAAAACTCGGATTTTTTGAATTAAGGGGGGGTATTTTCGTAAATATTGGCGAGTGATTCTCATAATCCCTCGCTGAGTCAGCGAGGGATGCCTCCAAACATGACACGTGGGCGAGGGATTATGCTTTTCCCTCGCCGGCACGTTTTTTAGGGCGAGGGAATATGGCTGATCCTCGTCACGTGGGCGAGGGTGGGACACGTTGCGGGATACGATTAGGTTGTTTTACTTGATAAACTTGAGTTTGACCGGTTATTTTGGTAATTCGATTTGGTCAATTGGTTATTTTGGTAATTTACTTTAAAAAAAAACGTGGTAATTATAAACCATGGGGTAAAACCAAAAAAATATTAAACTCCAACTTTAAGTAGTGTTGTGTCGTCGAGTATCTATAACCTTCGTCTCTTCCACTCTTTCTCTCTGCACCACTCCTTCCCCCTCCAATGGATCTCACCACCACCACCACCACCACCGTCATCATCCTCCTCCTCCACGGCGTCTCCGCCACCACCATCATGATGGTCAACAAGTGCTCCCACCCCGTGTGGCCCGGAATCCAGCCCGGTGCCGGCCACCCCGTCCTCGCCCGCGGCGGCTTCAAACTCCCCCCCAAAAAGTCCTACACCCTCTTCCTCCCTCCCCAGTGGTCCGGCCGCTTGTGGGGCCGCGAAGGCTGCATCTTCGACTCCTCCGGCAAAGGCAAATGCGCCACCGGCGACTGCGGCGGCTCCCTCTTCTGCAACGGCGCCGGCGGAGCCCCTCCCGCCACGCTTGCCGAAATCACCCTCACCGCCGAACAGGACTTCTATGACGTCAGCCTGGTCGACGGCTACAACCTTCCCATCGCTATTAAGCCGTTTAAGGGCACCGGAAAATGCAGCTACGCGGGCTGCGTTAGTGATCTCAATGTCATGTGTCCCGTGGGCCTGCAGGTCAGGTCACGTGACCGGCGGCGCGTGGTCGCGTGTAAGAGCGCGTGCTCAGCTTTCAACTCGCCGAGGTTTTGTTGTACGGGAAGTTACGGTAACCCGCAGACGTGTAAACCTACGGCGTATTCGAGGATATTTAAGGTCGCATGTCCGAGGGCGTATTCGTATGCGTACGATGATCCCACTAGTATTGCTACTTGTACTGGAGCTAGCTATATGCTTACATTCTGCCCTCACCATTAGCACTAGCAATGTGGCATTTTGGATTGTTTGTACGGTACAATTATCGATGCGTTTAAAAATGCTAGTTTATTTATAGATTTTTGTTTCGAGTGGTTGTGTTGGATTGGATGTTTGTGTTTTGGAGTTAGTTAAGTTTTTTTAGATTCTCTATATATTTATTTAAAATATATGTGTTTGATGTGGGGTTTGTTTGTTGTTTTTTGGGCTTGTCTTTTTAGCTTTGGATTCGAAAAAAGTAAAACGAAGTTGTAGTATTTAATTTTTTTGTGTTCAAATTGTGGATTTGAGTTTGGAATTGATAAAGGCATAAATTATGTTTGACTGCTTTGGGTGAAGGGTGCCGAAACCCTAGAAAGTAAAAGCTGAAGTTTGAAACGACGTCGTTAGGGTGATGGTGTCGTGGTGGGCTAAAAGCTTGTTGGGATTTGTTGGGCTATTTGTTAGGGCTTGCCGTTCTGTGGTTAAATTGTATGTGCTCACTTTAATGGGCTTTTTTGGGCCATAAATACATGATAAACGATGACTAACCTGATGACAACAGATTAATTTTTTGTGACTAGAGTTGATTTTGTCATATTACCGTGTAGCTTATCGTAGGGTTACATAATTGCATTTTTGTGCTCTAAAAATCACACTTGCGAGATTAATCGTAAGGGTCAAATAAACTGAAGTTTGAAACGATGTACGTTGCTGTGAATTGTGATGGTATCGTAGTGGGCTAAAAGCTTGTTGGGTTTTGTTGGCCCATTTATTAGGTCTTGTTCTTGGGTTAATCACAAGGAGCGTTTGTATCATTGTAGCCTTGTAGGGCCCACTGGGGTTAAATTCCAAAACATTTTACGAGATTAATTTGCACATTTTAATGGGCTTGTAAGGCTCGAAACTAAAATATTATGATTAGATTTAGGGGCTCAAATGGAGTCAAGTGTTTCCTGCGGAATTTGTGATTTCATTTTTCGGATATAAAATAAATAACCCACAATGGAGAATTGGCTCACCACGTTACTCAACAATGGTTTTAGATGCTGTAAAATATTCCCACAATTGTTTTCCAAATGTGGAATGTGATCAAACTATTTTTTTCTATTTTTCTTTTTTTGTAATTTTTTTTTTAAATTTGGTTGAAAATGCGTCTATCAAGTAAACGTATTTCAAACCCGCTACATGTTGTAAAACCATGACTTAAATGATCGCAACAGATTATTTTTTTGTGATTAGAGTTGAATTTGCCATATTAGTGTGTAGTGCGAACCCATAAAATTTTTTTTTGGGGGGCGAAAGTGAAACGATTGTATAATTGTAAGGGGGGTGCTCGGGATTTTTGCATATATATATAACGCTAAATTTTTTTTTTATGGGAGGCGGTTGCCCCCCACTTCTCAACCTAGGTCCGCTACTGTTAGTGTGTAACTGATCATAGGGCCACATAATTGCATTTTTTTTTCCTCAAAGATTGATCATCAGCCCGTATCTAATCGTCTTGTATACTTGTTACTTGTATAGTATCAGTACGAGACTATGATTTAAGCAACGGCCCAAACTCTATACTTGGATCCAGATTTGGTTACATCATTATCCAACAACGTAGGTTTATAAGCCCACATACAAGAAAAAAAATCACTAAATAGGCTTTTCTTACGATCATACGATGTGTAATACTTATTTTTATTGGACAAAAATAAACTTTATATTAGTTACAAAAAAAGTTTAAACAAATAAAAGCCAATTTCACACACACACACACAAAGATAATAGGAAACAATTTTCAGATGTATGTGATTTAGATGCTTCATACCGTCCCAAATGTACAGATAGTTTAATAAAAAAATTAATTAGAAAAGAAAAACATACCATTAAATAGATATCAGTAATATTTAATACCACAATAAACTGCTAGGAGACAACATCCATCCATACACCATTAATCCACAGCAATAGCTTCAAGTATATCGAAAAAGAGTACGTAATGCATTGAGGAATTTTAGATGGACACTTTGCATGCACCACCTGACCTGTAACTCTATCCCGTTTAAGAATTTTAATCAGGAGCGTGTTAAAGTCATCGTCCAGTGGCATTGGTGATTGTTTATTGTAAAAATAATATGAAAAAAGTTGTTAAAAAAGTGTGTATTATTAATATTTCGAACCAAGAAGTTTATGTTTAAGCTTGGTTTTAAAAATTGATGAGCTCCATGGTTCGGTTTAGATATGATATTTCAAAAAGAAACGATAAGCTAAATCGTAAAATAGTCCTTAGAGCTATGTTTAATGATGATCTTGGTGATTGAGGTATACTAAATTTCCTTTTTACAAAAGCAATGTTTTGTACACCTAATGCCATTTGTAAAAATATAATAACTTCTTAATATGATGAATGGCTTTTAACAGTAGATGAAATGACGATTAAAATATAAAAGTTTAAATATATATATATTTATAACATTTACAGCTACGGTTTTGAGTGATATTTTGTGGTTGAAATACTACAATTTAAGCACAGGTTGGTGGTGGTTTCTATATTATTAAAAAACATTATATCTCTATAATTAGGACAAAAGTCAAAAGGCATACGGATTCTTGCTGAATTTGCATTAAATCCTCAAATTTATTTTTACAAAACAATAAGTCTAATCTTTAACAAAGAGGGTCTATTTTATATAATGAAGTTTTAAATTTATATAAAAAAATCTTATAACTGAGTTTTATAAGTTTAAGTACTTACACATGAAAAGCAATCCAAGGGGATAGCTTGATGTTTGTTAATTGATATACTATTCAACTAAGTGATTATAAATTTAAATTATGCAAAAATGTAAGTTTGTTGATTATTTTCCAATCAATAGAAATTGCTACTAGAAAACTTAAACATGAAAAGTGAAATCATAGTTCTTATGTGCAATTAATTCATAGAAGTTTATAAACCTTGCATGCATATTTATTTATTGCCACAATGTTTCGTCTTTTTGAGGATAAATGAAGCATTTAACAAGACGACCGTCTAACCAGACCAGTCCTGTAGGTTTCTCTTTCAAAAGCATTAAAGTGATAGACATCTCCCAACTCAAATGCATTAATTAACGCACCTCCTTAACAATATAAAAATAATAAAAAAGAAGCTAGATTTTTTAAAAGTCAACACTTGACCACTAACTCCAACTCCAACCCAACTCGATGCATTATCACAAGTACTAGAGGTGTAATAGATTATAATTATATCATTATATCGAGCCGCGAAGTAAACTCGAGTTAAGACTGATTTCATTTGAGACAACTTGATCTTTAACTTAACATGTTTCACTTCTATAATATCATTCTTCGTGTTTCATGTGTGACTCGTAAGTATTTTTTTTATAAGATTTATGTTAGGTTTTGCTATAATCTTATATAATAATATTATGTATTATATTAATATCTTATATAAGTGTACTTATATTCATGTAAGTATTGAGATTGTTTAGAGGAGATACACATTTCCATCAAAATATTTCTTAAAGACAATCATAGTTTTATTTGTTCCATCATATTTAATCTTAGTTTAATTGAAAATCAATTATTTTAGAGCGATAATATTTGATTATTGAAGGTGTAGGTGTAATAGGAGATTGGCATTGTGCACCCATGTGTAGGGTGGAAGAGCGTCACTATCTTCTAAACGAAACATGGAAAGCTTTTAAATACCATCACATGCAAATGCATTCACTCATCTCCCCAACCACTTCACTCCCAAAACACACCAATTTTTATTTCAATTTAACCACATAAAACACTATAATTTAATTCTACAATTCAAAATCATTTTCATAATCTTTTACTCGTATTTTTGTGTTACCAATTTAAAGAGACGTCACATTCATATAAATTTGTAATTTGTTTGGTCGAAATGTAACATCTCCCACGTTAATATTACACACTATGTTGTGTAATACAAGTAAGACGTAGAAAGTGAGTACATATATCCGAGCTCCGGCCATAAGGTATTTTAATAGTATCAACGGTGGCCATTTAATTTGATGACCGGTCACAAGCAAACATATTTTAAACATTTAAGTTACCATTTTTTGTCACTATATAGTCTCAAAGTTAATGGATATATATATGCTGGTGATTTAAACTTTATGTATGTTTTGGTCTATTATATTTACCCAAAAAGAAATAAAGTAAGAACATACACAAAAGCACAGTTTTTGGGTACCAAATGAAAAAAAAAAAAACCCCAATATTTCCCAAAGTGTAATGTTTCATTGAATTCATATTCAAATCTGTCAAAAGTTAGATTCAGAAAATCTTAATAAGATACTTTAAAGACTAATTTGTGTATGCATACATAAAAACTATAGATAAACCATAATTAATCGTTCTCTCTAATCATTCGTCTTATGTTTAAAATATGGGGACACCCTTAACGGCCTCCAACATGATGATGAACTCTATGGTCTCAGCTTTAGAGCATTCACAACTCATTCGATCTTTATTTATATCCATATAATTACAATAAAAATTACTATTTAATCTCTCACACCTTCAATTAAATAATATTTTTTATACTTTTATCATTATTTTTTTTTTCTTCTCTACTCACAACTATATTTAAAAATATTAAAAAATTATAAGGTTTGAACAGTATTTTTTTTAAATTTACAGATTCAACAGTAACATTTCTCTATTCTTCACTCACAACCACTTAATACCATTTCATATAATATAAGGATTCTACTCACACGTGTTTAAAGCACAAGTTGTGGATGCTCTTAGACCTCAACGTAAACAACAAGAACATTAGTTATAAACATATACTACCAACAAAAAAGCAGCTTTTTAGACCACTTGTACGTTTAAATCACATTTCTTTTGAAAGGCGATGAAGAAGTAGAGATTCAACGTGTACTTTGATGGTACATTTTCATTTATTATTACCGTGAACAAATAAAATGTAGCACCTTTTAGAGGTAACCACACCACCACACGACCGAAATTACAAACTTTAGTCATGCACATATGTCGAACCAAAACCATGATCAATGATCACCCATCTGTATATATCTCTTTTAACTGCTTTTATTGATCTTGTACCAACATTGACGACCTCCATTTAATGCCCCATCTTTATAAACACATACCTACTGCTTTATTTCTACACACATCCATCTCCAAACTTAAACGACTTGTAATGTTGATGGATTCAAGGGTGTATTGGGGCTTGCTTTTTGCATTGGTGGCTATTGCCATCACCACCGGTGAAGCTCAAGACTCGACCTCGGTGGTTCCTGCGATCATTGCTTTCGGCGACTCTGCCGTCGATGTCGGTAACAACGACTATCTTCCGACCATTTTCAAAGCTAACTACCCACCGTACGGTCGTGACTTTGTCAACCATCAACCCACTGGGAGATTCTGCAATGGCAAACTTGCCACCGACATCACCGGTACTTATATAAGCTTCTTATTAAACTATTTATTTTTATTTTTTAGAAGTTGATTAGCACTATATAAGCATGTTAATTAATCTGTTAGACGTCTTGCTCTATGAATATCCGATGTTTATTTAAATAAATGATGTTTAGAATAATAATATGTCGATTGATATCTGGTGTTTTTTCTATTCAAATAAGTAAAATGATGTTTAAAATGATAATATGTCGATTTATGAGTAAATTTTAAAGATTGTGTTCCAAGTCAAAGCAGCTTTTGAGTAAATTTTTACATTTGAAAAGAATATTTCATTTTTATGGGACTTACTCAAGTTAAAATTAGTTTATTTTAGTGTCCCGTTAATAATTTATTATTATAATTAACTATGTTTTCAATGAATTTAAAATTTTAAGTTTACACTTAATTTTTTAAAATAAAAATACATATTTGACTGATCATACTTATAAACCTACATTATTATTTATAAGAATTAAATTTTTAATTTTATACGAGAAATCACTATGTATACACCGGATAGATTTGACTACAAACCCTTTAATACACTTAAATGATATAAGGTATAATTACACTTAAATAAGATGTAATTGTTTGCTGCTATACGTTACTACAGCTGACACCTTGGGATTCACTAAATACCCACCGGCGTATCTCAGCCCAGAAGCCACCGGAAACAATCTTCTGATCGGAGCTAATTTTGCGTCTGCTGGATCTGGTTACGATGATAAAACCGCCATTGCCAGTGTAAAACAACAAACCTTAATTAATCTCTCATTAATGCTGTCATAATATCTACCCTTTAATTTATAGTTATAACCATAAACTTACGGTTAAATATTAATTTCACAATTTGCAGCATGCAATTCCGTTATCCCAACAACTGCAATACTACAAAGAGTATCAAGGTAAGCTTGCACAGGTGGCCGGAAGTAGCAAATCAGCCTCCATAATTAAGGATGCTTTGTACTTAATCAGCGCCGGTAACAGTGATTTCGTTCAGAATTATTATGTTAATCCTTTTATTAACAAAGTCTACACCGCCGACCAGTACGGATCCTACCTTGTCGGAATCTTTTCAAGCTTTGTTAAGGTAACTTTATCATCATCTCTTTTGGAACTATTTTATTAATGTCAGTGTTTTGACAAAGTATGTGTGAGATTTGACAAAGTATGTGTTTATTAGTATTTCATCTAATAATTAAATGCAAACGGACAATAGGATTTGTACGGGCTAGGAGCAAGGCGAATCGGGGTGACATCACTCCCACCGTTGGGGTGCCTGCCAGCGGTTAGAACCTTGTTTGGATCCCATGAAAAGGGTTGTGTAGCAAGTTTCAACACAGATGCTCAAGCCTTCAACAAGAAGGTGAATGCAGCAGCAACACAACTCGGAAAGCAACTCCCTGGTCTCAAGCTTGTTATCTTCGACATATTTCAACCACTTTACGACCTCGTTAAAGATCCTGCTTCTCATGGTAATATTATCTGAATTCTGACAGAAATTTTGAATCCAAAATCTGAAACTTCTGTAAAAGCAAGTGTTATTGATTTTGAATCTTTTTGGTTAAAAGTAGATTTGATTTACATTGATGATTGGTTTACATTTGTTTCTTTAATGTTAATCAGTCCAAAGATTTAATTTGAACAAAAGTATTTTATGACTAATGGTTTTTTTGTATGTGTTTTTTTAAGGTTTTTCTGAGGCTACAAGAGGGTGTTGTGGAACAGGAAAGGTGGAGACAACAGTGTTGTTATGCAATCCAAAGTCGATAGGTACATGTAGCAACGCGACTCAGTTTGTGTTTTGGGATAGTGTTCATCCCTCTGAAGCTGCTAATCAAGTTCTTGCTGATACTTTGATCCTCCAAGGCATTGCACTCATCAGTTGATTAATCACGGCTGCACTCTTTTCTTGAACTTTGTATTATTTATGTACAATGTTTTTTAGTTATGTTTCTATTACTTCCACAGTCCACTACTGTTTTCTACTTGTGTATTCAAATCACTTGTAAAAGACCTGTTTCAAATTTCTACAGTTATTGCTCATCAATTACAATTCACTTATAAGACTGTATTAAACGGTCTCACGTTTGTTTCTGCACGTATGTGTTTGAATATTTATTAATACAGCACTTTACTTCTATTCGTCCCACTTCGAGTTACCACAAATTTTATTGATAAAGACACAATCATCATGATCGTTAGCCCAAGAGCACGCGCGCTTCATTCAGTCAGTTCTCTTTCTGAACTTTCTTTTCAAATTTCTGTAAATTTTTCTAATAAGTAAAGGGGACCATACAGGCATATAGTACAAGGAAAACAGGGTCAGCAAGTGTTTAGGCATTCTATTTTCCACATAGCCAAAGACTACAGTTTATGTACTTTCAATGCTAACAGTTGTCTTGTGGGAAGTAAACAAAGATCAAGTTTATGATAATGAAAGCCAATGAGAAACGATTAAACAAGACATTAAGTTGTTAATTAAAATACTACTGTCAAAAGTTTGTTTGTTAACCATGAAAGCGGCTGCAATGTGCATAGCCAAGATAAACACAGCTGTTCAAGCCTTCAACAAGAATGATAAAGCAACTGCAACCTAACCAAGACTGTATGCTACAGTGGGACTCAATTCGTGTTCTGGGACAATGTAAAAGACATGTATTCTACAATTATCGTTCATCAATTTCAACTCATTTACAAGACGGTATGCGAAGATCCCACATTCATTTTTTACATGTATTTGTTTGAATATTCATCAAAAGAACTAAGTTGAGACTGATCCACACATATCCCACTCTGAGTTACTAGGAGACTTATCTACTAAAACAAAACCACCACAATCACCATCACAACAGCTTGCTTCATTTGCTGTATCTTCTTTCTGAACCTTCTTGTCCTCCAACTTCTGTAAGTTTGGTACCTTATAAGCAAAGGGGGCCCTGTACCGTAAGGCTAAAAGAGCTTGCAAGTGTTTAGCATATTCTTCTTTTTGCAGAGCCAAAGATACATGCATGTACCTTCCTTTGTAAAAACATCCTGAGGACATTGAACCAAGATCAAGTTAGCGATCATAAAAGTCAACAACACACGATTAACGAAGATGTTAAAATGCTAACCAATTAATTACCGTTAAGAAAGGCAATAGCTTTCTTCGCTTCTTCTGGTTTTGAAAAGCAAACATATGCCATACCTTTGCTAACACCATTTCTAGAACATATCACTCTAACAAAAGTGATATTACCAAAAGCACCAAACACTTGTTTAAGATCATTTTCGGTTACAAAAGTAGCAAGATTCCTTGCAACCAGATTTGAAATGCTTGGTTTCTGTTTCTTATGAGAACGCCTTAAGAACGCTTCCCTTTGGGCTTTCGTCATAGCCTTTCCAACAAACCATTTCTTGGTACCTGTTTCAAACACAAAGCAATTGCTCCATAATCTTCATAAAACAATAAAAGAATATAATTTATACAAACATAAGATGGTATTTATGTTTTTGTACCGATTTCTGCACCATTAAGGGCCTCGATTGCCTTCACAGCACTCTTATGTGACTCAAAATTGACAAACCCAAACCCTCTTGACATCCCTTCAGCGTCATTCATTATCATGGCACTTGTGATCTTTCCATATTTTGAAAAGATTTCTTTCAAAGAACACACAGTGAAATCCTTATCTAGATTCTTCACATACACATTTGTAAACTGGGATTCCTTTCTTTCACTTCTCTTGAGAAATTTTGCAACAGTTCTAAATAAGAAAACATTGAAAGACAACCATAATGTTATTACATACCTTCGAAGAAATCCATCCATTATTTGTATATATATTAATCAATACTATTACAGAAAACACATAAACAAAGAAGAACATATATGATACATGTATCAAATAACAAACAAATGTAGGTTCAATCAGAAGCAAATATACACTAAAATCCCATAAAAGAATCAAGATTATAAACATTTGCACATCCATTGGCATCACTAATCATGAAAGCAATCAAAAAATCAAATGAAAACCCATAAAGTAAACTGAAGAGAAGATTACAGTATCAAGATTAAAGAGTTAGAAAGAAACTTACAAAATCTTTCCATGAAGAAAAGATCCATTCAATGCAGAAAGGGCGTCTGAAGCGGATTCTTCTGAACAAAACTGAACAAACCCAAAACCCTTACTCTTTCCATCATCATCTCTCACAATTTTACAGGAAAGAATCATCCCAAACACCCCAAACACCTCTTGCAGTCTACCATCATCAACCGACGAATCAAGATTCTTCACAAACAGATTACCAATTCCAGTTTTCCTCAACAAAGGGTCCCTCTGAACCCACATTACCCTGATGGGTTTCCCTCTCAATTCAAAGTGGTTCAAGCGATACAAAGCATCAGCAGCTGTGTAAAAGACCCCCAATAAAATCAACAAACCGCAAAAAACAAGAACCAAACAGAGACAAAACAAAAGGGGTGTAAATCAATTACCGTAAAAGGGGAAGTAGAAATTGATGAAACCATAGCGAAGGGATTTGCCTGATAAACGATCTCTACATAGATGAACACTATGTACTGGACCGACCATAGAGAATAGAACATATAGGTCGCGTTCGGTGACGGAGTGATGGAGATCGCCGGCGTAGAGTGAATACAGCATCGGCGGTGGTGGTGGAAGAAGAAAGAAATTCGCCATTGAAGACGAGAGAAGAAATCTTTGAGTGAGAAATAACAAGAAAATGTAATGTAATGTTAATCTGTTTATGTGGAGGAAGAAATGAAGAATTCATCGTATTTATAGAGACGTACGGATGATCGTACGGAAGGGAGCTTGATCAAATCTTCTGCAAATGGTTACGACATCCTCCCGCGGAGTACTGGTCCATTTGATTTTGAATATTTTTTGTTATATTTTGTTTACAATTTTCTTTTATAACTTTGTGTTAAATACTACGATGGAGAGGGAACAGAATGTATGAATAAATATCGTCATGCTTGGTCATTCTACGTAATGAAATGAATATTTATTTTGTGTTGTTTATAGGTAGAAAAAGACGAATAAATGAAATTCAAAAGTGGTTATGGTGGTGACGGCCTGTGGTGGTGGTGATGGTCGATGATGTGTGGTGGTGTTTGGTGGTTGTGGCAGCAGGTGGTGATGTTGGTGGTAGCTGATGGTTATCGGTGGTGGGTGGTGGCGGTCGGTGGTGGTGGTTGCCTGTGGTGATGGCCATGGTGCTAGTGGTGATTGGTGGTGGGGTGGTGATGATTGGTAGTGGTTGTTGTTCTCGGTGGCAACGGTGGTGGTGGTGGTGGTGACGGTGGTCACCTAAATTTTTTCTTTTTTTTTTTGGTTGGGTGGAGGGTTGAAATGGGTAAAAGATGATGCAAGAAAGGGATGAGTGAGAATGAAATCGGACCGTGGTGGTGGTGATGATGCCGGATGGACAGGAAGTCGGGGTTGAAGAAACGAGAAGAGATAAGTCATAAGCGGGAGGGGTGCAACACCACTTTGTGGCCTTCAGGACGAGATGAAACTCAAAGGAGGAGCAAGGTGTTAGGGATCCATTATTTAGATGATAAAATAGAAAAAAACACAGATAAATTTTCAAGTATATTTTTACGCCAATGTTTATGGTAGATGCCTATTTTTTCATTTGTGATATTATTTCACAAGCCTATTTTTTCATGTGTCATCATAAATATGTTTTGAGTTTGAATTTATCACGATTATAATTTCTCATCCTACCACAAGGTTTACTGTCTAATTTTGATAATATGTTTTCGTTTGTGTAAATGAATAAATCATCTCCTTCCATGTCATCGTGTACATTATATAATTTATTGCCAGCGTAAAAAATAACTGCTGGCATATTATATATTTTATTGCCAGCGGAAAAAATAACCGCTGGCATATTCAATCGTGGCCATTAGATCATCCCGAAACAAAATCTGGACCGTAGAAAGTCAGCGGTTATCTTTTCACAATGGCAGTTATTTTCATGTATAAACGGTTTCTTCATGTTGACCCCACATTAGCCCACTGAATTCGAAAATGTTGCTGCACATGTCATTGCAGTTAGTGAAGATGCATCAGGAAAAAATATGACTATGTAATGACATATACAAAAATTCAAAAATGTCTTAGATGTGTACCCATTCCCGCTATAAATCGGTTTTGCTCTGCAGGTTAGAGATTAATGCGGATAATGGGGCGGTTGTTCAGTAGTGATGAATGGTTTTGTAGCTATATATGCACCTATAAATATACCAACCTCACCCTTCAAAAATCTGCTCATTCATTTACTCGAATTAGCAGTAGCATCAAGATTATTACAGCAACAACTCCAATGTAACGGAGCAAGTTGCAAGCAAACATGCGATTGGATGTGAGCAGGTATCTTAGTATCTTCCTTTTTAAGTTATTTACTAAATAATAGTACTGAAGTTTGTTTGTTAAAAACTTATTAACTTTAACATTTGTAGTTTATCGTCTTCTTTTTGCTCATCAATTAAAATGCAGCATGCGATCAAGAATAGCACTGATCAAAAGGTGCTAACATTTACTGTTTAATTGCCTGTTTATGTTTGAATAAAATGGTTGTTGTTTACATTGTTTCATATCATCCTGAAAAAAGTTTATTGTGTTGTGTCATACAGCACGCAATGTGAAACTGCAGTGATCAGATCATGTTAAAGATTGGTGATTTACAACAACAAAAAGATGACTGTACAAATAATTGATTATTCTAGGCATTTCCCTCCTTACAAATTTCAGTTGCATTGTGATTTTAGTGATGAGGTATTATATCTCTTGCGCATGTTAAACAATTAAATTGATTGTGTTGTAGAGTTGTAGGAACATGTGTTTGAGAGAAAAAGCAAGCAGTTAGCTGCACTTATTGGCTAGAAATGGGATGAAGTGGTTATTGTTCATAGCTCAGAAGATGAGTCGAAAGATGAAAGGTTGTTTCAGATGTTAGATGATGAATCACATAATGACGACATAGCCGCACAACCGATTCTGTGGCATTAGTTCAACCGTGGAATTAACATGCCTCACCTTTCGGTTCACAGCCGCAACCGGTAGTTAAAGTTTAATAGTTATTTTACCTTAGTTTTGATTTTACGTGTGGGTTATGTTTGTGTTTGTTAGTGTCTTTAAGGTTTTCTGGCTTCAACATGGTTAATGGTTTTATATATTTTACTTCTTTGCTTGCCATTGTTTAGGTGCGTTGGTGTTTTCTAACTTCACCGCAATAAGTCAAGTATAGTTTATGTTCAGTGTTAACAAGTCTTATTAAGGATGCTACTACAGCGATTGAGGTCAAAAATGGAGTCAATGGAATTAATGGTTGACCGAATGACCTGCTCTGGTCGCGACTCGCGACGATGGGGAGGTGGTGGTCCGCGATTACACGCGACCAATTAAGGCGGCACATCTCTCTCTCCCCCCCCCCCCACCACACACATACACACACACTTGCATATTTAATCAAATAGTATATGATGCTTAGAAACAAATTAACCAATCATTAGTTTATTTACAAAACAGTAGCAAAAGTTTTTATTTAAGGGGGACATATTTGTAGTAAGGGGATTAAATAAATACGTGCTACATAAATATTATATCATGATTGGTTAATTTCTTTTAAGGTAGACCTGAATATTTACTTCTTAAATATATTTACGTACATACACATTGTAATTATATTCAAATTAAAAATTATGTTAGTTTATATCTGGTAATCTATAAAAAATATTTTTTTATATAATACGTGTGGGGTGTCGTTGGTCACACATCTAACGCAATTTAATGATTAGTGCATGTTCTTCGTATATTTTGTTACATAAACATCGCACGGTATATTAATGCTAACCTTAATCTCTATGTACTATTTAATTTTTACGTTTTCGACTGAATAAATATTTTTACCGGATAATTTTTTAATATTTTTAACTGGTCCATTTTTAAATATGCTAGACAATACATGTTACGCACTACTTACTATATATGACTATTAACTAACTTTTTAACTTTTTGTCTGACTGAATTATTTATGCTCCTCTATTTACATCGTTTACTATATACTTCTTACATTTAGGTTGTGAATTTCATATTGTAGTCCAACATTTATTGTTTCATTATCTTACGTGTCTGTAATTTGGTGTTACAATGGCATATGTTTATTTACAATACACATCGATAATGTAATGTTATTATATGGTTACGATACCCGGCCACCGGACGGGAATAAAACTAGTTAAGATGGTAGGTCGAATTAGAAGTGAAAACGAAGCATTTGATTTTGCAAAATGAAAGAGGTGAACATTTTGTATAAATTCTATGAGGGATAGATTCTTATACCATGTTTGTAAGGAGTACTTTTTATATACCATATATATAGATGTGATTATACTTATATCCATGATAGCAGCATACCGTTTGTCAACGAAACAACAAACCAATATACTTATATCCATTGTATAGTACAAGTTTTATGAGAGATAAAATTTTATACCATGTTTCTAATAATCATTTGCTTTACAAAAAACATTTTTCTCTTGAAATATACAAACCAAAAAACCAAAGTAACTTAGTGGCTGTTTGTTTGCCTCTTAACCATTCAGATGTCTGAATAGTTTAGCATTTAATGGTTCAGAGTGTTTGTTTCGTGATCAGATTTCTGAATAATTAAACATTTTTGTCTCTGAATGGTTAAGCATTATAATAAGTCTGAATGGTTAAGAGCTTTTATCTAAATTGGTCAAACATTTGCCTCTGAATAGTTAAGCAATATACTAGATTTTATTGATTCAGATTTATTAATTGTTCAACACTTAATGATTCAGAACTCTAATAATTCAACACTTATCTATTCAAAAGTTGTCAAACAGCCCCTTAATATTTTTACGTTAATAATATCAATCCATTTAATAAACACGTAATTAAGTGTATATGAAAATTAATTGTATACAAAATACGATGGACATTTACCAGTACTAAAAACGATTATATTATTTATTCTAGAAAAAAATGGAAGTTCACATAATAGTAAACAAACTTTCTAACTGTTCTATTAAAATCACTTTATTTTTTTTTTCAATAAAATCAATCAACTTACTTTAGGTGTTCAACTCTAATTATGCATTTGTGTTTAATTAATGTTAACTATTTTAGAAAAATTAATTGATTTGATTAAAACACACATGAATCTTATTTATTAGTTAGTGATTATTTATTTCAGTTTTACTTAAAAGGAAATAATTAAGCTTGAGTATTATATTTTTTCCTCTTTATTTTGTATTTTAAGTTAAATCTAATAATCATTGTTTTGAAACCGGACCGTCCGGTCCGACCGGTTAAACCGAGAACCGGACTCCAATCTGATCCGGTTCAGAGCTTAAAACCGTTTTAACGTTGGATCAATGGTCGGACCCGTTGAACCAGTAGAACCGCCCGTCGGATCGGGAACCGGACCGGTTGAACCGGTTTTTTATAAATATCTTTTAATTTTTTAGTATTTTTTAAATATATTTATTAAAATAATTATAATTTTATCCAGTTTTTACAACTGATCCAACCAGTTGAACCAGTTTGTGGTCGACTAACCAGTTTGATTCTAAATACATTGCTAATAATACAAGAAACTAAATAGTAACTCAAATTATATTAGTTATTTTGATCTTGTTTATTTTTTTATTATACATATTAACATTTTTTAAGAAAATTAAAAATGATTTATGTAGAACATATATGAATCTTACCCTTCAAAGGTCAAACCATCATAAACACCATTTTCTTGTTTAATTCTCGTCTGCAAGGCAAATTTCTTTCTTTTTAACCATCCCATCACCATCATTGTCGCCATCACGTTGTTTTCGATCTACGCATGCGATCTCCATCATGACATTACCTAACACAACCTTTATACCTTATTCTCAAAGAAGGCATAGTGAAGGGACTCGCAAGAGACTATAGTGACGAACATAATATATCGGGCTCAGGACTGATCAATGAAAGTAGGGCATAGAAGTCGCGTTGGGAACATCATGGTGGAGATCACCGGCTTAGAGTTAAAACCGCCTTCGTGGCGAAGCGATGGTGGGATGGTTTGAACAAGAAAGAAATTCGCCATTGTAGACGCTTACTAAAACATTATATTTGATAGAGAAATACATGAAGTGCTTAATATGAGATAGAATAATTCATCTTATTTATAGATGAGGGAAGGGAAGCTTAACTAATATAATTTTCTGCAAGTGACAACAACGAAATACTCGTCCATTTGATTTTGAAAATGTAACATCCTGATTTTACAATTAATATTTTGATTTTAGGTAAGTTATTTAAAGCAGTTACCAAAATGATATGATAATTGTAAAACTTAAATTTTAAATTACATGAAGAAGTAAACAAAATAATAAATGATTAGAGATGGGTTATGCTATGATTTTAAACTTTGAGTTTGAACTACGGAAGATTGTAGATTAGCATCATCAGACAAATGTTTTTAGGGAATTCTAATTCACAATTCAACCCAACCTAAAAAAAACTAATTTATTTTTTTACCTACACAACCCAACTAAACTTACGCCCATTATCAATCCAAGTCAAATCAATTTTTTAAGGAAAAATATAACTTACGATTATTTACTACTAGGTTAAACCCATGTAATACATGGGTGGAATAAAATTTAACATGTTAAAATTATTATTTTTTATAAAAATTTTCTATCTTACATGTTATTACTGTTTAGTCGTTGGTGAAATTAAAAATAATAAATATCAAAGAAATTATAAATAAAAATAATAAAAAATAAAAATTTTAATAGTATATTTTAAGATAAGATATATAATACAATCATATGGTTTAGTATGTTTAATAAATTATTAGAATAAAACATTTATAATTTAAATAGTTTATGGTATAGTTTACATATTTAAATTAATTCTCATTTAATAGGAGAGAGAGACGGGAAACATAATTTTAGAGTTGACTACAAATTGCCAAATGTTCATTTTAAACCTTCTTTTAATATAATAGATAGATTCTCTATATTTTCTATTAAATGTTAACAACAGATATTTTATCTTGAAATTGATAAACTATTTACTTTATCTGAAAGAAGTGATTATTTAGTTCTGATAATTTTTGGAACATCTAAAATACAAATAAATGCTTGAATATAAAGGATTTATGGTTGAAGATACAAAATTAAAAATGAGATTAGATATGAGAATTTGGAGTGGATATACAAAATCAAAAGAGATTACAATGTTAGTTTTTTTAGATAAGTTTTCCTGGCCAACTATCTACTTGCGATGAATAAAGGTTGATTAAATTTAATGGATTGATTTCAAATGAATTATTGTGGGCTACTATGATTCATAAAAGGAGATTATAGTAAATGGGCTTAAATGTATCAATATGGGTTATAGTCTTATATATTTATAGTTCAATTGGACTGAAATCTTAAATATTATTTAATGATCCACTACGTATTTTATTTGGCAGCCCATAGGCAAAACAAGACTGGGCCATAGGTTGGGGGTAAAATAAAAGAAAAAATAAAAAGCCGACTACAGTCCAAACTTTCAAGGGAGAAGGGATTCAACGGTTTTAAAGGGTGATGGGCACGGTTCACAAGATAGTAGGGGTGTAATTCAAGTTTTTTAATCGGGTTTCGGGTTTTTCAGGTTTTTAGGTTACCGACTTAGAGTTAAAACCGAGTGATGGTGGGATGGTTTAAACAATAAAGAAATTCGCCATTACAGATGCTAACAAAACATAATATTTAATAGAGAAATACATGGAGTGCTTGTTATGAGGAAGAAGAATTCATCTTGTTTATAGACGAGGAAAGGGAAACTTATTGATATAACTTTTGCAAGTGCTAACTATGAATACTCGTTCATTTGATTTTCAAAACGTAGCATCCTGACTTTGAACTTTGAACTACGGATGATTATAGATTAACATCAAATGGGACAAAATGATTTTGGAGTATTCTGATTTACGATTCAACCCAACCTAATAAAAACTAATTTTCTTTTTTCCACCTACACAACACAACTAAACTAAAATTGTCACACCCTTTATCAATCTAACACAAAAAAAGATATAAATTAAGATTATATACTATTCGTTATATTCTTTTATTAATGTTAACAATACTTATTTTATCTTGAAATTGATAAATTTATTATTTTAAATGAAAAAAATGATTAAAATTCAAATGAATATTTGTATATAAAGGATATATGGTTAAAGATACGAAATTAAAAGAGATTAGATACGAGAATCTGAAGTGGATATACAAAAATAAAAAACGCTTACGATGTTAACTTTTTTAGATAAGTTTTTTAAATCATAGAACCAAAGAAAACTGGCCAAATATCAACTGGGCTTAAAAGAAATGGTTGTAATCTTGTTTAGGTTGTGGAGAGATTCATAGAATGAATGTTTCTTTTCTTCAAAAGATCATTTGCTATGATTAAAGGTTGATTATATTTAATGGATTGATTTCAAATGACTTATTGTGGGCTAGTATGATTTATAAAAAGGAATTATAGTAAATGGGCTTAAATGTATCAATATGGGTAGAGGTGGGCAAATCGGGTCCGGCCCAATACCCGAAACCGGGTTGAAACCGGGTTGGGCCCAACCGGGTTTTTTCGTACCCGGGTTTTGGTGAAACCGGGTTCGAACCCGGGTCGGGTTCACCTAATGCAAAACCCTACCCGGCATACCCGGGTAGGGTCGGGTCGGGTCCGGGTCGGGTCCAAAACCGGGTTCAAATCGGGTTCAGTTTTTTTTTTTTTTTTTCTTCTTCTTCTTCTCTTTCTTGTGTGTGTCCCCAAAACCGGGTTCAAATCGGGTCCAAAACCGGGTTCAAATCGGGTTCAACCGGGTCGGGTCCGAAACCGGGTTCGGGTCGGGTTCGGGTCGGGTTCACTAAAAAACTCAAAATCTAAAACCGGTTCCAACCCTACGGTTTCAAACGGGTCCAACCCGGGTACACCTCCCATCGGGTACTACCCGGGTCCGGGTCCGGGTCGGGTCCACCGGGTCGGGTTCGGACCCGGTTTTTATGCCCATCTCTACATATGGGTTATACTGTTGTAGTCTTAAAGACTTATAGTTCAATTAGACTGAAATCTTGAGTCTTGAATATTATTTAAAGATCCACTAAGTCACTAACATATTCTATTTGGCAGGCCGTAGTTAAAACAAGACTGGGCCATCAGTTGGGATAAAAAAACTAAGAGAACAAAAGAAAGGCCACTGCAGTACGACTTTTGGTTGATGTAATGTGTTTTTATTATTTTACCCGTGAAAAATTTAATTTGTTCTTATGATTTGGGTTTGTGTTTATATCTTAATGTAAAGAAGAATTTAGTCTTTGTTGAATATGCTTTATGGATCTCAAATTGTACAGTTCTTTTCATCGAGACAACATCATAGTACGTTTTCTTTTTTGGTCACGAATTGTGAAGTCAATACGACTGGATTTTTATGCAGAAGTCGATGATAGTTGATATTACATTCTAGTTTGTATTCTTTTCAAGTCACGAATCATGATGTTAATACACACTAGTTTTGACAATATCTTAGTTATATTGTTTTTCTTCATATAAATCGTGAAGTCAATGCATCATAGGTTCGAATTCTTTTTTGGTCATAAATAGTGAAGTCAATATAACTGGATTTGTTGTTCTTGCAATTATCTTTCAAACCAAACTTTGAAACAAATTATGTTTATATATGTTCTTTAAACGTGGTAAATAAATTAGGTTACAATTAATGTTGTCAAATCCGGATCCGATTGTGATCACATGTTTCTTATCTCGTATTCTCATCATGTCCTTTGTGTTCCATATACCTTCGTTTAATTGCAATTAAGTTTGAATTAGTTTAGTTTAATTCAATCCACATCTTAATTAGGTTTAGATTCATAATCAAGTAAATTGTATAATACTAACCACATCTCCTTGTAGATATAATACCTTACTTGCCCTAGTTATCTAGCTTAGTTTGGTTTTTGATTGACTTGACGATGATCTATTAGTAGTATTTTTTCATATTAATTAAGGAAGAAAGAAAATAAAGTTATATGAAACTATTGTTCACTAGCCATACATTTAAAAACTAATATCAAAATGTAGACAACGTCTTTACGACAAGTTGTTTTTTGAAAATTAAAACATAAATAAATAAATAAAAAACTTCATGAAGATATATTGAAAAAAAAAAAAAAAAAACCGTTTGAATTGTCTAGTTAAACAGTTAAAAGAAATATTAGTTAAAGCATTAAAAGGTTAGTGTGTATTGTGTGGTTTTCTACTTAATAAAACTCAGAAATATTAAGCATCCTTCTATATATACATCTGCTTGCTGTAAAAGGAGAAAACGATCAAAAGAAACAAAGTGAGGGGGAGCTTTTGTGAGACTTGAAGTTTCGTTTCGGACGTGAATCTCTCAAAGCTTCTGCATATTTCGACAGCTCTGATTTATGCCCACCCGACGAACACGAACGACGACGGCGACCACCACCACCGCCACCGCCGCCGCCGCCGGAAACGGAATCAACCTTTTCATAAAAGCTCGAATCACTATGCCTATGAGTCAACCTTTCTGACCCCCCTGATGGCGTTTTTAACCTTTGATTCTCTGATGAACTGCAAGAAACAATGTCATCACCACCTGATTCAGATTTCCCTATTGACGAATTTCTGCTATGATTCCGATGGTGGTGGTGGTGGTGGTGGTTAGGGCTGTTGTTGTGGCTATCTTTCCCTCGTATCACTCGCATTAGCTTTCCGAAGAACGTGTTGTTGTTCTTATGACGTAATTGATCGTCGATAAACGATTCATCAAACTCTCCGGAATCGGTGATGATTGAAGCTTGTGAGATTGACCATTGTTCGGAGTCGATTCCACCTTCTTTATCGGCGTATTCTACGATCAATTGTTTCGCTTTCTCTTCCGATTTAGGGCTTAATTTCTTACTCAAATCCCTAGCGGTTGTTTTACCAGGTGCCGGTTGATAATTCCGAAGTTCGTATCGTAAACATGCGTTGATCCATCGGAGATATACGAGTTCTTCAACGTCTGCACATCGGTCTGATTGAAGTCGCTCGTTTTCTTTCGATAAATCTTCGTTTTGTTTCTTCAGATTTTGACTTTCTTCTTTGAATTTTTCTGTCTGTTGATTGAATAAACAACCCGTGAGTGTAAAAGAAAGAATTGATCAAATTTATTGAAAGAAACAGATAGATTGATCTTCTTACTTCACCATCTTCTAACACTGATGCAGCAAGAATTTGAACAGAATCTAATCTTTGAGCTAAATCAGTGTTCTCCATCTGCAATTCATGGTTCAATTTTCTCAATTCTTCAACTTCTGATGCAATCTTGTGTTTTTCTTCCTGCATTCTTTGAACTTGTTGTTGGAAATCTATAATCTGTTGTTTGTTATGTTCGGATTCTGATACAATCTTGTGTTCATCTTCCTTCATTTTTTGCACTTGTTGTTGTAGATCAAAAATCTGTTTTTTGTTCTGTTCGGATTCTGATTTTATCTTCTTTTTAAGCATCTTTATTTTGGTTCTTGCAGCTTCAAGATCAGCTACAACTTTCTTGTAATCGGTCATTTGTGCCTCTAATCTTCTGTTATCAGTCTGTAACGACTCAATTTTTAGAGTGAAAAGTTTAGCTTCCATGTTATTCAATTTAAGACGGTTTTGAAGCTCCATGACTGCAGTTTCTTGCTCTTTTAGACCATAGTATTCGAGTAACTCGATCTCTAAGTTACTCTCTCTTTCTTTAAGTTTTCTGACAGTGTTTCTTAGGCTCTTAATCTCTTGCTCTTGACTATCCTTCTCTGCACTCGAATATCCTTCAGGAGATCCGATGTTGTTTGAATGATGCAACTCCTCCTGCACCATAAAGAAACCAAGATTCTCAAGAACAAAATATTCAGATTGTTGAAGATGTTTGTAACATGCATTTGTATTAAAATTCAAGAATAAAAATCTTTGTAAACGAGTATTGTTCCTAATTTATGTTCAAGAATAAGAATCTTGCAAAACCAAAGATAAAGAAAATGATACATATATATATATATATATGAACAGTTTCTTACATGTTCATCTGTTGCCAAAGGATCAAAATTAAGGTTATTGCTTCTTGAATTCACCTGCTTGTTGCAATCTGAACAAACATTATTCATTAAAAACATGAAAAAAAATCTATTTAACGGAAGACAACAACATGAACCTGAATGTTTATCGGTTGGGGGTCGAGAAGCTTTCGATCTTTTGTTTATGATCAAAGAATATAGAACACCACCAAGAGACAATGCTAATGCCGCCCCAAATTTCAATAACATGGGGGTTATATCTCTATGTTCGATCCCCATTTGTTTAATAAATAAATCCCTACAGAAATTCTACCATTATGCAAGCATGCAATTTCTGTCATGTTCTTGATCGTCAATCGTCATCATCAGCTGTCCATTCATTACAGAATCAAATTAAAAGCATGACCCGATTGAGAAAACGAAAGAGTTAGCAAAACCCTTGATTGATTCTACACGTAAATGTATATATGATGTTATTTTGAGAACAAAACTGGGGAATACTTACAGATGGAGAGGTGATTCTTGAAGACATTGGTTTTCCGGTGAAGAACCAGTTTTCCGGTGAAGGATTAAACATTTTCTTCCTTCTTAACTAGTTTTATTTTAGATCAATAACGGTTGATTTGATTGAAACCTGCAAATTTATTAATAAAGAAATCAGATCCAATTAAAGATCTTTGATCTATTTTCGTGTTATGTCTAATGTTTGATCTATTTTCGTGTTATGTCTAATGTTAAGATTGAAAAAATCAAAACGCCTAAATCATGTTTCATGTCTCGTGAATACAATGTCTCTTAAATTGAATATTTGTTTTAAGTATATCAGCATCATGGTGGTCTTTCGAATATTAAACCCATTTTCATATACGAAAGTAAATTTTTAACAAACTCGTGTATTACAAAATTAAATATAAATAAAATTTTATCAATTATAAAACGATATTTTAATATAAAATATTATTGAAATTACGTATTAATAAACACGAATAAAATTTTATTAATTATAAAACGATATTTTAATATAAGATATGATTGAAATTACGTACTAATAAACATTATACGTAATAAAATAATGATAACAATTTTTAAATATTTTTTAAAGTTTTTTTTGTTTTTTTCAAAAAGTAAATAATTAAACATTTTGTTTCAAATTAACCGTTTTTAAAAAATGTCATTTTTAAAAATTTTTTATTATAAATCTTAATTTTAACTATTTTTTATTTATAAAAATTTGTGTTTTACAAATACTAATATTAAATATTTCGTATTTTAAAAAGTTTAATGTTTTAAAAAATTTCTTATTTATAATAATTTATTTTTTAGAAATGTCATTAATAAAAATATCTTTTTTTAATTTTTTAAAAAACTATTTTTAATCTAAAAAGAATTAAATTATATTATTAATAATTAACATAATCATTTGATAGAATAAAGAAACGGAGAATTTTAATGAGAAGAAATATAATATTATCACGTGTTTTTTTAGTTACTCTATTATTAGAGTAAGAAAGTTAATATTTTTCAGGTATTATCTAATAAATATATGAGTAGGGGTGTGCAACTGGTTGGAACCAAACCGGAACTGAAAACCGGATAGTCTAAATCTGAAAAGCCAGATTGTAATCTAATTGGTTCAGTTTTTAACCAGATAAACAAGTTTTGGTTTTGTTGAAAAACAAGTAAGGAACCAACTTTGTTAAATAACTTAAAATAACGACTTGATGTGATGATCAATTAAAAAAAGTAAATTAATATTAAAATTAAACTAAAATTTGGATACATAGACCACAAAAAAGAAATTGACTTTTATAAAAACCGCATTATAAAAATTGATATTTTGACAAAAATAATAATCCTATAATACAAAATGACCTGCAAATCATCCAATGTGAGTATATGATAACATGAAGAACCAAATTCTAGTGAGTCATATTTTTGCAACTAACCCAATACAAACCAATAATACAAATTATCCAATAATTCAATGCAAAACAATGTAAAATAATTTGTTTATTGTCTTTAATCTTTAACGATCTCCATCGACCCGATCTCCTCGAAAACATCAAAACAGATCACTTTTAGTAATTAAAATAAGAAACGATAATGAGATTAACAAAATTAATTTAATTACATTTTGCCAACTCTCTGACATATACTAGGATCTATGTATAGATAACCGGTTCCTATCGGGTATCTAAATGGGCAACCGGTTTTGGAACCGGAACCGAATCAGGAACCATATATTCAAATTCTACGAACGGAGAACCAAACCTATATTACCAAAATCGGTTCTTAACGGTTCAGTCCAACCAGTTCTATCAGTTACAGTTCAAAAGAACCGGTTCTTGCTCACCCTATATATGAGTATACATATTATATTTTACGATTTTAAATGTATCTTATTATTATCTTTTTTATTACACCACTCAAATTGACATTGATAATGATAAATTATCCTGCTATTATACTAAAACTTAAGGGTTCAAATCATACAAGTGACAATTTAGAAAGTAGATTAGAAATAGGTTAGAAGCCCTTATAGAAAAACCCAATTTACACATAGCTCCCATTTGATACAAATTAAGCAAATCTCGGGTCTTGTTTTCATTTTGATGGGCTACGAGGGGGGGGACATGTCAAGTTTCTGCTTGGTTAGAAGAATAAAAAGTTGTGGCTCAATCTTTAGAATTCTAAAACCACAGGAAAAATAAAAAGATGCGGTTGTTTGGTCAAACCTACGACTAATTAGTTAACAACTGACTGCTCTATTTTTGAGCTATTGAGAAACAACATGAGATTCGGTAGCCTAGGTGAAATAAACATGCTTGTGAAGATACGGATCACCTGCAACTAAATAGAAAAACTCGACGAAGGTTCATTGAAATCCGTAAATTTCTTCAATCCACATCTCTTGCACTCCAATTCTCTGGATTTTGCCCTTCTTTAATCCCTAAATTACGTTACAATTGCCGGTTAGTTAGACTACACGTAATGGTTTTGTCGAACCATCACGACAAATGGCACGTAGGCATTGAACTATCAAAAAAGGAGAAGAGGCTCGTTGTTGAACAACGTGTTTTTGCCGATCCAAGCTTCACTCAAAGAAGAAAATGAACGGTGACACGTTTGAATTGGTGATGCGGCATCAGGGGCCGGTAACGTTGCTACCTAAGTGCGCTGGCGACACTACTCCAAAATATATAAAAGTAGTCTTAAACAATGAGAGCCGACAGGGCCAAATTGAGACAACAATCTTTACCCAAAAGAAGAAAAATAAATTGGGACCACCAAAGTACACAAAAGAACCCCCACCATGTTCTAATGATTTTCACGTGTCAAATAAAATGTACTTTGTTGTTATAAAATAAAAATATAAAAATAAATGAATATTTTTTATAGCCTTAGTATATTTCTTTTATGTTATTAATCACAAGGTATTAGTTTTAAAATTTTGTTAATATGTTTTTTTTTATTTTATTTTATTCCCTATCTGTAACCAATATTATTTGTCACTATCTTACTACACCCGATAGGTCACACTTACATATTCATAGTTTTATATTTCTAATTGTAATTACTTTTTTCTATAAATATTAAAACATGGGTATCATTGGTTCCACATCAAATACCCCTAATGTCTTGAAGGTTAAATGCGCCACACAAGCAAAGTGCGGAACCTGAAATTTGAATCCATACAAACCAGAGATGAATAATGGTTTAATGAAAGTGTTTATAAGCTGCTTCTCTGTAAATATGAATCACGATATAATTCCAATGGATAAGTGATACTAGCATATCCTAAGTTTGAAGAGGAAAAAAATAATTACTATTTTTAATTTACAATTCGTGACACTTAAATAACATAGTTGTGATAAAAGAAAAATATAGAACTTATGTTAATGTCAAATGATGAAACTTTCAGTGGTAAACTCGTAATATATCAAAAAACAGAGCCCATTTCGACCAAACACCACTTATTTAACCACGATTGTTTGTACCATTTCATAACGCAACAGTATCCTTCAATGCAAAACATGGGATTCTCCTTTCTCGTCCTTATGGTGACCACCATCGCAACCACCGTTGCATTTCCGATCAACTACGAAAACTACTTGGTCATGCCGCATTCGGGCTCCGGCCGCTGCTTGAGCTGGCGTTTTGCCGTCGAGACTAACAACATCGGAGAATGGACTCAAATTCCCGGAGCATGCGTAGACTATATCGGTCATTACATGAGAGGAAAACAATACCGTCAGGACTGTAGTATCGTCTGCGAAGAAGCCCATAAGTATGCCAAAGGCCTCAACCTCACCGGAGACGGGAAGGATGTTTGGGTTTTTGACGTTGATGAAACCACACTCTCTAATATAGTAATATTCCATATTTCCTTAGTGAAGGCAGTTGGTAATTAATATATAGAACTACCTTTAAAATATGATTATTTTTTTGTTTTTATTTTATTATTTTGTTGAATACTAATAGGGCTATGATGATCGAACATTTAGGACGATTGACGTGACGTCGTTCGCTGAATGGATGGAGAGAGGAGTGGCTCCGGCGATACCAGAGCCTCTTAAACTCTACAAGAAGCTTATAAAGCTTGGATTTAAGATCGTGTTTCTCACCGGACTGTATGAAGATAAAACCGAAATTCGTGTGAAAAATCTAAAGGCAGTTGGTTATACTGAATGGGAGAAGCTCATCCTAAAGTCAGCAATTTATTAATTCTTTTAAATCGTTTTTTAATTATTAAAATCAAATTATTTTTCTAAAATAAATGTTAATCTATTTGAAAATATGTATGTACAGGGGAGTGGATGATGATGCTAGTGCAGTGGTGTACAAATCAAGCAAACGAAAAGAGTTAGAAGAGAGTGGATACAGGATTAGAGGTAATATGGGTGATCAATGGAGTGATTTACTCGGTAGCAACCCTGGAGATCGCACCTTTAAGATGCCGAATCCTATATACTACGTCGGTTAGTCGACTTGATCGAAGACTTCGTTGAATAATTCGTGCTTCAAATATCGATCTAAATGGTATGAGTTCGTATAAATAAGATAGACTTGTTGAAAGTCGAGTAAACTTAACTTCCTTTATGTAATAATTTGGAAATTGAAGCACTTACTATGAATCATTATTTGCTTTTGTAAAATGTTAATAACTAGAATTAAACTCGGGCCGCGCGTTGCGTTTTTTCTTCTTAAACTCTATGATGCGGCACGTCAGTTCCATCTTGTAGCACCCCCACGATACCAACTTCGGTATTACACGCTAAACTATGTTGCAGAGGAAATGCATAGTAGTATATTGGTGTTTTTAACATCAATAATATTACGCTAGGTGGGTGCACCATGGTAACAGTCAAAAGGTTATACAAAAGAATAATGTCTAGACGTTGATATAAATAAGTAACACATAACATCGAACCAGTTAAAAGGAATAAAAAGTTTGTAAAGAAAAAAGGAATGACAAAATTAAATAAATCTTAAAGCTGAAAAAAATTCAACAAAAGAAAGGTTATAAGAAAAATCGACGTTTAATTACGACATATATAACTATTTTGATGAATTCTTAAAGAAATAACACACCTAAACATTGATATCATGTCAACTTATACCAATCAAATCAGTGTTAGTTTACTAATAATCGACGTAATCTTTTAATTATATATTATAATATATAAAAGATATACAAAACTTATGATGTAAACTCCAATATTATATGCTTCTTTTTAATAATACCTTCTTTCTCATATTAATATTGAAGTAATATGTGTAATTGGCCATCAAAAAGCCTCAAGGAATGAGGAGGTGTATGAAAAAGTAGTAATTGCAAATAAGATGACAGATGGACTCAAAAGTCCAAACTTCTCTATAGGGTATGAGTGCCCAGCCAATTGTGATGGAAACATTAAGGATTTAATTAGGAAAACAATATTATATAACATCAAATGCACCAATTTTCCTTCCATGGTGACGGATCCAAGAATTTAAGTTAGTGAGAGCAAAAAATAGAACAAGATAACAAATGGACAGAGTATAATGGGTCGGGTCATCGATCAAGTACCAATACCATCTCTTGAAGGCCTCATTAGTTTAAAAATTCTTGTAAAAATTACTAAACAATTAAACATTCATGAAAATGACAACGAACACTCAAATAGTTAATACTTCCTATCTATTTGCCCTAAATATTTTTAAAAGTATTTTGTTTAAGCTACCTCATAGGATAACTAAAGAAAGTAAATAAATTGGCTTGTTAAATTTGGGCTTTAGACTTACGAGAAGAGTGGCTGATTAAAATTAGTTTGGGTGCCTAATATAATTTTGTTTCAAACACAATTTTTATCTTTGACAATTTATTTTTTAGTGGGGGCCTTTCCCCCCTCCGGCTACATTACGGAAAGAAGTGATGATAAGATATAATAGTACAATTTCTGAATTTTTGTCACCAACGAATAGATCATAGTGGTAAGCTTTCTCATTTCTTCAGGTTTAAATCATACAAACACAACTATATGTTAGGAAATTTTCTTGAGGAAAAAAATGATTGAGTGTTTAAATCATACAATTATAACTATATCATAGATATTCATCTTTGTTAGGTTATTTGTAATGATTTAGTGAGTGTGAGCATAAATTGATAAAATGTTGACACTTAGACGCTATGTAGGCAATGAGTGTTTTCACATTCACACTCATTAGACACAACTTAGATTTTTAAGATACAAGTATTTGGTTGGAGGGCTACATCATTTTACTTAAAGGATGTCCTAGTGAGGACTAAATAATAATTATGTGAAGTGTCTTCATTAGATTAACCGGGAAAAAAGGTCAAGGATCTCTCTCATCATGAGACTGTTCACAATCAAAAGGCCTCTCAAGCCTCTCACACGTCCTAGAGCGGGCAGTGTTTCATTTTGTGACTAGCTGATGTGTCTATCGCGTCACACCCTACCATCCAAACATTCCAACCATACGAATTCTTTCTAATTGTAGCCATATGAGATATTTTAACGATGAGAATTCCGCTTTCTTTAATTTTCTATAATTGCAAAGATGTGGAATTTCTCATGTTATTGTAAGATCATAACCGAAGCTAAAAATTGTACATTTAACATATCGAAAATTATAACTAAAAGTTATTTATTTTGATTTATGGTTGAGTTTATCACATATAACTTCATTGAGCAATGAATGTTTTTAGGGCTGTCCTTAAGAGCGCTCTTACATAGTATTTACCTCATAATCACTACATGTTATATTTTGACAAATCACATTTATTTTTTCCTAAATATCTTTGTTTCAAACTTTATGGATTTATGGATTTTGTTAGGTTAAATAACATATCCTTCACTAAGATTTAATAATAAATCTTAACGAACAACAACTGACCTATCTTGTATGACACCTCATATCATCTATAATAGGTGACTAATAGGATGAAATAGTACTATCACCTAGACGTATGTTTAGCAGTGATGTGACGGTTATAAATGTATATAATGAGCGATAGAGTTATTAATGATTAGTTAATAATGAGTTATTTAGACATTATTCTTATTTATTTTAGACATTACAAAATAATTAAAACTACAAAGTAAAATAATAAAAATAATATAAACACCATAAGAGTAATTTTGAAAAGATATCATATTCATATGACGGAGCTTGACAATTTTACCCAGTCATATGTCGTCTTTAGTGTTTTGTGGTTCAAGACTTCAAGTAGGTGAATGCTGACAAAATGCGTGGGTATCTATAGATAGATTTTGATAAAACAAATTTTCTAAATCCACATGTCATTCTTTTAACCTATCTTTTTGTCATTTGTTATTTTTGTAGATATTATCGCCTTATTTTTTCCTTCAAATGGGTATTATAGTAATTTAAACATTAAAACTAATTTATCTCTCTTATTAAAGATCAATTTTATTAATTGCAATTTTTCTCTCTCTCATTTAAACTTTTTAAAATCAATGTATATTTTTAAAGTTAGATTTTATTAAAAAAAATAAAAAATCATATTTTTTTTAATTAAAATAGAACTAATAATAAAAATTTTTTATATAATATGAAATTTTCAAAAACACTAAATCTTTTTGAAACAAAATATTTTAAATCCGTCTTTTTAAAAAAAATATATATAAAAATATGAACTTTTCTAAAAATAATCTTATTAAAGCAACCAGAATAATTACAAACTAGAGTTTTTAATAAACAAGATTTTTATAAAAATAAATTCTTTTATAAAAGAATCTTAATATGAATGTTTAAAAATGAAACTATTTAGATAAGAGAGTTAAAAAAATAATATAATTGTTTTATTTTCTTGAACTATTACGTATATAAAATTCATATTTTATATTAAAATATCGTACTGTAAATCTTAGTGTTTATTACCAACTATAATCCGTTTAATAAATGGGTTTCTAGCCTATATATATATCTATCTGTCTGTTTGTCTATCAATATATCTATAATAAGAAAAAATAAGATAATACGTGACACAATCGTAAGTCTTATCATACTAACTTTCTTATTTCTCTCTATTATTAAAACTAATATTGAATACCAATAATATTACTCATACCATTTTCAAATTAAAAAATGTATAATTTAATAAATTAAAAATCTATTTATTTTAAAAAAAAAACACACTTTTTAAAAACAAAAAAGAACGTATTAAAAAATTAAAAAAATTTACAAACAACAAAATATTTACAAACCATAAATTTTTTATAATAAAAGTTTAAGAAAATACATTATTGTTTATTTACTTAAAGTAGGTATTTATAAGTAATTATAATTATATTTTATCTTTAAACATAGTTTTATAATTCATATTATTTTTTTACTAATTATTTAATAATTTATATATTCAATCCATGTAATACACGGAGTACTAACCTAGTCATATATAAACACATGAAATAAGGCTCTTACGAATAATGTGAAGCGTTGTTGTTTTGGGGTTTAAGTTTTTGTGTGGGTGATCACCTTTCAATTTTATTTTTTATTTGAAAAATTGATATGATAGAAAAAGAAGGAAGATGGTCAAGAATTGACGAAGGAGATTGGGGATCTCAAGGAGAAAAATAATGGTGAAGAAAGTGAGGTTGGTGGGATTTTTTAGATTCATTTTAATTTTTAAATCAATTTTAAAATCAATCAAAATTTTTAAATCCGTTTTATTTTTAAATAATTTTCATAACTAGTTTTCTATGTTATTTTTAGAGTTAAGTTCAATTTTACTCCCTAAGGTTTCACAAAAATAACCATTTTCTTCCAAAAGATTAAAAACATCAATTTACCTCCAAACTAATAAAACTTTTGGACTAAAACTAAAACAACTTATGAAACTTTTGGAGGTAAATTGATGTTTTTAATCTTTTGGATAAAAATAGTTATTTTTGTCAAACCTTAGTGAGTAAAATTAAAATTAACTCTTAATTTTATCTTTCTTTTAGTATTAACTTTAATATATTTCATTTATAAAAGTCTAATTTATTTATTTGACTCATTAAAATACTTTGATTATGAAAACAAACGTTAAAGGGAGATATCTTCAAAAAGGTAAAGTGCTTTTGTTAAAATTATATAACCCTTTAACATTTTCAAAGAGCTAATAAAGCTAAGGCATTGTTGTCGAGTGAGTTTTTAAATATTTTTTAGATCCATAAAATACACGTGAACTAAAGTGTATCAGTATTATATTAGATGTTATCACACCATAAGTCTAGAGGTAGGTAGAATTGAAAAAAAAATCTCAAAAAAATCTTTATATTATAAGAAAAGTCAGTTTTACTATTTTATTCTTGTAGCAGTTACTATTTAAAATTTACAAATTTGAAATCACTAGTGGAACAACCCCGCGCGTTACGGCGGGCATTTTGTTTTACATTCAAACAGGCAATAAAATAACAAAATTGTAAGAATCAAGTTAAAAATTTATGAATCATCCCAAGAATTTAAACCAAGGCCTTCATCATCACAGGTAGTTTTCATCTGCTTAGTACCACTTGATGGTGCTTCAATTCGTCTTATGTTACTCTAAATCTTTCATTTCCATTACTTATGATTTCTTTTTTCTGGTGAAGATTTAATGCAGTCAAGCAAGCAACCTGAGCAATCTGCCATAGCAAAAACAAAATCAAAACAACAAAACAGGTTGATAGCAAAAAAGAACATAAATAACCTGCATGAACACTATATCAGTTCAATTAAAGGCAAAATTAATCCAAGCGGAATAGTAAACACTTAGCCACAACAATTTAGCCAAAGCGAAAATGGTGAATGTAGAGCAGAATAGCACCGATGAAGCAAAGAAGAAGGCGAAAAACCTTCCATACGTCCATCCAGTGAAGCAAGAAATCGAAGGACCATCATACATACAGGACCGTACATGCAAGGCCAAGGTCCATAATCAAAGGTGATATGTGCAGCCGCAATAGCCCAATAACATACCAGAAATGCATGTATTGAAACCAAACGCTATTGAAGGCATTGAGGTTTAACACACGGATTTAACTCTTGAACGACCAGTCGACCACTGTGTTGTATAGTACATTAGGTTATTAGGTATTTGGGTGCATTTTTCTATTGAATGTTAAATAAATAAAAGTACGCGTAGAAACGAAGAAGATGAACAGATGACCGGCGACTCACCATCGAGAGAAAAGGTTGGACCTCTAGTGGTGGTAACCAAATCAATTGTTGTTTTCCTCGTCGGCTTCGCGGGCCCGTTACAGCCATCATTGATACCTCCGACTCTGCTATCTAATCTATAGCCTTGCTTCGTGGTAGCTTACCTCTTAAACCTTCACAAAAATCAATAGAAAATCACCGATAAGGAAATGACTTCGAGCCCTGATACCTCCGCCTCTGTAAACAGGACCGTATGAACCCTAATAGTCATCATCGCCTTTGCTGCTTAAAACGAAGCTGCCGTCACCGTCGTTAGCTTGCATCTGTATTCGTCCCCACCCGATTAATCCAATGGGGAATTTGAAGAAGGGGACGCGTGCTCACATTTGCAAAGTACCTAAAAAATGAACAGCTTAGATGGGAAGACGACATCGTGGAGGGGTTGGCGATTGTCTTCCTTCGCCATTCTCTCCTCTCTGAAGCGCCATTCTGCAAACCCCGACCTCTCTCTCCTCTCACCGTCGTAGACAAATGAAAATACATACGGTAGGCCAAAAGTAGTCAGCGATGAGATCCATCGACGGCAAGGCAACCACCGTCGAGACGGTGGCGGTGACCCAGTTTATCTCCCTAAAAACGGGTCTGAGCAAAGTCCTATATACAAGCACAAACACAGGGACCAAATATGTAAAGTCAGAAATAAACTGTGTGGTTAATACCAGAACAAAACTCAAGCACTATTCCTTCCATTTGGTAAATTAATATTATGTAATTGGGGGTGGTAAACTCGTAATATATAAAAATAAGAGCCCTTTATGACACAAAACGTTTATTTAACCCCTATTTATTATTCAACCAGTTCACAACGCAACAATACACACTCTCCAAAAAAATGGGTTTCTCGTTTCTTATCCTTATGGTGACTATCTCAACCGCATTTGCATCTCCGATCCACGACCAAATCCACTTGCTAATGCCTCATACCGGCTCCAGTGGCCACAAACATTCCGACCTTAACTGTCAGAGCTGGAGGTTGGCAGTCGAGACTGACAACCTCCAGGACTGGACCGTAGTTCCCCAAGCATGTGAGGACTACGTGGGCCATTACATGCTTGGGAAACAATACCGCCAGGATTGTGAGTTTGTGGCCGCCGAAGCCTATAAGTATGCCAAAGGCCTTAACCTCACCGGTGACGGTAAGGACGTTTGGGTATTCGATATTGATGAGACCACACTCTCTAATATCCCGTATTACGCTACTGACGCCGTTGCTTTCGGGTAATAACTTATTGTTAGTTAATAATGATTCGTTTAATTTTTTTTATCGTGTTGGTTGTGTTTAATTTATAGCTTTTGTCTTGAATATCCAGTGCTATACCGTATAATGCGTCGGCGTTTGACAAATGGTTGGAGGAAGCGGTGGCGCCGGCGATACCAGCATCTCTTAAGCTCTACAAAAAGCTTATAAAGATGGGATTTAAGATCGTGTTTCTCACTGGAACGAAGGAAGCTTTCAAAGAACCTCGTATAAAGAATCTAAAGGCAGTTGGTTATACTCAATGGGAGAAGCTTATTTTAAAGTAAGCAACTTAGTTACTAAAATCATTTTTTAAGTTGTTATATATCAAAATCCTATTATTTAGACCACTACATCGTGAGTACTGCCCGTGGGCCATAGGCCAACGTGGAAGAAAGAATGGACAGGGAGGACCTGACGAGGAGAGAGATGATGGAAGTCGTCCTCGGGCGGCAAATGTGAGATGTGAAGGAGAGATGGTGGGATCGTCTTGTTGTTTTATGTGACGGTGATGGTCTAGCTAAGAGGTGTCTGGATATGTTTTTAAACTTGTTATGTAAAGTTTTTTAAAGCATTCATGTCTCATTTTTTATTTTTTTAATCCTTTTTTGTAATTAAATTAAAAAATTATTATTATTTATCAATTAAATAATACTGGTTTATGCTTTATCATTAACTTTTCACTCTACTACACTCGCAATTATTTTTAAAAGTACTAAAATTTGTAAGGGATGAACAATTTATTATCAAATATGCATATAAACAGTAATATTTTCTCTCTATTTCATTTGCAATCATTTAATATAATATAGGGATTATACTCGTAAAATTATAGAGAACGAGATGTGAATGTTCTTTTGGTATGACTCAAGGATAAAAAAAAGTGTGGCATTACACTAGTAATTTATTCTAAAAAGATCTAAGCGTTACTCTTAAACAAATCTAAAGTTTTCTTTGATAATTTAATTATGTAACAGATTACGGTATTAATTATTTAAGGATTGTATAATTATTTTATAATAAAGTTAATCTTCTTATGGTAATCTAATGATAGAGATTGTTACTTACTTCCATCACTTGTAGAAACGTGTGGTTTTCTATGTAAAAAATGTGTGTTCGTTGAAAACATGCGCAGAGGAGACGATGTTCATGGCAATTCAGTGGCGTACAAATCAAGCAAACGAAAAGAGCTAGAAGAAGGTGGATACAGGATTAGAGGTAATATGGGTGATCAATGGAGCGATTTACTCGGTAGCAACCCCGGTGATCGCATCTTCAAGGTGCCCGATCCTATGTACTACATAGCTTAGTTCACTTGGTTTCATCAAGTTTCTTGTTGGTATGAGTTAATTTGTACAAATAAGACTTGTTCTAAGTCGAGTATACTAAACTCAGTTTTTGTAATAATTAGATTATGAATGATCATATTCTTTGACAAGAAGATTATAGTAATGTGCATATATATATGAAAGAGACAAAAATAGATTATTATAAGCTAACAGTTGGGGAAGAAAACGATATGCAAGATCCGTATTTGTAATACGATCTCAACGATGGAGCCATCGATGTGACTAATGAAAAAGAAAAAGAATGATTCATCAACAGCAATAACTTTAATTATTTCCACATATTAAGACGTGTAGATGAGTGGAGCTCCTAGATTGTGAACTATTCCCTGTATATTATGGGGGTTAACTATTAAATTACTTTGTTTAGCAGTGTCAAGCGTAGATATTGAAGTATGAATAGATAGCGTTTAAGTAACCCGTTCCAAAAAATAGTGTAATTAGTTGATTAATTACCAAAGCTGCCCCATTCTGTTCATCCCTAGCTTTCTCAAAGCTATTCGTAAACTGTTGACACGATTTCGCTGCCTACTATCGCCTTGCCCTTCCTAGCATACACTTGTTTTGCCGCATCACCACCATAAGTATAACATTGTCGGATAAGTACGGGTGTAAACGAGTTGAGTCGAGTCCGAGCTCGTCTAGGCGCAAGTTTGGCTCCTTTTATACTTGATTTTATTTATCTTGAATTACCGCAACTTTCGATAAACAAAATATCTTAAAACATTTTTATTTATATTAAATTAGATTGTTTTTATCTTTACTCTTTGTACTTTACAATTTAAGTTTCTTGATTTCGTACAACTTGATTTTTATTAGTTCATTCTTAGTTTATCATCTTTAATTTTCCCCAAGTCTTCTTTGTAATCTATTCTGTAGTATTTGAACAATGTCAACTTGAAGTCTTGAAAATGGGTTATGGGTAGAGCTATCACTGGCTGTAAGCCCAATAATACAACATAAAGCCCTAACCTTAGAAGGCCAGTTAGTGGGCACTAAAGCCCAATTCTAACATTTTTGAAAAAAGGCCGATCCTTAGATCGAAATCAGGCCTATAAGTCACAATGGGCTTGATCGACGGTAATTATTAACTATTAAGTAATAACCAGGTTTATTACCCGTCGCGCGTTGTCGCGGCATTGTACGTGACGCGATAAAGTATAGACTACAATCGACCCGACTCGTTTCCAAATTAATTTTATGTCAATACCTAGGGTAACTCGAATTTATACCGTTTAACAAAAACGTTTAATATTTGACCTGACTCGTTTTCAAACAAAATTAATGTCGAAACATAGACTTACAATAGCTCCGGGCTTTTTCAAACTAAATTTACGTCCAAACGTATAGTAAATGAAAAAGTATTATATTGACCCGACGCGTTTCCAAACAAACCAATGTCGAAACGTAGGTCCGCTCAAAGCGTACATAAAAATAAGTATTAAAACGTTTTATATTCGACCCAACTTATTTCTGAACAAAATTTACGTCAAAACGTAGACGTATGTCGAAACGTAGACAATCTTAAAGTGTATAGAGTTAAGCCTGGGAACATTTTATATTTGACACGAGTCGTTTATAATTATGTCTAAACGTAAACGAACTTGAATTTATATTGTACATGGGTAAACTCGAAGTTTTAAAAACATAAGAGGGGGGGGGGGTAAAAGTGATATTTTATAAAGTTTTTAAAAAGTATCGGGGGCTGAAAATGTAAAAATCAAAAGTAGGAGGGGAAGAAAGGTCGGCGGAAAACCCCACCGACCTTTCTTTTTAAGTTATAGTAATTAATAGAAAATGTAATTGGCAAAAATCTTATTAAAAAAATGTAACTAATACAAAGATCCATAATTTAGTTTAAAAATCCGTTTATTTACAAATGATAGACACCTAAATGCATGTGTTTCTCCTTTTTATTAATTTAACCATAAGTTGGAATGCAAGCCAAGTCAAAATTGGTGGACTATACTTAAATAAAAGAACATTATACAGTACAAGTAAATCGATTGAATTGACCATGTGGAAAGAGATGAATATGATACGGAGAGGGTAGTTAGAGGGATTCAAATGTTGATAAAAATGTAAATGGCATATAATATATGTACTTTTTATGTAAAAAAATTATCATGAACTAAGACTTGCAATCAAATTATTGAATAATAATTTTTAAAAATGTATTATGTAAAGTTAGATCTTTATCTTTGACCTTGAATGACAAACGTATTACATATATTTGCAATTATAATTATTTCTCGTAGATAATAGATCTTCATAACAATTCTAGAACAATATATGTTACAGATGTATTATCTTAAGTTCTCAACTAAATAATAATACTTGTAATATATACTGATATACACGAACACACTCTTGTTATTTAAATAGTTTTTGATAATTATGTTTAGCATTTGAGACTATATTATATCTACTAGCAACTAGCAACTGGCAACGTTTATATAATTTGTGTTTTCATATATATAGATCCAATAGTCTTCTATATTTATTCACTTTGCAATTTTAACATTTTACAAATGAAAACATTGAATATGGTATTTAGTTGTTTTATATCTGATTTTGTAAGTTTATTTCTACCAACAATTTAAGAGGAAACAAATCATGAAGATTGAGATTGAAATTTAAAAACTTCAAGTTTTCTCAAATCACAAGACTATTCTAGTTTAGATAGACATGTAGTACTGTAGAACGGATGATCTAAAGCTGATTTTTCTAGGCGTATGAAGTTCTAAATGTAGAGAGTGGACATCTGAAAGTACAAAAACATGTCATCCTAAACTACAGTCGTATAACTATATGAAAATTAAAACAGTATGAAGTCAATACATGTGGTGATGCAAAGCAAGTTATATATATTTTTAAAAGAGCTTATAATCAACTCCTACTAACCACATTGCATATTACAAGATTTACACTCATAACCTATTAGAGATAGGAGAGACACCTGAATGTACTCTTAAAAATACACAAAACTAATTACATGATAGTGTGTTTCCCTAAGAAGCACACGTGGTTTACAAGATACACGGCTTTATACATGCACGGATTGTTTTAATTAACAGAGTATAATACACATGAGGCTACCAAATTGAAACCCTAATTGACTTTAATAAAAAAGGAACCACATGGCTAAAAAATCCCATCCCATTCCAATGATCTTCACATGTCAAATTGCTAGTGTAAAGGTGTCATGAGATATTATTATTTTTGTTAAGTTTCTCTCTGTCTCTCTCTAACATATATATATATATATATATATATATATATATATATATATGTATGTGTGTGTATATATATGTATGTATGTATGTATATCGCCAACTTATATCAGGAGTAAATCAACTAACTAGTAAAACCCCTGAATAGTATATACTTGGATAGCTCACTGGCAACCACTATTTATGGTTGCAAGATTTTTGAGTTGAATTAAAATTCAAACATATGACATTAATGTCATACCAGCAGGTGCCAATAAAACAAATGGCCACCAGCTTGTTAAGTTTCTCTTCAATTATTAGATAAATTAACCTTACCATTTATATAACTAGTTATAGGTGGATAGTTATGACTAAAGGTTATTCGACCTCGAAAGTAGATATATTTGCCTTTGTATACGCCAGTATTCATCTATAACATAATCTATATCTATATATAATATTAAAATAGTAACTTGAAGGGACACTTGGCGTATTTTTAGGCCCTTTAAATTTGTTTTTCCCGTCTCTCTCTCCTCTTAAATAATTATCTAAATTTAAAAAAGATTAAATAATTTTAATTTTTTTTAGATTACAAATAAATTTTTAATAAATTAGAAAATATATCTTTTTATTAATGTTATTTCTACTAAAATTTTCTACTCTATTAAATATATGCTTTTTTTAAAACAAAAACGGTTTAAACTATTTTATTACTTATAATCCACATTTATACGTAATTTTAATCATGTGTTATTTTAAAATATCGTTTAATAATTAATAATTCTTTTTTATTTTATTTAATATTTTATTTTTTTTCAACCCGTGTAATACACGGGTTAACTAAATCTAGTACATATATATATATTGAGTTCCATATCGTATTTCAAAGTTTGAAAAGACGGGATAATTGATGTGACAATGGCATTAAAATTATAAAAGACATGTTTAGCATGTTACGTACTTTAAATTTACAAGTGTGATATATAAATAACATAGCCGTGACCTGTGATAAAAGAAAAATAAAACCTTCACGTGAAAAAATTGAAACTTTGTGTGGCAAACTCGTAATTTATCAAAACACGGAGCCCGTTATGCCAAAACATGACTTATATAACCACGGTTTATGGTACAACTTCACAAGTCACAATGCAACACTACATTTGTTATTCAAACAATCAAACTATGGATTTCACGTTCCTTACAATACTTATGGTGACCATCGCCACAACTGTTGCATTTCCGATGAACAACCAAATCTACTTGCAAATGCTTCATTCCAGCCCCCGCGGCCACAGTCATTCCGACCTCAACTGCTTGAGCTGGCGGTTGGCGGTCGAGACCAACAACCTCCAGAACTGGACCCAACTTCCCGAAGCATGCGTAGGCTATATCAGCCGTTACATGCTCGGGAAACAATATCACGACGACTGTGATCTTGTCGCTGCCGAAGCCTATAAGTATGCCAAACGCCTCAGCCTATGGGAGACGGGAAGGACGTTTGGGTGTTCGACGTAGATGAAACCACACTCTCTAATATCCCATATTTCCTTAATGAAGGCAGTTGGTAATAACTATCAGTTATATTAAAAAAAATTATATAGAATCCTGATCTAATAGGTTTGTCTGATAAACCCATTAGACTAGAGTTTCTAAAACTATTGGTGTACTAACTATTAGTATTATCCAGGGTTGTTAATGAGACATCTTTTATTGAATGGTTCAAGAAAGGAGAGGCCCCCGCGATACAAGGGCCTCTTAAACTATACAAAAAGCTTATAAAGCTTGGATTTAAGATTGTTTTCATCACTGGATTGCCAGATGCTTTCACGGAACCTCGTAGCAGAAACCTAAAGGCGGTTGGTTATACCAAATGGGAGAAGCTTATTCTAAAGTTAGCATTTCACTAAATCATATTTGATTTCGTATTTTCATAAAAATGCATGTTGATTTGGTTGAAAATATGTACGTACAGGGGAGTGAATGATGATGATAGTGCATTGGTGTACAAATCAAGCAAACGAAAAGAGTTAGAAGAGAGTGGATACAGGATTAGAGGTAATATGGGTGATCAATGGAGCGATTTACTCGGTAGCAACCCCGGAGATCGCACCTTCAAGCTGCCGAATCCTCTGTACTACAATCCTTAGTTCACTTGATCGACTTATTCATCGGTGCTTCAAGTTTCTAGCTACTTAATATGAATAAGACTTGTTCAAAGTCTAGTGAAGTAGGTTGGTTTATGTAATAAACTAGAGGTATACCTGCGCGTTGCAGCGATCCTTTATTACCATTATAATTTGAATCACACAATCAAAAAGCTTATTCAAATTGTGATTTTGTTAGATATATTTATAAATAAATACATTAGTGTTCATCGCCGAAAATGTTCATGTGGGAATTAAAAAATTAGTGGCGTGCTTTATAGTGTTTTATAATGATGTAAATCCACATGTTACAAAAATATCTAGTGCTTAGACGTAAACTACATGTTAGCTAAACTTTGTAAATACATTTTATCACTAATTTTTTTATTTATATTTTTTGAAAATTAACCAAATTTTATAAGTATAATAAGTTAGAGTAAATAATAGAACCTGGGTTAGATGATTCTAGTAATGTAATGAGACCATAAAATTACATTTTGTATTTTAGTGATTTTTGTTTTCATATAATTAACCCAAAATTAAAATAAAAAGAGAAACAAAAGTAAGGTGTAGGGGTAGATCTTAGCCTGAAGCTTTCTTGTCTCAAATTTAACCACACCACTCTCAATTCAGCAACAAGAACACCATTCGGCAGTATCTACGGGAGCAAATTACGATTTCTCGAACTGTGGTTGCATGTGGGTTTTCAAACCAAAACAAAGGCGAGCAAAACTATAGGACCACCATAAACCCATCACTTCTGGCGCCAATGGTTTTAGACTAAATCTACTGTTTTGTGCGGGTGGGTGGTGACGGGTTATTTGGTGAATGGTGATGATGCTGGTGGTGGTCTCATATTGTAGGCTTTTTCCTGTGGCTGTGATGGTGGTGGTGGATCTATGGAGGTGGGGTTTGTAAAAAGACGGGGATGGAGCCCAGAGAGGTGATGAAAGTGGTGATGTATTAGCAGAAGCCGGCAAAATTTTTTTTAAAAATAAGATAGAATTCCAACACACGTGCACCATTAACATCATGTCACGTGGTCCAGTTTGTAAATGTTATTATTAGAATAAGAAGCACTTATTATGTACAATTAATTTCTTTCAGAAAATAATGATCAACAATAATTATTAATGTACGTACACGAAGTGGGACTATGGCTGTTCATGAGTCAAGCCGAGCCAAGCTTGGGTTTGGCTCGACTCGGCTTGGGTTATAAATGAGCCGAACCGAGCTATCTTGGTTTAAATGAGCCAAGCCGACCTCAACTTGGTTTATAACGATCTGAGCCGAGCTGGCTCACGAACCGAATTCGAGTTAGTTTTTTCGAGCGAGATTCAAGTCACGAGTCATTTGAACATCTATATATCCGGTTTTGGCAAGTGAGCGCTATATATTATTAGGTATTTGACTATAATTACGGTATAAACTAAAAGTATATAATTATTATTATTATAAAGTGATAGGTAGACTAACAAAAAGCAATCACCATTCATAAACAATGATATACATACAAATACGTAATTAAAAATATAAAGTCCGAATCAAAACCGAGCCGACCCGAGTTGGTTTGGTTTTCAAAACAATTCAAGCCGAGCTAAATCGATTTGTAAACAAGTTATTTGAACTAGATAAATGGGACGAACAGAAAGCGGTTGTTTTAACTTGCTAAGCAAGATTGTTACAGGTCTCATATGATTTGATATATACTATATCTATGGGCTCATATTAATAAAGTTTACATAAAATTCCAGCCCAAGTAAGAGATTGCAGGGTTGGCCGTTGGTATATAAACATGGGCTCAGGTTGTGTGGGCTAGCTAAGGCCTAAGAACAATGAAAGTATGGGCTAGAGATTATATATGATTACTATTTACAGGCCCACCTTCACCTATCCTCATTCCTCATGTTCATCTGACGGTGGTGGTTGTAGAGGTGGTCGGACGAGGAGGGGGAGTGATTGCTTGAACTGGGGAGAACCTTTTTTACCGGACATGCATCAGATGGATCAAATGTGTTACGATTTGTGAAATCACTAGACGAAACCAGAAGGTTTCAATAATTTTTGGACGAAATTTAAAACTATCAAAATTATAGATTCATTAAATGTTATGATTAAGTATACAATGGTTCAGTTTGGTTTTTTAGATGAGTTTAAGACCGGGTTTGTGAAGATACAAATCACAACAGGTAATTTTAATCACAAATAATCATAAATAGATAAACTTGATAATATAATAAAAACATGTGGATTTGTATGTTAGTAATGGGTGGTCGAGTATAGTACATGATTTTACAAAATAGGATACGAGACTCCATTACCTGGCTCATTATTTTGATAACTTCATGAAAGTGGACCAAATAACACCCACCTCATCCCATTGATTTTCACATGTGAAATTGTTAGAGAAAATGATATGATAGCGATTGTTATTTTTGTTCGAATTTGAAATCCTCAAAAGTTCAGTTTAACATAAATGATTACATATATACTTATTACAAAATTAATCACTTTTTATGTAAAATTTGTGTGGTTATATAATCACTTTTTCAGTCGAACCGTAAGATTATGTATGCAAACAACATTTTGTATTTCTAGGCACGGATGACAATCAAACCTATATCCGACGGGCAAACCCGAAATATTCAGGAAGGGTATTCAGGAAGGGTATTCAGGCATGAGACCGAGCATAAGATTAGTTTTAATAATTTTTAAGAGTACGTGTTTAAAAATTCCAAGAGGTTAATTTACAAACTAATCGATAGCTGACAAGTAATTCCTAAATAGATACTCAAAAAGTATGAGACCACGTATGAAATATAATTTTATAATCAAATATAAAACTAAAATTATCACTCATTCCATTGAAATTCATGTTTCTAGAGGAACTTTACTAAGGTAGTTTTTATGGTTGCCTCACCAATTTATTGTACTCATTTTACTATTTACAACTAATCTATCACCCTAGTTTTAGACTTTTTCAACTACATATCTATTTATAATATCTAGATATTTCTATCAAGCAATATAGGTTACCTTATGTCTTTAGCATAGACCATACTTTGGGGGTTTAGACCTTTGAAGTCATGATCAAATATCAATCAAGAATGGTCTAGAAACGACTGGAATTCATACTCCTAGGTTAATTATTTTGACGTATTGTGACACTAAACTTAGCTTGAAGGCTAACCTTACCAAAACTTAGTGCGATTAACGACGCATTATACACAACAAACTTGCCTAATATCTTTTTTTTAATGGTTAATTGGATCATTGACGGGCCACTAACACACTGTATCATTTTTATCACTCAAGTACGAAACCTGAGACCAGCCTCAGGAGGAAACTCACCATAGGTGAGAAAACCTCCTTACGCAACCTAGAACCCTCATTTTTTTTATCACACGTGGGACTTGTACTCAAGATCTTTTTTTTTAATGAAGTCTTAGGATACCTCACCTTAGTCACGTACTTGAGGTAAGAATTATCGGTTGCCCTAATATTTTGTTGGTTTGATATGTTCACGTAACCAAAGGGCAGAAGGAACTTGAATATTGAAACACAGGAAATGCACACCGAGGATGGATAACAGTTGAATGAAAATGTTTATAAGACTAGATGTAGTGATGCCCCTAGGGGCGCTAAATTTGCTAATGTGGATACAACTGGGGCGTTATAGCCACTACGTCCTAGTTAAAGGACTTTAAAATTTAACACGTGTGATATATAAATAAAATAATTGCAATAGCAGAACATTAGAACTTATGATGTGAAATTGTGAAATGATTGATACTTTTAATCGTAACCTCGTAAAATATGATAAAACAAAGCCCTATAAGACAAAACACCACTTATATTTAACCACCATTTATGCCACCCCTTCACAACACAACAATACACTTACTACTCAAATCATGGGTCTCTCGTTTCTTATCCTGATGGTCACCATCACAACCATCGTTGCATCTCCAATCGACGACCAAATCCACTTGCTAATGCCTCATTCTGGCTCCGGCGGCCCTAAACACTCCGACCTCAATTGCTTGAGCTGGCGGCTAGCGATCGAGACCAACAACATCAAGGAATGGACTCACATCCCCCAAGCATGCATAGACCATGTGAGCAGTTACATGCTCGGGAAACAATATCTCGACGACTGTGATCTTGTAGCTGCCGAAGCCTATGAGTATGCCAAAGGCCTTAACCTCACCGGAGATGGCAAGGACATTTGGATTTTCGACATCGATGACACCGCACTCTCTAATATCCCATTTTACGCCAGTGATGACTTCGCTTTTGGGTAATAACAATGACTCCCCTTAATATGTTTACTAAGGAAAGCTGCGCCCCTAAATCTGTTTTGGATATCATACCTATGTGTTTTAAAAATTACATTTATAGATCTTGAAGTCATAACATAATTATGTACGTGTGATCAGTTGTACTCGACCAAGTAACTATTAATGATTTATTTATCTCTCCTTTGTCGTGATTGTTGGTTTAACGACTTTGCCTTGAGTATTCAGGGTCTTACCGTATAACGCTACGCTTTTTAACGAGTGGCTGGAGGTGGCATCAGCGCCAGCGATACTAGCTTCTCTAAAACTCTACGAAAAGCTTATAAAGTTGGGATTTAAGATCGTGTTTCTCACTGGAACAAGGGAAGATCACACGGAATCTCGTATAAAAAATCTGAAGGCGGTTGGTTATACAGAATGGGAGAAGCTCATCCTAAAGTCAACAATTTATTAGATCATTTTTTAATTCCTAAAATCATATTATTTTTTTTTAAATGTATATTAATTTGGGTGAAAATATTTACAGGGGAGTGAGTGTTCATAGTAATGCATTGGTTTACAAATCACGCATAAGAAAAGAGTTAGAAGAGGGTGGATACAAGATTAGAGGTAATATTGGTGATCAATGGAGCGATTTACTCGGTAGCAACCCTGGAGACCGCACCTTCAAGCTGCCTGATCCTATGTACTACGTCGGTTAGTTGACTTGATTGTCGAAGAATTGGTGCTTCGAGTTTAGAATGGTTGGCATGAGTTTGTATAAATAAGATCAACTTGTTCAAAGTTGAGTATTAACCTTGTTTATGTAATAATTAGAAACTGAAGCACCTGTTATGAATGGTTATTAATACTATAAGAATTGTATTAACCGCACCGTCGGTTTCGGTTTTCAAAATGACCTTAACCGCACCGAACCTCACCCCTAATAAAAAGTATCAATAAAAAGTATCAAAAATAAAAAATTAAAGTCTACCGTAAAGTAGTTAGAGATGTGGACAGATCTTTTATGAATATCAACAGGAACGTGAACAAATAATACTCATTAATAATAATACACACAATTAGACTATAATTTCTTTAAAAAAACTTGAATAAGACTAATGAAACGCTGATAATCAGTTATTTACCTGAGTGTTTCAGAAATAGTACATAGTACATACACAAATATTTCGAGGTTAGTGATCGAAAATGCCTGACACCCGTAGATAAAAGTGTAACATTATATTTGTTACTAGGTTATAACCCCGTGTATTATACGGGTTAAATAAAAAATACTACATATTTATTAACGAAGAGTTAGCATGGGTTAAATAAAAAATACTACATATTTATTAACGAAGAGTTAGGAACTGTAAAACGTCAAATATAAATGTACTTTGATTAGCTGATAAAACACTTTTAATATTCTTAAAACTTTCGTTTTAGAAAGTTATTGCTTTGAAAAAATTTTGGTTTTTTTATTAATATCTCACTCTTTGAAAACTATGGGCTTGTTTTATAAAAAATATTTTTATGTAAAACTTTTATTTTTTAAAAAATTAATTTTAAAATAGTTCATAATTTAAAAATGTTTCGTTGTTTTAGAAAAAAATCATAGTTTTAGACAATTTTGATTTTAAAAAGTATATTTTTAATCAAAATACTTAGTTTTTATTTAATGAAAAAATGTTTTTTAAGAAATTAATGATTAAAAAAGGATATGGATTTATAATATAGAGAAAAAAAAAAGAAAAAATTGAGAATTAATTATTTGACTTTTTAAAATGAAATACGTAGTTTGGGTGGGAAAACTAAGATAAGAGGGCTTGTGAGAATGACATGTGACACCATAGCAATCACACAAATCCCACTACATCTTTCCATGCTGCTTACAGAATATATCATCCATTAGTAATGAGAATAGTTGGGTTAAGTAACATAGTCATGTAGTATCGAGATGTTAGAATAGCGTCCATCTTAAGTGGTTAAGTGTTCAAATCTTATTGTGATCAAAATGGTGCAGATTTAGAAACAGATTTAGTGGGTGTGTGACACTTGTGAGTTCGCAGTTAAAAAAAGTACTGTACTGAGTTAATTACCAAAGGGGAAAAATGCGTTACTAGCCAAAGCTGCTCATTTCACCTCATCCGCGGCTTTTCTCAAAGCAATTCTCAAACTATCCACACGATTCGATTGCCCACTTCCCATTCCTAACATACACTTGTTCTGTCACAACATCACAATCACAAAAATTACTATATTGCCCCATGTGATCATAAAAATAAGGATAAAGGTAACTCTATTTTTAAGTATTTAACTTTTCCTTAAATTGGACCACCACTACTTTATATAATATTTAGTTTCGTATGCATCAAATTCACCAGTAACATGTTTAATGTCGAAAATGTGTAAAAACTTTTGAAAAAGACAAGAACATCCTTGTATCAATGTATCAAAAAACAACAATTTCATGTAAAAAAGTAGGATGTTTTTTTGTCATTATACAATATTCCAGCCTGGCTTTTTTGGCAAATCTGGTATTAACAAACTAGGGGTGCGACATACGACACAAAAATAAATGGGTTAGGGTTTGAGTATAAACAAGTTTGTGTCGGAAATCCCGTCGAGATTGCTTTGTGGATCAAAAATCCACTCGTCAACCCTTATGAACTTAAAATTTCAAAATTTGTAGTTCAACCCTGTACAATTTGGGAACAACCCATTTACAAGATCAACCTATTTACTAACTTACCCACTGAACCAACCATCCAAAGAGTATTTAACCATTTAGACAAAAAGGTTACTAGGTTCATGCCCAATTTACATGGGTTAAGCATATCAATAAATTTATCAAATACCCTAACCCGAACCCAACAAGAACCATACCCTTGAAGGAAACAAGATACAGACTTGGGTTGACTATAAAACGGTTTCAATATATTGGTGGCCTCTACGTATATTAAAATATTGATACCATGTATGATAAAAACTAACCTTTGCAATTACAATGGCGTTGCTTTTAATGTGTTTCACACACAACCATGCAAATTTTGCATCAGTAAGCTCGTTTTCTTCATGTGCTTCTTTAGAAACTACATCGAATTTTATTTCTTCTGGCGTTAGATCATAGGCATTCTGAGCTAACCAACCCCCACCCACTTGTCTAAGTGAAAGTTTTCCTCTATTGTTTTTCTTTGCTTCAAGAATTCTCAAAGTCTTCGACTTTCCACAAAGGATTTCAAGCCCCTTTTCACTATAACCGGGAGCAACAACAATCTCATAGAACATCCGCGTTTCACCATCTATTGGGCTTCTGAATTCTCGTATATCCTTAGCAAGAGTCTTCATAATAGAATCACATGATCAAAGGTTTGTTACATTATCATCATACTTTTGTCACTGTAGGCAAGGAAAGATGTATTTTACATAGTATGAAAGTAACCATGTAAGTAACCTGAGATGACATCAGTTTTTGTATGGATTGCCAGGGTGTAATGTCACCGTTTTTTAATGTTATATTGAAATGTAACTTCTATTATTTCATCTTTGTATGTAAACAAACAAACAAACATACCCAGTCTAGTCCACTCAAGTAGAGGGCATCTTTGTATGTAAGAAGAGAATTAATTTACAGTCATGTAACATACACATTTTTACTATTTTTTATTAGTAGAGATTAAAGAAAATCAACTAGAATGGTGACATTACGTCGATGACAAGAAAATGTGCCACATCACCGTTGTACCTGCTATGGAAGTTTATTTACATGCAATGGCAAGAAAAAAAACTGTATTAGTTTCATCTTTTTGTCTTTATATGTAAGAAAATATATTTTTACATAGTATGCAACGTATTTCCAGTCTATTTTAACATTGTATGCAAGAAAGCCTTCTATAACAGATAAACTATGATGTGAGAGAGATTTTTTGGTGGCATAGGGGTGTGTCATGTCAAAATTTTGCATGCTATACAAGGTTACTTACAATAGTTTAGATGATGGAAAACAAGCATTATTTCTTACATATAGGGACAACAAAGTAAACGTAAGCTGCCAAATCAGTTGATGACATGGCATGATAAAAAAATTTGTGAAATAGACAAGAAATCAACTAACCCCGTTGACCTCTTTGTTGAAGGTTACTATACCACCAAATGCACTCACGGAGTCACGGGAACAGCTTTTACAGTTAAACTATATGCTTCAATCAGATCTTCACGAGAAGCTACCCTACATGGGTTTGTGTGTTTTACAATAATAAAACTGGGTTTTTCGAATTCACAAACACAGTTCCAAGCTGCATCCGCATCCAAATAATTGTTATATGACATCTCCTGCACAAAATAGTAGAAAAAGTAATTGATAATTTGAAGTATATAAACAGGGACATTTCTTCTCTCTCGAAAGGAAGTTTATTTATAAAACATTATAAAAAGATTTAGGAGTTTGTATGCATTGAATACATTGTGGTCGAAATTCAATCATGTTGACCCAATTGGCTATTTTCTGCTATTTTACCTATTTATAATAAGTTATGATCCGAAATAGCCTGTGTTCATATAAATTAGAATTAGTTGGGTTTTTTTTCCATTGGCTATGCGAATGGAGCTTTTAAAGTTTGGAGTAATTTGGCATTCAACCGATTCTTTTAATGAGTTTATGCTTTCCATGGCCATAACTTGTTCTATATGTTTTAAATAACTAGTCTAGTCAAGTCTAGTATTGCATCAAATGTGAATGTATAACTGTTTAAGTAGATCTGCAATAGCAATGGCAAGGAGACTAATCCTAATATTCTTTATTCTATTGATCCAAGACCTGTATGTAGACCTGGGCCTCCACTGCTATGGTCTCAATGACCTTATGAGGAAGTGATGAGTTTCACGCACTCTAGGCCCGGCCCGTGTGCGGTTGTAATTTTCAGGCCTTCTGACGTCCCATGTTTTTTCAGGCTACTTTACCAGCATTTATGTAATTTCGGTTAATGAAGGATGTAAATACGCTCATGCCTTCTGATTATACCAGTTTCTTGGCTTTGCTAAGCAGAAATTATAAACATTATTGCAAACTCAATATCATTGGTATACACAAATGATAACATAAGTTTTAAAATGAAACTAAATGGAATACAATAAACTCACCTTCCCATGGAGTTGAATAGCCATTGCAATACCACCACCATTGAATTCAGACAAGCTATTGTCAGTGTAAAATGCAGCCTTTTGATGAGGATTTTCTCCATATCAAAGTGAACTCTTGAGAGAAAGTGGCACTGTAAAGCTAGGTGGAAATTTATCTTCCAACATAAAGAAAACTGTAAGTATTCGAATTGTGTCAAATCAAGTAATTGCCAGATTACTGAACCAAATATAAGTTCTCCTAAAGACCACAAGACATCATAATAAAATTTTTAAATCCTTGACTTTTGTTATATGATATTCTTATTAAGATGCCATCAATATATAACAATCTATGCTAATGAAAAGATTAATTTAAAGTGTCAAAAACTAAATCAAACAACTATCAGAATTAATTATAAGAGTACCTCCTTCAATTTGCTTCCACAACCACTCAGAAACTGCAGAATCATAAGCAGAAACATGTTGGAAAGCTTTACTTGCAAGTTTTCTTCTAAATTGTTGGTCATCTTTGTTTCCTTTGAGAAATTATAGAAGTAAAGGGTAGTCTTGTGAATCAACAACCACCAACACGTCCTTGTGATTCTGATTAAATAAAATTTAAATAGACAAAAAACAGTTATTAAGAAGTCATTATATCGATGTGTTGGAACAAAAACCTTTGCTGCAGCTCTTTTCATTGTAGGCCCACCAATATCAATGTTCTCAATCCCATCATCAAATGTAATTCCATTGGTTGAAGTAACTTTTTCATAGAAGGGATACAAAATTTACAACTACCACTTCAATTGTACCTATGACGATCAAACATAGACAGACAGTCATTATTTAAAAGCTGATAAAATGCATCCACTCAACTGGGAATGATAATCACGTAACTTACCAATATTGTGTTTTTGTAGAGCTTTCATGTGATAATTTTGATCTCTCCTTGCAAGAATACCTCCATGTACATCAGGATGCAACGTTTTCACACGACCATCAAGCTGCAAAACATGGTAAAATATTTTAATTCTTGAAACTTCAGTGTGAATCAATTAGCAATGAAAAATGTATTTCTGATGTTTTAGTGAATTTGACCATTTCAGGAAACTTGGTAATCTCTTCTACTTTTGTTACAGAGATTCCAGCTTTTTCCAAAGCTGATGCTGTTCCTCCAGTTAATACAATTGTGTATCTGCAGGTTCAAGCCACAGACTTCACATTTTTCAATCCAAAGGTTGACTTCACAGAGTAGAGTCAACAATTGCGGGAGTGCAGAGTTGTTAATTTAACAGGAACACATGATCAAGAAGAAAAATGCATCAACGTTTTACATCTAGAATTCAAATATAAATGTATTGAAGGAATAAAAGAACTTCTACGAAAACAATGAGTAGTAATTCACCCCAATTCTTGAAGTCCAGTGGCAAGAAGATCCAGATCCTTCGTATCTGACGACGAAATTAATGCCTGCTTGTTTGCTAAAAAATAGTTAACAAACGTAAGATAACAATTAAAAAGAAGTATCTGACCGTAGTTATAGAACTAAAGATTGATAAGCAAATTAAAGGTAACCTGTCATTGATTACGGATTACAGAACAAATCAAGGTCTTACAAAAGTTCATTACCAGACTATAAGTATAAAGTTACTAAACCTAATTCCAAGAAACGATTTCACTTTCATAAAATATCGGTACTCCATTTCACGAACATGCATTGATTGAAGTAACATTAGTGGAGAGGCGATAGGACTCAAATCACTCAATCGTAATGAATTTGTTTCGATAGCGACTCAATCGTGACGAATAGTGTAAACTTTGAATCAAACAATAGGTTTTGTCGGTTACAATCGGTAAAAAAAAAACAGAAATTAAGAACATCAAAGCGGCAAGTGTTATGAAAAAAAACCTGTCGAAAGCAACAATTGCTATATCTCTGAGAATCATCGAACAGAGAAACGGTGAACGGAATGTGAAGATATTATGCCGTTGAAGAAGCACGGGCAGTTGCAGCGGTTGAGGATGTGAGTGTGACGGTGGTGGTCGGAACTCCAAACTTCAGTATCTTCGTCAGGGTATTGTGTATCAGCGGCGTTTTAAAACAACTTTAGACTTGCTGCAAATAGGCCCATAAATACTACCTCTTTTCTATTTGTAGGCCCGACGATTTTGTACTCAAATACACAACACCTACCGGTAAAAATCGAGTTTAGTGTACGAAAAATATACTAAATAATTTACAAACCAATCTGCGTCTTTATAATTTAGGAAAAGATTTGGAAGAATCAATCAATTTATCACGCGTGATCTTTATAATCTAAGGAAAGATTTGGTTATTCTTTACTATATTTAGGAAGTAGTTTATACCCCGTGTAATACACGAATTTAATTAATAAAATATTAAATAGTTTATAATAAAAATTATAAAATGATATTTTTAGATAAAATATGATTAAATTACTTGTAAATAATTACTTCAAGTAAAACAACAATAATGTCATTTTAAACTCTCTTATAATTTTGTTTTAAACTCTCTTATGATATTTTCAGATAAAATATGATTAAGTTACTTATAAATAATTACTTCAAGTAAAACAACAATAATGTCATCTTAAATAATTACTTCAAGTAAAACAACAATAATGATATTTTGTTTTTAAAATATAATTTTATTTTTTAATCACCCTTAAAATAAAAAAATGGTTCTAAAAAAGTTAGAATTTCTAGGAAAGTTTTTTGTTTAATAAAATTTCTGTATCTTATGTTTCTTAAAGGTTGTTTATTTTTTATATAAAAATCTAGTTTATAATTTTTAATTTGAAAATGTTTTAAATTATATAATTGCTATTTATTATTATCATTTATTATGAGAAATAGACGGGAAAATCAATATGAGAGAGCGTAATATTTCGACACGTGGCACCTTAAAAGCTTATTTTGTTATAATAGATAGATTAACGGTCTATTTCCTACTAGTTTACAAACCTCGTGTATTACCCGGGTTGAATATGAACCCAGTATAATTCATAAATCTTTATATACTTTTTATGATTCAAATTACGTATTATATATAACTAGTATTAAGGCCCCGCGTTGCGGCGGGAGCGTAAAACCGTGTCAAGTAACACCAATATCACATTACCGTTAGCGACTGCCAACCGGAAAAGCTCGTACCAACAAATAAATAAATAAAAATTAAAAATGAACGGAAAGTATAAGTAAAAACGTTGAACCACGCACGTTAAACGTAAAATGTTAAAAACAATAACTAAGTTGATCTAAGACCCGCATGTTGCGACAGGCCATTAAACGGGAATAAATACACTTAACAACGTTGAACCACACGCGCACGTTACGAGGTGTTAACACTCAATATTTAGACCGAAACGTAAAACGAAAAGATTATAAAAGATAAAATTTTATAGGTTACCAAAGTTTAAACTTAAAAATTGTAACGGTTAAATTATAAAAGATGTAAAAGTATTGGATTTAAAATAAAAAAATAAAAGAAAGAAAAAAATATATGTACAACCTTTAATGCTCATGATATAGCAATCAACGTAATATTAAGTTGTTAATTATATATATTAAATGTTATATTGTCGTGAAAAATTTGCCTTTGTTAAAATTTATATATATACACGTAGAATAAGATAATATATAAGATAAAGGTAAACTTACATAAAATAAAGAGTCTACTCGTTGAGTTGAACTTCACCTGTTTAAATGTTTTTATTTATTTGGGAACTAAATTTATTATTTATAATTAATCCATAATTATTTAATTATTTTTGGGATAGGGTTGGTGGGACTATGGGAGGGACATTGAGGCATAGCAGTCGATGACACGTGTTGGGCATGGAGAATGGGCTTATACATCATATGATTGTACTTTATGTTTCACTGGTTACCTTTATGTCATAAGTATATATAATATCAATACATAAAAAATATATATAATTCATAAATTTACAAATACTTAGTATCATATAACATAAATTAACTATGTATAAAACTAAAAACCAGTTGTATCGAAACCAAGCCAACTTTGATGGTTATTTAAAAAAGAGTAAATTATAGTTTTCGTCCTTTTTCTTTATAGCAAATTTCAGATATTATCCTTAAACTAAGGAAATTACAGTAATTGTCATTTACGTTTAAGTTTTGTTACACGTTTAGTCCTTTACTCTAACGTCCGTTTGTTTTAATGGTTAAGTCAGATCACATGACTTGCACATGAGGGGTAAATTAAACTTTTTACATGATTACATCATAAATAAATATATGAAATACTAAAACACACCCCACCCACCGTACCCCATCTCTCTCTCCCGCCGCCACTACCACCACCGTTCACAGTTATCTTCAACACCCCCTTCTCCGCCGTCTCGAGCATCGCCTTCACCCTCTTATTACCGGGGTCCCAGAAAATCACTCCTGAGGCGTCGCCATTAAAAGCATACTGGATGAAGACGATTGAAAGCTTACAAGGTGTCGTCATTTTTAGGTGAGATCTGAGGGTTTGTGGGTGGGGGTGGGGTCGGAGATGGTGGCGGTGGTGGATCTGATCGACGGAGCGATTAAAGTCTTGGGTTTGGTTGCAAATGCCAGATTTTTGAAGGTGGGGGTTTTGTGGAAGTTGAATTAGAGTTTTAAAAGGGGAATGTATGGTGGGTGGGTTTTGGTGTTACGGTTTTGGCGCACAGAGAATGGCGATGGAGGAGTGCAGCAAAAGAGGGAGACAATGGTGGTGTTCTTTGTGGGGATATATATATATATATATAGAGAGAGAGAGAGAGACAATGGTGGTGTTCTTTGTGGGGATATATACACACACACACACATATACGTAGAAAGAGAGAGAAGAGATGGGGGTAGGGTACTAGGGTGGGTGGGTTGGGTTTTAGAAATTCATATAATTATTTGTGTGGGTGAAAAGACAAATTTACCCCTCATGTGACTGACTTAACCATTAAAACAAACGAACGTTAGAGTAAATGACCGAACGTGTAACAAAACTTAAACGTAAAGGACAATTACTGTAATTTCCTTAGTTTAAGGACAATATCTGAAATTTGCTATAAAGATAAAGGACGAAAACTGTAATTTACTCTTTAAAAAAAGTTGAATAAATCCTACCCGATAACGGAAGTATAGAATTCAAAACAATATGATTAAATAATTTAACTGGTAATAAATAAAGTTTTAAATTCAAATAATTTAACAATATGATTAAATATTAAGTTGACTAAAACGATAAGCTAATTTAGGCGGTAAAAAAATTATGCAATAACAGGAGAGTGACATGTAACATCCCTAGTAAATCTTTTATTAGATAAAGCTTTAGTAATTCGTATATCACACGAGTTGAAAATTTTATTTCAAATCAAATATTTTAAGAGAAAGTCATTATTAAAAACTTTCTTAATATAACTCTCATTTATTTTTTGTTTATAAAAATTTTAATTTTTAAAAACACCAATTTTAAAATATGTTATATTTTTACAAAAGTTTGACGTTTTAGAAAAAAAAATATTTTATAAGAAAATTTGATTTAGAAATAACATTAATAAAAAGATCTCTTTGTTAGTTTATTAAAAAAATGTTCGAATTTAAAAAGATTAAATAATGCTATTAAAAACTAATGTGATTATTAAATAGGAGACGAAAACAGAAAAAATTGATGAGATAAATGTGGTGTTGCCATGTGTCTCTTTTAATTATGTTTTTAAAAATATTATTATTTTATAAAACTATTTATTTATAAATAACACCAATAAAAGTATCTCTTTCTTAATTTATTTATAAAACTATTTTAGATCTTAAAACAATTAATTAAATAATAATAATAATAATAATAATAATAATGAATACAAATATTTAATAGAAAAAAATAAAAAAAATTTAATAAAAATAAATGTGATGCTGACACGTGTTTTCATTAGTTATTTTTTTTATTAGAGTAAAAAAATTGATAAAAAAAAAGGTTTTTTGAATTTTATTTTAAAATAATATATGTTTGAATATAACTAGTTAACTTTGAGTTAAAGCAAAAGAAGGGCACGAGGCTGTCCGATCGAACCACACAAACGATACGGTCACCGACCACTTCCGTATTTAAAACCAAATCCAAGCCCCCATGTCATCACATCCCATCCCCAATTGATTCCCTTTATTATTCCTTCTTCCTCATTTCATCCCCTTTCGAACCCCTCTTCCCCTTCATGCAATCAACCCACCACACCCTATGAACCTATTAACCACAAACCCTAATCACTGGTAAATCCTCCGGCTACCGTTGACCGTCGCTGGGCCGAGCCGAGCCGAGTCTACAATGACTCGGCGATGCTCTCATTGCAGCAACAATGGCCACAACTCACGCACCTGCCCCGCTCGCGCCGGTGGCGTGAAGCTCTTCGGCGTCCGACTCACCGATGGCGGCTCAATCATGAAGAAGAGCGCCAGCATGGGGAATCTATCGGCTCTGTATCACTCATCGTCTCCGGCTGCCGTTTCACCGAACCATGGCTCACCTGCGACTTCTGACCCAATCGAGGGTTACCTTTCCGATGATCCTGCTCACGCATCGTGTTCCGCTAAACGCCGTGCGGATCGGAAAAAAGGTTAGTTTAGCCGTTTAGGTTTTACTCTGTATCGTTTAGGTTGCAATTGAATCTATGTTTCTTCAATATGTTGATCATCGTGGAGCGTTTGCGGGTTTTCGGTGCTTTTCGTCTCGTTGTTGTTATCGAAATGTGATTGGATGATGATTCCTTTAGCTACAGTGCTAGTATGAAACTATTATATCAGATGATGATCATTAGGATCCTGATCGTTGATTTTTTTTTTTGATTATATGCGTTCTTCTATTTTATATTATCTTAGGCTTCTGATAAAATAATGAGAGAATGTGGTTTGGTGCTTTTGAGTGGATGGCTTTGCCTTTATCACCTTTGGTTTTGTTTTGATTTGATTAGGTTGTGACCTCAGTTGTTTGTCTTTTTGTTGTTTTCTCTGGGAAAACTAGAGTTGCTCAAAACATAGAAAACTGTTTGTGATCAAAAGACAGAACTAGCATCTTCGCCATGATATTATGGATCATCCTCGGAATAAATCCCCAATCCTTTGATCAAATTGGGTGAGATTAACTGTTTTCTCTAGGTTACATATGGGAACTGCTGATTTCTTTATGCTAATTATCTTAATGATTCATACCGTAGAATCTATTCTAGGCAGAGTCTTGGATTCATAAAGTTATATATGTTGTTCATGTTGACATTTTATCAGTGGTCATGACTAGTAAGTGTTGGATTATTATTGCATCTATTGTGCAAATTTATCACCCTCGGTGCTTTGAGAATGGACATAAACAAGTTGAAACATCAGTCTACAATTTACAATAGATAAGATATAGATATGCTTGGAGATGGAAACAGTTTGTATAGGAAAGAAAAAGAATCCGACTCTTATGACAATATACTTTGAGTCCACCAAAATATGCCAGCTTATCGTCATCCAAACATGAGGTAGTTGTAAAACAAAAATCAAATTGATGACCAATTAGTTTGTGAACACATTGGGGGATTAGGATTAAAAAAGGGGGTGGGGTGTTGTACAACCACAACATTCGCATGTCTTTTTATAGATTATATCAAGTTGGATCGCCTCTTATAAAAATAACTTACCAAGAATGTGAAATACATTAACTCTGAGAGTCTTTTTGGTGTTAAACCTACGGTTGTGTATAGAAGCTTTAGGCCAGTAGACATAAGTTTAGCACAATAAGCACATGTGCGTGCACAAAATGTTACGCCAATCTCAACATTCATAACTCTGTTGAGATCAGAAATAATCTCAACATGCTGAGTGCCTTGAGTTTGCTCATAAACAAAGGATGGTAATGTTGGGATGCTAAATTAAACATCATTAAGCTAAAGATTACTTAATAGACTATTGTTTTAGAACTCTCAATGACCGAAGCTATAATCCTTGGGAAGGAATACTAAAACTGATGTCATCTTATATATAATGTTATTATGTAATTGAATTTGGATGACTATGAAAACATTAGGCTAAACTGAAATTGGGTAACTCTGCAAACGTAAAGGTAACTGCTGAAACGTATTTTAGAGCATTTACCTAAGGAATTCAATTAAAGCGTGCCCCCAGGAGAAGCATATGTGAATATGTGACTAATAATCATTCCATAAACTGTTCGGGTGCTAGTTCAATAGAAAGGATAAACACTTGGAGCTGGTAAAAATTAAATTTCAGGAACTGTATGATACATTTGTGGTTGTTATGCAGTTATGCTGCCATAAAGCCCATATCCAAAGCAAATGTGTGAGGTAAATAAAAATCACAGTCTAACAAAGTTTAATGCTGGATATTTAATGTATTAAATGCTTGCATTATTGATTGAAGGTACACCATGGACAGAGGAGGAGCATCGGCTGTTCCTACTTGGTCTCCAAAAATTAGGCAAAGGAGATTGGCGTGGGATAGCACGTACCTATGTCTTATCCAGAACTCCTACTCAGGTTGCCAGTCATGCCCAGAAATACTTCATTAGACAATGCAGTGCCACTCGAAGAAAAAGACGTTCTAGCCTATTTGACATGGCTCCAGATATGGTTTGTCTTGATTCTTAAGTCAAATTATATATTATATAAGTTAATATGGTATAAATTCATTATTATGGGGTGTCCTGCAGGCTGCAGAACCACCTGAAGATCATTTCATGCTGCCACCAGCAGCTGGGACGGATCATTCTGACAACTGTTCACTTAAGCTCTCATTGAAACCTGATTCTGATCAAGCCATTGAACCTTCTACAAGTGAAATGTTAAAAGAAAACATCAAAGAAGAATCACAAACAAAACACCGCCCCACCATAATACCTGCTTTTTATCCTGCTTACATACCGATTCCATTCCCAGTGTGGCCATCAACCATGGCCCAGTTTGATGAACCAACTAATAATAACAACAATACCGGACCCGATGCATCGCACCATCTGGTCGTGAAACCAATCCCGATCCTCTCAAAAGAACCCATGAATTTAGATGAACTAGTCGGGATGTCAAAACAGCTTAGCTTAAAAGATCCTGAACATCATCCCAACATCGAGCCATCATCGCTTTCGTTGAAATTACTGTCGGAACCCTCAAGGCAGTCGGCGTTTCATGCTAGTACTCCGGTCAGCGGTAGCTCCGGTGTAAACAAGGGTGGTGGCGGTAATGGTTTCGAACCTATTTGATGGGCTTAAAGTTGAAACGTGAGATGGTGTTGTTTGTGATGTTTATCTACGAGTACTTGTTTTGGTTTTACTTGTTCCCTTTTAACCTTGCTAATGCAAGCTAATGACTGGGATAGCATGCTAGATTAGTGTGTTTTTGCTCTTTTCATATATTTTTATTCTTTTATTTTTATGTCATAGTAAAAATAATATCTAGGTGTTTGTCAATAATTACACTTTTGTTTTTTGTAATATAAACAGTATTCTGATTGTTGTTTATAACACCATCAAGATAAATCATGAAAAGCAGCTCAACGGAATTACATAATTTATAAATTATTAACTTTATTTAATTGTTTAAAAATTTCAACCTCATTATTTTAAATAATTATATATATATATTTATTTTAAATCCCAAGGAATGAATACGACGACGAAACGAATTACATAGTTTATACGAGTTACATACACATTATTTATGATCTATAATTATACATATATAACTGCCGTTCAAAAAAAAAATCTATACTATTATAAGTCGTTGTTAGTTATAAATAAACTCATGATTTTCACACTTTTCGATTATAATATTGTTTCACGCATCCTTCCCCTAAAATAAAGTTTAGAAGAAAACCGAAAGAAGCCTAAATGGCATGTCTGGATGTTGAAGAAAAGTCAAGAAGACAACCTCCGTACACTCTTTGTGAATCTTAATCGGTATGTCATTATGTCTCTTGCAATTCTTATATCTCTTTTGATTATTAGGACTTTTTACATCATGATTACCGTAGGAGAAGCAATCATATCATACTCCTGTAATTCTCGATTTGTTTGATGTAAAACAACGACGAATCATGTATGTGCATATCATCAGGGAAGATGATAATAAATTGATACATCATTGTTAGCAATTCACATAGGATTTGCTTTTGCTTAGCTTTATATGGATTATTGGATTTGTATCCTTTACTTATTTGGTTATTATTCCGGTGGATGTTGCATTGTTGTGAGTTGATCTTCAAAGTCACAATACTGGAGAAGAAGATAAACAAATAAAACAAAAATGAGAGAGACAATATATCATAAAGAAATGTGATTATTTTTTTTGGGTGCAATGAATTTCTTGAACATAATTAATTCAAAGGTAATAGATTAGAGTTGATGCAGGTCAAGTTTGAGGCAATTTATCTACTTTTAAGGGACTAGATGGTGAAACAACTGAGAATCCAAATTTTTGTAGGGCAGACTCACTTTGAGTATGACAAGATGTCATGATTTATGGTATTTCTTCAAGGAAGTTTTCAATATCCATATATAATCACAGCCTAATGGGTTACTAGTTACTACATAAAAACATTTCGTAGATTATTTTCTTTTTATATCTTATGCCATTACTATGGGCAAAAATTCTCATTTGGCCCATCTACTATGGATGCAATTGGTCATAACAGGAATTATTTCATTGTTTCTACTAGCATTCTTACACGCACTGCCACTTTTGGCCAAAACATTTGATTAGTTTATACAATTTCCCTTGATCATCTGTAATAGCTTAGGCATGATATTATTATTCAATGACTATTTCCTATATGTTGTTTTACATATATTCATACAATTTAATGGGACATTGCGCTCAAAGTTATCATAGATTATATTCTTTTTATATGAGCTATCATACTCATATGGTCAATCTATAATGGATGTTGGATGTAATTAGTCATAGTAGGAATGTAGAATGACAATAAATTGTTTGACTGTTCTACTACACATTCTTACACACATTGTAACTCGGCTAATACATGGGATTATATTACACAGTTTCTGTTTCTAATCTGTTATAATATACTTTAATATTAGAATCCGACGGTAATTTTGTCAACATATGCATTTATATCTGTTTGTAGGTTATGGTTACAATTATGTATAGTATTATGAGTATGAATTATGTTATGACTCTTCATGATGCAACCAGAGTGTTTTGACCAATTATCTCTTCTGAGTAGATCAAAAGACATCTTCAACACGATGAGAAACAACATCCAGGTGCTCACACATGTATATGTTATCATGAAGAACACAATTGTCATTGTTTCTTCTTATTACAGATGTTATCGCTCTTGATTCCACATGTAGGGGAACTGATCATCGAACACTAGTCTTTTTATTTTTGTTTCCTTATTTGTGTTTATTAAATTTTGATGAACTGAGTGGGATGGATCGTGCAATTCCAACAAGGATTCTAGTCATGGATTTATTAATAAATGACACAGGTGATTGCACCGGGCATTGAAACAAGCATGGGGATTCAAAGAATGTTCAAATGAATGAAACAGAAAGTGTCAATCTGCACTGTCTAAGGCTTATGACAGTGACAAATTGACAATAAAGCTTGCGCGAAGTATCTTTCAGGTGGATCAACTGCATTAGTTGTGCTTGTTTCACCTCGCTGAATTGTTGCTACAATTTGTGGTGATAGTATTGCGGTTCTTTGCCATGGGTCCTACACCATTCCTCTGACTACGGATCATAAGGTATCTTCCTTGTCTGAATGTTCAATAAAAATCAGGCTAATTACATGAATAGGAAAGCCTGTTTGGTCTGATTTGTATTTCAGACCAAAAACTTCAAGCTTTTAAAGTTGTGATTTATGGTAATCTAAATTCATTGGCTGTCAAAAACAACAATGTGGTGGAAAGTTTTGATCATGTTGACCATTTTGCCTATGTTATGCTGATGTGGCACTGACGTGTGGCATGAAAACTTGTTAACATAGGTCATCAACTTAAATCACAATGTTTGAAGGTTTTTGGTTTTTTTTTCTGACATAAAACAAGTTGGTTACCGGAAATGAAAACGAGTTCAAAGTCAGTTAATATTTCAAGGCCAAACTGCACAAAATTGAAACGGACATATTATTTTCCCTGTTTTAGCATCCAACTATAAAATTGGTGTAAACAGAAACCAACTTACTATTTTATTACCTGTTTTAGCAACCACCCTCTAGTTGATGCCATGCTTCATGCTTGCCACCATATCATATGCAAAAAAAATGCTTATTTAACAAAAAAGTTAAAAATAAAGTTATCTACAAGTTATAAAAATATATATTCAAACTTTATATTTAATAATAGTAAGTATCACATCAATTGCCTTGAGAAACATACAAGTATACAAAAATAACAAACAATATGCGACATCAATTATTTTTGTAAAATCAACAAAAAATGATTTGCTTCCGGTTGAAGAGGAAATTTGTGTCTACAATTATTATTAAAGTATAACTAGGTTGCTAATTTGGTAATTAAAAGTAATTTGGTTTCTATTGGCACATATTGTAACCTGGATGCTAAAATCCAGAAAAATAATGCAATTTTTTAGTGGTGCAGTTTTGTTCACTAATGCATCTTAGAAGTGTTTTCTTTTAACAGCCTTACATTACAAGCAAGATGAAACGGAAAAGGATTATCAAGAGTGGGTGTCATGTAATGCCAGATCTGCAGGGTGTAATATGAGTAGATGGTGATCTTGCCAATTGCCATGACGAGGGCAATAGGCTACCAATTAGTCTTCCCACTTATTTATTTTCTATTTTTTAAAATTTTATATCCATTTTCTGACTGGCTTAGGATCCGTGAGAAGCAAATCGGTTCACTACTTTTGTAACTTATGCTTCTCATGTGTGTTAATTTCTCATTTGAATTTGATTCTATAGATGATATACAATTTCAAGAAATAAGTTGATGAAGCCATACGCAAGTTCAGTTCCCAAGTTTACTTTTACCACCTGGATCGATGAGGATGAGTGTTTTTTAATTGCTAGTGATGGTTTATGGCTGCAACATGAGAGGGAGTTAGCAAGAATAAATGAAAGCCCAACTCAATATGTTGCAGAATATCTTTTAAAAGAAGCATGTTCAAGATCAAGCACTGATAACTTTTCGGTGATTGGCATCCGTAAAACATGTTGCAGTTTGGTGCATTCTTAATAATTTGGAGGGCAACATACCAATATTTTGTGTTAAAAGGTTTGATCTTTGTTGCTCTTTGTTTATTTTATTCTCTCTTTACAAATGCTGTAGGATTGTGCCTGTGTTAAATCTGAAAGTACAAGTTAAAAAATGAAATAATATGATGGTGAAAGGGAATCTCCTTCTCTTGTCCCCTAAAAGTTACAAAATCATATTCTGATCCCTCCCCACCCACGCTTGATAAGTTTTTGTTCTTTATCAAAAGCATTAGATGTGACCATACAATGTATAGTGTAAAAGAAATATGAGTGAGAATTCTTGGGATACTTAGATAATAGAATGTCACTCAAGGCGCAAAGGTGAGCTTTGGGCTTAGGCCAAGGCGAGTAAAAAACGAGGGCTTTCTTTATGTAAGATGCATAGTATATAAACAGCATTTTTAGGGCGTTTGGACATGTTTTAGGCTTGTTTTGGGCTAGTTTAGTTTGATTTATGTTGATTTCAGGTTTGTTTAGGATTGGTGTAATTGTTTTAGATATGTTCAGACGATTTTTGGCCGGAACTTGGCCTGAAAATGTGCTTGAGCGTTTGAAAATGGGACTTTTGAAGCGATGCAACAAGGTTGCGTTGGGCTGCACTTGAGGGCCTATGCACACGCCTTGTGTACTTTTGACAATAGAGATTAAAATATTAATTAGCTAAAAAAAGAACGGGTTAAAAGAGTTTGAAATTGTTTGGTCTTTTATAATGTATACAAACTCTTAAGTCCTTTTAATAGGATGTTTAGATTATTGTTGTAATGATAATATTATTTGTTATTTGTAGTTTTAGCCCGTTAGGAAAACAAAAAATGCTTGTAGGCCAGCCTGACCTGACCTGTTTCAATTCCATCTCTATATAATATACAAAAGTTATTGGAACTTTCTCAAGTGTCATGAATTATATTCTTCATCCTTTGTAATATCAAACAAAAAACCAAGATTGCCAAAAAGTTTTAATTTTTCTGAATCTTTTTAGAAAAAGCAAACAGTAGAATGAGCTAATTTCATGTTCAATTGGGTATAGACACAGAGCTATGGAATCTTTCTGCTCTCATTGTTCTTTTGCCAGCAAGAAACATAGAATCTGAATTGTTCCTGCATCTAGATTATTAACACTAGCAGCAAAATCAACTTTAAATTCGTTTTTATTTGAGGGGTTAATCCCTAATTTTAAAGCTTATATCCAGAAACCCAAAGTCCAAACACAGAATGAGTGGTTATAGGCATTGGTATATATTACCTACTGCACAAGATATGATAGCAATTGACAGCATAATATAGGCAAAATAGTAGGTGTATAGTCAGTTTATTCTGCTGGGGATAATCTGATATCCAAAAAGAAAACAAAAACAAGAAAGAAAAGTGGGAATCGAGGGTCCTGTCATGATATCATTTGTTGGTGAAAAGAATGAAAGCGCTGACTTATGATGAACCATGATTATTATGCTAAATGCCACTCATACTAGCATCCTCTGTCTTTTTCAGTAACTGTAGCTTGCCACTTTGTTTTTATCTTCAATACTAGTTCGATGGTAGGCCACACAGAATCGTGACCACTGACTAGGGGAGGGTGGGGGAATCCGGCTTTTTGTCGCTATAAGAGGCAATGGGTTCCACCCGGGAGGGGGTGGTGAAAACCAGGCCCCGGGTGGAAACACCACCCCCGGTTCTAGTGACAAAAAATATAGTATGGTGAATATTCATCGGTACTCACTCCTTGAATCAGTCAGTATATGACTTGTACACACACAATATGGAAAATATGAGGAAAAAATGGATGACGCCTTTCAAACTGAAAAAAACCACGAAAAATAAGAGAAAGCTGATATGACGCTAATGTGTTATATGAGAAAAACAGAGGAAAGCAGAACGACTCCCTCTCCCTTAACATCTCATAGTTGTTAATGTTTCTTGATTTGCTCACACAGAGTTCGAGCTTTGCTTATGTTAATTGGTGTGAATTAATTATGGTGCCGGTTAAAAGTATATTAGATTCGTGTGTGAATTAACGTTAAAAAAAAGCATGCAGCTCTTATGTCTTTCATGGTCAAAGCGCTAGGGGTTTAGCCTACTAAATTCATAAAAGCATTGTAAAATTTAAAGACTAAAGAGAAAGTTGTAAAGTTTGTGTTTGTGAGTCTCTTTAAAAGTATGGAGATCATGTTTTATAGATAACTTTAATACTACTTTTTTCCTTGTTAGTGTGAAATAGAATTTTTTTTTAAGTTCTTTTAGTTTTATTTTATTTTCTTCATTATACGACGATGTGAGATGATAATTTATAGATTTATTAAAAGAAACCATTAAAAAAATATTAAACAACTTGTATTAAAAATATATTTCATCTATATCTATTACAAAAAGTATTTAGAAGCTAAAATTTGGCTTTAATCCGAATAGTTTGGATGCATACTGTATCTATTAACTCAAAATCAATTTTGTCCATGAAGACGTATGATCGATTAAAGTTGGCATCATTTCTTCAAAAACACTAACGAGTGTTAACTCTTGGTTAGTAAAGGATTATTAGAGAAAAATAAGTTTAAAGTTTGAAGTGTCTACAAATATTTTCTGAGTTGGTTTATTCTTGACGAATAAATAAAACTTGAGATTATTAAAATTTAATAACAAAAAGAAAAACTGTGTTAGAGCGTATATAGAATTGTTTTGTTGCCTACTATTTGTAAAAGTTATTTGCTTTAAATGTGTATATTTAATACCTTAATCATATAGCATCAGGATAAGAAGATATTGGGGGATTAATAATGGAGGGTAATATTATTAAAGTGCCAATTGCATTTAGGAATACAAATATGTTCTGGTACACATACTATTAATGTCATCTGGTGCATTTTTCACATTCCATTTTTCATCGATTGCTTCCTTCGGAAATACTAACCGAATAATTGTATATATTCTAATTCTCGAGCAATTTGTAATGTATTTAAATCACATTGGAGTGAAATTAAATAATAAGAAATTATAAATATTCATTATTCCTACATTAATTGGATTTTGAAAATGGAATTACCCTTTTTTTCTTAACTTTTCCCCCTCCCCAAAGAATCGAATCCGTAGAGGGCTGGTAAGCGACTTTTGTTTCTTGGTGCACAAAATCCATTTTTTTAACCCATAACTAGCAGTCTAGCGATGTAATGTTTGGTCCTTAGAGTATGAAATGAATATAATAGGTGGAGCATGATAGCGATGTGGCATCCCTATCACACAGGAACAACCCCTCCCCCGGTGTGATATGGATGTGATAGGGGGCTCCGTGAGTGGACTCATGTTTTTCTTATAAAAAATTTCAAGCCTATCATATAATAGAGCTCATTAACTCTAGTAATCAAAACTATCCTATCACACACCCACCACAGTTATTTTTCACTATCACACATTGTCTACATGGCCGCGTACTTGACAACATGTTTTCTCTGTTAGAGCCTCTATTACACTTTCCACTATTGATGTCCTCACAAATATAGAGTGGGTTTAAATGGTATTAACGTGCAAAACAAATATTGTTCAAAAAACAAAATCAATTGTTTTCATTTGTCTATTAATTAAGATTATAACATAGATTCGTAAAATATATCATTGATATGTGAATATATTTGATTATCTGATCATGTATAATAGGTTCATTATAATATTCTAATATGTGCGTGTTTGAAATTTGATATGAGAAGAGAGAGTATGGATTCAATGTTATTAAATCTATACTCGACAAACCTGAGCGTTTGAAACAAGAACCCACCAGGATACCTGTTTAATTGCACTCAATTGAACAACTTCTAACAAAACCCACCGACTTTGGATCTAACTAGGTTGAATCAAGACCGGAAAATCATTTGGACCAAACTTCTAAACTATAATGCTTTATTATCTATATATAAGATATAAGAAGGCTAATCTTTTTATTATATGGGCGATATGTGATGTGAATGTTTAAGTTTAAAGAACAAGTGAGCTGAAGAGAAATGTGTGAAGACGGAAAATTTAACTAAAAATCATGTGTACGGCTCGTACGGAAGACGTGGGTTGTGATAAAGGATATTTGGTTCTTATTTTGTGACGAATGGTTTTTGTTATTGTTCATACAAAATAAATGTCCTGTATTTTTATTTTACTATTTTTAAGTCATTGTTCCTTTTAAGTTTATTAATTATTCTGTATTTTATAATAAAACAAAACGTTTGTTTCATTATTTTAAAATATACCTAAGTTCAACAACTTTATTTGAATAACAATTAATGTGTTAAAGTATTTTATAATTATAGTTTTTAAATTTTATATAAATAGTTGAATGTGTCTGTTTTTAACATAATAATTATAGCGTCAACCGGTAGTGTGGCCAGTCTGTGTACATGCATGGTTTTTATAACATTGTATAAATCAATTAACTAATAAAATTATTTGATATATAATTTTTATTTAATTTTACGAATAAATGTGTAATTTAGATTTATTTTTGGACATCTTTAATGCCTTCGTGAGAGGGGCCTGAAAAGTTGTCATGTCATCTTACATTCGTCTAAGTGCCACGTTGTTGCTTAGTGAGAGAAGTCACAATCCAAGGAGGAAAAGTTCATATGTTTATGAAATGAGGAACAATTAGACGCTTACACACGTCAAGTTCTTTTTTATAAAAAAAATGATCACAATCATTAAACTATTACACCATTTTGTAAATGTGAGTATAACCACAAGCTTTGCCTAGATGCGCATACGTGCTGACACTTTTTGCTCACACTCACTATACAATTACGAATGTCCTTACGCGTTTTTAAATAGTGATCGTTTAAAGAACCCTTCCTTATTATATTATTGTTTATATGCTTGAAAACGGGAATTTATTTCATTAGTGACATGACATTTGTCTTTTTTCATGGGCCTATAAAACCCCATTCTCCCATGCCATATTTAGCATCACTTCGATGGAGAGAAATCAAATGCATAGGCACATTGCTAACACTCGCAAATCTCTTTTCGACCAGGTTGGTTTTAAATTTTAATTTTAATTTTCATTCGATAATTAAAAAGTTTCATTATTAGACCTTCCACTTGTTTTATTATTAGGAATATCTGGATGAACAATTCATACAATTGGAGGAGTTGCAAGACAATTCTAATCCAAACTTTGTAGAGGAAGTTGTCACCTTGTTCTATCGTGATTCTGCTCGTTTTCTCTCTAATCTTGATCAAGCCTTGTACGAAACTCGCTTTCTTTTTCATAATTCATAAGAAATTATTGTTTTATTTATGATTTAAACCAATGAAAATTGTGATAAACAGAGAAAAAAAGCCTTTGGATTTCGGTAAATTAGACAGCTTGATGCATCAGTTCAAGAGTAGCAGCACTAGCATTGGAGCCAAGAAGGTGAAAACCGAGTGCACCCACTTCAGAAATTACTGCAATGCACGAAATGCTGAAGGGTATCGTCATTACTACTTTACAACTTTTAATTTTATACATTTATTATTAACCGTTAATATGAATTTAATAAAAAAATAATAATGTAGATGCAAAAGGACCTTCCAAAATGTGAAGAAAGAGTATATAATTCTCAGAAAGAAGCTTGAAGCTTATTTTCAGGTCTTTTCTTCATTTCATAATGCGTTTAAAAACATGAAAGAAAGATATGTTATTATCGACCCTAATCGTTATTATGTGTCATCAGATGTCAAGACAAGTTGGGCCTATTGAGACCGCATGTCGGCCCAGGTAGAAGGTTTGGATTATCAACGGGCTTAAAGTGACCCAATAGTATACTATGCTTAACAACCCATTGGGCCTCACCGAAGTAGTGGACTAGTGATAGACTAGTAGTGGTATTGTTATCATAAAACGAGGTCTTACTCTTGCATGAATTATAGGGTGGATGCTTGAGAGGATTGTACGGTGTAGTGTTCTACTTGTACTTCTTTTTTGTTTCAACTAATTTTATACAAATCTAATTATCTATAAGCTCAATTACTAGTTATTGTTATTATTATTACTAGTTCTACTTTGAATTTCCTCACACCCACCTTTCTTTATTTTGTGAAAATTAATAAAGAATGCATGTGAAGATGTAACCATGAAGTGTTTGTTTCAACGGTAGTGTTGGGGTAAATAATGCCTATCATTTAAATGTTTTGTAATACAAATCAAATATAGAAGTTAGAGAGTTGAATAAGTTATTTTTAAATTTATAACTCTATCATTTATTTTTATTGCACCTCAAGTCTCAAGAGTGTTTGTTGATGAGAAGTAAACAAACTAGAGGGAGAAAAGTAACCAATGTAACAATGTCTAGTAATTCAGTTGATGTTATCCATCTTATCTTCGACAAATAGTTATTATCAACTAGTGTTATTTAGTACAGTAAATATTACGGGTGTATAATAAATATAATCTCTTAAAGATTGTAGAGATTATCAGTGTATTATCTTCTCTCAAAAATTATAAATACCATAACAACTTCTTTCTATTATGGTAGAATCACTACTACCCGACAATATCAAAGTGAGTGCTACTAACTTCTTCTTTAAAGTGATTACTTGTTTCAAATGTTCGTACAGTATGTATATTTCAAGTGTAAGAGGTGTATCAAACTGCTCAATAGAAGGTTGTAAAAGAATGAGAAATCTAAATTTTTAACACAACTCAAACGATCAATGTTATGGTTGAACTATGCATTAACCATGCGTGGTCTTTATATATTCTTTCTCACATATCTTATTCAACTCGATGCAACATGCAAAAGTATGTTTCTTTCCTTTTATATAGCCCAAAGTTCCTTGACAATTGTTTTTACAAACATTAAAACTCACTAAACACATTGTACATAAAAATGTAATTTTTCCCTATTATCTTTTAAACGCAATTAAAATAGATTAAAATATTTGTACTTTTATTTAAATTTAAATTAATAATATTAAAGTAATATAGCTTATTTTCTTATTATTATAAATGTGACATTTGTGAATTATGCAGTCCAGGGGTTTGCAAAAAAATTAAAACCGGTCTGCATTCATAACAGGAAAACCCAAACCGAATTATGAATTGGGTCTTTGGTTCATAACCGAAACTAAATTGTCAATTCATTTTTCGGTTTGATTTTTGGTTATATATTATTTGAATTTGGTTTGTTCGGTTTAACCGATTTAACCGAATTTATTATGTTCTAATTGATAACTCTTTTTTGTAATCTTAGATCTGGCCCAACTTTCAAGCCCCAAATTTCCAAAGTGGTTTTATTTAAACCCAATAACTATGATTATATATTATAGTTCAACAGTAATTATCAATACTCAGTCTCGAATTTTATTATTAAGGAATCAAGTCACCTGCTTATATTTTTAGGAAATGAGGGTTATTGGATTTTAATAATATTAAATTTTATTTATTGGTCGCAATTAATTACAACTCATGAAATGTTTGAAACCACTCAATGTTAAATTTATTTTCCTCCAACAATCATTTACTAACTAAAAGTTAACCTTCGCTAGTTTTTTTTTTTTTTTTTTTTTTCATGAAATGGGACCAGCATTGAGCCTTTTTTTAACTACGCCACCACCCAACCTCCACCAAGTCCGTTTTTCGATGTCTAGCCTCCAACGTCACTTGAAATCTAGAGTTAAGTGATTCAAATCAAAAGGTGGAGATTGACGGGTTTTAGGGCCCAGAAGTTACAGATTGACGGAACAGATGGTTGATTTTAACTTTCGACTTGGTGTTTTGGCCATATAAACAGTCCACGTTATCGAAAAACTAACGGTGTTAACTATCAGTTAGTAAGAGATCGTTGAAGGAAAATAAACTCAAAGTTGGGGGCGTCTGTAAACATTTCCTGAGTTGGGATTAATCCCGGACAATAAATGAAAGTTAGGATTATTAAAATCTAATAACCATTTTATCAATTCAAGCGTTTAATGTTTTGATATGTATTTTTAATAAATATCTACGGAGGTTCAGTCTCCTTTATAATTTTATTTTCCTTTTTTCGCGCCGAATTTCCAACGTATAAGATCCTTTTATCATTAATTTATTAAACCGTCTTCTATCTTACTCTCCTCTTCTTCGTCAAGGCTTCTCGCCACATCTATCTTCTACAGAACATCTGACAACCATCAGCTTTGAAGATCACCCAAGTCGTTTTTCTCTTTCATTCTTTTACAGGTTTAGCACTTACCTTACTGTCACAATGATCAATTTTCTTTGTAGGCTCGTTCCACTTAACAATGCCCGCCTTCCCCCTTCGTAATCGAAAGTTTATTCCGACGAGTTACATAACACGCACATATCGTCTTCTGTTTACCGATCGTAAGATTTAGAGGCAAGATTCTAACGCCCGATGGACACATAATACATATATATTTAATTTATTTATAAATCTATTCAATATAACCGTCCTTTTTTGTAAATATTTTTCACACATTCTTTTCACCCCTCATCGTCTAAACATCATACACTCAAAGCTTCATCGGAGACATTTTCACACAGCCATTGATTCCGGCGTTGCCGTCGTTACATATGTGAGTTTACTTCAACCTTTTGTTCTTTATACGCAATTCGATCTTTCATAACTGTTTAATTTACCTGTTTCACTGATTAAACTGAAAAATTCATCATCGCTAATTTTTTTGTTCTAGGGTTTACATATTCAGATCATTCAAGTGGTTGTCTGTTTAATTGGGGTGTAACACATACATGAAACTGAATTTCGTGATGTTAATTTCATCTTCAGCTGCTTCCACCATTGAATTACACTCTTTTATGGTGTGATACGTTGTCGTTCTCCTAGGGTTTTGTTGTAAAATTTGAACTCCGGCAATGGCGTCGTACAGACCGTTTCCTCCGCCACCACCACCCTCAAATTTCGGTCCTCCGCCACCTGCTCCGGCGTCCCTTCCACCTCCGCCGCTAGCCCCTACACCCCAACCTAGAGGAAACATGTATCCTCAGATTTGGAATTATCCCAATTACACAAACCCTATTCCAAATCAGCAACAGCAGTATTCATCATATCCACCAGGGCCACCACCACCACCGCAGCCGCCACCACCGCAGCCGCCACCAGAGGCTGCTTACCCACCGCCACCGCCACCTCCTTCGCAGCCTACACCACCAGGGCAAATGTACTTTCCACCTTCTCAGTACACTCAGTTCAATAACCAGTCTCTGCAACCTCCACCGCCACCGCCTCCACCTTCCTCTCCCCCTAGTTCTTCAATCCCGCCTCCACCTCCGTCGCAACCGCCTTCACCTCCACCGCCTCCTTCGTCAGTTTCAGTGACTAATGAAATGAAGGAACGTAGACAGAGTGACCGTAAGGAGTCATCTAAGGAGACAACAGGTACGAAATGGCGTGAACCACCCCATTCACACCAAAAGGTTCCTTCTGGACGACATGCTAAGCCTTCGTCCACACTACCTCCGGTTCCTGAAAGAACGTTAAACAGGGTTGAGTCAGAAGAAGAAAGAAGGATGAGGAAGAAGAGAGAAATGGAGAAACAAAGACAAGAGGAGAAACATAGGCAGCAGTTGAAGGAATCTCAGAAGAAAATCCTTCAAAAAACCCAAATGTTATCTTCAACCGTCAAGCCACGTGGTTCAATCAGCGGTTCACATATGGGTGATAGGAGGGCTACACCTTTTTTGAGCGGTGAGCGGGCTGATAATCGGTTAAAAAAGCCAACAACTTTTCTCTGCAAGTTAAAGTGAGTGTTGCTTCAATTTATATCCTTTCATAATCTAATATATTCTTTTGAATCCGACTAATTATATACATTTTTCATGTTGTGCTCTTTGAAGGTTCCGGGATGAGTTGCCAGACACAACAGCTCAGCCAAAGCTTCTGGCCTTAAGAAGAGATAAAGATCGGTACGCATTCACTGTAATTTAAATTTCAGACATCATGAATCTTGACGTCACAAAAACAAACATTTATTGCTTATTAGTCTATAATGGAATTATATATAACTCTGTTTTGGTAAAAGAATTAAATTAGAAGATCGATATAACTATCCACTGTAACGTCATACATGTGCATTACTAGTTCATGAATGAAAGATACATTGCTCAGGTGAAGTTATAAATTAGTAGATTTATATACGTCGTAACGTCATATTGTCCCGAATGTCAAGTTTCTATTTCAAAAATACAAGCAGCATGTTACTTTGATTGATTCGTAGTTATTTAATACATGTTTTGTTTTAAATATTCTGCAATTGATCTTCGCAGAGCTGCTAAATACACCATCACTTCATTGGAAAAAGTGCACAAGCCTCAATTATATGTTGAACCAGATCTTGGAATACCACTCGACTTACTTGATCTCAGAGTATACAAGTAACACCTCATTATCTTTTTCTTCTTTATAAATCTTCCAACTTTTCAAAGTCCATCCTCAATTAATTATTATATTTTAACCACGGATTAGTGCTCCAAAGGATGAGATATTGCATATTGCTCCAGAGGATGAAAAACTGTTGCAAGAAGACATTTCAGTGACACCTATTAAGAAAGATGGCCTAAAAAGAAAGGAACGCCCAACAGATAAAGGCATGTCTTGGTTGGTAAAAACACAATATATATCCCCTCTTAGCACAGAAGCCACTAGGCAGGTTGGTATAGTTGTGTGAAAAGTAAATTATTAAACTTTCTTGTCTTGAATATTTTGTTAAAATGTTGTGGTCTGTGACACTCCTTATTGAAATATGTAGTCTTTAAGTGAAAAGCAAGCAAAAGAACTCAGGGAAACACGTGGACAGAACATGCTACAAAATTTCAATAGCAGGTATTTTTATTTATATATAAGGAAATTGAAGGCTTGATATGGTTTTTGGCTTTATTTTTGCAAATTTTAAGCAATATTGACTTGTAACAGGGAAAGAAAAATTCAGGATATTGAGGCTTCATTTGAGGCATGTAAATCACATCCTGTTCACGCTACTAATAAAAAGCTGCAGCCTGTGGAGATTTTACCACTATTTCCTTATTTTGAACGGTAAGGACTTTTATATAATAATGAATATGCCTTTGACCATTCTAATTTCTGACTCATTTTGACAGGTGGAATGATCAATTTGTTGTTGCAAACTTTGATGGTGCTCCAACTGCTGATTCTGAAAGCTATAATAAGATGGACAAATCTGTTCGTGATGCCCATGAATCACAGGTAAAATCTTATATTTTCCCTTTTACGAATTTAAAAGTTTATATATCCTTGTATGGCTGTACCTTGACATATTATATCCAAATAAGTTTGTTAACAATTTTAAAACAATTTAAACTTGCAGGCAATAATGAAAAGTTTTGTGACCAGCACTTCAGGCTCAGCTAAACCTGACAAATTTTTAGCTTATATGGTTCCTTCGGTTGGTGAGGTAAGTTACTTTCTATGAGACTTTTTTAACTGTTTCCTTTTTTCTTTCTAACTCATACTGAGTTCTACTAATTATTGCAGTTATCTAAGGACTTGTATGATGAAGATGAAGATATTTCTTACACATGGGTTCGCGAATATCACTGGGATGTATGTAACGCATACTTTTTTTTTTTTTTTTAAAATACTGGGGACGACCATCTCAGAAGTTGATGTGGGTTATTTTTGTTTGTTGGTTTTCTAGGTTCGTGGTGAGGATGCAGATGACCCTACAAATTATCTCGTGGCATTTGGAGAATCGGAGGCTCGCTACATGGTAAATCATAGTTAAAAAGGAACTAGATTTAGATTTCTCTATTATGTATCAATTTGTGTAATCTTTTCATCTTTTTATTCAGCCTTTGCCAACAAAACTCATTTTAAGAAAAAAGAGAGCTAGGGAAGGAAAAACCAGTGATGAGGTGGAACATTTCCGCGTACCAGCAAGTATAACCGTAAGGCAAAGATCAACGGTTTCAGTAGAAATGAAAGAATCCGATGTACGTATGTTTCGTGTTTTTTGCAAGAGTGTGTAATATTTTTATTTCATTTATTCTAATACAAGAAAATTGTGCAGAGGTTTGTAGGTTCAAAGGGGAGGAATTCAAGTTCTAGGCATCATGGAAGTAGAATGGATATGGAAGATGAACAACAAAAGGGCATGCAAGATGATGATGGTGATATGGATCAGTTCAGTGGAGCTGAATATGATATGTCTGATTAACATCCATAGGAAAAGGAGGATAATAAACAGCTGTTTGGAATCATATTAAGGGTGGTTTTGTTTTGTTTTGTTTTGTTTTGTTTTGTTTTGTTTTGTTTTATTTAAAAAAAAAAAGAATAGTAGGAGAAAATAGGAATACAGGCTACAGTTGTTTGGAATGAAATTGGATTAAGGTTGTTTGCCCAATTTTGTTTGCATTGGTGATGTTAAAAAGATGTACATTAAGCAGACACATATGTAGAGGGACACATGGTACTGGAATGTAACATAGCCATCTTAACAGCCAGTTATAACTTACTCTGGGATTAAATTTATAATACTACAACTATATTTGTTAACAGTATCTTAGCAGCCAGTTATAACTTACATGAACTGGGACTAAATCTATAATTCTACAACTACTATGTTTGTTAAGAGTATAATTGAGTTGAGTTGTGCAGTGAGTTACTCGAGAATTACTCGCCTAAATTTTGTGAGTTACTTGAGAACCACTCGCCTAAATCTTGTAAACCCAATCCTAAGCTTGTAAAAATACTCACTAGCCGAGCTTAAGCTTGATGTACCCAGCTAAATGTTTAGAGATCATGTTAACTTAATATGTGTTTAAACATTGGAGTTCTTGTCATTTATGCTTAATCTTTTGAGACTCCCAACAACGCAAAATAGGCGTGCTGGAAGTTTTTATGCTTCTCAACATCCTCCAGGTCCGTTGGGCCTAAACAAGCAAGCCTAGATCATGCATGAGCAGAATGGCTTGTCCTAGCATATTCAAGGACTTCACACAGTGCTCGTAAGACGAGTTCATGCAAGTGGTATTTAAGTAGGTTAAATCTTTCGAGTTGTTTGGCACGGTGAAATTTAGAAGTGTAATGGAAGGGGGGAGAAGATCTACAAGGGAGACTCGCATCTAAGAGTCAAGCTAGTAGGTGCAATCATCATCTCCAAAATGTTACATGCGGTGACATGATGCAATGAAGAGGCACACATTCCACTCGCGGGTTGCCATCCAAAGAGAAGTTAGGATGTTGAGCATATCTTTAACCAATATAAAACCAATCTTTTGAGGGTGTTGTGCGCCTGTGCGGCAAAGGTGCAACCATGCAAAGGTGCAGCCATGCATAAGCACACACATGATCTGGTGATTCAAAAATATGAGGCCATCATTTCAAAGATCAAGTCTAGCCAAGATGTGTTTAAACATGTGGATTTCTGGTCAATCATGTTTATCTTTTGAAATTGCTTCACCAAGTAAGGAAATGCGCATCCCAAAAGAGCTTACACTTCTCATCATCTCATTGGTCAGTGACTTCAGGCCACTTCCTTGATTAGCCTAAGGCAAAACGAAACCAATAAACTTTCATCATACATGGGACATAATGGTCGGCCCTTGTGGATTCAAGGGTGCCACAACGCCTGCAAGGCCAATCTATGACATCAAACTCTTTTAAGATAAACAGATTCAACACAGGTATAGTCAGATTCAGGCGGGCTTATTCGAAGTCATTTTGCAAAACCATAACAAAAACACAACACAAACACAGAGGCAAAATGGCCAAATCTAGGCACAGCTTCAAGCAACTGTACAAAACAATATCCACCAAAACAACCCACGCCATACACGCTCATATTGCAATCATCTACACATTCAACAATTTTGACAGAATAGGAACCACATTAAGCTCTCAGAATAAACACAATAATCCGCTACAAGCTAAAACCTCGCAAATAAAATTTGGGAAAATAAAGAATTAAAAGTCAAAGTTACATAAATTTGAGATGAATACACACGAACAGGCAGAAGCAGCAGCAGATGGCCTCGAAAGTTGCTATGGTTTAAGCGCATGAATTATATACATTGCAGTATTTGGGGATGGACGTGCATCACAAAATTATAATGATCATAAGAAAATGTATATTTAGTGCTACAGAAAATGACATTATTCAACAGGATATTGGACTACAAATGGTAGGAAATTTTACCCTTTCAGATATGAAGACTTCTGGATGAGATTGACGCCCTGATTAACCAATAACAGAAAAAATCCATCTGAATTAATCATAAAAAAACAAAAATTCAAGTATAAAGTATTCTTACCAAGCCTGCCGACATCTAACAGCTTCTTGCCGGACACTTCTTTTTGGGTCATCAAGCGCTCTTGATAATGCTTGTAGCACCTGAAAATGAGAACAAATTAATGTTAAAAAAGCTGTTATAGGTATTTAAAATGTATAGGTAAACGCTGTCAGTGATTAGTAACATAATCTAACCTCTGGCCTGAATCGATATACCCTAGCATGGGGCAGCTCAGACATTGCAGTCAGACACTGAATTGCCGTCTCACGCACAAGCTACATGTTATAAAAGGAATAAAATGTAATTATACAAATGAGTTAGGTATTTAAAATTAAGTCAAAGCAAGTGTCATACCATCATGTGCTGGTAGAAGACGAGCTTGTTGAGGCACATGATGACCATGTACACATTTTCTACAATAACTTTCTGACCTGTACATGCAAAGAATAGATAAACTAAATCACAGTTTATATCTCGCATCATTTTTTTAATAAAGAACATGTAACAATTCTCACCATTTTTATCAGTCAAGATTCCTGATAAAACAAGTAAAAGGTTATACACAATGTCTCGATTTTGAACATCTTCACTCAGGATCGCTAAACCATCAACCATCAATGGGATGAGCTGTAAATTGGAAATCATATCATTGGCTCGTTGCATTAAACATTAGCAAGTAAAAATTATGAACATAAAAGTTAAAAAAAGTAATATATATATAAAAGATATATACTTACCTTACTGGCTTCACCAAGAATAGCACTCAGTGGAGTTTTAGATATAACATGTGCAAGAGCTCGATGCACCATGGATTTATAAGTTATTGGGGGATTTGATTTCACTAATGATGACAGTAAAATTGGCATCACCATATTGAAAAGCCGTTGCTTATAAAGTGGTTTTACGGTTGCGTGTAATTTTCTATTTAAACAAACTTCGGAATCACTCATTATAATACTAAACGAGTCTGCAACAGCTCTCATTAGGTCTTGACAATCTTCAGATGAATTGGTGCTTCCATTTGAGGTTGGATGACCACTTGAAATCAAGAAATTCAGAAAAAACTTGATCACATCTTTTACTTTTTCATGGCCTCTCATGAGTAATCCTTTTCCCACCCAAGCTAATCCAACAATAACAGCCTTAGAATTTACTAATCCATCATTTACATTGCCTAATCTTAAATTACTCACTCCCATCTCATTATCATCACCATTAGAGAATCTCCCTATGTATTTTTTAAACGTAATATCCATAGCTTCTTCCAAACTAAAATGCTGCATATCATTGGGCATCTTGTTAAATAAAGATCCCAATGCATGAGCTGATGGAATATGCCCGTTTGAAAGAGCTCTCATGATAATCTGTAATATTTCTTTGGTGTTTTTTCCTTGTGTTTTAGGATGCAGTGCTATTATTACTGAATCAAATAATGAGATAATCCACTCGTCTCTACAAGAAACTTCAGCAGGTTGCATGGATTCATTTACATGGAAACTTGTGGTTGAAGAAAGTACGCTAAAGGCTTTATCAAGAATCATGCTTTGACTGTCCTCTGAACAACTTGCCACAGCATATTTCATTCCATTCATTGTTGTTTCTAAAAGTTTCTGAAGCAACAGAATACATATATGTTACTTATTAAAAAAAACTTAAGAGTGTAAATAATTTTTAAAAAACTTAGTCGATAAAAATTCCAATGAATGAGCGGATGAAACATGACACGACAGACTCACTTTTTCATTAAGTCTGTCACAAAACATCGTGCTGTGTTCTAACTCATCCCAAACTGTTAATGCAAATTGCATAGGCACATTGTCATTATCTTTGATATTCTGAAACCTAGTCATTGCATAATTGCTTCATGTTATTTTAAGAAGTCAACAAATTCAAACATATAAAATAATAAAGGATTTCAGAAAACAAAATACCATGGAAGCACCTTGTCAGCATAGCATTCCAAAAGGAGGATCGCATGTTCAGCTGAGTGCGAGTTTCCATCAAGCTATACGAACAAAATGTTTTATTGAACAGAAAAAAAATCAAGTTACCCAAAAAATAAAAGATTATATACTTACCCAGTATTTTTGTAAGCTGGTAGAGATGAACGTGTTAAGTTCTTGGACAAGTTTCAGCATATATTCCAAATTAGTCATACAAATTTTTGACACTGCTTCCACTTTGAGTGAAAAAGGCATTGATAAATCATCTAAAGACAATAAAGCCAACATCCTCTCTACAACAATAACATCAAAGCTTGCCATTTTCTCAAAGTCATCAGATTTCTCAAAAAGTGAGCCAATTTCAACAAATGCATTTAATACAGATCTCCAAACAGATTCATTGTCAAACTTGAGGATGATTATTGAAACATATTCCCCCAAAATATTCTCAAACGTGGACTTTGATACAGGCAAAAAATTTCCTGGAAATGAGGCCAAAATCTGTAAACCCCTAACTGCAAAAAAATAAAATAAAATAAGGTCATTTCAGAAAGTACAAACAGCAGTAGAAAGGCATTTTATAGTTTTTACTTACCCCCAGCATGCGTATAAATGTCGTGAGTGCTTTCTTTCATAGTTTTAACAAATGAAGAAGTTAACAAAGTACAGAAGCTATGAAGCATGGTGCACCATGTCTCTTTGTCAAGATAAGTTATTTCTGTAGGTTTGACCAAAGTTCGACAAGCAGCAAGTAAGTCAACACATATATAAAGGTATCCAAACTTAGACTCTGGAACATAATCTTTCTCTTGCATCATTGACTGCAAACCATTTACTAATTCCAAGAAAAAACTTTGAAATATTGCATTACAAGAAGCAATTGAAGCTGCTGCTGACACATACAGAATTCGATCAACTGCATTTAACATTTGCTTATCTTTCACTGTGATATCATCATAATTATTATAACTTGAAAGGGATTTTAGAGTCATGTTAATGTCCACATCCTTCATGATCAACTTTAGAAACGAAGATGAGCCATCATCTTGCTGAATAAGCTTTCGTAGAAGAACAAGAGCTTCATCTACAATTTTATTATCCTGATACCCCAGACCCACAGTCAAAGAAGATGGCACGGAAGTCATAATTGCATCTTTTAATGATACCCAAAGAGCTTCATGATGTTCTTGAATTCTGTTTCCACCATATTTAACAGTGCAATAACTAAGATACTTCAAAGATTCAATCTTTGCTGATGGAAGAGATGAAGAAAGTTTTTCTAGAAGCAAAGGTATGGCATAAGGCTCAAAGAGGGGTGTAGATGCAAAAGCCAGCTGAATAAGAGTAAAAAGTTATAAACCGTAAAAAATGAGCATTAAGAACTACAAGAAACTAATCAATACCATTAATGCTCTTGAGAGCTCCTCCCTTTTCATGTCATCCTCACCTTTTGGCTGAAAAGGAAAATGAAAATTTGAACATGAGATGATGGTATAATACACACTCGGGATGGGTATTTTGTAACTGAAAATTTTTCAAAGTGGACTAACGTGTGTAAAATGAATGGGGAAATAAGATCCCAAAATATTAAAAAGATCCTCAGCGTAGCTTGCTAATGAACCAGAAGATTCGGGATACAACTGTGCCAGCATTTCAACAAGATGAAATGTGACTAACAAACATTGAGGATCCTTTTCACCATCTATAGCTTCACATATAACATAAACAAATTCATCCTCCTGCAAAATTATTATATTAAAATCACATAAAGATATATTACTAAAAAAAGGAAAGGTGAATACTGAATACTGTTGTTTACCATCGACATTACTACGTCCGGATAAGAATCTATAAGGCATTCTAGAATCTCGAAACAAAGCTGAAGAAAATTCAAGAATTGGATAAAGATTCAAAGGGTCAAACTAGTGCAAATTCAACATAACAAATAAATATTCCAAAAAAAACTGAAAATTGGGTACATTTATATCACCTTCCTGTCATGCTGTCCTAAAGATTGAACTTGTATATTTTGCATAAATGATTGAGCAACTGCATTTGCATCCTTGCCACTGATTGCACCAGTGTCAATTTTCCTCCTCATTAGAGCCAAACAACCCACAAGGGCACCACGCAACGCTCGCCAATCTGACTGATATTGGATATTTATATTATGTACTATGGCGAAACAACAACATAATGACGAATGTATTCATAAGAGAAGAATAATATCAATTTGTGTTACCACACCTGTAAGTTAAGTATACACAAATTGTATGAAACAATACAGACTGTAGTATATACTTTCTAGTCAAATCTAATTTGGAGTAACAGATTAAACTCACCAATCTATCTGCAAAAAAACCTATCAAGCTATGTATTGTGTTATTCTCCAAAGGTTTTGATGATAGTCGAGTCAATAACTCCGCAAGAAGAAGGATGCCTAAACAACAACAAGGTAACATTAATCATGTGGTCAGTGAATCAAAAATAGCCTAATGCCCTAATGCTGCCCTATAAGTACAACTAATTACCTCTAGCACGAATGATGTTATCAGTAGTAGTCAAATACATCTCCATTTCTCTAACCTAAATGTCAAAAAGGAGCCGTTGTTTAATATCAGAGCAAGGACCAAATAGACAAAATAGATTACTAGAAACGGACCAGTGATTCCATAGTTATCATATCATTCATCAAGAGCTTTGCGAGTGCATCTACACTTGCGTCCTGAAATCAACAATTAGGGTTACTGAGAACTCACATATAACAGAATCAATTGAGAAATTAAGACCGAAATTAGCGAGCAAGTAAGAAGTGAATATGAAAGTAAACCTGTTGAGACGGAGATTTAGATGAGGAAGAATCGACATAGGTTTCTATATGCTTAACGCATTGAATCGCAGTTGAATCAGCCATATGAGAATTCGTTGGTTGTAGCAGAAGACAACGGGTGAAGGGCTTTAAGGGTTTTGCCGTTTTAAGAACTTGATGTTGGGGGGATTATTATGCAAATATTAGATTGCAGCCCTTTCCATTTATTTGCTTAATTACACATCAATTCTGTTTTACAGGATTTTCCGTGTAATTTATCAATGTCATATTATTTTTCTTAATTTTATTAAAAATATATTGAAACTATTAATGTTAGGTGAATTCTTAAGAATTAATATGAGGTATCTAAAAACTCATTCAATTATAATCGGTTGTATCATTTTAAATACACAGGGACATGCGTCCAACCGTTTGAACCAATGGACCGATAAAGCTATTGGTCTGTAGTCCAGTTTTGTTGTGAAAACATTGAGAAATTGAAATACAATGTTCTTCGACTTTTTAGAAAACATCAAATAATCTAAATCAAAATATATCATAGCTTTAGATACATAAAATCAATAAATAGCTTTTGGATAGTTTGTCAATAAATAAGATTCTATCATAAAATAAATAACGATTATTTCATGGCTGTCATATAAAAACTTGTAATAACTTTTAAATGTTTGTTGTCGTAAAATATAATTATAATGTATGACAATAGTAGCCACTTATGCTTTTTTATTCAAAATATCTTAATATTACCGTCTTTAAGATAACCATTTTTAACATCACTCTTTTTGGTACCTAGTTCCTAGGCAATGGGAATTAAATTCTGTCTTTTAGAATAATACATTCAAAGCTTCTATTTAATACTATGATTTATAATAGTTGTACTCTTCTATTGAACTTCTGTTATTGGATTTTAATAATCTCAGCTTTTATTTATTGGCCAAGATAAATCACAACTTAAAAAATATTTACAGACACTTTCAATTTTAAATTTATTTTTCTCCAACGATCCCTTACTAATTAAAAGTTAACCACTGTTAGTTATTTTGATGAAATGAAGCAAACTTTGAGCTATTATTCAACTCCGCCGTCACACAACTTCTATCAGGTTCATTTTTTGGTGTCTAGCCTCCATCGTTACCTGAAATCTACTTCAAATGAGTCAAGTGGTTCAAATCAGGCTGTGAAAATTGATGAGTTTCAGGATGCGTAAGTTTCAGATTGATGAATCTGATGGTTGATTCAACTTTCTGCTTAGTGTTTTGGCAATATAAGTAGTCCACGTCATCAAATCAGTTAGTAAGAAATCATTGAAGGAAAATAAGTTCAAGGTTGAAAGTGTCTGTAAACATTTATTGAGTTGAGATTAATCCCGATCAATATATAAGGGGGCGTTTGGTTGGAAGGAATGGAATGGAATTGAGAAACTAGTATAATTTTCAAGCAAATTTATGTTTAAGTGGGTAATGAAATGTAAAACCCAAAGGAATGTTTCACCTCAAATTCCATTGGTTGTGGGATTTCAAATTCCCTCTCTAGGTGGAAGGATTTTGAAATCCTACAACCAAGGGAATTTGAGGTGAAACATTCCATTGGGTTTACTTTTAATTGCTCACTCAAACACAATTTTACTTGAAAATTATACTACTTTCTCAATTTCATTCCATTCCTTCCAACCAAACGCCCCCTAAAGGTTGGGATTATTAAAATCCAATAACCCAATTTCCATAAATGAATATTTGAACAAAATCTTTGCTCACTCCAACAACTAGATGAGTATATGACATCTAGCACAATAGACAGAAGTTAATCTTTTTAACTTCATTTAATTAAAATAAGAATATTACCGTCCTTGTGTGCATGCTTGTGGTTATTGTGACAGAGATCAAATTGCAACATTCTTTGTATCAAATTGCAACTTCATACAGAGTAAAGTTTTCAAGATTCGAGAACAACAACATATATTCTAATGGAGCTAAATCATTAGACCAAAAGTAAGACCACTATGAACCTTCAATAGGCCAAAACTGAAGGTGTAGCCAAATACACATTTTCTGCATTTGCAAACTTTACTCACAACTTTGTGTCATCACAAGAAACCTCTTCTAACAGGTCCATAAACCCTTTGTTGGCACCGCAATTATTACCAGTTTCTTGATTAAAAGATGATTTAAAGTGAAACCCGTGAGTGGTTGCTGCTTCGAATCTTGTCCATAGTTCTTTCTTTAAAGTATTCTCACCAGCACGCTTGCCTTTTAACATTGTGGTGTCAAGATCCTTACATATTGGAGTGCTATCAATTACTGCTAGTAGACACACATGAAAAGCCAATTCAAGAAGAAAGAAAAAGAGATTAACCATGTGCCTATAAATGCTTCATTCGTTTTTTAAATCTCTAACAGGTCAGAGCATTCACAATGGAATCCTTAAATTTATGTGAGTGTGTTTGGTATATTATATGGAATGGTTTTGAGTTGTTATGAGTGAAGGAGAGAGAAAATGTTATTCTTGATTGGTATATTTGAAAAGTCACTGTTCAATCCCTATAAATTTTTTAATATTTTTGAAAGTGGTTGTGAGTGGAGGAGAGAGAAAAAAGTAATGATAAAGGTATAAAAGGTATTATTTGATTGAAAAAGAGGGAGAAAATATAGTGATTTTTAGTGTAATTATATGGATAAAGATAAGGAATCCATTGTGAATGCTCTCAAACAAGTAAAATATTAAGACTTTAGCTAAAACATATAAAATGAAAATATAGTTTTTATGAACTTATTTAACACATTAGCCACATAAAATTCGAAAAGGAGACAAAAAAATGCTGACATGTCGGTCCGACCCGTTTGGCGTTGGTACACGTATTAAAAGTTTTCCAGCAGGTCAAATGGGTAGACTTTTAAAACATAGCTAAAACAGAAGCAGGTCAAATGGATCAATCACGTCAAAAGTTAACCAGAGTTTAAAAATGCTTAAAACCTCCTAAATGTATATCTTAAATGTAACTATTATCTTCAAGATAGTTTTTATATCTTATCTAATGCATTAACTATTTATAAAAACAAGTAACCTACCCATCCGATGGAACCAGTGTTACAATAGTTTCACATTTTGACCCATACCGGTTTGACCTGTTACCCAGCCGCCCCACCCGTCCAATTTTCCACCTCTAGAAGAGACATACCATCTTTGCATGAAACAACACTTGGAATGCCGCCAGCCTTTTTCGTTTCAACATCTTTCATCTGATCATCATCACTTGGTTCCAAAAGAACACAAGTCTTGGGTGGTGACATTGACATACCCCAATTTGGTGATGCTTCCTCCACTTTTCTTGAATTTCCCATTTTACAAGCAGGCCTAATTCCAAAAAGCTCAGGGTATTTCAAAGCCAGATGCCCAGATGGTAGTTGACAGGTAGACGGGTCAGAATCTCCCGACCCACCACCAACAGGATCCATGGATTGTTTTTTAGTGTCATTTATCTTGTTGCACCATTCAGAAGAGGGTTCCAACAGCATACAAGATTTTGGTGGTGACATCTTCATGTAAGGAGTTGAAACAACCATGGAATCATTCCTCCTTACCACTCTTTCAGGAGAAGAAAACACATTCTCTGCAGTGGTTTTCTCATTAATGGTAATGCTCATATTATCAACCGCTGGGTCCACATGACCAACAGTAACATCACTGGTTATCTCAGTGGTTTTCTCATTGATGGCAATATTAAAATTATCAGCCAGTGGGCCCACAGGCCCGGCAGTAACATCACTGGCTGATTTGGATGATTTGTTTAATCTCGATGAGAACGGTGTACGTTTAGGCAGAGGTGTTAGCAGGAAAAGGTTTCTACTGCCATCTGCTGCGCAGTCAGCACGCCAAGACACAAGCGGTGATGGGGAGACCAAAAAGTCAAACTTGTCAACATATGGGCTGACTTGATTTTTGCTTGTTTCTTCACTTATGGAAGGAGTTATTTTCATATTTGCAAAACTTGTTTCCAATTTACTCTTGGAGCCTACAACACGAACTGGAAGAATCTTCTGGAATCTTGAAACCCATGGCTGTAATTGGGATTCAAAACGTCAGATAACACAAAATACAAGTATGATACATATATATTATGAAAGCATCAACCATATCAACCTTTAATGAATTTTGCATTTCATGCAATACATGGGTAAACGATTCTATTTCCTTCTCGTTCCTCACTTTTTTTTCCAACACTTGTACGACAAGTTCATCAATCTGCACATAAGAATTTAACCCGAAAATATTAAAAATAATGAAGGTGTCTAATAAACAATAGAAATGCATATATAAAGAAAACCAAACTCAGAGCTGTTGAATGTTATATAAATTCGTATGCACATGTCAGTTTGTACAATTTATTGGAGTTTGTGTAGATTATCATAGACAATAAACACATACATACTTCAATGAACTATGAATAAAGTTTAAATACAAAGGACCAACAAAATATATTACACATATGCAATTATGCATGTAATCAAGGATTTGAGCCAAGGGTCCTACTGAGAGCAACATGTCTATCTCATGGGTTAGAAGTAAGGTTTGTCTTCATCTCACCCTCCCTAAACACTACTTTTATGAGTGAGATATTACTGTATACGTTTGTTTGTTTGTACATGTAATCAACCACGACCATTGATTAAAACCTCTATATAACTCTTTTCCATCACAAATAAAAGATAATTTAACACAACCCATTCGGCCATTCCCCATTCCTAACTTTGTCTGGCGTATTTAATTTCTCTTTTTTTAAAATGTATGTGACTATGTGTGCGTATGCTGTGTAATTTTATGAGTGATTTGCCAGCAACAACATTCTTCATTCTTCTTGTCAAAACGTACAAATCTACAACTCTACAAGAATTTTTATATTGAATCTTATTACAAGTTTAACATCAAGATTCTTTGTAGCAATTAGGCTAGAGAAATTTTGGGGCAGCAGAAATAAATAAAAATCAAGGAAAAATTGTTAGTTCCAAGAGATTTCTACCAGAAAAAGTAAGTGCTGTCTTAACTGTTGTTTGGTCCTAATCATACATCTAATTAGGCTTTTCTTTCTATGTGTCAAAGGTGGACTGTCATATTTGCTCCACAGTGCCAAGTGAAAGTGAAAAGATGAATTACTGACTAAAAGACTCCCAAAAATTAGAGTAAAAAATGGAATACTCCTTTTCTAACATAATCCACAAATGAAAATCTAAAGTTGTAGTTGCAAAAAGACTGTTACAACTTACAAGTGAAAATCTTATTCAAAGAAGCAGGGGGAGTAGCAGGTTCAGTAATGAGTAACCCCCTCCATTATGGCATTATTATAGTTATCTTCACATAAAATCAGAGATCAAATTAAGGCAGATACAACTAAACTAATAAACCACCATAAACTCTCTCGTTAACGAGCACACTATATATTAAACCAACATCGAGAGACAAGAAATGCCCTAATTCAAAACAGAGAACTACCAAAAGTAAAAACCCTAGATTTCAATATTCTCAAAAATTTCCTACGTCTTAATTACCTGATGAATAAGAACAGAGAGATCAGAGTGAGCGAGGAGAAGTCGATCGAGTGGGTCACTGCATCTGGTCGTCACTTGTTGCTGTTGTTGTTGTTGTTGTTGTTGTTGTTGTTGTTGTTGTGTGTAGGGGTTGAATTTGTTCATAAGAGAATTAGTGATTGTAGTTTTCAAGCCACCAGCGTTTGATACATCTCTGAGAGGCTTCCTCTTCGCCCTTGATTTGGATTTGCCGCCGGTGATCGGCATTTCGTTCGCTGTTTTGCTTTGCTTCTAACGGTAACTTGAGCGGCTGAGTTTCAAATCTTTGGGATTCGCCGTTTGATTCGAATTCAGATTTCACATTTCTTGTTTTTATAGTCCATTTTAATAACAGTTTCCATTTTTATATTTTTTAATTGCTTTTAAAACATTTTTATATTTTCCCTTGTTTAGTTTTTGTAGAACAAAGACTCAACACCAATGTGCTCATACGACTAAATTACAACAATACTAATACATCTTTGTTGGATGGAGGTTTGAACCCTGATTTTCTAAAAAAAAAAAAAAAAAAAAAAAGTCTTTTGACAACATAAATGGAACCATAATCAACATGTCACAAAATTATACTTTTCGAGTTATATGATTTTTTGCTGTAGAAAAAAAAAAAAAAAAAAAAAAAAGAGTCTTTTGACAACATAAATGGAACCATAATCAACATGTCACAAAATTATACTTTTCGAGTTATGTGATTTCTTGCTGTAGAATTTGATGGGTTATGATTTAAACTTATGTTCTCTTTTAACAACATACAAAAGTTAATTAATGCCTATATATACAAAGGTATATGATGTGAATCAACACATTGAACATGATTAGAGACATAATCAAACGAAGAGAACAATATAGCACACAATTATACCATGGGGCCAAACTAATTACAATCATAGGATCTTCGAAATTAGAATCATAGATGTGTAAGGAGGGAACTGTCCGATTTATTTATCATCCTCATCAACAATCCTTTTAGAGTTTTCATTGTATATTATATCACTTTCGTTTTTAACATTTAAAAAGCTCATAAACAAAACTAAACAATGTTTCTATTCCATGGTCCGATTTGTACACAAACTGAATAGTTATAATTGTTCATCAAATCTATTACATCCATGTTTTTAAAATCGTTTGTAATTAAATAAAGAGAGTTACGCTTACCATTAGCCTTACTGTGTGTACACATGCCACATATTAATTCATGGTATGTTTTGAATGTTTTTTCCACTTTTAGCGTCGATGCAACACTATTAACACCCTTCAAATTCAAAGGTTGCATCAAGAATAAGAGGATGTAATGAGTTGTCCTCAGCCTACCATTTAAAAAAAAAAAAAAAAAAAAAAAAAAAAAACAAAAACAAAAGTACTTCCACGTTAGGACACGTTTTAACATGTACAGGAATGAGAACTATGAATAATTTCAGGTTGCTCTTTATTTTTTCGATTTTTTTTGGGAAAGTACAATGCGTGATGCCATAACCCTCTTTGTACATAATCCTTCTTTTTTCTCGCACGTCTTAAAATTTGTTAATAATTTCAAAATCTTTTAAAAGTATAAAATAAGTCAAATATTAAAAGGCAACTTTTAAGAATTCAGAAATTAAAACAAAACTAGTTTTATACCCGTCCGGTGGTCGGGTATTTTATTTTTATAATGACACAAGTATTTTGTATTGGCATTTTATACTTTTAAGATTATATTTCAACTTGTTTAACTTATGTGCAAAAAATAACCAACTAAACTAAAATAACGACAAAGAAATCTTCGTATGGGACAATGTCAAGAAAATATTATTCGGAAATATAAAACAACATATGAAGCCGAAAATGCAAAATATACAATGTGAAAGAAATAAAACAAAACAAACTAAAAATTGGGAGTGATGATATTATGTATGAAATTTGACCTAACCAATATATAAAAACCCTTGCAAACTAACATGACAAATATATTTAAGTGTAACAGAACCCTAAATAAATGGATAGATCAAACATGAGGGAAAATTTTTTGACCCATTAAAATGAGTCGACCTATTTAATCCATAAATCCAACTCTTTGATCAGTTGGGTCATACAAGTGGACCAAATCTAAAGCAAGACTCGACCCATTGACAGTCCTATGCCAATATGCACACTGAATCTCAAATTAAGAACAATTATTGACTTTTCAAACCACATTCCATCTGCATTGTTGCCACTGTGGTGGATGAATGACCTAGTGCAACATAGTCAACTCTTGAACCCATATTGTCAAATAACCATGCTTTTATTTTCCCATAAGGTGCTGTTGAGAATATAAATAGGTAAAAAAAGAAATATAATTAATAGCATTTAAAAGCGTCTTAAAATATAGGAAAAACAACACATTACTTAAAAGGGTAGTATATAATTTTGAATTCCATTACTTACCTAAGGTATTATATAACACTATGCAGTACATGAACATTACATGTTTGCATTAATTTTGGGGTATTAGAACCCAATACTAAAAATGTTTATAAATGTATGATTAGTTTTCATCTTGCTAATAGCTTTAGCAGCAAGCAATAATTATTATCAAGCTACAAGGAAACTGAAAAAATAATATCGTACTGCCATACCCATAATCTATTCTGCACAATTAACTCCCAACTGGAAAAGAAAAGTCAAGAAAGAAGACATATGCATGAGGATGAGCAGACAAACAAAGAAAAAAACATGTAAACTTATGATAATAATAATAATAATAATAATAATAATAATAATAATAATAATAAAAGAAAATGAGAGTAACAATAGTTAATCGCCTCTGGTGTCATCTAACTTGTCAACAGGACATAATTTAAACCACCATGAAATTAAAAGATATAGTATTTAAAACAATGTCAAAAACATGTTTCTTTGTCTCATCACAATCCCCAAATTATATGGGATTTGAAAAAAAAGACAACACACACATATATATTATGTTCTCAAGTAAATACACACATATACATGATCATATAGCGGAAAAACTTTATTAGAAGTACATAATTTAAAACACTGTCTGGATGTGCCTTCTTTCCAAGAATACATACCAAAAACAACTTTTGACATTAAAAGTTGAACTTTAAGGACTTGAAAAACATTGTAATTGAATGATTATTAAGTCACAGAAAATGAGGCTCCAATATTAAAGATGCTTCAATTTGTAACAAATAATTTTTAATCGGCACTCACAATGCTATCAAGACCCAATAGAAGTATAGAAGTTCATGAATAAAGACAAAAAGTAAAGCACACTGCCCTTAAGTTCTGGATTAGTTTAGCAATCAATTTGATCTATACCGGTCCAAAATTAAAGCATTTGAACATAGATCTGCACAAGGTTAAATTGAGAATTAATTGAGCAGGCCTAGATAAGTACACGGAATACACACAAAGATTAAGATATGAAGCTAAACTTACAGGATGAAGCATGAGCACATAAATGCAAAGAACGAACACAAGTGAAGCTTTGACGTCTGAATTAAGCTATAATAAAAATAGAAAGGGCGTAAACCACCACAATTGGGTAAAAAGGATTATGAGGTGTTGGAGAGATGTTCATGGACAATAAAGTGAGAAAGAGAGAACAAACACAAGCCTATTTCAGTGATCGTCATGGAGTAAAGAAATATGTGCACAAACATACCTTCTTTTGGTGCTGATGCTATTTAACGGTCTCACCTCTTGGAGAAGGATTTGAATGTTGATGACGGTCCTCATTCTTCCCCATTCTATTACCTCACCCTCGTCGATTTCATCCGCCGGAATCTTGAAGATGTTTTGTTTTCCCTTTTATTCTCTCTGTTTCTTCCCGCCTCTATTCATGAAGAGGAGCTATATATAATATTTGTCGATTGAAATAGTCTTATGAATGTTGGGAGGATTCAGCATCATCGGAGGTTATAGATGCGGTTATAAGCCACGTGGGGAGGAAGGATCCGTGATTTTAGATGACGATCAACTCCTTAACCTGGTGGGAGGAACTCGCGACGTCGGAGGAGACGTGTGCAATCCGATGAATCAAACATTAATTCCGGCAACCGCCCATGAGGCAGAAAAAAGTCAATAACCGCAGACTTATTGCGGCTGAGATTTAATCTCACAAACATCTGACGGTCCATATGCAATAGGTAAACAGTTACAATATTCGCCAATAATATAATATATAATAATATAATATATAATTATGAAGTTTTTCTTCATTTCTATGATTATAGAAGGACATTTTTGTAAAGCAGACATTGACGTACCCCAAACATATCACTGACACTAATTCGTCCGTGACTATAAGATTTTATTTCAATATTATTATAGATTATAAAATAAACAAATAATGAATTGAATATCAGTACAAATCCCATGAGACGTGTTAGACTTTTGCATACTTCATAATTGAACTTCTATATACTATACAGAGGCAAAGTTGGCATCGGTGTTTGAACGTACACAAGTTGATAACCACTACAAATGGCCACCGGAAAATTCTTCCGACAACTACAACTCCCTCAGCAAAAGTCTCACGACGACGGCGTCCCTTTCCCGACGGTGTTATCCCCCGTCACTACCACCGATTCTACCGCACCGCAACTCTCCACTTTCCAACAGGCCATCAGAGCTCACAAACCATGGCTCCAGTCCCTTCTCATCAAAACTGGCGCTATTCTCTTCCGAGGTTTTCCTGTCAAATCACCTTCCGACTTCAACGACGTCATCGAAGCCTTCGGTTTCTCGGAGTTTCTATACGTCGGTGGTCGAGCCTCTCGAACTCAAGTCGTTGGCAGGGTTTACACCGCAAACGAAAGCCCTCTTGATCAGGAAATCCCTTTCCATCACGAGATGGCTTACGTAAGTTTCTCAGTTAATTGTTTAATCATAACCAAACTCAGTAATGAATCAATTGGTTACAAACTTAAAATCTTATAAGTAGAGGTGGCAAAGTGTATGGGTTGGATTGGGTTGATCGCCGTGTCAGGATGTGTTTGGGTCAAGATGGGTATGGGTTAGGATGGGTAAATAGAAAAAAAAGTTAGAATGGGTATGGGTCGGAATGGGTTTAGGTCAAAATGGGTCAATGCTATTAAAAAAAATATATATATTTTCATTTCGACCACTTTATCACCCATTACAAACCAACACAACCTCCATTACTATTGATCATCCTCGCTACATACCATCGACCACCGCCATCGTCACCGTCGACAATCAACCGCCTGCCAACCGCGCCCGTTTCCGCCACCATTAACCGATCACGCCCATCGTCGAGAACCGATAGTCTCCGTCGAGCGCGTCTAAACCGCCGCGGTTCGGCAGCGGTGGTCGACAGTCATGTGCGCTGGGGTTGGGTCGCGTCAACGGCGGTCAGGGTTGGCAACAGGCGGTAGTCGGCGGTCGGGGGCGGGGCTGCCGGAATCGGCCGCAGGCGGCTTTCGGGGGCGGCGGCAGCCCGAATCGGCCGCGGGTGGCGGTCGGGGGCGTCAGCGGTATAATGAGAAACATGATAATCAACAACGTAAAACGTAAATCACACCCAAACGAAAATTAATCATTGAAATGGAATTGAGAAGTTGGAAAGATGTAGAAAAGATCAAAATACCTAATAACCCATCCTGACCCGTACCATATTATCTATCACCCATATTGACCTATTGATCTTTTTTTCTAACTTTTGAAGTTGTCCACCTTGACCCATTTGAAAATATAGTTCAACCCAACCCAACCTATTATTTTATATTTTGAACCCATATCAACCCAAATTTACTCGTTTGGGTCAAGATTGCCGGATCTACTTATAAGTAATGAATTGCTTGGTATAAAAGTATATGCAATTGAACTGCAGAGTTGAGATTGTATATAACAGGTTCCAGATTCTCCCACCAAGTTATTTTTCTTCTGCGAAGAAGAACCAGGAGAAGGGGGAGAAACTGCGATAGTTTTGAGTCATATCATATATGAAAAGATGAAAGAGAGACACCCGGATTTTGTCACACAGCTCGAGGAGCATGGATTGACGTATATAAAGATTGCAGGTGAAGAAGATGATCCATCATCCTTCACCGGCGGTAGTTGGAAGTCAGCATACAAAACCGATGACAAGAAAGTTGCAGAGGAAAGGTGTGTATCCAGTATCTCTACATTAATAAACCTTGGGGGCGTTTGGGACTGTTACTTTTTAACCAACTTTTGATTTATTAATTTTTAAAAAATTAATAAATTAGTAAGTATGTTTAGGAAATATAAAAGGAAAAGTTAAATAAGTAGATTTTAAAGGGTAAATAAGTATATTTTGAAAGTTAAAAATAATTATTTTTCAAAAGTAACTTTTGATTTTCAAAAGCAATCCCAAACATGCACCTTATACGTTTATCAGATTGCACGTGTTTTATGTTATGTGGTGATCGGTGAGAAAGTGTGATTGACAGGGCGGCGAAGCTGGGAACAAGGCTAGAATGGATGGGGAATACTGCAAAAGTTATTACGGGTCCGGTGCCTGCGATCAGGTTTGATGAGGAGAGTCACCGGAAAACATGGTTTAATAGTCTTGCAGCTACTTATAGTGGCCCTGCGAATGAGAAAATTGACAATAGGAATACATTGGTGGAGATGGGTAGTGGCGACCCTGTGGATGATGATGCTGTGAAAGACTTGTTGGAAATCATGAAAGACGAGTGTGTTGCAATACCTTGGAAGAAAGGCGATGTTCTTTTGGTGAATAATTTGATGGTTCTTCATAGCCGCTGGCCACTGATAAAGCCTCCCCGTCGTATTCTGGCTTCGCTGTGCAAGTGATTTGGTAAGGATATTTTTAGACGATGTACGTCAAAATAAATGTTGTAGCTTGTAAAAATAAACGATCAGTAATGAATTAATTAATGTTTTTGCGAAACATCTAGTAATTTTTGTGAATGTATGCTTGTAATATTATAGAATCAAATGTATCTTGATAGGTTCTAACATAGAAGAAAAAGGCAAATGCAAAATGACCAAAGAAGAAAAGGCAAAAGATTCCACTGGTGGACGTATGCACCAAAATGCCGTAAGCATGCTTGTGGCATTCACAAGAAAACGCATAAGCAATGGCGAATCACTATGTGGGTTGGTGCATGTATTCCTCGTAAAGCTTGTAGTGGTAACAAATATAGAATTTCACCTTCATGTTTAATCTTTTTAAAAAACGACTTCTAATCTACTTCACTACTTAACACTTCAGGATTTATACCCTTAATCTTTAGTATAGTCTTTTGTATAGAGACAAGACACCTGATCATTCAAACTGTCTCTTTTAGACAACCTGCTTTCCATATTGTCAACTCGATTAAGGTTAATATTCTGTCCTATGAAAAGTGATGAAGTAGATGTATAAAAAGAATCATCATATCTTAGGCCAACTACAAGCATTAGCTTGCTGAAATTGGGTAATTATATTATTTAAATTATTGTAACGAAAGGTACTTGTGCTTGTCTTATATGATTTACTAACAAGAAAATGTGTATAGTTAATGTTAGCCATTTTATGCTACTCTTAAAAGTATCCATAGTGTTTGAATATATGTAATTCTAGAATTTGTCACATAATGTTGCTAGTTTTGTTGCCACTCTTGAAAGTGTTTGAACCTATGTATATGTGATTATCGATCTGTTTGAAGATACGTTATTAAACTTTAGCAGTGTTTTAAATGCCTAAAATTTTTAGAATTTATGGTAAATTAAAAAAATGCTTTTGTTAATTAAACTCGTAACATTCTGACCGATTAGAACTATTCAACTTTTTAAGACCACGTTCTCAACTCATGCGCATTCTTATTGATGTGGTTTATATAATATTCAAATCAACTAATACATTTACTATGTTGTTATCTTAAAATATTCATAAGTCTCAAGTCGTGAAAACAACTTTCTGCATAAATGAAAGATAAGATTATATATATACATCATTTTGTGGCATTGTGCAACGATTCAGTCTCTCTCCAGACCTTATGCAAATCGAGAGCCAAGCGATACACCAAATACACTTTTTAGATAAAACAATATTACAACAAAATTAAGAGTCAATGTTGCAAAATCTGTAAAATCAAAGTGATGATAATAATAATAATTAAAAAGCCAAGCAGCCACCTGTGGCATCTCTCTTTCCACGATGACCACCAAAGGAGTTCCCTAGGTATCATCTTACGGAAATCGGTAAAACCATTGACTTTATTTTATTAAGAAAAATGTCCGTTTGACATTGACATACCCACACATATATATACACACAAACACCCATTCACAATAGCAAAAACATCAAACAACAACATACATAATCCTAATGGCCACCGGAAAATACTTCCATGAGCTACAATTACCTCAGCAAAAATCTTACGCCGACGACAGAGTTATCTTTCCGGTAGTATTATCCCCAAATGATGATACTAACTTAACCACAGAAGCGGAACTATGTGTGTTTAAAGAAGCTATAAGAGATCACAAGCCATGGTTGGAATCTCTACTCCAGAAAAATGGCGCTATACTTTTCCGAGGATTCCCTGTTATCTCTCCTTCTGATTTTAACGACGTTGTGGAAGCTTTCGACTTCCCTGAGTCGCTCTACATTGGAGGTAGAGCTACTCGGACCAAAGTCGTTGGTCGGGTTTACACCGCAAACGAATGCCCTCCAGAAATGAGAATTCCTTTCCATCACGAGATGACATATGTAAGTTCCTTAATACACATCTAATTGATTTATAGTTCGTTTTTAATTATCTGATCACTGCTAGAAAACTGGGTATTTGCGAACATAATTATATAACAAATAATATTACGACTAAATTAATTGTGATCACTAATTTTGTGAACAGGTTCCAGATTCTCCGTCCAAGTTATTTTTCTTCTGTGAAGAAGAACCAGGGAGCGGGGGAGAAACTCCAATAGTTTTGAGTCATATCATATACGAAAAGATGAAAGAGAGACATCCGGATTTCGTTTCACGACTCGAGGAGCATGGACTGACGTATATAATAACAATGAACGATGACGACCATCCATCGTCTTTCACCGGCAGCAGTTGGAAGTCTGCATACATGACCGATGACAAGAAAGTTGCTCAAGAAAGGTTTCATGACTTAATCTGCATTTCACATCATTAAACCTTATGACTTATCGCATGCCTAAGAATATAAACTCATGAAGCCATGTTTGATCATAGGGCGGCAAAGCTAGGAACAAAGCTGGAATGGATGGAGAATGCTGTAAAAACTATAACAGGTCCACTGCGAGCCATCAGGTTCGACGATAAAAGTGGACGTAAAACGTGGTTCAATAATCTGACAGGCCCCGTCAATGGCGAAGATAGAATATATGATCAGTGCATATCAATTGAGCTTGGAAATGGTGAAGTTGTGCCTAATGAAGCCATGAGAGACTGCTTGAAAATCTTGAAAGAAGAATGTGTTAGTATTCCTTGGAAGAAAGGCGATATTATGGTCGTTAACAATATGATGGTTCTTCACAGCCGATTGCCACTACTAAAACCACCTCGTCGCATTCTTGCATCCCTTTGCAAATGATGCTTGAAAATCTTGGAAGAAAAATGCGTTACTAATTTATATGTGAATAACATAATGTCCTTATCAAGATTTAATTTTCATTACTGTATGGACTAATAAAATAAATTAAAAGAACTACTTTAATTTAATTTCGAATGTTGAGGCCGAGAAAGACCTCTAGAACTGCAATAAATTAACATAAACGAATCTTAAATAGTATTTTTGGATGCAATTTTAAAGATGAAGAAAATAATAAAAAAAATAATCAGGCTTGGAGTTATCTAATATTTTCTTAATTGAACGGATTAACATGAACCTATCTTGTTTACTAACCACAATGCGTTAAGTAAATAAGTTGACAAATTATTTGTTTAAGTTTTAAAGTTAGTAAAAATATATAGATTTTAAAGAGGGTTAGTTTAAAAGTTCAAATATATAAAGTTTGGTGCTTTAATTATTGATTTTGGTTAAACGGTCTAATTTTCTACTAAAGGAAATTACTTGTCCACTTTGAACTTTTCATATACTCTATGTTTCAAACAACTAAATTGATAAGTCTTAAAATTTTCTTATCAGTTTTCCACCTCCAATATTTTTCATTCTCATTCCGCTAATCTCGAGCTAAAAATATGATGGTTCTTCATAGCCGATTGTCACTACTAAAACCATCTCGTCTCATTCTTGCATCGCTATGCAAATGACGTTTGAAGATCATGGAAGAAGATTGTGTTACTAATTTTTATGTGAAAAACATAATGCCCTTATCGAGATTTAATTTTCATTAGTGTGTATGGACTAATAAAATAAATCAAAAGAACTACTTTATCTTAATTTGAATGCAGAGGCCGAGAAAGACCTACAAAACTACAAACATAAACGAATCTTAAAAAGTGTTTTTGGATGCAATTTCAAACATGAACAAAATGATAAGAAATTAAACTCGTTTATTGAACGGGTTAACATGAACCTGTCTTGTTTACTAACCACAACTAGTTAAGTAAATAAGTTGACCCTAGTAATTTTGTTTAATTTTAAACTTCTTTTAAAAAATATTTTTAAATTTTGGAGATGGTTAGTTTAGAAGTTCTAATATATAAAGTTTGTTGCTTTAATTATTGATTTTGGTTAAACTGTCTATTTTCTACCAAATGAAATTAATTATCCACTTTGAACTTTTCATATATAGGTGTTGTTTTTTTGGATCCTAGTCTACTAGCATCATGTTCTATAATTATTTATTATTATTATTATCTAAACAAATAAACTAGAGATCAATTGATTTACTAGAAGTCAACTCATAACTTTTCAGGTAAAATTTATGATTTCGAGTCTCACTTGATTTAATATGTTTTAAATGGCTAGTTGATTTATCACAGTAGTCTTTTAGGTGGTGGGTTTCTCCTGGATGGTGCACGGGCCGAGTGATCACCAGCGCTGAATTTGTTCGCGGGCATGAGTGGCTTTTTGCCAATAGTTCTACTTAGGTGACCGGGCTTAAAAAGTAATCGTTGGCCTTTAAATTTTTATTTTTATTATCTAAACATTAATCAACTCAAGCATTAAAAACCTTTTAACGACTCATTAGCTATTACTTTTAAATGACACTCATTAATTGTTACTTAATAAACTCCGTCTTTTAAAAAGTTAAAATTAAAAATTTCTTGCTGGATAACTTTTTTTTCTCAAACTGTTTTCTTCAAGAAAAAATATATATACGCATGTACATAAGGAATTTTTGGAATATTTTTCTTCTTTTCAAATTAGATTCACACTACAAAATAAATTTTAATTATATAAAGGCTAATAAATTATATATACAAATTTTATGTTATTTTATACCTTTTAGTTATTACTAGGGTGTTCAAGTCGATCATCACTCGTTTGATGATTATTCGAAAAATACTCGGAACATGCTCGCTCAATTTTTGGCTCGATTGTAAACAAGCCAATGAATAAACGAGCCAAACACGACCAAAGATCTGCTCGACTCGGATTATTTCTAAAAGTAATAAACAAATATATATTCTTTTGCTAAAATAGATAATGGATACATCAAATAGAAAAATAAACAAAAAGTCCATTATTTTAGTTAAGAAATCTATACTAATAAATGATTACATGTGGTGACACATGTCATCATCAGATTTCACCTCACAAAAACTTTCCCGCCTAAACTTCCTTTAACAAACTTTTCACAAATCATGTTATATTTCTTACTTGAAGTTTTTATTCTATTTTAATTAGGCCTGTAAATGAACCAAACGAACACGAACATCAGCATGTTCATGTTCGTTCATTTAACTTTTACCAAACACGAACACGAACACGAACACATTATCGAACAAGATTTTGTGTTCATGTTTATTTATTAAGAGAATAAAAATGTTCGTGTTCGTTCATGTTTGTTCGTTAAGAAGCTAAATAAACACTTTACGAACATAAACGAACACAAATGAACAATAATAAACAAACATAAATGAATCATAATAAACAAACAAAACAAAACACAAAAAAAAAATCTTAAATTATCATTTTGGATTTTTTTGTTGTATTAGTGGAAATTGAAACTCACTAAACTTATGAGTTTATAGTATAATTTTATACACTTATGTTTCAAATATTAACACATAATACCCTTTTATTAATATATTAATATATATAAATAAATAAACATAAATGAACAAACATAAACGAACAAAAATAAACGGACATATATGAACGAACATAAACGAACGTTCATGAACGTAAACGAACGAACAAAGCATGTGTTCATGTTTGTTCGTTTAATTAAACGAACATAATTTTTTTGTTCATGTTCGTTCATTTCCTAAATAAACGAACATAAACGAACTTCCCGCCCAACAGTTCATGAACGTTTGATTCATTTACAGGCCTAATTTTAATTTTTTTGAATGACAAGTGCGAAAATTTTATTTTCTTTAACTACCTCAATCACCAATAACCATTTCTAGGGATTTTGAATTTATGATATCAATTATTTCAAATTTTATTTAACCCTTTGAACCTTATGATCACAAATCCTTATTTTTATATAATCGATTTAAAAAAACCATTGAGTTTAAATATTTTTGTTTACATATTTGAATTATATATTTGTAACTTTAACCCGTGTAATACACGGGCTAATAACCAAGTATCAAAATGAATTAATTAACATCATTTTGGTTAAACTGTCTATTTTTACTCTTAAATTGTTAGTTTGTTAGTGTGTCATCGTACTTACGCCATTATATGTTTTTTCCGAGAAGTAGAACTACCGGAGCAAAAAATGGCCAGCAAGAGTTTTTTCCGAGAAGTAGAACTACCGGAGCAAAAAACTTACGCCGCCGGCGCTCTCTTTCCGGCTGTGTTGTCGCCAACCGCTAACGCTGATGCCACCGTCTTCGAAGAGGCTATTAGATCTGAGAAGCCATGGTTGGAATATCTTCTCCAGAAAAGGGGCGTTATTCTCTTTAGAGGCTTCAATGTTACCTCTCCTTGTGACTTCAACTAGGGGTGTTGATCGGGTTAGTTAATCGGTTTTCGGGTTAATCGGTTCGAGTTGTTCGGGTTTTTTAATGTTGAAAGTCTATCTGAAACCCGACCCGAATAACAATCGGTTTAATCGATTTCGGGTTGTTCGGGTAACGGGTTGTTCGGGTCGGGTTTCGGGTATTAAACAATAGACTTAATTTAGTTTATTTTAGTGAGTTTTCATTTGAAATTTTATAAAATTAGTGGACTTAAATTAGTTTACATCTATAAGTTATGAAATGTGTTTAAATATATATTTGTACACTAACAATTTGATCAATTTGGACAATCTAAACAAATGTATACATACAATTTACTTAATTATAATATGGGTTGATCGGGTTATTCGGATTTCGGGTTAATCGGTTCGGGTTATTCGGGTTTTTGAGGTTTGAAAGTCTATCCGAAACCCGACCCGAATAAGAATCGGTTTAATCGGTTTTCGGGTTCTTCCGGTAACGGGTTGTTCGGGTCGGGCTTCTTCGGGTACGGGTAAGGTCGGTTCGGGCGGGTTAATCGGGTACGGATAAAATCGACGGGCCTAACTTCAACAACATCGTTGAAGCTTTTGGATTCCCTGAGTTTTCCTACCTTGGTGGTCGAGCCCCAAGAACCCATATCGTTGGCCGGATTTACACCGCAAATGAAAGCCCTCTAGATAAACGAATTCCTTTCCATCACGAGTTAGCTTACGTAAATTCTTTGATTCCATTCCATATATATATTATGTATATGTGTGTGTGTGTATATGTAGGAGTGTAAATTAACCAAGCGGAGCTTGAGTTGACCTAGGCTTGAGCTCGGCTTTTTTGCTTTTGAGAGCTTGAGCGTTTAGAGCTTTATTTCTAAAGATTGAGCGCTCGAGCTCGGGTCGTGAGAAATTATTTTAAAAGATTGAGCGCTCGAGCTCGACTCGTTTTAACATAATATATATATAACTTGTTTATAAAATGATATGGGCTCGAGCTTGAGCTTGGTTAAGATCAGTCGGATTGACTCGTTTACACCCTTATACATATATATTGATTGAACCGCTTTTCCAATTATAATTATCATATTACAAGTATTAATCTACAATGATGCACCCACAAAGTGTGATTTGATACGTAGCTTGTTTAGATCAGTACCCAAGCTACCAAATCATCCGCCGTACTATTTGTGGGGGGCGAAAGTTGTAATTTTTACAAATTGATAACATTTAATACCATCTCCAATAGATGGTTTTTACATCTAAAAAAACCATATAAACATTTATCAAGTTTTTTTGTCATTGAAAGGGGATGATTAAAAAACACAAGTTCTTTCCTATGAACTACCAAAAATGAGTTGGTTTGGGACTTTATGTGTACTATATACATAAAATATTAAGTAGAGAAAAAAATAAGTGGTTAAAAATAAAAGGTATGGTGATGATGTAGCAATGTTTTTAAGTTTTGTTATTGTAGGGATTTTTCAAGGTTTTAAAGATTGAGTGTTTTTTAATATATTAGTTTACTAGACATGTTTTTGTTCGTTTTTTATGTTTTCTATTGCTGATGCTCTTAGTGACGTTCACACAACTAAAGTTATACAATTTTCTTAGCAGAATCTAGAATTCCCATCCAAGTTATTTTTTTATTGTGAAGAAAAACCAGGAAAAGGTGGAGAAACTGCAGTAGTTTTGAGTCATATCATATATGAAAAGATGAAAGAGAAACACCCAAAATTGGTTGCGAAACTTGAGGAGCATGGAGTGACATATATAACGGTAACGGGCGATAAGGATGATTCATCATCCTTCGGTGGCAGAGGTTGGAAGTCTGCATACATGACCGATGACAAGAATATTGCGGAAGAAAGGTTTTAATTTGTTTCTATACGTTAATAAACCTTATATAAATCACTTAAGGTTTTCTATGATGGTATCTTAATATATTGCTCACCAAAATGCTCGATCGACAGGGCAGCAAAGCAAGGCACAAAGTTGGAATGGATGGGGAATGTTGTAAAAGTTAGAGCAGGTCCAAGACAGGCAATCAGATTCGACAAAGAAAATCATCGTAAAACTTGGTTTTTACACCATGGATTTGAGCCGGTGAAGAGTAGTATTGGCGATCATGATGCGTATTTTGAGCTTGGAAATGGGGATCTTGTTCCTGATCATCTATCAAAGACTGCTTTAATATCATGGAAGAAGAATGTGTAGCAATACCTTGGAAGAAGGGTGATGTTATGCTTGTTAATAATTTGATGGTTCTTCACAGCCGACTGTCTTTGCTAAAGCCGCCTCGCCGCATACTCGCATCCCTTTGCAAGTGATGGAAATCAACTTATTGAACTGCAATGAATTGTCTTTCTCGTTGTAAACCTCTATCTTTCTTCTTTTGGAAAAATAAGAAAATTTTAAGTTTTGACAAGCGTGAAGGAAATTGAATATGATGGAAGTCTCAACTCAACCTTTTAAAATAGTTCTTTGGACATCTGAAATCTCGCTCTAAACATTACTTCATCGTTTTTCGGTTTATCAACTAAGTAAAATTTCATTTAGAACCTCATGAGCCTATTCATGATCACGCAGAACGTTTTTTTTATTACGTTGTATTTTCAACTACGATTGCAACGACGATAACTTTCACAGAAAATTCAAGCCCGAAAGAATCGGAGCTAGATGATGATGATGATGAAATAATAACATTAGCGCTTAATGCTTAACGCTTGTTGGGTTATAAAGTACAAAAAAGACCTACAAAATTACAATAAATTAACTAAGATATACATGCATGAATCTTGGTAAGTGTTTTATAAGGGATGTGTATTCTTTTACGTGAAACCAAACAAAATAAGAAAAAGATATGAAAATATATAGGTTTTAAGTTATCTAATATAACTGGTTTATTGAGTGGGTCAGCACAAGTTAGTCTTGTTTACTAACCAAAACAAGTAAATAAATTGACTCATTAATTTGTTTAATTAAAATTTAAGGTTATAAAAAAAATTATTTAGATATTTAAGAGGGTTATCATAGAAGTTCTAATATATTAAGTTAATTTTGGTGCTTCAAATTTTTATTTTGGTTATACTATCTATTTTCTACGAGGGAAATAAATTTCACTTTTGAACTTTTCATATACTCTTCATTTCCAAAACTGTCACTAACATTTCCCTATTCTAATACTTTTCGATCTGATTCCTCGAATCTGCAGCTAAATATATGAACACAAGTTTTTAGTTGGAAATGAAGGAGAAAAGAAAATTTAAAAATGGGTTCATTTGAGTTGGCGACTAATGAGTTGTTTAAATTGTTACTGAGTAACAAGATATTACTCATATTCGCAAATGAATATTAAAAGGCCTGACTAGAAACATGACACGAAATTAAGTGTGTCCGATTAAAGTTAATATCCTTTGACACGAATAAGTATATGAGTCATGCTTGAGTTTAAATATTTAACTTGTTAATCTGAAATCTTGCAAACTAACAACCAGCCAACCTGACATAATTAAAACCCACAATTAATCTTGTAAAAGATAGTCGTCCTAAAGCAAAAATAATTATTTAATGACTTGAACCTTTATACTTTAATAAAAAATTATCTAGGAGGGACACATGTAAACACTATATTCCTTCTTAACAATTTTTTTCCGGTTCTATCTCATATTTAATAATCACATTAATTACTAATAATATTATTTATTTTTTTAGATTAAAATAGATTTTAATAAATGAAGTAAAAGATATTTTTACTAATGTTATTTCTAAGAAAATAATTATTCATAAAATTAGAAAACTTTTAGAAAATCAAACTTTTTAAAAAATACAAAATATTTTTTTTTTGGTGTTTTAAAAAGTAAAAGTTTTATAAACAAAAAATAATAATTGAGAGTTATAAGAAAAAAGTTTTAAGTATGACATTTTTTAAAACGTTTGTTTTGAAATAAAAATTTTATTTTATTTATTATAAGAAACATTTCAATCATATCTTATTTTAAAATATCGATTTATAATTAATAAATTTGTATTCTATTTAATATTTTTTTATTCAACCCTTGTAATACACGCGTTTAATAAAGCTAGTCATTAATATAGAAAAAAAGTAATAATAGGATTAGAAGAATATCTCTTTTACAAACCACACTACAAGAAATTCGACCTATCACGACGACATAAATAATAGAACTATATATATATATATATAGCCACGACTCTTAAGACCCTATCACATTTGTACTTGTATAAACATGTCAAGACTCAAGAGAGAAATGCATGTGTGATTAAGCAGAAATATGTGTACACTTGTATATGCATGTGAGGAGAAATGCATGCATCATTAAGCAGAAATTAATATTTGTACACTTGTACGTATATGCATGTGAAGAGAAATGCATGTGTAATTAAGCAGAAATTAATTTTTGTACACTTGTATATGCATGTGACAAGTATGTGTACACTTGTATATGCATGTGAGGAGAATTGCATGTGTAATTAAGCAGAAATTAATATTAAATTTGTACACTTGTATATGCATGTGAAGAGAAATGCATGTGTAAGCAGAAGACATTTGAACTGCTTATATATACATACATTTGCACAAAATACGTAAAAGACAATCCAAATGGCCACCAAGAGGTTCTTCCGAGAAGTAGAACTGCCGGAGCAAAAAGCTTTCGGGGACGGCGTTCTCTTTCCGGCAGTGTTGTCTCCGACCACTAACACCGGTGCCACCATATTTGAAGAGGCTATCAGATCTGAGAAGCCATGGTTGGAATCCCTTCTCCAGAAAAGGGGCGCTATTCTCTTTAGAGGCTTCAATGTTACCTCTGCTTCTGACTTCAACAACATTGTTGAAGCCTTTGGATTCCCTGAGTTCTCCTATCTCGGCGGTCGAGCCCCAAGAACCCATATCACTGGTCGGGTTTATGGTGCAAATGAAAATCCTCCGCACAAAAAATTCCTTTCCATCATGAGTTGGCTTACGTAAGTTCTTTCATTCCATATATATATATATATATATATATATATATATATATATATAATATATATATATATATATATATATATATATATATACTATATATATTTAGGGTTGTAAACTAACCGAACAGTGCCAACCTGAGCTTGCCTAGCGTTAAGCTCGGTTCATTTAGAGCTTTGTTTTCAAAGTTTGAGTTGGCTCGTGAACTATTTTTCTAGCTCGAGCTTAGATTGTTTATTAGTATATTATTTAATTTATATATATATATGTCATCATATATATTATTTAATTACTTTTATGATAATTTTATATATAGCAATAACTATTTGTATAAATATATATTTGATAGATTAAATACATAATATACAAATAAAAGATTTGTTTTGGCTCACTCGGCTCGAGTTTGAGTTCGTTTATCAAATGAGCTTATAATATGAGCTAGAGCTTAACTAAGCTTTTAATTCGAGCGTAAAACCGATCTTAGGTAGCTTACAAACCAGTATGACTCATTTACACCTTGTACATGTATATTGATTAACGACATATTTCAATTTAATCATCAGTTCATTAATATATAATGATGCACTCAAATCAACCTTCATAGCCTTTGTGAAGGACAAAAGTTGTGATTTTTACATGTTGAATACATTTATTACTGAAATTCATACAACTGAAGTTATACAATTTCCTAACAGAATCCAGACTTTCCGTCCAAGTTATTTTTCTATTGCGAAAAGGAACCAAAAAAAGGTGGAGAAACTGCAATAGTTTTGAGTCATATCGTATTTGAAAAGATGGAAAAGAGGCACCCAGAATTGGTTGCAAAACTAGAGGAGCATGGAGTGACATATATAACGGTAACGGGCGATGAGGATTCACCATCTAACGCTGGTGCAGGTTGGATGTCTGCATACATGACCGATGACAAGAATATTGCACAAGAAAGGTTTTAACTTGTTTTTATATATTAGAACTTATAAAACTCACTTAAGGTTTTCTATAATGGTATTTTAAGATCGATAATTCTCACTAGAATGCTCGATGGACAGGGCCGCAAAGCAGGGCGCAAAGTTGGAATGGATGGGGAATGATGTAAAAATTATAGCAGGTCCAAGACAGGCCATTAGATTCGACGAGGGAAATCAACGTAAAATTTGGTTTTTAAATCATGCACATGAGCCGGTAAAAGGTAACATTGACGGTCATGGTTCATATTTTGAGCTTGGAAACGGTGAAGTTGCTTCTGATGATGCTATCAAAGATTGCTTGAGAATTATGGACGAAGAATGTGCTGCGATACCTTGGAAGAAGGGTGATGTTATGCTGGTTAATAATATGATGGTTCTTCACAGTCGATTCACATTGCTAGAGCCGCCTCGCCTCGTACTTGTATCCCTTTGCAAGTGATAATAATCTACCTTTCACAAGCATAAGGGAAACTGAAATAAGATGGATGTCTCGGTTCAAAATGACAATGTGTTTGTCCAAATAAATTATGTAGTTGAATAATAAATGAAATTATATATGTGCATGTCCAGCATTTTAATTTAAAAGTAACAAAAAAACATAATCCGGGTCAACTTGCTTATATTTTGAAGCTATTTAAAAATCCGAAAATCTTAAATTAACTAATAATTAAATAGTTTTATATATGTTATCTGGGAGTTATTGACCTATTTCTTCACCCTTTGTTATATTAGCCAGTCGTCCAAGTTAAAGAGGTATCTGTTCTCGAGTTTTTGAAATACTAGTTCAATTAATATCTTTATCGATCACAACATCATATTTATATTTTTCATTCGTTCTAAATGTGTTCCACTTTTGATCTATAAAATTAAATTTAAAAGTTAGTCCAAATTTTATGAAATACATAAAAAATAAACTTACCCTAACTAACTATGTTGATTAGACAATAGTATAAGTATTCAATGATTTAGTTTTAGTTAAGTAACTTAATTAAATAATCAAACGAATTGTGTAACATTAACCACGTGCTCCCCGTGAATACGATACCTGACTTACCCTAACTACCTAGGTTGATTAGATGACCCTAACGAAGGGTCATCAGTTAGAGTTCGTTTGATATATAACATTAAAAGTTGAATTTTTTAAGGGCAACAGTCGATCATCTGGTACGTTCTTTAAAAATAAAACTCTTACATTCATAAAATTTGTGTTTTAGTTATTTTGAAGCTATTTAAAAATCCGAAAATCTTAAATAAACTAATAATTATTAAGTTCTTTTATGAGTTTAATTTGTGTTTTAGTTATTTAAACAATTGTCTTGACTAACGTTTATTTGAATGTCATATATTCTTGCGCGAATTATATGGTTGCAAAGTTTTAGTTGCTAATTGAATAGGTATTGTGTACTAAGACCCATTAAGTTTTGGTTATCAATATCACTTAATCTTTACACGCTTTACACGGATAGAATCCCCTTTAAAGAGTTTCCATCAAGTTGGACTAAAGAATTACCAAAAACCAAACCTTGATCTCGGGGTGGATTACATTTTCTCATAATTGTCTTCTTAATTAATTTTCATTATTTGCATTTTGTTTTTCTAGTTAACTTGTTAATTATTTCAAAATTTAATTTTCACAGCCAATAGACAATAGTATAAGTATTCAATGATTTAGTTTTAGTTAAGTAACTTAATTAAATAATCAAACGAATCGTGTAACACTAACCACATGCTCCCGTTGGATACGATACTTGACTTACCCTAGTTATCTAGATTGATTAGATGACCCTAACGATAGGTCATCAGTTAGAGTTTGATATATAACATTAAAAGTTGAAATTTTTTGAAGTGTTACGTCGATCATCTGGTACGTTCTTTAAAAAGAAAAACTGTTACATTCAAAGCCGGATTTAACTTAAAAACTATCGATGATAATATGATTAAAAAAAATTATCATAGTAAGGTTACCTAGTTATCATCGTATAGATATGTACAATATCATCAAACACTAATTTCTTAAGGAAAACAATACTCATATAAGTTTATATATACACGTAAACACAAGTCAATAAAAAACGACAACAATATTATCAATGCAATTTTAATGGCAGCCGGACGATTATTCCAAGAAGTAGAAGTACCTGAACAAAGATCTTACACCGACGGTGTTGTCTTCCCGATAGTGTTGTCCCCAACTACCAACACCAATGCCACCATCTTTGAAGAGGCTATCAAAGCTGAAAAGTCATGGATAGACTCTCTTTTACACAAAAGTGGTGTAATTCTCTTCCGAGGATTCCATGTTACCTCTCCTTCTGACTTCAACAACATTGTTGAAGCTTTCGGCTACCCTGAATTTCCAGGCTATTAGATTCGACAAAGAAAATCAACGTAAAACTTGGTTTTTAAATCATGGATTTGAGCCGGTGAAGAGTAACATTGACGATTATGATGCATATTTCGAGCTTGGAAATGGTGAACTTGTTCCGGACCATGCTATCAAAGATTGCTTGAAAATAATGGAAGAAGAATGTGTTGCAATACCTTGGAAGAAAGGTGATGTTATGCTCATAAATAATTTGATGCTTCTTCACAGTCGACTGCCACTACTAAAGCCGCCTCGCCTCATACTCGCATCCCTTTGCATGTGATGGAAAGAAGAGTGATTCAACTTTTTAAACATGATGTGTGTCTTTCCTGTTGTGAACCCCTAATTTTTCTTTTTCTAGAAAATATAAAAGTTTTAATAATTAACAAGCATAAAAGAAACTGGAGTATAATGAAAATTCGCTCAGCTCATATGTCATATAAGTTAAATTTAGGTTTCCTATGTTTTATTTTTGTTGATTTTTTATTTGTTCTTGGACTTGGCAAGTGAAATGTGAATCGTTAGTGATTACATGAAAGATAATTACATAGAGGTACGTAGCATTTAAATTTATTTTTGAACAACAATTTCGTTAAGCGGCTTAAAACAATCACCACTTAAGTTTCCTAATTTTTATACAATGAACATTAAGTGGCTTAAAACAGTGAACACAAATGGTATGAGGGCCCCCCCCCCCCCCCCCCCCCCCCCCAAAAAAAAAAAAAAAAAATTCAACCAAGTCTCCAAGTCTTATCCATATCTCCTCGAAGCATCCGTCCCTTATATAGCATCCATATCTCAACCAGAGGTCCCCCTAATGCTCCAATATCCAGATGCCTTCTACTTTACTTCCAGGTCAATAAAAAAAAATGTTCCCACAATCCAATTGAATACCATGCAAAAGTGCAAAACAAAGAAAAATAAAAAGAATAGAAGAAAATAAAATTAAAGAAAAATAAAATGAAGAAAGGAAAATAAAATTTAGGTGTTTTATACTTTTTAGATTAAAACTTGTCAAATAACACTCATTATTTTTAAAACAACTGATCCTCGTGTTCATATAATTTAATATCATAAAAAAACAACACTCATTACGGGTATTACAAAAGAATATATGTTGTAAAGAGAGTCGAATTCGACTTCGAAAAATATTAATTTCAATGCAAGCAACAAACTTTCTACTATTAAAAAATGTTATGCATAAAAAGATTACTTATATTTAAAAAAAAAAAGTCAACGAGCAGACTTAATTTTAAAATTCTTAACTGATAAGATTACAAAACATCAGCAGCCATCGTTGGCAACAAAAGCTCTTCCTTTGTGCATCCTATGCAAAGCAAAGTTTACCTAAGTTATCATCGTGTAGAAATAGGCTATCGAGATCATCAAATCTAAGTTATTTATTAATAAATACAAATACTTCATTAAGTTTATATATACACGTACACAACTAAAGAAAAACAACAACTACATCAACGTACGTTCGACACATTCTAAATGGCAATCGGACGATTCTTCCAAGAAGTAGAATTACCTGAACAAAAATCTTACGGTGATGGTGTTGTCTTCCCGGTGGTGTTGTCCCCGACTACCGACACTAATGTCACCGGCTTTGAAGAGGCTATCAGAGCTGAGAAGCTTTGGCTCGAATCTCTTTTACAGAAAAGTGGTGTAATTCTCTTCCGAGGCTTCCCCGTTACCACTGCTTCTGAGTTCAATGATGTCATTGAAGCTTTCGGCTACCCTGAAGCGCCCTACATAGGCGGCCGAGCATCTCGAACCCAAGTCGTGGGTCGGGTCTACACCGCCAATGAAACTCCACCTGATAAGCGCATTCCTTTCCATCACGAGATGGCTTATGTATATAAGTTTTTTGATTCTATACGTTTCTATATTTGCATTTTTAGGATTCGCTATTAGATTACTAGTTAGTAATGTTTATGTGTCTAATGAAGAATCTAATCTTGATATGTTTAAAATTGAAAGGGCAAATCTAGACAAAGTAAAAACATGAGGGAGAGAAACCAAAAACTTTAGTTTAATTAATTAGTAGTTATCCGTATGTAGGAATAGATGATTATTAGTTTATCTATATAATTATTTAAATAGTATTTGAGTTGAGTTAAGATATGTATATGTTTAGTATAAGTATACGGTTATGCATTTAGTTTTATTTGTCGAGTTCAATAATAAGAAAAAAATCGAAATATGTTACTTCAAATGTGTGTGTTTACATATATTTCCAGGTTGATCCAATTGGTTATTACAACATCTAACAGGTTCCAGAGTTCCCTAAAAAGTTATTTTTCTTCTGTGAGGAAGCACCAGGAAGTGGGGGACAAACTCCAATAGTTTTAAGTCATATCATATACGAAAGGATGAAAGAAAAGCACCCGGAGTTTGTTGCAAAACTAGAGGAGCATGGAGTGACGTATATAATATTAACCGGCGATGAGGACCAACCATTGTCCTCCACTGGTAGAGGTTGGAAGACTGCATACGATACTGACGACAAAAAAATTGCCGAGGAAAGGTTACATTTTTTTTTTATATTAAACAAAGTTGTATTCAAAATAAAGTATTTTTTTAATATCACGATACCAAAGTTCCTTATAAAGTAGACACATTAGAGCACTTTATGTGTTAGACAATATAAGAAGGACCTCAATACTATTTGACCATTAATTTCTCATTGAAATGTTACATAGGGCTGCAAAGCTTGGAACAAAGCTGGAATGGATAGGTAATGCTGCAAAAGTTATAGCAGGTCCAATGCCGGCAATCAGATTTGACAAGGAAAGTCAAAGAAAAACATGGTTTAATAATTTGACCGGCCCCACAAATGGTGCTCGTAAAATTCACGATAAGGGTGCGTTTGCTGAGCTTGGAAACGGTGAAGCTGTGAATGATGATGCCATGGATGATGTCGTCAAAATTTTGGAAGAAGAGTGTGTGATAGTACCTTGGAAGAAAGACGATGTTATGCTTATTAACAATTTGACGGTCCTTCATGCCCGAGAACCGTTGCTAAAACCACCTCGCCGTGTACTTGCATCCCTTTGCAAGTGACAGGACAAACCACGTTTTGCTTTCTCGTTGCGTATCAATAATCCTTCTTGCAGAAACTATAATAAGTACTAAATGTTGCAAGAATCATAATAGAAATGATGCAAAATGTTTCTTTAATAAAAGTATCGTGTGCCTTGCGTTTTTGTATATATGATAATGGGGCATTAGAGTAAATCGACTGAAAGCAACTTTTTAATTAATTAACTTAAATAAATATTAAACTACTTAATATCTAGAGGTCATCAAATGAAAACAAGATAACTGAAGAAGACCAGGGAGGTTGACCTTTTCAGTGAGTTACATCGTCGATCAATAATATCTCTCAATCTCCAACGTTTTCTTATCCATTGAAATGATCATAAAGCTCAAGAACATGATCGTCTTCATGTTTCTGTGATGAATGTGTAACAATCATATCAGTAGCGTATAATCGTATATTACTTGATTTATGATTCAAACATGGCGGAAGATAGCTTATTCCATGAAGTCGTTGGGTTATTACCACAACGGAAATCTGAAAATGGAGTTCTCTTCCCCATCGTTCTCTCTCCAAACCCTAAAATCAACGAAACTGTTCATCTAACAGAGGCAATCAAAGCTAACAGATCATGGTTAGAGTCTCTACTGCATCAATCCGGTGCAATTCTCTTCAGAGGCTTCCATGTGTCCTCTGCTTCTGACTTCAACGACGTCGTTGAGTCCTCCGGCTATGAGGATTTCAGCTACGGCGTCGGTGGTGCAGGCTCCAGAACGAAAGTCGTCGGTCGTGTTTACACCGCTAATGAAGCTCCGCCTGATCAGAACATCCCCTTCCATCACGAAATGGGTCATGTATGATCGATTCATCCTTCTCTCTCTAATCTCCATCTATCGATTGTGATAAACACTTTACATGCTGATATTGATCGTGATTTTAGGTTTTTTGTAGATTCGTAGATCAGTTTCATAAGTTAGACTTTAGGTTTTCAGTGATTCGTAGATCAGGATCATCGATTGTGATACACGCTTTACATGCTGATATTGATTTGTTCTACGAGTGTGCGATTGAATTGTTCGCTGTATATCCACTCGAAATCTGTTTGTTGAAATCAACTTCGTAAGTTGAATTTAGGTTTTCTGTTTTACTAAATCATAATGAATCGATTCTGCTAAATACTTGAGATTCAGAGCTATGGATTCATTGAAATAGTAGCTATAGTTTCATCAATTTCATATCTAGATCCACTTGAATTGTCACTTACCTAGCTTTGTTATGACAGGCTCCTGTGTTTCCCTCCAAATTGTTCTTCTTCTGTGAAGTAGAACCAAGAGAAGGAGGAGAAACATGTATAGCTCTGAGTCATGTCATATACGAAAGGATGAAACAGAAACACCCAAATTTTGTTGCAGAAATGGAAGAAAAGGGATTGATTTACACGCAAGTTCTTGGAGATGAATCTGATCCTTCATCACCAATCGGTCGTAGCTGGAAGGAGACATTCATGACCGACAACAAAACCTTAGCTGAAGAAAGGTTTGATTCGCAGGATCAATAACCATATTACCATAACATAACAAAATTCAATGTTCCAAGTATTTGATTCAATCCACAATTTGTTTGATGCAAAATTGCAGGGCTGCAAAGCTCGGAATGAAACTAGAGTGGATTGAAGGTGCTGTGAGGGTTATAATTGGGCCTAAACCTGGTTTTAGATATGATGAAGTGAAGAAACATAAACTCTGGTTTAATGGTGTGGTGGGAGGATTTGAAGATAAACTGAACAATGATCCTTCAAAGGCAGTGGTGTTTGCTGATGGTAAACCACTGCCATCTGATGTTAGTGGTGACTGTTCTAAGATCTTTGATGAAGAGTGTGTTGCATTGCAATGGCGGAAAGGTGATGTTCTGCTGCTAGATAACTTGGCGGTCTTGCATTCGCGCAGACCATTGGTCAAGCTACCTCGTCGTGTGCTGGCTTCTTTTTGCAAGTAAAATGTGTGAATGTTGTAATTTTGTGGTCATTGGTATAACTGTATGTCTGTCAAACCGACAGGATGTGATTTGGAGTATAATGTTCATAATTTATGTGTACTACAATAAACTTCATATCAAATAATGGCATTTAATAGTTGTACTTAGAGTATAACACTTGTGCTTTATATATTTTATTGTCATCGAATAATGTAACCGTTGTCATGTTACGTATCAGTCGGTAGATCAAAAATGAAATGAAATCTAGACCATTATAAGTTGACAGTTATCTACAAAGTTCTTCTAGAAGCAACGGTCAGGAGAGGTTACGTGAATTTGCTTTATCAGTTTCCTCCACCCGTCGCCTTCAATTGTTGAAATCATCAGTTTCTTTCATTTTGTGTATCATACCTGAAGAAGACAATGATCCGGTAGAAAGAATTGCCCGAACAAGCCAAATGGAAAAGGTAGCACAATTTTCAATTGAGGTTGGGTTCAAATCATTGTACAAGTTTCATCTTCGAGTATGGATCCCCTTGAGGTTTGATCTTCATTTGTTTGCATTTTTTTACATCAGACGAGTCTTCATTTTGAGTTTCATAGGATTTTTATTTTGATTTGTTATTCTTTTATTGAACTAAGTTTCATGTGTCTTCAAGTAGTTAATTTCAATATTCTACTTCAAAATAAAGAGAAAAGCTTTTTGTGAGTGTTTGGCATATATATACTTTTTAAAGAAATTATAGTTTTCGGGAAGAAAGTGTCACGCACCACCACTACTATGAATACAACAGGTTTTTGGAATTCATTGCGAAAACATGTTTACTTCTTTCTATCTATATTTTAACACTAGATTACAACCACGTGTAATACACGTGTTGCTAAAATTTAAAGCTATACTACTTGCAATAAAGATTTTCTTATTACATATTTATGAAATATTATACAATTTTCATTTAATACACTGGTTGTTAAAATTTAAAGCTATAACTTTCGCAATAGAGATTTTCTTATTACATATTTATAAAATATTATATAATATTTAACTATATTTATTTTAAAATATAAAATACTTAACAAAAATAATTATAGAAATCATTTAATAGGAGAGAGACAAAAAAGAATTAAAAACAATTAAATAAAATTTATATAATTAATAGGAGAGAGAGGCGGGAAAAAATATTGAGAAGGCATGGGAGAGTGACACGTGTCACTTAATATTTTTATTTATTAGTATATATTACGAATGCACTTCATTGTTTTGATTTTTGAATTTCAGTTTTCTTTCTATGTCTCTCGTATCATACAATTATCTTTGATATCGTTTGATTAAAGCTACAAACGAAATCAAAGATAATTGTATGATACGAGAGACAGAGAGAAAACTGAAATTCAACAATATTAGGTTTTGTTTTGAAAAGTATAATGTTTAAACCGGTTATGAAGGAAAAACATCATTGCAGGTATTTATATTAACGGAACCGATTTCCATATTTGTCATTATGATTTTCGACAGGCCGATGTGATAACGATCAAACTCACTCATCGTAACGCGAGAGAAAAACAAAAAAATCATCACTGCGTAACACGTGAGAAAATATCAAATTCTCACTGTATAGCACGAAAGAGAAAATAGTTTAAAATTAATAAATAAATTATAACTAGTTTTCTTTTCCCGCCGCGCATTGCCGCGGCACGGTATGCGTCATGATAAAGTATCGTTTACGAACTAAATTTACGTCAATACATCGAGTGACTCGAATTTATACATTTGAATGAAAAGTTAAAAACGTATTATATTTGACCTAACTTTTTTCCAAACAAAACTAATTTTCGAAACATAGACTTACCATCGCTCCGACTCGTTTCCGAATTAAATTTACGTCGGAACATAGAGTAAATGAAAATATATTATATTTAACCAGACACATTTGCAAACAAAACTTACATCGAAACCTACACCAACTTAAAGCTTACATAAAAATAAACACAAAAACATTTTATATTTTACTTAACTAATCTCTGAATAAAACTTACGTCAAATCATATACGTATGTCGAAACGTAGAAAGTCTTATAATATAACCTTTTTTTAGGTAGTAGTCTAATTGTATTAACCAAGGTATATGAATTTTTGTTATATATTATAAGGTAGCTTATTAAAATATATAATAGAAAAGGCAAATTTAAAAAAATGTAAAAGTAACAAACACGAACTACAGGATCGAACCCAGGTTTGTTCCATGGAAAAATAGGAGTAAAACCACTATGCTAGAAGTTTTTAGTGGTAAGAGTTTTTACCATGTTAGAGCATTCACAGTCGGTTCTTCATAAATATGTGAGTGTGTTCTCTATATTATAGAGAATGGTTATTAGTGGTTGTGAGTGAAGTATAGAGAACATATTACTGTTCATCTTTATATTTGATAAAACACTGTTCATCTCTATAAATTTTTTAATATTTGTTGAAAGTGGTTGTGAGTGGATGTGAGAGAAAATGTAATGATAAAAGTATAAAAAAATATTATTTTATTGAAAAGGAGATAGAAAAAATAATGATTTTTAATGTAATTATAGAGATGGAGATGACGGTTGGGTTGTGAATGCTCTTATATATAAATATTATGTATTAGTAATAAAAAGTTAAATGAATAGCGCCGACTTTTAATTTTAAGTATAAGTATAATGTAACCCTATCCATTACATTTAAATTTAACGTATTAAAATTGTTGTGCGGTTTCATCGCCACGTCACATCCCGCAATACCAATTCTTTAAACCTTATCAAGATTTTAAATTGATGGATGATTATTTTATATTTAATATAAGTTATCTTTCTTGGTGGATTATCGAATAGGAGCAAACATGTTTTGTTTGTTTTTTTTTTTTTTTTTTTTTTTTTTGTTTTTTTTTTTTTTTTTTTGGTTACATTATCCCTTCTTTGAATATGAATTTTATTCCATCACGTATATGCATTTTATAGTCTTTCTTAGACCACGGGGTGCAATTATGACTGATTTATTATACATCACTTGTGATGGGCTGATGTATTTTGCTACAAACTAAACCGTAGCTCAAACGGTTGGCCCAGCCCCTTTAACTCAATCCGAATCAATCATTTTGACTTTGAATGGGCTTTGATGTTAAACCATATAATGTCCTAACTTTTTTAGTTTTATCTATACGTCACATCATTCATTTATCTCTTTCACCTCATCTTACTCGAAAAAAATGGTTTGACGCATCTTAAGTCTTCTTCACGCTAGTTAACAAGTTGCCATTCACGGTCACCATCTCCCCTTCCCACTCGTTAACAAGCGCCCGCCCCCTGTCTATTCACGCCACCGACTAAGTGGTGTTTAACACGCTTTAAAAGCCACGTAGCCAGAGAACGTTTGCACAACCTAAAAGATATTCAATTTATATCTATTTCATTTTTAGTTAAAGATAAGCATGGTTACGGTTATCCTACGTCTGAACCTAGACGAAAAACAAGTCAAAGTGAAACCTTTCACCTCAACATACGTGTTTAATTTAAAGGATCATATCATTGTTAACTTGAAGACGATACTGAAAGTCTGAAACTAACCATGCCGGAAAATCTCTTCGTTGAATCGGAGTTACCTCAACAGAAGAAATACGACGACGGAGATGCCACCGGAGTCGTCTTCCCCGCCGTCCTAACCCCTAATCACAACTCCGGCGATCAAAATCTCAAAAACGCCATCGTCGATCAGAAGCCATGGCTGCAGTCTCTACTCCACAAGCACGGTACGATTCTCTTCCGTGGCTTTTCATCCGTGTCCTCTGCTTCCGACTTCAACGACGTCGTTGAAGCCTTCGGGTACGACGAGCTTCCGTACGTCGGTGGCGCCGCCCCTCGCACCAACGTCGTCGGCCGTGTCTTCACCTCCAATGAGTCTCCGCCGGATCAGAAGATCCCCTTTCATCACGAAATGGCTCAGGTCTGTTGATCAAACCCTAATTCACTCAATAATTTCAACGTAATCGATCAAATTGATTGAATTGATCGAATTGACAAATTGAATTGATCGTTAGGGTTTTTTTTTCTACGAATTACCTTCTATTCGATATTGTGAACACGATTGTTGTGAAGCAGGTGCCTAAGTTTCCATTGAAGGTGTTCTTTTTCTGCGAAGTGGAACCAAAAATTGGGGGCGAAACGCCTATAGTCCTGAGCCATGTGATCTACAACAAGATGAAACAGAAGCACCCTGAATTCGTTGATCGATTGGAGCAACACGGGCTGATCTACACAAGAGTGTTGGGGGAAGACGATGATCCTTCGTCCCCAATCGGTCGTGGATGGGTTTCCACATTCCTGACCAAAGACAAAGCCGTCGCTGAAGAAAGGTCTGTTTTCGTTCAGGGAAAAGCCATTCATTGGATCAGTAAACAATGTTTCCGATCCTGGGAACACTGTTTTATTAACTTTTGTTATGAATTGCAGGGCTGAGAAGCTTGGGATGAAGCTAGAATGGACGGACGACGGAGTGAAGACGGTGATGGGGCCGATTCCGGCGATCAAAGTAGACGAGACAAGGGGGCGGAAGACATGGTTTAATAGTATGGTGGCAGCTTATACCGGCTGGGAAGATGCAAGGAACGATCCGGTGAAGGCGGTGACGTTCGGCGACGGTACGCCGTTGCCGGCGGAGGTGATAGATGACTGTTTGAAAATGCTGGAGGAAGAGAGTGTGGCGATACCGTGGCGGAAAGGGGATGTCTTGCTGCTGGATAATTTGGCCGTTCTTCATGCCCGACGACCGTTTGAGCCGCCGCGTAGGGTTTTAGCTTCTTTGTGTAAGTGATAAGGAGAACGATAATGGTAATGATGATGATGATTGTGTGGAAGAGTAATAATAGGATAGATTTGTCGTTAAAAATTAAAAATAAAAAAAGTTAAATGTTGGATTTAATAAAAGCTTTATTATCCTATGGTTAACATGTCGTCTAATTCCGTTAAATGTCCACTTTAAGTCAAGAGAACTTGTTAACCTTAGGTATGACATTTGAATATTCACTATCCTTCATCCTTGTATGATACAATGGTAGGGATTGAATTCATTAAGAGTACAAGGCTGAACAAACTGGAAACATACGCTCCGTCATTACATATTAGTGTGATTAAGACGTGAGTACGAAGTGTTGTCAGATGCACTCTGATATTTTGATAAATCGATGGTGTTACACAACACTATTCGCATGATCAGCCATATGAACCAACCAGGAAAAACAATTAATGTGGTGATGTAAAAGGCCTCTTGTATGTTTGAATTTCTATTACCGATAAAATATTGTTTTCTTATATTTTTATTTGTTTACGTGTATAGATGATGTAAATTTAAGCTGTAAGAAAACTATTACTTGAGGGTGTTGCTTGAACATATTATGTGGACGACCCGACCCGAAAATTCTAACATGGTTCGTAAAAATCAAAGAATTGCAAAATAGTAACCCCATGAGGATAAAATCCTGAAGCCGCTGCTAGCATATAGTTTCGGTTTACTTAAGTTACGTATCCGTTTGATATACTTTTATAGCATCTTGTTTACCCGGTTGTTAGAAATTTTGATTCACACATAAAGTAACACCGATTTACATATGAATTAACATTGAATATATTAACGTGAGCTTCTTCATATTTACATGTGATGAAAACTTACAGCAAATTTACACGCGAAACACTATATGTTTACATTTTAATTAAAGGCAATTCATATATGATATATTTATGATCGTTTTATAGATTTTTCTCAAATTGGATATGTATTCATCACTGAAACTCTGAAAGTACTGTTGTTTCAACAAGATCTTTTAAGCGATAACGAAACAAGTTTATTTTCCAAGGCACAATCTACCTTATGGCTCAATAGTCAATACTCTAAAATCTAGCAGTATAACGTTACGAACAAGTCCAAAGGTTCAAAGCCCAATATTGCTCAAGCCCAACTAGCATGTTTTGATGTTTCGTTATTGACACGTACCTAGATGTGGGCATAAAAACCGGGTTCGAACCCGACCCGTACCCAGCACCCAGGTACGGGTAGTACCCGATGGGAGGTGTACCCGGGTTGGACCCGTTTAAACCCGTAAGGTTGGAACCGGTTTCAGATTTTGAGTTTTTTAGCGAACCCGACCCGAACCCAGGTTCGAACCCGGCCCGGTTGAACCTCATTTGAACCCGGTTTTGCATCCGATTTGAACCCGGTAATTAAATGCTGATGAATTTACATTGTATGAACTTCATGCTCATGAACCATCCGGCTCTTTCACTTCTTTGAGATATATCACTGTTTAGTAGCTCTGATAACTAAATGCTGAGTAAAAGTTTTTGGACTTTTGGAGTTGTAAGGGGAAAAATACATGGGAATTCTCGGTTAGATCAGTCAAAAAGGCCATCGAATCCAATCGGCCACCACTGGATTTAAATTATATGGCTTGGTTGCCTTGGGTGCCGTTGAGAGTAAACTCTTTTGTCTGGACGGCGAGATTAAACAGAATTCCAACTAAAGAGGCTTTGACAATGCGAGTGGTCTCATTGTCTATGATGGAATGCCGTTTTTGTTTCAGGCATTTAGAATCAAATCGATCATATTCTGTTTGCCTAACCTTTAGCTTTATGAATCTAGTCAAAAATTACATTCTTGGTGTTGCGGTTCCTGGTCAAAATTCGTATTTTGTAATTTTGTCCGGCAAGTTCTTTCAAATCTTCAAGCATCCTCGACTAGAAAGTTACGAAAGGTTCTAAATTGTATCACATTAGCAAGTGGTGGTACATTTGAAAAGCTCGATGTCACACCCCAACCGATGGCGGAAACATCGGGGCGCGAGAAGTGATAGATTGTTCAAAGACATCATAGAACTAAAGTGATAATAAATTAAGATTAAATTTCATTTCCATTGATCAACATAACATTACAAAGTTTCAAATAAACATACAATAATTTTGAGAAATACAAGTCTAAAACAAACATAACAAAATGATAAATTTGGTGTGTTTCTAAGTCCACCTAATTGAATTTCTTGATAAAGCTTCAAGCATTTCCTGCAACATGTATAAAATATTGGTCAACATATGAATATGTTGGTGAGCATACAAGTTTGAATACATAGCATAATAGTGAATAAATCTTAATTCAACATGAGTAAAGTATACTAAAATTTGTACATTGCTAGCATGCAAAGCCAATAATCAAACCAAAGTGTCCACAAGCGTAATCTTAGCATAAAAATGACCAAGACTGTAAAGATTGAATAACTTAACATAGACCCATCATAATAGGGCGGATGTGCTAGTCCTATAGCGCTATACATGTTAAGAGAGGTTTAGCTTGCTTGCAAGATAATGTATTCTAGCATGTATTCACAAATAGTATAACAAGTATGCATGTTTGTATGAATTGAGTTTTAGAATGAGATTGATTGAATATAAGATTGAGTGTATTTGATAATTGATACATGTTGCAACCCAAATAGTGCTAAAACAAAAGAGGTGAAGTATGACTCACGGTTTGGCGATTAGATTCCACAAGAACAGATGAATGAGTTTAAAGGTTTGAGTCACCAAAATCACCTTAGAAGGTAAACAAAAGGGTGTAAGTTTAGGATTTAAAGTTTGAGATTTTAGAAATTGGAAAGTATACGAAAATTACAAATATGAGAGTACATGAAAGTATATACTAGTTAGACACTTATTTGGACACCATGTATTGTATGTGTTCTTTATGAGTATAATGTCTACTTCAACACATAACATTCAACCATGGTTTGATTGATGTTACGGTTTGGTTTTAACTAAGTATTATGTAGATATAAATATAAGTCATGCATTAGAGGTGGGCTAATCCACAAACCTCAAATGGTATATTCATATAAGTCATGTAATAAAGGTGGGGATATCCACAAACCTTAAGATTGTCACCATTGCACAAAATCTCCACATAAGGGTGATTCGGATGGTTATGAGTACATAAATAAAAATACTAAAGTAAACTAACTAGTTTGACTAAGTGTTCAAGTGGGGTGTGGTGGATAGATTAGTTGTAGAACCAAGGTTCAAAATCACCATTTTAGACCATAACACAAGCCTTTCAACATTGGTTGGAGGCTCGGTTTGGTTTCATCCACTTCTTGATTTGTAGATCACTTAGTGTTTTATAAAAATGAAAGAATGGGGTGTAAAAGTTTCAAAATCTCTGGAATATAACTTCAACACAAGCCTTCCAACATTGAAGTTGTTGGTGACTTGGTTTAGTATGTAAAAAGCTTAAAAACAAGACAAGAAAAGTAGAATATTTCCAACTTGGACCTCAGAAATGAGGGTTTACCTTAATTGTTCACCTTGGTGACTAAGTGGGTAAGTCTAAGAGGTTGTTCCAAGTAGTAAAGAAAATGAAATAAGAAAGTAAGAAAAGAAAGTAAAAAAAGTAAATAATTAAATAAAACTCACAAGTTGTTGTCGAATATTTCTTGCAAAAGATGAAGTTGATGGGTGGAATGAGAGAGATTAAGAGAGAGTTTAGAGTGATGAAAGTGATTAGGGAGGAATTTGGGTTAGTATTTATAGATAAAAATTATGGTTGAGCATTAAAGAAAGTAGTTGGGAAGACGAGTATAAAGTAAATTCAAAGTTTTAATTTCAACCCCTTAACTTATTTTACTTATTAATTTACACCATAACTCTTGATTAATCATAAGTATTTTAACATATGAACCATAAAAATAAAACTTATAAATAATTTTCCAAAAATATGAGTCTCGATAAGTTACACGGTTTTGCGTTTAGGCGTTGCACAAACATTTAATCAACAATAATGATATAAAAAAAAGATTTTCACTATGATCAAGTCTTGACATTACAAGGATTGAATAAAGAGTACGATTACATTTGAAATAAAAGTAAATGTAAAATACAAAACGTTACACTCGAAGTGAGTTTATCTTCAATGGTAAAACGATGGAGATGGAAAGAGTGGTGGAGAATATAAAAGTCAACTCATATTGGTGGATAAATTATAGTTTTGGGATAAGGAATGTCGATAGACTATTGTAGTGTACTTTGATTTTGATAATATGTTTGATGTAATCTCCGCCTGTTCTAGCATCTTGTTAGCTGCAGTTTTAATTATATTTCTTTGTTTTGTTGTTTAAAAAAGATAACTAAATACCGAGTATAAGCTATTAAGCTCCTAAAGCTCCAAATAACTACTCCAATACACTTGGATTAATAATTATAAATGACCCTTTTACAACTTCGGGTCAACCGTAATCATAACCATCTCAAAAAGGGGTTTTCTTTCTTGGTTCCTAGAAGTCTTTTTTCCTTGAACCAATCCTACTTTTAAGGGTGCATTGCATGTACTCTTATTCATGATTACCAAAGAGAATACCCTCAAGTAATTTTAATATTTTCCTGATATTTTATAGTTAAAATAAGTAAATTGTTAACATCATATATGCTTATCATCATATGATTATATCCTTAAAGATTACACTTGATATAATGATAATAAAGTAATGGTCTTCTTCATGACCAGAGGATGTGAGGCTTCATGCTCTTTCTCTTTTTTCAAAAGTGGTTTTATAGCTATCCTTTTTGTCTCTTTTATGTAACAAATGGATATGTATATTTAAAATATCATCTTTCAGAAATAGAGCCCACAATCTATTGCTCAATTATTAACCTTCAATTGCCGACGGATATATTCTCTCTCTCTTAAAAGTTCTATCTTAAATAAAAATGTTTTGGTTCATCAATTGCTTCATGCATTTGATTAAAATGTATTGCAAGGGTGAAAAGAAAATCCGAAATTTTAAAAAAATTATTAACTAAGTTCTAATATAACGTCTTGATTTTCAAATTTGTAAAGGCCAAAACCATGGTTTTTCATTTGGTTAAAGATTCATCGGAAAAACTCACCTGAAAACCAAACAAATATTATACCGGCCATAATTTTTCAGGTAGCTTCTAACCAAAAAAATAACACTCACTTCACCTAAAATAGAAATTACTTGATCAACTATGAAATTAATATCTAACTTAACTCCTAAAACCTATGAAATAGAATTCAAAACGAACGTTTATAAATATATATTGTTGTTTTGACGTTCTTTTATAACATATAAAAATGTAACTACCATTGAACTTGTAATAGAATATTTTCGACGATAAAATTACTAAAGGTAGGCATGAAGAATGTGACAACACTTTTTGGGTGGATGTGAAATGATGACACATTTGAATTTTTTATGTTGAAAACGTGGATTTTATTTGTATCACAAAAATAAAGATGTTGCAAATTAGTTGAAGCCGTCATATAAATAAGATTACACCAATCCACGTAGTTTTAAGGGTGGGTTATGGTAAAATAATATTTAATTTAAGAAAACAACTTATAATCTGAAGTTAACATGTGTTATTTTATTGTTTTTAAATGAGAAAATATTTTGGTTAATGTGTCAACTACAACAAGTCGTTGTGTCGAATACTTCATGTCTTTGTGTCAAATATTTTTATCGTTTGTTATTTGTATTTATCATTGTATTTTACATTTTAGATCATTTTATGTTATTTTTATCATTATTTTTTATATATTATATAAATATATTATTTTTATCAATGTGTTTTACAATTATAAATATACAATGATATTATTTCATTTTTACCAATGTGTTTTTCAAAACATATAGTGTTCAATAAAACAAAATAACGAACATGAGAGTAATTAGTTGTTATTATATCACTGTGTATTACTAAAAAAATACATAAATATTTCTTAGCATATCATGGTGTCTTATAAACGTGACAGGTGAGGGTGTCTCAAATCACCGCCAGTAGTATGGTTATTATATCATAAAGAATATACATTTAGCTAAACAAAAAATCATGATTATAGGTTTAATTGAGATGAGTTTGGATCAATTTGTGATTAAAGTTTGAACATATTTAACTAAATGGGCTAGGTTTAAATAAACTTTATGGGATCATGAGCAAACATGTTTATTTTCATAATCTTTTTAAAATGTGGTTTATGTTACAACATATAAAGACTAAAATAAGATGCAACCAACTCATCTTAAGCACACTTGAATAAAAAAAACATACAAAATCTTGTGAAATCCATAATAATAATTATGTTATTAAATTATGGGATTCACGTCGGATTTTATTTTGTTTTATGACCTCATAACTTCTGTTATTAAACTTTGAGTCCATATCTAAAACAAATCACTAATTTTATATTTATAATTTTTTTGTCAAAAGGTTAAGTGAATTTTAAACTTATTGTTAAAGAACATATATGCATCTAAATTTATTAATTAGTTTTTCTTTTAAGATACAAACATAGTTTAGTCTCACATACTGACTAACTAGTTAGAGATTATATTATTGGTAAATGACATAAAACTTTATTTAACAAGTTAAGAGCATTATAGTTCTTCATATTAAAGGTGTGATGCTATGATACGTGTAAGTGAAGACGCTATATTCCACTCCTACAAAAAAAAAAGTTAAACCTAAGCAAAATATTACTTAAAAAAATATTTACTAAAATACTCTTATATTCTATTTTATTTATTTATAGTTTACAACAGAGTCAAATAAGTTGGTGGAATTGAAATAAATATTGTATGGTGTTTCATCACCAAACCCATCTTTTTTTACCCTATGCGTGTTAACCACGCGGTTATAACACGAGAGTGCGATTATGTTTGATGACGTCACAAAATAACAAAGATGATGCTTCTCTAAATAATACAGCCGATCTCCGTGTTAATGTTTCATGGTCGGACGGACGACTAAACGTAATTTGAGTCACATACTTAATATTTCAAATGACTAATTTTAAACTTAAGTAATAATAATCATCCGTTTAAGTGTTTAAGATAAGTTGCTTTAATATTTTATTAAAATAGAAAGAGTTTTAGATTCAACCCCACCTCGAAAAGAAAACGGAGGGTTTTAGGTTGGGTCAAGGCTTTTTTCACTCAAAATAGGTTTTCTCTTAAGAGTGATCTCGGTTTGGCTGTTCGGGACTGATGGCGACGAGCTGATATACGAGCTTTTCTTTGAGAATGTGCTAGCCTAGGGCCCCAAAGTTCTGTACCTAAGTAATAGAGATGATTGGATAAGCCAATGGTTTGTCAGTGATCCAATTAATTACTAAAAAAAAACTCAAGTCTTTTTAGAGATTTTGTTTTTATCACTTGAAAATCATTCATTTTACTGTATTATTATATACGTTTCTTTTAATTAACGTTATAATTTGTTTCTACTTTTATCATTCGTTTTGCTAGAGTATTCATATCAGGTTCTTCGTTCTCATCGTTATAATTATACTAAAAATTATTTTTTTTCCTTTTTTTCAATAAAATAATATTTTATACATTTATCATTATATTTTCTATCTTCTTTACTCACAATCATTTTCAAAATCAAAAATATTATAGGGGTGAATGGTTTTTTTTCCTTAAATATAAAGATGAATAGTAACATTTTATTTTCTTATCTATTCACAATCACTTATAATCGTTCTCTATAATATAAAAACACACATGTAAAATAGTAAAGGTATCTATTTATGAATGTTCTTAGAAGTTTATGTGATGTAATATGATTACATATCATTGATTAAACAAATGGTTTCAATGAAATTGATGTGAATCAATCTCTAACTATGTTTCTTTGCTTGATGAGATCAATGGTGCTTCAAATGATGGGCGGAATGATCATGAGGCACATGTCGTTACTAAATACGATAATCAACATCTTGTTTTGTTGAAAATGAACCTAAAATGAATCAATCTATACATATGATGAATCAAAAACTTAAACTGATTAGAAATTGCACACTAACAATGAACAATCTATTATCGGATTGAGCGAAAATTACTAAAAAACAAATTGCAAAAGTCTATCTAAACATTCATCTCCTTAGCACTTAGCCACTTATATAACCCTGTATAACTTCTTATCAGTACTTAACATCATGATTGCTAACTCGCAAACAACATCAAATCTTCCTGCTACCGATCAATGCTTACATGTTATTTTCTATTGATCACAATGTTTACACCTACCAAACAAGTTGATACTAATTAACTACTTGATGTAGATCGATACAATATAAACTATCTATACTTATTGATACCAACCCTAAACTTTTCTAGTTGACTTTAGTAATATATTACAATATGTTTATTGGCGGTTTTTTGAGTCTATGGATGAGACACTTTACCTGACCTGGCATTTCATTGCCACGTGCACAAGGAAAACGGTTTCAACAAGTAATTTATACTATTTTGAACAAGAAAGATTCTTTGATGGCTTTTTCAACAACAAAAAAGTCTGTATATCGACAATTTTGGCAAACTATGTAGAGTTTTACTTAACAATACATCCCCCTAATAATTTTATTCAACACTCAAAAATTTGTTCATGTTTTACACAATTTCACCTTCAAGTTTCCCATCATTTACACTTTCAAAGCTGAAGTTAATTCTTTCAACTCCTAACCATCGTAATGTTATATTTTTCAAAGGAAAAAATTACTATAAAAGTGGAATTGATCAATAAAATCTTTGGTACAAAGTTATGTTTTGAACTTTAACACGAATTAAATGAACATTTATACAAGTGTTTATAAAAATGTTGACATAAAGGGAACAATATTAGACCTACTACCACTACTTACACTCTCCTTCAATATCGAAGGTGTTTGATGAATTGTCGTGTGAATTTGGATATCAATGTGACAAGATGAGGTTAGGGGGACAAGATGGGATTGACAAAAAAGTCAAGGACCAAAAGGTATTCAAATTAGACACGTAATTAAATAAGAAAAGATTGAAAAACTTAATCAATACAATTTAATGCAGACGAGTATAACCAAACTTTCATCTTAATGAAGTCATCAACAGAGTGCCAACAGCACATATTAATTCTGTTGTCGAGAAAGTCATGGTTTACCATTATAATTTTAATCATAAATTATTAGACCGTGGGGTGAAATAGTGTGATCAATACATGTAGTAGTAAGTTGAGTAGTTTGTGTAAATTCTAAAGATACTAGTTAATGGATAGAAAAATAAACAAAAACAAATGTCAAAATTCACAAAAATGTAATGTAGAAATTAAAAAAAAGGTGGGTTAGAACTAATTTTAAAAATACTTAGGCTATGTGTTATGATTTGCGAGTGTGAGCAAATAAGTAATGACACATAAGCTTTATGTATGAAATGACAGTTACACATCTCACACCAATTAAAAAGTGGTAGTGAGATAGTGAATGTGATTTGTTTTTTGAATCAAAATACAACAATTAAAATGTGACTAGATCATTTTGTTCATGGTGAAACAGAAAATAAGAATGATGAGAGCCTCACGCCCATAAGAATAAAACCACTCTCGCTTCCTAGGGGGTGATGCGTTATTAATGACCATCTCACATAACCTTGTAATATTGAAATCAAAATAATTTCGTTAATTTTTTTTAATTTATATGACTTCAAAGATAAAAGAATATGTGTTGAAATTATGAATGGAAAATTAACATCAAATTCATCAAACCCTAATTTGATAGGTTACTTGAAATTAAAATTAAGTTAGCAAAATGCTATTAAAATCGATTACTCTTTCAAATTAAATCATTTGTGCACTTACAATTGATTTAATCAAACAAGATCAAGAAGTAAAAACAAGAATCGGAATTGAATTGGTGAAGTTTCGATGCCTCGAGAGTGCTCTCTGTTTTTTCCTGTAGATTGTTTTATGAACAATTGAATTCTCACCAATCCCGCAAAACTATCGATCAAAAAATTTAAACAAATATACATATTCATTTTATACTCTTTGAGTTTATTTCATTTTTCATAATTAGTCTAAAGTTTAAATAATACGTTTAATTTATAAATAGTATAATATGAATATGTATATTTATACATATAAATCAATATTACTAAAATTCCAACAATATGTTTGTAATTTCTCTACCAAATTACCAATTTATTATGACAACTAATGTTAATGCACTTTGATTGCTTCACTTCCAATCTCTCTTTACTTAAAAGTTAATTACCTTATTATGTGGTAACTTTAATTTCCATAGGTTTACAAAAGATTAAAACTTTATTAAGACGGAATAAGTGTAAATATTATGAGATCATGGGTTCAAGTCTTACTCTGAGCAAAAATACTCAGGGTTGAGCCAGGGGGTTCTCTTAGCAACGGGTTTCCTCCTGAGGGAGTTGGGGGTGCGGTCTCAGCTGGAAAACAAATAAGTACGCCCGATTAAAATAACACTTATTATTCGAAGTTGAGTCGCACATTTGCCGTTAAAAAAAGAATTAAGACGGAATAAAAAAGGCATGGGAAGGTGCGCTAAAGTTGCGGGAAGAAGAGGGAGCCGAGGTGATGTGTATGTGACAGTCTATTCTATTTTTTTATAAACACATAGACCCCTATTGTTTATATATTTATAGGCTACAAGTGTAAGTGTGTGAAGAGAGAATATTTCTTTTATGCTTTTTAGTGTTTGGTTCTGGGAGAAAGAAGGCACGCTTTGCTTGTTGAAACAAACAACATATATGTTGGGAAGATGGTTGCGTGTGTAGTGTATGCATATGTATATGCATATGTACATATATGTGTATTCACACACATTCACTGTGTGTTTTGAGTGAAAAAGAATCTCTCTCTTTCTTTTGATTTCTACACTCTTTCCCTTATTTTCGCTTCATCTTTTAGTCTCTGTTCCTCCTCCCTATTGGTCTACTCTCTGCAATCTTGAAGATTTGAGACACAGGTGCAGACAGCCATAGCCATAAAGCACACACAGTTGCAGACACAGATAATAATCAAGAAAAGATATTCCGTGTCTTACAAATCCCAAAAAAAATTAACTTTCTACTCTACATCCATCACCCATCTGAAGTTCTGTTATATTAATGTCATAGGGGTGTTCATTACATCTTGCTGGTGTTCTTGATAGCAAAAAAACAAAGAGAACAGCTGGAATTTGTACAGGCAGGTAATAAAGATTGTATTTTTATATAATTTTTCATGGTTGGTTTATATGTTGTTTGATGTTCTGCAGTGGGATATGTAAAGAAGACTTTCTTTGTTGATTTTCTCTCTGGGTTGTGTGTAAAAAGGGAATCTTGAAGAAGAAAGTAAAAATGGATGGTGGGTATAACAGGATCAATGGTGAAATTCATCCTCGACTGTTGGATTTGATTCCTAAAGAGAGAAATTGGTTTGTAAATCAAGATGATGATCACACCATTGAAGGTGGATCAAAAGGTCCCCATGGAAATGGAGATGAGAAGAAGCTTGAATTAAGGCTTGGTCCACCTGGTGTTGAAGAAGATTGGTCTGTTTCAGATGCACAAAAAAGCTACAAATCTCCACAAAAAGCAGCTCAAAAGAGGTACAAAGTTTTTAAAAACTTTTAAAAGATTTGTATTTCACATTCTTTGCATGTAAACAAAAAGAAACTTCATGTAATTTTCTCTCTGTACGCTCACTTCTGTACCAATTTGGATTTCATATCTTTTTTATTTATATTTTTCTTTGTATGTATCTGTTTCATGTTTTGGGGAAACTCACCAACTTATGTATTTTTTGTATTGTTTTGTTTGGACACTAATGGTGGTACCCTGCTACTACCTGATTTTCTATATCTCATCTGTCATTAATATTTTGCAGTATCATGGGCGTACTAGTCTTGAACAACCCACATATTCATTAAATTTAGCTGTAATTTCATGGGTTTTTCAAAAAATATAATCTTTTTAGCAAATTTGAGTCGATAATTGATTTTTTAACTATTGATATTTGAACAATCTTGAAGAAGTGCACCTGCTCCAGTTGTGGGATGGCCTCCGATTAGGTCATATAGGAAGAATATTGCAAGTAGCAGCTCAAAACAGGCTCCTGTGTCTGATTCTCAAAATGGTGTTGTTTCAAACAATGTTGTTCAGAAGGAAAAAATGGTGGGAAATTGCCAAAAAGGTTTCTTTGTGAAGATTAATATGAACGGTGTCCCGATCGGTAGAAAAGTTGATCTTAATGCTTATAACACCTATGAGAAGCTTTCTGTTGCTGTTGATCAACTCTTTAGAGGACTTCTTGCAGGTTAATAATCTTTACAGATTTGTACAAATTAGGATTAATTTCATATATACATCCTTTTAATTTCATGATACCTGTAATACATCCTTTTTATGCATATATTAAGCAATAATGGTTTGTTAAATGTGTTTACACAGCTCAAAACGACACGTCGGGAGCTCGGATTAACGGTAATCACGAACACGAAAAGCCGATTACTGGTTTGTTGGATGGAAATGGGGAATATACTTTAGTGTATGAGGACAATGAAGGGGACAGGATGCTTGTTGGGGATGTCCCATGGCAGTAAGCATCTCATCACATCCGTTAATATTTATGCATTTTTGTCACAACTTAATATTCATAAATTCTTGTCGTAATTGAGACGTTTCTAAGCATGAATTGTGGGACATTTACTGTTATGTTTATTGTCTTGTTTTCCACTTTTATAATATTCAACAAGTTGTTCTAATCTCTCTCTTGTGCCCACATAAGTCTAAAAACAGAACTTTTTTTTGGTTTTTTCTGCACTTAGATTCCTCTATCACACTTATATACATTTCCTTAATTTTTAATAATTTTTTATATGTACTATTAGACACATAAGAACATAAGATGCTTGTTGTATGCAAATTTGCTTCCTTTAAACTTTAGATCAGAATGATGTTTCAGTGACAACTCAGTTTACTAACTATCTTCTTATAAACTAATGCCAAGTGTGCCCATTATTGTATATTGCCACTTGATCGGTTGGCCGCCTCAATATTGTTGTTTATTTCATATTCGATTTGTTTTTATTTTGGCTTTAAAAGAATGTACGGCAAGTGTTTAACTTTTTAATGTGCTTTGCAGCATGTTTGTTTCTTCAGTTAAGAGGCTGCGTGTGATTAAGAGTTCTGAAATTTCTAACATATCCCGTTGTAAGTAAACTTCACTTGTCATTTATGTTAATATCTTAAAGAAGGTTATGACGCATCAATTTTATTAACGGTTAATTGCAGTGGGAACTAAGCAAGAGAAGATGAAAGTTTGATGATGGTATCATAGTAGTAACTGTTTTGCTGCAGTGTTCTGTTTATATGAACAAGTTGGATTGAAGAAGAGACAGTTGTGTTTTGATTGGAAGACTATGTAAAATTGGTTTCTCTGAGCAATTCTTATAAAGATTTGTGGTGGTCTAGTGTTAAAACTTGTGGGAATATCAAGTTTAGATTTTTAGTATTATCATTGCATCTTCTTTGCATCCTTTTATTTTGGTTGCCAATTTTTGATGTATAATATGAATTGTGGAGGTTTTTCTTGATGCTGTTTTGAACTTTGTATTCCTAAACAATCCCTGAAAATTCTAATCACCCTACATATGTAAAAGCTGTACGTCAAGACATGAGACAACTCGCACTTGACGTACAAAAATTAATCATGGCCAAAAGAATGAAGCAAGATATAGCAACCACCACATCATTAATACTTTCTATAACTTCATGCCATTGTCATGCCTAACCTGATATGCATACAAACCTATACAAGACTGATAAATTTCCACAATAAAATTCATAACACTTGCCTCATAACTGTCTTCTGGTCCAAGTTGGCTGCTTGTGCTCTTGAATTTAGAACCATCTCCATTTCCATCTTGGCTTCACAATATTAAAAGACAACCAAAAAAAATCAAATATTAGAAAATGTGCTTCCACACTCTTTAGCCTTTCTTTTAACAGCTTACCATGGTTAACTCAAGAAACACAATTTTCAAAAAGTATGAAATTAAATAATCAACCACAACCTCAACAAATTCAAACATCTGACTGTTACCACACCCATTTTCTTGAATCCCACACGAATGATTAACAATAACAGGGGAAACAGAATCCCAATTATGTGGGATAATGACTGCCTGTTTTGCTCCACAAGCATTTCACTATCTTTTCTCTTTCTAGAAGCTTCCTCGGATGGGTGTTGTCATAACTGTTTGGGTAGTCGGGCACGTTTATGACCATATGGAAACACAAATTATGGGATCTGTTTTCTATGCACATGAGAAATATAAATCTCCATCCAGGGTATTCAAAACGCGTACATACTCAATGCCTAAACTCATCAATAGTCGATATCAAATTTGTTGACCTTCTGGAATCGCTTCAAAAAACATATATGGTTCAAACAATGCAGGCCACTGAACTTTGTTATGTTCCATTGCCTGAAAAAGACAATGGTCAAAGTCAAAATAAAAAATAAACACCCATATAACAAGAAATACGTAACTACCATACCTCATATATCCCAAATAGAAATTGTTTTGTCATGACACGAAGTGTGGTAGTGGAAAGACTATAGCTAGAATTCATGCAAGGGTATGTGAGTGTAATGGTTGGCATATGGTGAGTGCGGTCCTTGGGGTTCCTACAGGTTCTCACAAAGCAAATCTTAGCTCTTGGATAAAAACCTCAATACTAGCATGCTCGGAATAGCATTTTGATAAAACTGACAAACCTGTGCAACCGGAGCCCAGTTCACGCCACCTAGAAAACCAGCCACCTAAAGATAAGGGTGAACATGTTATGCCATATTGTCAAGCATAAAAGAGCTGTAAAAGAAAAAGGAATCACGATCCATCTACTTACATAGTTACATATAAATAAACACCACGAGTTTTGGCCCAAAACTTTAGGCAACGAAGTGTCGTGCCAAAATGCTGAAAAGGATAGGAGGAAAAAAAGAGATAAAAGTAAATAAGGTCAAGATAAGTTGGTCAGACTAACAAATAAGGAAATAACATCTCAACATTTGGAACGTGTTTAAGAATCAGATTAGCAACCCAACAACCATTAAGACTCCTAACAGAGAAATCAAGATAATACTTTTAAGCGCAAAAATGCATGGTGCAACCAAAAGTGAGATACTAGCATAAAGAAGATCAACGTCAAATTTGAATTCCATTGCTGGAACATGAGCATCAAGAACTGGTAGATATTATATAAGTAGCATGATTTGTAGGTGTACATGGAAACAATCTCTTCTAATTGAACTACAACTCACATCTCGATTCACATAAGAAAGCCCCACACACAAGGTGTCAATGTCTGCCCTAGGACCATGAACCTACCACCAAAGTTTGAGAACTACACAACTAATTGTTATAGATTAAAATCCTTAACGGTTATTTACCATCATTCTCTACTAAAACTTGCAGATATGAACCAAAAGTATATATGACAACGTTTGCTTATTCAACCATCTGATCTGTGTACCCTTGTAGACGAGTAAGTTGCTTCACCCAATCAACAACAATCCACAGAAAACATATTTTGGAAAGATGATGATTCATATCATGAATATTATGATGTATATTCAAATTCAATCAACTACAACCAATGTTCACTGGTAATACTTGGACAAGTATATCACACTTACAGTATCACTGTAATTAAGACAAGAAATAAATATTATAACAGGTCGAAGATTAATGCACTTAATTAGAACATAATGACAGCAATTACTCACCAAGATCAAGAACAGAAAATTACTCACCAAGATCAAGAACAGAATTTAATCGTCATATTGTCTTCTTCTTTACTAGCATCACCCAAGAACTTCAAGAGCCCAACAAATTTTCAAATGGTCAAATAAAGAAAACCTAATGTCGTTCGTAAAGATAATTAAAGTGTAAGAAAGCCGTTAAAAACCCTAAAAAATTAGGGTTTTATTAACAGGAAGGTGGATCTTCATCTGCCCACCCTTTCAATCTATATTGATAATTAGTCCCCAAACACCCAGGTATAGAGCATGAAGATTGCCCATCTTACCACTAGGTTGAAACCATTTTCATTTTGTATTCTTAAAACAATATTAGTTAAAAGAAAAATGCCATTTGATTTTAAAATTGTATAGCTCGACTCCGTTTGACAATAATCGAATCTTTCTACTCTAATAAAAACAGTAAATTCGGGAGGACGCATGTTATCACTATATTTTTTCTCATCAATTTTTTTTCGTTTATCTCTCTTATTAAATAATCACATTAATTATTAATAATATTATTTAATTTTTTTTAGATTAAAATATTTTTTAATTAAATAAGAAACAAATCTTTCTATAAATGTTATTTTTAAAGAAACATTTTTTATAAAATAAATTTTTTTAAAATATTAAATTTTTTTAAAAGTAATTAGTATTATTTTAAAATTAGTGTTTTTAAAAGAATAAATTTTTATAAACAAAAATTAATTAAAATGGAAAGTTATAATAAAAAGTTTTTTAAAAATGATTTTTTTTCAAACATTTGTTATGAAACATGATTTACATTTTATTTATAATAAAGAAGATTTTAATCATGTCTTATCTTAAAATATATCTTTTCATAATTAATAAAATTTTATTTTATTTGCTTTTATTTATTCAATACGTGTAACATACGAATTTACTAAAACTAATAAAAAACTATTAATATTGAGTTCGCAATGGGCCGCATCATCAGAACATCATCTTATCTATACTAATAATCCTTTACAATGTGAGACACATGTCATTCCCACAATGCCTCCCCCAATTATTTTTCCGCCTAAACTATTTATTTTATTTTTTAAAAGTCAAGTAACTAATTTTCAAATATTTCTCTTTCTCTCTCTATTATAAATTAAAGTACTTGAATTAATAATTTTTAAAATACTTTTCATTAAATAAAACTAAGTATTTTGATTAAAAAAATATATTTTTTCAAAAATAAAATTTTCTAAAACTATGATTTTGTAAAAAAAATGAAGCTTTTTTAAATTATAAAATATTTAAATTCAATATTTTTATAAAATAAAAGTTTTATAAAAGAACATTTATTTAAAAAAACCCGGAGTTTTTAAACAACAAAATACTGATAAAATAATAAAAAATTTTCAAAGCAATTTTTTAAAATGAAAGTTTTAAAAATAATAAAAAAATCAAAATACTTAACCATAAAAAAATTTAATCATATGTTATATTAAAATAACGTTTTATAATTTCTACTTATAATCAATAAATATTTAATATTTTTATTATTCAACCCGTGTAATACACGGGGATATAACCTAGTTTTTCAGTATGTAAATAAAACGGGATATCAAAAATGTATTACGCGTTATGGGGCTATGGGCTGCCATGTTCGCATTATTTGATTATCAAAACTTAAAAGTAATATGGTAGCCCATCAGTGGTGTCATGGGGCATCATGGGCCTTGTGGCTACAACTAAAAACCTAATTGAGGCTTGAGAGTCACGATTCTCGCTAACCGACACTGGGCCTATCACTTAGATTTAGCATCGGTTATGACTTATGAAACCGATTTTTAAGGAGGCCCCTAATCTACTTCTAGATTTTGTCAAACACGAGCTGGTTCTGGGCTTGTCTAAATAAACTTCTTTTAAGGCCCATAATCTACTTCTAGATACATTTTACCTCTTTAATTTAAGATTTGAAACTTTTTTATTTTATTTTTTATTTTTTTTAAGGAAGTGAGCATCCATTACATACTCCATTACATGACATTCACAAGATGAATGGAATCAGTTGTGGAATTATCACGGTAAAAAAGGATAATAATCACGTAAGAAATTCGCACACTTCACAAGAAAAACACATGTTGTATAGAAACATTCCCGGAAAAACTATTGTCATGGTATATTTAAACATATATGCTGTTATGGTATTAGAAAATTAAACAGTTTTGGTTGTTGAATATTTCTTATAAGTTATAAATGTTATATCTTTTTTTTAACTAACCGCTACAAGCTAGTTAAATTGGTTATGAAAATGGAAAAAGAAATTGTTTTTTAATATTCTTTTATAATGATTAAAAACATCAAAATAAAATCTCATATAGATTTTTTCCGAACTTCCAAAGCAAGTTCCACCTTTTAATGTATATCAACTTTACAATATACTAATATTATATATCTACATAGCTTTTTATTGTTTTTCTCTAACATGTGGGTAGATTGTTTCAGGTGTGGACACGTATAATAAAGAATAAACAAATATAAGTTTACTAGTGTTATATATATTATCTCTTTTGTTTATAGTTTATACTCTTTAGACTAAAATCTATACTAGCACACTTGCTCTATATTGTTGTGTGGTGAACTATATAGGTGTGTCACTGTGTGCACACTGTACAAGGGCAAGTTTTCCAAAAAGAACTTTAGAAAATTGTTATCAAACAAAATTCAATCGGATATCCTAAGGGAAAAGCGTGTTACATATTCTAGTATATTTGTATTAATTAGTTATCATAGTATGTGCGTAATGCATGTTTGTTTAAGTTTGTGGTGATCTTTAATATTAGAACCTTAAAGGTTCTTACACACGAAACCCATAAGCAATGGTACCCGAAATTTCATATGTGATATTTGAGGTGAAAATGATGCAATTTTGAGTATCGTAAAACACGAGGGTTTTCTGGTGGTCATCATAGTTTTTGTGCTGGACAACGAATAGTTCTCGTGCTCGACGTAAATTTCATTTACAATAAAACAATAAAAAGTGAGAAAAGGCCCAAGCTCGAGGTTACAAATTAGGAAAATGTAGAGTTTTCTAGCGTCATACAACACATTTGGAGCTTAGAGTTTGGATATTTTAGTTGCTAAATTTTGTTAAATGTTAAATGTTTTTGAACATTTATACGTTTATTAATCATATTTATGTGATTTGTATTCATTTATGTGTTAAAGATTGATATTCATTTATGTGTTAAAAGATTGATTAATGTAATTGTAGGCAAATTATTACACAAAGTGACAAACATATAACAATTAGTGAGATTTTGCATAAGTCGTGTCTAGGTTGAATCATTGAATTAAAATACATTATGTCTATGAAGCAATTGATTTTCCTTTACCAAACACCAAGTTCAATGATTCAAGCAAGCATCTAAACCTGTTCTTTTTTATGTATCAAAACCTTTTATTTGTGCAATTACTTTATGGAGCTAGCTCTGTTCTTAAAACCGATCTCAAACAAAATGATTTATTTTTACAATCAAACAATATCTAGTAGCTAATCACATGCTCTTTGTTGGCCAGATTTCTTACTTACCCTGTCTAATACGAGATAGAAATATTTTTTATATTTTACCAGGATTTGAGCACAAGGTACATAGGGTAAATTTGTATAAACTAATATGATTCTTCACATGATGATCGAAGGGGCACGACCTCTTGAAGGATTTAGGAGCAATACCCCTAAACATCTATGATATTTATGAGTGCGACCCGACAACAGTTTTCATGTCAACAGAATTGATTAACTAAATATTTTTTTTATAAAATACCCAACAAATCCTTTCTTGGTTGTTATAAGTATGGGGTTATTTCGGTCTCGAGGGAGTATACCTTATTTTAGATGACATTGAATGTTAACTAGACGCGATGTGTTGTTGCCACTTTTGTTGTTTATTTTGTCATTAAACGATTTACCCTAAATGGCAAGAGCATGGGAATCCAAACAAAAATGAGGTTGGCATTGTGGTTTTTGCGTCTGCATCCTCTCAGAATTAATCGAGTTTTTGAGACACAGACCCCCCCCCCCCCCCCCCGGATTCCATAAATAAACTGTCTATTCTTGTAATACATACCATTGTAGATGAACTTTCTTTTGCTAGTACATTTTCCGCATGGCATCACCCAGATGGGAAACATGTTGTATATATTAGATTATGTGTAGTGGTTGGTTAGTTAAAATATCATTTAAATATCACGTAGATAAAAATCATTTAATTAAAACCTTTTTTACATCAAATGTAGTGGTTAAATAACGTTTGAAGCCGCTATTGATACACTAATATAGGAAAATTTGTGTTTGGAGCCCTAAAGTTTTGGAGACCTTTTTAACTATCTTGTAATGATTTTGATGACTCATTTGTGTCCATGTTATCATTTTAGAGCCACACTACGTCAAGTCTTAACAACAAAATTATTGAATTAAATTTGTCATTAATGAACGTTAATGAACAAATTTGTCCTTTTAGAGCCACACTAACATTCACTAGATTTGTCTGTTAAATTTCAAATATTTATGTTCCAATAAAAGTTATTTATTATTATTTTTGGTTTAATTAATAGTTATAATAATTAATGTAATAATAAGAAGTTACAATAATTATGAGTAATATATTAATGAAAATAATGATAATGGAAAGCATGAAAATTAAGAAGGAAATAAGTAATAACAATAATGGAAATGGAAAAGAGGACTAAAAAACAAGCATAGGGTGGGGATTGAACGTAGGCGGGCCGGGAAATATCGTTATCACTTATCAATTCAACCAACCTCAGTTATCATTAACTTTTGAATCATTTACATATATATAAGTAATCTGAAATATTAAATTTACCGTTGTCATCCATAATTTTATAATATTGATAGTAATAGTTGGGTTAAAATAAAAATCAAAATAAATTATAAAAATCAATAAATCAAAATTTATTTTTAATTGAATTAAAATCAATGACTCATATTTTTTTTAATAAAAAAAATTGAAGATTTGTATTTTTATGGTACCATATATATAAAATGTCGAAAAAATATGAGTTACTGATTTAATACATCAAAAGTAAAAAATTTGGTTTATTGATTTTTATAATTTCTTTTGTTTTTCATTTGAACACAATCCTTGATGGTAATATGTAGACGCTTCATACCTAACCTACTTTCAAAGACAACTAGTAATCTTAGTTATGTAATGAAATATATGAATTTGTAAATAATAAAAATTCCTGACTTATTGGATTTTAATAATATCAATTTAATTTTTTGATCGAGATTAATTCTAACTCAAGAAACGTTTATAAACACTCCTAACTTTTAGTTTATTTTCCTTCATCAATTCCTTAAGTTAACCCCCTTTAGTTTTTTTATTAAATGTGACCAATGTTAAGCTTATTTACAACTCCGTCGCCAGTTAGCCTACATCAGGTTGTTTTTTGGTGTCTAGACTTAATCGTTATCTAAAATCTACCTCAAATGAGTCAAGTGGTTCGGATCAGCAGGTGGAGATTGACGAATTTTAGATGCAGAAGTTTCAGATTGATGGACCTGATGGTAGATTTCAACTTACTGCTTAGTGTTTTGGCCACATAAGCAGTCCTCGTCATAAAAAAACTAACGGGGTTAACTCTAAGTTGGCAATAGATCGTTAGAGGAAAATTAAACTCAAAGTTAAGATTATCTGTAAAAACTTTCTGAGTTGAAATTAATATCGACCAATAAATAAAAATTTGGATTATTAAAATCCAATAATAATCGTTAGAGGAAAATTATCACAAAATTAGAAGCGTTTATAAAAAATTTTTGAATTGAAATTAATTTCGGCCTATAAATAAAAGTTGAATTTATTAAAATCAATAAACTAAAATTAAATTCTCTAATAAATTTAAATATAAGATGGTATACTTTGTTTCCTATGACATTCAGTTTACTTAAAATTATTTATTTTCACCCAAAACAAAATTTGACTTGTCGTTTTCAATATCTCCATTTCTCCAACGTTAATTTCTTTGAAAAAAATTCTAACCTGTGTCAATTTATTGATTTAAATAGTTATGAAAATACTTTAGATCTTTCTATTCTAATAAAAAATATTTATGTGGGTCATTTGTTATCACCACGTTTATTTTTATCAAAATTTTTCCGTTTCTCTCTCCTATTAAATATTTGCATTAATTACTAATAATATTAATTAATAATTTTAGATCTAAATTAGTTTTATAAGTAAGTAGATCTTTTAATTAGTGTTATTTATAAGGAAATGAATTTTATAAAATAAAAAACTTTGCAAAAACGCAAAAAAATTTTAAATATATTTTTTATAACCGTTTGTTTTGAAACAAAATGTCTAATTTATATTTGGGAAAAAACAAATAAAAGTTTTAAAATGAAAGTTTAAAAAGTTAATATAATTGTTTTATTGTTTTATTACTTATAGTCCTTAACCATATGCCCATATCTTATATTAGAATATTGTTTTATAAATAATAAATTATTATTTTATAAAATATTTTATTTGATCAACCCGTGTATTACACGGGTTTACTAATACTAGTTTTATATAAACACAAATTTTCCTTTAACAAACGTACATTCTAAAAAATCTTAATCATAGTGCATCATTATTTAAAATTTGTTTCTATATCTCCTCTTTAATTTCATGTACCATCCAGCCCATCCTCACCACTTTCTCTGAGATTCTGCCTGAATTTGACAGAAAGATTTATGTGAAGTTCAGTATAAAACTTTTCATTAAAATTGTTCATCTACCCAGTACAATTGTAATCATTCATCTCCACTATGAAACAGTAAAGTTATGGTGCTTCAATAATATCATAATTGAAGTTCTCTATCTCCAACAATGAACCACCAACAGATTAGAGCATTTAGGTCCACATTGCTTGTGGATTTTGGAAAGGGGGAAGAACACAATTGATGGTTAATTTGAAATTAGAAGGTGGTTATGTCTCATTGTAGTATTAATTACTTGGTTGACATCATAATTTTGTCTTTCTCAACCACTTTTTAGGGTTCCAACACTAATCAATTCAATTTTGTCTCTAACTATTTGAATTATTTGACTAGATTTTGTAGGCTAAATGAGTGTTGTTTTGAAATTTAGGAAGTGGGTGTGGGTGTGTGGCCATTGAACTTGTTGACATCATTATTGCTACTTTTCACATAAAACTCTTTTTAAAAGATCAAACTTTAGCTGATTTTGTCTGTGATTCTTGGCTTGTTTGACTGGATTATGTTCAAGTGCAAATGATGTATGATTATGCTTTCTTGTTTATAATAATAATAATATTCTAATTGAAGCAGATTGTGGTTTCTGTGCAGGTTATTTAATTTCAAACTTCCCTCTCCAAATTGCTTCAATTTCTTCACACATATCATTTGAAGATTTGAAAGATTTGTTGGTTTTCTGCAATCTAAAACCTGTGTCTCATTTTCCAACTTTTTCCTTTGGTTCTTTCTGCATCATCTTTTTGTCATGTAATGCAGTTCATCACGAGGTAATGTCAGAAAAACAAGAATAAAAATTCAAAAAATAACCCATACATTATCTCTGAAAGAGTATTATTTTAAGGTTTTGGTGCCATTTTATTACCATTTTTCTCCCTCTCTCTTTCATCACCTCTCTGCATTTCCAACTTGTAAAAGATTCTAAATGTCCTTCCAAATGTTCCTTCACTGATAATAAACACTTGGCTCCTTTTGCCCTCACTATTGCACCAGATAAAAACACACACACACCCCCCTTCATCTTCCTCTCAAATTCTCCATTTCTAACCAGAGGCAATGGGCAAAGCTACAAGATGGTTCAAAGGCTTATTGGGTATGAAAGATAAAGAAAATGTCAACAATTTCAACTCCGGCGACCGCAAAGAGAAGAAACGGTGGAGCTTTACAAAACCCTTGAAGGAATCACACTCACCGCCGGTGGTCAACGTCAACCGACCTCCGGCGCCGACTGACGCCGATTGGTTGAGATCTTACATGTCTGAAACGGAAAAAGAACAGAACAAGCATGCCATTGCCGTCGCCGCCGCCACCGCAGCCGCCGCCGATGCGGCCGTCGCCGCAGCGCAAGCAGCCGTCGCCGTCGTGAGGCTCACTAACCAAAGGCGAACAACGCCACCGTATAGCTGCAGTAGAGAGACATTGGCTGCTATCAAGATTCAAACAGTGTTCAGATCCCATTTGGTGATTTTCATTTTTCAATTTTCAATTACTAAACCCTTTTCTTGATTCGATTAAAGTTACTAACTTTGGTTCAAGATTTTGAATCTTAATCATGTTTGTGGTGATAATAATCTCAGGCTCGAAAGGCTTTAAGAGCTTTAAAAGGGCTGGTGAAATTACAAGCTCTTGTGAGGGGATTTCTTGTGAGAAAACGAGCTGCTGCAACTCTTCACAGTATGCAAGCTCTCATTAGAGCACAGGCTGCAATCAGATCCGAAAGGGCTCGACGGTCGTTCACCAAAGACCACCGTTATGAGCCACCGGAGTTTCGCCATAGGAGATCAACTGTAAGATCATTCATTTGTTATAGACTTATAGTATGCAAGTTCTCATTAAAACACAGTTTCAATTAACTTATCATGTTGTTTAACATTATTATCAGGGGAAAATAGACAATGAGAGAAGTGAATTCCATAGCAAGAGGCTCTCAGTGTATGAATCCAACACAAATTGCTACGATGAGAGCCCGAAGATAGTCGAAATCGATACCTACAGGCCTCAATCGAGGTCCAGACGTATGAACACATGTGCATCTGATTCTGGTGAAGATTGCCATTGTCATCCCCATTCCCATTATGTCAATAACATGCCATCTCCCCTTCATTGCCAAAACCCTGCGTGTGTCTCGATACCTGAATTCCATCATCTTCAAGATTTCGAGTGGGGATATGTTGGTGATGATTACAAGTACTCAAACACTGCTCAAAGCACGCCTCGTTTCATCAATTCAAACAGGTCGAATGGGCCTGTGACCCCGGCTAAGAGTGTGTGTGGGGGTAGCTTTTTCAGGCCGTATTCAAACTACCCGAGTTACATGGCGGGCACGCAGTCGTCTAAGGCGAAACTGAGGTCACATAGTGCCCCGAAACAAAGGCCTGACCCGGGGGCGAAGAAGAGGTTGTCGCTTAATGAAATAGTGGCATCAAGATATAGTTTAAGTGGTTTGAAGATGCAAAAGACTTGTTCTCAAGTTCATGAAGCTTTTAATTTGTAATGGTGGTTAGCTACTTTAGACTTATGAATTGATGTGTTGTTTTTGATAGAGAATTTGGGATCTTTGCATGCATAGTGACCAAGAAATCCTTTTTCTTGGTTTTGTTTGTGTAAATGTTATTAAAAGTGTTTTTAGATTTGAATGTATGGAATTGAGGAAGCTTTCTTGAATCTACTTTTTGAACTATGTTTTGCTTGTTATATACAAAAACAAAAAACAAAAACAAAAAAACAAAAACAAAAACAAACAAATAATCAAATCAATATATAACTGTAGTATGGAAGTTAAACTCAAAGATTCATGTGAATGGTAATTTGGATAAAAAGATGATATATTTGAATTGAAGCTCCCAATTTCCCATTACAAGCATTTTAAGGCTTGCCCTGAGAGTTGGACCTTACAACAATAATAAAGGTTGTTTGTCATGTTACTAAGTTACCTAAAGGTTATAGGTTCGAGTCATACAGACACACTATTAAAAACTTGCATAATAAGGATGAGTATATCACTCTTTACACTGTCGGACCCTTTGTATGTGGGAGCTTTGTGCACTAGTTTGTTTTTTGGGTTATTGGATTTTAATAATTTTAAGTTTCATTTATTGGTCGGTATTAATCCCAACTCAGTAAATATTTACAGACACTCCCAACTTTTAACTTATTTTTCTCTAATGATCCCTTACTAACTGAGAGTTAACATTCATTAGTTTTTTTGATAAAATGATGCCAACATTGAGCCATTTTTCAACTACTACGCCGATCAAGATTGAATTGGTAGTTGTACAATTGAACACGGTATGGGTAGGAGTCACGTGGAACATATAATTGTTTGTAGTCAAATTGAACATAGAACTGTTTATTGACAAGTTTGTGGGTATGTGGTTTTTGCATTTCGTTCAATAGGGGGAACACGAGACCTATAAAGAAAGGGGAATACGGATCAATTTTTTTAGATTTTGACGCATTAGTAGGATTCATTCTTTTCCTCTCCACAGATACCGAGATCTATCCTTAGATAACCCAACCTTCGTCAAGTTCGTTTTTTGGTGTTTAGCCTCCAACGTCACCTGAAATCTACCTCCAATGAGTTAAGTTATTTAGATTAGAAGGTGAAGATTGACGGGTTTTAGCGTGCAGAAGTTTCAGATTGACGGACCAAATTGTTGATTTCAACTTTCTGCGTAGTGATTTGATCATATAAACAGTTTGCGTCATCGAAAAACTAATGGTGTTAACTCTCATTAGTAAAGAATCGTTTAAGGAAAATAATTTCAAAGTTGAGAGCTTTTGTAAATATTTCTTGAGTTGGTATTAATCACGGCCAATAAATAAAAGTGAGGATTATTAAAATCCAACAACTCTTGTTTTTTTTTTCCTATACATTTGGTCAGCTAGTGCATATGTGCCCTTGAAACTTCGTTTCCTATCATTTTATGTAACATACTTTTAGTTACTATGATTGTCTCTTAGTTTACGGTTTTTTCTTATATTTATTTACGAGTTTTATCTGTTACACTTGATATTCATCAGGGAAAAGTACGAATACTTAGTACAAGGAACACATTGAGATCATTCATGGATGTTTAAAATATAGGTCGTTTCTGACATCGAGACAGATGTTTAAAAACCATCCTACTATACGTCTACATGACCTAATGCATCTAATTGAATAGTACGAATACCCCATTAGTTAACGCAGTTCAAGGAATTATATTACAGAAAATTGAGGTATTAATCAATGAAAATCGAGGAGATGGGTATTTTTTTAAGTTGGCGAGTAGTTTTAAAATATATAAAACTTTGAATTTTGAAATGTTTGTGGGGTACAGCACCAAGAGAATTTGAAGGTAACGGCTATATTATTATTATTTTTAGTTTAACATCTCTACTGGATTCAAAAATACAATATAAAAAGTAAATTAATATTTGTATATGTATTAGTCAATTGGGACATTAATCAGTACTTATTTTTATACTCAGGCAACGTCATCCTATTCTATTTTTTATTAATAATTAATAATCAATAATAATAAACCCTTTAGATACGAGTTTTTTTATAAGATCCTACTCTTAATCCTAAACTACACCTCGTATATACATTACACTTACCAAAAGTTGAACCTTGGACCTCACGTAAGCGGTGCTTCTATAGATTTACCTTTGTCACTGGATCACCAAGCCCAGTATTCGTTTAGATAATAGTTGTATGTTTCTTTTTAGAGTAAACAAGGTTTTTACCCATCACGTGGTGCGGCGTGGTGCGGCGGCGGTGTACGTGATGTGATAAAGTATAAACTACAACCGACCTTACTCGTTTCCGAAATAAATTTACATTGATAAATAGAGTAATTCGAATTTATGCCCCTAAATGAAAACAAATTATATGTGACATGAATACAAACAAAATATTCGTTGAAACGTAGTCCAACGCTAAACGTATTTAAAAACCATTGCAAATTAGGGGTGCAAAAGAGCCGAGCCGAGCCCGAGCTCGGCTCGTTTCGAGCTTTATTTTTAAAGCTCGAGCTCGGCTCGGGGCTCGGCTTGTTTATTATTTAGTTATTATTTTTTAATATTTTTATATTTAATTTTATATATAACTATAATTATATATTTTATATATAATGTTATATATATTATAATTGTTTTATCATAATTTTGTATATAATAAAAGTTATTTACATAAAAATATTTAATGAATTAAATAAAAAATATGTGAGTAAAAAACTCATTTAGGCTCGCGAGCTTGATATGTGAAGCTCGGCTCGAGGTTGATAATTAAATGAGCATTTTTTTCAGGCTCGGGCTCGGGTCAAGCTCGATAAGAATTGACTGGTTTCGAGCTTTTTTATCGATCCGATCTCGAGTAACTCGGCTTGTTTGCACTCTTATTGCAAATACATATCAAACCAAAGGAGAGGAATCATTTCTAATATGCTACTTTACAATTATTATGATGAAGCATGATTATTTATACATGATTATAACACCCAAATTAGTTTTTTCTAATATGCTACTTTACTATTTATATTTAACTAGAAGACGCTGCTGCGCGTTGTGATAGAAATATTGATTTGGTTACGTACCTAGAGGAAAACATATGAGACATTAGTCGCTTTAACAGCTACTGAAAATGCTAGCAAATAGGAGGTTTCATTTTGTGCAATGTACAAAACGAATGCAACATAGACATAAAACATATTTGATTTTAAGCAAAACTATTACTTCAAGCTATAATACACCTAAACATAAAATAAACTACTCCAATGAACCTAGTACGTATGATGTACAGCATGCATGGATGCCACTGTCATTTTCCTTATCAGATGCTACTTTGTTTTTCCTTAATCAAATGCCACTGTCGTTTCTCTTACATCTGTTACGAATGCGAAACCTAATATACGAATGCTACTTTGTTTTTGATGCTTTTTTAATGGCCTAATCTACTTCAAACTAAATCTACTTTACGTTTTAAATGAGGCTAAAACTGAACACATTTGGGTGAGTGGTATACACTTTCGCCACTAAACCAATGCTAGTGATTGTAGGATTTTTGAAAGTTAATTACATAATACAAACCGTAAGGTCACAAATTAACAAGACAACGATATCGTATGAACCAACTTATAATATTCATTCAAAACACTTATTTGTAATTAAGAGTAAAATGTTATTTTCGTCCCTGACATTTTGTTGAATTTGCCATTTCAGTCCAAAAACTTTTTTTTTTGCCATTTCAGTCACTGTAGTTTACCAAATGTTGCCACTTTCATCCACTACACTAACACCATTACAACTTCGTTAAAACTCTGTTAAATATGAGGGTATTTTAGTCTTTTTGAGCACCCTAATTATCCAATTAAAACAAATTAAAACTTTGTTGTAGGATTGAGGTTTGTTGTTGACATTTTTTATTTGATTGAGGTATTTGAACGTGACAGTAGCAGACCTCAATAAAACAAAAAGTGACAACATTAGACCTCAATCGAACAACAGTACACGTTCAAGCAAAACGTGAAGATTAATTGAAATCTCACAGCAGACCTTAATCGAACAACATGTGTTAGAATTAATCAAAACGATCGGTCTCACGAGTCACTTCATGTGTTTTTTTAGTTTTAATTGAATATTAATTGATTAATTTATATTAATTAGATAATTAGGGTGTTGAAAAAGACTAAAATACCCCATATTTAACGGAGTTTTAACGGAGTTAGTGGAATGGATGAAAATGACAACATTTAGTAAACTACAGTGACTGAAATGGCAAAAAAAAAGTTTTTGGATTGAAATGGCAATTTCAACAAAACGTCAGGGACGAAAATAACACTTTACTCTGTAATTAAAAATATTTTCACATGAGAGAGATGTAAAGATATCTCTACTTGATTTGAAAAAAATTATAAATGTCACTCTTACCTTGATTAGAGAAACTATTATTATCTTTACCAAACTGTTGTGGCCCGTTTAGCGTTCAAGTCCCAACATGTATATATGATGCAATTTAGAATAGTTTAGTATTCCCGATTTTCATGTTCAAAAAGTAATTTACAATGTTTTTCAGTCGAATTTTGTGATTTACTTGATTCATATTTACATATTAAAATTATACCAATTATTTATATTTTAATAGTAAATCCCATATCTACCTTTGATTATTCATTGCATATAATGCGCTAATGGACCACATACTACTGTAATCGAAGGCATAGGCATGTTATAGAAAGTAGCAACCAAGAAATTCTATATGTAGATAAGGTTATGACGTAAATTAATTTAAACCCACGCTTTGGGAGACTAACTTTCATGTGCTATGTTCAATTCCAAACCACATGGAACCAAACTTCACTTTCTTCTTTCATTATTAATCACAAATTACCATAACCTTTCATTGTCATTATTTCTTTCGCTTTTGTTGTTGGAATTTTAAATCAGATTTTATTTAGTTTAAAATAATTGATAGTTTCATTTTTGAAACTTCGTATATCAAATTATATGATAAACACAAACAATAAAAAGAAAACTTGTATTCAAATATACATGTAATACTTCAATTATTCATATAGTAACATATGAAGATTATAACTATCAAGTAACGAATTTTCAATTGATCATGTTGAAGTAAAATGAAGATTATATCATTGACCATTGCTCTTTTCATGTAATTATATGAATACAATTCTAAACTACAATACCAATCTTCTAGTAAATTTAAAATGAAGATAGATTTAACCCATTCTGAAAAGCTTGTCCAAAACTTTTAAACAATACCTTTTTAGAATATCTACATAATCACAATCAATCAAATAGTAAGACAAAACATAAGAAATAAGTTTTAATTCATTTCGAACTTACAATAATAATACTTATACTTCATACTTACACTTTACACATGTCATTGGGCCAAGCCCAAGAGTTGTGCTAAACGGCCCGTAATGATAAAAGCGTACGTCAGTTAGTCAGTACATGATCTGTTATGTACTTACGTTACAGGCCGGCCCATGTCATTATGGACCATGGCCCATCTGTACTAGCTCCAAGCCTCCAACGGTCAAAAACGAATCGAAATAAAAAACGAAGGTCTTCATAATGATCTGCCAACAAATACAACGGTCACATTTCAATCACTATCTTTCTCAATTTCGCTTCAATTTCAATCTATTTCAAGCACAAGATTCAAATTGTGAAAATTATGGATGATTTCAACAAGGGTTTCATTTCATCCACCTCCATTAAACCCTATTCGGCTTTAAGCCCCTCGATCAAAGGTGCGTTCGATATTCCTCGGTCATCACTAAATACTTGTTAAATTCAATTGGATTTCTAAATACCTATTTGTTGATATTAAAGGTTTTGGTACGGTTTCGAATTCGATTTCTTTGATAACTAGCATCTTGAACTGTACATTTGCAGGAGGAAACAAATCAAACAATGAGAATGAATTGAACCCACAAATGAATTTGAAGTTAAAGAGCCCTAGTAAGAAACAATTACCCACTAAGAATTTCATGAATCCCACCATTTCAGCGGCAATTAAAGCTTCTGTACCTAGAAAGAAAATCTTGGGTGAAAGGAATGAAACCCTAGATACCGTCGAACAAAGTAGTCTCCAAAGATCCTCTAGTTTTGGGTCGAAATCCGTAAGATCTTCTGTTGTTGATTCTAATGATGATGTGGAGAAGGATTTTGTTGGTGAATCATGTTTGCAACCCTATGATCCTGTTAAGAATTACCTTTCCCCTAGGCCCAAATTCTTGAGGTACGACCCGGATAGGCGTAGGAAGATATTAAATCTACAGGAGAATGATGACGATCGGGTCAAAATTAGTACTTATTTTTATGCTGGTGGTGGTGGTATACCCTCTTCTGGATTGCAGTTAGAGTTAGGTTCCTCTGTTCCTTCAGATGCAGAAGATGCACAAGATGTGAAAAATGAAGAAGATGAAGATGAAGATGGTGAAGAATGTGAAAGTGAAGATGAGGATGAAGAGATGATTGAAGTTGGGGAAGATGGATGCTTTAGTTTAAGGGGGTTTTTCAAGTGTGTGTTTGTAATGATTGCACTTATCTTCACTACACAAGCCATATGCTCAATGAATTCTCCCTCCCCTTCACAAACTCTAGAATCTGTTTGGGGTGTTATCGATTGGCATAATCGCGTTTATAGTTTAAATTCATCTGGTGTTGGATATGGTGTGATTAGGGAACCGGATTTATTGTTGGGAAGATTGAATGAAGGAGATGTTTATGGTCATTCTGATGTGTATGAAACTATTGAAGAGGTTGTTGAGGTGCAAGATGCAAAAACTGATGATTATGTTCATCAAGATGAAGTAGAAAATGATGACTCAAATGTCATCCAAGATTATCTATTTCAAGAACATGAAATTAAAGCAAGCGAAGTGATAGAATTCAATCATGTAGAGGATGAAACAGATCAAGATTTCAATCAAAAAGGTCTTATTGAAGAAGATGATTCTGATGCAAATGAAAACAATCCCAAGTTGACAAATGAGGTCGAATTCGAAGACGCAAATGACATTTCTGATGGAGCGGAGGAAGAGTTTGATGATATAAAAGCTAATGATGTGTTGATCAAATTTACAAGTTTTTATCCAACAGTTGCAGTATTAATCGGTCATATGCTAATTTTGACATCTTTCGGTGTCATTTATCGATCAAAGTGTAAGAAATCCTCTGTTGCATCTGTTACAACAGTCGAAGAAGAAGAGTTCAAGGATCTTGAACCCTGCACAAATCCACAATCTATAATACAACAGAAACAAGAACTGTTTGCAGCAACTTCTGAACCTACTTCAAAAGTTCATATACCATCGGTCGAACTGTTAGGCGAATTCGTGTTTGGTGAAGAATTCACTAGCAACATATCAGCAGACAACCATTCAAGCACCTCTTTGATCCAAACAACAACAGTTTCTTCCAACCAAACAAAATCTTCCCACATGGAAATGTCAACTGGAGATTCTCATACAGTCAAGAAACAGGTAAATTTTGTGCACTTCATATTTCATTATTCATAGTTCAATTTCTAAATACAAAGCTGATGTTTACATGTTTTGATTTCGAACAGAGGCGCAAAATCGCAGAAGTGGTTACACCATCTCCGGTGAGGAGATCAAGCAGACTAAAATCCAAATCCCTCATGTCTCCATGAATCAGCCTCATAAGTCATAACCGTTATGAAATCGAACATCGATTGATGATCTTTTAACCCTTAGATTTGTGTAATAACTTCATGTATGTAATGGATTTTAACCCCTTTATTTGGTTCTCTCTCTTCTTTTGAATATTAAGTCAACAATTAAAAAAGTAAAAAGGACTTATATTTACACCAAAATTTTTCTACAACCGTGATTAAGAACATAATAAACAAAGATTACTCATTTGATCTCGTTCTTGATGCTACTATTAAACTTCTTCTTTCTGCAAGTTTTCTTTGAGATGATTGGTTTAGGAAGCGTGTGCGATCTGTAGCTCTTCTTCATCTTCTTGTGGGGTTTCTTTTCTTTTTTTGGGATATCTTCTATGCTTGTGACTCTTGCAAGAGATGTAAATGAGTCTGATTTCCCATGGTAAAACTTTGAAAGCCCTCTTCTGTAAATAGTTAAAGAAACCATTTTAGTGAACGAATTTACAGTCTTTGATCTGAAAGGTAATGAAATTTGGAATCTTTTTGTGTAAATAAGATGAACTTACTTGATGGGTAAGTGAGACATAAGGTCTGAGAGATCATACAGAGAAGATCTACTGGAATTTGCTGAAGAAGCATCATCTGCTGTGTCAAATGAAGAAGATGAAGAACAAGTTAATGATGATGATGGTGATGATAGATTTGAAATTGTTGAAGCTTCTTCAATGGAGGAACATGGATGCTGTTCATGTTCATGTTCTTGTTCATGTTCTTGTTCATGTTCATCTAATTCTTTCATCTCATCCCATCTTTGATGATGATGATGATGATCTCTAAAGTTTTGGTTTTTTTCTTTACCCATTACCATTGGATTGGATCAAAAGGATGATAGTTATGATTATGATGAGTGAAAGCTGAAATCTTTTTGTTTATGGGTATGTATGAATATAAAGAAATGAGTGTTTGAGGAACACAAATCAAAGGATAGGATTGTAACCATAGTTGGGGAGCATATAAATATGGATTGTTATTAGGAGCAAGAAAAGTGCAGACACGTGGCAGTCAATTGGTGGTACGTTGAAACAGCAATAGCACGAGAGATTATCAGGACTACCATACAGATATGGATGAAGGCTAATTAAATTAGAAATATGAATCTAATTACTTTTTTAATCTATTTGAAAGATATATAAATACCTTTATATCAATAAAAAACAATAAAAAAATTTATAATTGCTTGCTATACTCTATCAAATTTTTTTTTAAATATTGGAGTCGGGTATTATGTCTCTTCATAATTTATATTTGAGATTAGATCATTGCTGGTGTAAGCATTTTGGATCGCGTTATAATTTGATTATGGAGGTAATCAACACCAGGTGGGAAATGCTTGGTGCAACTTCTTCAAGAATAGAGTACATTTTTTTCTTAAATTGGACCACTAAACGATCAAATCAAGTCATTATAAAATTTTCTTATGTCAAGAAAGTAACGGTGGAGAAGACGTGGGGGTCAGAATTTTCAATATATAAAATTATATTAAAAATAAAAAAAACATGTTAATTATGAAAAAAATAAAAAAACACCTAAAATTTACGTCAACATTCCATATCAGCATCAAAAGATAGAAAAGATATTTTCTAATTAAAATAAAAAGTATAAAATGCTAAAAAACATGTTAAAACTTTTAATTTATATAAAATATAAAAACTGAGTGACCTAATTGGAACATTTTTAAAACTTGAGTTACCTAATTGGAACATTTTTGAAAGTTGGTTACTATTTTATAAAATTATCAAAAAAAAAAAGATAAACTTTGAAACAACAAAATTCAAAATAAGATAACTTACTGAAGATGATAAAGACGGGTATTTTTCTATGGATTGAAAATAAAATGAAAATGAAAAATTTATTGATTTAGAATGTTTTCGTGTTTAATAAAAACTGTTAAGCTTCATTAACATCTAAAAATAATATAAAGTAGGCTTAGTGATACGAAAAAAAAAGCAAAAACTGGTTTTAGATAATTTCATTTCAAAAGAAATTCTAGTAAATCCTTATTTCTGATACATTTTTGACAAAATAACAAACTGCTTGCTTACTGCGGAAAACAATGTCTGTCTGATATTTTTAATATATTTTTTTATAGTTTTTATAAAAGGGAAAAAGATAATAAAAAAACAAAGTATGGAATATTTGCTTGCAGATTTGACCAAATACACATGTACACGTTTGTGAAGCGGATAAGCTTAGAGGGGTTAGTGATTGGATATGGATGGTCATCATCATCCACGTTCGCATTACTTGCTGCTCCATATTTCTTTTTCTATTAGTATTATCCTCTCCCCCTTTTATTTATTTTTTTATTTAGAATAAATTATATAAGTAACCTTTAAAGTATATTTAGTTTTTTGAACGCACTAGTTGGATGATTGATGTGTCACTATTTCATCCGATCATCTTTATTACTCAAGTATGAAATCTTGAAACACTAGCTAACACGTCGCAAAGAAAAACTCATACATAGTCTGTTCTTTTCAATCATGAATCTGAGATCGTTTTCAGAAAAACAAAAGAAAAAAAAAAAAAAAAAAAAAAACCCATCTTAACCTATCATATCTTTAATTCTTAAAATATCTAAAATTAGTAACTGAATCTCTTTTTTGGATAATCTTTCTTTTAAAAGTTACCAATTATATTATTATTGAAATTTGAAATATTAATTTGTTATATTTTGTATTATTGTTACATGTTTATAAATTTTATAAACGTTATGATCACCACCGGACTAAAATTTACACTTCCAAATTGAAAAAAAAAATCTCCATACTTTGCACTTGTTTGTGATAATTGTATATATCATTGTTACCATTCTATCTACTTTTATTAACAATTTTCATATTATGATTGACCATTTGACCGCCTATAAGTCTATAACAACTCTTTAACAATTGTGTTTGACCATCCATTACCACTACTCACCGCCAACCTTAACCACCATCTACTTGCAGAACCCCTCATTCCCACTAGCCACAACCACAACCACAACCACAACCACAACCACAACCACAACCACAACCATCCAACATCCCAATTCCATACACAAAATACAATCAGATCATTCATAAGTTTGTATAACTATTTCGTATACGTTATCCTCTTATTATTTACTTAATCTTATAGTTATGGAAAAACAATTTTTTTTATTTGCGTAACATAGTCAGGCTCCTAGGCAGATAACGGAAAATATGAAGATATTTCAAGTTTTGTTATGCTTTTAAAATGGGTGAGTCCCACCAAGTAGATAACATATTAAAATTAAAATATTAAAATGAAAAATTTTCTGAAATCGATTTGTATTAACTTAATTTTTGTGGCCGGCATATTTCTTTACAACTTTACACAACCGGTTTATATTAATATTTTTTTGTGAAATTTTCATTTACACATATTTTGAATATAAATATATTATAAAAATTATAAAATCTTCCAAAACCTGAAACATGACTTTTTTTCTTTTTAGTTTTTTAATTTGGTGTATTAAAAAACAAGAACAAGATGTATAATATGCACGTAGGACCCGGTTTGATATTGACCATTACAAAACCTTAAACCTTATATATATCGGCAAACTCATACGTGGTAAAACCACTACTAATAACTATCTGTACCATTATTTTACTAATTTGACTCAATAAAAATAACTTGCTGCACTATTTATTTAACTAAAATACTAATGACCTACGACCTCTTACTCAAATATCTTAAAGTCTCAATAACAATTTCCACTCAAACTATTATCATATAAGTCATCATGTTATTCCCCTCTAGATTTATAATCTCATGATAGTTATTAAACCAATTCACTTCTTCGGCGCCTAAAACTGTATAACGATATTTGCTTTTCAAAAGGCAATGAATGCGTCAATAACTAGTATACGACCTCGGAAATCTCATGCTTAAGTTTTCAAACGACTATCAATTCGATTATTATATTTTTCTAGGTTTAGATAGGCTACCAGTGTTAAGTTAATAAACAACAAAAAGGGTATATTTTACCACAGAAGGTATATGAATTTGTATGACCTTATTAACTTAAGTTTATTGCTATGTACCGCTGTTGTGAGATACAGTTGTTATATATTCTGTAAGTGGAAATGTGTTAGATTGTTTGCATAGAAGATTAAATAACATTATGCCACTGGTATCAATGTCATGAGACTTAAAAGGTCACATGAACAAACAATGTTTGGAGTCATATATTATTTTCTTCTGTGTTCAAATTAAGCATTTGTTTCGGATAGATCATTGCAGTTGGTCATAAATAAATCAACACAATGCCAACACGGATAAAATGTTATTTCATTCACGCTTCGAATGCTGAATCAGCAATGAACGCTCCAAAATTTCGCTTACGAAAGTGAGGGCATATGTTCTCTGAATCAACCAAGAATAGAAGAACCAATTTCAATCATTTCTAGCGATATTTCCGATAGTTAGGACTGTACATGCAGCTCTCAGCATAAGCTACCAAGTTTTCTGGTTGAGGATGCCGAGTAGCCAAATCTACACAACCAAAAAGAACAATTTAGCATTTTTCATACGGGTCGGGTTGATCTAAGATACTTTTGAAACTGAACTTTAAGTAGCAATATATTTTTATAAATAACATGATCTAGGAGGTTATATGCGCTAAAAATACACTTTAGGTAGCTTTTGACCCGTTCCAAGTGATACGTTTCTTTTTTGTCAAGGTGATCTTACCCAGTTCATATGCTTTGGCTGCAACCTTGGCAGCAATATGAGCGGAAATCTTTCGGATATTAGTGAATGGAGGGTATATGAGTCCTTTCTCAAAATGCTCCTGTGTGACTTGTGCAGCCAGAGCTTCCGCTGTTCAGTTAATAATCAATATTAAACATTGTTTTAACGTAATAAAAATGTTACCTTTATAAAATGCAAACTTACATGCTGCTAAAAGGATGTCGTCATGAACACGAATTGCACCAGACATTATCAAGCCCAGACCAAATCCAGGGAAAATGTATGCATTGTTTGACTGTAACAACATAGTCAATTTATTTCACCATCATCTTTCATTAGAGATGTTAAATAAATAAAAAGTCAACACCTGTCCAGACACATAGACTTTTCCGTTATATTCAACAGGGGCAAACGGGCTCCCGCTAGCAAATATCGCACGACCCTGCGATATACCGGAGTACAAACAGGATTATGCGAGAAAAAACATAATAATAAGTCAATGAATTATTTAAAGAGGTAGGGTTAAAGTCAAACCTCACTCCAAGTATAAGCTTGTTCAGCAGTACATTCAGATTTTGAAGTTGGGTTTGAAAGAGCAAGAATAACCGGTTTCTGCAAAAGTACTTGTTTATCGTTCTTTAACTTCCTATCAAAATACTTGGATACAAATATTAAATAAATTACCTCGTTAAAAGATGACATGGCTTCAACAACATTTTTAGTAAATGTCTGTCCTACCCCTGAGGATCCAATCAACACACTCGGTCCGATTGCCTGAAAACATAACATGATTTAGGCGATCATAGATCCAGACCAACATATTCGCATGTTTCTAAGCCAAAAACACAAAAAAAAAAAAAAAAAAAAAAAAAAAAACACCTTGACAGCATCTAGGAAATCTGTAACGGGCTGGTGTTCGTGGGCCCATGGTTTCTTGAAATGTTGAAGTGAATTCAACCGGGATTTAACAATCAGTCCCTTGGAATCCACAAGCCAAACCTTCTTGCGAGCCTCTTCTAGCGGGGCCCGTGTCTGCATGATCAGATAATAACATAAACATTTGTCAATTTATTTTCAATCTTTTTGTTTTGGTGTCGGTAGCATGATCAATGCAAATATTATTTCTTGACCTGTTTTGATATCTCAAGAGCTATGAGTTCAGCAATGCCAGTGCCAGCCTAAAACCAAAAAATAAAATAAAATCAGAATGAGACGCGAAAAGAAAAAGAAATTGAAAGAAAATGAGGGTATTATTTTTATTTTGTCATACCTCACCAGCTCCAAGGAAAAGAAATTTATGGTCAGCTAAGGATCCACCAACTAATTTTAGTGCGGCTATAAGCCCTGCTAGTACTACTGATGCTGTCCCCTGAAAGAAAATAACAAGGTTAGAAAACGCATCGTTAAATTTGAATATTAATATTTCATTATGCACCTGTATGTCATCATTGAAAACAAGGTGGGTGGGACTATACTTTGCAAGAAGATCAAATGCATTGTGGTTTGCAAAGTCCTCAAACTGCACAATGAAAACTAAAGACACGATTAGAATCATATATCCATCATAATTTAGAGCATTATCTAGTGGAATTAATCAGCATACACTTTATTACCTGAATAAGCACCTTCTCCCCATAGTTCTGCTTCACAGCAGACATAAATTCATTCATAAGTTCCGCATATTCCTGACAAATATTAACAGTATATTTCATTAGTTAACAACTTAAACGTGATAATTGTTAACAGAAAGAAGAAAAAGAATAGTAAAAATATTAACTTACCTGCCCGTTTGCTCTTTTTTGTCTCAGACCAATGTAGAATTCATCATTTAACAGTTTCTCATTGTTTGTACCCACATCAATGGTTACAGGTAAGCACTGCACATGTTACATAAGTGGTTATACTTCTAACTTGTTAGTTGCGTATTCACCAAATCAAATCTTATGATCTTGTGAAAATACTTACAGCCGATGGACGAATTCCTCCAAGAGCAGTATAAAGAGATAATTTTCCCACTGGGATCCCCATCCCCTGTGAAAAGCTAATACACAATCAACAAGCTTAACTACCAAGATTATTTGTATCCATTTAACGCAACATGCGGGGCACTTTCACCTATATCCTTCTGAAATGTAAAATAGTGTGTCCCTATATGTGTGTATTAATTAAAATAAAAAAAAAGAAAAAAAGCTTGGTGTGAACCTGGCAACCAAGGTCTCCAAGTCCCAAGATTCGTTCCCCATCAGTGACAACAATAACTTGAATATTTTTCTCCGGCCAGTTGTTTAAAATCTCAAGAATCCTCCCTCTATGAAAAAAAGTTTATTAATTTAGTCGCTTTAAGTTATAACAAATAATAACCACCAAAGTATACACTTACTTATCTTTAATACTAATGAATAAACCCTGCGGCCGCTTGAAAATGCTCCCATACTTTTGGCATGCTTCACCAACAGTTGGAGTGTAGACAATTGGAAGGAGCTCCTCAACATTTTCTATCAGTAGCTTGTAAAACAACTGCTCATTTCTCTCCTATACACCAAAGTATACCCAAAAAATTTAACAAAACACGCAAAAGTTGTTAACGATGAAATATATAAACACTCACTTGAAGATCCATCATGGCTTGGTACTTATGCAGAGGTACTTCATATTGGCGGATATTATTCATCGTCCTTTTAACCTGGTTATCAGCATAACAGACTATTCACATGTTCCTTGAGCACCAATAAGTTAGCGTGCTACTTGGAATTGCTTATTAAAACTGTTTATACGATAACCAACTTGAAACAGTTTACTGTTGTATTAAAATACAACGGCGAGATTACATCAGTTTTAATCAGCAGTCCCAGGCAAACCCTAAAGATGAAGGAAAACATATACCTGAAGATCCTGTTTAACAACAGCAGGTGGGAGAAGACCACGCACGTAATAAGCATCTCTTTCTTTTTCTGTGAATGCTAAACCTTTGTTGTGACGTGGGTCACGTAGCAGTGCATACCCGCTACATTACCAAAGTAGCCTATATAAATTCATAACATCCAATACTTGTTTATATGTGTTATATACATAGATGACAGTCGCGTGTCCCGTATTAATCTAACATTTTCAAATAGTGACACAAGTAAAACTTGATTCTTTTAGCCTAAAGTTTGAATTCTATAATCTATATCAACAGTAGTTACAATACAGTAGAAAATATGCCAATTTGATAACACAAGAACATAAAAGCACATATTTTTTATAAACCATTATGGTCACCTGGCAACAGAAACAGACAACGGTGTGATGAATTCATCCTTAGTGGCTGCATCGCCGTCGTACACGTCATCAAAGCCGCCGTCGACGGCGGCAGAATGCTCTTTCAACTTAGGGTCGACAACTCCGACCACCGTCGGAGCATTAAGCTCCTTGACAACGTTGTCCACCGAAACACCGACTCTGCTTTCCGGTCGGCCATTGCGGTTAGCCATAGCAACCACCGTAAGAGGATGCACCGACACTCCAAACGACTGTGATTGCGTCGTTCTTGAAACTCCCAAAAGGGAGTTGTTCTGAAACAACAAATTGGGGTCGAATTAAACTATTAAAGATTGCAAATTAACCATTGTAAACACAAAATCACATAAAATTAGAACAATAATTTAAGAAATTACCATGAATGTGGTGCCTTTGATGGACATTTTGACGAAAGAAACGAGAGTGTGAGTGTGTTTGTGTTCTCCGGTGACTGAATGCTTGATGTATGTGAGTGACGACGATGGAATTCGGATAGATAACCGTTGCATAAGTAGCCATGTGAACATGGTACTGTGGGCAATAAAGGGGGGAGGATGAAGACACTTGTTTATGTGTTCGTGTAATTCGGCAGTTGTAAGGATTGATCCGAGTCTAACGTTATATATGTTTGGATCAGATAGATCTTTATCAAGATAACTATGTGGATGATGTATTGGATTTCTGTTCAACTACTTTTTGTATTATAGGTTGAGAGTTATTAAATGATGGATACTTATTTTTAAGAACCTCAATGAGTTTAGGGTCTATATCTTTGGTTGAAAAATCATGTATTTTATCACATTGACTTTTTATCTATATAACCTTCATTTTTTTTATCTTGACTCGAGCAAAGCCTTTTGATATACGTAGCTGACATTATTCATCCTTTCACGTGATCTGGGATTCATATTATTCATTAATGATTTGCGATCTAGATTTATTATAAGACTTTGTGATCAAATTTTTTTGATTGATTTTCTTCTTCAACCGCATAACACCTCACTTCTACATTTCCCCTACGTTGTACGGACTTTGTTTTACCGAAGTTTTATGTAATGGTGACTCATTCACTCATGTGTGATCTTTGGTATGTGTTCATGGTAGAAGGTTCACCTCTTTGAAGCATACCTTTATCAACCATCCTCTTAAAATGAGATCTTTGCTCCAGCATACATTTTATCCTCTACACCTAAATTGAACTTCTAAGTGGTTTTCATAATGACCTAACTCCATTTTTTTCCCTCCATTTACACCGATTGCAAGGACTATGTTTGACAAAATTTTAAGCAACCTATATCACATTATGATCTTTGCTGTGTATTTTGTAGAAGATTATTCCTATATAGACTCTAGTTTCTAATAACTCAAGAAATAAGGTACCCATTGACATATATAAGTGAACACAGTTAAAGACATTGTTAGAAACTATGTATTCACCTGTGAACATATTATAAGCAAACATATATTTAACTAAATGAATAAAAATAACTAATTTATAAATGACTTGGTGACATTTAGTTGTGTTATAGGCACCCTGGTAATGCAGAAAGAGTCAAACATAAGTCTCCAAGCTGGCACAATTGAATTGAGTAATCAGTGAGTGAATCCAATGTGTAAAAACATCTTAATGAAAATACAAATTGAGTGGACAAAACTGAGTTTAATTAATGATCTTGCAGCCATGGTTTTAACCAGTGAGTGGCAAAATTGAGTCCAATTAATATGACTTTACTCATGTAGGTTTAGCCAATAAGAGAGCATCACATTGCAGCCACTTTAACGAATGAAAAGAATTCAAGTTCAATTGCAGAATGGCTTAAGCATGATTGCAGGGGCAACAGTGTCACAACCAAATTGCATGCCAGATCAGTTGCAGAAGCAATTCAAACACGGTTGCGTGAGAGTTCGTCTGAGAAGCAGACTGTCTCGTCGACTGAAACATTTCTTGAACTAACTTCCATGATTCTGCAGACCTGGGGAGATTCTGTCATCAACTGAAACATTTCCTGAACTTCCAATTTTGAATAAGTTATCTATTGAAGACATGTATCACCCTTATAACACCCCTAGAAATGAAATATGCACACCACAGGAAACAAAGTGCCAAATACCATCAAACTTTAAAATGAAAAGATAAAATAACTTTACTTTAGAAATTTAAAATTAAGCCAACACTTACTGACATGGCTAAAAGAAGCAAAGTAGATGAAACAAACAATAAAATTGAAATGCTGGTTGGCTGCAGCACAGAAGTATGAACAATAATTCAAAATTAAACAAAGTTTTCCATCAAATCATCAAAAAATGTATAAACAAACATTACACACCCTACATCTTTCCATCTATCTCATTTGGAAGTTCAAAGTCCTGAGGAAGGTGGCATAAAGCAAGGCAAAGAACACGCAAAAACCAACAAGAACTGCAGCAACAGGACCCATGAAATCCAGTTCAAAACCATAGTAGTCTTTGATATAAGCTGCCATGGTTGGGTTAGGTGTCATCCCAGGCACCAAGATTTCATGATTTGCGTCATGATACTGCGAAACAATGCACCCGTACACCGTCCATGCCATTGGGCAGATCCAGTAGTACCATACCCACCATCCAGGAATTTTCTGAATATTAAAAAAAATCAACATAAGCCCACCGGAGATTGTAAAACTAAAAACAAACAGTACAGCAATATCAAAATAAGATTGAAGTTCTTACGGGTCGTGGAATATAGAACCCTGAGAAGATATTGAACAGCAGGTAAAAGCCAGCAGCGAATATAGCTGCTACTTGCTCATTTGGTGTGACGGAAACAGTCAACATTCCATAGTATGTGAAGTAGAGAAATGAAAAGAAGTTGATGAAGAAAGACCAGAAGAATTTAGCTGCTGTCCATTCAAATGACACCATGGAGTACACGATTCCAGTGTAATATATTGTTTGAAGTAACACATATGGTATCTCCACAAACACCTAAAACATATTTCATAATAAGTTTCATTAAAACTTGTGAATATGTAAATGGATATTTGTTTTGGAATTAAGACAAACCTGCGCCATGGCGTATGGTAATGAAGAGTACATCCCTGCTGCTCTTTCACGATAGAAGACTGTTCTTTCTGTAGCCACAACCGGTTGTACAGTCTGCGCGTTATTAATACCAACGAAGAATACAGCAGAGTACATGGCCCCAATCACACTGCTAAGATCGTTGCTACTGGACCTGAAATTGTTACATCAAGAATTAAAAAACTAAGTTCATAAAATCATTTTATAATGTTTTTAGAGAAAGAACTAAAGATCAGGTATGCCTTACTTTTTGTTGCCAATTTTCCAAAACACGGTCCCAACCATGATGGCGCAAAGTAAGGTGAAGCAGAAACGGACAAGGTTATAATCGGGATTTCGCCAGTAACTCCACCACATCTTCCATATACATGACTTGAATTGCCCCCAAGAAGACTGAGCATATTGTGTTTCAAAATGAAGATCAACGGCCCCTGGAGGAGGTACGCTTAACTCCTTCACCAAAGCCTTGTTCCTTCTGTAATTATCATATTTAGTTAACAACTCTTTTTTATATAATGAAATAACTTTAGCTTTTAATCATTATAATTCGAAGGGCTTACTGATGCAAAGATGATGCAGCGAAATGATCAGCAAAATCAATTCCCAGACGCATTTCTGCAGCACCAGAGCTCACTTCCAACATCCATGTTGCTGGATTGTATTTTTCAGGAATCTTTGGAACTCCATTGACCGCCTGATAATATAGAAAACAAAACAAAATACAATTATTTCATCTTAGTTTTTCTTCTCTCATATTATGGATTTATGGAGGTAAAAAGACTAAATATGTACCTCAAAGTAATCAATGATTTGTTGAGAATGTCTGCCAAGGGGACCTGAATAGATAACTTGACCTCCTCTTTTCAATAGTAACAACTCATCAAAGGATTCAAAGATATCAATGCTAGGTTGATGAATGGTGCAAACAACCGTTCTTCCTGTATCAACAGTGTTCCTCACAGCTCTCATAACAATGGCTGCTGCTCTTGCATCAAGCCCAGAAGTTGGTTCATCCATGAAAATAATTGAAGGATTAGCAACAAGCTCAACTGCAATAGTCAGCCTTTTTCTTTGTTCAGTTGATAAACCGCTAACTCCTGGTAGACCCACTATCGCATCTTTGATATTGTCTAGTTCTACTAGCTCCATCACTTCACTCACAAATAGCTGCAAACATAAAGCCAATTATTATTATTATTGAAACTTAATAATATACTTTAGATTAATTATTAACATTGATGGTATTTTACCATTTTGTCTTCCTTGCTAACTTCTTTGGAGAGACGGAGAAAAGCGGAGTAGATCAAAGATTCATGAACAGTGATTGTGGGAGAGTGGATGTCAGTTTGTTCACAATATCCAGAAACTCGAGCGAATGTTTCTTGTTTCTTTGGAAATCCTGATATTCTAATATCTCCTTCAATATAACCACCTGTCTTTCTTCCTGCTAGAACATCCATTAAAGTAGTTTTTCCAGCACCACTAACTCCCATCAACGCAGTTAAGACTCCAGGTCTAAAAGCACCGGTAACATCACGAAGTAACTGCAACCTAGTTTCTGTCACCCCCTGTGCTCTCATTTCCTGTATCAATTATAATCCATAAGATTTAAGCTATGATATATGTATATAGATTAAATGGATAACATTTTAGATAAAGGAGCTTACACTAGGCATATCAACATAATAGTTCATGTCATCGAATGACATGGCGAGTGGAGTAAATGGAAGAACCATCCCTTTCTTGGATGCACCATTAGCATCAGAAATGGAAGAACGAATCTGGCGCATTTCCTTCTGTCCCTCTACAAAATGTATCATTAGTTAGAAAAGTTGGCAAATAATTCGCGTGTTAAGCCTAAAACTAGTAGATTGTTGGAATCCGTATATCATACTTGAACTGGCTCCTTCTGTAGCATGACCATTCATGGCTGCAGCTTCTTCCTTGGAGATTATTGCTTGTGGTTTTCCAGGGGCTGGTTAGCAAATAAAAGAATCATAAAGTTAGTTATTGAAACTATAAATCTCTAAAAACTTAAAAACAATCAACTAACTTACCTTCTAAATACATGAGAGCCACAGTGAAGAGAATGTTGAAGAGAAAAACAAAACCAAGAAGAGCACCAGCACCAATCCAGTATGAGCTTTCTGAAGTTGGGATATCCAAGTTCTTCAACACAGCAAATCCTAAGTTCGTTGTATTGTCGCTACTCTGCAAAAACAATCAAATATATTGGCTTTTTCTTCCTTTTATGTAGAAATATTAAGATTTTAATCAAGATTTAGTGACATACTCTTTGGCTGGTCCACCTTGAGTCAAGGAACTCATTGATGGTAATGGCTTTGAAGATATAAGACAGAGGTGATAGCCAATAAGCCCACTCCCACCAGTTTGGAATTTGAGTTTTCGGTAGAATAAAACCACCCAACAAAAATATAAGCAGAAGTACCACCGATCCACCTGTGTTTGCAATATTCATTGTTTTACAAACTCCAGCAATCAACCTAAACAATCCTGCTGCAACATTTTGTATCAGAAACACCAGCAGGAGATGCTTGAAGAACCTGCATTACACCATGCATACTCTATTAGCATAAATGTTTAAAAGTTAGTATAAAAAATTATAATGATAATTAAAATAATACCTGCTAGCATCGGGCGCAAGGTCAACGCCCCAGTAGAGAATAACGGTCCACATAACGCTTTCAACCATGGATATGGGAATACGAAGCAAGAAAGCTGGAAGTGTGAAAGCCCAGGCAGGGTGGAACATAAGGTCTCTTTGTTTGTAAACAACAGGAAGTCTCATCACAATGAGTGAAAGATCAGCAAGCCCATTAAACATGTTAATAAGCATACTGTTCAAAAGCGCGCCAACATAAAGGGACCCGTCTATTTCGTTCTTGTGGTGCATTGTGGTCCTAAGATACAAAGTCGTGCAGATAAATGATATAAACAGGATCTGTATGGTTTTAAAAACAAAAACGGGTGCATTTCTTTTCATCAACAACACTTCTTTATCCCATGAGGCCTTAAGGAGTTCCAATCGGGGTACTAAGTATTTCTTGTGGACTAAAGCGGCTTTGTGGCTTTGGCTTTTGTCATATGGGACCGATAACTCCCGTTGCAGCTTCTCCCCTACATGAAAAGTTTTAAATCGTTGACCAAATTCGCTCACTGGGATGTATCTGTATGGTTTGTTTCTATCTGCCCAATACTGTTCTTGGTCCTTTTTAGATGTCACCTATCATCAGCAATTAAAAAAGTTGAGTAATTTGTGTTTTGATATAACAATAGCATATTACATAATCAAAGAAAGTTCTTTTTAGCTTTTACCTCTTGCAAGAAGTCAGCAGTACCCTTTCTTTCAGGGCATTTGAACCCACAACTTTCAAAAAACTCGACAACGTGTTCTCGTGGGCCCTGGTACACGATCTGTCCCTCGGATAGCAGGATGATGTCATCAAAAAGATCAAAGGTCTCGGGGGCTGGTTGTAACAGGGACATGAAAATGGTGGAGTCGGTGAGGTGTGCTACTTGTTGCATGCATTTCACTATCTGAAACGTGGTTGAACTGTCTAGACCCGTTGATATTTCATCCATAAACAGAGTTTTCGCGGGCCCAACAAGCATTTCTCCCGTGGTCACACGTTTCTTTTGTCCCCCAGAGATACCTCTTCTCATTTGGTCCCCGACAAATGTGTCACGACATACATCAAGGCCCAATATCTGATTTTTGATGTAACAAACATATTAACATACCAACTTTTAAAAGATCAGACTAGATATATTAAACTTGTTACTTGAAAGAGTAATACTTACCCTGAGAGTGTAGTAAGTAATCAAACTGCTTTGATCTCCTTCAATCGCGGTCGCCTTCATGAAAAGATCAACTTCAGCTTCTGGGAAGATCCCAGCTTCCTTTTCTCTTCTTGCAAGCTCCGTTAACATCTCTGCATTTCATCGTATACGGTTACAAATCATACATCTTTCTAAATAAAATAGACTGATCTTGAAAAGCAAAGTTACCTAAACGCGATCCAACTCCTTGGCATCTTGCTGAGAAATCTAAAGTCTCCTTAACTGTCATTTCTCCGGCATGAATATCATTCTGGCTAATGTAGGCTGCTGTCCTTCGCGGCTCGAATTCATTGAGTTTATGACCGTTGTATGTTATCTCTCCTTCAACTCTTAAGCTTGGATCCAACCTTCCCGCCAAAGCCAACAGAAGCGTTGTCTTACCAGATGATGGTGGCCCCAACAAAAGTGCCATCCTGTAACATCATTTTATTTGTAACTTGTACTAAAACTTTCAAAAACATATGTTGATTACAAAATATATATCTAAAATATTATTATGTTAAGGAGCGCAAGCCATGAAGCAACTTGTAAGGTTGTTGTTTTACGACTTAAGCATGGGAATTAGTCTCATATATAAAATGTAGGATAAAACTGCGTACATCAGATCACAAAACGAAACGAAGATTTAAGATTTAAGATATACATACCTTCCTGGTCTGATGATTCCTGATGTATCTTTAAGAATGCGAAGCTTAGCTTTCTCCGAAAAACTGATGCCGATTGACGCTAAAAGCGATTCAGCGATATTTCGGGCGGTGTTAATCAACGTCGGAAGTGCTCTATCTCCGACGTGACAATCAGCTTCGACAGACAAATTTTTAAATCGAACTTCCACAGTTGGAAGTGTGATTCCAACTCTGTAATTATCATATAAAATAATATGTTATGATACTAACTAGCTATTGACTATTAAGTGATTAACAATCTCATAAAAATTGATTCAAATCTGTCAATAATTTCAACGAAAACTTACTTATCAACCCGATCTCTAAACTTCCTCAAGAAGATTTCATTATCTTCTTCCGCAACTTTAAAAATCTTATCAATGAAGCTTTGCCGAGCCTGGGGATCGAGATCTCGCACATCTAACAACATCTGTTCAGTAGGCATTTGCTGCTGATCCGCCGGAATATACGACTTGAAGATGGTGGTTCGTAACCGATTATACGTCGGTAGTTTCTCCAGCGCAGCCCACCGCAATGCCTCTTCGTCTTCCATCGAGTGACGGCTGCTCCGGCCGTCGTGGCTACCGCCGCCGCCGGGAGCAAACACGTCGTCCATCCTCCAGCTCGCGGCGGCTCTGCTGATGCTCCGGCCGATGCTCCGGCCCACACTCCGGCTGAAACTCATCTTCGGATCGTCCTCCATTTTCGTACGTACAACGTGTCAATCCCCTTGGGGCTCTCTCTTACTTAAATAGATCAATGGAAGCTTGTTTATATATTCGATTCTACGATGCTTCAAACTGTTGTGAATAATGTGTAACGTGGGACCGGCTGCTGTGTAAAATATTATTCTTGCCTTCTTGGGGAGTGAAAAAACTGAAAATAATATTATTTGGGGTTTCAACGTACAAATGGGAAAGCGGTGGGTACAACCGTGGTATTGCGTATATAATATTCCTCTGTTTTACATAACGTGACACGCGTGGACTATTTTATTGACGGTCAAAATTGACGTGCCGCGTGAAAATTGGCGTTGACCTTGTGCTTTTTTTCTCCATGACTCCGACTTATCCAAGTCATCAAAGTTAAAAAGGGTAAATATAAAATATGTTTAATTTAATACTTACTTTCAAAGCTTATGTCAGTTGCACATGCATTTTATTTAATGTGTTCATCCAATAAAGTGCTATGTGTTACAAATTAAGTAAAAAGTAACCATTTGAGGCTTTTATTTCAGTAGTTAAAACATCTAACAATTTGGTAGTGATGTTGGGGGTTCTAGAAAGCTACGTCAGCAAATACGTAAGAGAGAGATATTGGAAATCTTGAAAATGAAGAAGAGGCTTAAAGTGGTATTCACGCACATGATGGGTGATACAAAGTTACGAACGTTTGGTAATAAAACCCCTTTTGTAAACGGCCAAAGTTTGTATTACAATAAGATTAACTGTTAATATACTATTTTCTTGATTTGATAAATTTATTTTGAATTTTTTAAAACATAAACAGCTGTACCAGAATAATGTGTTAAAAATATTCATATGCATTACATGTGCGTGTTGGATAATAAACAATTTTTGAATGTGTCAATAAATGATATTTAAACATGTTATGTAAAGAATGTGTTTTTGAAATATAACAATTTGGTAGGTTTAAAATATCGGAGGGACTTGAATGTCATATATGATAGGAATCTTGGTAGTACGTTTGTATTTAAGTTCATCCAGGTGCATTATATATTAGCACTTCATAGTATGGGTGGTTTTCAATTGAGGTTTTGATCTATATGGAATTCAAGTTGAAGTAATGTTCTCTATTACTTACAGAAATACAATGTTTTCACGTTCAGATCGAATCAGCCAATTGAATGGGAACCGGTTCTATCATCGGTCTGGTTATACGTATTGACTTATTTTTCAATTTTAAAGTCGGTTCAGATGGTCAGCAGTTAGAGTGGTTAGACGGCGACTACGATCGGACCGGATCCAGGCTTCTAGTTTGGTTTTTCCGTTCAATTTTGAAAGCTTATAAAAAGATGAGATGCAAGGTGGTGTTGCCCTATGGAGAATGATGCGATCCAGAGGTGGTGTCTTGTAGCTTGTTAGTAACGTTGAAGTAAGAGACTACATAGGGTGCCATCATATTGACCGCCTTTGTGATTGTCATTTTATTTACTTTTTCTCAATCTAATTAATTGGGTTATATAATAGTTCAAGCCTATCAAAATTCAATGTTATATTATGTCAATACAATGGGATCAATATAATTACCAACCATTAACTCCTTGTGGGTTGGTATTCTTGCTTCTCTTAGCTAGTCTAAAGTAATTAAAACAAATATATTTTTATTTTTTTATCGAGCTATTGGTGCTGGTCAAATTTTGATGACGTTTCCTGAGAGTTAGTGCGTATTGTATTACATTACTTATTTACTTTTGTTGTAAGTGTTTTTCTTTAAATAAAAATAAAAAAATAGTTTTGTGTATTTATTTAATTTGTTCCTTTTTACTTTGTGTGTTATTGTTTGTTAAACGATTACATGTTTGATTTGAATGTATGGTCTTTTAAACGATTTCAAGGTCCGTAGAAGAGTTTGAAATATCATGCTTATTAAATTGTATATTGGTGTATAAATTAGCATGCATATTTATATATGAAGTATTTAATTATCCAAATGATTTTTGGTTATTGGTTATAATAATATTATAGCTTGGCCTAAATTTAAAGCTAACTATTCGTGATGCCTATTTAGGAGACATAACAAATTATACCTTGATAATGATGACAAGAATGAAGACGAGCTTAACTACCGATAAGACTTGATAATCATTTTTGGCACACATGATTGGGTATTTGCGGACGAATATTTACCACCACCACTAATTGTTTTTGCTTTTAAAATCGTACCCATAATACATGTTGGGTATTGATTTTTCGAAAATATAATAACAACACCTGTTAGGTATATTTTATATAGTAATAATGTAAATAATACAAGAGTAAAAAATATATTTACACCTATCTTTTTTTGCAATGACAGTGACAATAGTAGTGAGTTTTGACAAATACCTGTAATGATTGAACAACACTTTTAAAATTATAAAAACCATATAATAAAAGGAAATTGATACAAATCATAAAGAATAAAACTTATATAAATATATTAAATTTTATACCGAAAATGTTAAAATCTTATATAATGTCAAATAAATTATAGGTAAAAGAATTTAATAATAAAGACTATATATAAAATTTTAATATCATAATCCACATACGTATTAAAACTTTCGTCTTGTTTTACTTATTATTTTCTATTTTATTTAACTCTTATTAAAATATACCACGTTATATATAACATGTAAACATTCCGTCACACTTTTCATTCGATCATCTTTTAGTGAATCAGGCAAACATAAATGATACGCGCATCATGCGTGTAGATTTATTTTATGGCAAAAATGAAGATAAGGTTATGAATTAAGTAAAGAAAATTTTCACTAAAATTAACTTTGTTGCAATTGTTAGACTTTTTTTTTTAACTATCTTATGTTGCATTAATTTGAAGATAAAAGATAATCTATTTTGGGATCTTTGGTGCCATTTTCTCTTTTAATGTGGTTCTTTTCTTACTTTGTTGTCTAGCTTCTCGCTAGAGTTCATATAATTTTAAATTTGGTTAGTTGTTGAATAAAATTAGGCATATATGTATTTTGAAATGTATGTTTAACATTAATTTTTTTTGAACGGCTGATTAGTGATTAGCTAGGATTTAATATCACCAAGTTAGTAATATTCGTCAATACCAATGTTTGAACCTTGTACCTACAATAGAGGCAAAACCTCTCACATCTCCATTAACCACTAGGCCAAAAGATTATTGGTGTTTGACATTAATTTTTTAATAGTGTTATTTTCTCTAGATTAGATGTTACCAAACTTTAAATAGTTTGAATTGTTGTTAAAGGAGAATGTAAAATTCTTGTTGTTTCAACTTTCAATATGTCCAAATGTCCTTGCAAGAATTTAGCTTCTTCAAAAACAAAACATAAGCGCATTAGGCATAGAGCCATAGAGGAACTAGTGCAAAAACCGATCGAAAAGACAAAAGTTTATTCATCAAATCAAATCTACTGATGGCATAATGATGTTTTACATACAAATCGATCATGGCATAACAATGTTTTACATACAAATCGATCATGACCGATTCATATGACAATATTACAACAAAGAGCAATATGAAAAAGCACGTTGCACATAAGTTTTGTCAAATGAAATTTTGAAGATCTTTTTAATGTTTATATATTGATGTTATTTTATTTGGTATTCAGTTCTATGTTGACTGTAATGGTTATATTAGTAAATACTTATACTTATATGAGGGTCATATATTGCAAATGGAACTATCGTATTATTAATTATTAACTATAACTCATTTAGCAAGGTCGGTGGGGTTTCTAACGGCCTTGCCACGTGTCACCTTCTGATTGGGCCGCAGTTTTTGATTTTTTTTAAATTTTTTTCGAAATGGCTTACAAATAAATAACTTTACTTTGAAATGAATCACATGTGGTAGTTTGGTGGAGTGGCATATATTCTGCCTTGTACAGCTTAAACCATCGACAGGTTGTGGGTTCAAACCCCGTGGTCTGTTGCTTTTTTCTTTTTGGCTATTTTTAATTTTCTTACATTATTTTCCTTTAAAGTACATTTTTCCTTTTGCTTTTTAACATATATTTCATTTAAATTACTTTTTCTAATTATTTAGCCGTATATATGAAGTGTAAGGTAGATCACATATGTGTCGCAACGTGTTATTAAATCATACAACTCTGACGCAACACACGAGCCTTACAATTTAATTACTTTTTTAAAATTAGACTTTTTATATACATTTCGAGTTTGGCTACATTTCAATGTAAATTATGTTTGTCAACGAGTCGGGTTTATGTAATAATTCGAAAATGAGTTGGGTTGATTGGAATATATACTTTACCATGCCGCCCACAGCTCCGCCGCAACGCGTAGTGGGTAAAGAAACTAGTTAATTATTAATTATTAATTAACTTAATATAATGGCAGCGCACTGCGTTTCAGAACATATCCAAATTCCATGTCATATTTTTATTAAATATTCATATGATACCAACAAGTTTAACAGTGTAATTAGGATTACTTAAAAATCATAATCATAATCATATGAATTATTAGATTATTGTAGTAAATATTCTCATGTTAATGACAACCATTTGCAGTTAAGACATTCACATGGGACTTTAGAAAAGGACAAGGAGACAATTCAAGACAGAGAGGCTCTCATTATTAATATATGGAGGCCGTATAATATAATTTAATTTAGTAGGGGAATTTTAAAATAAGATTAGCTGGGGAGCAACGAAATTTTGAAATTATGTTTTAGTATATATACAACTAGGTTATAATCTCGTGTAATACACGGATTAAATAAATTTACTGTTACATAGTTAATAATATAAAAAGTTATATATTAAATATTATGTATTATACGGATTGAATAAATACATGTATTACACATTTGAAAATTTGAAGTTAACATATTTAAAATTTTAATTATGGATAGTTATTAATTAATGAATATCTATTATAGCATTAATAATTAAGAGGAGAGAGAAGCAGAAAAACCAATTATTAGATGGCCTAGAATGATACCAAGTATCCGGATTTATTTTTATTTATTAGTATATAGATTAAGTTGATTCATCTGTGAATCTTGATGGAAAGTTAAATTTTATCCACAAAATAGTTAAGTCATGCAATTACTTTTTAGTTCTATATGAATGTTTCAAGCGCTTGTGACGAGGTTAACACGTGATCTGAAATTCAATTTGATGATATTTTTAAGTTCTCGTTAGACTCTACGTACATTGATATCAATATATGAATTTAGTTGTTCACATATGCATTAACATTTATTTTATCTTTACGAAACGGTTCATACCTTTCAATTGGTTTTTATATAAAGCTTTGCTTAGTATATCTTTATATTAATAAACTAGTTTTAGTAAACCCGTGTATTACACGGGTTTAACAAATAAAATATTAAATATAATAAAAGTTTATCAGGTATAAAACGATATTTTACGATAAAATATAATTGAAATTACGTATAGTAAGAATAATATGTAATAAAACAATTATATCAACTTTTTAAACTTTTGGTTTAAAACTATTTTTTCCAAAACAAAAAAATAAATATTTTGTTTTCAAAACAAACCATATCAAAGAATATCATTTTTAAAAATTCTCTTATTCTAAATTTCAGTTTTAATTATTTTTTGTTTATAAAAAATTAACTTTTTAAAAACACTAATTTAAAAAAGTTTGATTTTTTGTAAAAATCTCTTATTCTATAAAAACTATTTTTAAAAATAACATTAATAAGAAGATCTTTTTTTAAATTTATTAAAAAAACTATTTTTGTTCTAAAAAAGTTAAATAATATTATTGATAATTAAGGTAATTATTTAATAGGAGAGAGAAACGAGAAAATTTTAATGAGAGTGAATGTGATGCCGCTACGTGTCATCCCAAGATACTATTTTATTATAGTAGAAAGATAAAAATATTTCGGGCATTTGTCACCATTCTATGGTATCTAATAATTGGTTTTTCTGCTTTTCTCTACTCTTAATAATGAATGTTATAATAGCTATTAATTAATAAATAACTATCCATATTTAAAATTTCAAATATGTTAACTTCAAATTCTCAAATGTGTAATACATAAGTTTATTCAATCCGTATAATACACAATATTTAAAACATAATGTTTTATATTATTAACCATGTAATAGTAAATTTATAAACTAGTAGTTAAATTAAGTTATGAAGTATCATAAGATTATATATTAGCGTATTTGTTAATCACTGAAGAAAAAGAAAAATAAAAAAGCTAATAGAAATGACAAGGGACTTTCAAAAGTGACAACGACTATCAATTTAGCAATTTAATTCATTAAATGATTTATTTTATAGCGTGTTTGTATTGTTTATGAAATACAAAATTAACTTGTTGGTTATATGCTGTCTTAATTTATGCAAGTGGAGATTCTAAAGCATGCAAACATGAAGATTATAATTAATTTATTTAACATTTTCGTTCTAGATGTAAAATATAATTATGTATGCAACAAATCTTACTTTTCTAACAATGGTCATATAGATGTATTGACCCGTCCATTGGAAAGGTCAAAGGTGAACTAATAACAAAACTTAATAAAACTAATTCATAATGAAAAAGACCCGACAAATTTATTTTTCTATATTTGTGAGTCTGGATGAGACGTAAATGTATAGATAATCACATGCAATAGACAAAAAAAAGTGATTTTTTTTACTTTAATACTTTATAAATTATCTACACTTCAACATAGATAAAATTTATAAAACTTCCAACTTATATGATTCAAAATTCAAATTTTGATTTGCTCTTATTGTCTTTTATTGATATTTGAGATTTTATTTGATCATGGCCATACGTGTGTGTTTACATGCATACATACACCAATTTACGCATACATACATATAATGAATGGTATTAGTAACAATATTTATAATTGGTAAGAAGCGTAAGACTAACAAAAATTAAATATTCTACGCTTATAAAGTGTTCGATTATAAAATTCATAATTATGTATCTTCAATGAAGTCCTTGCTAACTTTTAAAGCATTTTTCATTGAAAGATTCGAGAATCTCACATTTTTATATTTTACGAGTCAAAAACCAACGACAAGAATTTGTCAATAATAAATTAATAATCACAACATAATTACTAGTTGAAATTATTTTTATTTATATGAATTTTCATATGTTAACATAGTTATTGGTTGAAATTATTTCTATTCATATGCCTTTTAAATTATTGATTAAAACTAGTTATGTTAAAGCATGATGGTAAAAAAAGGAAAGAAGTATGAGGCAAGTTTAGAATAGCCATCCCCTTATAGTAGAAAGATGTGCTAACAAATTAGGTTTAGTATTTTTGGCGAAAGAGATACGTGCCATAGATATATGGTGTGGGTACAATTTATGTTTTTCAAATTGTTATATATAATAGATTTTCTTTTCGCCTAACATTGGAGGCGTAAAATAATAAGAAGTAGCATCAATGGCAAGTCACCGCCAGTGAACATCTAAATCGAAAAATCTTGTAATAAAAAAGAAATAAAAATGAAAAAAAAAATCGAATGAAAAATAGACGTAAAAACTTTGAACTATGCAATCGAAATATAAACATATAAAAAATAAGTAAATTGATCAAGAAACAACGCACTGTGATGGGGCCGTTAAAAGGGGAAAAATCGTTAAAATATTGAACCACGCACGTAAGCTTCGACGTGTTAAATCGCAAAATTTAGACAAAACATAAAACAAAAATTTTATAAAATATGAGAAGTATAAAGGAACAAAATTGAAAGTAACTTAATTGTAAATATGTAAAATTATTTGGTTAGAACAAAAAAATTAAAGATTAAAAAAAAAGACAGAGAGCGGGTATAACTCATTAAAACACATTGTACAACCTTTAATGCATATCCAAATTGCAAATTAGTATATACTAATATTAAGCTCTCGCGTTGCGACGGGAGGCGTAAAACCATATCAAGTATAATCAATTTTGCACGATCATCAGCGACCACCAAACTGTTAATATTTATATGTCATAAAATCTCATCTTAACTAGTTAGATTAAAGTTTATTGGTTTATATAAAATAGCTAATCAAAATTACAATAAAAGTGAATTTTATAAACCAATACTAAATGACAAGCACTATACATGAAAAAATGTGACACACGTCTCAACAAATATTGTTTTATATGGTTTAGTAAAAGAAAGAAAATAAGCGCAGATGATCCTAGAGAACATAGATTTTATTTGTTGGGAAAGTTATTGGTTTATATTTTTTTGGGTTTAGAATTATTTTTATTTATTCATTTAAAAAAAGTCGTTGGATTTTAATAATCTAAACTTTTATTTATTGGTCGGGATTAATCCCGACTTAAAAAATATTTATGGGCACTCCCAACTTTAAGCTTATTTTCCTCTAACGATTTTTTATTAGCTAAGAGTTAACACTGTTAGTTTTTTTTATGACACAGACTGCTTATGTGATCAGATGACTAAAAAATAAGTTGAAATCTACCATCAACTCTGTCAATTTATAACTATTGCATCCCGAAACTCATCAATCTCCATCTCTTGATCTTAATCAATTAACTCGTTGAAAGTAGATTTCAGATGATAATAAAAGCTAGACACCAAAAGCAGACCTGATAAAGGCTAGGCGGTGACGAAGTTGAGAAATGACTCAAAGTTGGCATCATTTCATAAAAAAACTAGCGGGGTCGTTGGAAAAAATAATATTAAAGTTGAAAGTGTCTATGAATATTCATTGAGTTAGGATGAATCACAACTTATAGATAAAAATTAAAATTATTAAAATCTAATAAGGCTTAAAAAAAAAGATAATTGAACAATATGACCGTATAGCCTTTGAGAGGGTGTGGAGTGTAAATTAAAATAGTTCTCGAACGTTGAAGGGTGTAAAGTGTAAGAATAAATTATTTCGAGAACAATAGCTGGTGGCTGGTGGTAGGGATCCAAAATCGTAAATGAAGATTGCACTTTTTAGGCACCTAAAGCAAGGGTGCAATGTGTAAATTAAGACGGTTGATTACTTGATTGAGAGAAACAAATAATAGTATTTACCGCGTTAGAAAGAATATTATCACCCTTCTAAAGTTATTAAATCCTTGATGCAACTTTTAATTTTTCAAAATTTTGCTGTTTTTTAATTTTAATCATATATTAGTTTTTAAGCTTTAAATATGCAACTTTTCTTATAAATTCAAATACAACCTTATAATATATACTCTTTTATATACATCTAGATATAAATTATATAAAAACTTAAGCCCTGTCGTAAAAGTATTACATGGAATACGAAACAATTTACAATAAGATTTACATTTAAATATAGATAAAACTAAAGGCAATAAACAAATATATTGAAAACTATATGAGATGTTTTATTCTGAAAAGTTGAAGAAAAATATATTACATGTTTCGAGTGTTTTCACGTGTTTCTCTGTTCTTGTAATAAGTTTTATTTTGTACAAATTTTTTCTAAATAGTGAATATATTTACATAGTGAATATATTTACATGAATAAGAGGTTTTCACCAAATGACTAGTATCAAAAACAAACCTTACATTTGTAAAATTACTGTAAACCAAAGTTTTATTTTAAAATAACTCACTGTTATTATAATATTAATATGAAATTTTGTGTTTATATATGAACACAACATAGTGAATATGTTATAGTAACATTGGGTTATCTATAATAACATTTTGTTTGTTTCTCACAATTTGAACAAAAAAAACTTAGTTTGAATCGAAACCATCCCCTTTCACTAGAATAAAAAGAATGGTTTAAATAAAAAGTTTTTTATTCTACAAAGCCTAAAAAGTATATTTTAGTCACTCAAAAAGCGGGTCAAACGACATTCGATTGAACTCATTTTATCATTTTAGAACGAGCTCGTCGAATTCTACGATCTTAGTTTTTTAATATTTAACTTGTAAGTTCAAAAATTTTCGTACTTCCAGCTTTTTGTGTGCTCATCATTTTTTTTTTGCTCGTCGTTATGTATTTATTGCTTGTCATTGTATCACATTGCTCATAACTACTTCTTAATGTGTCTATTATGCGCGTTAATGTATCTTCTTACACATTTTATTATAATCTTATCCTAATATAAAATTTTTGGTTTCTTTTCAAAAATATTCCATGGTCAATAATAATTGAGAAGAATCGTATTAATTTAGGAAGGTGACTGTCAAAATGTTGACGTGACTGAATGAACCTTTTCAAAGCGTGAACGTTGAGTTCAATTGTCAATACGACCCGACTATATGACCCTCTATAGTCTATACAATTTCCTTGATCATTGACCTACTTTTTTACTTACTTTTTTTTAAAATAATCCGGTATGCAAAAACTCGTATTGACCATTTCTTTTTGTCCTTTAATATTTGGTTTACACTTCATAAGTCATAGCTTATTATCTAATATATGATTAACTAGCAACTATAAAGTTTGAAAGCTTTTTGATATTACACTAGCGGATACTACCTACGCACAGTAACGGGTCGGTTTAAAAAAAAAACCATGGAATTATAGATAAAAATAAGCATTTTGTAATAGTATGTTTGGAGTTTTAATTTATTGTAAAAATTTGTTAATGATGTTTAAAGTAAAGCGGTAATCAAAATTATATAAACCTGAAAAAAAAAAAAGAAAAGAGGAAGAGGGGAGCGGGTGTCAGGCTTTGAACTCATAACCTAAGACTTGAAAATAAGCAATGGTACGGCTTAGCTAGAGCACCCGTACATTTAAAATTGTTTTTTTTATTTATTCAACTAAAAAAATATAATAAAAAATAATAATTAGATTTTAATATTTAAACTATATAAAATTACAGAAAACGTACTTTAAGTTTGTAAAAAGTTGCAGGTCTCATCCATTATCTTTAAAAAGTACTTTAAACATCCTTTATGTTAATTGCCGTTAAGTTTTTCTGTTAAGTTAAGGGCAATTTGGTATTTTTACATCTAAAGGACTATTAGTGTAGCTTTTTTCAAACATAAAGGACATTTTCTGAAATTTTTTTATCTTTTACTTAATTTATGTATACATATGATTTTTTTTTATCTAAAGGACTATTACAATTATACATATACATATGATTTTTTATATATAACATAATATATATTATTTAATTATTTTCATAAAAAATGACATCCTCATTTCAATCCACTACGACAAGTCTAAGGGTTGAACGTTTAGGTAACCGTTGGCACGTAATTCGCTCGGAAAATACAAGATGGATGATAGATTTTTTTTTATATAAAAACAAATGAAGTTATGATGTTTCAATTATAACTGTTATGCATAGCTTTACAACTTTTGTGTCTATAATATCAATTGAAATAAGATTATATTAATGAAGGTGTAAAACATGTTTATAGTTTATTGCATAAGATAAATTGGCATTAGTGAGTTATGATAATCCATGATTATGTTGTGTGAATAAAATATCCATACAAACATTTACTTTCCAGAAAGCTCGATACTTACTTTCTTAACATAAATATTTACTTTCATACAGTTCAAAAAATATGATTTGAACAATTATTATTATATTTATAAAATAAAATAATCAATATAAAACTTTCTTTAAAAATAATAAAAAAGTAACATCACTTGATGGATACCTGGAATCATGATTAACATGCTGCATTTGATTAATCATTAATACTGGTGTTTTGTCCCAGTATTACTTTTTTAATACAGAATCGTATTCGTTACTTCATCATATATTCGTAAATTATGATATTAAACTATTATCGTTTCTATTAAACAGCCAGGCAAACTAAAAGCTAGACCAATTTCTTTTTCTTCCTTTTGATTCTGCTCAAAAATTTGTTTACGTGAGATGAGATGTTTTTTGCTTTTTAAAAATAAGTTTTTGTAAATAAATTGATAATGCTATTACTCTTATTCTTACTCATACATTAATTTGTAAATAAATAAATTAATTATTAATTTTTTTGTTTTTTATTTATTACATTAATAATGCAATGCATTTAATGGGTTGTTCATTGAAAGCAGAGAGGGCGTTTTTTCACATTAGCAGCCCAACTTGGCTCACTTGAAGATTATTAATTAATTATTATATTAATTATTTATTAATTTACTAGTTTAGTATCCTGTGTATTACACGGGTTGAATAAATAAAATATTAAATAATTAGTTATGAATATTTATTAATTATAAACGATATTTTGAAATAAGATACGATTGAAATTGAAATTACATATGAGTAAGGATATAACTAATAAAAACAAAATATTTTTTAGACTTTTATTTTTAAACCTTTTTTATTTTTCTTTTCAGAAAAAATTAAACAATTTGTGGCAAGACAAACCATTTTAAAAGACTTCAAATTCAAAAATTTTCTTATTTTAACTCTAAAATTTAATTATTTTGTTCTATAAAAAAATATTTTTGAAAAAGTCTGATTTTAAATTATTTCGTAAATTTAAAATATTTTATATTTTAGAAAATTTTCTTAATTTTTAAATTTTTCGTTTCTTTATAAGTTACATTAAAAAAACATTTCTCTCTTAATTTATTCAATTAATTAACATCATTAGTATTTAATGTAATTATTTAATAGGAGAGAGAAACGAAAAAATTAGAATTAGATAGTCTAGAATTATGCCAAGTGTCATCTTAAAACCTTTTTTTATTATAATAGATAGATTAATATTAATTACAATTATAGGTGTTAGCTGTGCATGGCCACACATGCTAAATGTATTTCTTATTTTGATATCAATATAAATAATAACATGTGATGTAAATAGTTTATATAATAATTGTTTAATTCATAAATTCTAAAACAACATGAAATTTAAGCAAATCTAAGAAATAATGAGTAGAAGCTTAAAGGATATTATGATCAAGCCAATATATCGACAATCCAAAGTATACAATAGAACCGTGTGAGGAGCTAAAGTTTTTGGAAAAACCAAGCATTAGAAGAAACACGATTGATATGACGTCTTGATGTTTTATATCTACTTTAACTGTCATTACCAAGACATTTTAGAATTAAACTGTCATCTGGTTGAGTTTTAAGTGTGTTTATCATCTTATTTTAGAATTATACAGGATCATAATGGGTGCATCTGTGTTGAATTAACTTGATATTAAATGGAGATAGTGTTTATGTATTTTAGGATTTGGTTATGATAAAAACTACAAGAGGTAAAAGATTTGAATATCTAACCTAATAATCCTTTACATGTGGTGTCACATGGCGTTTTCACAAGCATTCTTATCTTAGTTTTTCCACCCAAACTATTTATTCCATTTTAAAAATTCAAATAACTAATTCTCAATTTTTTCTCTTTCTCTCTATATATTATAAATTCATATCCTTTTTTAATCATTAACTTATTAAAAAACATTTTTTTCATTATATAAAAACTAAGTATTTTGATTAAAAATATACTTTTTTTAAAATCAAAATTGTCTAAAACTATGAATTTTTTTTCTAAAACAGCGAAACCTTTTTAAATTATGAAATATTTTTAAAAAATAAAAGTTTTACATAAAAATATTTTTTACAAAACAAGCCCATAGTTGTTAAAAAGTGAGATATTGATAAACAAAACGAATTTTTTTCGAAGCAATAACTTCTTAAAACAAAAGTTTTAAGAATATTAAAAGTGTTTTATCAGCTAATCAAAGTACTTTTATATTTGACGTTTTACAGTTCCTAACTCTGCGTTAATAAATATTTAGTATTTTTTCTTGTTTAACCCGTGTAGTACACGGGGTTATAACTAGAATAAGTATATAATCATAAGTTATGGTCTAATGGACAAGAAACAAAACACACAAAAAGCGTAATTTATTTCAGTTGGGCCTGGATGTTTTTTATGCAGGCCGAAGCCAGCTGGGTAGTGGGCCGAGAGGGAGCAGGCTAATGATGCTGGTGGAATGCTTCACTGTTGGGCTGCATTCGTCACTTTCAGTCTTTCACAAATCACAATCAGAAAAGAAGATAAATTTTTTAATAAATGTAATTTTAAGCGTAAGTGCTGTAAATAAAATATTAATTAGCCAGTTACCTCAATTTTCAGATGTATGAAAACTATTTATGAAATATTAAGAAATTGGACTAGTTCATTTTATATGAACTTAGATTTGTAAATTTTGCGTAACCATTGTTTCATACTTATATAGTTCTTAATTCAAAGGAACCTTTAAGAACCATAAATTTATTACTAACATTGACACAATTTAGAAATAAATCTTAAGAAATTATGATAATAATATATCAAAAATATTAATGATAAAAATTATTATTAACGGATGTTCGTTTTAAGAAAACGAAGGTATAACAAGTATAAATGTATTTAACTTTGGGTTAATTTGTTCAATGTTGATTTTCTCAAACAGTTTCCTATTCACATCAACATCTTCAGACACTTACCTTGATGCCAATATTCATACATCTTTAAGCGAATATTCAATGGCCTTTGTTATGACATTTTCATATGAGATGTTAAAGAAAATACAAAATCTTTTAAGAAAACTAATAACAAATATGGGAACTTTATGAAAATCTTTTATCTGCCATCATTTGAACATCCTAAACATGATTATTTAACACAAGAAAATAATCCGGCTAAATCAACAAGTTTCAAGTTAAATTTGAAAGAAAAAAAAATACATAATCATTCTTAGAAATATATATATGTGTATGTTTATCTCACTTGGAAATTTAAAATTCTTAAGCAAAATGCATAGATGAAAGCAAATAACACACAAAAACTAACTAGAACCGCAGCAACAGGGCCCATGAAATCTAATCTAAAACCAAAGTGATCTTTGATGTACCAATTCATGGGTGGGTCATATGACATCCCAGGCACTTTGATCGTGTTTTCAACGTCATGGTACTGTGAAACGATGAACCCATAAACAGTCCAGGCTATTGGACAAATCCAGTAGTACCATACCCACCACTTTGGAATTCTCTGAAACATAGCAATGTGTTAATTTTTATACAATATAAATGTTAAATAGAATTAGTATTAATAAAGACTTACAGGTCTTGGGATGAAAAACCCTGAAAAGAAATTAAAGAGCCCATAAAATAAAACTGCTAATACAGCTGCTGTTTGCTCGTTTGGTGTGATGGAAACAGTCATCAATCCGTAGTACGTAAAATATAGGAATGACAAGAAGTTGATAAAAAAGAACCAAAGAAATTTGGCTGCTGACCATTCAAATGACACCATGGCATACACTATAAAAGTGTAATATGTTGTTTGAACAAACACATATGGTATCTCTACGAACACCTATGGATAAAGAATTCCTATTTATTAGATAAAAGCTAATTATAACCAAGGATAAATTTTGTTTAAAATTAATAATCTGAACACCTATTCACATTTTCACCTGTGCCATGGCGTATGGTAATGTTGAGTACATTCCAGCTGCTCTTTCTCGATAAAAGACTGTTCTTTCTGATGCTACTACAGGCTGCACTGTTTGACAATTGTTCATACCAACAAAGAATACTCCAGCATATAAGGCCCCAACGATTGTGGTTAGGTTGTTGCTGCTCTCCCTGAAAACATATATAAAACCAAGTATTAAGGAAAATTCTTTTATACAAGTATCATAACCAATGTTATGTTCAAGTGTTTTTAGAATGACCTTTTTTCACCAATCTTCCAAAATGTTATCCCAACTAAGAGTGCTGCAGCCAATGTGAAGATGTTGCGTACAAGGTTATAATCTGGATTTCTCCAATAACTCCACCACATCTTCCATATACAAGACTTGAATTGTCCCCAAGAAGATTGTGAATACTGTGTTTCAAAATAAAGATCTTTTGCTCCGGGAGGAGGTGTGCTTAGCTCCATCACCAAATCCTTGTTCTTTCTATGGTTCATGCACACATATATACATACAAACATCATTACAAATTACATTTCTTAGCTTATTTTGTGTTACATGATAACTATATTATCATAAACTTACTGATACAAGGGTGATGATTTGAAGTGCTCAGCAAAATCGATCCCAAGCCGGCTCTCTGCAACACTAGAAGTGATTTCCAACATCCACGTTGCTGGATTGTATTTTTCTGGAATCTTTGCAACCCCAGGAATTTCCTGATTGTGTGATAATAGGTCTATTAGTATCTTAGTATTTTATCATATTAAACATTTTTATTATTTTAGTTATGCTTATAATATACCTCAAAATAGTCTATAATCTTTCTTGAATTCCTGCCAAGTGGTCCTGCATAGATCACTTGCCCACCTCGTTTCAGTAGTAGTAACTCATCAAATGATTCAAAAATATCAATGCTAGGTTGATGGATGGTGCAAACAACAGTTCTCCCCGTATCTACAGTACTTCTTACAGTCCTCATTACAATGGCGGCTGCTCTTGCATCAAGCCCAGAAGTTGGTTCATCCATAAAAATTATTGAAGGATTAGCAACAAGCTCTACAGCAATAGTTAGCCTCTTTCTTTGTTCAGTTGACAACCCACTAATGCCTGGAAGACCGACTATTGCATCTTTAAGATTGTCTAGTTCAACAAGCTCCATCACTTCCCGTACAAAAATCTAGAAAATCAATAAACAAGAAGATATTAATTAGCACATCATATTAATTTTCTTGGCATCTTGCTTACCAAAAGTTGTATTTGTAATCATTTACATACCATCTTCTCTTCGTTACTAACTTCTTGTGGGAGGCGAAGGAAAGCTGAATAAATCAAAGATTCGTAAACAGTGATATTGGGAGAGTGGATGTCAGTTTGCTCACAATATCCAGATATTCTTGCGAACGTTTCTTGTTTCTTTGGGAATCCAGATATTCTTATATCTCCTTCAATATAACCACTTGTCTTTCGTCCTGCTAAAACATCCAATAATGTCGTTTTACCAGCTCCACTAACTCCCATCAATGAAGTTAAAACTCCAGGCCTAAATGCACCCGTTACTTCACAAAGTAACTGCAACCGATTTTCTGTCACTCCTTGTTGTCGCATTTCCTGTTTAGTCAATAAGCTTTGGATTGGTTAATAAATTATATATCTATTCTTATATATCTATTTGTAAATTACAAATTAATAAAAAGTTAAAGATGATAGAAATTTACTTGGGGCATATCAACAAAATAGTTCATGTTATCAAATGACATGGAAAGTGGAGTAAACGGAAGAATCATTCCTTTCTTAGGAGCCTTATGATCAGAAGAGTCTGATTGATGTCTTATAAGTTCCTTTTCCATTGGCCCCTCTACAAAATTCATACACACATACAATGTTAGTAGGAAAATATGTGTTTTTTTGTGTGTTACTTTCTATCTTTTAACTTTTTTTCTTCTTATTTTAAATACTTCATATCAACTATGAATAAGAATTGAGAAACTTTATCTCACTTAGTTGTGATCATTCTAAGTCTTGGTTGTTGGTGGGTACCTTTTTTCACTTCCATTCCTGTGGACGCTTCTTTAGAGATGATTGCTTGGGGTTTTCCAAGGGCTGATTATATAAATTAATAAGTAAAAAAGGTTAGTTACTACTTAAACTACTTACAAATAATATTCTTTAATGTCTTGGGGGGTGGAGGGCTTACGGTCTAAATACATGAGGGCAAGAGTGAATAAGACGTTGAAAAGAACTCCGAATCCTACAAGAGAAGAAAAACCTATCCAGAACCAACTTTCTTGGGTTGGAATATCCATGTTTTCTAGTATTGCTATGCCCAATCTAGTTGTATTGTCTGAACTCTGTGAACATCAGATCAAATATATATGAATGTATACAATGAATTAAGATACGACGCTTAATTTAGAGTAATTATGTTATGAGTTAAGAACTAATAACTAACCATTTTGTTCATCCACCTAGGTGAAAAGAACTCATTTACCGCAAAAGCTTTAAAGCCATATGACAATGGTGATACCCAGTATCCCCACTCCCACCAACTAAGAATTTGAGTTCTAGGAAGGATGAAACCGCCCAAAAGAAATATGAAGAGAAGGGCAAGGGTTCCACCCGTATTTGCAATGTTCATTGTCCGACATATTCCAGAAATAAACCTAAAATATGCCCCGCCTACGTTCTGGATCATAAAAACTAATAAGAAGTGCTTGAAGAACCTATAGACAAAGAATAATATATAAGATGCATATTCTAGTTAGTAACTAACATTAAAATAATCAATCATTGTGTATAGAAAACAATAATTTTACCTGCTAGCCTCAGGGGCAAGGCCGACACCATAATACAGTATGGCCATCCAAAAAATACTCTCTAACAAACTTATTGGTACGCGAAGCAAGAATGTTGGAAGTGTGTAAGCCCATGGTGGGTGGAATAAAAGATCTCTATGCTTGAAAATTACTGGAAGCCTCATTATGATGAAAGAGATCTCAGCTAGACCATTAAACATGTTTAGGAGCAAGCTGAACACAAGTGTTCCTATGTAGACTGAACCATCTTCTTCGTTTCTCGTGTGCATTCTAGTCCTAAAATAAACAGTCATCCCAGTAAAAGCTAATATAATAAACTGTATGGTTTTGAAAATGTATATAAAACTATTTCTTTTCATCAATAGCCATTCCTTATTCCACGAGGCCTTAAGCAGCTCCCTCTTAGGCACAGTGTATTTCTTGAACACTAAAGCTGCTTTGTGGCTTTGGTTCTTGTCGTAAGGGACGGAAAGCTCATTGTTTAGCTTCTCACCCACATGGAATTGCTTGAACCGTTCAACAAACTCACGAACTGGCATATATTTATATGGTTTGCTTCTATCCGCCCAATATTGTTCTTGATCTTTTCGAGAAGTAACCTATTATCATGAAGACATATATAAAATGTTTTTGAATTCAATTATACCTTTGGTATTCATCAACTTAATGGTAATTTGTACCTCTTGCAAGAAGTCTGGAGTGCCTTTTCTCTCGGGACATCGAAATCCACAACTCTCAAAGAATTCAAGGGCATATTCTCGAGGTCCTTGATACACAATCTGTCCCTCTGATAGTAATACTACGTCATCAAAAAGATCAAAGGTCTCTGGTGCAGGTTGTAGGAGGGACATTAAGATTGTTGACTCAGTGAGATGTACAACTTGTTGCAAGCACTTCACAATCTGAAACGTCGTGGAACTATCTAGACCTGTCGATATCTCGTCCATAAACAAAGTTTTTGCTGGCCCAACGAGCATCTCTCCTGTTTTTAATTTGACAACACAGTTAGATCAAACATAAACAACCTTCACTAGCATGCATGACTTTTAAGCAACATTCATGTCTAAAAGTATTAAAGAATAACAACTATATTATGGCTTCTTGATTTATCTGTTTTTGTAATTATGTTGATTGAGTTTCTTCACTAGTTTAAATTCATATAAGTTTCTTGTTAGAATGCCGACGTCATCTATCATTTGACACGAGTAATTTATAATTAATTATACGATAACTAGATTTAGTAAAACCGTATGTTACACGGATTGAAAAAAATAAAATAATTAATAAAATAAAAAATTTATTAATTATTAAATGATATTTAAAATAAGATATGATTAAATTACGTATGAGTGAGGACTCTACATAATAAAATAATGATATCAACTCTTTAATTTTTTTTTTTAAACTGTTTTTGTCTAAGAAATATTTTGTTTCAAAATAAACCGTTTTAAAAAAATATATTTTTTATATTTCCTTATATAGCTATAAATTTTAATTATATTTAGTTTATTAAAATTTTCTTTTTAAAAACATAAATTTTAAAATATTTCGTATTTTTTAAAAAAATTTAATGTTTTGAAAAAATTTCGTATGTTATAAAACTTTATTTTTCTAAAAATAACATAAAAACAGATCTTTTTTTTAATTTATTAAAAAACTATTTTTAATCTAAATAAAATAAAATAATATTATTAGTAATTAATGTAATTATTTAATAGAAAAAAAAAACAGAAAAATTTTAATGAGAAAGAATGTAGTGAAGTCATGTGTCCCTTTTAATTACTTTTTTATTAGAGTAAAAATATTATTTCAAGCTACCACAAGACATATAAATATGAATTGAGAAAAATTAATCAACCTGTAGTTAATCGTTTCTTTTGTCCACCAGATATTCCTTGTCTCATTGCATCTCCTACAAAGGTGTCTCGACATATATCCAGGCCCAATATCTATTTCCATTTAACAAACATATATATGATTGTTTCGATTTGCAAACATAATCCAAAATAAAAAAAAAATTAGGATTACGGAAATAATACGATTCGAAAAGCTCTATCTTACTCTAAGAGTATAGTAAGTAATCAAACTGCTGGCATCTCCTTCTATGGCAGTTCCTTTCATAAAAAGGTCAACATCAGCCTCTGGGAAAATCCCTAATTGCTTCTCTCTTCGTGCGAGCTCCGCCAACAATTCTATATCATTATTAAGTTATACTTAGAATAAGTTTGTGTGAAGATTCAATACATCATTATTTTATTTAAAAAGTTACCTATTCTCGATCCAACTCCTTGGCATCTTGCTGAGAAATCTAAGGTTTCTTTAACGGTCATTTCTCCGACATGAACATCATACTGACTAATGTAGGCTGACGTCCTTTGCGGTACAAATTCATTAAGTTTATGACCATTGTAAGTAATCTCTCCTTCAACCTGTATGCATGGTATGTATATATGTTTGTAAGTTGGTTTGGTTAAATATCATATTCTACACTTACTCAAAAACTAATAAAGTTCATGTATATTTTAAATTTTTATATTTAATATTAACTTCAAGTCTCATGTATATGTGAAATTTGAATAAATTTATATCAAAAGCGTAAGGAAAAAAATGTCGTAACGATGTATGTCGAATTTTATAAAAGATTATAAACCTAAAATTTATAATAATAAGTACTAGATATAAGAGAAAAGTAAAGTAGTTTAAAGAATTGAATATAATATTAAAATATTTAAAAATAAATAAATAATAAACATGATTTATAGAACCCATACTTTTTTCTTTGACAAGTTGTAAATCGCTAATTATTCGTTTGTTTTTAGTAAGTATTTAGGGATCCTTTATTATTTTTTCTCTAACACTACCCACAAATATTTATTGGATTTTCATGATTCTTAATTTAAATTCATTCTATATTGAAACTAATCCCTATATTACATTTAAGGTCCACTAAGTTCCAAATGATTAAACTAAGCCAACACAAGTCTTCCATAATGTAAATACAAACTTAAGTTTATATATACTGACCTTTAAGCTGGAGTCCAGCCTTCCTGCTAAAGACAACAAAAGAGTTGTCTTCCCTGAAGATGGTGGACCTAACAAAAGTGCCATTCTGTAACATAAAATTAAGTTTAAAGTTGATGGTTAATCACCTATAGTCATTAGTCAACTACTAGCCCTAATCGGGCCGAATCAAGGACTCTATGTGTATAACTGTATAAGTACCTTGATGGTTTGATGATCCCTGATACATTTTGAAGAATTGTGAGCTTGGTTTTCTTAGACAAACTGATTCCAATAGACCCCAAAACTGATTCAACCAAATTCCTCGCGGCGTTTGGTAGCGATGGAAGCGCCCTTTCACCTATGTGGCAATTGCCTTCTACTGTCAAGTTTTGAAATCGAACTTCTACTGTTGGAAGATTGATGCCAACCCTGAAACACAAACGGTTGTTGTGTAAAATATTGAAAAGATAGTTAAATAAAGAGTTATTGGATTTTAATAATTTCAACTTTTGTTTATTAGACGGGATTAATCACAACTCAAAACACTTCTAATTTAGAACTTATTTTCCTTCAATGATCCCTTACTAACTGAGAGTTAACACCATTAGTTTTTTGATGACGTTGACTACTTGTATGGCCAAAACACTAAACAGAAAGTTGAAATCAACCATCAGGTCTGTCAATCTAAAACTTACGCATCCTAAAATCCGTCAATTTTCACATCTTGATTTGAATCACTTGACTTGTTGTAGCTAGATTTCATGTGACGATGGAGGCTAGACACCAAAAAATGGACCTGATAGAAGTTGGCGGCAACGAAGTTGAATAATAACTCAAAGGTTTGGCCCATTTCATAAAAAAAAAAAAAAAAAAAAAAAAAAAAAAACTTACGGTGGTTAACTATAAGTTACTAAGGGATCGTTGAAGGAAAATAAGTTCAAAGTTGGGATGACGTGTAAATATTTACTGAGTTAGGATTAATCCTGACCAATAAATGAAAGTTGAGATTATTAAAATCTAACAACTTTTAAATAAATGAACAAACAGTATGAATAAATAATAATCGTTCCAAAGGCTTACTTATCAACTCGATCTCTAAACTTTCGCAAGAATCGTCCATTATCCTCTTCAGCATCCTTGAATATCTTGTCAATGAACTCCTGATGAGCTTTCGCATCGAGCTCCCCGACGTCCAATAATAACCTTTGGGAGGGTGTTCTGTTTTGCAGATCAGCAGATATATTAAAGTTGTTGAATATGGTTGTTCGTATGCGGTTGTAGGTCGGTAGTTTCTCCAGAGCGGCCCATCGCAACGCCTCTTCATCCGCCAACGAGCTGCGGCTGCTCCGCTGATACGGGCTGCTGCTACCACCAATGGACAGCACATCTTCCACACCTCTACTGATGCTTCTGATAATGTTAACTCCACTGTTTTCTTCCATCACTTAAGTGATCTTTTACTAGCTTATAGAACACTTGAAAGTACGTTGTACAAAGGTTAGAGTTCTACTAGTGGAGTCATGTTGTGTTTGCATTGTTAATTCTCTAGCTATTTAACGAATGAATTTTTTGTCGTGCTTCAGTTATTTATTCCTTTGTACTGTTATATTTGTTCTTGTCGGTTTAATTCTAAATTAACATTCATTTAAACTATTCTTGCAAACATATTTTTACAAATCGCAAATATATCTTCAAAATTTTAAATCTTGTACGCAAATGTGTCTAAATATATCTTTTATCTGTTCAGTCAATGGTGTTTTTGAAAATCCCCACGAATTAATTCAATTATTAAAACAATGACGATTAAGATAAAGTACAGATCTATCTATAGTATATAATAAAAGAGTAACTAGGATGCCACATGGCACTCCCATGTTACTCCTCAAAAAAAATTTTCCCGCCTAAATTAATATATTAATTTAGTCAAGTTTTTATTTTAAGAAACTCAATAAATAGTAATAATTTATTTTGTTTTGAATTTAATTTTTTATATTGTCAACTTCATTGTGTAATCATATTGTTTTGAACTATACATATTTTTATAGCCAAATAAGTTTCAATTTAAAAAAACTAAAAAAATATTTATTGATATATTTAAATATTTTAGGTTAGTGTGATTTTAAGACAACTGATTTTTAATTTTACATAGGTCAATTGTATATTATATTATTCAAAAAAGTATTCAAATATGTATAATTTATAAATATAGCTTTTTATTTTTCATTGTTATAGTAATACGTAACTTAATCATACGAAATATTTATACATTTATGAATTATGTTGTTTTCATATTTTCAACCCGTGTATTACACGGGTTTACTAAAACTAGTTTATACTAATAAAATAAGGTTTTTTGGTAACACATGTCATCATTATAGAGAATCTAAACATTATTTTCCCGCTTCTCTCTTATAATAAATAATTACATTAACTACTAACAATTTTATTTAATTTATTTTAAGATTAATTTGTTTTATACATTAAGAAAGTAGATCTTTCTATAAATGTAATTTTTAAATAAACAATTTTTTTGTAAAATAAAATTTTTTTCTAAAACAAATAAGAAATATTTTAAACCTTGTGTTTTTAAAAAAATAAATTTATTTTTAAAAACGTTAATTTGAAACAAAATGTATAAAAAATACTTTTAAAAATGAAAACAAATAAAAGTTTAAGAAATGATATCATTGTTTAATTATTTAAAGTCATTACTCATACGTAATTTCAATAAAATTATATCTTAAGATATTGTTTTATAATTCATAAATTTTCATTACTAATTATTTAATATTTATTTATGCAACCCGTGTAATACACGGGATATTAACTTAGTTTTGTTGATATACTGATGTTTTTTTATTTTATTTATGAACAGTAGTCTAAGGATATTTTATTTTGAATCAATATTAAATTTCTTATAAATTAGTTTAACACAAAAAAATTTAAAAAAAAAAGTAATTTTACTTAATTACTCTATTGAAAATGACAGTAATTAAAAAAATTAAGGGAAGGCTAAAAGATGGATTCCACCCCTTTATGTTATGTTCCTGTATTTAATGAATAGAAGAAAAAAAGAAAAAGAAACTAAGAGAGAATAGAAAGAAATAGAAATGAAAGATATACATTAATATCGAATTTGAGGATTTGAAGCGAAAGAAAAGAAATTAAACATTTTAGGAGGAATGATAGTTTTATTTTTAAATTCGTCCATTTTAGGGGGGAAATTAGGAATACAAATTATTAAAAACATTACTATTTTTTTCTTTTCACTTCCTTTCATTATAAAGATAACGGACCAAAAAAACTTTTTAGTTGTCATTTTAGAAATGACTCGGGAACACATGGTTGGGGATGGTTTAGGGAAGGGATTCTTACATGTGACGCTTACATGAAAAATAGATAGTTGAGAAATTACAAATGATGAAAGAGACATCTTACCTTATCTCTCTACTCTAATCTATAGTATCTAGTAAAATAAGATTTTTTTTTGTCACTTGTCACTCTCTTAAACCATCATATTGACACTTGTCATTATTTTAAACAATCTCAATTTATTTTTCATCCAAAAAAGTATTATAGTAATTTAAACATTTAAACTAATTTCTCTCTATTAATAAAAATCAAACTTAATTGATACATTTCTCTCTCCTCTAGATTTTTTAAGATCAAGTTATGTTTTTAAAATTAAACTTTATTAAGAAAATCAAAAATCACATCTTTTTATTAACATAGAAATCATAAAAAAAACAAAATTTTTATATGATATGAAATTTTCTAAAACATTAAATTTTTTTGAAACAAAATTTATAAATCAATCATTTTTTAAAAAGATTATAAAAATAAGAAATTTTCTAAAATTAATTTTATTAAAATAACCAAAATAATTAGAAACCTGAGTTTTTAATAAACAAGTTTTTTACAAACAATACATTTTTTATAAAAAAAATATTAACACGAATATTAAAAAATGAAACTATTTATATAAGAGAGTTAAAAAAATAGTAAATTGTTTTATTTCTTGAACTATTACGTATATATAATTTTAATCATATCTTATATTAAAATATCATAATATAACTCTTCGTGTTTATTATTAACAATAATCCGTTTAATAAATGAGTTTCTAGCCTATCTATTTATCTGTATATCTATCTATCTATAACAAAAAAAAATTCTAAAATAAGATTTGACACAATTATAAGTTTTATCATACTAACTTTTTTATTTCTCTTTATTATTATTAATAATATTGAATACTAATAATATTACTCATATCATTTTTAAATTAAAAATTATATAACTTAATAAATTAAAACTTATTTTTTATTAAAAACACACTTTTTAAAAACAAAATTTTTATAAAGTACAGACTACAATAAAAATTTTTTAAAATAAATTCATTTTTCATAAAACAAAATATTTAAAACCAATATTTGTTTTATAAAATAAAAGTTTAAGAAAAATACATTATTGTTTATTTAGTTAAAGTAGCTAAATTCAATTATAATTATATTTTATCTTCAAATATGGTTTTATATTTTATAAATTTTTATTAATAATTTTTTAATATTTTATTTATTCAACTCGTGTAATACAGGAGGTACTAACCTAGTAAATTATAAGTTTATTATTTTGCTAACTACAAAACTAAAAATTTACCGTAAACATTCTATTTCCAGACAGCACGATCTTTGCATGCCTTTCTTAGTACGTTCAATATAATATTGATTCCTTTATATAAAAGTTAGCAGGCATACATTATTGAATGTTTTAAAATATTTTTTAAAAAGTTCTTTTTACTATAATGGTTAACCACTATGAAACCATGAAGAGGCGTACAAATCGGTTTGGTTTTTAAACCGGACCGGTTATCTTTTTGCATATGTACAAACCGGTGTTTTTTCAAACTGGTTTTTCATCAAAATCCTCAAACCGCTCAATCGGTTTGGACCGATTTATAAACCGGTTCTTTTTTTTAAATCGGTTTTTATCCCGATATAATCGGTTTTGGGTGCCAGGCTACCAAACCGTGAAACCGGTATACAAACTGTCGGTTTGAGTCGGGCTAGGTTTTTTTCCAAAACGGTTCGGTTTTTTTACCGGTTTTTTCGAAAGGGTTCTTTTGTACACCTCTAAAACCTTGTATTGCGACAGGTTAAAACCGTAAAAAAAAAAAACTAATGTTGCCACGTTGTTAGGCCATTGACAAGCATTTCGTTTTTTCTCATGTGATACATCACCGCCACATAAGCACCACATTAACTTTTCTCATTTTTCATAGTTTTCAGTTTTTCCCCATTTTATATGGTGTTTTCTCAGTGTTTTCTGTTTTTCCATTTTAAAAAAATTTCAAAAGAGGGGTGGTGGTACCATCTAGCCCGGTATTTCCCCATAAGTTCCTCGGTTCCACTCGTGTGACCTAACGAACCCACACGATGAAAAGATGGAACACCGTAATGTGGTCGGGGCCTAAAATTATGAATAAAAATTAACGTCAAATTGTCACCACGAACCCGATCATTGATGGGGCGTCGATACGTAATTTATATAAGGAAAACGAAACCTGGACACTGAAAACATTTGAAACATTATGTCAAAAATGAAACTGTCACAAGTTCGCGTGTTGTGGTGAGATACTTGATGATATTCGGAATTTTATGTGAAAAAAAGAAGCAGTTAAAAAAGTTTATGTTAAAGCGTTGATAAAAATAATCATCTCACAACGAAAAAAAATCAAAAAAGTAAGCTTGTAGTTATATAATATTATTAAAATACTTAATTATATAATTACTAAATATTTACATAGTTATAATCATAATAATACCCTAATATATCAGTACTTATGGTAGGTTGGAATTGTAAGTTTTCCCAATATTATTATAATATTTTCTTTTTCTTCAAAGAAATAGAAAACCGCTGAAAATTTATTGAAACTAACCATAACACTTTCTTTTTTTTTTCAAATTGACTTTTTACTTATTTTTCTTTTTTTTTCTCTTTAATTTTACACTTAAATCTTTAAGTTATATCAAATTTACATTTAATCTTCTGAACTTTAATAAAGTTTTCTTTCATTTTCTTTTAACTACTTTACAATAGAACCGAATAACTTTAATAAAGTTGTCATTTACATATTTATTATTTTTCTTCTCTGCTTTAAGCATTCATTTTTTATAGTATTTGTTTTTATTACATATTGTTATCAGTGTTTCGCACGTGAATATTTTTCGAGTGGTTAATACTAATCTATATATTGTCAGAATTTAGTCGTTAACTTTACAAGCCGCACATAACGCGTATCACGTCCCCTAGTAAAGTATAAAGTATAATACCTATAGCTAAATTTAAGAGGAATAATGTTTAAAATATGCATACAAGTTTATAACCAAGTTAACCGTGATCCCTATATGATGTTAGGTTTAAATTTTTTTTTTCTTTTTGAAATTTTGTAGTTCTAGATCAACCAAAAATTGTGTCAATTTCTCATAACATATTCAAAACTAATTATTAATTAATTAAATGAGAGAAAAAGTAATAAAATTATAAATTTGTTCAAACATAAATAAAAAAAATAAGAATTAAAAATGCAGGGAGCAAAGATCAGTCAGTCAATAAGAATCTCGAGAGTGGATATTTAATCACCCCCTCTTTGTTCTAGAGGCTCTTAGGTCAGAAAAGGGATTGTTATCGTAATCTTTTTCCAGGTGTACGTAAGGGTGATGAACTCTTTATTTCGATCATAGGTTGGTCCAAAGAACAAGAGTTGTCCACCTTAAGTCTGTTGTTTTGCAGTAGCTCAGTGATGGAACGGTCGACTATAAACTAATTGGTCGTAAACTCAAACCTACTTGTCTTTGACACTATGGATGCTTGGCAGGAGAAGTGCTCTACTATTTTATAAATTTATAGTTTATAATTACATCTAAAGACATTATTTGTTTGTGAAGAAGATGGACAAAATCAGGCAAGCATCTTAAACTTATACCTACTGACTTTGAATTTTCTTGTTTTTCACCTTTAAAGCATTTACATCTTATTCTTTAAATTTATGTAAGTGTGTGTACTATATTATAATAGATGATTGTGGGTACTTGTGAATGAAGTAAAGAGAAAATGTTATTATTTATCTATATATTTGGGGTAAACACTATTCACCCCTATAAAATTTTTAATAATTTTTAAATTGGTTGTGACCAAAGAAGAAATTAAAAAGTAACGATAAAGATATAAAAATATTATTTAATTAAAAATAAAAAAATAAATTTTAATATAATCATAAAGATGAATATAAAAAATAAACATGAATGCTCTTAGGTAAGTCATACTATTGTGGTCTAGGAATTTGTTTTTTCATAGAGTTTCTATTTTTGGAATTGCTACTTGCTAGTGCTATTTTTATATGTTTTCTTTTCCAAATGTTAATTGTAGTTGCTAGATGTGGCATTCTGTCTAACATGTAGCTCTCAAATGATCAATACAACATTTGTTAACTTTTTTCAGACATAAACGAAAGAAGTCTTCGCCTTAAAAATAAGTCTAATTCAATAAATATATAATTTTTAAAAAATATTGTATTTTATAATTAAAAAAAAAACATATGCTAATAAAAATGTTATATTATTTAGTAGCAAAGTTTCTTTAGTCTGCTTTAGGTAGAATGGAACATTTTCAAGTCATAATACAACTTTTTATAAATGATAATACAACATATTACAAAGGATTGTATTATTTTTCTTTTGTTGAGGTTTACACTCGCCTTACATTTCCGGACCCTGTTGTTGACTTGAGTTTATATTTACGTTTGTTTTAAAGAAAGATGGGTTAAAAATTCACTTTGGTTTTATCACGCTCTTAAGCTTCGACTCATGCGTCTTGATATAGAACCAAACAACGTCTTATTCTTGTTATGGTCATACATAGTGTGTATAATTTCAAAGCTATCATTTTCGTAACATAAACTAAGTAATTATTTCAGTATCTCAATTGACTTGACAGAATGTTTTTATATTAATGAATTGAATAATTAATCATAGCAATAAGATTCGTTTGGTGCTACCTCACATGTTCTCTTGAGGTAACGACTAACAAGCTTAATGTATTTTGCACCATCGAAATCAATAATTTATCTCCCGCCAGGTAATATTATTATTTAAATATTGTTTCTATCGTTTTCTCCTCTGTCCCTCTTACTTTTTTTTTTTAATTTATAGATTTAACGATTATAGATGTTGTTATAAAGTATTGTTTGCATGACCTCTAGCTCCTTTGGCTTCAGCCTATGCAGAAATGATGCGATGTAAAGTGTTTTTGTTAGCTATTCAAAATAATTGAAAGGTGAAATTATATATACTTTAAAAACCAAATTCAACGTAACCTATTCACATATTACAAGTTATTATACATTGATAAATTGGTAATTTTTTCAAACTTTTAGGGTACTTTCATATAAAGTTTCAATTATTACTTTTCTTCGCCCCACACTTTAGCTATATTACATTTTATACCCTATATTTATGCATTTGTTTTTTTTAGCACACTTATATTTTTTTTTTCTCTTAAAACTTTTAAAGATATAATATTTTATAAAATTCTGAATATACCATTGTGATATATTTATTTTTATTTATGTTTCGATCTAAATTCCATTTAAAATGGAAACGTACAAGTTGTCAAAACTTATTAAACTTTTTGATTTTTTTATAGTTTCTTTTCCTTTTCTTTTTACAATTCTAAAAATATGATATTTAATTTATATCACAATTTGCATATGCTTATGCTCTGATGATTTTTTTCCTGTTGTGGCGTGTTTTTTTTATCAACGTTTTAACATTTTTTTTTAACATTTTTTTTTTTGCATAAAGTTAAAAATATGTTCGACGGTCTTGCTACAATGCATAAGTTCATGATGATTTTGTTCTTTTATTAACCAATTATTTCAGAACCGGATCGGACACCAGACGTCTTACTGGTTCAACTGGTCAGACTGGATATAACAATCGGATAAAATTATAATTATTGTATAAATATATATGAAAGAAAAACTAAAAAAATAAAAAATATATCTGAAAAACGGTTCGACCGGTCCAGCCCCCAATTCATCCGGTTCGACCCCCGGTTCTACCGGTCCTGTTCCTTGTTCGACCGGTCCGACCACCAGTTCAATGCCAAAATGGTTTTAAGCACCGAACCGGACCGTATTGGAGAACTGTTCCCGGTCCAACAAGTCGGTCCGATCCAGTTTTCAAAACAATGTATTAACACGTCCATCAACGAGCGAGTTCTTGACTACGTTTCGACATTCTCTTTTTTTATCGTTTTACTTGCCCGCCGCAACAGGGTGTTTTGCCTATTTTATATAAAGTTACGAATGTTATTGACATCTCCTTGAATGTGTACTTTCGAGGCAATGTACCGAAGTTAGTTTTTTCACGGCTTTATGCCCCGCCGCAACGCGGGGTCTAAATACTAGTTGAAATAATAATTTCCATTCTGTAATCTATATAGCTAGTTGTATTTAGTATTCAACTTTAAATAATATAATTTTTTTTTTAATCTCTTGGAGTTATCTTATTGAGAATTAATCATTTTAGAGTTCATCTTTCTACTTAATATATGACTTCAACAACTATTCAGAGAGCTAACTAAACCACATTTAATTTCAATATAAACTTGCAAACTTTAGTGAAAATTTCAGCCATGTTGCTAATCGTTACACTCTTTTGCATGACCCAATTTTTATCAACATAAAGTAGTTACAAAAATTCTCTATATTTTATGTACCTTAATTTTTAAATTATATTGACGGTTCTTACTTTAGATATTTTAAAATATTAAAATAGATACTATTAGTTATGCATTGTAAGCTATACAACATGCTTCATGTGAGTACTTCCACTTAAAATAAATTTAAAAAGTGAAGTAACATGTCAAATTATTTTAAATTGTCGATGGAACTGTCATTTATTTGGTTGTTTTCTTTGATACTATTATACAAAAACACACATTTTGGATGGTGAATATGATTAACTAATCAAATAGTTTTTTGATTCTCAAATTAAAAAAAAAAAAAAAAAAAAAAAAAACTCACGAATAGCTAGGTCACATGCACTTAAAATCCTAAACTAAAATCACAAATTAGATGTGACAAAAAGCAAGCACGCTTGGTTCAAGTAGCTAGAGGAAAATGCTGTCAAGAAGGAGATGTTGACACAAGGAGCAGGAGGGGAATGACGTTAGGCATAGGCGGATGCGGTAGAGTTTGATGATGATCCGTTGTTTGGTTAAGAGTGTCGAGAGAACGGCCAAGAGGCGTGAGACGCGAGTGGGTTTATTATTAAGCATTTTGTTTAACATGTTTTAGTAATAATATTATTTTAAAACGTGTGATAAAATTAATAATCACAAATAAACAAACAATATACGTCGTCATTGAATGTAATTTTAAAAAAACTATAAAAGGTTAGTGTAATTAATAAAGTTAAAAAAGAGAAAAATCATAGCTTCTTACCTATGCTTAATTTTTTATTTTTATAATCTTCTTTAAAAAGATATTATTTTTTAAGTATAATAATATAATATTGTATAGAAGCACAATAGATAATACCATTTATTGAAGTACTAAAAAAGCTGCACTTCGGGACACCTAATCATGCCTCATGTAGATATATTTAATACCACGTTTTGTCCCAATATATATTTTAATACCAATCGTATTGTTTATTCTAGTATATGAACAACCAATTGACAGGACCACTTTCGTTTAATTTTTGTCAAATTTGCGACTATGAGATTATTTAGACTGGATGATACCATTAACAGGAGTTTCTAATGAAACAAAAATATCTTTTTAATCCTTTGATTAATATTTAATACTGTATATCAATTTATTTATTATTATTTGCGTCATATTACACATTTCATATATAGCTACAACTATCTTTTTAATCATTTATTACACATTTCATATATATCTGATCAAATCGTATGATCACATGTATGTTTTATGCAATTTTCTCAGTATACAACTAATAACTACGAAGTACTACAGTTCATAGCTATATCATAGGACTTTGGTGCGAATATTTGTTGACTTGGTCAAATTTGATCAACTATGCTCACATGACGTAAATTTTTCTTATTATAATTATTAGGGTACAATCCCATGCAAAAGAAACAAATATTAAATATCTATTAATAAATAGTAAGAAATTATATAATATTTAATATAAGATAAAATTGAAATTACGTGTGGATAATTACTTTGATTAGTTGATAAATATTTTTTGTTATTATTAAAACTTTTGTTTTAAAAAATTATTGCTTTGAAAATAATTTATTTCTATCAATATCTTGTTGTTTAAAAACTTCAAGTTTGTTTTATAAAAAATATTTTTATATAAAACTTTAATTTTTAAAAAAAAATTGATTTTAAAAGATTTTATAATTAAACTTAATTTAAAAAAGACTTGAATTTATAATATAGAGAGAGAAAGTGAAAGGAAATTAATAATTTGACTTTTCAAAATGGTACATATATTTTAGACAGGAAAATAAATGAGAGAATGACTCTAAGAAATACAATATGTCAAAAAGTGTAGAGAAATTATAATTATGATAGATTATCTAGATTTTTTTTATTAAGAATTATAGGATGTTCTGCTAAAAATAATTCAAGCGGTGATTCGTGGATCGTTGTAAGAATTTAAACGTTTTGAGTTTTTGATTCTAAACATATATAAGTTCTCTAGGCTTGTTTATTTACTTATATCACAACATATAGACGGTTAGGTAAAAGAGACATTACAATATCGAGAAAAAGTTACTACGACACATGAGACCATGATGCATCGGCTTGTTCTCTCCACATGTTATGATCGGATGCTAGTCCCATGAGATATGTGATGTTTCTGTTCGCTTGAAACCTTACCATGTGTGTTGAGAAGTTGATATGGTAAGTATATTGTTTAATAACATTCATCAAATAAAATAAACATATCATATTAAGCGCATGCATAACTTATTTTATAACTACGTATTATGATATGTGCTAATCAATAATATTGATTGCTTATGAGGTTGCATTTGCACTTCCTATCTTTTAAGATGGTTTTATTTCACAACGTACAACGAGAGTTATACAAGAAAGAAACGCATCATGTAGGCCAACTTTGCTTCACAAGTTTTCATATATAATAAAAAATAGTGATAATGTTTATTTGAGATTTTTTTTACTTGTTTTTTGTTGTGTCGTCATTTGGTGTGCTTCAACAGCGCCAAGTTGGAAGCAACTATATTGGATGATACTTTCATAATATCCAACAAATAAATGGCAGATAATCAATTCTTATTAGGAATTTTGTCGCTTTTAATTTCTTGTCAATTTGATGATGACTTCTCAATTGTGACGCATTTCACAAATTCTTGTTTCTTATGCGTTGAATTGGATGGTTAATAATTTTATATAGTTAAATATATCAATATAGAAAAGTCATTATCTTATTGGCAAGTTCTTACATGTTTGAAAAAGAAAATCGAATATCAATTCTTGATTTGAATTTGAAATGAATAAGGAATTTAACATCTTTTCGAGAGACTCTTAAAAACACAACTGCGTAGGTAGTTAACTCAACGGCCGCTCAAAATATAAAAATTCATTTTTTTCGCATAACTCAAAACCAGCCAAAAAACACTCTCCCTCACTCTTCACTTCACTCGCGTAAGCCTATTGAGGGTGTTTTTAATGACAAAATAACACTCTCCCCTTCACTTCACACGCTCTCTCCTTCACATCTTGCCAACTCTCTTTTAAAAACATTCAAAAACACCTTATTAAAACAGCACTAAGAGATTTGATCTAAGTTTTACGATATATTGTTTTGATTAGATTCTGACACTTTGCAGAAGATTTGATCTTGTTGAACCTGTATATTATTTGATAATTACAAAATATTTAATTGTTAGAAAATTCTAAATAAGTTCCACACTAAATTTCAAAACCTAAGAACTGTAATTGAATTTTTATAATTGAAGTAAATTTTGTGCTACACGAATTACAATTAATATAATAGCCATATGTGGTTATAAAAATAGGATCTTAAATTCTTAAATACTTGGGAAATTTTGAAAACTAGAGCTGACAAATACTAACAAGTACTTGTTAACATGACACGATACGACATGAAGTTAACATATTTTATGTTTGATAACAGCTTTCGTGTCATAAATATGTAGACACGTATAAGACATCATAAAATTCATGTCTTAAACACATGTTAACATACCTATTAAGACTATTTATAATTTTTAACTTATATATATATATATATATATATATATATATATATATATATATATATCATTGTTGTTCACGTTCACTTTAGAAACTCTATCCTTTGCCTGGTCACTTTAATCGAATACGACCACCACAACAACGCTAACCGAGTCTCTGGCCTCCACTTAACGTCTCTCCAGACTCCGCTAGTTAACATACGTGTTTAAACATATTATCTGTTAATTAAGACTTTTATGGAATATTGTTTCGTATATGTCAAGGATTATCATGTTAAAATTATATATTATTTAAGACTTTTTATGGACTTGTGACAACTTTTGTTTCATTAAGGATATGATTTTATCATGTCTCTTAATAGTTCTTATAGTGTTCGTGTTTATGTTTTGAAAAAATGACGCGGTTATTTATCATGTTGTGTTCATGTTAACACTTATCGCGTTGGTGTCTTATCATGTTATGTCTAGCATGTTACGCCAGTGCTAGTGAAAACACATAGGTCAATGAGTAATAGATACGTGATAATGACCTTTTTAGATTCTATTATGATCAAAAATATACAATTAGTTTTATTGAAGATTATGACTTTGCATAAGCTCATGGACATAATATGTACAATGTTCTTTAACCAACTCTTAGACTAGGCATTGCCACACCAAACGTTTTATTCCTACCTATACCATACTAAAGTAACGAAGTTGACAATGTGCGAAAGCTCGTAGTGATGTGATTTTCTAGCTATGGTCCATGATGAATGATGATTTTAGATAATGCAACATGTGTGGGAGTTGTATTTAGTAATCGATAGTTAAAATGTTTTTAACTAATGAAAATATATATGATAGTAAATCGGATCTAAGCATATTAATCGTACAATATGCTAGTGTATTGTGATAATTTAAGAAAGAAACACAAATAGGCATACACTAATAGATCTTAGCTTTGGTTCTTTATTATTTTGCTAGACGTTTGAACCTTTTAACCGTATATGAACCTACTACAATATCCCTTCTAAAATCTTGACAAGGATTTTTATATAACATATGACAATCCAATACAACCAACTGGTTCTAAAGCAAATCTAAGAAAAAAAAAAGACATAAACATGATAGGACCATGTGGTGTTGGTTTATCTCATCTGGAAATTCAGTATCCTTAAGCATAAGGCATAAATGAACGCAAATAACAAGCAAAACCCAACCAAAACTGCAGAAACAGGACCCATAAAATCTAACCTCAAACCATAATGCTCTTTTATATATGAATTCATGGATGGGTCATATGACATCCCGGGAACCTTGATTTTGTTATCAACATCATGATACTGTGAAACCATGAAACCATACACAGTCCAAGCCAATGGACAAATCCAGTAGTACCACACCCACCATTTGGGAATTCTCTGAAATTCGAAATTACATCAACTTTAGACTCTAGATGCAGCAATTATAACAAGATGAATGTATGGAAGATGACATACTGGTCTAGGGATGAAAAACCCTGAGAAGATATTGAAAAGTGTATAGAATGAAGCTGCAAATATGGCTGCTACTTGCTCGTTTGGTGTGATGGAAACAGTCATCATGCCATAGTACGTGAAGAAAAGAAAAGAAAAGAAGATGATAAAGAAGAACCAAAAGAATTTGGTTGCTTTCCATTCGAACGACACCATGGCATACACTATTAAAGTGTAATATGTTGTTTGAAAAAATACGTATGGGATCTCTACTAAAACCTGAATAAGTTATGTTAATACCATATTAAAGTTGTTATCATGTATTCATATGAATATTAGTTCAACTTTGACCTGTGCCATGGCATACGGGAATGATGAGTACATCCCTGCTGCTCTTTCTCGATAAAAAACTATTCTTTCTGTGGAAACAACTGGCTGCACGGTTTGGCAATTGTTCATACCTACAAAGAAAACAGCAGAATACATGGCCCCAATGATTGCGGTCACATTGTTGCTGGTTTCTCTAAGATATAAGAGCATTAGTTATGGATTAGTCTTGTAAAATCAAGAATTTTGTTCTGTTAATGTTTAAAGTACTCACCTTTTTTTGCCGATCTTCCAAAATATTGTCCCAACCATTAGTGCGGTAGCTAAAGTGAAGAAGTTGCGAACAAGGTTATAATCAGGATTTCTCCAGTAACTCAACCACATCTTCCATATACAAGACTTGAATTGTCCCCATGAAGATTGAGAATATTGTGTTTCAAAGTGAAGATCAACTGCTCCAGAAGGTGGTGTGCTTAACTCCATCACTAAGGTCTTATTTCTCCTATTATGTATAGCATTATTATTATTATATTTTCACTATTTGGTATGAGTTTAGAATCATCATAACATATAAACTTACTCATACAAGGATGATGATTTGTAGTGCGCGGAAAAATCAATACCAAGTCGTATCTCTGCAGCACTTGAACTAACTTCCAACATCCATGTTGCCGGATTATATTTTTCAGGAATCTTTGAAACCCCATTAATTTCCTAATCAAACATATGTTAAATTACGAATTAACCTCGACATGTTGAAATAATTAGTTAGTGACAAAGAAAAGTGTCATTATGCCTAAATAATTAGTAACTTATTTCATAACAAAAGATTTTTTTTTTCTTACTATCACTTCTTAAATGCAAAGTAAAATATTTTTAGATGATATTTTTACCTACACCTTCTAGGTAAAACATTTTTAATGACTAATTATTTACGTTTATCGACACAGTCGAATTTCTCTAAGTATCACTGTTATATGGATTATTTCCAAATGTTTAGTTTGTATACCTCAAAATATTCTATGATTTTCTGAGAATTACAACCTAATGGTCCTGCATAGATCACTTGCCCTCCTCTTTTCATCAACAACAACTCATCAAAAGATTCAAAAATATCGATGCTAGGTTGATGAATTGTGCAAACAACAGTTCTCCCTGTATCCACCGTATTCCTCACAGTTCTCATAACAATAGCTGCTGCTCTCGCATCAAGGCCAGAAGTTGGTTCATCCATAAAAATAATTGAAGGATTTGCAACAAGCTCTACACCAATGGTAAGCCTTTTCCTTTGTTCTGTTGACAAACCAGAAACTCCTGGAAGCCCCACTATTGCATTCTTAATGTTTTCTAGTTCAACCAGCTCCATCACTTCATGTACAAAGTGCTGTAACATAATAAATAAAAAGACATGAAGCACTACATGTTTCTAGTAGCTTGTTTGATATAAAAAAACTATTACATAATCATTTTGCTTACCATCTTCTCTTCATTTCCAACCTCTTTTGAGAGCCGAAGGAAAGCCGAGTAAATCAAAGATTCATAAACAGTGATATGAGGAGAGTGTATATCAGTTTGCTCACAGTATCCAGAAATTCTTGCAAAAGTTTCTTGTTTCTTTGGAAATCCTGATATTCTAATATCTCCTTCAATATAACCATCTGTTTTTCTTCCTGCTAAAACATCCATCAATGTTGTTTTACCAGCTCCACTAACTCCCATCAATGCAGTTAGCACTCCAGGCCTAAAGGAACCAGTTACATCACAAAGTAATTGTAATCTGTTTTCTGTCACCCCTTGTTCTCTCATTTCCTGTTTAATAAAAAATCCAAATACAACCATTATATTTCAAAAGAAAACTTAAACAAAAAACAAATTCAAGAAAAGAAAGTATACTTGGGGCATATCAACAAAATAGCTCATGTTGTCAAATGACATGGCAAGTGGAGTAAATGGCAAAACCATTCCTTTCTTACAAGCAATACCAAAAAGATCATAAGAATCAGATAGACTTGTTACGTGCTGCGTGCCCATGTTTCTATCTACACAAGTTATATATTGCATTAGGAAACCCTATAATCATTTGAATATGTATGAAATCAAAGTTTATGGTGCTCTTTTTTCTTACTTGAATTACTTCCATTATCAAAAGCGGATTGACGAATTGTATCGGTCTTAGATGATATATTTTCTAGTATTGGTTGTTGGTTGATACGTTGTTGAGCTTCCATCTCTGTTTCTTTGGAGATAATTGCTTGTGGTTTTCCAGGAGCTGATTAATGATATGAAGAATCAAGAAGGTTAGTAACATGTACTAAGTGTTTTAGGGTAAATTTGAAATTAATGTCTTTAGCTGGGAATATATAAACTTACGATCTAAATACATTAGAGCAAAAGTAAAGAGGATGTTGAAAAGAAGTGCAAATCCTAGAAGAGAGGCAACACCAATCCAATACCAATGTTTTTGTATTGGAACATCCATGTTTTTTAATATAGCTATCCCCAAGCTAGTTACATTGTCTGAACTCTGAATATCAAAACATAAAAAATGTTACTCCTTTTGTTATAGTTTTTAGTTAAGAGTTAATAACTTACAATTTTGTCCATCCATCTAGGAGCCAAGAACTCATTTATCGCAAATGATCTAAAACCATAAGACAATGGTAATGCCCAAGTTGCCCACTCCCACCAGTTAGGAATTTGAGCTTTAGGAAGAATGAAACCACCCAAGAGAAATATGAGTAGAAGTGCAAGGGTTCCACCTGTGTTTGCAATGTTTCTTGTCCTACACATTCCAGCAATAAGTCTGAAAAGTCCCCCTCCCACATTTTGGATAATAAAGACCAATAAAAAGTGCTTGAAGAACCTGAACATCAAATGTAGAATGTATATTTTGTCAACAATTCATGCTAGAACATAAGTATTACCCATCAATATATAGTAATTTGCTACCTGTTAGCTTCAGGGGCAAGACCAACGCCATAATATACTATGCCCATCCAAGAAATACTCTCTAACAAACATATTGGTAAACGCAGCAAGAATGTTGGAAGTGTATAAACCCATGTTGGGTGAAACAAAAGATCTCTTTGCTTGAAAATTACTGGAATCCTTGCAATGGTGAGGGAGATTTCAGCTAGACCATTAAACATATTAATGAGCAAGCTTAACAAAAGTGCACCATTATAGATTGAGCCATCAACTTCATTCCTTATGTGCATATTAGTCCTAAAATATAAAGTCATCCCAATAAAAGCTAAAATAACGAATTGTACACTTTTGAAAATATAAACAAAAGCATTTCTCTTTAAAAGTAGCCACTCCTTATCCCAAGAGGCCTTAAGCATGTCTCTTTTAGATACTAAATATTTTTTGAATACTAGAGCTACTTTGTGACTTTGATTCTTGTTGTAAGGAATTGCCAACTCATTATCTATCTTCTCTCCCACATGGAAGTTCTTGAATCGCTGAACAAATTCACTAACCGAGACATATCTATATGCTTTGCCTCTATCCGCCCAATATTGCTCTTGATCTTTTCTAGATGTAACCTACAATAAAGATATAACATGTAGACAACTTATAAGATTGAAATTCATCACTTTAATAACGATTAGTACCTCTTGCAAGAAGTCAGCAATGCCTTTTCTCTCAGGGCACATGAATCCACAACTCTCAAAGAATTCTAGTGCACTATCTCTTGGTCCTTGATATACAATTTGGCCTTCAGATAGTAGTATTATGTCATCAAACAAATCAAAAGTCTCTGGAGCAGGCTGTAATAAAGACATCATGATTGTTGACTCCGTGAGATGCACAACTTGTTGCAAACATTTCACTATCTGAAATGTAGTTGAGCTGTCTAGACCTGTAGATATCTCATCCATAAAAAAAGTTTTTGCTGGCCCAACAAGCATTTCTCCTGGGAGCAAAATAAAACGTATCATATATAAGAAGCCGAATATTAATAGTCTATATTACATTAAGATTTAATTATTCAAGAATGCGCTACAAGAAAGTTAATGTATTATGTACCCAAAACATATGTCATAAAAAGTCAAAAACAAAAATGTCACAATGGTTATAATGTGTTTACCTAGTTATAAAAAATGTGAATAAAGGCATTCTGAAATGACCTATAGTGACATAAAAGGAACATGTCACTCTTAAAATTTTCGTAAAATGAGATTTTTCTTGTAGTTTAAAATAAATATCTAGAAGTCATGAAGATATATTTGAAGTTTTTCAAGGACTTAGAACATTTATGAGGAATTTTAAGAGTTTAAGTGGTTCTTAAACTATTGTTTGCTTGAAGCTATAATGGATTATGATAGCAAGTGATATTGTGATGATAGGTTTGCATGTTATGGTCTTGTGCAAAATATCCATTAGGTTACATGTTAAGTCAACTTCATGTTGTTTTCTTGACTTCGTTTGGTTGGACGGTCTTTCTGAAAATATTAAATATCTCTTTTAGATAAAAGTATTCCACATGCATACGAAATCTTCAGTCGGATAAGTTAGAAACTTTTATATCAAAAATGATATTTTCTTTTATGTGAAATTAGTATGAAAATCATTTTCCAAAATCAATCCAGGTGATTCTTTTATATGAGAGTAAAAGCATTGCAATAAGGCATCACGATCTTTCATGAAAAGACATGATAACTGACAAAGTGTCATAGCCGTCAAGTACTGGTAGTTACTATTTGTAGTAACAACATTAATGGTATCCAAGTTAAAACTAGTCTTTATAATATTAGTATTAATGGAGTTGCTACCGTTCACTCAGTTACAATAGGCCATTAGTGTAACTTTTAGTCATCAAAGTTGTTACCGATGCTCAAGTCCATGTATATTTTAATTTCTTGTGTGGTCTTAATCAAATCTAATTGTGCTAAAATATTTTTAATGATACTAAAATCACTAATACTTCATAGGAAATATTATTATCATAAGATGTTAATCTTTTGGCTTCATTACAGTATATGCACACTTTCTTGTATGTGTAGGTTAAGGTGTTAGTTTTTGGCGAAACATCGCAATATATTCTCATTTTATTTGTGTTCATATTTGGCACCTTAGTGACCTCTTTAGCTTATTGTGACATTATTGTGTTGGTGATGGTGTTTTAGTGTAGTAGAGGGGTTTGCTACACAACATCCCTCTTATATGTAATAATTTCTTTAAGCTTGTGTCAAATCTATTGTCATTGTTTGCAAATGCTTTATATATGTTTCTACAATCATTTTGATCCAAAGTAACAAATAAAGTTAAATTTTGCATGATGTCAAATTGTAAGTTGTAATAAACCAGCATAGAGTAATTAACCTGTAGTTACTCGTTTTTTTTGTCCTCCAGATATTCCGCGTCTCATTTCATCACCAACAAAGGTGTCACGACAAACATCCAGGCCTAATATCTGTTTTTCGTTTGGCAAACACATGAATATTATTTGGGCAAAGTTTTAAAGTGTAGAAATTAACAACAAATTAAATAAGATCATAGAATGATAGAAGGTTAACAAAAATACAACATCTTACTCTAAGAGTGTAGTATGTGATCAAATTGCTTGCATCTCCTTCTAAGGCAGTTGCCTTCATGAATAGGTCAACTTCAGCCTCTGGGAAAATCCCAGCTTGCTTCTCTCTTCTTGCAAGCTCCATCAGCATCTCTATATTTCATTATTATTAATTATACATCATATCTTTTCGCATTGAATTATAACTAAAACAAGAGTACTTCTTGGAAATTAAATCATTACCCAATCTAGATCCCACTCCTAGGCACCTTGCTGAGAAATCTAAAGTTTCCTTGACAGTCATTTCGCCAACATGAACATCATTCTGGCTTATGTAGGCCGATGTTTTTCGAGGTACAAATTCACCAAGCTTATGGCCATTGTAAGTAATCTCTCCTTCAACCTGTTAAGTTCATATGTTACATCCCTACTAGTATATATATATATATACATTTCGCACTTCTCTTGTAACCCATATAGCTCATTTTCATGTGATCAAGCTTTATACTTACCTTTAAGCTTGAATCTAACTTTCCAGACATAGCCAACAAAAGTGTTGTCTTCCCAGAAGATGGGGGACCCAACAGAAGTGTCATTCTGTAACATTACAAATGCATTGTTACTAGCTTGTACTGTTGTATATATTACTCAAGATTGAGAAGTGCAAATACCTTGATGGTTTGATGATTCCAGATACATCTTTAAGAATGGTAAGTTTAGTTTTCTTTGAGAAACTGATCCCGATAAAATCTAGAAGTGATTCGACTATATTTAGAGCCGCGTTTGGTAGTGATGGAAGTGCTCTATCACCGATGTAGCAATCGGCTTCTATGTTCAAGTTTTGGAACCGAACTTCTACAGTTGGAAGAGAAATGCCAACCCTGATATATGAAGGGGGTGTTTTGTAATCAAGTGAAAAGATAGTTAGTTAGTAGCCTCTGGGGAATAACTAACTTATTTCTCCGTATAATAATAAATAGTAGAAAATCATAAAATTCAATATTATTTTGTTACATTCACATAGTTAGTAAGTAACACTTTACATATAATATAGTCTTAACTTGCATTATTTTCACACGTCTGCGTTATATTCTTAAGTATTTCATAACTATAAGTATATGTTGAAAGTATAATTATCTTAATCCATACATACATAGGTTTATTTAAGTATAGTTATACTAGCGGGTCGTTTATGTAATTAGTAGAAAGTCAAACTTAAAGTCTAGTATGTAAAGTCTATGTATGTCGAAGGGTTTAGCATGTCAAAACCAAAGTTGTAAACTACCACAAAGGGTGTATATATGTGGTCAAAGTGTCTGTTAACAGTAACAATCATTTTGTAATCAACATTCATATCAATCAAACCTATTGTTTATTCAAGTTTCTCTCGTGTTCCACATTCAAATCTTCATGTTCAAGAGCATAATCAAGAGCCTATGGATCCTAAAGAGCCAACAATTGGTATCAGAGCCTAAGGCTCAAATCTAATCCGTGATTTGTTCTTGAATTTGCAATCAGAACCAAATCGATTCCGTTTCAAATCTATTCAGACCAGAGAAGAAGAAGACTGAAAAATTGAGAACAATCAAAGTCAGAGAAGAGCAAATCGACTCAGATTCAGTCGATTCAGAACCCGAAAGTAATCAAAATCGATCAGTACCGAAGAAACCAAAAATCAATTTCAGATTAAGATAAGTTTGATTCAGAAAAGTCATATTCAAAAATTAGTAAGAAAGAAAACATACGAGTGCGGTTGCAAGAGAAGACAAAAAGCGTTGCCCCCTATTGTGAAGCAGAAACGCCTATTGAGTGTTGATTTCCTGTTGTGTTAGAGAACCCAGGAACCAGAAGAATCAAGAATGATTGAAGGACCAACATCATCGTGAACCACCGACAGAAGAAATTGTCGGTGCCGTGAGCTGTTGATCATGTTACAGAAAGAAGAAACGGGTTCGGTGCCCATGCCTTTTGTTCGTAAGTCTCAGACACAAAGAAAATGACTCTTTGGCTCTTTGCCCTAGTTTGGTTGGCCGCAGGTCAAAGAGAAAAAGAAAACACATTAATTAAGAAAGTTAAAAAATAAAGGCATTTGAATTGCCTATTTCTCCTGTACAAACAAAAAAAACGAAGGGATTTTTTTTGGAATTTTATCCCCTGTTGATTATTTATTCAAAATTAAAGTCAACAGAAAAGGTGGAGATTTCAAGGCAAAATCAAAGAGGAAAGATTGTGAAGATTGTTTTAACTCAAGAAACTGAAAATTTTAAGAAAATGTGACCGTAATCAAAGGAGATTTAAAATAAAGAAGGAAACCGAAATTAAAGTATATCAAAACGAGTACTATTCGTGAGTTACAAGTTGGAGGTTCACATTTAAAGAATCAAATATCATAATGGAAGATAAAGATACGATTCTCTTATTAGCACAAGTTGAAGAAGATGATGATCAAAAGTATTGTGAAGACAAAGGAAAACATGATCGTGTTAAATAAAAAGTTCAAGAGATGAAAGAAGACAATTATGAAGATGTTAAAGCGTGAAGTCGTTGAAGATATGGATTAAGAAATTATGAGGGAATGTCGAAAGTATGATTATCTTAATCCATACATACATAGGTTTATTTAATAGTTATACTAGTGGGTCTAATTAGTAGAAAGTCAAACTTAAAGTTTAGTATGTAAAATCTATATATGTAGAAGGGTTTAGTATGTCAAAACCAAAGTTGTAAACTACCACAAAGGGTATATATGTGTGGTCAAAGTGTCTCTAAACAGTAACAATCATTTTGTAATCAACATTCATATTAATCATATGTATTGTTTATTCAAGCTTCTCTCAAGTTCCACATTCAAATCTTCATGTTCAAAAACATAATCAAAAGTCTATCGATCCTAAAGGGCCAACAGTATAAACGTAAGTATGACATGCTTATAATATACATAAAAATGTTTACTTTTGTAGTAAATAAGCAACTTGATCAGATGAAGGCTTACTTATCAACACGATCTCTGAACTTTCTCAAGAACTTTCCGTTATCATCTTCAGCAACCTTAAAGACTGAATCAATGAACTGTTGTCGAGCATTCGGGTCTAGCTCGCGCACATCCACTAACATGTTATCTGTTGGCATTTGCTGTTGATCCCCTAGAGTATGCGGGTTGATGATGGTGGTTCGTAAGCGATCGTAGGTGGAAAGTTTCTCCAGAGCCGCCCATCGCAGCGCCTCCTCATCCTCCATAGCACGGTGGCTGCTCCGCCTGCGATGGCTGGCGGCACCGCTGATGGAGAACACATCTTCAATCCCTAAACTTCCAGCTGCTCTACTCAAACTTCTACCTATGCTCCTAACAATGCTAACTCTATTATTCTCTTCCTCCATGAGTCTTTACTAATTTAGCAACTTCACTTTTTCAAAAGGAGTCGGTTTACAAAACTTTTTTAATTGATGCACTATATATAGAATAGAAATTAGGAGTATCTACTGTATAAAAATTAAGCTAGGAGTTTTGGTTCATCCTATAAAAATATGTTAAAGAGTTTGGGCAACTATTAAGCTAGAGTTTGGCACCATTATATTTAAGCGGCTCCTAATTTTTAGGGTCTAGTTCGTTTAATTGTAGACGTGGATAATTTTCTTTACACTCATATTCACTACAGCTTTAATATATGTGATTGTTGTATAATAAAATGTGTTATTATATTGACACATGTTAGAATCTTAAAAAAATAATAATTATACTTGCCTGATTTTAAATTAAAATAAATAAATGAGAAAAATGTAAGATATATTTGGATAACGCTGCGAAATTGGGTGAAAACGTGGAAATCGCTAAATGATAAAAGTACCAAACACCTGCTAAAAGTTTTTGCAAATAAAATGATAAAATCCCAAACACTACGTAAAAGTGTTTTGGAGGTTGCTGCATTCATCAAAAGTAGCCATACAACATAAAGCAACAATTTAATTGATTAATATATCATTTCTCACTAAAAACATGATTTAAAAAATAAGCTGCTGTCAATGTTTAAGTATTTCCTTAATATTCTAAAATGGAGGTAAGATTTACTCTCGTCTTACTTTTCTCAATCCTACTTTATAAGTAAAAGCAAGCTACTATTTCGTGTCTTACAATGTTTATATAAAAAAATATTAAATAATTAGTAATGAATATCGGGAATTATAAAATAATAAGTTAATTTCAGTTTTACTCTCTAATGTTTAACTAAAGGAACTATTTTCCTCCAAAAGATTAAAAACATCAATTTACCTCTAAAAGTTTCATTATTTTGGATAAAATTAAAATAACTAATGTAACTGGATTAAAATTGAAACAATTTATGAAACTTTTGGAGTTAAATTTATGTTTTTAATCTTTTGGGCGAAAATAGTTATTTTTAACAAACCTCAATGAGTAAAATTGAACTTAACTCTAAAATAATTTTTTAAGATAAAATATGATTGAAACTACGTATGTATAAATATTTTAAGTAAAAATCAATAAAATCCTCTTTTTAACTTTTGTTCTTTAGACATTTCGTTTAAAAAATGGTTTTTAAAAAACATTATTTTTTATAGAAATCTGTTTTTTAAGAAAAACCTTTTTTACAAAACTTTTATTTTATTTTTTTGAAAATATCGATTATAAAGTAATTCGTAGTTTTGAAAAGGTTCATTGTTTTAGACAAATTTCATATTTAATAATCATTATTTAAAAAAAAAACTATGCTTTATAATAAAATAATCTTATTTATAGTTATAAGAATTAAAAATAATAAAATATAAAACAATGAAAAACATAATAGAAAACCTAAAAGAAAGTAAAAAAAAATGAAAAGAGAAGTCACATGCTTGCCAAGCATTAAGGAGTTTTACATGATGCAACTAACTCTTTGCTATTTAATAATTGTATTACATATAAGAGTTAAGTTCATTTTTGCTTCTTAAGGTTTAACAAAAATAGTCATTTTCCTTCAAAAGATTGAAAACATCAATTTACCTTCAAATGTTTCATAATTTGTTTCAATTTTAGTCCAAAAGTTTCATCATTGTTTCAACTTGAATCCAAATAATAAAACTTTTGTACTAAAATTAAAACAACTTTTGAAACTTTTGGAGGTAAATTGATGTTTTTAATTTTTTTGATGAAAATGATTATTTTTGTCAAACCTTAGGGAGTAAAATTAAAATTAACTCTACATATAATAGAACTAGGTTAGTATACCGTGTATTACACGGGTTGAATAAATAAACATCAAATAACTAGTAACGAAAATTTATTAATTATAAAATGATATTTTGATACAGGCTTAAGATTGAAATTACTTATGATTAATAATTATAATTAATTATTTTTTTTGTAATTTAAAAAAAATTCAAGCATTTTCTGAATTTTAATTATTTTGATTTATAATAATTTTATTATTTAAAAACGGCGATTTAAACTATTTTATGTTTTTTAAAAAGTTTGATGTTTTAGTAAAATTTCTTATCTTAACAAAGTTGTTTCTTTAGAACTTAAATTTATAAAAAGAACTTTTTTTTAATTTCTTAAAAAATATTTAATATAAAAAATAAATAATATAATTTGTAATTAATGTACTTATTTAATAGAATATAGAAGCGTGAAAATTAAAATTAGGAGCTCTAGAATTATGCCAAATGTCTACCTAAAATCTTATTTTATTATAATAAACTAGCTTTAATAAACCGTGTATTACATAGGTTGATCAAATAAAACATTTAATAGAATAAAATTTTATTAATTATAAAACTATATACCAATATAAGATATGATTAAGAACTATAAGTAATAAAATAATTATTTTAACTTTTTAAACTTTTATTCTAAAACTTTTCTTTGTTTTTTTTCCCAAAAACAAATTAGAAATTTTGTTTCAAAACAAATCGCTATAAAAATATATTTAAAAAAGTTAAATTCGTTTGAAAAGTTTTTAATTTTATAAAAAATTTTATTTAGAAATAATACTAATAGAAAGATCTCTTTCTTAATTTACTTATAAAACTATTTTAGATTAAAAAACTATTAAATAATATTATTAGTAATTAATGTAAATATTAAATAGGAGACAGAATCGGAAAAATTTTGATTAGAATGAATATAGTGTTGACACGTGTCCCCATAGATATATTTTTATTATAATAGAAAGATAGATATAATTAAAGTCTATGCGTTCATTTTAACCACCATTATCAATTGTGATTTAACCTTTTATTCCCTGCTATATACTTTGTAACTTAACCTTTTTAGTCATAATCATTTTTTTCTTTTTATAATTTTCATCTATCATACTATATTACTATATTAGTTTATGATTATACTAATACTTATTTACCAAGGTCGGTGGATATTTTTAATTTTTTATTCCTGCTAAACTCACTTATATTTTGTATTTCAATGTAATTAACATAGTGTGATGTAGTTGGAATGGTTAGAGTGTAGGACTTTGGGCATATTCTCTTCGGTTCGAGTCCAGTTCCATGCAACTTTGTGTTTTTGGTTTTTACTCTCTTTTTTTGTCTTCTACTCTTTTGATATTACTTTTTTTCAATCACTTTTATTTTTCTTGAGCGATTGTCGTTTCAACGTTAGGTTTTATTTACGCCGCAACGTACTAGACATAATACTATTCTCTATCAATATCAAATCGTCAAAAATTCACACGTTTATTTGATGTGGTTTGAAAATACGTTGCATCACGCCTGTTAATTTTTTTATAGCAAATTGTTTTACGTTTCGATGTTAATTTAGTTCTCAAACGAGCGTAGGCTGTAATCTATAATTTATCATGTCGAATATGACGTCGTTGCAAGTGCTTTTTTATTTACGTTTACAGTAGGTCTATGTTTTGACATAAATTTTATTTGAAAAAGAGTCGGTCTAATATAATAAGTGTTCATTCAACGGTATAATTCAAGTTACTCTACGCTTTGTCACTTAGTCATCTTTGTCGTTTGGAAATGAGTTGAGTCGATTGCAGCCTATACTTTATCATATAGCTTTTAACGCCGCTGCAACGTGCGACGGCTCAAAAAACTAGTTATTACATATTATGAAAAAAGTAGGGGGATGAATAGGATATTATGATATTTTTAGATATTGGCCACGGGTCTTTTTAAAGATTTATGTTTGGTCCCTGTGTAAAAAAAGCAGGGGGAGGAATAGGATTTTATGGGAGTTTTAATATTGGCCACAGGTCTTTTTTAAGATTTATGTTTGGTCCCTTTGTGTTCTACTGGTGATGCATTTGGTACAATCTTGTGGTTTTTTTTTATCATCATATCATTGTATGGCTCATTTATATGTGTTTTGTAGATCCTTTTACAACGAGAGAGTGTGAGGGGTTTGGGGCTTTGAGCAAGCGATATCTAGTTCCCTCTTCTTCTCCGAGTGGCATCACCACGTTAGGGCGATGGTCGCCGTCTCGTTGGGGAGGTGGTCGCCGTCGCGTTGGGGTGGTGAGGAGTGGGGAGACCCATCGCGTGACGATGGTCGCCGCTCGGATCTGTCGAGGTTGAGGCTAACGGATCTGTGAGAGAGACGAGCTTTGCGTTTGGTGTTGCCGGTGACGGCGGCGGTGGTGGCCGCTCCGGCTTGGCTGCCGCCTGAATGCCTCCCGTGTGGTTGTCCGTTGGTTTATCGATGTTCGGTGGTGCCAGAGATGACGAAGGCGTTCGCTGCTCCGGCTTGGCTGTCGTCTCCTTTTGTGGTGTCGGCGACGGTGGCCGCTTGGCTTGGCCACCGTCTCTTCACCTCCCTTGTTGTCAACGTTAGGGGTTGATCGATGGTTGCATGTCGGTTGTTTGGGGGCTTGAGTTTGGTTGTCTGGTCACCCCTTTGGCAATGCCTGTCTGGTCTTTTGTTTGATACTCTGGTTATACATACTGTGTTTGTGCGCAATTTACTACACCCATCTTCGCGTTTGGGTTAAACTGTCCAGAACTTGAAATGATAGGGATTTAGTGTCGACAATGATGATGAGGAAAACCTCAATCTGAGTCTAATTGTTGGTTTCGTGCTGGTGGTATCATGTTACTATTTTCGGTTTCCTCCGATTTATTGATTAGTTGTTTCTGCTGCTGTCGATGAAGACGGGTTGTTGCTCATCTGAGACTACTGTTGTTTTTGTTTTAGGGTCGTGATGATATTCGTGGAGTGGTATCAGTTGCTTTGTCGGTCAGCAGCCGCAATCGAACACCCACTCTGAGCCCAACAGTTATCTTACACGCGCAACGCGCGCAGATGTATAAACTAGTTTAATCTTAAAATGTAACTTAGGTGCTACAGAAAAATTTAAGGTGTTTATATTTTGGTTACCATTCCTTGAGTTAACCTTTTCATGCCCACCATTCTTTGTGATTTATCCTTTTTAACCACACCCATAATTTTTTCTGGTATTCACTCCTTATACTATATATAGTTTACAATTTTTAAAAAGTTTTGTTTTTCTGTAATAACATTCACTCGTTAAATTTGTGTTCGTGAATTTATTTTCTTTGTCATTAACTCTTACCACTCAACCACAACCTAAATGACATGATGTGTGTATATTTTTACTGATATGTTAATAATTATATATATTTTCAATGTAGTTTTCTTTGCATTTTAAGTAATTTTTGTTACAAAATTCATAATTTAGACACTTGTTTGTGTTTTATTTGAATTTTGTAGTTATTGGATGAAGCTCGGTGATTTTTGTGAAGAAAACTCAAGAGTTGAAGAAGTTCATGAGGAAAAATGTTTCTGATATGACCATATTGAAATTGAATGTGGCCATATCAGCTGGAAAACCCCAAATTGTTCATTGCTGAAGCTGAATATGGTCATATCGCTTCAGAATGGCCATATTCGGGCAGAAAACGGGTTTATAACCCTAGTTCACCCTCATTTCATAAGAACTTTCACTTCTTTCAAAACCCTAGCCTCCCTCAAACTCTTAGGTGACTTGGAGCAATTCTCAAGAGTTTTTGGGAGATTTGAAGGCCAAGATTGAAGATTTCACACTTTCAAGAAGAATCTAACATCATCCACCCCATTTCCACTCAAAATTGGTTTGAATTCCTCTAGATCTACTATGAGTTCTTTCATGTTCTTGAGTTTGGGTGTGTTTTTTGTAAGCCTCATGGGCTAAATACTTATCATCACTTGGATTAGATGAAACTTAGCATGATTTAACAACTTATACATGATTCTTGGTGATGTTTATGTTGATGCTATGATGAAGCTTGATTATTCTTCAATGATTGTGTGTGTTTGTTCTAGTTTGATGAAATGTTCAACCTTGTGGGTGTTGTAAGCATGTTATGTTGGAAAACCTCATGTTTTTACAAGACTTATGCATATAGTTGCATATTTTGTATGTAATCTTGAGACATTTGACTAGTAATGATGAATGAAGGTTGAAGGTTTAGTAAAATTGGTCAAATGTGCATTCTTATGCCTATGTTTGAGAAAACCATGGTGTATGTCATGAATCTCTCTTGTCATTGGTTATGAATTGTTTTGTAATCGTGATATGAAGTTTATGAGTTGAAGAATAATTGTAGTTTTGTCTATTTTACGCAAGTTGAGGTGGTTATCATGTGTTTATCGTGTTAGCTTTCCAAAAATTTGTGGAATTAGGTAACCCTAACGGGAGTCTAATTCATCTTTAACATTGACATAATTTTACCATTAGTTCCTTATAGCATAACTTTAGGTGGCTATTATGTGTTTATCGTTCTAGCTTTTCGAATGGTTATATGTCTAGATATCCTTGACGGGGGTTTAGGCTAATTCCATATATCATGTGTAAAAATGGTCTCAGCTCGAGTTTGTATTGGTTGTTATTGCTATGCTAAGTGGAATCGAAATCCAAGTGGTATCTTTAATTGATTGTGTATTTTCATCTTTATTTTCTTGCTTTATTAGTTTAATTTGCCAATTAATTTACTTAAATTTAATATTCGCAAATTCAAACTCAATTGATCGGTTAAATAGTGATAATGATTTAGTATTGGGAGCCATTGTGTCCACGGATCGATACTCGTTAAATTTGTGTTCGTGAATTTATTTTCTTTGTCATTAACTCTTACCACTCAACCACAACCTAAATGACATGATGTGTGTATATTTTTACAAACCTAAATAAACGTTAATTACAAAAACTCAGTCTAGAAATCTCAATAAAATACACCAATAAAAACATATAACCATCACTATCACTATTTACCAATTACTATAAATTGTATGCATTTTTCATATAACTTATTAATAAAGTATTAAAGATATATGCATATATGAAATTGTTGATTAAATTTTTTTACTCTAATAAAAAAATAACTACGGGAGACACATGGTAGCATCACATTTTTATTCACCAAAAATTTTATGTTTTTCTCTCATATTTAATAGTTTCATTAATTACTAATAATAATATTTAATTTCTTTCTAAACTAAAAATATCTTTTAAATAAAGTAACAAAGAGTTCTTCTTATTAATTTGATTTCTATATAAATAACTTTTTATAAAATAAGAAGTTTTTCTAAAACATCAAACTTTTTAAAAATACGAAATATTTTAAAATTGGTGTTTCTTAAAAGGTAAATTTTTTATAAATTGGCCAAAAGTAATTAAAATTGGGAGTTACAAAAATAAAATATTTTAAAATGGTTTGTTTTGAAACAAAATGTTTAGTTTAAAAAATATTTAAAAACAAAAGTTTAAAAATTAATATCATTGTAATTTATTACTTAAAATATTATTTTAAAATTAATAAATTTTCATTTTATTTAGTATTTTATTGATTCAACTCATGTAATGCACGAGTTATTAAATCTAGTAGTATATAATAAGTGTAAAAAATTGATATTTTTCAGACAAAACCTTTAGACAGAAGTCAGGTTGTTCTTAACGATTATCGACTTAAATCACACCAAACTTTTTCAACATTAAAATTATAAACCCTTTCTTTTATAAATAAACATAGATATAATCTGACATTTATGTTAACTTACTTTTCATGGAAGTTTTAGTTATGACCTAAATTCCTGTTACTTTTTATCATCTTTGCAAGTTTGATCAGGATGGATACGAACTCAATGAGTGATTCCCCCAAAATTGTGTATACAATGTCAATGACGATTAAAGTGTTTTTTATTAGAATGTATATAATAGTAGGGTAATTAGGTGTTTTCTTATAATACACACACATTATAATACATCGACGTGAGTTTATTATTCATTAGTTATTTTATCTATATCAATTTATAGATATATATAAATACATATATATCTGTAATTATATTTTTATATATAATAAATATTGTATGTATATAATATTAAATAAATTATACAAATAGCAGATAGACCTAACCTCGCTAACCTATTCAAACTTATATTTAAAGCTTTGATTTGAGCTAGCCTATGAAATTAGTTTCTATATAAGCTCGAGCTCAAGCTTGAGATTATTCAAGATGGGTCGCGTACCCACCTAAAAATTATCATGAAACCGTAGAGTTGTGATCATTATGTGTATTTAAAAATATGTAAAACTATACTCTTTTGATGTTACTACTATTTATGATCAATCGATAAGATCGTAATTATAATATGTTGGGCACAACCGACAATATTATGCTTTACAGGGAGATCATATTTGTGATTTAATTGTTTATCATTCGTCTTGTGTTGGTATTACAATGATAAATATCAATGACTTTTTTGAAAACATCAGTGTTCAAATTATAATATGTTAGTAATTTAAGATTTAATATAATATTAGAGTAAGGATATATTTCTATACGAATGTGTAAGTGGCTGTTTTAAAATTTTGTCCTTTACAATTTATACGCTCGTAATTATCTTTGCATCGAAATTGATGTGAAAAAGAGACTGAACAATTATTAGCTAAATTAAATGCGTAAATTTCATCTAAAGTTTGGGCTTAAATGTCTTAATTTTTGAAACGATTAATGGGCTAAAAATGCAAACTGTTCATAATTAATAACGGGTGATAAAGTTTGTAGACCGGGCCCCGGGGTCTAGTTTAGTCTTTATGGGCCTGCATCTACGTTTTTAATTAGGTGTTGAAATTTGAAAAAACTAAAATGCTATTCGAGTAGTTTAGTTTTTCACGTTAAATTTATTTTCCCATTTTTATTTTATAAAAAACGTACAACAATATTTTCATAATTATATATTTGGAATATCTTGCCCTAATGATCAAATGTTCATGGGTATGAAAAATATTATGTATCAAAGAAATATTAGAAAAAAATATATCAATGAAGAAATAGTATCTCATTTTATGATACATAAAGGAGATATTCTAACTTATATCTAATATTCTAACTAATGTTCCCTTGCTATTGAAGCAAAAAAATATGAATCTTGAACTAGAGTATAAAACAAAAGGTTAGAGGCATAAAAACAAATGATCTTGATAAAAGAAAAGAAAGGAGTGGTTGTAAATGATGACGACAAATCTAAGGCACGATGGCAAAAGTCACAATAAGAAGATTGTGAGGACATTAGTGTCACCTGCGACAACGGGAGCTTTAATTGTCACATCCAACGTTTGTTTAAACCAACTACGCCACCCAAAACCGGTTTGCAAACCGGTTTTAATTAAATATACCGGTTAAACTAGATAAAAACCGGTTTACAAACCTGTCCAGACCTACTTGAGCGATTTGAGGATTATTGATGAAAATTCAGTTTGAAACCGAACCGGTTTAAAAAAAACTAGTTTGGACATATGTAATAAAAATCGGCTCGGTTTAAAAACCGAACCGGTTTCGCAAAAAGAAACCCGGTGTGTACACCTCTATCTCTAGTCTCCACATCCTGGCCCTTAAGGGCTCATTTGTGCTCGATGAGTTGAGTTTTTTATTATCATACACACTCCCAAACATTTTTTAATTAATAGTTGTTATTTTAAATAAGACAAATCTAGTGGCTAAACTAAAAAAATCATAAAGTTACTGTAGCACCCAAATTGATGACTAATATTAGTAATAATAGTAATAATAATAATAATTAATGAGGCTTCTTCTAAACCATAAGTTGTTCTTTATAATCCATAAACACTTAATGTTGCATGCGTTTATAAAACTGGTCACGTTATAAGCGATACTTGAAATTGGTAACAGGTGACAAATTGTAAATCTTTAGCACCTGAATGTATAGCAAAAATATAAAACACTAAAATATAAATATATATACGTATACGTATACGTATACGTATACGTATACGTATATGTATGTATGTATGAGTTACGTAATCGATAGTATTTTAAAAAACTTCAAATGATTTGAATTCAAATATTATATGAACATATACAATTTGAAATTACATCTCTAAGTGTTACTATTCAATACCACCTCAAATGGCTTGATAGTAAATACATATCTATATGTTACAAATTGTTCGACCTAATTATCGCATCTGAAAGTTCAATGTCTTCAAACAGTAAGCATACATAAAAGCAAAAAATGCCGCAAAACCAACCAAAACGATGGCAACAGGTGCCATAAAATCTGGTTCATAACCAAAATGATTCTTCACATACCATTTAATTGTAGGATCAGTTGACATTCCAGGAACACTAATGGTATCCTCGACATCACCATATTGCGACACAATTGCACCATACACGGTCCATGCCAATGGGCAAATCCAATAGTACCATATCCACCAACCTGGTATCCTCTGAATTCAACAAAAGAGTTTATATTTAATAAATTTTGATCGTTATTATGAACTTAAATTGAAAGAAAAAAATAAAAAAAGTATACCGGTCTTGGAATAAAGAACCCAGAAAAGAGATTGAATAGCGAATAGAAAGCAGCTGCAAATATAGCTGCTACTTGATGATTTGGTGTTATGGAAACCGTCATCATTCCATAATATGTGAAGTAGAGAAACGAGAAAAAGTTGATAAAAAAGAACCAAAAGAATTTAGCTGCTGTCCATTCAAATGCCACCATTGCATACACGATAAGTGTGTAATATGCTGTTTGAATAAATACATATGGTATCTCCACAAACACCTATTGAAAAAATAACAATAAAAACAGAAAGTTAGTATATCAACAAGAACATTTAAAATGAATGAAGAAACTATTTCCTATCTTATTATTTTTATTCTACCTGTGCCATGGCATATGGTAATGCAGAATACATTCCAGCAGCTGTTTCTCTATAAAAAACCGTTCTTTCTGTTGCTACAATTGGTTGTACAGTTGAGCAATTATTGATCCCAACAAAAAGGACCGCGGCATACATAGCTCCGATAATTGTTGTTAAATCGGTACTGCTGTCTCTGAAAATATAAAGAGGAAAAAGAGAATTAGAATATGAGCTAAAATCATGTATACATCCTTTATGTTGCAAAAAGAACGAACCTCTTTTGTCCAACTTTCCAGAAAATCGTGCCAACCATGAGTGCACAAGCCAAGGTAAAGAAATAACGAACAAGATTATAATCGGGACTTCTCCAGTAGCTCCACCATTGTTTCCACAAGCAAGCTTTAAATTGTGCCCATGTTGATTGAGAATATTGTGTTGCAAAGTAAAGATCTTTTGCACTGGGTGGAGGTGTGCTTAACTCTTTCACCAAACCCTTATTTCTTCTGTCATATTAAAATAAGTTTATGTTAGATTTCATTAATGTTGTATTAAAATTAATGTCTTGAAAATATTAAAAGAAGCACTTACTCATGCAATGCTGATGATTTGTAATGTTCAGCAAAATCAATACCAAGTCTAGCTTCAGCAGCAATTGAGCTTACTTCTAGCATCCATGTTGCTGGATTGTATTTTTCAGGAATTTTTGGTACCCCGGGAATTTCCTAAAAATACAATACTTATATGATGAGAAACTATCTTTTTTTGTTTTCTTTCTTGTAAGTTGTATGAACTAAAAGTACCTCAAAGTATTCAATAACTTTTTTAGAATTCCTGCCCAGTGGTCCAGCGTAGATTACTTGTCCACCTCTTTTCATTAATAACAACTCATCAAATGCTTCAAAAATATCAATGCTAGGCTGGTGAATTGTGCATACAACTGTTCTTCCCGTATCAACTGTATTTCTAACGGTTCTCATAACAATAGCGGCTGCTCTTGCATCAAGGCCGGAAGTTGGTTCATCCATAAAAATAATTGAAGGATTAGCAACAAGTTCAACTGCAATGGTCAACCTTTTTCTTTGTTCTGTTGATAAACCGGTAACTCCTGGAAGTCCCACAATTGCATCTTTGAGATTGTCTAATTCAACTAGTTCCATGACTTGGTCAACAAAAGTCTGAAAAATTATTGTTCAAGCAGATTAATCAAAAGCTTAATTTATAAATTTTAGTTATAATAGATAAAAGAATATTAAAGTGTAGTTATTTACCATCTTTTCTTCATCGGAAACTTCTTTGGGAAGTCGAAGGAAAGCTGAATATATTAAGGATTCCCGAATTGTGATTTGGGGGGTATGGATATCATTTTGCTCGCAATATCCAGAAATTCTCGCAAAAGTTGCTTGGTTTTTAGGAAATCCGGATATCCTTATGTCACCTTCAATATACCCACCTGTTTTCCTTCCCGCCAAAACATCCATTAAAGTAGTTTTCCCAGCACCACTCACTCCCATTAGAGCAGTAAGAACTCCAGGCCTGAATGCACCTGTTACACCACGTAGTAATTGAAGCCTATCTTCTGTAACGCCTTGTTCTTTCATTTCCTATTTAAGTTAACATTCTTATTAGTTTTGTAAATGGATATTCAAAGCATTTAAACATAATAAGTCGGTAAAATTAACTTACAGCGGGCATATCAACATAGTAATTTACAGTGTCAAATGACATGGCAAGAGGAGTGAATGGTAAAACCATCCCTTTTTTAGGAGATACACCATTTGCAGCCTCGAGTCCTGAATCTTCATTTCTATATAAATCTTCGTCTCTGTATAATCCATGGCCCCCGGTCATTTGGTGCATGGCCATTTCTCCTGATAAAATTAGTCACATTAAATTATAACTATAAAAAAATTTATTACTTAGATTAATGTGTGGAAGAAATAAAATTTAATTACATACTTGTATTGTTTCCATCAGTAGCAGATAAAGACTTAGGGAGCTTTTCTCTTTTTGATGTAATAGTTCTGAGTCTTGGTGTTTCATCTGTTTCCTCCTGGTTAGCTTCCATTTCTAAGGCTGTGTCCTTAGATATTATTGCTTGTGGTTTTCCAAGTGCTAAAATATCAACAATGAATGAAAGGGTAAGCGTTTATTGAAAACAATAATATCAAGATTAAAAATTAAACCTTTAGGAGGATGTTGAAACTTACGATCCAAATACATTAGAGCCAATGTGAATAAAACGTTTAGGAGAACTGTGAAACCAATAAGAGCGCCAGTGCCAATCCAATACCAGTTGGGGTTGGTAGGAACGTCGAAGTTTTGAAGAACTTTTATACCCAACTTAGTGAAATTATCAGAAGCCTGTATTGAAAGTAAATATGCAACCATTTTAGTTTTTCTTTACAATGTTTGTGTTACAAAAAAAAAACATAATATATGAAGATAAGGATATGATATACATTTTTGTTCATCCATCTATCAGCATACATTTCATTTACTGTGATGGCATTGTAACCATATGTGATGGGTGAAACCCAATAAGCCCACTCCCACCAGTTTGGAATTTGACCTGTATTGATTAAGGTAAATGATGCATAAAAGGGTTACTAAGGAATTCCATCAAAAAATTAATGTGCATGATCCTGTTCTTTTAGAACTAAGCTACTAACCTTTAGGAAGGATAAAACCACCCAAAAGAAACACAAGAAGGAGAGTGAGTGCTCCCCCAGTGTTGGCAATGATCATGGTTCTACAAATTCCAGCAATAACCCTAAAAATTCCAGCGGCCATTTGCTGGACTAAAAAAATCAACAAAAATTGTTTGAAGAACCTGCTGGCTTCAGGGGCAAATCCAATGGTGTAATATGAAACAACCATCCAAACAGTAGTCTCCAAGATGGATATAGGTACTCGAAGCAAGAAAGTTGGAAGAGTAAAAGCCCATGGGGGGTGAAACAATAGGTCCCTTTGCTTGAAGAATACAGGAAGTCTTTGTATCGTAAGCGATAATTCAGCAAAACCATTGAACATATTGATAAGCATACAGAATAAAAGTGCTCCAACATATCCAGCCCCATCTTCTTCAGTTCTTGTGTGCATTCTAGTCCTTAAGAACACGGTCGATCCAATGAAAGCCACTATAATAATTTGAACGGTTTTGAAAACATAGACAAATGAGTTTCTTTTTATTAGTAGCCATTCTTTATCCCATGAAGCCTTCAAGAGGTCTCTTTTAGACACTAAAAACTTCTTGAATACCAATGCAGCCTTGTGGCTTCTTGATTTATCAAATGGAACTGAGAGTTCATTCTCAAGCCGAAGTCCCACATGGAATCGTTGAAATCGCTTTGTGAATTCAGTAACCGAAATATATCTATATGGTTTTGTTCTGTCAGCCCAGTATTGCTCTTGATCTTTCTTTGAGGTAACCTAAAAAATAAAATTTAAAAAAAAATGTTATGGGTCTGTTCTAGTAATATTTTCACATTAGTTCCTATCTATTTAATTTACTACCTTAACTGGTTTTTTTTTTTATAAAAGTCAATGGGCCGGCAAGCTTACCTCTTGCAAGAAATCAGCAATGCCTTTTCTTTCTGGGCATTTGAATCCACAACTTTCAAAAAACTCGACTACATGTTCTCGTGGGCCTTGATATACAATCTGGCCCTCTGACAACAATATAATGTCATCAAATAGATCAAATGTCTCAGGTGCGGGTTGTAAAAGGGACATTAACACGGTGGCATCTGTAAGATGAACGATTTGTTGGAGACATTTCACAATTTGAAACGTAGTAGAGCTGTCGAGCCCTGTTGATATCTCGTCCATAAACAATGTCTTGGTCGGCCCGACAATCATCTCACCTATTTTACAAATTAAACATCATTTCATAAATCAATCATATTTCATTAAAAAAGTACGTCTTGCATGGATGAAAGAGAAGTTACAACGTCTCATAAGCTTTAAGATATGTAATACTACTAACTTTCATTATAATTTTAACTTAAGGTATAAAGTTATATGGGTTTGAAGTGCTACAATTTTAATAGCACATATTAACTAAATAAGGCTGTCTTAAAAATATCATTTTAGTAGCGTTAATCCTTTTTAAGGGACAATTATTGATGTGATGGATTCTTCATCCGAATACAAGAAGACGAGAGAGTTATGGATGAATATAGTAATGTGGACCTACATTTTGTCAAACTACTATTGAGATTTGAGATGGCATGGCATGTAGATATTATCTATATCTTTTTTGTTATTGTTTATAATCCATTAGCTTATAAAAAAAATGTTAATGTTATAAGTGTGTCGAAGTATATATTTCAATAGAAAAAAATATATATATCAATAGATTTCATGAGCATGCATGACAATTGATCGACCACCTAGTGAGGCGTTTCACATCGTTGATGTTGGTTTACCTAACATGACTTAAAATAGAGTGTGTTAGGTCTAGTCGATGGCTTCATTGACCCCAGAAACAACATAACCGCATTACTAATATAGGATGTGACTCACTTTATTTGTTACAATTCAACCACCCACCCACCCACTATGAGATGACTTGGGTTTGGTGTGTTCAAATCAGGGCTTTTTAATTAGTCAACTTATTCAATTATGCCTTGATCCATCTATTAAATTTCCACTTTCTAAGCATGTTTTCTTTACTTTAAAGTTCATATGAATTGAATATCGTATGAATTGTTAACCTGTTGTCACACGTTTCTTTTGACCCCCGGAGATGCCTCGTATCATTTCGTCACCGACAATTGTATCGCGACATACATCAAGTCCCAAAATCTGTACGAAAAGGTATAAGAATATTAAACTTAAGATTTAAAAGGTTAGTTCACCAACCATTAGGTTGAAAAGGAACTCAAAGCTGTAGAGGAATAAAACGACATGCTTCATTATTATATAGTAAAATCAAACGAGCAAATTCGTTGACCCAAAATGCGGAAAAATATAAAATATTCTAGTGGTAGCTGGTGCTATGATATTTAACCGAAAAATAAATATTTATTTATTTATTTTTCTTTATTTAATTAAACTCATGGTGTTTTAGTTGGATAAAATGATTAAACTTATGCATAAGGAAGTGTCATGCTTACCCTAAGAGTGTAGTCGGTAATTAAACTGCTCTCAACTCCTTCCATTGATGTTGCCTGTATTTACAAATATATATTCAATTATTTGACTACCAAAATTCAAATATAAAAAACTAATTTTTAATTATTTAACAAGTTACCTTCATGAAAAGATCGACTTCGGCCTCTGGAAAAATTCCAGCTTCCTTTTCTCTCCTAGCAAGCTCCGTTAACAATTCTGCCATTATTTTTCATATAACATGATGCTTGTTAATATATATCACCAAAAAAATATATATGTAAGTTCTGAAATGATCATTAACATATATATCAAGATAACTTTAGAAAATGTTATCGTATTATAATACCATAACGCGAGCCAACTCCTTGACACCTTGCAGAGAAATCTAGTGTTTCTTTAACCGTCATTTCTCCAACATGAACATCGTTTTGGCTAATGTACGCTGATGTCTTCCGAGGTACGAACTCATTGAGCTTGTGTCCGTTGTATGTTATCTCTCCCCTAACCTGTTTTTAATCATCGTTATTATCGATTTCTTTTGTTTAAACGCGCTTATTTTATTATTATTCATTTACTACTCTGAACTTACCTTTAGGCTAGAATCCAATTTTCCAGCCAATGCCAACAAAAGAGTTGTTTTACCGGACGATGGTGGGCCTAGAAGCAGTGCCATCCTGATTATTAAAACAAAATCGTCGTTAACTTCTGACGATCATATCTTTCAGACGTCATTTTCAAACCAAGAATACATCCAATTTCACCATTTTATCGTGTACGCGTTAATTTTATTATATATTTCTTTTGTCTTCTAGGATACAATATTAACAATGTTCTGTTTAAGACTGCGCTATAAAGCATATTAAATTTAAAAATAACTTATTTTAAACCGGTCACTTGATACATTTATTTTGTATCAATTAAGTAATTTGTTTTAAAAGGCAATCTCAAACACTCATAAAGGGTGTGATAAAAAGTTTTAACTACCTTGATGGTTTTATAATCCCAGATACATCTTTAAGAATGGTGAGTTTAGTTTTTTCAGCCAAACTTATGCCCAAGCATCCTAAAGCTAACTCCGCAAGATTTCTCGCGCTATTTGCCAACGACGGGAGCGCTCTATCACCAATATAGCAATCGGCTTCGATCGTTAAACGTTCAAACCGAACTTCTACCGTTGGAAGAGTGATCCCAACCCTGAAATTGACCATCAAATAATATTTTGATCAATTTAGATAACAATAAGATATTATAAATAACACAAAGACTAGTTCAACGTATATGTTACCTAGTTTAATATAATATAAAGATAACGAATCTATGAAATAGTCTTTAATTTTATGTTATTCCCCTCAAAACAAGCACGTCGTTTTAAAGATAGGCGGTTTATCCCATTATATTTTTTTTCTACATTTTGATAATAATTTTTTTCATGGTAATAGTTCTAAGACGTGTGTTATGATATTATTGTATATTTAAATATGCTTTTTAACAGTATGTTATTGGATCCATGACCGTTTCTTGAGCCAGCAAAGATTGCATATGAAACATTGACTTTGCAATTTGCATGCATGTGAACGCAAATATATATGTTAATCTTCATAGTTTGCGTATGTTAATGAATAAATCATAAGAGAACTATCTTGATTGTGATTTCCTGAGTAAAAAAAACATTTAAGCGTATTACAATTTTGATAAAATTTAAAATTTAAATACTTTTTGAATTGAATAATAAGAATATATAGGAATAACATCTCTATAGTTACGAAATATGAGAATAAGTTCCAAAATATCAATTTTATTTTCACTCATCATTAAGAATGCTTTAAATTTTACAAACTTGACACGCTTTTTAAATAACTAAAACGGACACAAGAAATAAACTGGACGCCAGAAAGAATTTCATCAATAAAAAACAAAATAACTTTTTAATCTTAAACGATGATTTTTAAGTTATCTTTAAGTTTTTAGGGCATGAAAATATATGAAATATTTTTAAGTTTTCTTTATAAATAATGACTCATATATCCATCTATTTTTAATCTTATAGTACATCAACTGTTAATTTACTTCAGAAAATAATTTTAAGTATTAGTTATATCCTTACAAAAAAAATTTTAAAAAAATCAAAAGAAAAGAAAAACAATCTTCTTATAATCTTCTATTGTACTTTCTCTATTTTATTTGACCACGATATGACTATCCTATTTTTCCTAGTTTAAAATAATATTGACAACCACTGCAAACTTAACTCTTCTCTGACGCTTTTCTCGTCACAAAAAAGTCAAAATCCATCATACTTGTAGCGGTAAGTAAAAGTGTAAAACTTACTTATCAATACGATTTCTGAACTTCATCAAGAACTTCTCATTATCCTCCTCAGCCACCTTAAAAATCCTATCAATAAACTGCTGTCGATCGTTAGGATCAAGCTTTCGCACATCAACTTCCTTGTGCATCACATTATTATTATACCCTCTTTGGTTCTCATCATCATCATTCATGTAAGACTTCATAATGGTGGTTCGTAACCGATCATAAGTCGGTAGTTTTTCCAAAGCCGCCCATCGGAGGGCCTCTTCGTCCTCCTCTGAGTGGCGGCTGGACCGGCGGTTGTAACTGCCGCCGGGGCCGCCACTGAACACGTCTTCCATCCTCCAAGCCGCGCTACGGTTGCGGCTTATGCTTCGGCTAACCGATCGCCGAATCGAGCCCCGGGCTCGTGTTTCTTCCATATTTTATTAGATGAATGAATAGTGGTTTGATGTATGAAAGTTGAAGGTTTGTATGAAAAGATGAAATGATGGTTTGGGATTATATATGTGAAGGATTGAATGGCATGGTGTGGAGAAAGGGTCTGATGGTTGATGGTGTCAAATTAGCTTATTTATATAAGGAGTTGGGTTGAAGTGGCATATATGTTTGGTTGTTTAAATATTAATAATATATGGTGTATCTAGTGGCTGTATGTTTCGTCGTCGTCAAATGTCAAATTTCATTTACTTTGGTATAACTTGCGGTTGGTGAGAGTAAGACCGGGGTATAGGTCGTAGGGAACATTTGCCAACGAACATACACTATGGTAAATATATATATATTAAAAAGTTGGATTTGTATTTTAGACGCTAAATTTGAAATTAATAAAATTTAATGCTTAATTAGTGCTCTTAGTAACAAATAAAATTATATATACAGAGAGAGAGAGGGGGAAAGGTTTTAATAAAAAAGTTATTGGATTTTGATAATCACAACTTTTATTTATTGGCTAAGATTAATTCCAACTCAGTAAATGTTTACAAACACTCTCAACTTTAAACTTATTTTTCTATAACGATCCCTTACTAACCCAGAGTTAACCACAGTTTTTTTTTTTATGAAATGGGGCAAACTTTAGGCCATTATTCAACTCCGCCAACGTCCAACATCTATCAGGTCTGTTTTTTGGTGTATAGCCTTCATCTTCACCTAAAATCTACGTCCACCGAGTCAAGTGGTTCAAATCAGGATGTAAAAATTGACGGGTTTTAGGATGCGTAAGTTTCAGATTGATAGATCTGATGGATGATTTCAACTTTCTACTTAGTTTTTTAGCCATATAACTAGTCCACGTCATCAAAAAACTAACGGTGTTAACTCTCAGTTAGTAAGGGATCATTGGAGGAAAATATGTTCAAAGTTGGAAGTGTTTGTAAGCATTTCTTGAGTTGAGATTAATCCCGGCCAATATATAAAAGTTGGGATTATTAAAATCCAATAACCCTTAATAAAAAGTGATTTTAACATAAGGTTTTATATTCCTTCTAATAATTGCTTGGTGATGATATTGAATTGGAATCTACAACTCATGTAGTTGGTCAATGCAGCTTTGCTATACGAATGTGGAGATTAATAGCTTCATGGTTGGAGATTATTTTCTCAAATTCTACCTAGTGAGTTTTATGGTGATTCATTAAAGTGAAAGTTAAAGTTGGGGCTCTCTATGAAAGGAATACGTGTCTGAGAGTCTTTCAACAAACCTTTTACAGTTATTATTAGTCTAGACTGATCAACAGAGGTGGTTCAACTGCATAAAAAAAATAAGTTCTCGCTTAGAGCCCTCATAGTATAGTGGCCCCTAATTTTATTGATTATATATTATATCACATATCATCTTTTTTAAATTATTTGAATGAATTTTTTCTAACCCAGCATTAGATGCTATTCATTCTCGTAAGATGTATAAAAAAGCTTGTTAGAATTATATGGTAGGATTTTTCTATTGTTTTCAAATCGAAATCAAAAATGTTAATCAACTTGTAAAAAAGCCTATAATTTTTTACTTCATTTAAAGCTACTGAAATAATTTAACCGCCCGTCAAAATTTTGTATTATGTATCTTGAATCAATCAATGAGAATACCAGTTTTACAAATATGACTCCTGTCCAAACAATGGTGCTCCATTGAGGTGATGTCTTTCGAGTATACCAAGGATTTAGATAAATAAACATTTTCTAATCGCATTCGGTTATGCTTTCACCATATGTTCATTCATCAATTAGTAAAATTGACATGTTGTAGACTAATAAGTTATCAAACTTTAATATTCTTGAATCATCAATTAGTAAAATTGACAAAAATAAGCTTCAAACAATTTGATCTCTTAAGTCTCTTAATTAATATTCTTGCAATGCTTTAATATCGAAAAATGTTTTCTTATTCAAATCCCTAAAATAGATTGTTTCTTACAAATAAATAAATCAACAGTAGGTGTTGCCGGTTGGGCCTAGTGGTAAAAAGTGTCACACAACTAAAAATTTGTGATTTCAAGTCTCATCTAAAAATAATATATATCTTAAAGAAATTCTATGTGTTGTTATTAAAAATAAAAATTTAAAAATACTTGATTGGTAAATAGCATAAAAAAATACATAAACTTTCAATTAAAAAAATTGATTTAAGAAAAATTGAATGTAAACTTTTAACAAGAGTTTAAAAGGGTTTGGTTGGAAACACTTTATGATATTATTATGGAAACTCATAATTAATATATATTAACTTTTAACAAGAGGTTTTTTTCTTTTTTTTTTTTCAAAAGGGTTTGGGTGGAAAACTAAGTTACTAAAATGGGTTGTTAAAAAAATAATATACTAAAATTGGTGTTTTTTCTTTATATTTTTATCTCTAACTAACTTTTATAATTTTTTTATCCAATTAACCTATAATATATATTGTTGATTTTTAACCTTTTCATTAATCGATTCTTTATAGTTTTTTTATTCATTTTTTTAACTTATAGCAACTTTTTCCTTTATGATTTTTGATGAAACTATATTAATAATCATCTAAATAATTTTTGATGAAACTATATTAATAATCATCTAAATAATTTTTGAAAAAGAAATAAGAAGTATAATTATTGGTTATAATGAAACAAAAAAAGGAAGCACACTTTAAAAAATCCGTTAGGCTTGAATTCTGTATATTTAAATATAATTTGAGTAGTGAACGTCCTTAACTAATCTTTCAATGATTATCGGGTATAATAAAAACAAAAAAAAGGATAATGTAAGTGATCGGCCTATTAATTCTAGGCATGTGTAATTTATAATAATAATCCTTTACAATATGGCACACATGGCATTCTCAGTTCCCACAATGCTTCCCCCAATTATTTTTCCGCCAAAACTAATTATTTTATTTTTTAAAATTCAAGTAACTAATTTCCAAATATTTCTTTTTCTCTCTCTATTATAAATTCAAGTACTTGAATTAATAATTTTTAAAATATTTTTTAATTAAATAAAAATTAAGTATTTTGATTAAAAAATATATTTTTTCAAAAATAAAATTTTCTAAAACTATGATTTTCTAAAAAAATGAAGCTTTTTTAAATTATAAAATATTTAAATTCAATCTTTTTATAAAATAAAAGTTTTATAAAAGAACATTTATTAAAACAAACCCGGAGTTTTTAAACAACAAAATACTGATAAAATATTATCTATACTAATAATCCTTTACAATATGGGACACATGACATTCCCACAATGCTTCCCCAATTATTTTCACGCCTAAACTAATTATTTTATTTTTTAAAAATCAAGTAACTAATTTCTAAATATTTCTCTTTCTCTCTCTATTATAAATTCAAGTACTTGAATTAATAATTTTTAAAATATTTTTTCATTAAATAAAAACTAAGAATTTTGATTAAAAAATAAATTTTTTTCAAAAATAAAATTTTCTAAAACTATGATTTTCTAAAAAAATAAAGCTTTTTTAAATTATAAAATATTTAAATTCAATCTTTTTATAAAATAAAAGTTTTATAAAAGAACATTTATTTAAAACAAATCCGGAGTTTTTAAACAACAAAATACTGATAAAATAATAAAAAAAAATTCAAAGCAATTTTTTAAAACGAAAGTTTTAAAAATAATAAAAAAATCAAAATACTTAACCATACATAAATTTAATCATATGTTATATTAAAATTACGTTTTACAACTCTTACTTATCATCAATAAATATTTAATATTTTTGTTATTCAACATGTGTAATAAACGGGGATATAACCTAGTGATTACATGTGGTGACACATGTCATCACCAGATCTCACCTCACAAAAACTTTCCCGCCTAAACTTTTTTTAACAAATTTTTCATAAATCATGTTATATTTTTTACTTGATATTTTTTATTTTATTTTAATTTTTTTTGAAGGACAAGTGTGAAATTTTTATTTTTTTAACTATCTCAATCACACCAACAATTTCTAGAGATTTTGAATCTATAATATCAATCATCTTAAACCTAATTTAACCTTTTAAACCTTATGATCATAAATCATTATTTTTATATAATCGATTTAAAATAAAAAAGAAAGAGTTTAAGTATTTTTGTTTACATATTTGAATTATATATTTATAACTTTTAACCCGTATGATACACGGGCTAATAACCTGGTACAAAATATAAATATACTTTTATAATTCATTCGCATATCAAATAATTTCTTATGATTTAATATATATATATATATATATATAATATATATATATATATATTATATAAAGCAACCAAGGAAGAATATATCCCAAAAGTAAATTACAGAGAAGTAAAAATGTTATTATTTTTTGTGGTTTTTTTTATCTATTTAACGTAGCATGTGTTTAATTTATATATCAAAGCGTATAGCATTTTGTATTAATTAGTATATTACAAAATGGTTACATTAACTAATTATTCTAATTTTATGTTTTCAGTTTTAGTTAATTACTTATTAACATGATTTTGATTAAATATTAAAAGAAAAGAAATATAATAAGTTAGTTAAAAAGTTTTAAAAAAAAAACTATAAAGAGTTGATTGAAAAAAAAAATAAAAAGATAATGATACATTGATTGAATAAAAATTGAAAAGGGAAAAAGTTAATAGTAGATTAATTAAAAATAAAACACTAAAAAAACACTCATTTTGGTAAATATTTTTTAAATCATCTATTTTGGTTAATATTTTTCAAATCATTCATTTTGGTTAATATTTTTCAAACATCCATCCGAAATTGATGACGAATGTCACTGATTAAAAAGAAAAAGAAAAAAAAAACATCGTTTTGGAAAAAAAAAAAAAAAGAAAAAAAAAAACTCTTTTAACAACAGGTAAAACATTTAAACGTTATAAGTATGAATTGCAAATTAATTAGTGAGAAAATGGATGTGTGTTGAATTTGAATAAAAAGAATAGTAGCCGAATTCAAACATGATGGCCGTTGCCTACAGTGTTCCCATTTGACCATAAACAACTCACTTTGGGTGTGATGATGTAATTGCAACCCATCGCTTCTTCCTCGAACCATCGAGCTCATCACTCATGTGAGTTGCAACTTGCACTTTAGCCACTAAAATGGACCCAACCATAGCTTCTTGTGGTTGGTGGCCATTTTTATATATGTACTTCTAAAAACCAATGTGCATTCTACAATAAGACAAGGTCAACGAAGTCAATTCAACCTAACATATAAAAAATATCGTGTTAATTATGACCATATCCAATATTAAACTTGGTAAACAATATTTAAGATCTTATAATAATTAAGAACGACTATAAATTCAAGTAATCTATGACGTAACTTGTATAAAATAACCAACGATTACCGTAGCATGCGCTTGTAACAATAGAAAATTACTAAATTAATCAACTAAAATTAAATTGCCTATGACTAGCTATTTATTTTTTAAGAGACCTATAACTTTTGTTTACTTTTAAATAAAGACGTAACTTAAATGGTTCCATTTCTTATCTTAGTATAGAAAATAAGATAAGTTCAAACAGATTGAATGTGCAAAGTTGAACATCATATTCAAATAATTTGATGATACTAATAAAAGTTTAATTGGATAACTCACATAGAACTTAAAAACAAATATGTAAATCTGTTATAAAATAACGTACCAGATATAGATCAAAGTTCATTCTTATATAGCATGAGAAATTATCACAAAGATTTGTTAAAATGTTACACTTTTTTTTTTTTGAAAATTTATCGATTGGCAATCATAACTGTCAACAAATATGAAATTACAACAATGAGAACACATAAAAAAGAACTCGATTGGTGACAACTCAACAGTTGATGATGATGATCAAGTTATCACTACGTGTCCATTGCCACTACAGACTAACTTGTCATTTTTTGTTCAGTCATAACTTATCTAAAATGCCAATGATTTATTATTGATTGACCAAGTTCTCATTGATAATCCATTCTTCATAATCGTCATTAATTAAAGCCATTTTTCATCATCACGTAAATCCGGAGCAACTTCCATTGCATAACTAACATGTCAAATAAAACTTTCTTCACACTGACTAGGGGAACTCTCACTTTGAACCCCCAAATCTAGGGGTTTAACCCCCTTGAATCATTATGTTCGAAGGTGTTATAATTAAGTATATTTTTGTAAAAATGTGTACATCAAACCTTTTAATTTGTTCTATTATTTATTTTTTTTCATTTGATTTTACGTAAATCATATCCAACTAAACCAACTTGATGTTACACTAAAAATCACCAAACAAGCAAGTAGTATGATTTCTAGAATAGTAATATATTTAATATTCAAGTACAAAATAGTATCTAACGGCCCATGAATGTGTTACTACTTATTCCATAGTATTAAATTAATCAATAACAAATTAGAATTTCTTATGTACAAAAAAAGGCATTTTTAATTGAATAATATTTATAGCAAAGAAAGTATGGTGAAAAACAAAGGGATTGAAATTATGCTTTTTACGATCTTATAAAGTTTTCATGGCCGACACACATATACATACATGCATACGTACATACATACATAGCACTTGCATTGTGACTTGTTGCAGAGCCGGCTATGAGCTGGAACTTGGAAGGTGGTGACCGGTGTTGACCCCTCGTTAGTCTTCAACTAGACCATATATAATTTGACTCTACATGTTGATCATATGCATTCGTATATACATACAAGCAAATAAAAACAGCATATATAGTCAATTAATCAAAATCATGTACATATGGTGATATGGACGGCAAAATTACTCAAGTAATTAACTGGTGCTTGAATGCTATGTTTGATGGGACAAATACTCACTAATTAATATTTGAGTTAATTTCAATTTTACTCCATAAGGTTTGAGAAAAATAACCATTTTCATCCAAAAGATTAAAAACATCAATTTACCTCCAAAAGTTTCATAAGTTGTTTCAATTTTAGTCCAAAAGTTTTATTATTTTGGATTCAAGTTGAAACAATGATGAAACTTTTGAATTAAAATTGAAACAAATTATGAAACATTTGGAGGTAAATTGATATTTTCAATTTTGAAGGAAAATGGTTATTTTTGTCAAACCTTAGGAAGCAAAAATGAACTTAACTCTTAATATTTTAAAGTGATTTAAATTTTGTAATGGTAACAAAACAACAAATAACAAGACATACCCAGTAGATCTCACTCATAATATGTGCTATTTGTAAGGTCTGTTGTCAGTAAAGGGTAGGAAGAGGGCATAATTTTTGGTTTTTCTATGGGGTAAAAAGATTGTTTATATAACTGTAATGATAAATACTCGCATAATTGTTAAACTTTGTAAATATTTAATTTTCTTAGTGATCCGCTTTGTTATTTCTAAAGTTCATTTGGTCTTTCGTTATGAAAAACTGAAAAATAATTCAGAATATTTTATAAATATGATTTAAAATATGCGTGTTACATATAGAGATATTTTTCAATCAAGTTGTTTAAATTAAGAAGAAATACTTACATTTGGATGATAAAAGAACCAGTAGGGACATATCTTATTTTGGCATTTTGGATCACCCGTTGCTTTCTATCATTTCCAATCATTTTCCCCACACACATGTGACACATCCCATATGAGAAAACACATCCATCTATATATCAATCAATTTTATGGCAAACGTTATACTAAATCAAATGTTAGAATTACATTAATTGTATTGACTAACTCTATACACGTTACAAATGTTTTCATAAATTCTATACATTTAGTGCTATATAAGTTAATAATAAATACACCATCCCATCATTGTTTATCAACTTTGTACTCTTGTACCAGTTTTTCGCTTATCACTATATCTTGATAAAATAACATACTATGCCATAACTCGAGTAATAACGGTTATTTCGCGTATATGTTTCATGTTATAAAATAACATTATATGATTGTCAAAATGGATTTTGACCTTTACGACCTAACTTTTCTCTTATCTACCAATAAAATCCAAAATATATAGCTTTTTACAAAAGTACATCGGTATTTTCTTCTAGTTCAACGACTTAAGTAGTGAAGAATAATATAAGCATCTTAAATTCGTTTAGAGCCGACCGATGATCAGCAACCACCTACCAAAGAGTCCCAAAATTCTTCTCGACTTACAAACGTCAAAAATTATTGGTGAATGGGCCTGTAATTGGTGTGAACATTTGACTCATCTACAATCTCCATATTATTTTACACATGGATGTTGACCTTTATTAATATTTTAATTTCACCATCTATAGTCTTTATGACGTTAAAAACATGGACACAAGTTTGCAATGTGGCAAGCATGACGTATGTGCCACACATAAGTCAAAACAAGCAGTTATTTGGGCCTGACAATGACAAACAAGATAGCCACTATATGAAAGGGTGTTTGTCCAAGGCCCAATGGCCCAACCCATTACGGGTTTTCAATGGGCCGTTTATCGGGCTTGTAACTATGAATTGAACAAGTCAACAAACTTTATGGCATTTCAAAATTTGAAATGTTTAGACTAGTAGTGGTGTACTTAAATGGTTTCAAAGTTGCTGATTTTGATACAATTAAAGCGTTAAAACCATTACGTCCTAGTTAAAGGAGGTTTCAAACTTTTTTTTAGCCAAACCCTTAACGAGCATTAAAATAGATTAATAAATTCATTTCTCCCACTTTTAACTAAAATGGTTTTAAACCATTACACTTGATTTAAAACGATTTTAATAAATTCATATTTGCCTATGTGGCATTTTAACTAAATAAACCACTACACATAGTCTTATGATTTACCATATGTAGAGCCGTAGAAACTGGTGTTGAATCAATTATAAACCGTAGGTTCAGAACCGATTAATCCTCTCTGCAGAAACCGCTTTGAAACCGCACCGGCCGAAACCATTAGAAACCGGGCAGGCGGCCAACGAACCGAAACGAAGCAAACATGTTTCGTGCGGCTAGACTGTTTTGTTTTGTGAACCTCTACCCGCATGTTTCTCGCCTTCTCTTTACCCATGTAGAAAACAGCAAATTAGAAATAATCTTATTTAGCTTCCATGTAATTTCATTTTTAACTTGATTAATTTAAATTTCAATATTCGTGAATTTTTGTTTCCACCCAACGAGCATTTTTACATCCTACTATAGCGTGTCGATAACAACCAATAAACAAACATACCCAATAGTATCTCATTCGAGATGGATGATTACTTCTATATTACAAGTTAGTGAGACTACTTTCAAATGAGATGCTAGTTCAAGAAACCTTATGTTGATAAGGATGAAACTTCTACACATGAACAGGGGATGTTGTATATAAAAACGTTTGGGATTGTTTATTACAAGTGGTGACGATTTTTGAGATAATAAAATAGGCAGGATGATAATAAACAACTCCTAAACTGATTAATCAAAACTGTTTATTGTATTGTTTAATAAAGATATAAACGTTTAAATATACAATCATCTAAAAATTCAAAAATGTGCGTGTCGTTGACAATCGTAAGAAATAAATAATTAAATATACAACAATTTTAGGTCCCTTTGGCATATGTTTTTCAGTTTGATTGTATTTATAACAGAAATATATATTTCAGAGTTATCACATCAAGCCCGTCTAGCTCAGTTGGTAGAGCGCAAGGCTCTTAACCTTGTGGTCGTGGGTTCGAGCCCCACGGTGGGCGATTTGCGTTTTTTGCATTCTCGGTTTTGAGTTTTTTAGTTTAATAGCAACCAGCCCAAACAGACAGGATCTGTTTAATAAATTTTATAAAATTAAAACCGAAACCTAATTAAACACGTTGTAAAAGTATATTTTGAATTTATTTTGAATTCATAAATCATTAAGTGGTAGTGAAAAAAATTAAAAACACATTATATTTGATTTATGGTGTTTGGCTACGACTGCAATATTATAAAAAACATGGCACATGTAACCAAAAAATAAAACAGCAATTTACCTTAAACAATATTGAACATTTTCAATTTACCGCCAATTGTATATGATGCAGGATAATATATAACTTTGAATTTGAATATTTATTCAAATTAATTATCTTTTTAGTTTATTTAGTTATCTTTTCTATATTTATCATAATCTTTAGTTTGTTAGTATTTAGTATAAATAGAGGATTAGGTTAACATTTGTTTTTAGTTTTTGATGAAGTTTTGAATATAAGAACATTGTTCTTGGAACCTTTTGGTTCGTTTATCGTTTTTGATTAACTATTTGTTCTTGAGCCATTTGATCGCTTCCGAATTTGCATCATCTGGTATCAGAGCTTTGGTTTTCAAATGGCTCTACGTGAAGGCAATTGTTTTCTTGTTCAAAGAGTCGCCGACCGAGGCATCGACAAGAACATTGGTGGTTCACGTGCCCGTGATCGAGGTCAGCTTTCAACTTACAGATTCGCCGACAGAGGCAGCGGTAAAGTTGGTTCCGACCCATGGGATTGCAAGATCGAGAGATTCAAAAAACGGTTCCATGATCTTGAAGCATGGTTACCGAAGGAAACTAATCCAGATGACTGCGTCCGGGACGGAGACTTTGGAGAAGAGGAGCATCCTTACGGTACGTGCAATTGTATCTATGATATCCCTCCCGTGTATGATGAATACAAGGACGAGGAATGGTATTTGTGGCAAACCGGTGGTTTGATTGAAAGGCTTGACGAACATGAGTCGTCTATAATTTCTTCAGGTATGTGTGATTTGTTACATAAAAATAATCAAGTACTAGATCGTTGCGGGTCGGGCGAAATAATGGATTTAAATCACGAATCAATGAACCAAAAAAGTGATGAAACAGTACCCATGGATGATGGTTCGATCATTGAGGATGATCGGAAAAGTTTTGACGGGTGGTCGGTTGGAGGTGATAATCAAAACCCGATGAATAAGGAGAGTAAATTGGAGATTAACAAAAGTCAAACCCATTTAAAATTTGAAATTAATGCTAAAGATATGGATGTGGTGATCATGGCCATTTTAAAAAAATTCAATAGCTGTGAAGACAAAAAAAGAATAATTGACGGTGGAATTGCCTCATACTATCAACATATACATCCAATATTTTCAAATTCAAAGATGGATTCTATTGGGTTACATCCAAAATATTTAATTAATTATTGTGCCCCACTTAATACAAGCCTATTAGAAGATAGTAATATTGGGCAGGTGCCTAAATTAGATGAACAATGTGTTTATGAAAATAAGTTATGCTCAATAAGTGTTTGGGAGTTGGGATACTCTACTCGGCTTACTACTAATAGAGATGGGATGGGAAATGAACACTTGAAACGACCTGATATTCCTTTTGACCTGGGTGGTTTTGATCCGGAGGCAAAAACTCGAGGACGAGTTTTTTTGAAGACGGGGAGTATGATGCAGGATAATATATAACTTTGAATTTGAATATTTATTCAAATTAATTATCTTTTTAGTTTATTTAGTTATCTTTTCTATATTTATCATAATCTTTAGTTTGTTAGTATTTAGTATAAATAGAGGATTAGGTTAACATTTGTTTTTAGTTTTTGATGAAGTTTTGAATATAAGAACATTGTTCTTGGAACCTTTTGGTTCGTTTATCGTTTTTGATTAACTATTTGTTCTTGAACCATTTGATCGCTTCCGAATCTGCATCAGTATAGACATGTGAAATGACAATAATAACTATTATAATATTTATAGTATTATTAGTATGAAAATAGTTGTACAAATTGGTAATTTTCCTAATTGGTTCTGAATTCAATCGGTTCAGTTTTTGTCAATGAAAGTAAAAAACCGGTGTCTGCTCAAACCAGTTTCAGTTCCAAAATAGATTTAAAGAATGGGCTCTCAAACCGACGGATTGGGTCGGTTCTTAACCGGTTCCTATATAAAGCGGTTATTTGGTTGGATTAGTTTCAAATTATAAATCCGTTCCAGTTTCAAAACTGATTTTTTTACAAATCCGTTCAAGTTTTAAAACTGATATTTTACGCCTGTAAAAAATTCCGGAGTCACTTTTCAAGTTTCTTTTAGCTTTTTTCAATAAGTAAGTTGGTTGAAACTTATATAAGTGATTAAAAATACATATTTGATGAAAATTTTTAATTCTTTTCCAGATGTATTATTTCATAATTGAACAATCTATATTACTGTGAAATACGTTAAAAAAACAGAGTAATCCAAAATGTGATGAGTTATGATCTTTGAACGTTAAAGTTGAGTTAATTTCAATTTTGTTTTCTAAAATTTGAGAAAAATAACTATTTTGCTCAAAACGATTGGAAACATAAATTTATCTCTAAAAGTTTTCATAAGTTGTTTTGATTTCAGTTCAAAGGCTTTATTATTTTGGGATTTTAGTTGAAACAACTATTGAAACTTTTAGATTGAAATTAAAACAATTTATGAAACTTTTAAAGGTAAATTGATGTTTATAATATTTTGAAGGAAAATGGTTATTTTTGTCAAACCTCGAGAAATAAAACTGAACTTAACTTTTTAGGGGTTGTTTGGTAGTATATTAATAGTTATTAAGAGGTTACCTCTTAATGGTTCATAACCTTTAACAGTAAGATTACCTCTTAACCATATTAACCATTTAACAGTAAGATTACCACTAATGTTGAATAACTAAAAGTTTAATTTTAATGATACATATTAACCATTTAACAGTAAGATTACCTCTTAACCATTAAAAGGTTATGAACCATCAAAAAATAACCTCTTAATGATCATTAATAGCTTACTAAACAACCTTTTACTCTTAAATATCATTTAATTCTACATTTATAATTAAAAGTTTAAACTTACATTATATTTATAAAACACAATCATAACCTATAAAACTATGAAGAGAAGTGATGAGTACAAGTTTATTATTACATATAAAAATGTTATTTCAATTCTACGGGACTCAGCTCAAGAAAAAACAATTGCATATCCAATTCCAACTGGTCACACTTATCTAAATTAATTTAGTATGAAGTGGCAGTATGATTGGATAAATTCTATTTATAAATAGAACTATATACTTATACGAATTGTAAGAAAAAGAGGAAACATATTAACACTTAGTGGTATACAAATAATTCTTTTATATTTGGAGACAGGTACTTGTTAGAAACACGATTTATTTGTAAAAGGACACAATTGAATGGGCAGAGTGGCACACATTATTTACACTTTTCTAGAAGCTCTTTCTTTCACTTTTATAGACATATCCGTTAAAAACTTATAAAATAACTAGATTATACAAATGAAAATACTTAATACTGACAATAATAATAATAATAATCACCAGATAAGTTTAAATACAATAAAATTTATGAGATTCTATATGCAGTGATCGTATATTCCTACTTTAATAAAAAGATAATTACGGTAGACAAGTGACATTATCATATTTCATCTCATCAAATTTTTTCCGCTTATCTATTTTATTAATATCACATTAGTTACTAATAATAAATTAAGAAAAAGATCTTTCTATTAATATTGTTTCCAAAGAAATAAATATTTATAAAATAATAATTTTTTTTAAAACATCAAACTTTCTTAAAGATACAAAATATTTTTAAAATTGATGTTTTAAGTAAAATTTTATAATTAAAATTATTAGTTATAATAAAAAAAATTTTAAAAATTCCATGCTTTTAACATATTTGTTTTAATACAAAATTTTTAATTTTATTTTTGAAAAAAATTTAAAAAAATTAAAAAGTTGATATTATTATTTTATTATTTACAATCCTTACTTATACATAATTTTAATCATACTTTATCTTAAAATATTATTTTATAAACAATAAATGTGTATTATATTTAATATATTATTTATTCAACCGTGTAATATACGTGTTTACTAAAATTAGTTATTAATAAATAAATATTAAAGTATGTTGCATAGTGTCTGGTTTCAAAAATTTAAGAGGTCAAGTTACATCATAAATATGTTATGTAAAATTAGTATATGTTATTTTATTTGCTATGTTCTAACAAGGTAACAAAATTTTGTTTAATTTTCTAATAGATTCAAACTAGGTGATTGATTAACTGTTTAAAATGTTTAATAAGCTAATATTTTTTGTAATTCGAAATAAGGGTTTCATGATTGATAATTATAATTTCAGCATTGATTTTAATTTATGTCGTACTAAAAGACATAAAAGGGGTTTTACTCAAACAAACAAGTTTAACTTTTGATTCAACAATTGCTCACCGATGAATAAAAGATGAAAAACAACATAAACGAATTTACCACCTCTTTTAATAAACAACTATCACCTTAAATTTTGTTCATATATCACACCAATAATTGAACACCAAGCGTCCAAAATTGCAATCATTTTCACTTTGAACTCCTCACAATAATTATTTGGATTGATAAGTATACAACATTAAGCAAAGAGAGTTCCCCCAAGAAGGGTTAATGTTGGTAGGGCCAGAACTGAAAGTATACACTCATTAAAGCGTAAGAAGTTCAACTAATTTGATATGTTACCAATTTATAATAAGAAAATGCTCGATTTTAAAATGTTTTGTCTTAAAAATAAACGTTATCGTTTATCCCAGGTTGTGAGTTGGACCTTCACTATTAAACCGAAAGTAAAAGATGATTAAGTTTATTTCATATGTAAGAAAACAATAATTTTAATTAGAATATATCATATTCATAAGATAATAATAGTTCAAATTATAGGTATGAGGATGACGCATATACTGTGAATGCTATACGATTTTGTTATATAAATAAATTTTATGAAATTATGCGATGAATGATATAAAAGCAAGATAGAAAGAACAACCCACAAGTGATGGATTTAATATGTGGATAAAGCAGTTGCATATCATCCACTTATAATAAAAAAGACAATTTTTTACAAGAAAACAAAGTAGGCTAAGCAGCAAAGGCCAAGCTTATAAAGCAAAAGCCAATCCAACCATCTATCTCATTGGCAACATATCCAATACTAGATTTTTATTTCACTTTTTTATAGATATATAACATAACAAGATATATATTTTTATTTTGTAAGACTTTTCAATTAATAACATAAAAATAGATTTTTCTAAATTATATTGAATAATAACGTGATGAAGAAAAAATCTTATATTTAGAAGTTCTGTTAATTAAATATATTAATTTAAGTAGCCTGAAACTAGGTAACATATGCCATACTTTTATCTCGAGTCTCTGCTTTGTATTATCTTATTCTATAGAATATGAAAGACATTTTAAGGTAAAACTAATTAAAAGTTATGTAATTGAGAATATTTACTCCATACGTTTTAGACTTTTAGATGAAGTAAAAAATAAAACCTACACTTTTTAATTTACACTCGAACTGTTAAGTGAGTTACATTTTATTTTCATGAATTGATGAAATATATAAAAAGTTATGAGGTGTTACCAAGGTCAGTGTATACTTTTTTATGTTATACGTCATTGGATTTTCAAAAATAGTATATATAATTTTGCTGTTTTATTTATTTTGTTTTTTAATGTTAAATTTCTTAAAATTTTATATTTTGGGTTTTCAACTCGTTTTCATATTTTGGTTTCTATCGTTCTGTCCACTTCAAATGATCATTATTCAAAAGGTAGTATAATCATAGTTATATATAATACCAACTATGTCAACTTTTGTTCCATTATATTTTCTTTTAATTATTTCTCTTCTAAAGTTGAAAGTTCCATTATGTTAATTTTTGTGTATGAATAATTAAAAGTGTTCATTGCATATAATAAGCTAGAGTATGTACATTTGTTTGTCATATGTTCTTATCATGGCAATTTGGTATGAAATTATTAAACTTAGCTTAAACGAATGAAGTAAAGGTTTTATAGTTAAATCACGTGACATGACTCGTGACATGATATATTGCGTAGTTATAACTAAAATATAAATATATTACTCAATTTCATGTTCTAAAGTTATTTAACATAAAGTTTTTGTCGCTAGTCGAATAGATTAGAGATAAAGTAATGCAAAATTTGAGTGATAAATTTATATTTTTTATTTTAATTATGTAATATGTCACATGCCATGTCACAAGCAAAGTCACATGCAACGTCATCAAGAGCTAGTGGAGTTAACGAACAGTTAGTGTAGGACTGTTATTGGTAAAAAAAAATCTAAAGTTAAAAATAATATTAATCAAATTATTAGTTAGGATTAATACTGGCCAATAGTTAATAATTATTGTTTGGATTATTAAGATATACGTTTTTTTTGTTTTTTTAATTTGTATGTTAGAAATTAGAACAGAGGTAGGCCCAAACGAAGCGCACAAGAGTCCAACATTAATTAGTAATTACTGTCCAATAATATAGCAGACCACTAAATGCTATTACACATCTACCCACTGACCCACTCCCAGTCCATCGCTGTCACCGTATAGGCCTTTTTCCTTTGTATGGGCCTGGGCTATAGCCCACACCCGCTACAACATACGTTTTTTTCCACCTCTCTAACTCTCTTAAGACATTTTCTTTGATGTATCAAGTAAACAATTGCTTTTGTGTTTCTTATAGTTTTCTACTTAAATTTGGTTTTGTGTTCATTGTCATTCTTAGAAGATAACCACTATGCCATTTATGGAGAGGTAATTACAAACATTTTTTAATCATGCTAGGCATGTGGCACATACATGGTATGACATGATTAAGTGTGAATGAGAAACAACATTTTATAATGTATATGTGTGACCACTTGGATATGTTAATAGGAGGGGGAGCTATGTATAAAAGAAACCAAACTTTATTAAAAGGTAACATCTCTATTGTTTCTACTTTATAGCTATTCATTTGGGCAGCATTCTACCACGTCTCATGTTCCTAAATTTGAACTCTAATAAAAACCTCAATGTAGTATATAATATGGTTTTTGGATTACTTTAAATATAAAATAAAAATAAAAATTACTATTTTAAAACCAAAGTTTTTATCAAATTACATATTTTCTGTATTGGTTGACAACCTTTTTTTCTGCCTTTGTTACTTCTAGACGATACCCTACGGTCCCACATTACCAATAATGCCTAAAAATCTAAGGGGGCGTTTGGTTGGAAGGAATGGAATGGAATTGAGAAACTAGTATAATTTTCAAGTAAAATTATGTTTGAGTGAGCAATTAAAAGTAAACTCAAGGGAATGTTTCACCTCAAATTTCCTTGGTTGTGTGATTTCAAAATCCTTTCACCTAGAGAGGGAATTTGAAAAGGATTTTGAAATCCCACAACCAAAGGAATTTAAGGTGAAACATTCACTTGGGTTTTACATTTTATTACCCACTTAAACATAATTTTGCTTGAAAATTATACTAGTTTCTCAATTACATTTCATTCCTTCTAACCAAACGCCCCCTAAGGTTTTATGGTCCCTCCTTAAAGGAACTCTACACTTGTATAGTATATACTTTTAGCTAGTTGGCCCGCTTAAGATTTATTTTATATACTTATCAACAAAATGTTTATTGATCATACATGTTGATTAAGGCAAAATGAGAATAAAAATCCATCAACGTGTTTTTCGCAACAACAACTGGCGGTTGGTAACTTGGTATATATATACAAACAGAAGTAAATGATAATTTTTTCTCCTAACTATGTTTTTTATTTGATAATTTTCATCAGAACGAAAATTTATACAAATTTAACTTACTCTTATTAACCCTACACTATATTTGATTTACTTTAATGTATAGTAAGTTGTGCTCGAATCATATGTTTACATAGGGCTTGAACCCTTACCACTTGAAAGAAACACTATTAACACTTTAATACCATTAGGATAAGTTGTCATTTAGTATCTCTTGTGATAAATGAATATTGTACTTTATATTAAGCTTTAAAGTACTTTTGAAACTAGATGAATCACCACTCATCCATCTATAAAAGCCTGCATCGATCATATGATTAAAGTTTTAAAATATTTGTTAAAGTGGAATTGTAACGGTGATAGCAAAATGTAAATGGAGTTACTTTTAAACTCCAATAATTGTTGAACCAATCATACTTCTTACGCTTGTAGATATAAAATGGTGGCAATCCTTGATGCCAACACGTGTCCCTGAGTTTTTACATTTTGGCCTAACACGCTACCAAAACTTTTTGCTTTTATTTCCCATACTGCACGACTATATTTTTAGGATGACTTGGGTTACTTCACCGTCATAACTCATAAAGTCTGGTACTAACTTAAGGTAGTTTATCTACCCCTACTTTGAAATATCAAGATAAACTTAGGTCTTTAAACCGATAACCATCTTTTGGCTAACTTAGTCCTCCATCCCTCTATACCAACAAGGGATGGTAAAGTAATATTCATCTGTTGTTTATCGACTATTACCGTATTCTGAAACATGAAAAAGATAATATGCTCATCGAATTGTTTAATGAACCATAGAAAATTCAACAATAGAGAGATATATAGCACATAATCCTTAATAAAGTTATAATATAAACTTCCATTTTATTTGAGAGTCGATTGAACCTTTTTACTATTACTTTTAAAAATTCTTTTTCCCAGGGTAGAATAGGTTTTCACTACACCATCACCTTGGGCTGAACAAGTGTTAGTCTAGATAACAGAATTGGTCCCATTATCTAGACTGCCCTTGGACCAGATGGCGTATGGCAAGGTGTGTTTATTGGATTGTTTAAGGGTTGATCTACCCAAATGTTACGTCATCAACCATTATTCTAATATACTTACCGTGGTAAGAAAAAGTAAAAGATAATAGAAGTTTTCAATTTGGGTATGAAACTTACCAAAACAAAATAGACCGGCTCTAGTTGTGGTTTGATGTGAATAAAGGATTCCGGTGTAGTTAAAATGTTGAATGTACATAAAAAGTTCAAATCGAAATGAGCCAACAGTCTAAAACTATAGGGGGTCGAAATGATATTAAACAAAACTAGGGAAATATTATAATTAGAGGGCCGCTATTGTTTAGAGAATTATCTATTAAATCAAGCAAACGTTGTTAATCTCCAAATAGCCGCCACAAAATCAAACCACATAAGGTGGCTGTGGCTCCCAAAACATAGCAAATATAGAAAAATCGGTTTCCAAAAAATAAAATTTGACATTATTTTACCTTTTTTCTATCAAATCACATTTTACTTTTGATTGATTAAATATCACACAAAATCTTTGATTGATTAAATATCACACAAATCATCTTTTAATAAAAAATTTCAAGTTACTCTAATAATAAAACCTACTAAACATAGACGTGGACAATTCTATCATCACAATTTTCAGATTAACTTTTACGCCTTTTATTGTGGTGTCCAAAGTATATTTAAAGGCAATTTTTTTGTCACACATCTCTTGACGAGCACTAAAATTTGATTGAATAATACCCAAATCAGTTAAAGATATATTGTCTCGCTTGTACGTCTCACGCACATTATAAAGTCATATAATACAACTTAATATCATGTATCATATTATAGAGTACTAAATTATAATCTTATGATACACGCAAGAAAAAGATAAACATATTAAATTACACGATATATTCAAATCAGGGGCGGACCTATTAAGGGTTGAGGGGTAGCCTCCGCTACCCCTCAAGTTTTTACGCGTAGTGTTAAAAAAAAATTTTTTTACGTTTTTATGTAAAAATATTTTTTTTACGGTTTTACGTTACCCCTGATAAAATATTATGTTACCCCTGAGAAAATATTACGTTATCCCTAAAAAAATTTTAAACTCAAAACTTTATTGAATTTTTTAAAATTTATAAAAAGTAGTCTAATATTATATAAAAATGTTACCTCTTACAAAAATATTATAACAAATTAACCCAATTACCTATTCAAAAGCCTCAATGTTAATTAAGCCCAAAATTTTCTTTAGCCCAATTTATTATTAAAAGCCCAAATTATTATAAAACATATAAACACATTTATTTACAATTATAAAACATAAAAACCCAATTAAATACCAAAATCACCCCCCCCCCCCAAAACCATAAGTGTGCTTAAATTATTTCCAGAAGTTGTTGACGTGCTTCGTTATGTTAAAGAAGAAGGAGATATCACTTAACAACGAACAAGTGCAAAAGATATTTTATTCTATTTTAAAAAACTTGAGTTTGTTTTTATGCACACTTGATGGATCATATTTTGGGACACACAAATGTTTTATCTTAAAACCTTTAAAAGAAAAGTCAAGACTTATTAGAAGCGAGTATTTTGATAAATGGAACAAAACAAGTATTGAATGATTTAATGCAAAAGGGGTTTGATGCTATGTTGGAAAAAGTGACTTACTTTTGTGAAAAAAATCATATTAAGGTGTGGGATATAATGGAAAGTTATGGTAACCAAAGAAACCGAAGACTGTCATTACTAATCGACATCATTTTGAGGTTGAGATTTTTAATACGGTTTTGGATATGCAAATTCAAGAATTGGGAAATCGATTTAATAAGGTATCGACTACATTGGTAGAAAGTATGTCGGGTTTAAATCCTTGTAATGGATTTTCAAAGTTTGATATATCTAAGATACTGGCTTTTTCTGGGATGTATCCGGTTGATTTTAATATGAATGAAAAAGGATGTGTTTTGGGTGAGCTTAAGGTGTTTTATCACTCGGTAAAAGAAGATGATAGATTTACAAATTTGAATGGAATGTGTCATCTTGCTCGGCTAATGGTGGAAACCGGAAAAAATCTATTTTTTCCTTTGTTTTATCGGATATTGAAGCTAGAACTGATTTTACCCGTTGCAACTGTATCCGTTGAAAGATGTTTTTCTAAACTAAAGCTTATTAAGACGGATTTACGAAATCAAATGGGGAAAGAATATTTGAACAATGCTCTAGTATGTGCGGTTGAAAGGGAAACATTTGACGAAGTAACAAATGAGGATGTAATGCTTCGTTTTCAAGCTATGAAAAATCAAAGAGGAGAGTTCTGAGATCAATTAGGTATTTCTTTAACTTTCTTTATTATCATTTTTTTTTATTTGTATTAATATACGATAAAAAAAAATTTAATTACGTTACATCTGAAACAGTTTTCTAGATCCGCCAGTGATTCAAGTATTAACTAAAACTAAAAACCTTAGATTGCATTTAAATTAAACTAGATCTAAATATAGATTCTGATGCAGATTTGATTCTAAATATACCCAACCTATGAAAAGTCGGTAGGAATTTGGTATCATTTAATTTGTACTTGCACGTACTTGTACAACATGAAGAAATCAATCATATGAGAATTGTTCAAATGTAAATGTTAGAAAAAATATATATAGAGCAATATTATTCATTTATTTCTGTAATAAAAAGAAAACAACTAAAACATATATATATATAGTGCATACAATTATCAGAGAATCTTTAAAACAAATACACTGGCTGCAAACACAAACTCAATTACACAGCACTAGATATATATGTGCATAACTGCCCCCTGATAATTCCAAGATTTACACTTCACACCCAGAACTTAACCTTCCCGTCTCAATTCGTTATAAAACTTCATTATAAATTTCTCAGCAGCCTCATCCACATAGCTATCATCCTCCCCGTTACTTAACGGAAACGGTGAGTCCGTTATCCTCAACTGCCTAACTGCCGGACTTTTTCCAAACGCCGGTGACGCGGCGGCGCTGGTCAACATCTCGAGAGCCTTAATCACCGCGGGGTCAACGAATATCTGATCATGATCATCGTTAATGGTGGAGTGTTTTAGTTTCTTTTGTGATTTTGTTTTGTGGTTATGGTGTTTTAGTTTCTTGTGGGTGGTGAAAAGAGATAGTGGGTAAACGGGGGTGTTGCTGCAGCTGAATTCGTAGTGTTCCGGTGGCGGCGGCGGGCGGTGGCGGCGGCGGTGGTGGTGGTGGTGGTGGTGCATTAGGTTTTGAAGGGCTTTTCCGGCGATCTTGCCGCGCTTCATCATCATGTTGAGATCGAGTAATAGTTTTCGTTTGTTGATTTTTTTCTTGATGATGAAGAGTATTGTATGTAACAAGCTCCATACTTTCTTTGCAACTAGTGGTAGATTTTGTTCCATTTTTGTATATATGCTGTTGGATTTAGAGTTGCAGAATGGAGTGTAAATGGTGGTTTTTGAATTTTGATGTTGGGGTGGTGGAGGAAGGAGTAGTGGTATTTAAAGGCCGAAATTTGGTGAGGGTGTGGGTGGGGTGGGGTGGGGTGCTTTAAGGGCTAAGGTTAAGTTAAAGTGACATACCAATGATTCTTAGCCCAACTGGTTAAGGTAAGGTGATCATGACATGTAAATATTTGGAGGTCATGGGTTCAAGTCTCACTCTGAGCAAAAATGCTCATGGTTGAGCTAGGGGGTTTTCTCAGCAATGAGTTTCCTCCTGAGGGGGTTAGGGGTGCGGTCTCAGCTGGGAAACGAATAAATGGGCCCGATTAAGATAACATTTATTCTCCGAAGTTGGGTCGCATATTTGCCGTTCAAAAAAAAAGTTAAAGTGACATATTCTACTTTTATTTTCTATTTTTCTTTTTCATTCCACTGATTTCAAATTAACTGAAAATGACGTTTTATTATTTATAAATAGAGTTTGATTGAATGAAACCAATCAATCATAAGATATTTGTAGTTTTATATTATTTCTTAACAGATAATGTTGGTGAAAATTATATCAAAAATATCTTTTGTTAAACATTAATGAGAAATTAATGTAACTTAATGAAGGCTTATTAGAAAGTATAATATTTGTGTTACAAACATTCCCGCTCAAGTATAAACACTAAATAATAGGACATGGAAGTATCATTTTGAGAGATGGATGAACTTAAGAGTTTGACTTGTGGTGTAAGTTGTTAATGTATAACTAGTATTAAATCTGCGCTACGTTGTAGCGCACTAAACCGAGAAAAAGTCTAACTCACTCAAACTTTACATTAAACAATAAAAAATATAACCATACATATTTCTAATGATGTACAATTCATTTCAAGCTGGTCGATTTGATCTGCACAAAAAGGTATAACGTTTAAGTAAAATGTTGTTTTTTTATAGTAAACTAAAATAAAACAGTTTAAAAAGATTTTCAAACTATCTAAAGTATGATATTCATAGGCATTAGTAGGATCTCAAGCTGAAAGAATATGTACAAAACCAAATCAACATGGTATAGAATTAGTAAGGCTAAAATAAAGTTAAGTTTAATGCAAATATGGTGGTAAATTCAGATTTCTTAATTTTTCTAAGAGTCGTCCTGGGAAAAAGAACACATGAAATTATGAAACTTCATTCCCTAAAACCACATAGGATTCTGAAAGCACGAAATAATAATATTAAAGCAAGTCATTACATCCAACAGGTGATTGATAATATGGATTTCTTTATCAGGTTAGCTTGAAAGAAGGAATGTTTAGTGACAAACTTTGACTCAAAGTCAGCATTCTGAAATACTAAATACCAAATTACAGACATGTATTTAATCACTCGAATGAACATGATCCGAAATTTTGAAAGATAAATTCAGGATGAATTTGTATGTTAAAGTGATCACCTAAACAACACAATGCAAACAAAGCATGAACAACTTCTTAGTCCCTATCTTTAAAACTCGGAGAAATTCACATCAAGAGTGGCCAACACCAATTTCAACACCATCCAAACCAAATTAACTGTATCAAAACAATAACCTTGATAGTATCATAAATCTTTTTACAATATGTCAAATTCTGTATGGCCAATTACTTAATGGTCATCAGCTTGCATTAAGAAATCTTTCTAGCAATACAACACCTTCAAGAAGCTCAAGAACATATACAAAAACAGTGTACAATCACCTTGAGATAATAGATGCAAAATCACAAGCTTTTAGAATATCTTTACACGGATTAAGATCTTTCTTGTTTTAGCTAACTTGATAAGCTTTGAAATTAATATCATAAGGAAGTACAGTACATTGTACAATTTGTTTTAGGTCAAAAGCTGCTCATCTAATACATGCACGGTGCCCTAATCAAAAAGGCGAAGGCGATATGTTATGATGGTTTTTGTTTTTTTTTTATCAAAGTCACCACCGAGAACGAAAGAAATAGTGAAAACAGTTGTGTAAAGACACCACTGCAAGTCGCCGGCTCAGTCGTACATCATCCGTCGTCACTGATTTTGTCGAGTCCAAAGGCTTACATACACCATCGCAAGTCGCCTCCTCATTCGTCTTACACAAAATTTACCCCCAAACTGCATCGGAAGAGAAAGAGAAAGAACTTGGATGGAAATCTCCAGTCTTCAAGGAAAATTTCCATGGTGTTCGTTTTGCTAGCTTGAAACACACAACGCACAGGTTGAGAAAAGCGGAATAAAAGACACGCATCAAGGAGGAGGAACACGTGTAATACAATAACAAGATCTTAAAAATAAAAAAAAGAACACATATTAGCAACCATGGATGTACAAACGAACGGCTGTGATTCAATGAAACACTATTCATTCTATGACATTTAATTATAGAAGAATACCTGATTTTCAAATTGATTTTTAATTTAATTAAGGCTATTAATTTTGGAATAACACAGAATAATTGATAAAAATTATAATTTTCCTATAAACGTGAATGATACAATTGTCATTTGGTTTGATTGTAATCGAAGTATTTTCATTTTTAGAAAATTAAAATTGACAAAGACGTTAACATGACAAAGTAAACCGACTCGTTTTGACTATACATAATTTAGATCAAAATAAGTACATATTGGTAAATAAAATTTATTGGACAAAGAAGAAAACACACATGAGTGTATACCATGACAGAATCAGGACATATTATTAGCACAAGGAAAAAGGTCAAGTCTTACACACAAACGCACACATATGCACGATATAATAGTTTTTTTTTTTAGTTTACATTTAAAGGGAGGCCATATGATCGTGGTTGATTTTATATGATAAGAACACCTAGTTGAAGATCTATCAGTTTAAACACGATTGATCACTTTTCGCTTAGAGGAGGTAGCCATTTCAAAATTAAATTTTTCATAGTTACCATATGCTAATCCTACGCTATGGCTTGAAACTGGTATAGAAGTCAGGGTGACTTATGAGGTGATCTAGAAATTATAGCATTTGATTATATTTAGAAGTTCAATTATCTACTTTTGTAACGTTAAGATTAATAGAAGTATGTGATAGCATAAGAAATAAAGAAAAAAGAATTGGGATGAGAAAATTCTGAAATATAAAACCATAATGTTATTAAAAGATTAATATGAGGCGGAGATCGAGTATTTCTTTTCCTTGAAAGTTGTACATTTAGCAAAGATCGCACCTAGATAGATACGACATCGACATGATTGATCAACGTAGACAACCAAACTTAAATCATCCAAGAGTAAAAAGGAAATCTATCGTGGTATCAAACTATCAACTTCATATCAATGTTTTTTTCTGAAAAATAATCATGAAATTGACCAGTATTTTAATTCAAATATAAATGCATACATCATGGTTTTTTTAATATAATTAATAGATTAAATGTATCAAAATATATAAAAGTTGACATATTTTTTTAAATTATGTGTAACATACTAAAGTTATTATTTTAAACATAATGAATATAAACTTATATTCTTTTTGAAATGGAATTAATTAGGACCGGAATGTTTTATATATATGTATATGAAACTACTAAGTTGAATAAAATTCATTACTGTTATAACAAATTGTAATTATATGTATTTAGATTTTAATTTTAAATCAAAATAACAAAAATATATATTGTTAACTGTTTATATAATAATAATAATAAATAATAATAATAATAATAATAATAATAATAATAATAATAATAATAATATAATAAACAAGTACTTTTTATAGATAATTCACATAAAAGATACAAAAATCGGTGACCAGTTTTTCAAGTATATAGATATACTAGCTTAAGTAACCCGTGTATTACACGGGTTGAACAAATAAAATATCAAATATAATAAAAATTTATCAAGTATAAAACGATATTTTACAATAAAATATAATTTAAATTACGTATAGTAAGAACAATATATAATAAAATAATTATATCAACTTTTTAAACTTTTGGTTTAAAACTTTTTTTTTTCAAAAAAAATAATAAATATTTTGTTTCAAAACAAACCGTATTAAAAATATTATTTTTAAAAATTTTCTTATTATAATTATAATTATAATTATTTTTTGTTTATAAAAATGTTAACTTTTTAAAAACACTAATTTTAAAAAAGTTTGATGTTTTGTAAAAATTTCTTATTCTATGAAAATTATTTTTAAAAATAACATTGATCTTTTTTTTAATTTATTAAAAAAATTATTTTTGTTCTATAAAAAGTTAAATAATATTATTGATAATTAAGGTAATTATTTAATAAGAAATAAGCGGAAAAATTTTGGTGAAATTGAATGTGGTGTTGCCACGTGTCACCTCAAGATACTTTTTTATTAGAGTAGAAAGATAAATGATATTTACAATTTCTTACATTTATATAGGGTTAATACTAAAATTCATACACTGTAGTGCATTTACCTAAAATTAATTTAAAAATATTTTACAGCGAACTAACATTACGTATACTTTCTTTTTGTGAAAGGAATATGTGATTAATTCATATCTTTATCTTTAAATAAAAAAATGTGATAATTAAGTTTGATGTTAATTTTGCTAGGTGTTGCATTCTTAAGCATAGTGACTTTTTTTCGGAAGGTTAATCACAATGATTAAGCTAATTAAAAAATAAATAAAAACGGAAATTATTAAAGGTCAAGAAAGTGATATACACTACAATAAATCATTTAATGTTACATAACTTTTTTTCTTTCATCATATTCATGCATGTCCTAGAAATATTTATAAAAGAATAAACACATTTTTATATTAATTACATATAGAACCTTTTAAAGAAAAGGCTACCCCTTAAAACTACTCAATGTTCACATTTTTTTCATGAAAGTTTTATTGGACTTCATAGTTATAATCACCACGCTTCAAACCATTATTTTTTATATCAATAGTTGCTATGCACAAAGTTAATTTTTAAATATTAGGGTCTTTTTATACATTTATGTATGTTAATTCTTTTATATGGATATTAGGGTCGGGTTGAGTTAAAATTAAAAAACAATAGGATTTGTAAACCAATAAATCAGATTTGATTTATATTAAAATCAATGAATCATATTTTTTTAATAAAAAAATAAAAGCTTGTACTCTTGTGTGACCATTTGTATAAAAGTTAAAATATAAGTCAATGATCTTACTGCAAGGTGTAGATTTGTTTTATTGTTTTTCATAATATTTTTTGTTTTATTTGAACCCAATCCTATTAGGGTCTTTTTATACGTTTATGTATGTTAGTTTTTTAACGACTCTTAATCTACCTTCATTATTAACCCACCTAACCTACACATGACAATATTTGAACCTTCAATCTCAAAAGGATGGAGCTAGGGTTGTACAAATTGGTTTTTTTAACCAAAGCGGTTCGGTTTTTAAACCAGGCCGACTTTTTTTTCTTCAAGTATACTAACCGGTTTTTTTAAACCAGTTTGGTTTCAAATAAGTTTTCCACTAATAATACTCAAACTGTCCGGACCGGTTTGGACCGGTTTTAAAACCGGTTTTTATCCCGGTTAAACTGGTTTTTATAATTAAAACCGCTTTACAAACCGGTTTTGGGTGCCGGGCTACCAAACCGGTATACAAACCCTCGGTTCGAGTCGATTTATAAACCAGTTTGGTTTAAACTGGTTTTTTATCAAATCGGTTTGAGTTTTTTTCTTGGTTTTTTTTTTCAAACCTGTTTGTGTGTACATCTCTAGATGAAACACCAACTAATCATCTGAATACCATTAAGTCAAATGCATGTTTGAATATTTAGTTTTATTATTTCCTAACTTTCACCTATTTAAAGTATATTTTAATAGTAATACGTAAATTTTATTATGTCATGATCGTATTTTATTAAAGTAGACATTATAAGTTTAAGAGTTTATAATATATGTCATTGGACCAAATGCTAAAAAGAATTAAGAAATGTATATATATATTAACACTAAGATCAAGAAGTTGAAATTCCAATTGAGTGCTGCATACATGCGCACCTCTTTTCATTTGGTAAAGACTAAAGAAGCACCACAAATCTCCATTCAAGAGATGGAAACTACTTAGTGAAACACAATCTTGTGGTGTTATCTTACGTGGATATAAAATTAAGTACTAAATAATTAACAAAATCCACAACCTTGCACTATTATAAGGATTGTCATCTTACAAACAACCTAAATTAACGATCAACAACATCGTAAATTAGCGACCAAATACTAGTCTAAAGATTCTTTTTTTTTTTTTCCTATGATCTTACGCTTCATAAAATATAATTTCCTTCTTGTAAAAACCAACTTCTACAACAAATGAACAAAACAATTAGTTATAATCTTTATCTCCAACACTAAATCTCATATACTCTTTTACTTGAAGAATATTTAATTGTGTTAAGAAGAATTAATTGAAATTACAATGAACTTAATTTGCATATAAATTTTAAAAAAATAGGACTCAAAATGTATAATACATATGAGTCTGACAAACTAGTGACATTTGATTTGTAAATTCGTTAAAATTTTGAAAAATGATTGTATACGGCCTGGCCCAGGTGTAGTGGTGGCAGCCACGGAGAGCAGGTCGGGTGGTGGCGTGGGCGGATGTACCACGTGTGGTAGGGAACACGGTGGTGATGTCGGCGAGGTGGTGGTGATGGGGTGTTTGTGAGGGTAGTCATAGTACGTGGCTATGATTAACCATAGATGAGGTGATGTCAATATATTATTTCACAATATTTTCTCCGAAGTATAGTAGATGTTCTAACGTGAGACTCACGAAATGGATGATTAATTTTTAAAGGTTTAGCATAACTAGCCTGGATTTGTAAATTTATGGTATGATTATATAAAAATTCACAATTACATGAGTAAATGTATATAGAATAAGAATATATTTTCCCAACGTTATACCAAGTCAAAGAAACTTCTAGTGAGTGTGGTTAAACAAATAAAGCTTAGCTAAATATATTTGATAAATATTTTTTTAACTAACAATCTTTTTCTATTTTTAATACCACAAAACTTTGTATTAGTAAAAAATCTGATCTATACCATTATTGTCGAGGGCAGTCACCTGCCATTAGAGTGAAAATGAAAACAAATAATAATTAAATTTCGGCCATCAAGTTATTATTTAGCAACTCATTATATTTATTTAATTTATTTATAATTCCACACACAGTTAACTTAACCAGTTACACAGTTAATTTAACCAGTTCATCATAGATGAGGCTTAAACCCTTGAGTTGAAGAAGAGATTCGATCAATAATATAACTCAAATTTGCTTTAACATTTAACCCAACCCCAACTTGATTAACAGCTTAAACTTAAACAGTCAAACTTTTATTTTTTATTATTGTGTCATAAATACAATACTTGAAATTTGAACACTCCAACGTACAATCTCTTAAACATAACTATTACAAGCTGATCTAAAATTCACTTGCAAGTTGTAACAACAAACTAAGAGATCGACATAATAAAAATCCCCATTGCTGCCTCCTGCATCTTGTCATACGAATTCAAGGTGAACCAAACACCACCTTACTATTCTGCCGACGCAAGTCGTCGTAAAACCGGCTTATAAAGCTCTCTGCTAACTCATCCACCTTATCATCCTCATCTACACTACTCAACGGAAACGGAGAGTCAGTGACTCTCAGTTGCCTGACCTTGGGACTCCTTCCAAACCCAGGCAACGCTGGCGATGCAGTCTCACTATGAACCATCTCTATAGCCTTTAGCATCGCCGCATTGACATCCATCATGTCAACATCGTCCTCCGGTCTGTTACTAGTGACAAGACTATTGGTGTGTGACGGGCGGTTGGCGGAGAGAGTGGTGGCGTTGTGGTGGTGATGGTGGTTGAGCATACGATCTTGCAACGCCTTACCGGCGATCTTGCCGCGTTTAATCATCATGTTGAGTTCTAACAATATTTTTCTCTTTGATATGTTTTTACGTAGCATGGAGTAGACCACACGCATCAAGTTCCAAACTTTTTTGGCTAAAACTGGTGGGTTTTGTTCCATTTTATAAAGTATGAAGGTTTCTTGATTTCTTAGTGAAAGTATAAGGTTTCTTGATGGTTGTTGAAAACTTGAAATTGTTAATGAGTTAACATGAAGGGTGCAGTGGGTATTTAAAGGGTGGGTTGTCCTTTGATGTTAAGTTAACGTGACTTGGTGGTGGTTTCATTATTTTAAATTTTATATGGAAAGACTCTAAAGTAAAGTGTAGGGGATTATAGTATTCACACTTGTTTTGAAAAAAAAAGTGAAAATCAGTCTTTATAAAATGATGTATAATAAAAATAGTAATAACGAATTTAGTAGCATAATCTTTGTTAGCTTTGCTTTAACGTGAACTGCTTTTAATTATTTTCTTTTTTTGAGCAATTATTGATGATCTGAGGGTGGAATTTGGATTGGATAAGATCATAGTCATGTGAGAATAGATTAATGTTTGCCTTAGATTCATATAAGGCCAACATGATTTCTTTACGTTTATTTTACATGCTTGTCTTTAGATAACACAATCTAATCTTTTCATTTCAAAAATTTTAATACTCTCAAGACTCCGTTGGCATTGCTTATTTATATACAAATACCGGCCTGTTCGCAAAATTCATTTTAAGTAGAGCATGTACTGTGATAACCTTATAAAACAAGATATTGTAATATAGTAACATTAATGATGTGAGTTTAAATCTTTAAAAGTGAAAGATTATGTGATGATAAAAGAAAAAAAAAATTGGTAGAAAAATGCAGATAATTTATGTGTGATACTTAAATGATGATATAAGTACATAATTAATTTTCTTTAGTCCGGCATTTGGTGGGTTTAAAACGAAACTATAGGCGTTGAGTTGAAGGGAAAAAGGCGATTACTTAGGCAGCGAGGTTTTGTGACCACTGCCCCGGCCCACCAACGTTGCCTCGTCATTTTCAAACGCCCTTATACCAACAATATCAATCAATTATTGGTCCTTTGCCGTGAAAAAGTAACCAACAAAAGGATTTTTTTTATTAACAGTGAATTGTCGTTATTTTTCTCCTATGTTTTGATCGTATTTGTTATTTACATCAAAAAAGATTTTTATTACATTTGGCTAACCAAGGTTTGAAAAAGTTATTATTTTCATCCAAAAACATGAATTTCGTGAAAGAAAACTTTATCAGTAACACGTAAACATAAATTAGTATTTCGTTTTTATATGAGAATTTTTTACATAAGTACCATTTAAACGATGAATATTTAGCATGTTAAAAAAATAGAGATAATATTTTTGGATAAAAATAACAACGTTTTCAAACTTTAGGGAGCCAAATGCAATAAAAAAGATATTTTTAAATGAAAATAATAAATGTGACCAAATCACAGGAAAAAAAATTACAATAATTTTTTGTATTAATTTTTGATTTTTTTTTTGGAACCAGGACGATTTTATTGAAAACAACAAGGGCTAGCCACGAGATAGAAATAAAATACAAGAAACGGAAATGCTCAATGTTTTGGAAGCAAAAATCACACTAATTAGGACCAGCCAAGTGATTAATAATATGGCTTTAATTAATTTAAACAAAAAGCTATTAGGTATCTAGCTAAAAGTACATGTTATAGATGAACACGTACTTGATTTTTGTGAGTATGAGTATTAAAGATTTAAAGAAGGTAAGGCGTACAGTGAAAAGTGAGAGAATAAGGTGTATTGTTTTTTACTTTTTTATATTAATCTTATATGTATCCTGATTAATAATTAAGTACATTTTTTTATACAGTTGTCTTTGGATTGGATCAGCCTCGATGACGAGTCATATGGTCTTTTCTAATATTGACCGCTAATGTTGATACTCTCGGTCTGAATAATATCACTTTTAACTTTCATTATTTTTGATAAAATAATTGCCCTTACATAATGATATTATGTTTACACTTGATTTGTTCACAAAATTGATTATGAGTAAATCAAATCAAGTATAAATTATATTGAGTATGTAGGTGAGATTGTCTTTTACAATAATATGAAAATTAGAAGTATTGCTGGTGAAAATAACATATCATATAATAGATAGTAGCTTGAATTATTAAATTTTAGAAGTATTACTGCCACTAAATGATACAATTAGCAATTAAATTATCCATAATCGTGAAATCTGAGTTATGATATTTTTATTTTCATTGAAGACTCCATTTATGTTCTCCCTTCGAGTTCTTTCTGGAATTTCGTTCTTTTCACTTTTTAACTGTAAAGTTTTTGTACCTAGGGTACCCAGGAAGGCAAGAAATTCCTTTATTTCACTTTACCTTCTCTACGCCACAAAAGAAAATTTTACACTCTTAATTTTAAGAGAACAAATTTAAAATAGAAAACTTAAAGAAATCATCAACAAAAATCAAAGTAATTTTTACACAGCACAAGCAAATAAGAAATGAAATAATTAGTAAAAATGAGATGTTTAATATTAATTAGTAAAACATTTATTTTGCCTAAATAAATCCAAATTGTTCCGTTTGAGTTAAATAATTACACGTTATGTTAAATGAAGTTAGAATCTTGGATATTAGTTGTAACCGATTATTAGCTTTATCATAAAATGATATGGGGAAAGTGGATTCTTGGACTGGGAAAATTTCCTCACACGGGAACACCAGTCCCGTTTTTTCATATGGTTTTTTTTTTTAAATCCGGTAAAAATTTACGGAGTCATGTAAAGTGTTGATAAAAGAAAACAAACTATGTATTTAGATTCTTATTTTGAATTAAATAACAAGTTGTTACATAAAAGTAAAATAATTTGTTAAATGATCGAAATATTTGAATATAAAAATAAAAAATAAACAAAGCTATATATTTAGATATTACTAAATTGATTTCTATGCTGTTGGTGATGAAATTGATTTGTCAAGTCACTAAACGTCTAAACCTGATTTTTCTTCTAATGGTAGGTAGGAGGCTGAGGGTATCAGCTCTTACAAAGCACAACATGTGTTTGTAGTTGATTATTCAATATCTAATTATGTTAATTAAAAAGTGGTTCATAGTTTGCAACCAAGATGGTTTTAGAGGTTGCTTTTTGCAAGATGATGTTACTTGCAAGCTAATTACACTCGTGTTTTCCCCCCTTTTTAAAAGTTGACCAGCCTAATTTGCTTTCTAGTTTCATGGCAAAGTCGTGCCCCGCATGATGATTAGTGATCAAGGTATACATGAACACAATCGAGTTTTAGAGTTTTGGTTATAAGTCATAGTCAATTGATCTCTTGATCGAAGACGTAATGTTCTTTCTTAGTGCTAGCTATCTGTCTAATACTACAAGTGAATTGAAGTTGTTAACTATGTAAACGGAGTTCCAGCATTAGTAATGCGAGTTCGATGTGAATTATTTGTTTTAATTTTAAAGTAGCAACGATGATATTCAAAATACTTTTGTAAGAATGCGATGTGAAAATGTTGTTGCATAGATAATAAACAAAAGCAAATATTAAGAAATTACATAAAAAAATAAAAATATAAAATGGTGTTTTCATGATAAATGTATAAAGTGATCGGGGGTGATATTATCATGCATAAAGAATTTACTCTTGCGTGAAAATATTCACGCAATGATAAAATTATCACACAAAAGCTAGAATTATCATACAATAAATCAATAAGGATAAATTAGGGGTGTACTTAACACGCAATAAAAATTAATATTTACCAAGAATTTCATACACTTCTCATTTAAAACCCCATTTTTCTATAACCGTCCCAAGAATACACACAATATATTTATGTTTCTTTTGTATTCAAAGGTTCGCATTCAGGCATGTTATTTGTTTATTTCTAATGACGCAAATATCAGGGTAAGGATCAAATGTTAACCCTACATTATGTGATTCTTAACTTTTAAAATCAATAAAAAATCATTATTTTTTTTGTGAAATAACATCATTACACATACAAATATATGTTCTTTTATGTATATGTGTAAATTCATAAGCGTAAAAAAGTTACGACTAGTGTAAGTTACTTACACCAGGTAAATAGTAACTTACACTAGTCATAACTTTTTTTCATTTATGAATTTACACATATACATTAAAGAACATATATTTGTATATGTGTAATGATGTTATCACACCAAAAAAATAATAATTTTGATTGATCTTCAAAAGTTAACATGGTTATCATAATAATAAAAGGTTAACATTTGATCATTGCCTTGTATATATATCTCATTAGCAAGAATCTAGAAGGAATAAAATACCAAATCACATGACTAATACACGTAAGTTCATGAAGAAGAGTTGTGGGAAATTCGAAACTAAGTCCTAGGTAGTTGCTTAAGGCCATAGCTTTATAAACAAGAGACATGATCCGAATCAAACCAACAAACAAGTAAAATCGAAGAATATTTGTGTATTAATACATTTGTTATATTAACATATAACTTATCCTTAACTATCGGCTAATTACAATGTGATCATTCCCCGCAAGCCAAGATCTTAAAAACGCGAACTTATTGCATGGCAGCGATTTTAAAGAAAACTACATAAACGGTCTATGTGGTTTAACCATATTGCATGTTTAATTTTTAAAATTTAAAAATTGTAAAGTTAATCCAAACTTTGTATACTCATTGCACATTTAGCCCATGACTTTAGATTCATTCAGTTTTTATATATTTAATAAAGTTTAGACTAACTTTTAAATTTAAATTTAGGGATCAAAAATGCAACAACCACATAAAAGTTTCACTAATTTTACATTTTTAAATTTTGAGGATCAAACTTGTAAGATTACACAAAAGTTTAAACTAATTTTGTAATTTTCAAATTTTAAATACCAAACATGTAATCCGGTCAAACTACAAGGACCACTTATGTGGTTTTCTCTAGTTTATTAATAAAAAGGTCCAAAATTATATCAATGTGCCTTTTCATATCATCCAACATAATGGAAGTTTTTGAAATATATATATGTTTTTCACACTCTAGAACACGGAATTTACGAGTTAATAATATAGAACTTAAGAGTTTATTTGTTTTTTTAAACAGCAAATGTTAAGACGACCTTGGTTCGAATGATAGGTGCTACCTTAATTGGGTTTTTATATCCGTTTTTTAACTGGTACCGCACCCTCAATATGCTCAGGAGAAAACTCATTATTGAAAATATTTTCTTGCTTAACTCTAAGCATTTTCTTCAGTGTAATACTTGAACTCATGACATCCTCGTATTTACATGCCGTGCATGTCTCACCTTAATTAATCGGTTAGGCTAAGGATTATTGATATTAGTTTTTTTTGTTTTAATTTACTTTTAAATTAATAATGAGATATGAATAATGATTAATTGCATTTCAATTAATATTGATGAATTACAACTTAATTATTTTGCGTGAGAAAAAATATATTATTTCAATTGTAAAGTGTAACTCGAAATTATTATTTCATAAAAAATTTTAGATTGAAAAGTAATATAGATGAAAGGGGTATGCCAGGTAAGATACATATTCGTCCATAAAATTTAATGGACAAGTAACTCTTATAATTTTCTATATCATTAGAAATTTATATAATAACAACTGAAGTTTGATACAAAAGAAGAAGCAACACACCCTTTGTTATATGAAAATATAATACATATAAAAGTTGATAATTAATATGTATAATATAATAGGAACATTTTTCATATGTGCAGTGAAATGCAAAATAAATGTTCATTAATATTACAATGAGAGGTTGAAACCTGAAACGTCACTAACAATAACATGACTGTTGGCCAAAACAACTGTCTGTTGTAACTTGTACGTGTGTACACCAACATATGTAATCCATATTCAAACATCAAAAATCAATTTTAATTAGATAAAAAGAAATATACATGATGCACCAGTGACAACACAAAAAATCCATATTGCTCATCCTTATTGTGCACATATAACCCACACATAACTTTTCATCGATCGATATTCTAGCGTATGAATTACTATCATAAAGCCACCGTATCGCCACCGCCGATCTGCTTCTGCCGCCGTAAGTCACTATAAAACCGCTTAATAAACCGCTCCGCCGCCTCATCCACACGGTTATCCTCCTCCACACCGTCCACCGGAAACGGCGAGTCCGTCACCCTCAGCTGCCGGACAACCGGGCTCCGCCCAAACCCCGGCAGCGCCGGCGACGCCGCTTCGCTGTGAATCATCTCCATGGCCTTCAGCACCGCCGCATTGAACGCCTTCACGTCAAGCTCCGCCGCAGCCTGGTCGCCGGAGTTGCGGTGGTGGTGGTGGTTCTTTTGAAACGGGAATAAAGAGAAGTGGTGGTGGTTGGTGGTTGTTATAGGGCTGGTGGTGCAGCTGAACTCGTACTCCCCCGGCGGAGGAGTGGAGAATGAGAGGTGGGGGTGGGGCGACGGGCGGTTGACGGCGAACGCCACCCAGTGGTGGTGGTGGAATAAGAGGTTGTGTAAGGCTTTTCCGGCGAGTTTGGCGCGCTTCATCATCATGTTGAGATCTAACCATAGCTTGTTTTTGGAAATGCCTTTACGTAGCATCATGTAGAATAAACGGAGTACGCTCCAGATCTTTTTTGGTAGAATTTGTAGATTTTGTTCCATTTTTGTTTTTTGTTTTTAATATGTTGTGTGGGTTGATCGAGAGGAAGATGAAATGTTTGATGTTGCTAGGGGTGGAGGGATGGAGGTATTTAAAGGGGAAGAGAGGCCGTCGTGGAGGAGGGTACGTAACTTGAGTTGTTTTTTGGTACGTTGATGTTTGATTTTTTTATTTTGGTTGAAAAGACGTCCCGGTACATAACTTAGCTTTCTTTTTTATGCTGGAATTGGGTGTTATGTACTGAAATCATTGTAAGGTATATGACTTGTCTCACGTTAGTTGTATGGACAACTAGTGTGAGGTTTATATGTCAAATGGGTTGACTCACTTCATGATCTCTCAAAGAAACGTAAAAAGCAAATAGTAGGCGTCACGTGTGATAAGAGGTGATTGGTAAATGCGTCCAGTTGAGAATATAAACAAATTTATGCAAAATACAACCATGCTATCGCACCATTATTATGTGGACGCCCCGTTGTGTTATGTTAAAAAGACAAACCTCTATCCATTATTCCCACAATCAACTTTTACCCCAACACCATCCTTCCCACAAACAACCATTAAAAATCCATAAAAAAAACAAAGCAACACACAGTTTTGTGACGTGGGCCCCACAAAATGCATCCATGGAATGCCCTTGGGGAAGGGCGGGTGAAGGACGGATGGGTCTGCACAACGCAGCCCTTCCGAAAGGCGGCACAGGCGGGGCTCAGGGCGGGGCGTTGGAGACAGTCTTATCATGCTTAATTCCTAATTTGTACATTTTGTTTAATCTTAGCTATTGATTTGTTTAATATCTATTTCAACCTCTCTACGATTTCTATTATTTTCACAATATCTTATACCCTGAACATAACATTATGCAATTTTTAAAATTTTTAGGAAATATTAATGGTTATACAACTAAATTTACGCAGCTAGCAATAATATTATGCATTTAATATTCAAAATTTATGTGTTCGTGTATTTAAATCATCTAAAAGACATTCTAATTTTTCGGAAAGAAGACGCTCAATTACCGTTAAGAGCTATAAATTAAGGTGGATCATGGATGACAGATCCAGTTTGTATCCACCAAGATGAGAGTGCTACCAAAAAAAAAAAAAAACTTATTTCTATGTTAATATATTAAAACAATCAAACTAAGTTAGGACTTATTCAGAAAATGATTATTGTTAAAGAAAAATGAAAAATAGTTATGACAGCAAGATACGAAAACTCAATTTATAGACATTATTATCATGAGTAGCACTTTTTGTGGAGTTGAAAGTCAAAAAGTCAATTACTTAGCGAGAGGGGTTATGTGACTAGGGCCACTTTCTCACCTGCCTCGTTACCCTCGTAACGATGGTCTAGCACCAAACACCGTTAATCCGTTATCTCATAACATTCCAAATCAAGTTAGTGACCCAATATACATCAAGATTAAATATATTTTTGATTCATGTTTACATGTGAAAAAGCCCTACATTAAGTTAATATGTTAAAAATATATAACTAGAAACTAAGCATGCATGATACGGCGCGTTGTGAATCTTATTACGCACAATGCGACGATGACATTAACGTAGTTAAATACAAAAAAGAAACGTGTGAAGTTGTGATGACTTGGTTCTAGAGATCAAAACATAGACGTAACACTTATATAACACTACTATTGTTCAGCGGTCGGTATCGGTTTCATTTTTCATGGTCCAGCATGTTACCGTCAATAGGTGTAACCTTCAATATAACACAAAAAAATATAATATTTTAAATAGAATTCCGTTTTTAATAAATATATTTTATATGGGGACGTCAAAAAATAATTAAAAATATGTGTAACACCTCGTTCCACCAATATTGTCCGCTTTGCCCATGAGAAGCTCACGGATTTGCTTTTGGTTGCCCGGGTGAAAACTTCCCATGGAGGTCACCCATCCCTGGATTGCTCCCAGCTGAGCACGCTTAACTGTGGAGTTCTCCTATCATCCACAGCCAATACGCCCAAAACGCGTTGGTGACATTAGAGACCAGACATTACTTATGAACCAGTAATCTCTCCTGTACACGCCCGATGTGGGATTTATGCAGGGTGTGACAATATGCACTAGTTTTTTTTATTAAAAAACGTGAAGTTATTGAATAAATTAAATTAGTAGAAAAATAACGAGTTAAAAATGTATATTTTATATACTACAGATGGTAAATTTGAAATTATAAAGGCAAAATGAAAATAATAAGGTCACAGACCTTGATATTTTAGTTATATTAAATTATATAAGTTTTACGAGTAACATTGGTATTACTTGGAGGACTTTATGTAAACATTTGAATAAGTAGATTTGAGAACCCTAAACGGTCTAAAACTATACACAGAACATTATGTGAAATTTGTATAGTAATATAAACTTAATAACAGCTAAACGATATTATTTTAATTAAAATATTAACAAAAGTTTTTTTTATTTTTGACTAGACAATTAAAAATAAACTTTTTTTCACCTTAAACTATAGTGTGTGTATAATATATATATATATATATATATATATATATATATATATAACATGTTCTGGCGTTGTCTGATCAACATTATCAATTTAAGTTTATGTTTCTCAAAATGTTTGAAATGGAGTTATAATTGAGAAACAAAATGGAGTTATAATTGAGAAACAAACTTTAACTTATAAAAATTATATAAAATGATATTTATTATTTAATATTATAGAGACAGTAATCACTTAATAGTGTATTTCAAGGTGTATCATAAAAAACAATAAAAATCGATGAAAACTAAAAAAAATCGATGAAAAACATAAAGAGCTCCAAGTTGAATCGTGTTGGACCACAATCGGCTTGATGGATTAAAATTTATATGTAAATGTAGAGTCAACCCTCCTATATAATTCGGGTCAAACACCGCTGCTAGGCAAGTGTGTCTAATCATATGTATGCATTTTATAATTAACACGTGCGATTTTAGATAATTTTTTCGCTCTCAGTATCTACTTCTAAATTTAATTTAAAGTTTGTAAACATAAATCATCTTTCTTTTGTTAGAAATTGATTTGCTGTCAGCAACTTCAACTTCCCATATTTTCATCATTTGTGTTGTGAGTCAATCCAAGAAGCCAAACAACAGCCAATCATCACTTTTTCCCCCACTAAAGAAAACTTTACCCACTTATGACCCCCCTCTAGTTTAATTATATTATTATTTCGCCCCCATCTTTTTTTCTTTAATAAAGCTTTGTGCTAAATTTGACAATGTGTGTACCATAAAGGTGAAAGCAAAACACCTAAAATTAAAGGCAGTGCCTATGGAAACCGGTCATTAATTAAGAGCAATAGACGTGACTTGGTTAAACAAATAAGTGAAATCTAACATGTGTATGTACATTGTTAGTGTTACGATATTTGGTTTGATTACTTTATGCAAAGGTGGTTTTTTTATGAAGTTTTTAAAACGTTATTTATATATGTTTCATCTCTTTTCTTAAAGTGGTTTGGTATCCTTTCACTTTCCGTACTCGTAAATAAAATCATGAGTCATGTGATAACAACGATATAGACATGAACGAAAGATACATGTTTTTTTAACGTGTGGGCATAAATTGCAACCTTACAAGATTTAAAGGAGAGGTGGAGATCTATTTTCTTAGTTTTCTTAGTCTCTTGTTATATAAATATTATTCTTAGCTATCTTTATGACCATTTAAGACTATGTTAACTAATACGAACCCAATGTTTTCTTTTTTCTTTGTTGTCCCTTTAAAAAAAGCTTCACTGCAACAAAATAAAACTAATTCAACTTTTGTAATATAATGTATTAAGCTTTAAAAATGTTACATTAAGCCTTAAAAGAACTTGCATTAAGCCTTAAAAAATTGCATTGGCCTAAGACAACGTTGTTTTTTCAAAAGAAGCATTAGGAAAGTTGCATTAAGTATAATGCAATATTTTTGTTAGATAATGTATCTTTTTTTACCAAATGCAACTTTTTTATTAGCAAATACAACATTTTTTAGAAAAATATTTCTAAAAGTTAGCAATATATTCATTTGTTAGTAGTGATTCTTGGCTAAAACTAAAAGAAATACAAAAAAACACACTTGACAGGGCATTAGGACAAGACCTGATAGCAATGTATGATGGCAGGACGTACGAGAATGTAGGGCCAAAGTGTTTAATCAATGTAGGCGCTGGTGATTCTATAGAATCGACAGTCAACTAAGTTAAAATTGTTGGGTACAAACATAAATAAAATGACTTTTAATTTTTGAACTTAATTCGGCTAATCAAACACTCTCTGGATTATGTAAATAGGTATTAATTTATTGTCCACTTTTAAAACATATAATTACTAATTAATTCATAAATTCTTATAAAAATGTTAATCAACCTCTGGTAGTTAAGCGAAAAAATAAAAGCTACACTCTAAAAAATTTGGACCCTGAGTGGTTGCCCCGGCATACACTCAAGGCGGGCCCAAGTTAACGTACTAGCTACTTGTTTATCACTTGAGTCTTGACCTACATTTTGGCTTATGCTTATGGTTTTTCATTTTGTTGTTTATACTGATTGTTTTGTGGGGTGCTTGTTTTGTTGTAATATATATTTCGGTATAATTATCGTTAGGTATATTGATAATAAGTGACAAATTCTATGGGTCACACCAATTGAATATCTAATTTTTTCTTTTGAGTTTCTAATAAGTGCTTCAATTGAAAAAAATATATTTAGAGGCGAAATCATAATTTATTATAATTTTTATCCATTAACACCCACGACAAAAGTTCATGGATCCACGACTTATATTTGTTATTTGTTTCAAAGTTAGAATATAATATAAGCACATACAATAGAAAGTGTTTCGGAAAAGCAAACACTCATAACTTGAATATAATAGTGAACATAAAACAGAAACACTCACAAAATACAAAACAAGTACAATCCAATAGAAAACATACATTGATAACAGTTCCTTTTTAAAGTTCGATTATAATACTGAGTAGAAACAATTAACACATATTTTCTTTTTCGCATTGGGTGTACATGGCAACTACTACGTTTTAATACACAAATATAAGGGACCTCATACCACATGTACACCATGGGTTTTACATTTATAATATTTTTTATTTTTAATTTTTAATGGTTAACCGTTAGCACACATCATCTTAAAATGTACTCTTAAAATCTACCTATTGATACTTTATTAGACCTGAGCACATACCACTTTAATGGGAATAAATATCAAATGTCATAAGTGAAGAAGCCATCAACAATTATTTTACTATTATATGTATGTTTTAGATAACTTGCAACACTAATATAATATATAGATTGATTAGTGATGAAGATATTTATAACTAACCGGTCTTTAAAATGTTTTCCTAATTTTTATTTATGTCGTATTACTTTTCATTTGTAATTTTACTTTTTTTAAAATATAATATATGTATGTATTAGATAACTTGCAACACTAATATAATATATAGATTGATTAGGGAAGCCAAAAAGCAAAAGTTGATAATTTGTAAAAACACAGTTGCTTGCAACCAATACCATACTTATTTACTAGTTTATTTTTATTTCTTTTATATTTTAGTTTAAAAATGGTAATGTCTAATTGACTAACTAAAAAGCCTCTTTCTTACTCCCGAAAGCATCCTTATTTTTCATTCCCTTTCCGTCTTACCAATTAACATTTAAACTCGTGATTCATATGATAACAATATATTAAGCCACCTATGTACATATAAAAGTTTTTACGCACTCGTATGATTAATAATTAAAAATTGATTCGTCATTTAACAACACTTTGAAAACGTATCAAACATAAAAGGTTTCTAAAACGTAATATTATACCAAAAAGCTGTTCATAATCGGTAGATTTAATTTTAGTAATGGTTCAATTATAGAACAATCTAGGAATCAAGTTAGATCTCATGTTACTTAATACCTAGATACGAATTAAGTACCCAAGGGCCTTTGACCAAGCACTAACAAGTGTTTTAAATGGTGCCCCTCCTTGTTGATGATTCAAGTAAGTGAAAGACAATAATTTATAACTAAGAGAATATTAATTTATTGTAAAAAAATAACGAATTAAATTATATCAAACCAAGAATTAAAATGTTTCAGAAAATAAAACAAAGGTGAACGTACGACTTTAAGATCCAATAAGGCAAAGCAACATAAATGTATGTTCATTATATATAACATTATAACCCACTCGAACACATATTGGAAACACCACTTTTTAAAGTTTGCTTATAATATAAAAAAGAAATACACGTTTGTTTGGTATTGACTAAGCCTAGTAGCCTATCTTTAACCGTCTATATAATACTAGATTTAGTAAACCCGTGTATTACACGAGTTGAAAAAAATAAAATATTAAATAAAATAAAAAAATTATTAATTATTAAACGATATTTTAAAAAAAGACATGATTAAAATTACGTATAATTGAGAATTATAAATAATAAAATAATTATATTAACTATTTAAATTTTTGTTTTTAAACTGTTTTTGTTTTTTCAAAAAATTATTAAAATTATTTGTAATCTAAAAAAGATATCTTTCCTAATTTATTAAAAAATTATTTGTAATCTAAAAAAGAATTAAAATTATTTAATCTTTCTTAATTTAGGTAATTATTTAATAGGAGAGAGAGGCGGAAAAAATAAATTTAGGGGGTCTAGAAATGTGCCAAGTGTCCCCCCAAGTTACTCTTTTATTATTATATATATAGATTGCAATTCATTCATTCTTTAAAATTTAACTAATCTAAAACAATACTAAAAGTTACTTATATTACTTTTTCTAGAAGTGAGTCATCGACCCTAAGTTCATGAGATCATATGTCAAATTTCTTCCATAAAGCTAAAGCTAATATCTTTACGTGAAAAAAACCAAAGTCTTAACTAAAGGAAACATAACTTATTAAAATGTATTGTAACATATTATTAAAATTTAAATCTTTAAATTCTCTACACATAAATCAGACCACCAATTTCAGAAAACTGGTTAATTACAATATTACATCAACTGTATTAGTTCTCCAACACTTTCTCTTGCTATATTCAATCCTTAATCCATCAACATCTTTCTCAAGAAGATGAACGAGACGACGTCACATTACTATTCTCCCGTCGCAAGTCGTCGTAAAACCGGCTTATAAACCGATCGGCCGCCTCATCCACGTGGCGGTCCTCGTCCACGCCACTCAACGGGAACGGGGAGTCAGTCACCCTCGGCTGCCTAACCACGGGACTCCACCCGAACCCTGGTAGCACAGGGGAGGCCGCCTCACTGTGGATCATCTCCACGGCCTTCAGGACCGCGGCATTGACCGCCATCATGTCTAGATCACCAGTGTGTTGGTTGTTGGAATGATGTTTTTTGTGGAAGGTGAATAGAGAGAATGGGAGGTTGTTGGTTGAAGGGCTGTTGCCGCAGCTGAACTCGTATTCACCGGGCGGCGGAGAGAGGTTGTGGTGGCGGTCGTGGTGGTGGAACATGAGGTTGTGTAAGGATTTGGTGGTGATCTTGCGATGGTGCATCATCTTGTTGAGGTCTAGTAGTAACTTACTCTTGGATATGTTTTTGCGTAGCATGACGTATATGACACGTACTAATTTCCATACTTTCTTTGCGAAAACTGGAATATTTTGTTCCATTGGAATTTGTAAGTTTATTTGTCACGATGAGACTTGAGAAAAAGAGAGAGATGTGAATATATGAAGAGGGAATTGTTTGAACAAATAGGAGGTGTGAGGGGGGTATTTATAGGACAAAAAAGTGTGAGTCATAACTCATACATCCTTTTATTTGGTGTAACTTAACTCTATTCATGGATCCAACGGATCTTCTTGATGCTAAAGTGGTGCAAAACCCATGGAAGGTTAAAAGTAGTTGCTTTAAAGCATTCATAGCCCGTTCTGTATATTTATATGAGTGTAGTTATTATATTATATGAAATAGTTATAAGTGGAGGAGAGATAAATATTTCTATTCAATCTGTAAATTTAAAAAATTACTGTTCAACCTTATAAATTTTTTTTTAAATATTTTTAAAAATTGTTGTGAGTGGAGAAGGTATAAAAGTTAATGATAAAGATATAAAAAATATTATTAAATTAAAAATGTGAGAGAAAAAATAATATTTTTAGTGTTATTATATGGATAAAAATAATGAATGAATTGTGAATGCTTTTAAATCCTATCAAACATAGGTATAATGATTTTAATAATATAATAGTTTAGAGTAAAGATATGTGTTTGCGATCAAAAAAATACAACTTTTAACTCTTTTGTTTTTCTGACTATTAGTTGAATCAATCGTAAAATCAAATGACTTCATAAATAACTCAAAATTTAGAACAATATGTTTAAAACTAAGTGCAAGATAGTTTTATGTTCTAATGTAAATTTACAAATTTTAAGAATATGATGTCCTAAATGAATTAAATATAAAGTTTATATATATATAATAAATGGGAGATTTCAAAAGAATAAACTACACAAACACTTAAGTTTGGTTCAATCCATAACCGGTCGGTTTAATGGAGATGTTTTAAATACATGCAGTTGGATTGGTTTTATACCCCGTCCAATCTGGTTCAATAACATTAAACTTGATTTGGTATTGCACGGCTTTCTTCATTGTAGGAGGTTTGGGGTACAGCTGTTGGCAACCAATAATTAACTATGTTTATAAAGTGATTAAGGTCTAACTAATTAATTAATATTAAGCCATGCGTACCTCGTTACCATTTTGGGTTGGTTTGTGCATGGCTTTTTTTCCACCTTTTCAAAAAGAAAACCAGTCCCATTTACTTTTCTGTTTCGTACCAAAACCGTGAACAAAAAACCAGAACTAAAGTATTCAATGTATACGTGTATATTAATACGTGTGGGTTTCATTCACAGCCCGATTAAAAATCATAGTTAAAAAGATAATGACTAATTGATCGGTGCTGATGAACCGATCAAAAATAAAGAGTACACATGCATAGCTTAATGAGTGCCCGGGCCGGGGGGGGGGCATTGTCCTCTTTCTTTTTAGGGAAAATATCATATAATAGTGTTAATTTTCATCCGATAGTTTGATAAGCTATGTTACTGAAAGAGAATGTCTTAATTACTTTAAAATAGCTAGAGCAAACAAAAGTGTCGAACCACGAGTAGTTAGTGAATGATGTTTAACTCAATTGTTTTCTTTGAATAAACATAATGAAAAAGATAACACTCAAATTGAATATCGTTTTATAATTAATAAATTTTTATTTTATCTAATATTTTATTTATTTAACACGTGTAATACACCGGTTTACTAAAGCTGGTATCAAATACATGAATCCACTTATACATCAAATAATTCAAATGTGCAAAGCATAATTCATGAATAACAAAGATAACACTCAAATTGAATATATTCACTAACACAACCCCAACACCCATAAATAATAACAGACGAATTAACCACATATGCTCATGTTTGATGATAATAGACAACGAATTCCGAAAACAATATTGAGTTTATAGGCACCGATAACCACTAATCAATATTCATTCGTTATAAACTTAGCATGGAAGTTAGAAAAAATGAATGCTGTTTCCAAATTTTATTGTAACAAAAGAAAAAAAATGACGGATAAATAAACGAAAAGTGAGTAATGGGCAAATAACTATTTGATTAATTAATATAAAAAAAACGAAAAAAAAAAGAAACCACCGAAAACAACATACATGTAACCCACTTGAGATCCAACTCTTTTAGAGTTTGGTTATAGTTAATTCTGACTAAAAAAATATATTTAAGTGTTTTAATTATTCAGGTGCCACTAAAAAAATATATTTAAGTGTTTTAATTATTCAGGTGCCACTAAAACAAAACAAAGTAAATTTTATTTTTAGCATAGCTATTGATGGATAGAGAGTATCATGTGAGTGAATCTTACTTTTCTCACATTAGATAATGTAATTACTCCTGCTGAGACCTCTAGTTTATGAAAAAATTTATTTTTTTTCTGAATCTATGAAATATTTGGTGTGCATTTGGGGTCATTTTTTTAATGGCTAAAATCGATTGAATAACACGTTTCTTAAAAACAACTCGTACATCAAACACACCATCATGTTTCACCTAATTCTAAGAGAACCCATAAAGTGATAAAACTCTTAGATAACCTTAAAGGCACAAACGATTGTCATTCATCCTAAATCAATTTAAAAGAAGCGCTCGCTTAATGAACTTATGACATCAACGTAATCATTATTCCTATCTTAATGACATAATATATGTTTTAATTGATGACGTCATAATTACTTTTTTTCATCTGATATTTTATTAAGGAAACTAGTGGTATTCCTCGTAGCCGCATTGCGGCTAGGTTCGTGTTAAGGCTCAGCTTAGAAAATCCGTTACTACTGCACACCAAAGACGGTTGCCACGCCAAAGCAACGAAGATGCATCTTTTACAACCATCATCATAGCCCAACGCATATTAAATATGAAATGAACATTAATGTGGAAGCGGATTCTACATCATTGTATAAGTTACCAAAAACCACTGGTTGTTTAGCCAAATGATTTTTCAATGATCGGGGATATTAAGTGACCGCTTACAACAAAAGAGTACAAGTCTTAGATGAATTAAAATTGTCGTCATCGACCTAAAGCAAGTCCATGAAGAAAGAACCAATGTAAGCATCAACCCGTACCAAAAAAACATAACCAATTGCATCATAATCATGACAATCACATATCAAGTGAACAAACCATCAATAAACCCAAATATATAAATGACCACACATAGTCTCAGGCATAGAAGCATCACCTTCTTCGACCCAACAATATGAAACATCCCAACATGAAATAAGATAATTAAACAAAATAAGCAGACTTGCAATTAGATCTCAGGTAAATCAAAATTCACCAACATTGACCTCAGAATCAACAGGTAAAGTAGCCCTCTAGTGAGGCAAACCCCAACATAGAAACCAACTTGAAAGAGCAAAAAACCAAACGAAGGTAAACCGGAGGATAGATCAAGATCATCACCGCCACCAAGGTGCCCGTAGGTTTTAAGACTTCGGCAGCGGTGGGGTTCTCTCGTTCTCCGTGAAGCAACATCGGCCCTCACAATCAAAAGAGAGGCATGAATAAGAGACGGAGGTCGAGTACAAACAACATCAGAGCATGAAACAGTGAGCAACACGGCCATCGCTAGCACGCCGGTAACGGCGGCGGCGGCCGGAGTCACCTCCACCTCCCTCTCAAACCCTCTCTCTCTAAAAGAAAAAACCCCAGAAAAAGAGAAGAATAGAAGACGGAGATCGAACGTAGAGTAAGATCCGGCCACAAAAAAGCAACCAAGCAGGCCGTCGGCGGCTGCCTTTGCAGACCTACCACCACCTCCTTGCCTCCATCTCAAACCCTCTCTCTCTAAAGGAATAAAGCATTTGAATGAAACATACAACTGGGTAATAGTATAACATAAGAAAGAAGGCTTAAGTCATGTATTTTGCAGCTTTACCTAGGTAATCAAAAACGTAGAAAGTAAAACAGAGACAGAGAACAGACACGTGGTTTGGAAGGACAAGTGGTACATCAGCAAAGGTACTGTGGGTAACCATACTTTACTCTGTTCACTGCTTTACATGCTTGTACATTGCTGCTATATATACCGGTATAATACTATTTATTCAATTGCTTTATAAATATATAGTATAATATAATATTTCATTGTGCACCCAAAGCCCACCGTCCATAGCCTTATCAAAAGCCCATTCAACTAGCCGGTCATATTTTGTGGGCTTCAAATTTAAAAACAACCCAACTTAATAAACACATGCACGTGCAGTGGTGCGGGGTGAAAATGAGTCGAGTCGAGCTCGAGCTGGTATAGACTCTAGTTTGACTTATTTTTACATAAAAGACTCTAGTTTGAGCTTGAGCTATTTCAAGCTTTATTACTAATGCTCAAGCACGGCTCGTCAAATACTTTTTAAACTCGAGCTCGACTCGTTTATTATTAAATTATTATTTTTTATATGTATTTCTAATTATATAATTTATATATACATCATAGACTTATATATACATCATAGACAGGGGAAAGTGAACATGACCCTGTTAAGCATGTCTAACCTTATAAGGTCACATGCTCAAATAGTCTCATATTCACTTTTCTCTTATGGGATTACACATTATTAAACTAAATGAAAACTTATCGTGACTTTGTATACACACAATAATGATCGTGTTTGTTGCACATTTTGAATGTTTAGAATCACTTAGTCTTCTTGTATCATAATAACTATCATTTACTAATCTAACATGCTTTATACTACAATACTCTGGCATTAAAACATAAAACATATAATTTTAGTTCTTTATGGCCTTATGGGATACCATGGTATAACTTGTAACATTCACTCCATACTTTATATAGAATCACAAGAATTATTCATCATCTCACAACCTCAGAAAATTTTCATGAGTTATTGTATGGCTTCATCAAGTTCAGGAACATAACTTGTTTCGCTTGTCATCACTTAGTCTTTAACGTTTAAGTGCTAATCCAAGTTACCATGGTGTTTATTACTAAAACGATGGCTAATGCTAGTACAAAATCACAGTTATGTTTTATATATAGTCAATTAGATTGACCAAACCCGTCCTGACCCACCACCCACCCGGCCCGCCCGCCTGCTTTGCGAGATCTACTTAGGGATATAATAACTAATTGACACTTGAGAGTGGGCTCCTAGCCTACTAGTAGGAGTAACACAAGTCACCTGGGCTAACGCTCTTGTGGGCTAATCCAATTCTCTCGAACCAAATCAGGGTACCGATTACCGAACCTTAACCCCAATACTCACACACTCACCAACACTCACGTATCACTGAGGTTCTAAAGCGAAGAACCCTACCTCAACACCTCCTTCGACCTCCGTTCTACTCGACTCCGATCAGTTCCTCAGCCGCTTCTCCGTCACCACCGAAGGCCTGAAATCGTTCGAAGCTCCAACTCACTTGCCGCTCGATCTGAATTCCCATTCTCTCTGTGCGAGCATCGATACCGGTAAAATTTCAGTTATTATTCACTTTTATTTGTTTCATTTCACACATCCGATTATTTCTCACTTGTTAAGTTGTTGCTGTTGTTACTTCTGTTTCTGATTACCGTCGATTTGTTCACTGATTGTTAAATTTGATCGATTAAGTTGTTTAATTTCTATCGTTCACAGATTGTTACGGTTGTTCACAGGTTACTAAGCTATGTAAGTTATTGACTCTATGTTTTATGCAGTTATGGCAAACTCTACTTCAGAAAATGCTACCGCTGTTGATGCTACAGATAACATTAAAAAACACCGGGAGTATGGTAAAAGGGCAGATGCATTGAAACATTTTACAGAATTCACCGATGCTACAGGTACGATAGGAGGGAAGTGTTAAGCGTAACCGAAAGGATTTGATTGTATTTGCTTTACTGCATGACAATGGGTTGTAATCTCAGTCCCATACCTGATTAGAAAAACTTTGTAGCCAGTAATAATTTTAAGTTTCTAAAAACGCAACATGCTATTTATATATTTTTTTAAATTTATGTGATATATTAGATATACGGGTTCAGTAATCGGGTTATGAGTTGGTTGTCACCTTATATCATACCCATCCCAAAACCTGCAAAAAGTTCTAAAACCAACCCCATGCCCGGTCGGGTGGTTTTATTTCATCTTATTACTTGTTTGATTCCAATTGCATTCATTTTGTTTAGTGAAGAAATCTTTTACTCCAGTAATTGTTGATATGGCATATACATTATCTAACAGCTATATAATTTGATTTTGCAGAGATGTCATCCGAGTCTGCATCACAGTTGGTGGATTTGTTATTCAATACATTATATATTTATGATGACCGAGGTTCAAGGAAAGCCGTGGATGATATAATTGTAAAGTGTTTAAATCAGATTATATTTATGAAAACATTTGCTGCAAATCTTGTACAGACCATGGAAAAACAGTTAAAGCTTCAGTCTCATGTTGGCTGCTATAGACTTATGAAATGGTCGACTCTGCTTCTTGGTAAAAGTCAATTTATTTCCATATCAAAAAATGCATTCAGCAGAGTTGCAGCCGCACAAGCTTCATGTCTTCAAATTAGCATTCAAGCATCTTCTCGAGAACGCAGGGCCTGCAGAAAAACTTTTGTTCATCTACTCTTAGAGGTTGGGTTGCTGGGATCAATTATTCTATTAATGCCATATAAAGAGAGGGGGGGGGGTAACGGGTCAAACGAGTCATGGTGCCATACTGGTCGAGACAAGGCGCGCTGGGCTGGCAGGGTATTAACCCTTTTTTGTCCATTAGCAATTAGTAAATAAAAATTGCCTTAATAAGAATTATAAAATACATTTGTACAATAATAATAAACCAATGTTTAGGAGGCTCCATGCACTTTAATAGACTTTTGATGACTTTTAAAAGGTGTGGATTCTCAAGACGGGTATCTTATGATATTTTGGGAATCTTTTATGATAATCATTCACGTTTGAAATGTATCTTAATCCCTGAAAATTGGATTAGGTGGCCTTTACATAAGGATTAAATTGCTCCCAGTTTTTATGAAATGCATGATGCTCATTGAATGATAAAAAAACTAATATTTACTTTTACAATTATAGAAGTCTTGTTTGTGTTATGGTTAGATTTTATTATGTATAGAATAAAAAATACAATAGTTTTAGGGATTCATTAGGATTCTAAAATTTGAAAAATACGACCAGGTTGGCCCATATGACTTGTTCACCTTATATCTAAATTATTTGCTTTGTTTCGTTTGAGTTAAAAGCAATCCAAATTCAGCCATCTAGTAAGTAAATGAATTGAAATTACGACTTTAGAGTTATCAATGAATGCATACATAATTTATTATCTCTTATTAGTTTTCATTTTTTCATGTTTTAGTCACCTAGCATTTTCAGTTTGTACATGGAGGTTCTAAAAAGTGGAATGATCCCGTATAAAAGCTGTCCAGAAATGCTACGTGTGATGCTGGATTATTCAAGTTCAAAGGCACCACTCTTTGAACAATGGAAGGCAAGTCTGTTGAAAATGGTTGCTGCTGCTGATATCACATGATTAGGGGTGGCAAAATTGGTCGGTTTGGTGGTTGGCTAATGGGTTATAAGCCGACTGTTTTTGGTATGGGTTGAAATGGGTTGGTTTGACTTCAAAACAATTCCGTCAAAAAGAACGCAGTAAAGGTGGCTAAATGGGAAGGTTGAGCGAGTGGGTTGGGTAATGGGCCAAAACAAATAGTATATGTTACAGGCTGATTTGAAACAAGTTCTTGTCTGTTTTTTATTTTTTTTTAACAAAACCATATACTTAATTCTCAGTAGTCAAAAGCTCACTAGAAGCACGTGTAGGCACTTAGGTGAGGAGACGGCACCTCATGTAGATGGAAGTTTAAAAGTGCAATCCACGCATTTGGCTCATTCACACTAGGCGAGATAAATTTTTATTTTATATTTTGGGGTTAAACTATTTGGTTGGTGATGATGAACAATGAATATTGTTTATTTTTTGTGAATTTTGTTATTAGCTTTGAATTTTTGGCATTAATTTGATGATTTTAATTCCAAATTTGTTAGGTTTTTTATTGTATATGTTCAATAGCATTAAATATCTTTAACTTTCTGTGCCTATTGTGTGTGTGTGAGTGTATCATCGCACTTTTCTTCGTGCCTAGTCGACACATGAGCCCTTTGTTCCTTGACCGTGTCTACGACTTTGACTACTATGATTTAAATTATAATACTGCAAGCTTTTAAAAAAATGATTCGGAAGGTTTTATGTACTAGAATTACACTTCTGGCAGCTTTCAACCGTTGCCACCCTTAACTTGAAGTTTCCTTTTTTATTTTTCATACTCTCCAATTCATATGCATAGCTAACATTCTAACTGCACTTCTCACTTCTTTTTTTTAATGCATTACACAGCTGGTATACCTTGATATGTACGTCCAATCAGTTCTGAATGCGAAGGATAAGCCAATTAAAACCCTTTGTGAAGCTTTTCATTCATTATATTCTCATCTGTCACATGAAGATTTCAAGAACATTGTTATTCCTTCATCTCTTAAAATGCTTAAGAGGAATCCTGAGCTTGTTTTGGAATCTATTGGGGTCCTTTTGAGACATGTTAACTTGGATCTAAGTAAGTATGCTGTCGAGATTTTATCGGTTGTATTATCACAAGCCCGCCATGCTGACGAGTCAAGAAGACTTGCTGCACTGGATATTGTCAGATGTTTAAGTCTAAAGTCGAGTAATCCTGATGCTATTGAGTCAATGGTCAATGTGATCAAGGCTGTAATTGGTGGTTCTGAAGGAAGACTAGCTTTTCCATACCAAAGAGTTGGCATGATAAATGCACTGCAAGAATTGTCTCATTGTCCTGAAGGGAAATATCTTAGTAGCCTTTCAGTTACAGTATGTGGTATTCTTTTGACAATTTACAAGGATGATGGTGAGTGTTAAATTTGTTTTTTTTTTTAAATTTTTATTAGGATCACGTTACTTCCATTACGGGTTAAAACAGGTCATAACTATTTCTGGTGAATGTAGGCCCTAACTTTACGGGTCAGAACAGACAGGACATATGGTTGACCTACAAATGTTTTTCTTTTGTCAATTTCTGGTGTTTTCAAGTAGGGAAAATGTCACCAGGATAGCTTTTTTATCCACATTTTTAAGTCGTTCCGGTTAGGGTTTACCCACAAATACATTTTTTTTTGTGGGTTTAGGGTAACACTGATTAGGGGTGTTCAGTATTCGAATTAGGTTCTAAAATCTTGAAATTCGATTCAATTCGTAAATCACCAATACGAAAATAGATTCGAATTGCCAAATTCGAATTCCATTCGATTCGAAGTTATTTGTCGAATTCGAATTTGTATATTTCAATTCGATTTGAAGTTCGAATTAAAAATATACATATAGTTTTATATGCATACATATAATATACTTATTTATTTTATATTTTATATAAATGAATTATCTATACGTATATTTATTTAGTTTATATTTCAGTACCTTAAATATCTATTTCTAATTTCCCAAACTTGATTTCTTCTTTAGCTCTTTTATATATTAAAGGTTAGTTGTTTTGAAAATAAAAATTACAATAACTTATTTGGTGAATTTGTATTTGATTCAAACTCGAAAAATCAAATTCCAACTTGGTTTTGAATTGAATTCAAATGCGAATTGAATCTTATTCGAAATCGAATCGAATTTGAATCCTATTCTGAAAAATCAAAATTCGAATAATTCGAAAATTTGATACGTTGAACATCCCTAACACTGACACCTATGACTATAGGCAACCTAAGCAAAGTACATGCCTAAATACGAAGGCCAAATAATACTTAGTCTACATGCTCCCCTAAAAGTCCCTAACCTTCTTGCTTTTTCAAGAACTCCTATCATCGATTATGTTCTCGGAGAGGTGCAAGCCTACTAAAATCTACCTAAAAGAAGCACAAAATAATAACCATGATAGTTGCAAATTTACCATTTGGGGATACCAAAAAACACAATTCCCCGAATCTGTAAGGCCTAAAGTATATAATAACCGGATAGTTGCAAATTTGCCATTTATGACATTTTTCTTTTAAATTATTAATGCATTAGTTATGATTACAAAAGAGTATTATTATAGTTATAATCTCTAAATAAAACTAGTTAGGGGTTTGTGTGCATTAAGAATAGTCTTTAGATGACTTTCAACACGTTTGATCTATTCTCTTTTCAGCTACATTTGGTCTGGCTTTTTGTCTGACATACTGTTTCAACACATGAATGATTGACATGAGGTTTACCTTTTGACATGCAGGTAACGAAGAGGCAAAACTTGCATGTTTAGGTTCTCTAGCTTCCTGGGTATCAAGATCTACAGATGCTGTTGGGCCAGAGCTTGTTTCATGCATTTCCTCAGGACTCAAGGAGAAAGAATCACTAAGAAGAGGCCATCTTCGATCCCTTAGAAACATATGCAAAAATGCTGAGGCAGTTTTACCAGTGAGAAAACTAACTTAATAACAAGTTTTTTGTCCTCAATATCAGGGATAATAAGCATACATCTTTTTTTCTTTAAGCCCACCTATTTTGGAACTACTTTATAGGCCACCAACTATGTATCTGGTTTAATTTATTCCAAATTATGCTGAAGTGTTGTGAAATGACAAAAACATCAGTCTTTTACATAAAATTGCTGTTTATTGTAGACTGTTAAAAAGGTATGTTTGTTTCCAAACATTTTGAAGGCACTTTTCACATTAGACACATTTTTGGTCAAATTTTGTGTGAACAAAACCAGACAAGTTTTCATTCTTAAGGAAAAAATTGAAACCCTGGGTTGGCTCCCGCATGTTCTACCTTTATTTTTTTTTCACAACCGTCTTCATGTTGCTAAACTTATTGTTATTTGTTTGTCTTCAGATATCTTCTCTGCTCATGCCTCTTATCCAGTTAGTAAAAACTGGTTTTACCAAAGCAGCACAACGGTTGGATGGCATTTATTCATTGCTTATTGTGGTTAAAATTGCAGCTGCTGATATTAGAGCAGGTGCTCTTACATTTTCCTTTTAACATCCATTTTATGTTTGTTTTTACTTTTCTCCGTTCAAATAATTAATTTTTTATACTTTATGCTGAAGATGAAATTATGTTGAAGGAAAAGGTCTGGTCTCTGGTTTCGCAGAATGAACCTTCAGTTGTTCCTGTAGCTCTGGTAGTTCTTTTTATTTAGTTTTTCTGTTCTGTTTTTATAAATTTCTCTGTATTATGTCTGGTTCTTATAACCAACCTGATTACATAACTGTGTCTTCAAGTTGAATACTAAGATGGAAATGTAGAACCCTTGTAAGACCAAACATGAGCCATGTAATCTGATGGTTTAAGTTAGTCAAAAGGGTTGGCAGTTTAAATGACTGTAAACTGTTTTTTTAAGATCACGTGTTTTTAACATCTTAAACAGGCTGGTGAGATGAATCTATAATCAATTTTTTTTAATTGTAATCATACAGGGCTCAGGTGTTGGAATTATATTGGTGAGTAAATATGTACCAACCTGTTTATAGGAAGGGATAGTTGTGTCGACCCTTTTATGACTCGGATTCATTAGACCCAGCTTAAACCGGTTGTGTTTCAGGTCTGTGTCGGAAATTGTTGTTTAATATGTTGTATATCTTTAATATGATTGGTATGCAGGCTTCTAAACTATCAGTGGAGGACTGTGAGACCTGTATTGAATTACTCGAGTCACTCTTTGTAGACCATTCTCACAGGTTTTTGTTTCTGGCAAACATTTTATAATGTTGACAATTGACTTTTTTGCATTTTTTTTGTTATTATTTCTATTGATTCGCACAATCACCAATTCATCATTACTGTCTTACCTATACTGCAGAGTTTTTGAGACTCTTCATGTGAAATCACTCATGCAGGTGAAGTACCTACTACTATGACACTGTATCGTAATTTTTGTTTCTTCTATCTAACCTTTTCACCTGCTGATACATATACTTGCATATATATTTATTTACTGCAGCTTATTCTTACATTTCTGTGCCATTCAAGTTGGGATATACGCAAAGCAGCTTACCGTTGTACCAAAAAAATTTTATCTGCTGCTCCAAGATTATTTGAAATTCTTCTAATTGAATATTCAGAGTACCTCACAGTTGTAGGGGAAAAAGTTCTAGCAAAGTCGAGGTACAATTCATTATTTTCTGACCAATGTTTATGGAGGTCAAATGGATCATATTTTAAGTACCCATTAATATATACACTATATAATTTGTAGTGAGACAGAAAATTCTTTGGACACTTCAGTAGCTTTTGTGCTATCTGTGGAGGTTTTAGTGAAGGCTTTAATGGTAATTTCGTCTGGCATTTTGGTTGCTGCACCTAGTTCCTGCATACGTCTTATATTCTGCTCTCATCATCCATGTTTAGTTGGCACAGCAAAAAAAGATGCAGTTTGGAAGGTGAGTCAACTTGTTTATTTTTAGAGTGAACTTAGCTTTTGCTCCCTGTGGTTTGGCTCAAATTTTGGTTTTCGTCCAAAGGTTTCAAAATCTTGATTTTGCTCCCTGTGGTTTGAAATCCGTTCCAATTAGCTTCAACTCACTAACGGTGTTAAATATTTCTGTAAATGGAAGGGCATTTTAGTCATTTTACTAATAGGGATTAATAATGTAATTTTATCAAACTTCTTTATAAAATTGAAAATTTATTAAACTTATATCCACTCTCTGTGTACTCTATCCCTTTACTCTCTCTCTTGGTTTAAAAAAGCGCGAGGCGCTCCGAAGCGTTTAGGTACCAAAATTCGAGGCGCCACGCCTCAAGCGCGAGGCGAGGGCTTCACGTATGCGAGGAGATATAACTAAAAATAATAATAAATTATTATGCATGACACATTTCATTTCATAATCATAAACACAAAACATACTTAGAATATAAAGTTTAAAACATAATTAAACATCTTTAAACATAAATAAGTGTCTCAAATCAATCATTTATCAACAACCCAAACCTCATCTCCCTCAAGATCATAGGGCTGGAGTAAGAATCGAAGGGCTAGAGTAAGAACCAAAGGGCTGGATTAAGAATCTGATGTGAATGGCGATGGGCCTGGAGTAACCACTCAAGTCTGAACACCGATTGATGATTTAGGGTTTTAATCTAAAGGATTTTGTTTAGATGATATAGAGTTGTGGGTTGAGCCTGCGATTGATTAAAGTAGAGAGATGGGCCAAGATTGATCTTGATAAAAAGTCCAACATTTAACTAAACTTGACCAAGCCTGATATTGACCAAACATACAGGAAGCACCGTTTCACATCGCCTCACGCCTTCTTACTAAAGCGGCGCTTCAGAGCGCTTCATGTACATCCGGCGCCTCGGTGAAATAAAGCGCTACGCCAAACGCCTCTACCAAAAAACCTTAGATCAGCCATCACCAACCACCACACCACCACCACACAGCCGCCATCACCACTCCGCCTCCTTCCTTCGTTCCATCACTTCACCACCGCCCCTTGAACACAGTCGAACGACACCAGCACTGCCGCCTTGAACAACTATCTCCTCTGCTGCCTTGAACCCCACACCAGATTTCGACCAAGATCATAACCTGATAAAACCAAACAATTTCAGGTTAGGGTTTCTCATATCATTCACTTTGCTTTAGATATGAGCATATCGCTAGCGATGGTGGTAGAGGGAAGGTGTGATTTCTGGTTTATGGTATGAGAAAGTGGCGAATGGTTTTTGTTTAGGGTTGAGGTAGGTGGGTGTGTGTGTGTGGGGGGGGGGGGGTCGAGGTGGTGGCGATGATGGTGATGGCAGCGATGTTAGTGGTGTTAAGGGCGGTGGTGTTGTAGTAGTGGCTGTGTTATGGTAGTGGCGGCGTAGAACATCACGCGGTGGTGGAACTCCGGCGACTCGCCGACGACGGGGTTGAGGGTGGCGGAGGAGCCGGAGTGTGGTGGTGGGGTTGAGGTTGAGGGTGGTGTAGTTTTTTATTTGTATGTTTTTCTAAAAATATTTAAATAAATTACAATATTAGCCCTTTTACTAAAATGACAAAAATGCCCTTGGTTTTAACGTATTTTTTAACGGTCTTAGTGGGTTAGAGTTTATTGAGACAGATTGAAAATCATAGGGAGTAAAATCAAGATTTTGAAACTTTTGGATGAAAACCGTTATTTGGACTAAACCGCAGGAAGCAAAACTGAAGTTTACTCTTATTTTTAATACACATCTTAAGTGGTTATATTTGGTGCACTCTTAAGTTTGTAGTGGAAGAAATGATGTTTTTACTGTAGATTATTATCAACTAATCATTTAATATTTTCTTTCTCAGAGATTGCAAAAATGTTTACGAGCTATTGGTTTTGATGTCATTGGATATGTAATGACTGATGTCACTAGCGTGTGCCAGGTAATTGTAGTGTCTTTGGTAGCGGAAACTTCTTCCGTGTAAAGTTATTTCATCTTTTATAAGTAGAAAGTTTTATGGTTAGGGTAAAACACTAATATATAACTCCAACTTCAAGATTGTTGTACAAAAGAATGCTTTATATGATGTCTTGATCTTTTTTATTTATAGGTTTACATTACTCTTATGATACTACTAGTTTATCGACCTGACTCACATGGGGAGCGTTATTGAAAACTCGTATCATTATTTAATCTAGCTATATATTATGTTAGCACTTCCAAATTTTAATCGATGCATATGTCACTGTATATAGTATAATGAGTTGTTATTTTAAGGTACTGTGTTGAAGTTATGTTTTGTTTTATTGAATGTCTTTTTCTTCTATAATGAAACTAAAATAATTTGAAATTTTGAACACTAATAATAAGTCAGTATCTGGTATTTGGGTTCATTTTGCAGGTACCAGAAGAACTTTTAAATGATGTGTTTGTTAAAGAAAATTTTACATTTTGTTATAAACATTCATGATACGTTGATATATATGAACTCAAAAAAGTGTGAAATGTTTATTAACATTACTAGAGGGGTAACTGGTAACTTTTTGGTAATTATCATAATCGTAGTGACATGTTTAGCTTTTATAAATTATTTACTTGATAATAGGAAAGCTGATTATGTCTCTTATATCAATTGATGACATCATCAATTCTTACTTGATGGAAACTAATGACTAAATGCAAATTGACACCTATCTGAGTGATACGTGTGTAGGCTACAGACTATTGATGCCATGCTTATTCTGCTTGATTATATATCAAGATAAAGATCACTTATCACTAACTTTTTTCTGTTCTGATATATAGAGTTTGCTTGGACCAATGGGGTTGATGAGTTCTAGTCTTCTGGAACAAGAAGCTGCTATAAGTGCTTTGTCATCTTTAATGACTATAACACCCGCAGAAACCTATTCGGAATTTGAGAAGGTTAACCGCATTTTTTTTGTAAAGTTTCAATAATAAACATCCGAGTTCTGTCTTTTGACATCTAAAATTTTGCAGCATCTGAAAAGTTCTCCTGATTTGGGTGCACACGATTTGCTCTCAGAAAATGATATTCAGGTGGGCATAATGTATTTATAGACTTGATCATGTTGTAATATTATAACTTTGTTATTGTTTATCATTCAGTGTACTGTGTTCAAATTCTTATTTTTATTAAAAAAATAGAAGAACCTTCAATTTGAGAATTCATAATTATAATGGCAGATTTTCAATACTCCTGAAGGGAAGCTATCGACAGAGCAAGGAGTTTATATAGCAGAGGCTGTAGCTTCTAATAACATGAAACAGGCTAAAGGCCGTTTTAAGGCTTATGACAACAATGGCAGCATGGTGATATGATCAGCTATTTAATACTTATTAAGTCTCTATGATATAATTTCTTGACTAATTGTTGTAACATAAAACATTTTTCTTTTTGTTTGCAGGAAAATGGGAACTCAAATTCTTCTGGAAGGCGAGATACTGGTGGTAAAGAGCGTGCAAGTGTAGGGAAGAAGGATACAGTGAAAATAACAAAGAAGCCTGGCAAGGGTTTTTTTATTTGTATTCTTATTTATAATTTATATCAAGCTTTCTAATTCACAAATAGAGGTGACAGTTTGACCCATTTACTTATAAGTGGGTTGATTTTGGTTGAGCTATCTCAAACTGGCCATCAAATAAAATAAGTAGCAATCATGGGAAGGGACCAAGCATGTTGAAAGTTGGCGACTTTTTTTTTAAGTGTATACATGGATTTGAATTTAGATAATTAGGGTATTTATAATGTATTTTTTTCTGTAATAATAATAACACAACAATTAACCATTAAACGAAAAATGGGCATTTTTCTTGGTCATCCCAACCTGCCATTGCCTGTTTTGACCTGTGCTAAACGATGACATTTTCAGCCAAATGTGTTTTAAAACATACCTAACTTGCCCATCCTTTACCTGGGTCGTTCCAAGCTTCCAATTCGTGTTAAAAGATGACAAAACCATTTGCTTTTTCTTATTTGGTAATTTTAGATAAACAAAAGACATCAAAGGAGGAGGCACGCGAGATTCAGCTTCGAGAGGAAGCTATTGTACGTGAGAAGGTCATGAATGTACAGAAGAATGTTTCCTTGTTGCTGAAAGCTTTAGGAGAGATGGCTATAACTAATCCTGTTTTCACACATAGTGAATTACCCTCTCTGGTTAGTTTTTTATGTTTTACATATATGATAGTTACGGGTGGTAATATGGACCCCCTTATGGATAAATGGATCTATTCAGTTTGCACTTTGTGTTAAAGAGCATTCCCAATATATGCACAAAAAACCAAAATGGTTAAATATTTGGCTTAACATCATTCACCCACACATTTTCAAAAATAGTATTCATCATGGTTTAAAAAACGGCCGAGAAACCGTACATGAGGCGGCGCCTCATGTGGTTCATCTGGTACGTACGCCTCAAAGGGGTGAAGCGTTAACAAAAACACTGAGGCGGATCTGATTTGAGGCGGTGAGGTAGCAATTTTGGCAGTTTTTTTTTATTTTATCATGGCGGCAAAATAAATATATAATTTTTATATTTATGTTTTTTCCCGCCTCGGGCTTGTGCCTCATTTTGCTTCGAGGTTTACGACTTTACGCCTCGTGAGGCGAAGGGAAAATGCCTCAAGGCTTGATTCTGTTCCTTTAAACTTTGGTATTCATCAGACCATTTTTCTATAATTCACATATTTATCAGACTAATCTATAACTTTTTTGTTACTTATTTGTGATTTGTTACTAATAAGTTGATTAAAACTATATTGCGGAAATAATAAGTAGTACAAGATGGATTAAAGACTTGTTTAAAGTAGTTTAGTTGAAACAAGTTATTGTGTAAATCTATTGTATGAAAATGATCTATACTTTGATGTAAATATTTGGTGCATACATTGAAGTTGACTTAAATATGGAGTAAGTACATTCCAAAAATATGTTCTTGTATCACCAAAATGGATTTAAGAAAAGTAGCAAAACTGAGAATGGTAGAACACGCCAAACGAGAGGTCAACCAAAATGTTTTTAAAAAGCAAGAAACTTTCTAACTTGTTTTATGTCATAAAATAGGTTTTCCGCCTAACAATATAGTGTTTTAAACTTTTAATCATCAACTTATTAGTTGTTTATAGAACTCAAGAACAGAAAAGAAAAAGAAGTGTATGTGGGTTGGCCTGATTTGACTTGACACGTCTCCCAACTGTAAAACTTTTTACCCGAACCCAATCTGCCTGATCACCTAATATATCATCTCTACATGAAACATTATATGGGTGAATTTTTTTTCACCTAAACCCAATCTGCCTGATCGCCTAATTTTCCGTCTCTACGTGAAACATTATATGGCTGATTTTCTATTTATAGTTCTTAACTTGTTCTACACAATCGTATTTCAGGTTAAATTTGTAAAGCCATTACTGAAATCTGCAATTGTTAATGAAGTGGCATATGAAACGATGGTGAAGCTATCAAAATGTACAGCACCTCCATTATCTAATTGGGGACTAGACATTGCCACTGCTTTAAGGCTTATTGCAACTACTGAAGCTCATGTTACGTGGGACCAACTTTCCTCTCTTAGTGAGGGTGATCAAGACAGTTCATCATTAAGTCTTTTTGAAAGAGTAGTCCATGCATTATCTGTATCATGCAAATCCAGCCCACTTCCAGTGGATTCTTTTAGTTTTGTTTTCCCGGTAAATTTTACTAATTGTTCACAATACCTGGCTATGAATGGGTCAATTTGGGTTTTGTTTTTATCTCAAATTGATTTAATAAAAAAAAATTCTCTATACTCAACGCTCTTACGTTTATGTTAATTATGTGTCAAAGATCTTATTGTAGTTATTTTTTTATCATAATTCACACATTTTTATTTATTAAAGTTCTAAAACCCATTTTGCACCTCTATGGCTCTATGTTTCTTGAATATATAATGTTTTTTACTTGTTGTGTTGTTTTTAACAGATAATGGAGAGAATACTATCATCTCCGAAGAAGACACAGCTTCATGATGATGTACTTCGTATACTTTTTCTACATATGGATCCAATATTACCCATTCCTAGACTTCAAATGCTTTCAGTTAAGTTTCTAATGTATCGGCATTGTCTGCATACTAATTTATTTATTTATTTTGCGTGACATGTATAGTTTATGTTTTTTGATAGGTTCTATATCATGTGCTTGGTGCCATTCCTTCTTATCACGGGTCTGTTACACCAGCATTGAATGAGTTGTGCCTTGGTTTGTCACCAGAAGAAGTGGCACCTGTATGTTGTATTTTTCTTGTTAGCTTTAATATTAATTTTGGGAATGTATCATATTTAGCTTTCCTTGGAATTCAATATTCAGGCCTTATCTGGTATTTATGCAAAAGATGTTCATGTGAGGCTAGCCTGCTTAAATGCTGTAAAATGCATTCCAGCTATATCCACCCGTTCCGTTCCTGAGGATGTAGATATCGCCACCAGCATTTGGATTGCCCTACATGATCCTGAAAAGGTATCTTACACATACAGTCTCAACTTTCCATATTTATATTGATTTTTTATGCAACTATCTTGTAGTAAAAGGGTACTTACTAAAACAATTGCTCATAAATCTACAGGTACGGATTGAATGAGTAGATGATGTAATTAGCTGATAATATATGGGGTTTTTATAACGATTATACTGAGACATAGAATTACAAAAACATGATTACATTTAAGTATATGTTTTATTTTCTATCTTCATGATGAGATTATAAAAATAGCTAAACTCCAATGATACTTTGATATTAAGTTCGTATTAAAGGCGTTGAAGGTAATCTTTAAATGCTTTAATTTGTTTAAAGAACTAATTTCATTTTCTGGATTGCATTTAAGTATATGTTTTTTTTTTCTCTCTTCATGATGAGATTATAAAAATAGCTAAACTCCAATAATACTTTGATATTAAGTTCATATTGAAGGTGTTGAAGGTAATCTTTCAATGCTTTAATTTGTTTAAAGAACTAATATCATTTTCTGATTATGTATGTGTGTTTGCATATTTATAGAAAGCAGTAAAAGTTAACTAACTATAGAAAAGTTGGTAATTGGTAAGTTTGGGTAGTTAATTAATAATAGGTTTGTCTTTCTTTAGTTAATTACTTATCAGTTGGTACTTGAAGGGTATTATTCGTATTTATTTATTATTTCACGTGTTTGTTAAACTGTAATCTAGTTTGGCCAAATGAGGCCATACTCATTATTCTACTGTATTTTATAAAGGTCTACTTACATTTTTATTATGTAATTCAAATTGAATACTCCAGTCAGTGGCAGAGGTGGCAGAGGATGTGTGGGACCGTTATGACCACGAATTTGGGACAGACTATTCTGGACTCTTCCAGGCTCTTTCACATGTTAATTATAATATTCGAATGGCTGCTGCTGATGCATTAGCTGCTGTATTAGATGAGTACCCAGATACATTACAGGTGATTACAATTTTAGGTGATAGTTACAACTTACCACCCATTTACTTGTATATGGGCTGATTTTGGTTTTGTTTTATCTCTAGCGGTCAAATAAAAATAATTTCTCATTAGGAGACTCAGACTGGTCAATTTGAACAGGTGAAAATCACTGGAAGCGTATTTTAATGCATATAAAACTTTCTAAATTGTTTTTGGGCCCTAGAAAATTCCCATATTGGCTTTTACTGAATTTACCCACTAGTCCTTAGATTTTATTTTTAATGATCAAGTCCTTGGACTTTTAAAACATATGCGCTTGATAAATCATATAAAAATTATCTTCTTCCTAGATCTGCTCATCTTTTTAGTCTGGAAGTTATATTGTTATTGAAATATATGAACTTTATTAATTAAAATTGAACAATAGCTGGCTTTTTTTTTTTTTTTTTTTTTTTTTTTTTTTTTGTTGCTATCTTAAAAAATTATATGTTTTTGAAACCTTCTAAACATTTTAGAATTGGTATCTTACAGATTAATGTATTTTTCAGGAATCTTTGGCAACTTTATTCTCTCTTTATATTCGGGATAGTGGTGTTGGTGAGGGAAACATTGATTCTGGCTGGATAGGCAGACAAGGGACTGCATTGGCTTTACATGCTGCGGCTGATGTACTTAGAACGAAAGACCTTCCAGTTGTTATGACATTCTTGATATCCCGAGCACTGGTAAAATATTAGCCTTTGGAAGACTTAATGGCTGTTTGGTTTCAGGGTATGGGTTTGATAATTTTTAGTATGTTTTATACATAGCTGTAGAAGGCACCCTAAAGGGGCAAAGGGTGAGCCTTGGACCTAGGCACAATGCGCTAGCCGTTTAAAAAATGCTAGCCCTGATACGAGAAAGGGTCACATGTAGGCAGTAGGAAAATTAAAAAAAGATATAATATGCTATGAAGCTTAGTCCTATTTGAAATGCATATGCATATACATGTACATATACATCCATACAAATATCTATATATAACCTAATTGCATATATTTGTGTGTGTGTATGTGTGTAACATATACATATCACAGCTTTTTTGAGCAGTTCAAATGCTTTAGTTGTACTATTTGGCAACTTAAATCTGCTGGTTTCATGTGAAAACAGAAAGCACCACCTCCTTATATCTTCATTTCGTCTCCTCCCTACCTGTTTTTTACACTACAACCTCTCTTTTCTACTTAAATTGATTATAAAGAACCAATAGGATGATCCCTCAAGCATGAGTGAACTCCGTGCTTTTTAATTGAAGGTCCCGTGGATACAAGTGCATGCTTTTAAGGAATGAGATTGATACCCATATAATTGTATTACTCCATACCCACCTAAAGGGTTTGGTTTAGACAATCATTTCTATTTTTGTTTCTGATTTTATTCCTATTCCATCATCTATCAAACTTACACCCATAATTATTTGTGATTGCAAACTTAGTTTTAAAAAGCGCGCCTAGGCGTGGGGCGACCTCAGGCGCGGGTCCTTGAGCTTTCGGTGACATTAGGCGCACCTACATACTAAAAGCGCGCGCTTTGGTGCCTGAGCTCGCTTTTGTCACCTAAGAGCTTTTCTTTTGGGCTGATTGGACTTGAAACTTACCAGAGATTGAGATCTGATTGACGATGGATGAGCTTGAAGATGAAGGATGTGCCTCTATCACAACTGATTTAGGGTTAGAAAGGAGATGGAGGATGAAGATGATGGGAATGATGCTTCTTTAGGTTAAGCAAGAGAGGAAAACTGGAGAGGGAGATCTGAATGAAAATGACGGCTGATTAGGGTGATTTAGGGTTAAAAGGGCTTTTCTTTTTTTACTAAGTTACACATTACACCCCTGATGTTTAAGGTTTATCATATTTGACATAGAATATATTGTAACATGTGAAATTTATGTGTAAATATATATGGAGTTAATTTAAAAATATTATATTAATAGCTTGAGCCTCGTGTACGAAAAGCCCTGCGCTTTTGAACTTTGCGCCTCGGTTTTAGACCTTGTCGCCTCGGTGCGCTTCTCGCTTTTTAAAACCATGATTGCAAACCAAATGCCACCTTTAGTTTAACTGGACATGTTATCAAAATCATTGCACAAAAAGTTAGATTATGATTGAAATAATGCAGGTTTTGCAATCATTTTTGACACATTAATCATTTAGCAGTTTTCATCATTACTACCAAATCAGGCAAATTCATGACTGTTTGAGCTCTCATTTTTCATTTAGGTTGATGAATATCATTATCTGGTCCTGATTTGATGTATAGTTACATTTCAGTGATATGATTTTTAAAGCTCTACTTTTTTACTTAAGCTTTTTTTTTAAACATGAATTCCACTTTTCCCAAAATCAATATATACTTGTCTTGTAAACGGAAAATAAACTTGTTCAAAAAATAATTATTGTAGCTAGATTTCCTACATTTGAGGTGGCCACTGCAGAAATTTGTTTGGCAGTAGAAAAAGGAAAAAAAAACAGAATTTTGTTTCATCATTACTATGTGCCTCGGTGTGTATGAACATATCTTGGAATTCTTTTTGGTATTGTTTGGCTGTAGAAAAAGCAAAAAACAGAATTTTGTTATTTTAGGGCATACCCTCATCTGAATTTATTTTGTTGTTATCAACTACAGGCTGATGCCAATGCTGATGTTCGAGGAAGAATGATCAATGCCGGTATAATGATTATTGACAAACATGGAAAAGATAATGTCTCACTGTTGTTTCCCATATTTGAAAACTACTTAAACAAAAAGGTCAGTGTACATATTCAACCAAATGTTTCACATCAAAATAAACCTGAAAGTTATCTTTGTACCTCCTATCACATCCTTTAAAAAGTAAAAAACGGCTAGTTAGTTGCATTTACATATCAACTATTGTGACTTACCTTTTTAGGCATCGGATGAAGAAAAATATGATCTGGTACGTGAAGGCGTGGTCATCTTTACCGGAGCTTTAGCAAAACATTTATCCAAGGTTGATATCATATTTCAGCCATCTCTTAAATTGAATTTTGAAGTTTTACTTAGTTTTCTTCCTTCTATCGTAACATTTTCTTGTATAACAGGATGATCCTAAAGTCCATGTTGTTGTAGAGAAGTTGCTGGAGGTGCTAAATACTCCATCAGAAGCTGTTCAGAGGGCAGTTTCAAGCTGTCTCTCTCCTTTAATGAAATCAAAACAAGTATGCGTGTATTTTTGTTCGAACAATTTACGTACCACACCAATAATTGTTGAACAAGGAACTTATACATATGTATGTATATTTTATTTCACTTGTATTTTTATTTCTGATCATTATTTGCCATTAGGAAGACGCAATGTCACTTGTTACCAGGCTATTGGATCAGCTGATGACAAGTGAGAAATATGGAGAACGTCGTGGAGCAGCTTTTGGACTTGCTGGGGTTATTAAAGGGTTTGGAATTTCTAGTCTGAAAAAGTTTGGGGTTGCCACAGTGTTACGGGAGGGACTTGCAAACAGGTTTATTTCTGATGCCCCAAAAAGATAATGAAAGTGTAAAAGTAACTATTATAATATAAAATGAAGTTGTACATGTGGAGATCACCAAATTATTCAGGCTTTTTTGTTAAGGCAAATGTGTGTATTGTTGGACCGAAACAAATTTTGGCCAATAGCTTGCTGAAGGACAAGAATGTCCTTCAGTTTTTGGGAAAAACGAACAAATTTTATCCTATAACATGTTAAATTGACCAAAATACATACTTGGGTGGTTTTTATAGTAGTTCCAGTATATGGGTGGCTTTAATGAAAATGCTGAATACTTGGGTAGCCTCTACTTACATTATTATGTAAATATTGTGTACATATTAAATTTTGTTGGCTGATTTTTGATACTATCTATCTCACTTTTTTTTTTAGTTTTACAGCAATTGCATTAACATATATAGTTTTGACGAGTTCTTTTATCCTGAAATTTATAGGAATTCTGCTAAATGTCGCGAAGGATCTTTGTTAGCTTTTGAATGTCTTTGTGAAAAGCTTGGGAAATTGTTTGAACCGTATGTATTCAGAAGACTTTACTTCTTTTTCTCAAGACCAGTTACATGAATCACTTGAATTACTGTGTACTAATTTTCTCTATTCTACAGGTATGTAATATATCTGTTACCGTTGCTTTTGGTTTCCTTCTCTGATCAAGTAGTTGCTGTCCGGGAAGCTGCTGAAGGTGCTGCTCGTGCTATGATGTCTCAACTTACTGCCCAGGGGGTTAAACTTGTCCTTCCATCACTTCTAAAGGTCCTATTTTGCACTTTGCTTTATGCTTGGATGATAGTTTCGTGATAAAACTTTTTTTTTTTTTTTCTTATATACTGAAAATTGTAGCTTTATTGTCTTGCCTCTATGTTAGGGAATAATGTTGCACCTTATCAGTATGTATGGCCGTTTGAGATTCTTACTATGCATGATTTTTCAGGGTCTTGAAGATAAAGCTTGGAGGACAAAGCAGAGTAGTGTGCAACTTCTTGGATCTATGGCATATTGTGCTCCACAACAACTTTCTCAATGTCTACCTAAGATTGTGCCAAAATTGACTGAGGTACATTGGATAGAATGGTGGCTGCATTTTGACTTACATCAATAATATAGGTTGTAAAATGAGCAGGTTAGATGCTTAATGGGTTGAAACAGGCAGCTTTTTACTTATTTTAGTAATAACCTAAAGTCTTCAAATATACTGATGTATAAGATTTTATGTATTTTAGGACCCAGTTGACATGTTGTTTTAACTTTTTTTATCGCACATAACCCGATTCAACACCTTCATAGGTAAAAGTTGAACTTGCCACCTCTAAAATTCATTAAATCTGATTGATTCCAGGTGCTAACCGATACACACCCAAAAGTGCAATCTGCAGGGCAGACAGCACTCCAGCAGGTGTCACTATATTCTTACAGTCTACTGTTTATGTTTTTCTTTTAGAATTTTTTTTTATATCGTTATGAGTGAATGACCTTGTTTTTTTTATTTTTTATTTTTTTTATTTTTATATTTAGGTTGGTAGTGTGATAAAGAATCCTGAAATTGCCTCCCTTGTCCCAACTCTTTTATTGGGTCTTACAGACCCTAATGACCATACAAAGTATTCCCTTGATATTCTTCTTCAGGTAACCTTTTCTATATATTCTTATCTTTATCTGTTAATATATAGATGGGTTTCATTGCAGAACACTAACTTATTGCAACAAAAATAACATACTTTCAAAGTTTTGTACGTCTTACATACAAATTTGCATGTGATGTACATAAAGAAACTATCAAACGAATTTGTTTATACTTGTTAAAATCTTTTGATGTATACCTACACAGGTGTAAGTCATATGTAGGTTTTATATTACTTGCACATGATTTACAAATATGTAGGTTATATATCTAAATGATTTTTTTTCACTTTTTCAGAATTTCAGGATATATAAATAAACATTGTATTTCTATCATTTCTTATATTTTAAGTATTTTTATTTTTATGATTCAAACATGAACAGTTGGTTTTGTTCTGCATGTTCTTGCAATATATAGTGTTCTGCATAAAACCATCCCTTATATATCTATACTAATATATACATATGTATTTTTAATTTGATGGGTGTTTATTGGTCCTCTGCAGACAACATTCATTAATTCAATTGATGCTCCTTCACTTGCCCTTTTGGTGCCGATCGTTCATCGTGGGTTGAGAGAAAGAAGTGCAGAAACGAAAAAGAAGGCTGCACAAATAGCTGGGAATATGTGTTCATTAGTCACTGATCCAAATGATATGCTTCCTTATATTGGATTGCTTCTACCTGAAATTAAAAAGGTATACTTTATATATGTATACACAAGTATATTGTATTGCTTGACCTTTATGCATGTTGCAACTAGAGGCACAATCGATCCTGGGACTGAGTCAGCGAGTTTTGGTTCTGGGCTGAGTATATTTAGAATCTATCAAGTATCAAGTTTAAAAGTTGCATGCCTGTTCTATTACTTAATTGAAAAGCCTTGCTCGGTCCAGTATCCTTTTATGGGCAAAACCCGTTTAGGCTCGAGATTATAGTCCTGAAGGCCCGGTCTTTTATGCTATACCTAAAATTGTTTTTTTATTCCTTCCATTTATTATGTTCATCCTCTTCGCCTTTTGAACCTAATCTTTGATCAGAAAGGCCGTTTAGGTCTGGTCTAAAGTGCATTTCTTGTAACCCATTTAGTCTTGGAAGTCCAGTGCTAAAGGTCTGATCTTCTAGGCTTTTTTTCATAAAATATAGATGCACTTTATGATGTTTTGTACACCAGATAATTTTTTTCAAGTTAATTTATTTCAGGTAACATAATTGTCATTTATATGTTGAGAAACTTATATTAATACTATATGAGAAATTTTTTAGAAAGTTGTATTTTTAAGATCCATAAAATCAAATTGTTCAAATGTTCTATATTTAGATTCAAAGTATCTGGTTCTAATTTAAATTAATAGCTTTATTGTGAACATTTTTTGGGAAGATACATTTTGGTAATCAATTTTGATAATCACTAATTAACTATTAAAACAAATAATTTGAAGAAAATTTGTTAGTACTAGTTTGTCTGTGGGTCCAAATCAGGCTCTTTTCCGAAGTGAGGGACTGGGCCTTAGCAGCTTGTTTAGGACTGGAGTTCTTTTCTTTGGGTCTTTTTCAACTTTTTGTCATACATGTATCAGTATACAGTGATATGGCTATAATAAATCCATAATCATAAAAGTAATCATATAAGTGTTATTGTTGATCAAAACATAACTTATAACAGGTATTAGTGGATCCGATTCCTGAAGTTCGGTCTGTAGCAGCCAGGGCCGTTGGATCTCTGATCAGAGGAATGGGTGAAGAGAATTTCCCAGATCTTGTTCCATGGTTGCTAGATACACTTAAGTCTGATGGTAGTAATGTTGAACGATCTGGTGCTGCTCAAGGGTTGAGTGAGGTCAGTAGCAGTTATAATTATCATTACTGTTGTTATTATAACTTTTAAGTTTGTTGTGGTTAATACTTAGTAAACAAACATACCTAGTAAAATTCCACTCATAGCAGTAGCTATTGGTAAGGTTTGGGGGTGGTTGGTATTTAGTTGGGTGGGTCATTTTGACCCTTTTACATTTAAACAGGCGAATCCAGACCAACACAAACCAATCCTATTAACAAGATTTACCTGTTTTTAACCACTTCTAGTTGTGACAAACCTTATAGTCATCCTATGTGGCTTTCGTGCTTTCGTTATAATTTTCTGTAATGGTAATTATTTATTAATAACATATTTTATGGCTTTTTATTCTCTACTCATCTAACAATATTGAGAGAGGATCTAGCTTCTTTTTTTCCAATCACATTCCTAACTCTTTCTGAGCCTTGTATGTGCATGTGTGTGTGTGTGTGTGTATATATATATATATATGCATGTGTGTAGTCTTCCTACCATACTGAGTAATTACTAAGTGTAGAGTTAAATATCATTACTATAGGTCTATAACAAGTCAGTTCTAGGGACTTGTTTATTTGGACCAATATAAAAGAACATCTGTTTGTTTTCCTAGGTCTTGGCTGCTCTTGGAACAGAGTATTTTGAGAACCTTCTTCCTGACATCATACGCAACTGCTCTCATCCAAAGGCACCTGTACGTGATGGTTATTTGACACTGTTCAAGGTGAGCCTGTTTCTTTAATTGTTTCAAGTTACTTTGATTTCAATTTTGTACTTTAGTGTATGTTTGCTTGCTGTACTCCTAAGATTATTTTTCGTGTAGTATCTGCCAAGATCATTAGGCGTGCAGTTCCAAAATTACTTGCAGCAGGTGCTACCATCCATCTTAGATGGTAAGGATCATATTTAACAGATGACTTACTAGATGACATATGCACTTTAATGAGATTGAAGCATATTAACCTAACACATTTTAAAACTGTAATCAGGTCTTGCGGATGAAAATGAATCTGTACGTGAGGCTGCACTTGGTGCTGGGCACATACTTGTGGAGCATTATGCTATTACGTAAGTTGTTTGATATAATAAAAAAAGTTGTTCGATTGTTTGGCATGAAACGGGTGGCTTTTACCATAATTATAAGTCTGTCTGTTTATTGATTTATTATTATTTTTTGCTAATTCTGCGGCCAGGTCTCTGCCTTTACTTCTTCCAGCTGTAGAAGATGGTATATTCAATAATAATTGGCGTATCCGTCAAAGTTCTGTGGAACTTTTGGGTGATCTATTATTTAAGGTACATTATCCTCTTATTAGTGTATTATTTTGAGAACCTGTTTTTATTTTTAATTGAAGTCTGTTTCTATAAGGTTGCTGGTACTTCTGGAAAAGCTCTTCTTGAGGGTGGCAGTGATGATGAAGGTGCAAGTACTGAAGCACAAGGACGTGCCATTATTGAAGTACTTGGTAAAGATAAACGTAATGAAGTGCTTGCTGCACTTTATATGGTTCGGACAGATGTCAGCCTTTCAGTTCGGCAGGTATGATATTGTTGGTTGCAATATGAATAGAGGTGGCTGAATCAGTTGTTTGGGTGGGTAGGGTGACTTGTTGAAATGGGCAGGTCTGGTTGACCCGAAAGGCCGATTCTTCTACTATTTAATCAATTTTTATTATAAATACTTCGTGTCAAATTATTTTTACTAGATACATCATACATGTTATTCTCTGATTAACAGGTTGAAACAAGCTAGGTCGAATTTTTTTACACAAGATGTCGCTATTTGATTTAAAAAGTATATAGTTTGTCAAATATGCTACTACAAGAACCTTACTTGTTAATAATACTCGTTTAATAAAATGATTTAGGAGGTTTTATGCTTTATAATTACACTTCAGGTGAATTTCTTGTTAGCACAATATTGTATATCACGCACGAGAACACTGGAATCTGGTGACAAAACTCAAGTCATGACACTATGATTATTATTATGAAAAAAACCACACATAATACAATGACCCTACACCTCTATTTATACTAAACACATAACTTGCTCTAAGCTAGTTTCACTCTTACTATAACGAAACAAACCAAAAAAGAAAATCTCCATCATATATCCTACCAAACAACATTTAATTAAACAAAATCTTCAGCCGATTTCCTTATGATTTTCTTCTCACAGTTTCATCTTTGACCCTTCAACTTTTACAAGTGCACAAATCATGATTAAACTTTTGACATCTCGACCCATTGCTCTATTTATGGTTTGAATTGTTTCTTGTTTAACCACTCTCTCTGTCTCAAGATCATAGTTCATGTTACTATTTTAGTTTCTTTCAAAATAAAATCCCACTTTAAATTAGTGGCTTATCATTTACTTGTTTCCCTATTTTACTCTTAATTTCTTTTATAGAAACACTGCAAGTCAGTGGTATCTTAAATGCTTTATGGGTAAAATTGACATTTCTGTAACTAAATTTTAATCCATTTCGTTTGTGGACGCTAATTAGAGGCTGTAAAGAACCACATCAGTCCACTCATATGTAAATGGGTCGATATGTAAGTTAAGATGTGTGATATGTTGTTTTATGTGTTCTTTCTTCAGGCTGCCTTACATGTATGGAAGACTATAGTTGCTAATACGCCTAAAACATTAAAGGAGATAATGCCAGTTTTGATGAATACCCTTATCACTTCTCTTGCATCACCATCCTCTGAAAGGCGACAGGTATTTTGTTTTTTACATGTGTCTGTAAGGTTTAGTATTTATATTTTAATTTATACAGATATTTTGGAAACTGAATCCTTGATTATATGTTAAAGGCTGCCGGACGAGCGTTGGGTGAGCTTGTTAGGAAGCTTGGGGAGAGAGTTCTTCCTATGGTTATTCCTATTTTATCTCAAGGCTTGAAGGACCCTGATTCTAGCAGAAGACAAGTATTCTACTCTTTTACCCATTTGAGCTATTTCTTACTAGTTATTTGTTATTTAGTTTATTGTTTTGTTTACAGGGTGTATGTACTGGTTTGAGTGAAGTGATGGCTAGTGCTGGTAGAAGCCAGTTATTAAGTTTCATGGATGAGCTTATTCCCACCATCCGTACAGCTCTTTGTGATAGGTACGTATAGTTTCTTATTTTTTAATTTTTATTTTTTATTTTTAATTATAGTATTTGTGCCATTTTGATTTATATTATATATTATATATTATATATTAATTTCTTTTACAGCATGGTTGAGGTTCGTGAATCTGCTGGGGTTGCATTTAGTACTCTGTACAAGGTACTCACATTTTATAGAGGTGGCAAAATGCCAAAATGGACGGGTCAGGTGGGTTGGGTTGCGGGTCAAACTGGTTGTTTGTGTAGGGTGAGACCGATAAAACCTTTCTTTTTCAGGTTTTTGAATCATTTTTATTGATAAATAGTGTGCCAATACTATTAAAATATATGTATCGTTTCAACATCTATTTTGTTTTTTTTTTTTTTGTTAAAAATGATTTAGGTTATTTTATGAAAAATACACTTAGGGCATCTTTTTACCTGGTCGATATGTTTCCTTTTTAACTTTTCTTTATTTAGCCCGTGTGACCCGTTACTTAAACATTACTCGAATTGACCATATCGAATCTTCTACTACAGAGTTGGTTACCGGAACCTTTTTTTTTTATTCTTGAATCATAGTACTTTCCAATTGAAAAATACCTCATAGCAGTGTGTTTTTTTTTACATATAAAGTTATATATATATATATATATATATATATTATTATATATATATATATATATATATCTGTAGAGTGCTGGAATGCAAGCAATTGACGAATTTGTCCCAACTCTTCTTCATGCTTTGGAAGATGATGACATGGCAGATACTGCCCTCGATGGTCTAAAACAAATTTTGAGGTAAAAGGAACAACCCATTACCACCATATTTATAGTTTCTAATTTTTTTGGAAAAAGTGTTATTTAATACTAAAATAAATCCCATTATAAACAGTGTCAGGACTGCAGCTGTGTTGCCTCATATACTGCCAAAGCTTGTTCATCTTCCTCTCTCGTATGCACCCTAGTATCCAGTTAGTTTTTTTGACACTTTAATATACGATGCTAATCGTTTGTGGAAACTTGTTTTACAGTGCGTTTAATGCACATGCTCTAGGAGCTGTTGCAGAGGTGGCGGGTGCTGGTTTAAATGCTCATCTGTCAACAGTCCTTCCTGCCTTGCTCTCTGCAATGGGAGATGATGATCATGCGGTATGCTGCTATAGGCGGTTACTATTTTATATTAGCTTACACTTTTGTGTTTAAATATATTGTACTGCATCTCCACTGTTGATCTCTATAATAGCTTTCTTGCTAAATTGTCCTTTATATTCATATAGGATGTTCAAAACCTTGCGAAGAAGGCTGCAGAAACTGTGGTGTTGGTCATTGATGATGAAGGGATTGAGTATTTATTATCAGAGCTTCTTAAGGGGGTTGGGGATAATCAGGTATGGGCTGTTTTTATTATCGTAGTACATTATGAATTTTATAGTATGATAATTTTATTTTGGAACTTTAAATGTATAAAACAGTCATTTTCTTTAAATTGTTCTAACATAAAACGCCACTGGTCTTAAAAATTGTGTCATTATATAACTACTTATGATTTAATAAACTGGTCACACCGTAAAACATCAATATTTGGAGAAAGTTAATATTCTGAAATCAACAAGGTTTTGAGACAACAAACTGCTTCTTCTCTTTTAGAATGTCTTGTCCTTTAAAATAATTAATATCTTTAGAGTTTATTGTTTTATTAATTGCATGCTTAAAAGTTCATTATCAAGTATTCTTCTCCCATGTAAAAATTTCTGACAATAAGTAGATATCGTTTTTAAAATTTGTGACCCTGATATCGTTTATCTTTTAGATCATATCTACTAATAGAAATTGTGACATATAAATAAGTTATTTACTTTTGATGTTTGATTGCAACTATATAGGAAAATAGAATTTCTTATAGTAAGCTGTAAAAGAAAGCAATAAAAGACAATGAAAAATGTTTTTATGTGGTGAGGGAGGTTGGGAAAGAGGGGTGTATTTTGGGTATATAGAGGGGTACATAAAGTGAGAAAGATAATGACTAAAGTACTGATTATGGAACTACCAATTTATAATCGGCGTAAATGGATCATTCTGTTTGATCTTGGATCTTGATAGAACGAGTCATGTTGACTATTGACTATAATGTACACTCTGTAGAAAATCTAACTTTACACTCTATAGACAAGGTTAGAAATGAGGTTAAGATGGTTTAGGAATGTCAAGAGGAGGAAGACGACAACACCGCTTTGGGTAGTGGAAACCTTCATTGTGATTGTCAAAGGAATAGAGGTTGGCCCAAACTTGAAAACATGGTCCAAAATAGGAATTTATGGAGACGTAGGATTAAGGTTAATGACTTTTAGGGGAGGATGTGGACGTGTCTTGGTTATGTACTATGTATTAGACTTCTAACTTTTTAATGGACTTTGTATATTTATGTTTTAGTATATTTGTGTCTGCTATGCGATGATGGTATTTATGCTATTAAGTATTTGTTCACCATGTTATTGTTAGCAATAGCTTCCGACTGTGTGTATGATGTGTTCTACTAACCACGGGTAGTGTGTCTGTGTTATATCTTTCTGTTATATGCTTCTCTGCGGTTTCTTCTTGAGTCGGGGGGTCTCTCTAGAAGCAACCTCTCTATCTCTAGGGATAGAGGCAAGGTTTGCTAACATCTCACCCTCCCATACCCCACCAATAGCTAGGCTATAGCCTATAAGTGGGATTTATTGGGTATGGTTGGTTGGTTGATAGAAAAGAAAGCTTGCACTCCGCAAAGAAAATAAGTTAACCTAGTCACATTTTTAAAGTTTGGCTGCCTTTTCATTTTTCATCTTCTCTTGTAGTTGTCCTCTTTCCCTCCTCCCTTACTCTGGTGACCTGCAACTTTGTTGCAACTCAGGCGACCTGCAGAGCTAGATCCAAGCAACCACTGTCTTGTACTCATTTCTACAGGAAACGCTTGAAGAGTCGCCTGTGGGCTGCTTCATGATCTCCGGCTTCACCATAGTTTGGGTGTTTTCTTAACTGCCTCGACCGCCTTACACTTATGGCGTGCTTTTAAAACTACGGGGACCATATCTGCTGGATCTTGCTAATGGATCTGATCAAATATTAATTAAGATTTGACCGGTTACCAGTCTTTATCTATCTTTCCTTCTCACCTATGCTGTTACAATTTGCAGGCTTCAATTAGGTGCAGTTCTGCATATTTAATTGGGTATTTCTTCAAAAACAGTAAATTGTATCTGGTGGATGAAGCACCAAATATGATGTCCACGCTCATCATTTTGCTGAGTGACTCAGATTCTGCTACTGTATTGGTAATATATTTTATTTCAACTCATCATTACTTTTCATATTCCCTTTTTCTGTATCTTCTAATTTGTATAACAGGCTGCCTGGGAAGCACTTTCAAGAGTTGTTGGTTCAGTTCCAAAAGAAAATCTCCCATCATATATAAAATTAGTTCGTGACGCTGTTTCTACATCTAGAGACAAGGAACGTAGAAAGAAAAAGGTGAAATTGTGTGTCCTTTTAACAATGTGTTCATATATTTACTACAGCTGACAAAATTGTTGGTTGGTCGGGTTGCCTTACAAGTCAAAACTGGTTTGGGAAACGGGTAATTGAGGGGGCCAATTTAGAGTGTTGGGTCAGGTTGGAACCTTAAGTGCTATTTCTCCTACTTTCGTTTTAACAGGTTAGTGTTTTGAATAACCTACAAAACTATATTATTGTTATACCAAGATTTTTTTTTACTTAAAATTGATTTAGGATGTTTTAAACTTTAAAATGACGTTGTGGATAACATTTTCTGGTGCAGCTTATAACAGTTGTGGCTAGGTACTTGGGTCGGGTTAAATCCAAAACGAATTTTTGGTCTCTTGTTTGTTTAAATTTGACTTCTGATTTTTTTTTATTTGTCATAAATAACTATTGATCTTTTAAGTTTGTCAAAACCTGATCTTTCACTCCTTTCGATAAGAGAGCAAATTACTCTCACCCCATTTCTCAAATTTGGAATATTCATCTACATATTTTGGCAGTTTGCCCTTTCTTTTAGATGACTAGTGTGTCAAATATGACTGCATAAAGATCATTATTCAAGATTAGGCCTTTTTATCTCAAATGCAACAAAATACACATCAGAGAACTTTAGAGCAATTTGATTAATGTTTAAACTTTAGCTTTTTTTTTTTCTTTTTTTTTTTTTTTGTTTGTTCTATTCAACACGTTAGAGATGAAACATAACCACCCCTGCTTTTCAGTGTTACAACATTGTTTATATATTATTAATGCATTCATGATTTGCTATGATTTTACCTTTCTGATGAACATAATGCTTCCTAATCACTATTTATATGCTGATTAATGTACAGGGTGGGCCCATTGTTATACCTGGTTTTTGTCTCCCAAAAGCTCTTCAGCCATTGCTTCCCATATATCTTCAGGTACTCAATTATCGTTGTGTAAGCTTAGTTGGGAGTAAACATTTTTAACTGCTTTTTTTTATGTGTGCGCTTAGTTGGAGATAAACATTTATTAGTTGCTTTTTTCTACAAAAGTTCTTGATGTACTATAAAGCTCAAATTTCAAGTAAATATATATGTAAATACATTTCTCAAATGAAACAAAAGTATCTTCCGTAATATTCCTTAAAAAACATAGTATTGCTTGTAATGTTTAAGGAAAAGACCAGCATGAACTTTGCCAAGTTAACTATGAATTATAAAGAAAAATTAGTTGTGGTTGTCACAAACAACTGTGAGACGTTTCAAGATGCAATATTTGGTGTGTTCTGTATTTGGACCAAGTTTACTTTACTTGTTATTATAGTTTGAACAAATCTTGAGTTATAAATTCCTGCTTGATTGTTATCATTGTCAATAATATTTGTTTTATCCTTATGATTCAACCCAGGGCCTGATAAGTGGGTCAGCAGAATTAAGAGAACAGGCTGCCCAGGGTCTTGGAGAACTAATTGAAGTAACAAGCGAAAAAGCACTCAAGGAGTTTGTTATTCCTATTACAGGGTCAGTACCATGCCTTGTTTTTCGATAATTAATGTATCAATATATTTTACAACTACATTATTAATATAGTTAAAATTAAAATGATCTATTGGTTTATTGCTTTATAACAAACTTTATCCGACGTATTATCAACAAAATACAACCTGAATCATTTCCATGCAAGCGGATCAAAATTGCCACCTCAGATTTAAAAGAACCGTACCTTTCTCCTTCTTGTCTTCTTTTCCTTATTATATCTTTTGTCTTGTGTGTTATATGACTTTCTGGTTTGTAATTAATATTTTTTTACAAGGATAACTGTACTCAAAGGCAGTCGGCTGTCTTGAATTTTATATTAGTTTCTCGCTTTCTTGACTTTCTGTTTTATATCTTTTTTATCCATGTTCTATTAGTTTCTTGACTTTTCTTTTTTATTTTAATCATTACAGGCCGTTGATTCGAATTATAGGCGATAGGTTCTCATGGCAAGTGAAAAGTGCTATTTTGTCAACATTGACCATCATAATAGGAAAGGGTGGGATTGCTTTAAAACCTTTTCTTCCCCAGCTACAAACCACCTTTGTCAAATGCTTGCAAGATAGCACAAGGTAAAACTATTATTTGTTTTATTGTTTAAATGGGCATTCTCATTCGTTTTACTATCTGAACACCAATGCAGGACTGTTCGTTCAAGTGCTGCATCAGCACTTGGGAAGCTTAGTGCACTAAGTACCAGGGTTGATCCTCTGGTTGGCGATCTTCTATCCAACTTGCAGGTTATGCTTGTGTGTGTGTTCTTGCTTTTAACCATATGTTGCTCAAATAGATTTTAGATTGTCTAACATTGATAATTTTACATATTAATAGGCATTTGATGGTGGAGTCCGTGAGGCGATATTGTCAGCTTTAAAAGGTGTTATCAAGCATGCTGGGAAGAGTGTTAGTGCTCCCGTTAAGACTCGTGTTTTTGATTATTTGAAGGAGTTGATATACAATGAGGATGACTTGATACGAGGTTCATCAGCAAGAATTTTGGGCATTCTATCTGAGGTTTGTGTTATGTGCCTTGTTATCCTTCTCTTAGGTTCCTTATTTTCTTACCAAGATCACTTGTTTATGTTTTTAAGTTTTGGATAGAGATGGCAAAGTGTGCAGGTTGGGGGATTTGGGTTGACTCGGATTAAAGTCATCTATTTATGAAGTGTGTCAGAGATGATTACATTAAGATACACCTGTGTGTTTTTTTGACTCATTTGACTTTTTTCTTTTTAGATGTTTTTTGTTTTACATTTTAGAATCGTTAGAGATTGTAATGTAACCCAGTTTAGCAGATTTGTAAGCAAATTGATTGGAATTGTTGTTTCTAGCTCTCTTTGGTTTTTCTGATTTTATGTTTTGAGGTTTCTGTTGGTTGAATGAGCAATATATCTACTATATGTTCTTATGTTGCATACTTTTCACAACATCCTATTATCTGAATATCTTGTAATGTTCATTGGTTTCTGGGGTTTCTTAACTTTTATTTTTATTAATTGCAGCATTTGGAAAATGATCAAATATTTGAATTACTTGAGGAACTTACAGACAATGCTTCATCCGCTAGTTGGTCTGCTAGGCATGGTTCACTCCTTACTATCTCATCAATGCTAAGGCATATTCCTACTGTGATATCAGCATCTTCATCATTCGCACTGGTTGCTGACTGCCTCAAAAATAACTTGAAGGATGAAAAGGTTTTGGCATGTTTTAATAATTATTTTATTCTGAAATGGGAGGGTAGGGTTGGGTTGGGTAATGGGTCCAGACGTTCTGGTAACTTGTGATTGGGTTGGTCATTATGGGTTTTCTATGTTTGGGCCAGGTCAGTGTACCTGAAAATGTTAGGTTTTTTAACATTTCTGTGTTTGTTCATATGTAAACGGGTGAAATGTTCATCTTCCACCTCGTTTCATTTTTGTGACATAAATTATGGCATTTTTCTGAAAACTTTTTCTATGTAGTTCCCTGTTCGTGAAACATCAACTAAAGCATTAGGAAGGCTTCTACTCCATCAAGTTCAGAAGGATCCTTCTAACACAAATGCACACAAGGGCACTATTGTGGCCATTTCATCGGCCATGCAGGACGATTCCAGTGAAGTCAGGAGGAGGGCTTTATTCGCACTTAAAGCCGTTGCCAAAGTATATATACATGCATTTATTTCATCATTTTTTTTTTAGAATATTTTTTATTTTAAGAATGAGTTTAACACAAGGGTTTTATTTCAGGCAAATCCTACAGCAATTATGGTCCATGTTGCAGTATACGGTCCTATGCTGGCTGAATGTTTAAAAGATGGAAGCACAACCGTGAGACTTGCAGCTGAAAGATGCGCTCTGCATGCTCTTCAGTTAACAAAAGGTATACATTCTGTTATTTCATAGATGTGGCAAGATGGGTGGGTCAGGTGGATTATGTAACGCGCCAAAATGGGTTCTGGTTGGAGTGCTAGTTTTAAAACAAATCGAAACGTTCCAACTTTTTGGTATAATTTTTTTGGACTTATAATTAATGAATGTGCTATTTTTAATTCTAATTGTTAAATTGTAATTACACAAAAACCATACTTTTAAAATAAGAATCTAAATTTTTGAATAAAGAATTGCGACTGGTTGACGTATGCATCTAAAATAGATTTTGGACAAATTCCACCCATTTGACTTTTGAACCATTTAACATGCTTAAGATAAAAGACAACCTAAATCAAACCGCAAGTAATTTGGTCAAAATTGCCACTTCTATTATTTGAGCTTGTTTTACCCTAGTTTGCTTTTCTGATATATATTGTTATATTTTTTAGGGACAGAAAATGTTCAAGCAGCACAAAAGTATATTACTGGCTTAGACGCGAGACGAATATCAAAGCTTTCTGAATTCAGGTACTGTGTATTTAAGATTGGATCATAACAAATGTGTTCACTTCATTGCATACCTATTTTCATTTTTATTTGTTGCGGGTACCCATAGATTAACGGCTCACACGACTAGTCAAAATGGGTTTAGTATGAAATGGGTCATTATTTTAATACCAGTTGAAACTTAGGTTGTGTTTGGTAACAACCGCTTGTTCTTTAAAAAAAAGGTTTTAAGGTGATGAATGTGCTAATAATTATTACCAAAATAATATCTTTACAACGATTATCAAAATCTTTGAATAGAAACGCTTATCAGCTTTGTATGTATTAAAAGTAAACTTTGGGTGACATTCTGTATGTTTAATCTAATCTCCTTTTATTTAATTTTTGTTTGGCCCGACTGAGATAAAATGCAACCCAAACTGGAGTTGTCGTCTCTATTTTTGCTGCCGCACTATCAACTTTAGCTGAAATTATATATTTTTTTGACCCGTTTTTCACATTTTTATGCTACATGCCAACGTTTTGGTTATCTAATTCCTGTGTTGTTATTGTCATAACCAATTGTCTCCGGATGGGTGCAGTGATGGAAGTGATGACAGTGAAGACGACTCAGCAAGTGGTTGATATGTCTGTCAATACGTACGTAGATTCTACGTTTTTGGTCTTCATCTATACGATACAAGTTTTCTCAAGGCTAAATGGTGAGCAATTACCATCGACATTTTTGTGTTCATAGGAAAGGCTACATGCATAATAGACTATATACGAAACTATTACCCATTTAATGTGTAGATGGGGTCGTTATAGTTGAGATCTCGGCTCAGGTGTTTTTGTATGAATGTTGTGGTTAATGAAGAACTTTAAGGATCTGTAATTTTGTGACTAAACACTCTGATTGTTCTACATTTAAAACCTCCAAGTCTGTTCTACATTTAGGCGCTTAGCTGCCAGAGCCTCCTAAGCTTCAACCTGAGCTCGCCTAATTCTCCTAAGCTTGGCTTGTTTTTGAGCTTGCTATTTTTTAATAAAGATAAATATTGGTCTAGAAACTAATTTCTTTAGAAAATTTAAAACTTGGTTTTGGTTAATCATAAGTTTTTAAAGCTTTATATCTTACATCTTGTAAAAATAAGTAAATAGCGGAACATATATCGTTATGTTATTGAATATATATTTTAGAAAGCCTTTCATAAGTTGGCAGTTTATTTTCTTTTAAATTTTATTTTTTATCATAGCAGTTAATATTATATAATGGTAATTCTTGGGAAATAAAAAGCTATATGATTATTATTGTAGTTCAGACTTTTTATTGAACAATGATCGATACAAACAACAAATAATATATAATACATACAGAACTTATTTATTTAAATGAACAATTTATTCGAATAACAAATATTCTTGAATGAAATACATACAAGTCGTCAGATAAAAGTGAAGTTTAATTTTTTTTAGGGTATTTATGTTCTAGTATGTGAAATTCAAAGTTTTGAATCGTGTTTAAAATAGAACTAAAATACATAACATACCGAAGTCTAAACTTGTAAGTTCAAATCTCACAACACTACAAAAATATGAGAACATGTATGAACATGTCTGTCGATGGTAAAACTTTAGAGTGGTGTATAAAGAGTTTGTTTCCTCATAATGAGACAACTCTTAGCACAAGTGGAGACCCTAACATGCAAGGCGTGCCCGTCCACACTCGTGGGTGTGTTTCGTGGGTTAGTTCTTGTTGTTGACGTTGGCACTGCTGGTGCTTGTGCATTGTTGTTGACGTTGCCAACGATGGCAATGCTCGGTTGTGATTGAGCAATTCCCACTTATTAGTTTTGATTTCTTCAACCGGTGAGTTGAAATAATAACATGCGTTAAAATAGTGTTATGATTAGGTTGAAACTAAAACTTTAATTAACTGATTTGTATTATGGGGAGGTTATAGGTTCAAGTCTCAATCTAAACAAAAATGATTAAAATTGAGCTAAAGAGCTTTTTTGGTAATGGGTTTTCTCTTGAGGCGGGCGGTTGAGGCTGGGAAATAAATAGGTGGGTCCAATTAAGATAACATCTATCATTCGAAGCAGGGTCGTACGTTTGCCATTCAAAACATAAAAAAAATATAAAACTGATTTGTATTAAAGGCATTTGATACAATTTAACACCTGAATTTAATGGTGAGATGTTTCATGTTGTTTCAACTATATAACAAAGATGTTGCCTTAGTTGTAAGAATATATAACAACTAAACTACACCTTGAATTTACGGTAACCACGCATGTGTTATTGTCTTCTACTCATTCTTAGAATTTTGATATTTCATTTATAATCCGCATTGTTATTTCCTTTTAACATATATTTGTTGTATTTAACTTAACTGTGAACGGGTATCAATAATAAAAAGTATTATTATTGGTGAATTAAAGGTGGTTAAATCTTTTGAGAGGCTGTGACGCCGTATTCGTGAACCCATATGGACACCAGTGAGTGTCGTCCATAAGATATTTTGTAGCCACGTGAGTCATTGATATTTTGGGTTTATATATGCATATGGACCACATAATTAAACGTTGGTTGGATATCAACTGCAACTGCATGAATAAACTAACCCTAACCATAGCATGAATGGGCTGGTTAATATGGGCTATTTTCAACTTTTTTGATTTTATGCCTTTTTATCTCTTTAATCCATGATCCCTGTGATTCACGTGAAACCAAAGCCTCTTTTGGATTGGTGATGGATACTGATGTATCGTAGATCTTCGAGAAAATGAGTGGTTTAAAATGGGTTTAAATGGTTTGAGTTTATCGACACATGAACTCCCGATGCGGTTTGATGGACCCCTATAACTCTTTATCTATCAACTTGCATTTATATACATACGCTCTGTTTGAAGAGATATTTTTGTAAAAAGTATAAGGAATTTTTTTGACTTTGGATGAAATTAATCTAATTGTTGAGATTGACACATGACAGTTTTGTAAAATTTTGAAGTTTAATTACGATTAGAAGAGGCAAAAGATGAAGTTAACTATCTTTTGTTTATTTTTTAATTAAATTCTAGTTTCGTCCATTTTTCAAAGCCCAAATAAAATTTATATACTTTACTAGGTTATATCCCAGTGTATTACACGGGTTGAATAACAAAAATATTAAATATTTATTAATGATAAGTAGAAAATAAAACGTTATTTTAATATAACATATGATTAAATTTACGTATGGTTAAGTATTTTGATTTTTTTATTATTTTTAAAACTTTTGTTTTAAAAAATTTCTTTGAAATTTTTTTATTATTTTATCAATATTTTGTTGTTTAAAAACTCCGGGTTTATTTTAAATAAATGTTCTTTTATAAAACTTTTATTTTATAAAAAACTTGGATTTAAATATTTCATAATTTTAAAAAGCTTCATTGTTTTAGAAAATCATAGTTTTAGAAAATTTTATTTTTGAAAAAATATATTTTTTAATCAAAATACTTAGTTTTTATTTAATGAAAAAATCTTTTAAAAATTATTAATTCAATGACTTGAATTTATAATGAAGAGAGAGAAAGAGAAATATTTAAAAATTAGTTATTTGACTATTAAAAAATAAAATACATAGTTTAGGCTAGAGAATAAATGGGAGATTGATTGTGGGAATGTCATGTGTCAAAAAATGTAAAGGATTATTAGTATATATTAGTTTTAAAAAAAAATTGCCTTAAAATCGGGAATTGTTTTTATCTTTAAAATGTGTATAATATTGTTATACTTAAAAAAAACCATTGTTTTTTAAGAAAGTTTATATTGTGCAAAAACGATGTTGATATTATAAAATTACGGTGTTAGGTATTGTCTTTTGAACGTTTCTATTGTGCGATACGGTATTGATATCTTGCTAACTAGGTGTTGCATCGTGTTTTGAACGTGTTTTTACGTTATATATTGAATTTATATGGTGTTATGATTTTCTTAACATGTTATGTGGATTGTGAATTTATATGGTGTCTGTTATTCGCACAAGACTAAAATTAAAAATTTATTATGAAAAATATGTGTTATTACAAATGTGTTGTTATGTACTTTGGTTTGAAAACAGGTGTTGGTACGGGATGTCTAGAACCTAATTTTAAATGTACGCAAAAATACCATCTCCATAAAACACATGAATGTACAAGTCACCTTTTAGTAAAACTCACTTTTTATAAAACTAACACTTGGGTATGAAAACTATACCTATCACTCTGTTACATATGTTTAAGTTATACTTAACTCTACGGTAGTTTATGATGTAAGTGTCAGTAGAAAAAACTGGTTTAGTGCTTATGCATGTGATTTAGAAGTGGCAAATAGAAAATAAAGTTAAATGTCACTTGGGTTGTTAGTCTAGTGTTAGAAGCATAAAATCTTTGGAAAACACAAGAGTTCAAATCTAGAAATGACATAAATTAGTAATTGATGTACATTAGAAGTAGGAGTAGACGAGTGTGTAAGTCGTCGTTAAAAAAAAATCTTAAATAATAACTTATTGTAATTTGCTATATTTATATCTATTTGCTCGCAAAGTGTGCCTAAATGATTATATGATTACTATTATAAGCTATATATACACATGCCAATATACATTTAGAAAGAAAGATAACATAAGTTGGTGAAACCCTTAGACTAATTTCTAGGGCCCATGTAATCTTTTCATTAAATAATATTAATGATCCTCACACCAACCATGAAGTAGACATTTGAAACATTCATTATTAATCATGTCCACCATTAATTATTTAACAACGACAAGTGAATCACCATGGTTCACAACACTCTACTTTACACCCATCGCATGCTCATTATAAATAGTCCCCTACATTACTTCCCTTCTACACTAAGCTAACAATATTATTCATCATATCAAAATCTACACATATATACAACTCCATTTTCACCATTGTCTCACTATTTAATTCATTGTAACTTAACATGGCACCACATGGCGACACCATCGCGAGCTCCTACGCGCTTAGCCGCCCGCCAAGACTCTCGTCCGATGGGCTCAAACGCACAATGTCAGAAATGCCGTTCGAGTTAGCCAAAGAAGCGATTGATATCAAGTCATTGACCACAATATCCGAGGTGGTGGATGCTAAGTGCGAGTGTTGTGGTATGGTCGAAGAGTGCACCCCCGAGTACATGGAGAAGGTGCACAATCGGTTTTTAGGCAAGTGGATATGTGGCTTGTGTTCAGAAGCCGTGAAGGATGAAATGGAGAAAAACGGTGGGAATAAAGAAGAGGCGTTGAGTAGTCACATGAACACATGTGCTCGGTTCAATAGACTTGATCGAGCCTATCCGGTTTTGTGCCAAGCCGAGGCCATGAGGAACATGTTGAAGAAGACTAGATTGAGGGCTACATCTTTAAGTCCTAGAGACCATGGGCTCGCGAAAAAGGGTGGCATCACTAGAAGTTCTAGCTGCATTCCTGCCATTACTAAAGAGATCAATGGCGTCGATACTGATTGATCAGCTGATTATCAATTCGTGCATTTTGATCGTCACTGATAGAATTAGTTTATAGTGTTACTATTGGGTCTATAACATCATCATTAACTTCATTATGCACAAATATGGTTACATTCCCTTTAAGGGTTTTTAGCTTTAATTGTAAGTTTGTATTGAAATGAGCCCCAAATTCATAATTCAACCAACATATGTTATCCTGGTTGAAGGGTTTTTTATGGTGTTGGTTGTTTTTTTAATGGGGTTTGGTCGTTTATTGTTTTCTAAATGTAACTTTAGGTGTATTGTAACTTGTAACTGTCACATTAATCGATTCTTGTAACGTTTGTTGTAATCTATGAACGTGTATGAATTCGTTTCTTAAGTTTAGGTTCATAATGGAAAATAAAATTTTGCCTTTGAATCATGATGGTTTAGTGACCAACTAAAAGAGTGTTGTATCATATCACCTCTCTACGTTATGCTGCTTTATATGTTGTAGTATCTAGTTTGTTTATGCAATAGTAGACCTAGCTGGTAATTAGGGCCGGCTCAAGTATTTTGAAAGCCCAAACAAACTCTAAATTTGAGGCCCTCAAGCCCAGTCTTACATTTTTGAACTATCTTTGTGAGCCCATTCATAACTTTTGATTTCAAATTGAGAAGTTTTGAAGAACTACTAAGTTATTATTGTTGTCTGTAAACTTACCTAGGCACCACCTGGTCAGGCCTTATGATCATACTCATACTCACTGAAGTGTTAATGCTTTTGCGATGATTACTTGATGATTATTAATCGGAAAAACATTAAATATAACTAAAAATGTCAAAGTTAAAATTTTATCTTCACACATAATGAAAAAAAACATATAAAACCATAAAAGCAATGATAAGCAGTTAAATTTTAATATATATATATATATATATATATATAGGAAATAATTAATTCAATGAAATTAAAAATGTACCATCTTTTGGTGGTGACACCAAGAAATAATCGTCGACAAGACCGGAGTTAGCCGCTGTACAATCCCTAGTAATTCTAGCGCGTCTTGTTACTGACACTAAGAACACTCATAGTGGTAACATATGAACTTTACTCTAGTTTCTACAACGCGCATGGAGCCGCTCGCCCTCAGATGAGTCGGAAGAAGATGCTCACAACAATGTGGATGATCGAAAGATAGGTATAAGAAAAAGTGTAGAGTGTATAGTTTGATGTGCGGAAAATAAGATTAGTTGGTTAGTGTTCGTAGAATTAAATTAATATAGTTAATCAAACTAGTCGTTCCAACGGCTCTATCACACATTTCAACATATCTTTACATCGTGACCAGCCTCAATGTTCACCACTCTCCCAATAGACCAGAGAACACTGTTCGTCACGCCACCTAGCACAACAACGAGCCCAACAACGATTTCATTACGCATGGCCTTATATGTATTTTGGTCAATCTATATGATATATCATAAAAGTTTTCTGTTAGTTTATTGTAGTTCTTAACATACTCGCGGTTCTTAAAAAGAACACGCACGCATGCGCACACATATAGGTTTAAGATTATATAAAAGCTTATAGGTATATATCCTTAAAACTATAAGAACTCCTGTCAATTAAACTTTATGTTATGTTTTATAAAGAAAATGATAGAAGTATTATATGTACTCCCCTCTTATGAAATTTTAAAAAATATTAAGCAATGTTTACCTTTGTACAAACTACAAATGTAAGTCATGCGTCATATATTCATAGGTTATACTATCTATACTTGTGTATGTAAATTATTAAAACAATTGAAAACATTTGAAAAAAATTTAATTTGATGATGTACATAAACTCTCGTGCCAACAATCATAAGAAATCGGCAAGCATCAACACCGGGCCTGATTGCTAAAACCCAAATGTATATTACCCACCTTATCTAGCCCAAGTTTGCTATACAAGCCCACCAATTATTTTGAAAATAAAATGATAAAGTTCCAACTGATACCTTTCAAGCCAACGAATCCAATTAGTATGTATATATCTGCTAATGATATGTGATGTAGATCATCTTCGAGCTTGTTAAAGTACTAACTCACAGGATGAATTCAAGTTTTATTAACTTGTTAATATAAGGACCTATGATGACACACACGTATATATGTGAAGATAATATGTTATAGAGACACTAGAAATTTACACTAGGGGTAATTATCTGCCCAACGTGTAAGTTAAACATTAAAATTTCTTGTAAGCAACCTCTGTGGCTCTCATTATCAAATGTTCAAACTCAATAATTTAAGAGATCCTATATTTGGGGTCTAACATGGACAAATTAAATGCAAAATCAATTTAGTAAACAATAGACGAGAACAATTAAAATAATTTGGTTTTCGACGGTAATAAAGAAAAACTAAATGATTTAATCACTTACTAATCAATTAATATGTTCAAGTTTCATATTTTTAATTTCAACTCTTCTTATAACTTTAGTTAGGTTTATATTTTAATATTTATCTACATTTTTTTATGACAGTCATGTAATACAGAATATGCCTATTATTTTTTATGAAGCAATATATATCGTTCTATATCAAGCTGGTCACTCGTTATTATAGCAAACGCATTACCTTTTTAAAAGATAATCCTGACTCAGGCATAAAAAGTTATCGGCTGGGAACGCCACCGTTGGATCCTGTAAACTTTCTTCACACCCCAATTGGATAGTTTTCGCCAGGGTTTACAGACCCAAAACTTTTCTTCTGAACATTGAGCTGTTGCATATAAATTTTATTTGATTTTACAAATACGATTCAATTTTATTAATTTTTCAAACATATTTCTACTCTCACCAAATCTCTAATTAATCATTATACACTAGAATATAATCAGCATATCGATCCAACAAAAAAACAAATTAATTCTGAACATTGCCCAAATACCCAACAATCATCACAATTACCATCACAACAATCATCACTACCATCGTCGCAATTAACAACCGTCTCCATTCAACACCCCAAAGATATAATCCGCAATTCCAACTATCGTTTCAATACAATAATACGGACAATTTCCGATGCCAAAGCACATTCAGCATGCTTCATCAATCCAATTCGATCAATCACTTTTTGAAGGATTAATCCTCGACAATCAACATTTCCAAAAATAGCTTCTGGAAATAGGATTTAAATTTACAATTTACTTGTTTGTTTTTACTTAAAATCACATTAGCATATTTTTCTTAACAATACCAAATTAGTTGTATTCTTGAATTTTAATTTTAAGATAATTTTATAAAAACCGGAAAAAATAGTAAATATGCTCTTCGTGACTATATTAAAACTGTTTAATTATATCCGATTAGTTTTTAATATGGTAGGGATGTATGATTTAAAAATTCATTTGAAACCATATTTGTCTATTATTCATTAATGGCACCATCAAATATTTACAAAGAGGGAAAAAAGTGACAAAAAATATACAGTATTAAAAAAACATAAAAATCGTAATGTCCAATAATGGAGAGAAAAAAATAATAATAAATAATAATAATAATAATAATAATAATTAATAATAATAATAATAATACATTATACAAACAAACAATCTCACATGACGGCTGACAACCACCCCTCACCCCCTCTCACGTGGTTAGTCGGATCCCATTACCATTTACATTATTTTTTTAAGGATTACCAATTTATTAATTATTTCTTAAAGAAAGAAGATATTGCTTAAACTTATTTCATCCGTGATAAACCATGTTTAATCTTTCCACCATTCAACTTTTACACAATTATTATAAAATTTACTTTAATTTCATCTGTAGTTGTTTTTATTTTAATTTCAATATGAAATAGAAACAATAATATAATCATCTGGAGTCCTTACAAGAATAACTTTAGATGCAGTGGATATGGTCATACTTTGAACTTGTTCTCCATCCCCAGTGTTTGGATAAAATCTTTCAATTATTTCATATCAAATTATAAGTTTGTTTAAAGAGACAAATCAAAGAAACTAGCATAAAGCCCCCACACTACAGCAGGTTGCGTAAAACCATGCCAAGTAACACCAATGACACACTAGCGTCAGTGATCACCAACACCGAAAAACTCGTATTACAAAAGAAAAAAAAGCGAAAAATATAACCGAATTAAAAGTAGACGTAAAAAGTCAAAACACGCACGAAACATAAAAAATATAAAACAATAGGTAATTCGATCTATAACTAGCGCGTTGCGACATGGCCGTTAAAGGGGAAAATAAGCGCTAAAACGTTGAATCACACGTGAACGCTGCGACGTGTTAATTCGCAAATTTTAGACCGAAACTAAAACGAAAAAGTAGTAAAATATAAAAAGTATAGAGACCAAAGTTTAAAAGTAAAAAAAATGTTGGGGGTTATATTTATTGAAGATGTAAAATATTAAGTTAAAATAAAAAAAATAAAAGATTAGAAAAAAAATAAAAGATAGGTACAATCCACTAAAACATATTATACAACTCATAATACGTATCAAAGTAATAATTAATATATGTAATAAATATATGGTATCAATATTATATTAGTTCGCTGTATTCAAGTAATTAGTAGATATAATATACAATAGAAGTAATAAACAGCACCTCCTAGGGTTTACTTGAACTACATTTGCGTAGTAGGTGCAACATGATACACTCGATTTAATATTTAAAATAAATAAAGTCAACTTCATGTTTTCATTTTTACAACTTGATTTGTCAAACTCTTGATATTAGAAGAATTGTATTAAATACACCTTCAGCGTATTCAATGTAAGAAGCCGAAGCAACGCGCGTAGAATACTCTTTAGTTATAGTAGTACGTTATGTTACAATCTATCGTGGTTACAGGAACATTTTTTTAGCCTTGTGCCGTAGCCTTTGCGCCCCTTGTGTGGCAGTCATAGTCCTTTTTTATTGTTAACTATAACTTCTTATGTGACGGTTTTGCTTATTTTAATCTGTTGTCCAACGCTACCTATTATTATTCTCATCGTGTAACGCATGCATATATCTATTTTTATAGAAACATGATTTAAATCCAATGAACAAGTTCTAGAAATTTGACTCCAAATAGCTTCAATCCAAATAGAGTATGGAAATTGAAAGGTTTAGCTTTTGTGAACGTAATTTTTGTAATTGTGTTGGTATTTCCACACCTATTTTGAATTTTAATTCATTTTTATCATGATGAACATGTTGACATATTGATGTTCATACCATAATAATACTGCCAACACCGGTATTTGTTTGTTTATTAATTTTTCTTTTACAATTTTCTGTTTTATATATAATTTTAGTATATTCTATGGCTACTATACAGACTCACGTTATATATAACACGCTTACAGCTAGCTCAACCAAACCAAACGGTCCGATTCAACCTTCTCACAATTGATGTGCATAGTATAATTAACTTAAAATAATCTTTAATTAATTTGTAGTAAGTAGACATTTCTCAGGATTAAACAAACACACAGTTCCCAATACACGACGATCTATTATTAAACAGTTAATCCTTTTCATTTAAAAATCATGAAACTAATTGTTTTATTGGTTGTTTTATATCATAATTTTTTTTACAATAGCTTTACACTTGAGTCCTACTTATGAGACAACACAATCACATGTTAACTTTTGGTAGGGTATCACTGTTTATGTGTGATGATATACAGTACAAGAAAATATGTCACACAAATATCACTAGTTATTAATAAAATTGCACTCACATATTTATTTTATTGTATTGAGCGTAACTTCGAAGGAGATACATTAACAAATGATAGTCACATATAGTATTAAGTTTCTGTTTTTCTCTCCAAGTGTTTTAAGATTTATCGTTTTTGCCATATTTTTTAATACATATTATTTGTCTATTATTCATTAATACACTCGTGTTGATTCTTATAACCCAACTTTTGAACATCAATATAGGCCAGATGTACGTTTATACATAAGACAAATCTTTACACACTGAATTCACAATCTTCTCAAGACAACATGAAACAAAGATAAGTACATCAAGAAGTGGTACCAGAAAAAGATGTAATGCTAGGTAAAACAATACATTTAAGAATATCCCCTTACTATTATTATTAATATTATTATCATAAATTTGTAAGATATTTATAAGTATAAAAACAAGAACATGTAACGCCTTTGAATAAGGTACTAGATGTTGACAATGGAGAATGTAAATTGGTGTTACAACCGCAATTACAGCTCACCCACTGGCCCTCATCCATTCCTGATTGGATGCTTTCGCATTTTCTTTATCCCACCATTCATTTCACCCATCCAATATTCTAATATTATTTTTTTAATTTCATTATTTAACCCATTTTCACCTCCAATAGTTGGCTCCCACTTTGCCTAAATATATATATATTTAGTTACAACAACTTTTGTTGTTTTATTTCGTAGGTTAAAACGCGTAATTAAATATAATATTATAATACATAAATGGTGGTGAACATGGGTTAGGAATACTTGGGACTATTAGCCATTAGGTTAAAGAAAAATGAAAATAAAAAACAAAACCATGTGAGATATTAAAGGAAAAGAGAAAAGGAGAAAAGAAAAAGAAAAAGCATTAATAGTATTTCAAAGAAGAAATACAGTAATAGGAAGCAACTTTACAGAAGTTGCAAGTGAGTTGAGCTTGACACACTAGATTCTAATTTATTTAAATTATTTTATTTTATTTTATTTATTAAAGATGCTATGGGTTTATTAATAATAATATTTTTATAAAATTTACAATTAGCCCCCTCTTGTTCACTCCTCAAATAGCTGACACCACCAACACACCCTATTCACCTTTCTCTGTAAACGATAACACAAAACCAAAGCTTTCATGGGGACTTACTTCGGCGCCGGAGAATGCTACTTTGACCAACAACCGGAATATATCGCCGGCGGCAACCACTTCACCGTCGACGACTTGCTCGTTGACTTTCCCACCGACGAAGATATCGTCATGAACGAAGCCTTTTTCGACACCTTCACCTCCAATTCAGCTGATTTCTCCAGTTCTAACTCCTCCGTTTCCGGCGGAGATGCTCAGTTATCCGGAAATATCAGCTCCTACAGCCTCTCCGACTCTCAATTCTCCGGTGGTGAACTCTGTGTTCCGGTACGTGTTATTAACAATTCACAATCTCAATTCGATTTTGTTCTGTTTTCTAACCATTTTCGAGCGAAAACTGATGAAATCGTTGTTGAATTATCTATTGTTCAGTATGATGATTTGGCGGAATTGGAATGGCTATCGACTTTCAACGAGGAATCATTATCGAGCGATGACTTGCATAATCTGCAACTAATCTCCGCCGTGAATAAAGCTCCGGCGACCGACACGTCATCCTCCGGCGACACTCCGGCGTTCCAACAGAAAACCGCTGGTGCTAACAGAATCACCTCACCGATATTTCAAAATGACGTTTTAGTCCCCGGGAAAGTCCGCAGCAAACGCTCACGCGCTGCTCCGTGCGATTGGTCGTCACGTCTCCTCCACGTGAAATCATCGTCTCCGACCACCGACGCTACCAAAACGACGCCGTTGAGAAAAACGGACGGTGAGAATTCCGTCAGGAGATGCTTACATTGTGGTTCCGATAAGACGCCGCAGTGGCGGAGGGGTCCGATGGGGCCCAAAACGTTATGTAACGCGTGTGGAGTCCGTTACAAGTCGGGTCGGTTAATGCCCGAGTACCGACCCGCTGCTAGCCCGACGTTTGTACCCGCAAAGCACTCCAACTCCCACCGGAAGGTCATGGAGCTCCGACGGCAAATGGAGCTCCGTAACTCGCAGCAACAGTTGATTAATCATGGCTCAAGTTTTGAAGGTTGCAATGGAAGTGATGATTATCTGATTCACCGTCAAATTGGACCTAATTACATGCATATGATCTAATTACACACGGATTGATGATGATGATGAGTTTAGCGTTAAGATTAGTCTTCTAAGAAGAATCAATCAAGCAATCCAGTAGTAGTTTTTCTATAATCTCCCATTTTTACTCCATTTTCTGAGGATTACAACCCGAAAGAGAAAAAAAGATATACGTAACATGATGAATTCATTGTAGAATTTTGTAACTTTTGTAATCAAATCCACTAATTGTTGGTTCTTTCTAATTACTTGTTAACTTACAAAAAGCTTTTGTCCTAACGGTGCCATTAAGATATTGCATAGCCATTATGACGTGAATTTAAAAAGTGTGTGAGTTAATCGTTAGAAAGTGACTTGGTAATCGAGGATAGTTAGTGAAACAATTTTGTGATAGTTTAATAAACAAAGTTAAAGTTTTGATATTAATTCATTAGAATAAAAAGGCGTTGAAAAGTATAGAAAGCAAATGGGTGCCCTAGTAACGTAAGCGGTATGGTCCATCCTTTGTGCACTCAATATAGCACATGCAACCGCTCAAACTTTTATATCAAAAGTCTTACCTGTTATCATTTCATTTTCCAAGACTTTGGTTCGCAATTCTCCTAAATTACGTTACTACCCCTTAACTTCATCATCCGACACCCATAAATGTTGCATATATAACATATAAATGACTCGGATTATCTTATCACAAAGTTATGAATTCTTTTAGAAAACATATAAGGCATTACTATATGAAGAAAAATTAATCATATATTTATGTTTTAAAGATGGTAACTCTATAGTTTTAAGACACGAAAACAAATATCATACGTAGAATGTATTTACTAATTTTTAAGAGAAATGTTTTTCAATTAAGAACATAAAACTCTATATAAAATGAATAAAGTAGATCTTACATGTTAGAGAGAAATAGTGTATAGTCAACAAAACTTTCACGTATAATATTAAAAAATAAAAATAGGATAATTTATACATTTAAAAATGATTTTGATAATAGGGCAAACATGATAAAGTAGAGATGTGGAATGATTTCAGGTGTTTTATGGCTATAAATGTTAAACGTAGTTTGAAATATATTTTGATGTGTAAATATACTTATATAATTATATAATTATTATTGTGGTTGTCTTCTATTACATAAATTTTAAGGAGAAAAACAAGCATAATTGACTATTTTATGATGGCCGTGATACTAATCAAAGACAAGTTTCCATGATTAAGATTTCGTACATTAAATAAGTGTCGGTTGAGGCTTAGGGTCAAGTACAAGTATTCTACTAGATAGTATTTCAACTAATAAATGTAACCTTTGATTTTAAGCAAATGTGTAATGATGAAATCCAAGTTTTACTTAACTTGAAGGTTTCATTCTTTTAATTCTTTTGTGATCCAAGTTAAAGACTCCTTATCATCTCGTATGAACAAAGATTTTTATAGGTTATTAAGAACCTAAGACAACTGTTCATGAAAACATCATCAAATGCTCGTGCCCAATCGTCAACGAGTGAGAGACTATGATAACTTTGAAACCGGTTATTAATGTTAATACCAATATTAGGGAAAATCACCTTTCTTCATTTTTCTTTGTTGTACTTTTTTTTAACTTGTCATATAAAAAATTCCCTTGTTTTTAGGGGCAAAGATTAATATTCAAGAGACATGTTCAAGCAATGTTATTGAAAAGAAACAATAGAAGGAAAATAAATAATAAAGGGAGGTACTTGAAAGTACAATGAATGTACACATGACAAGGGAGTGAGAGTGGTGGGGGGTGGGGGGCATACGTGCATGTGAACAAGCACATGGTACAATAATTGAGGTACGTGAATAGAGAAATAAAAAAATAGTAATACAAAAATACAAATAGGATCGATTCAACCATAGCTATTTGTCTTCCATGTTACTACTACTGCTACATATTATAATTATTCTTTCAACACAATACAACAAACATGGGGACTTCAAGTTCCATACTTTTCCATCACATTGCCATTATTTTTCTTTGACCGTTATCATCATCACAACCCACAATGATAAAATGCCAAAGTCACTTGTATATCATTATATTTCAACCATCCTATCTGTTTGACCGGTTAGATGAGAAAAAAGACCAACATGATCCAACCATCAGTTTAACTCAAGATGAACCGAAAGGAAAGGTGTTCTTGTTCAAGTTAATGTTTGTAAAGTGCACGTCAGGTTGTCGTATAACACATTATGGATAATGTATTAGATTTTTCATTTAAGTAAGGTTTTCGAGTTAAGTATTCATGCGAATTAAGTTATTCGGGAGTCAAAATGAACATGGTGGTGAAGTCAAGTAGATGCCTAATGAAAGGCACGTGGTCAAAGGCAGAGGAAGGTTTAGTTTGGCACTTGTGCCTAATGCATAGTGCCTAACGCCTAATGATTTTGGCCTACCCAAAAACATTGTCATGTGTCCAGGAGAACATATTCATCATCCCATGCCATATTGCCATCCTTTTCAATTCATTTCACATACACATTATAAACAAGATCTACTTCAATTCGCTTGTTGGGCGGTTGCGTGTCCAGTATCACATGTTTTGCTGGGCTAACAGAGATCTACTGCATTTTGAACCTTAACCCATAAATATAAAACTTTTGACAAATTCCAACATGCAAACATCAAATAAAAACATCAAACACAACATATAATGTAAAGATTTAATTGGACAACAATACCGACCTTGGGCGACTTCATGTCTTTTACAATCTCTATAAGGCTCTCATACCATGTTACTATGAAAATACCAAAAACGAAGGAAGACTTTAAGATGATACTCAGTTACAACCCAAACATCAGATCTACAATTTTAGAGACTACTGATTTTGCAGGGGAGGCCATGGTTCCACCAGCATTGGGGGTACTGGTGGGGCCGTTTTGATTGTGAACTCGAGTAGAAGCATTAAAGGCAATTGGGTCTGTTTTTCTGGTGGTTGGTGGTGGCATTGGCATGAATCCTTGATTATGCAGTCTATCACTAAGAGACTGGCGTTGAATTGGATCCACAGGTTTCACTCCAATTATTAGAGCTGGATTTAGTTGCATCCCGTTCTTGCTGAGAGCCTTTTGAGCATCGAATCGACTCTGAAATAATAATTATAACAATTAATAAAACAAAGTATTAAGAAGTGCCAACTTAACTCCTGTATGAACTAAGGTGTTTTACTAAGCATGTGTGTAATTGTGCATAGTATATGGATACCAGGATTTTGAAATTCTATAATAAATAAAGAATTATGGTGCCCTTATAACTGTATGAGTGTGGGTCTGTTAGGGGTGAGCTATTACTCACCCCTAGTGTTTGTTTACATGAAAGCGAAGGAAATTGATGTCTCCCCATTCATCCTCTATCTGTACTTAATTTTAGTAAAAAGAAACAGAGTTTCCTAATCATCAAATTTTTGATCTAGTATCATCTTATTGTTCACTGCTAATCATTACTAAATGTTCATAAAATAGATTTTGGCTTAAAAGATTTCTTTATTCATCATTATGAAAAGTAATTTAAACATCTGAATAGGATTTAAAGCAGTCCAAGATTACTATTGCATATAATCCATATATATATAATAAACACGTAGAATGGTTAAAATTTACACCATTTCACTTTTACTTGTATGCTCTCCCTAGCTTAATGTCAAACTACCTAGAAAGTCCCAAGGGGACATCCTAGTGGTAAAGTAATGTACTCCCCAACCAAATATTTGTGAGTTCAATCCTACAAGGTGCAGATGTGGTGATTTTAGGATTAGAGTAGGTCTAGAGTAGAAATATGTGTTTGTCGGCAAGAAAAACTAAGATTCAGTCTTATTTGTCTTTCACGGGCATATGATGAAGGTATTATACATAAATCTTACATGCAATGGTATTATATATACATATTCCTCAAACTTATTTTTTTAACTTGTTAAAAACGCAATTTAACATGTCGGATAAACTAAATTTTATTAAAGGTATATAAGAATAATATTACCACAAAAAAGTTAAGAAACTAAACAACACAAATAATGAAAGTAGGATGGTTTAAAATAACAGTAGCCTACTTATATGATAAGAAAGTTGGTTTGTTTAATCCAAAATTAACCCGATTATCTGCTGAAAATTGGTTTGTCTTATCCACAACCTAAACAGATATATAAATTTGTCCATCATACGTAATAAGCCTGTTCAACAGGTCAAAGTGGCAATTTCAGCAAGAGAAAAAAAGGTCAGGGTATATAACCACATCAAAGTTACAGATATAAACCACCAAAATGTTGAAAGCTTGTTGGATTCATTCAACATAAATGATAAGCCCTGTTATGTAAGATGTACTTTAAGATCTTTAGCCATAAGTCTAAAATTTGATACACGCACTCTTTGTGCCTAGGCCCAACACGAACTCTTTGTGCCTAGGCCCAACACGCATTCTTTGTGCCTAGGCCCAACAAGCACCTTTGTGCCTTGAGTCAGCCTAGCACCTTTAACTACCTAGATACAAAGGCCAATATTAGACATCATCTAACCCATTCCAGTATCTGTGGTCAACTATTTGGCAAAGCAATGTGCCCCCATGCACCAAATATAGCAATTTGCAAAGAGTACCATATTTTCCAGCCAAATAAAGGAAGTAGAATGTGTATAGATTAATAGATATGACAAAACTGGGAAAACATTTTAGCATAGTAATGCCAAACAACAAGCTGAATCTTGCTACTAAAGGATGCAGAAATAACCTGATAAAGAATGTGAATCCAATTAGAATCTCTTGGACCCAGGACGTGTTTGAGAACGACACCACATTTTTCAAACTCCCGAAGAACTAAATTTGTGTCTGCTGGTGAAAACCTGCAAATGCAAAGTAAATAAAAAAGATACAAGCTTTCTTGAGGTAAGAAGAAAAGAGTCTAATTATCAGTGTCCATTCATCAAGCAACATATATGTGCTTAGCCATGTGTTAACTAGATTGAAATGTTTTCAATGCAGATAAAGGCAAGTCCAAAGAAAAAGCATTCATACAAGAGGCCTGATGGTATAACTAAGTAACTAACAGAGAACTGGAAGTCTAACCAAATCATGAAATGAAAAAAAAAAAAAGACCACAACACTATTCAGCTGTTACAGAAATGAACTACATTATCGTTCAATGAATTATATTCAAATCTAGATAAGGTCAATCCCAGAGCAAAAACCATCCATAGAAAAGGCATGATGGTACAAATGACAGAGACTAGCGTCCATTAATAACATCCATCTACCAGAATATGCGTGTGCAAATTGGCATTTAATATGTGTTTTCAGCAATAGATGTATCTCGGAACTGGTCACTGATACATTTATATGCGCAGTGTAGCAGTGGAAGAAAGATTACACCTAAATGCGGGATTAATACTTCAAATTATGGAAGCGTGTAGAGAAGAGTCGAGTGAAACAAAAAAACAATGGACACCAATAGCTTATATATTGAAACAAGATAGTGAACTACAGCACAGATAACTGAAATGAATGTCAAGCTATGTTGTCCTTTCAAATTCCAAAATATGTCCAAATTCAATAACAGTAGAATTTATGCCCAAAATCATGTTCATGATATACAATTATACATACGCAAGAAAGTAACTTCATTATCAGCTAACCTAACCAAGAAAGTAGAAAGTAATGACAACAAATAGCATGATCAACAAAAATAAGTTCAAAAACTTACCCATAAACAGTGACCCATTCTTCCTCATCAATCGTACCCACAGGCAAAGAATTCTTCTGCACATCCGGTCTCGCAACCTCCCTAGGTGGCGGTAAGGTAAGCAAAGCCCCCGGCTGACGATGAACCACACCATCCACAGGCGAACCCGGACCCGAACCCGACCCCGACCCTTTCCCCTTATCATCAGCACCCGCACCCTCACCCCTCCCCCCTGCAGACCACCAGCTCGAACTCACCGCAGGAGTCTGCCCTTGCTGGCTTCCAAACAACTTATAAGACGACGTGCTAGGGTTTGAATTAGGCTGGGGCGACTTATTGGGACTTGTGGAGAACAACTTGTTGGACGGAGTCCGAGTTGGAGTTCTAGGGTTCGAATTGTGTTCAGGGGACCCAATCGGGTAGTCTTGAATACCCGATTCCGGTGAGAAATCCGATCGGTCTTCGAGAGTGAACACGGGCGGTGGTGGTAGATCTGAAGTTGCGAAGTTTTCACGCCATAGCGCGGAGACTGCAGCCGCTTGACCAGGGGTTGTGAACTTACCGGAGGCGCTTCGGCGGTTGGTTACGGGGGTGGCTAGATCGTTGAAGAACAATGACTGCCTGTTGGTTGATTTGGGGGTTCGGTGAATTGTTGAGCTCATTGTGCACCGTTTGATCGATGGAGATGATGGTTGGAGAGTGCAGGGAGGTTGGAGATTCAGCCCCCTCCGAGCCTCTGGTTATTGGGTGTTTGTTCAAAAACCCTAACGAGTGGATCGTGGAGAAATAAAGGTTCGATGCGAGGGTTTTGGTTTTGGTTTGAAATTTTAGATGAAAGTTTATTCGATTATTATATTCATGACCCGAAAAAATGAGGGTGAAAAAACACGCGAGGTGGGAGTTATATTTGCCTCCAGGGGTTGTCACGTTAAACATTTTTTTTTTTTTTTTTTTTTTTTTGCATCGAGTCGTCTAATTTTTTCTTCGGTTTTTCATTTGACCCATAAAAGAAGGTGGTTTCTAGGGGAATCTTCTTACTTTTTCATCGGATCATGACTTAATTTTCTTCATGGGGGTCCGGAGGATGGTGTTCCTACTTGGGGCCAGGTTTTCCAAGCCACACCCCAAGCATGATATTTGTGTCTCCTTAGTGGGGCCGGGATCGGGAGTGTCGGCATAAGCGGGGCGGCACAGATGAATTAGAACTCTGGTCGTGGCAGGAAAGAATTGGAGTTCTGGTCGTGTGCGTAGAGAACACCGCTATGGGTTATTCATACCCGCCCCATGATTACGATAGAGGTTGTTCATGCGTATATTTTTTGTAGTGTAGATTTTGTATAATTATATAAGAGAGTGTTACTGATGAGAATAATGAGCATTTTCAACGTTAAATGAGAGGTAAGTTTTATTTGAATTAGTATGAAGATTGGTTGGGTCCTTGACCCATGAACAATCCTAGGAGAAGAGGTTTTGATGCTTACTTAGATATCTAGGAGACAACTTGAAGAAAAAAAATATATCGCAGTTACACATAAGAAAATATATGTTTAAAGTGCTTTTATTATTTATCAACTAGTAATAAGCATTTAAGTAGTAGAACCATAGATCTGCAGATCATAAAGATACCAAGTGATATAAAAATGGGGAAGCCAAAAAACAAAAATACCCATTTTACTATCATGGCTACAATGTGGCCAATATATATAAAGAGCAAAAATGATGGTATTTTAAAAAATAAGAAATGAAACATCAAGAGAACGACCAAAGAAATAAAAGATAATATCTGTATTCGGATAAAGATAATAGATTCGGGTCACAGATCCGACTGGACTTGTTGGAGGCAATTTCGAGCTTAGATTTGATGCGCATATAATTTGATAATATTTATCATGTATTTGTGCTGCTTATTGTTTTTGATATCGTATCTTACTAGGCTTCCTACTTGAATGAAGTTTTTTTACAATTAAAAAGATATGTTAATATGTCTGTTGCCCTGTTAAAACTGTTACTATATACCACCGTGTGTATTTATATATATAAATTAAAATACAACAAAAACTTAACATGTGTGGGTGGTTGGTGGATTGTAACCACTCGCTTTGCTAAACAATAATAAGTTTAAGACTACCTGTTGTCGAGGACGTGAAACAGGGCGCGAGCTAGGTGGCTTGACGCCCTGGTCGCATACACCACAACATGATGGCGCGAACGGGGGTGTGGGGATGGTAGTGCCCCCTTTGTGATCATTGGTAAATAATGGGTTTCAAAGAAAGAGTCGTTAGGATCATAGATAAAATTAAAACTTATTTTTTTTAATTATACATGCGCATCTTTATTTTTTTATAGAAACCATCCCCTTTCACTATCTTTCTTTCTAGCATTTTATAAAAAAAATACTTTGTCTCAAACATAAAATGAAGTTCTTCATCCGATTCTTCAGAAGAAGACGAACTCATTTTTAAACGGGAAAGATGGTGGTCGAGTATTTGATCGAGCAATCCCGACATCAACGATAACTAACAAGATCCTTGGCTCTAAATCGTGATCTAGTGGGTGCTAACAACACTTTATAAAAATTTGTAATGTTTTCTATTTATATTAATGCAATATTTTGTTTTTAATATTCATGTATTTAGATGGCTATTTAAAAAATAAATTAATTAAATAATTTGTTAGAGATTCTGATCATTTGAAAAACAACAGGGTCAGACTTCTTGATCAGAGACTATATCAATGTTCAGTTAGCATTCAGTTAGCGTCCCATTAAACAATATTAGAGGATAACAAGAGAAGATGTTGTGTCTCACAACATATAAGCTAATGATTATAAAATTGAAATTATTATAACTAGATTACCATTATACTTTATTATTATTATTATTATTACTATAATAATAAGTATTAAGCATGGCAAGTTGTTTATGTGAAGTTCATGATTTGAAAATGGTATGAACTCATCGTCTTAGCTAGAATTCACTAGCGCTTCACCACCAAAAAGCCTTCTCCTTTTAAAAAATATCTACGAGATATGCTAGTGTCACATGTGATGTGTCCTATCCTCTTTTTATGTGTGCCTCCAATATTAAAATACAAAATACTTTTTTACACCCGACCCCATTCTGCACACCTACTTTTTTATCTTCTTTCGAATCCACTCATATGTTTCTATATCTCTAAAGGATAAAGTCATAAAACATTAAAATATTAAAAAAGAGCGTCTTTTATTAAAGTTATTAATTACATATTTAACCAAATAAAAAAATTACTTACATATTTTTTCTTTTTAAAATATACATATTACATATTTACCTATTTTATTTCAATTTATTTATTAAATAATTATATTACTCGTATTTTCACTAAATTATTTTTATACATTTCACTTTCAACGACTATCAGTTACATAGTTTCTCAAGTTTGAATCTTCTATGTAAATAAAAACAACAAAATTTCATCTCGCTTAAAATTTTATTTTAAAGCAACAACAACTAATAATCAAAGTTATATATTCAAATACAAAACATAATTGTCAAAAGTTTTTAACAATTGTAATAATAAAACATTGATATGTAAAAATCTCTTAGTAAAATAAGATAAAATAGTTATTTAATAGATAAAGTTTAATGAAATGAATAAATATGTAATATATATGTTTCATGAAGAAGAAATATGTAATTAATTTTTTAGCTTGAAAAAATATGTAATTTATGATCTTAAGAAGGAAAGATATGTAAAAATCCCATTAAAAATGTATCATAACAAGCCTTTTCTTTAACAGCATCGTAACGCATCTTCATACCATAATCTTTCTAACCCAATTTATCTTAAACCTCGCTTTTACACAACCCCTACTATAAGCGTATAAACCATAATAATCATTTCTTTGATTCGATTTCAATCTATAAACACATTAAAGAAGATAAGTAACACCGTTCTTAAATTTTCCGAACAACAACTTTTATCTTTAAACACAATCAAATCAGTCTCCGCTTCTCAGAGCATAAACTCCCACCAAACGATCACCAATACCACTAAACCATCGGGAATAAAATAAACTAGAAGCTAATTTCAAGCTCTAAAAGAACTAGAATATTTCATAAAAATTAAACGAATTTAAACACCTCACCTAATGTTATATCACACCATACCTCATTATACAAATCATTGGACCAACCACTGCGTGATAGCTATCACATTTACACACACATTTACCAGAGCCTCTAATCAGCAATCACTAATGGCGTATCGATTCATGAGCCTCAAATACAAACAAAACCTCATCAATCACGGACTTACCCACATACCACCTTCCGCCACGTGTCCCTCCTCCACTCCCGCCCCGCCATTTTAAACCACCGCCGATCGTTCAATGCCTCTCCACACCGGCGGCACAGATGGAGAATAATGTGATGAAAACGAAGGATGTGGCGGTGACCGTCGAGAGCGCCGCCGTGAGTGAGCCACCCTCAGGCGGGAGGCTCCGCCGGAGCTATTACGTGATGCATTTGGCGTTGAGACTTGTTTGCTTATCGGCATCAGTTGTTTCTGTTGTTGTGATGGTATCGGCGAAAGAGAAATCAACACTATCGCTATATGGGTTTGATCTTCCTGTGTATTCTAAATGGTCTTTCTCCGATTCCTTCGAGTAAGCATATAATATTTCCCTAAATTTTCTATTTATTTAAGTTAATGTATTCAATCATATGATTTACGCCGCATTTTCAAGTTTAAGAATAAAAAAATGTTAACTAAAGAAAAAAAATGCGAATGAAAATAAAGACATTTTATAATATTGTGTTCCATAGTCTGAAAAAAAAAATAATAGAAAGTAAAAATTTTATGTGTTATTTTAATTTTTTTTCATTTCCTTATAAGAAAAGTTAGGAGAAAGATTATTAAATATTTTTCTTTCTTTGCTTTTTTACTTATCCATCGTTTAAAAAACTCAGGAAAACAAACATTTTTAGTTTTATTTCATTTCACTCTTTAAAAAAACTTTAGGAACACAATTTTTCTTCATTTCCATCAATTTCTTTTTTATTTCTCTCCTTAAATAAAATTTGGAAAAGCAACATTAGTTAGAGGTTGTAAGTGAACTGAATTGAGGGCTAAAAGTCCAATGAAAGAACCCCCATTAGCAGATACTGCTTAAATCTTGGATCAAATAGCATGCACATGAGGTGTTCGATGAAAGTTGTGTGTGAATTTTCGTAAAAACATGCATTTCAGCCTCCAAATTAGGCTTAATTTTTGAAGCTTGAGAATGGGTTTTGATGATTAAACAGCTATTTGGTGGGAGTATCATCAGCTGCAACAGTTCACTCTCTACTTCAACTGCTTATGACAGCAAGAATGCTGTTAAAGAAGTCCTCCATTATTTCTTCCAAGAAGCATGCATGGCTTCTCTTTGCTGGTGATCAGGTGACTAATTAATCAAAAGTTTCTAAATTTATTATCTTGATTAGAGTTTAGGCTTAGATATGAATCGATCGCGTTTTTGGGATGCATATTTGATCACACAGATTTTCGCGTATGCTATGATGAGTTGTGCATCAGCTGCATCAGGTGTGACCAATCTGAATCGAACAGGGATCAAACACTCGTCTCTACCCAATTTCTGCAAGCCGTTGCATAGTTTTTGTGATCGCGTTGCTCTTTCAATCGCGTTTGCATTCTTTGGCTGCTTCTTGCTTGCTATGTCGTCGGTTCTTGATGTGGTTTGGCTATCAGAGTACTGAAGGTTCATTTGCCACATTGGCCTGTGCTGTCACCACTGCACCTGCTCGAGATCGATTTATTATTGAATATTATTTGTAGCCAATTTGATTTGATGGCATTTGGCCACTTCCATTAGTTGTTACCTTGTTTTGAAAGTGATATGCTGGTCTTTATGTTGTAAGTTTTCACTAGAACTATGACAAAAGATGAATAAGTTAATGTTGTTGAATCATTGCCCAATGTAAGACCAAGATATTTGGGTATGTGTCATGTTACTTCGAATAAAACAAAATTAGACACTCTTAAGTCTTAAATAATATAATCAAATAAAAAACTAATAATTTATATACTTTTTATTAATTTACACTCTACACAAATAATAATATGATTATAATGATAACAGTAATTAAAGTTTTATGGCATTTATATTTTAGTAAACCCTGTTAAGGGAAAGGTGGGAGGCTTTGCCTTTCTTGGAGGTTCAAGGTTCAAACCTTGGCATTGGCGAATATTATTAACTTGGTGATACTAACTACTAACCACTAACCAGCCGTTTAAAAAAATATTTTAGTAAACCCTGATTAAACTTTATTGATTTTAATTTTAGTTATTAATAAAATCTGAAGAACTAAGGCTTTAAAATTTATATAACGAATAAACTTTTACAACTATCTAGTACATGTAAATTCACTAGTGAATTGTATAATTCTCATGGGGTTAAGGTCAAAGACTCTACGTGGCCGCGTTAAACACCGCTCCACCGCTCCTATGGGGCATTAAAGGGGAGAGACGTGTGTGTGACCGTGTACAAGCATTAATGTTTAAAAATGGCCTTTTGAGATGGGTTAAGGGGTTAAATCGAGGTAGAGTGAAACATGGTAAAGTGAGTGATATGATGCTTACGCATCATTAATGGGCTTTAGAGTACACCTATGGCCTAATGATACAAAAATAGATGAGAAGACTATGCTTGATAAATTCTTGTTTCTCATCGTCTTTGTGACTTATTTCAAAATATTTTTCTTCTTGAACAAGTTAAAGACATCAAGATTAAAGATTGCATTGTGGATATAAACTCCATCACCTCATGGACTTGGAGATGGAATCAGATCCCCCTCAATTTCAATAAGAAGTTGAATTGGGCATATGCACAAAACTACTCTTGTCGTCATACAATGGTCCATCCTTTTCGGAGACACAACCGGTTATTAGGTATGGTTGGATGATGATAATCTACATAGGGATTTTAGTACCCATCCAATTAGACAGAGAATTGATGAAAAGCGACCTTGATTATGGTACGTATGATTTTTCTTGGAATTCATGGGTGTCAATAAAATGAATGTTTTAAACTGAAGGGCTGCTATGGGAATGATTCCCACAAAAATTGAACTTGCAAAAAGAGGGTTCAATCCTGTTTCCATAAATTATACATTTTGTTTTGAACTTCTAGAATCACATGAACATATCTTTGTTTCTTGCTTGTTTGGGCCGAAATTAATGCTTGGTTAAAGGTTAAGTTCCGTTTTGCCTTCTCGTATTAAGACCTCATGAAGCTACACAAATCCACACATGGATCAAATGATATGAAGAGGATCATCCATGCAACTGTTTATGCAACGGTGTGGAATTTATGGAAATCCACGAGTTGGTAAATTGTATTAAATCTACTTTAGTGACGAACATTGTGGGGAACATCAAGACAACTTCATTCATTTGGAACAAGAGCAGGTTTAGAAAGATTAAAGGTTATTGGATTCTAATAATCTCAAGTTTTATTGGCTGTGATTAATTTTAAGTCAAAAAATATTTATAGATACTCTCAGCTTTAAGATTATTTTCATCCAACGATTTCTTACTAATTGAGAGTTAACCCCTGTTAGTTTTTTTGATGAAATGGGGCCAACTTTGAGTTAGTTTTCAACTCCGCCATCGCCCAAACTCCATCAAGTCTGTTTTTTTGTGTATAGCTCCTATCATCACCTGAAACCTACCACTAACGAGTCAAGTGGTTCATATAAGGAGGTGAAGAATGACTGGTTTTAGAGTGCAGAAGTTTAAGATTAACAGACCAGATGGTTGACTTTAACTTTCTGGTTAGTATTTTGGCTATACAAACAATCCATGTCATCAAAAATCTAATGGTGTTAACTCTCAGTTAATAATGGATCGTTAAAGGAAAATAAGTTTAAAGTTGGGGGTGTCTGTAAATATTTCCTGAGTAGGTATTAACCGCGACCAATAAATAAAAATTTGGATTATTAAAATCCAATAACCCAAAGATTAATACAGATTGAGAAGCTTTGAGAAATTGCATCTTAATATGTCAATTGTCTTTGCTTCAGTTTGGTGATTGGTGTTTGTTTTTGCTAGTTTCTTGTTAGCTTGAATTTTAATAATATATGTTCCACGGCCATTCAAAAAAATAATAATAATAAGAAAATAATCGCTCATAGCATGGTAACATTGGTGTTCACCCTGTAAAAACATGTGAGTTAGATCTCTACAAATGTAAATTGATGAAACGGTTAGAAAATTATAAAATTGCTATTAAAAAAGTTTAAGAATGTAATTGTTGAAACAAAGGAAAAAAAATTAGTGGAGTCTACCATATTATATTAATTTTTACGACAGTTAATAATTATCAAGATTTCTAGATTTTGTATGTGATTGTGATTATTATTTCGCCCCTAACCCGTTTCTGATCAAAATATCATAAATTCAAACACATTTCATCCTTAAATTTTACTCTTTTTTAGTTAGGTCACATAATCATTAAATAAAGATGCAACGAGGGTTATGAAAGTTGAAAGATTTAATTCTAGTGATTTATATGTTAGTACTAACCACCCGAAAAAAATTATATGCAAACTGCTGATAAAAAAATATAATAGAAAAAAATACTACAAAAAAATAAATACCTCAAAACAAAGAAGAAAAATAACAAATACGTAAATAATGACTTTACTTTAGCTATATTGTAAACTGATTAAAAGAAAATTTGACATAACTCGAAGCCTTAAATATAAAACTTAAAAAAGGTTTAGATGATTAAATGTAAATTTGACATAACTCGAAAGATTAAGTATAAAACAAAAAAAAATTAAGATGATTAATTGTAAATTTAACATAACTCGAATGCTTAAATAATATATTAATAATATGAATTAGTTAATGTATTAATTAAAAGAAAATTATTATATGAGCGACAAAATAGAAATGATTGCATAGAAGTTGTATAAGTGTTTTAAGTTTTATGTAAAATTACATTTGTTAGTTAAAATTTTATTTTATATAGTAGTACAGATGTCTAACCAGAATAAATTTAGCATAAAAATATAACTAGTTTATCAATGCTACCTAAATGAAATAAACGTTTTTGGTAATCGTTGATGATTAAATTAACATTAACAGTAATAATAAAAGTAACGGTTTGTAAATTGGAAACGTCAAAAAGGTCAAAGGTCAAAACCTCCCGCACGAGTCTCTTCACGTTCTCACGTTCAAATCCCACCATCTTCTCCCTCCACAAACCTGCAATTCTCTTCTTATATATACTCACTCACCATCACCCCCACAACCACCATCATTCGCAAATCACAACCCCTTAAACCTTCATCATCACAACCTTCTTCACCTGCAAACACAACAACTCAATAACAATGTCTTCTTCTTCCACTTCAATAGCTCTTCTCTTTATAGCAATCGCCACCGCCACCACCGCCGCTGCTAAGGAGTATCAAGTCGGAGACGCCGTTGGCTGGAGAATTCCGGCCACTAATGAAACAGAACTCTACACTACTTGGGCTTCACGAAGACGCTTTCACATCGGCGATGCTCTTCGTCAGTTTCTTTATTATCATTATTCGTCAAACGTTTTAGATTAATTCCATTACATTTTAATCGTTTTTGTTCTTTTTGTTGTAAGGGTTTCGCTATGGTACCGGTTCGGTGGTGATCGTTGACAAATGGGGGTTTTACCACTGTGATTCGAGCCAACCCATATCGTTCTTCAACGATGGAAACACCGTTGTGGTTCTTGACAAAGTGGGTACGATGTATTTCATCAGTGGGAGTTCAGATCGTTGTGAACAAGGACAGAAGATGATCGTGAACGTGAACAATCAGCGCCACGTGCCGCCATCGATAGCCGATCCACCATATAACCCGTATGATCGTGCTATGTCACCTTCTCCGTCTCAGGCTTTTGGTTCAACAAAATCTGGTTCAGTGGTTTTGGTTTCTGCATCAGTTATTTCTCATGTGGTTGCTGTAGCAGGTCTTGCATTGTGCTTGGTGCAGCCTTAGTGTTGGTTTTTGTTTTCAGTTTACGGTTATTTAAACTTATGCTTCTGTTTTGCATTAACATTTTGAGTTTTTGATTACTTTCTTTTAAGTTTACTAGGATATGATATTATGATTGATTTGGATGTTTGATTATTATTATTATCATCAATTAACTTATTAGTTATTCTGTTTAACTGTGTATGACATGACTTTCATTTGGTAGTTGAGAACTTGCTGATTTATATTGATAACATCTAACAAAATCAAGAATGCTTATCATACATTCATACTAACATTAACATAAAAAGTAGATTTTTAGTACACTTACATCTGAATTAGTAGAGATCAAATGGCATAGAAACCTGTCTTTTGAAAGCCATTAACATCTGAATTTGTAGAGATTGAGAGGTCATGAAAGTTTGTTTCCCGAGCGTTCTTTACTATCGTCTGTAGTTTTTCTTTCCTCCACTTTTGTTTCTTTAACCGGTGTCTAATAAGCATAACTCCTAAACCAAAGAAAGTAAATCCAAGAGTACCAGCACAGATTGATAACAAAACTTCAAAAGTCCAGGTTATTCTATGTTGTTTATAAGATGTTGGCATGATCACCCATGTGGCTGCAATGTATGAAACAGCCATGAAAGCTATAGCGACCCATATAAACTTATGAGCAGTTGCTAGTATCCGCTTTTGTGGCTTTTTTCTGAAGGGAATGATGCTGACCAAGACGACAATGATGCACATGGATACAAATAGAGCAATGTGATTACTGATAGCAAAGATCTTATAAGCCCGTTCTTTGCCTAAAATTGACTTGCCTATTTGAGGCCCGCCTTGGTAGACCCCGCCTGGAGGGTTTATACCCGCTGTGAACGCGACGGTTGCTATCAAAACTGCAACTACTGTGATTGTGTTTCTTGCATTCTGTAGTGCCTCTCTGTGTAACTTTATATGTTCTTTTTTTGGGCGTTTCTTGTCGGTTTTTATCTGTGGTTCTTCTTCTTCACTGCTAAAACTTGCATTTCTATCCATCTCAAGATCTTTAAGTGACAGTGTTTCATCTTCTAGAGAAGCTGTTTCTGCATGAATCTCTGTCATTAAATTTGTTGAATTCTCTGATGCATTAAGCTGAGAAACCTTTTGATGATTAGTTAGCTCTTTTGTTTCACTGGTTATGTATTCTTCAAACTGCAATGAACATGAATGTAGTTTCAAAAACTTAGACTCTTGAAAAAGACACACAGAGACAGAAAGATTCTTGCCTGGTGGAAACCTTCCATTTGAGCAAGATGTTGAATTGTATTACCGAATTTGTCAGGTTGATAAAACAGATATGTGCCCTTGAAGATACCATCTACAAATTTGAAGGCATTCAACTGTTTGAATCTTAGTGTTATATGGAACACATTCTCACCATGCTTCGACAGAAGCAGGAAGGAGAAACGAGCTACGGATGCAAACTCCTGTAAGACAGCCACATTTCCATTTATCGCAGCCAAGTGCAATGGTGTGTAGCCATTGTTATCGTATTGCAAAGCTTGATCAAGGTTCATTGCTAATAGCATTCTAGAAATCTCCGGTTCCCCTCTTCTGCAAGCACAATGCAATGCCAATGATCCATTTATGTCCTTCTGATTCACGAGATCAGGGCACTTTTCAAGCAACTTTTTAGCAATATCTGCATCAGCGTTACAAATTGAATTGACATGATGGTGGCTCGAATGTATAAAAGACTAAGCTCTCACCTAGGACACTGTATTCTAAGAGGCCTCAATTTTCATGATTATATACTAGATTCTGCATCATTTTTCGATTATGTTAAGCTCCTTACTTATATGTAATTACTGTAATTTGATTGGAAAGCAAAGTTAACTAGAGGTATATATATTCATAAATCATAATCAATCATAAGGTATTGTGCATATTACCTATTCGACCTTTTGCCACAGAGACATGAAGACAAGCTGCTCCATCAACGACGTCCAACAACCAAGAGGTGTGATTCAAGAAGAAATCTACAATGTGAAGATGCCCGTAACTACAAGCCAAATACAGGGCACTCTGGTTCTCACAGTTAAGCTTGGTAGCAACCCATTGGTTCTTCTCCATAAGCAATCTGACCACATTCTCATGGCCCAATCGACACGCTTCATGGATCGGCGTCTCTGAGTAAGTGTTCTCAGCAGCCACCATCTCTGGCTTCAATTCCAGTATAAACGACACCATTGCAGCATTTCCGATCTTTGAAGCTAGGTGTAACACCGTAGTGTTTCCGATTGTTCGTTCCAGCACATGTTCATCCTGTTGGAGTATATCTCTAAGCGCATCTATGTTACTTTTCACGATTGCTTGTGTAATCATCCAATCCATAACTGCCATTGATGAGTTATGTCTGTCTGAAGTCGTAATCGAGATGAAGGAATCAATGAATCAAACTAGTGTTCTGATTATTTTGGTGAACAATCGAACGAAGCTTCGAAGAACTGTCTAAGCAGCTTCCATTTGTACAGGGAAACTTATTATTTTGGTGTGTACTGGAAGTGGAATGGTGAGTTGGTGACCACAGAGTTTAAAGGTATATTCAATAATTTAAAGTCGTCGTCAAAAGTCAAAATAATTTATTATCTACTTTAAAGGTATATGACATGGGGTTTTTATACTCTGTTGTGGTGAGCGCGAATCAGGGCGCGAGCCACCTGGCTTGTCACCCTGGTCACACACATGTAATATGGTGCTGCGATTAGGGAGGGGGAGGGTGGGCTGAGGTTGTTCGCGGAAGGTTATGGAGGAGCGACCGGTTACCATGGTTAAATGGTGTTAGGGTTAAAGTGTTTGTTTATGTTTCGGGTTAAAAAAAAAGGAAATGATAATCGAAAGCTGCGAATTTAATCCCTGGATTTCTGGGAAACAAAAAATGAATTAGTATGTTGAACTAGGTTTTGTCAAATTAAATTGAATTATTAGAAATTAGAATGTTTAATTTTATATATTATTTTATATTATGTTTTTTTTATTTTTTATGTTTTTAATGAATTTTATTTGATTATAACGTTTAATTTTATATTATTGTTTTACATTAAAAACATAAATTAAATAATTAAGTTATTCATTAGAGCCCCAATCACCTGATTCATAATAGGGTCAGGTACTTGATCGAGGGTTGTATCCAATGTTCAGTTAGCGTCACATGTCGCAATATTGCTGGATAATTTGACAGGGAGCTCTATCCCGCAACATATAGTATTAGAGTTAAAAAAATATTAAAATAGGTCACAAATAGATCAAAGTTAAAATGAGTCAGTTGAGATTTTTGATGTAATTTTTTGGTAATTCATTTGTAATCTCATGTCTTTACTAGCTACTTGCTAGTTGGCTATTTAATAAAAATCTCGCTGTTAAAAAAAATGAAAAGAAACATTGAACATTACTCTATGGTCTAAAAACCAAAATATCTTTGGCTTTTTTACCCAATAACATGGTTACCATGGTCAAAATTTCAAAATCAATGGAATATCTAGTGTGATGAGTGACAGTGACTCAGTGAGGTCTTTAATATAATTAATATTCTATTATAAAATTATTTAATAAATAAATATGCAATACCAAAAAAGTAATAACATTTACATAATTCATAAGAAGAAAAAAACAAGATTTATTCTTCATTGAATATCGACGATTGATCCTGAACATTTATATCATTGTTGGATTTGGCAGCATCAAAAAACCTTGTCATATCCAAAGATCATATGAAGCTGACGCTTTTATAATAATACTAGGGTGTAGATGATCACCCATAATATATTAACCAGGCCATATAGTAGGGACATTGTCAACTCATAGTGTATGCAATCGGTATTACCAAGCATCCTAGGAACCTGTGTTTTTCTTTATCGTCAAAAAATTGTTGAATGTCACTTCACGTCGTTTTTCACAAATATTTCTTGTCGACCAGCTTAATTACACCTTTGTGTCATACCCATTTGTTGAATCATAAATGTACAATTTTGTAATGATGTAAATCTCAATCTACCTCTCGCATCAAACTTTTGCTGGACTTTTGTTGAAACCAACGTTTACTATTCTTATGAACCGTGATAGGCTCATGGTAAATCGACGCGGAAACATTTTATGAGTAAACATATGAATATTAGAAACATAGTCACGTACCAATAGTGTGTTAGCAGCTTGAGGATCCCGGTTTAAAGCAACATTTCTCGTGAATTATCATGATGGAATTTGCACAAGTTGTAACATGTTGAGCCGCATCTACAACCGTTGTCACAAAAGTTCATCGGTCTCGCTAGATGATGAAGAAGATATATATATCCATGCTAACAAGTTTGTTAAAAGTTGGTATTGTTAAAAAATTTGGTTAGTATATATAGAGTAAAAATATGGGTGAAATAATTTTTTATTTTCATAATCCAACGACCAGTCTATAACACACTGGCGTCCAATAGTCGCAAATTGAATGCAATTCAGTCGATCCATGCATGGATTTTTTTATGTTATCATGCTCACGCAAGTTTACAATATACGTATGTGTAGTTTGGTCTTAAAGGAAGTCACATTTGTTAGTGAGTTTGTTGAACTAATAATATACGTGGTGTTGGTTATTGTATCTTAGGTAAGCAAAGCAAGCTTCTTCTCAAGTCATATATATTTTACAATCACTTTTCCTTATGCAATCTAGCTGCTACATTACATATAGTTTATTAATAGCCGTAATTAATTAATTAGATTTAGTTAAAAATCAGATAACAGGAAAAATAAAATACAAACTTTATTTAGTATTAAATATGCGGATGTGAGTGGTTCTGTTGCATTACAATTGCATGACCAATTCACAAGCACCTAATGCATTTCGCCCCCATAAGCTTTGCATTATTTATTTCTGTTTATAAAAATAAAATAAATAATAACCGTTTCATAATTATTATATATATGTTTTCTAATCACTTTTGGTTCTTCTGTAAACAAAATATAACCGGTAATAAGGAACTAACCACTGTTTATATTTTGGTTTAAACCCGTCATTTCATTTTTTTTATAAGACAGATTTTAATTATACATAGCTTTGTTTCACATTTTTTCATAAGACGTTTACTAATTATACCTAGATTTTAGCTAAGTGATTGAAGCATGAGATTATATTAATACTTTTCTGAAAAAAATTCTAACCATATTTATAAATTATTGGGGCTCTCGTTTTTTTTTCTTAAAAAAAACCTTTTTATATACATAATCCAATCTAAATTCTATGTTTTGGGACTACATATGTACAATCCTACCTTAACACAAAAAAAAATGGGCCTAGTTATTTTTTATATATAAGTTTTCAATCCTACTATAATAATCTTGTTTTATGTTTTCACTCTTAAAATCATTGATCCGTTACTGTTTATGACAATGACATTTAAAAATAGGGCCTCGGTCTTTACTTCACCTTGATACCCTGATATTGTTTAGTCAATTCTAGTCTTGGATTACGGTAATTCTTTTTCATGTGTTGTTTTCATTTTTTTTAAATACCCAATCAGTGAATCACTCCTGTTATTGCACATTTGCATGTTTTCAATTATAAACATGTAATGCCGAGGTCACCATTAACCATTCCAAATTAACAGAAAACTTAGGCCAAAGTCGCCATTCACCATTCTAAATTAACTCAAGGCCACATCATTGCACACCCTTCAGTCCTTCACCATCTTCCAACCAGCCTATCAACCATAAAAATACCTATATAATTCACACCACCCTCCTCCATACACAAATCCAGCTTATATAAAATACAACAAACAAAAAAAGGATGACACACATTTACGCCATATTATCAACCTGAGTGATGATACCAGCGCTTCCACTATAGCGTATCCCCCCTCAAGCTTACATGGTTGGGTACGTATACATGATGGTCTAAGAGAGAAGGAAAAAGTACCGCGTGAGACTATTAACTTGGTCATTATAAAAAAGATTATCTATCCATGTTTAATGTTTTATAGTAAAGTCAAAGAGTCAACAGGGGGAACTTGTGTCAAAAGTAAACGAGCAGGGGAGGCAAGTGTAACAATTAAAAAAAGAGGTACGTCAGTTTAATTAGGCCAACCGCCCCAACACCACCATGAGATTCAGCATTTAACTAAGGAAAAGAAAAAGATCAACGTTTCTTTCTGCAATGACTATGAGCGCGTATATATACATACATATAAACTATAAACCCTCACCTATTCCTCAAATTCATCACATCATATCAATGGAGGCATCAAATTCGTCGATCAACGAAGCATACTGGCCGCTACCTTACCTTTATTCCTCTTTCACCTCCATTTGGATCGTTTTCGCTTCTTGTTGGATCATCAACACTTACATTAATCGTCATTTTCAGGTCACATCTCTCTCTCTCTCTCTATAAACCCTAACTTAATACCCTTGCTTATGATGATTAGAGGAGGATTTTGTTTGGTTGAAGTTGATTTTTGTTTAATTGTGTGGTTGTTCTGTTATGGTATTAGAGCAGGTGAATAACTTACAATGGACGCTTGCATCGGTTCCTTGTGTTAAAGCTTTGCAACTCGCCTTCTCCTTTCTCTTCTGGTATGCTCTTAATCTGATCGGTAGCTTGCTTCACAAGTAAAATAAGGATATGCGATTTTGATCTAGTTGATAGTGGTTTAACTGTGAGATAAGACTAACGTAGGTTTAGGATTGAGTTTGAATGTTCATTGGTTTGCAAATTGGAATTGGTTCTTCCAGAATTTTACTCTTTAATCCTTGTAACTATAGTAGTTTAAAACATTGCTGTTGCAGGTATTCGTGTTTCTATCTCCAAACATGCTCTCTGTGGATGTCATTTGGTGTATATGTAACTGGATTGCTCTTTGAGACAGCTTCGATTATGTCGTTTTTACTGATTGCACATGGCTACTGCATTACTTCTGAGCGTCTCTCAGTACCTGAGCGTCGAGCTATGGCTGTACTCGGTTGTGTATACTATCTGATTCTTGTTGGTCACAGAGCTTCTATACCTTACTTTTCTGTAAGTCTGCTTGACTTATGTTAATATTACAATTTGTTTTCTTTTTTAAGATGCTAATCATTTTAATGTCCAAATTTGCAGATCCTTCTAATGCTTGACTATTTGCTCATATTCTTTGTGATATTTAATCATATTGCTCAGAACTTATCACTCTTGAGGGAGCAGTTGAATTATATAGAGGATGAAGACATCCAAGAAATGCATGATGCTGTTTATACCAAATACCTCATGTTCAAGTATGTGCTACCCTGATCTTTCTCATTTCAGTTTTACATGGGCATAAATCTGTAGTAATGGATAGTTCTAAACCTCTTGTGGCTTTTTTTTTCTTCTGCTTCACAGGAAATTCAAAGGCGCAATGCATATTGTAGCTATAGCAGAAATTACAGTAAATTTCTTTATTTCATCCTTTATTATCATGAGTGGCTTTTTAGAAAAAGAAATTTATTTCAGTGTATATGGATTTCAGATCTTCATCAACATGGACAGTTCAGTTGAAAGCTATTGGATAAAGTTATTCGTTCGCGAGTGGGCCCATTTCTGTATCTTTCTGTACATTGGGTATGCAAAAATTGCACATTTACTTCATCTTAGTTAATGTTGTCATTAGGTGTGTTAATAACTTGCTGCTGTGACAGATGGATATTCAGGTCACAAGATTTGGCACCGCGATTCTCTGTTATGCCAACTCACAAGTCTAAAAGAGATAGAATTGTTCCTCCTATTTACAGCATTGTATGCTCACAATCATAAAGAAGTAAAAAAGAAAGAAAAAACTATTTTTCTTGCACCCAATAATTTTATACCTCTATATTATTGCAGGAACTCGATGCAGCATCTTTTAAGGAGTTTAGTAGCCGGGAATGGCAGATTGGAGTTGTAAGTTGTGTTTGTAAATTTGAAAACAATTACATTCACAACCAAATTAGTAGTTATTTTAAGTTTATTAATCATTAATCATTGTATTTGTAGCCAACTTTTGAGGACAGGAGCTCAAACGACTCGATATTGGTAGTGATTCAACACCCTCATGCATGTAGGCCAGTTTTGATCAGTTCCGGGTCAGGAGTCGCTGCTACTGAAGCTATATCTTCTTTAAAAGCCACTGTATAGTGCTTTGTTGTACTGAGATATGTTGATCATAATTCTTGCTTCAAAATGAGTTATGATTTTGCCTTTAAATCATAGGGTCAATTATACTATAATCGTAAATAGTTTCCAGTTCTTTTTTTTTTTTTATTGTGTTTTAGAGGATGGTATTTCTTTACGAGTTGGAACCAACCCTGTAATTTCCCAAAAGAAATGACCAAATTCGTAACTTGAACTTACCATATGGATCATCCGTATGAAGTAACCCTCAAAGTTTAGTACATAACAGTAATAATAACAAACCTCTATAACAAATAATTAGTCTAAACACAATATTCTCATTTTCTCCTCACATTTCATCATGTAACCAGTGGTGATGAATAATTGGATGCAAACAAGTTCATTATAAAGTTTTTGTGTTCTCATGTTCTTGTTTCTTGAAGCTACAATTATTGCAAAAAAAAATAATAATAATAAAATAAAAAATAAATAAAATAAAAAAATAATTCATGCTGTTATAAGAAACCAATAGTTCTCTGTTTCACTACAAAGTATTAAGTTTAAATTAATTCTCTATATGTACATAACTCATTCTCAAGAATGCAATAAAGAAAGAGAGAGCCTTAAAACAATTGGAAAAAGAACTCCATCATAGCATAAATGATTATGATGTTCAGGCAGCCAGTGTAACAGCATCCTCAACCTCATCAGATTCATCAACAATCATTTCATTCTTAAACAGCAGTTTAAGGTAAGGAAGCACTCTTGGAAGCACATGCAAATCTGCAAAGTTAATGCTCATCATATCGAAGGCGATGCATGTTTTATGCATATAACTTTCATCAAAAACTGGAATTTTAGGGTATCTTTGACTGAAATGTGTAAGAATGATTCGAAATGCTCCTGCAGAGTTCCCTACTTCAATGGCTTCTTCTGTTGTACTGTGATTTCTTGCTATTGCTTCCTCCACTAAAGCATCCTCAAAAGTTGCCTAAAATACCAATTTCATGAAAACATGATATTCAGTTTTTAGTGTTTACGTAAACGTATTACTCTTCGACTGAGATAAATCAGTTTCATATCAATAAGAAAGCAGTTAGATTGTTTACCTCATGTATGAGAACCGTAGCTCCTTGAGAAGCTTCTATTAATTCAGGGCACGGTCTAGTGTCACCAGAATAAACAATCTTCCACCCGGGCACTATTCCCCCGTCACTATCAACTCTATCCATACCTTTCAAAACCACCCCAAAAGCTTGAGGGCAATGCACAACAGGAAAACTAATCACATTTTCCAAACCCGCTTCACCAAGCACATTTTTCAAATGCTCGATAATTGGGTATGATATGTTAGTATCCAAAGTAATAACCCCCTTTTTCCAAAGGCTCTGCATCTGACTTCCTATAGAAAACAAAGAATTTTCAACTTTGTTTTCATTTGGGTGTTCAAAACTATTTAAGTTATTATTGTAGTTTGATTCGAAAGAAGCTAAAGAAGCCTCTGTTGTATGCCTACAATCAAGAAACTGCATATCTAAGTCTTCGAGTCTTTCGTATGCATCTAGGAATCTTTTAAGTTGTCTAGGTCCTATAACGACTAAGGGCTCATGAGGTGACCCCTTCAGCAAGTCACGTCTGAGAGCTAGTATTCTTGCTAAGCCTGTATGGTGATCCGCATGGATATGTGAAATCCAAATGCATTTTAAATTTTTAACAGCATTATCTGCGCCTTCAATACCAAATCTGTTCATGGAAACATCGGTATACCCTGATATTAGAGGTTGCAAGATGAGCGGAGGCCAATAACAGGTTTTTATAGTATGGGTTGATATGGGTTGGCCAGTTGGGCTGACCCATAAACACCTTTCTGTCCTTTTTTAGAAAAAAATAAATATTTACAGCGTTAATTATTATTACAGTAATAACAAAAATTTACAATTAACATTTTAAAGTGCTGATCTTGTATTATAGATGCAGCGTCAGCACATACATAGATGCCATGTAGACCTTTAGCTAACATGGATGCCACGTAGACTCTTCTGCAGACACGGATACTTTTTTGATGTCAGGGTTCTAAGGAATGTTTTTGTTAAGTTAGCAAAAGAGTCTACATGTAATCCATGTGAGCAAATAATGATTATGTGGCATCCTTGTATGTGCTTATTGTGCGTTTAATTGTCATTTACACATCATTTCACAGATTCGTAAAAATGTAACCAATTCAGGGACTTCAATATGTCAAAATTTGGTTGAGGGATTTTAATTCAAAATGATAAAGGTATGCTGATCTTTTTATTGGGTTTAACCCTAAAATAATATCCAGCTTAAAAAAGGATTTCCGGCTACTGTCAACCCGGTTGACATGTTTGACCCACTTGGCAAATTCTCGCTTTGGTTAGAAGTTCCAATTTGATGAGTTTGTGATTAAAAACAAACCAAGTCAACCCCTTTACTATCAAAATTGCCACATGTACCAGGTATTAGAAGTAATTCACAAGAAAGAAATATTTACTGAATGGAAGTAAAATTACCTTCTTTTCAGCTGACCCAGTGTTCCTTCACCACAATCTAACAGTATGCTACCTTTAGAGAAAAGATTGATGAAGATAGAACTAACATTTCGGTACTTGGACGGTTGAGATGAACCAGTTCCTAGAAGGACAATCTCGACATCTTCTCTCGTAATATCCTCCAAACATTTGGGAAGAGTGTTTTGATTTAACCAAGGTTCTTCAGTTATGTTCTTGTCACTTTCCATAGATCTCATCCCCTCACCTGCATCTTCATCTTCCCATTCCCAAAGCTGAGAAACTTGTTTGGCAGCATCAGATATTTCTGGAATTTCTGAAACTAGTTCATTAATGATTTCAACGGCATCTGCTTTGGTAGGTATACCGGATCTGTCTAGTCCAAGTTGTGCATAAGGACGCAAATGAAACTGTTTAAAAAAATGCATAATTGTTTAGACAGGTGATCAAGAACTGATTGCTAATATCCAAGAAAAGTGCAAATTCCATTTCAATTTGGAGCATTTTGCGATGCAAATCACTAAATATGCACCTTGAGGAGATTTTCAGCAGAAATAGTCTTGCAAAGCTTTAAGTCAGTACTCTGCAGGCTTAAATATGTAGATGGTAAGTAAATATGCTCCAATTATTTTTTAATCATTATTCTTTAAGATGTCATAGACTCGGAAAATACCTCATCTGAACAATTTGTTTGTTGAAGAGACCAAAAACCTGGTGCAGGGAAAAACTGAGGACATAAATAATTAAGCCTGGCTGCGATTCTTGCACTAGATTGCAAAATTGGTATCTCGATATTCTTCCTGCAGAAATGACACGAAGAACTTATATCAATTTTAAAATTTTTAGTTGCTTCACAATTTATTAAAATTAGAAGACAAAAATTTCCACCCTTTCGCTTACATTTGATGTCCTGCAATAATATGCTCTGCCTCACTGAATCTTGACATCCACTTTTGATAATCACTGGAGTTTACAACTGATGATGGACTTAAATGAATTACACAATTGACAATTTTGCTTTTTTCCTCTGAAATATCAGCATAATAATTAACAAGAGATTGTGAAGATAACAATTCTTCAAAATGAGAGAGTGTAGGGCAATCTACAAGGAGAACAATAGGCCCGGGAACTGAAGGTCCAAGTACATCATCAGGATGAACCTGAAAAATGCAAACAAAGTTTATGATTTGACCCATTTGAAAAGACAAACCCGAAACAACCATTCATAAGTAAATGAGTAGATCTAGCAATCTCTAATGTGATTTATAAATAATAAACGGAAAGTGGCAAATGTACCATGATGTTTTTCAAATCTGATTTCACAGATCTTCCTTCTTGTAGTTCACGATATTTGGGGCCGGGTCTCAATCCAAGTGCTTGGGCCTTTTCTGGGTCAAACTTACCCCTGATCTCAGGTAACTCACAGATATATAAAACGGAAATATCACTAGATTTCATTGCAAACTCATCTTTGAGCCCATGGGTTTCGGGTCGTAACAAAATAGCTGATATTTTAACAACTTCATCATTGATAAGTTTAATTTGATCATCAACTTTTTCAGGATTATCCAATAAAACCCTATCAGATTTAGGTGATGGACCAAAGCACCATGTGTGAACCATGGCTGCATTGGGGATGAAAGATTTCATTGCATCAACTAAATACTTAAAATCTGAGGGTCCCCACACATTTACCTACAGATAACAATCAAACTATATGTCAGCATATGAATAACTCTTTTGTTAAATACAACAGAACCTTTATAATATAATAAAAGAAATTATCATCAATTCAGCAGAGTAATACTTACAGATATCCCCTCTTCACCAGTACCAGCCAATGTCAGTAAAAGACCTGCAAAATAAACTTCATACAGTTAAGATATGTTTTAAATATATCGCAGCATATATGCTAGCTTAAAAATAATGCTCAAACCTGGTAATCCACCAGCAGTTTCAGAGCAGACGCGTGAAAGAAAAATGTGATCAATCTAAAACAGAAAAAAAGCATGTCATTCTCATTGCTATATAGATGTAGATTGAATGTGACTCTTGTGATGACAACTTTACCTTCGACAACTTAATCTTATGTTCGGTACAAAATCGTTGCAGTCCCTAAACAAATCGCAGAAAGAAACTATAAAATAAAAACCAAAGATCTCAATGTTATTTTCATGTTTAACTTCTCTAAAATGCTTACTTCTCCAGCATTGAATATAAACCTCTGTTTGTCAAAGAACAGCAAGACTGATGGTGATGTATCTTGAGTATCCATACCTGTTCCTAAAATCTGCATAAAATCACACATAAAAATAAGCCCTTTCCAACACACAAATCTCAATCAAAATTAGCATTCGCAGAGGCTTAATCAACATATACCTGAACATAAGAAATGGTATTAACAGGATTAAGTCTTCTAACTTTCAATTTCAGATCTTTGGGTCTACCCTTATCTCTACCCTCAGCCCTTTTCTTGTTAAACCCAACACTAACCCCAATCTTCTTGCTTTCTTCCACTTCATCCGCCTTTTCCATCGATGATAACCCCCTTTTCTCCTTCCTCTCACTCTGCTTCAAAGAACTGGAGTTACCGCTACTAATTCTTCGATTGGAATTCAAAGATTTTGAACTGTACCCTTGCGGTTTTCTTGATGAAAGACAAGTGAAGAAAGGGTAAGAAGAAGACAGAGATTTGCTCCGTTTAATTGGGATTTTGTTGTTGAATTTCAAGATTGAATTGGGTCTTAAAGACGAAAGAAAAAACGAGGGATTGAGGAGGCGGAGGCTTGTGATTTGGGGCATTGTGTTCATTGCCGGAACCCTAGATTAGGGTTTTAGCCACCTTCAAGTTAATCAATCAAACCGTTATCCATCGGCTCCATGAACAGAAGTCGAATCCACCAATGAGATAATCAAACAAGTTTAATAAACTTCAAATTAATCTTAAAACATAAAGCTGGAATAGCTCAGTTGGTTAGAGCGTGTGGCTGTTAACCACAAGGTCGGAGGTTCAAGCCCTCCTTCTAGCGTATTTTTAATTTATTTTATAAAAAGTATGATATTTATTTTTTTATTTATCTTTGCAGTCTCCTTATCAACAGTACAGATAAGATGCATTATAACCACATGTCCACACAGACACAAACCTATAATGTGTGTCTAACAGCAACTTTGAAAGTGAGCACAATCTAACCCATGAATACTTATAGCTTATCTTCCTTCTCACACCCTTGCTGTTACAATTTCAGGAACTCCATTCAAAGACCTTACACCAAGAGCCATGGCTGCTCTAGGTCCAGTATCCGAGCCATGACTGCGGTTCGCGATGGTCAACCTGAAGCTGCACCGTCTCAAGAACCGCCTTCCGTCAGTTTAGCTTTTGTTAGTGTAAGTCATGAACATACATCAACTACATCAGTTTAATTGATATTGTGTAGGTTACTAAATTCTGCTAAATGATCTTTCTGTTAAAAAAATGGCAGTCTGTATTGTTACCGGATGGAACGCCTGATGTGCATTTTAGAAACGCCACTGGTGGACAGAAACTGAGGGATATAATGCTGGATTCGAATATCGAGTTGTATGGACCATATGTAATGTTATCTGCTTTTTTATGAATGACATGATGGTCTTGATGTAATGTATCCATTAGCATAATCTTTCTGTTTTTGGTAATTCAGTCTAGACCTCTGCTAAACTGTGCTGGAGGAGGAACCTGTGGGACTTGCATGGTGGAGGTACTTAAACATTCAATCACCATCATACTAAAACGCGCTTTAATGGGATTATCGCGTTGATTTGTGTTGAATTTTGATTATTATCTCAGGTTGTTGAAGGGAAGGAGTTGCTTAGTCCGCGAACAGATAAAGAGAAAGAGAAACTCAAACGGGTATGATAAACTATAACTCTGCTAGTTAAAGATCTTATGTAAATCATAATCAATTAAACTTTTGTGTTATGTGGCAGAACCCGAAGAACTGGAGGTTGGCGTGTCAGACGACCGTGGGGAGCCCAGATTCCACTGGCCTGGTTCGTAGTACTAGCTAATAGTTACGGGTTCTTTTTTTTTTTTTTTTTTTTTTTAATTTTATCAAAGATGTTAAATTTTATATGGTTTATGAAATGCAGGTTGTGATTCAACAACTACCAGAATGGAAAGGGCATGAATGGACACTTGGAAAAGTACCTCCTGCAGAATCTTGATTTTGTTCTGTGATTTCTTGATGTGTAATGTTGTAAATGATGAGCATGAGAATGGTTATAATGTTTTAATATTGACACATTCTTGAATACTAAATAGATTACACCAAAGGTAGCGGAAAAATATTTTTTGTCAAGACTAATGTGCTCCGGGCCTAGCCTAGGCCCGGTCTTTAGGCCATGACTTATGCTGGTTGTCCAAGATTGATACCAACGAGCATAATACTTATTAGGCCAAGTCCTAGCAGGCATAGTCTTGTTACTGTGACATGCCCAAAGTTTGACCCGTTGCCGGTTGGGACTGTTGAAGTAAAGGACCATGAGAATACATTAATACTCATGTCCATGAGAATAAAGGGCCATGTTGACACTTGAATTGTGCAACAGGAGGCTTTCAGGTTAATATGGCAGTAAAGTCATTGATGGTTTTTTTTTTTTTTTTTTTTTTTTTTGAAGAAGAAGAAGTGGTGTATTTCAAGTTGGAGAGTTTGGGAATTCAATCTTAGGCATCTAAAGTGTGATTTTAAAATTTCAACTTTAAATAGTTTAAATTGACAAGAACCTAAATAAATAGGAAATACATTTAATAGATGTTATAAAGAGTAAAATTGTGCTAACCTACGTTGTACACAAATTGAAGAGAATAATAAAAATAATAAGCTATAAGATATATTAACAATTGAAGTTCTAGTTTTGCAAAAGCAGTGATTTAACCTGAGGGAGAGTTCATACATGGGTTGACTAATGTTTTGTGATCTTATTATTGTTTCCATTCTTTTTTTATATTCATCAATATAGGATGGTAATCAATATATTCATTAAAAGCTAAGGGTTGTTTGACAAACTTATGCCAAGTCATTAAGAGCCCTAACCGAATAACAAATAGCCTCTGAATCAATCAATATGCTTTCAAAACTTACTCGCTCCATTAACCATCAAAAAGTGTCTTTTAAATAAACTAAACATGCTATACCTCTTACCGATTCAAAATTACATTAAGATGCTACCAAACAACCTTTAAGTAATTAATGTTTTTAGGCTAAAAAATTGAAGTGGTCCTTAATTTAGAAGACGCTCAGTTTTTTTAAACGATAAACACATATAGTCATTTAATTTTCTTCCTAAATCTACACTAATATTCCTCAACCTCAAGGGGATATATCCGGTTGTAGTTACATCTCATCACATGCATTGATTAGCCCAAAAACGTCCACTCACCCACTATATGCTGTTTTCTTTAACTTGATCGAAAACAACAACCCAAAGAAAGCCCAGGCCCTACCAAACCAAATTATACACATACTTGTGGGTCTCTCTTTACGACCTTAAACCAAACAACTACAAAAGATAACAATTTGGATACATTTCTCATAAAATGAAAACAAACAAAGAAGAACAAACAACTTGCAAAGCTTTTTACTTTTACAATTAAAATAGCCCCGAATCACATTCAAGTTTCAACACACAAGAACTAAAACATTGGAAACTTAGTAGTCGTTGGTGAGGGGAATATGCTCATTGGTGATGAACACATTCGGGTAAATAGCACCAGCTAGGCCACCGCCAATGAGTGGTCCAACCCAGTAGATCCAGTGTCCGGAGAAGTCGAAGCTAGCCACAGCAGGTCCGAAAGAACGGGCTGGGTTCATTGACCCACCAGAGAACGGGCCTGCAGCCAAGATATTGGCACCCACGATGAACCCAATTGCAATAGGGGCAATTGTGCCCAATGCGCCCTTCTTTGGGTCACATGCAGTGGCGTAAACAGTGTACACCAATGCAAATGTGATGATTATTTCCATAACTACACCTTCAATCGCTCCGAGACCTGCTCCAACAGCGTGTATTGGGACGGCCTGAGAAGAAATATAAAAAAACACTTATATTTCACATAATTTCAAAAAGACCACCGAAGCAAGATGCATTAGTTATTCCTACCATGCCTCCAGTGACGAAACTGAGAAGGAAACACGCGACGGTGGATCCAAGGAGTTGGGCAATCCAGTAGAACAACCCGGTTAAGATTGTGATCTGGCCGCCAACGGCCAAGCCAAAGGTGACAGCTGGATTCACGTGGCCACCAGAGATGTTGGCGGCAATAGAAACTGCCACAAATAAGGCAAGCCCATGGCAAACCGCGATAGCTACTAGACCAGCGGGATCTAAGGCGGCATCAGCTGTTAATTTGGCTGTCACAAACCAACAAAAGTAAGTTATAATGTTAAGTGGGTGGGCTATCATAGGACACCTGACACATAATTAGAGAGTCTGAATGTACCGTAAGCGATGGCAGAGCCGACACCGGCGAAGACGAAGAGCAAGGTGGAGATGAACTCTGCAATGTAGGCCTTGATGGAGCTGGAGCTGAAGGAATCATCAAAACTACCAAAGGCAATTCCAGGCATTTTGCTACAAGAATTTTAGTAACAAAATACTAATGATTAATAATTTCTTAGCTCAATTTGGAGTGAGCATGCATATAGAAAGAGCCTTTATATACCAAAGGTTCCCGAACAATAATGCTGACGTGGATATTATGGTATGTGATTGGTCTATTTTAAACTAATAAAAAATATTTGAACGAATTATAAATTAATCTAATTATTCAAGATTTAAAATCAGTGATAGGACACTCCTTGATGAAATTTAACGTTTACCTCTTGATTTTTTTTAAAACAACTCATAATATATTTTTATTAACCATTTAAGCATGTCCTTTGCATGATTTACCATCAGTATGTTTTAATGGGGAAAACAATTATAACTCCAAGTTATTTAGTTGTCAAACTTACAAACTTAAAATTAGAAATACTTTTTATGTTTTTTTTAATTTTTAATCATAGAGGCATAGTTCTCTAGATTGCATCATACAAACGAGCAAAATGACGTATAATAAATATGTAACTTTTTTTATTTATTTAAACTACCTAAAATTTAAGTTTAACTTGATAACATAAATAATCAAACAGATATATGTATAATGTAAAACTTTACAGCTCGATCACAATTTATTCATTTTTGTTTTATCCTGAAAATTATTGAAGAAGGGGCACCAATACGCCATTATTGGGCCCAAAATGAACCGACCATTTTTTTAAAAACATAAGAGCATGATGACTTTTGTCGTTGTTAGCCGTAGTCGGTAAATGGTTTTCTTTTGTGGCATTTTTTTCTACGAAAATTGGCCGGCTGATGTGGATGGATAACAGCCAATTGTACAATTACATTTTTGGACAATTACGATAATTTGATTTATAGATATTTTAACGATGTTTCATAAATATTAATTTTGGATTGATGGTTGCAGCCATAAAATTATTGAGTTTAAGTCTTTACAAGTGCAAGTTGATTAGCTGTTAAAAAATATATATATATTTTTAAAAAACAATCTTACTATCAAATAGAAACCTAAGAACCAATTACAATTTGTTGCGGCCAATTTTAGTCGCAAGCAAACTACGTTTAATAGAATAAATTGGCCGAAATAAATATATAAAACTTGAGTATAAACATAAACATAATAACAAATACATAATTAAACTTGACTCATTATATCTCTTTTAAATAGTTATTATTCAAATTTTGTAAAATTCAACTCAAGAAATGACAAACTAAAATTATTCGATGAATCTTGATGATTTGTTTTGTTTTGCCCGAAGAACATGTATGCATTTTGGACGGTGTCGTCATGTCATTGATGATGTGACATCAGTTTTGTTTAAATGATATTTTAGGAGGTTTTCAAATTGCTTAATTTAAAAACATATTTGTACCACTTAAACGGTTCAAATTTACTTCATAGTTAAAAAAGTTATAACGTGTTTAATTATAATTATAAAATATGAGTTAATGTTGTCCTTATGTTCAATGATTGTTTAGGAATATCGACACGTATATTACTATAAACTTAATTGTAAAGGTCGGTGGAGTTTTATTATATATTTACGTATTCTGAAATTGATATAATCGTTTACAGCAGAATTGTTACACAAAAGGCTTTGTTGCCTTGGTGATAATTAATTCTTTTCCCACAGTACCAACCCGGGTTCAAAACTCAGCTCCAATTTCTTCAATGCCATTTTTGCTTTTTCTTAGTTTTTTTTTTCTTTCATTTTTCTTTTTTCTTTCTATATATTTTTTTCTCTAAATTACTTCTTTTATCAATTGATTGAGTAATAACTCTGGACAATAACCTCAAGCGTAGCCTCTTGTTATTTTTCGAATTGGCTTTTACATCATGAACTAATAATAAAGCTTCGGAAAAACTAATTTCTCACATTCTTATTTTTATGTATTTGTCGGTGCAAATTCAAGTTCATCTATCTTTTGACGTAAATTTTGTTGGGACACAAGCTGAGTCAATTGTAAAACGCTTACATGTTGTTTTTATGTATGCTTTTAGTTAGTTTACATTTTGACGTTGATCTTATTTGAAACGAGTGTGGTTATATGTTTTCGTTCGATAATATAAATTCGAGTAACTCTATGTTTTGACGTAAATTTAGTTTGGGAATAAGTCAGGATAATTGTTGGCTATATTTTATCACGTCACGTACGATAACGCCGCAACGCGCCGGTATATTTACTAGTTCTAGATTAAATTGGAATAACGTAACATAAAGAGAAAAAGGTGGTGAGCGATAATAACTTATTTATTAACATGATTGCATCTTGTTTTCAAGTCAAGTAGATGAAACATAATAAGATGAAAATTGCTCGACTGGTTTATAAGTCAATTTAAGTGTTTACAAATTTTAAGGCCGATTTTAAAATGTGATTATTTTTAAAAAATGTTATGGCGATATTTAATAAAATAAAAAAAATGATAGGTTCAACGCGTTCATAGGTGAAATTTCTAGTAAGACATAAAAACAAGATACCAACATAACATAAAACTTATGGTTTTGGTTTAACGTTATTTTGATTATAGTTTTTATCTCAAACAAGAAGTTTTTAAGTTATATAAAAAATAAGTACACATTAAACTGACATATTCTTCTTTTAAATTAGTAGAATTTAAACAAATTTCAAGACTTGATAATTTAAAGGAAGAACAAGTAATCATCAAACTGTTCCAAAAAAAAAAAACTAAGTAATTATCAAATGTAAAAATTATAAATCTATATAGAAACATACCCTCTCTCCATTAGACTAATTCTTCATGTAACTTGGTTATTAGAATACACCTTCCTATCATAATTGCAAATTAGGTACTAATCCGTAACCATACTTCCAAAGGGTATACGACGTGACCCGACGTATCGTACTTGTAACCACTTAAAATGTTGTTTAATTATGAATTAGTCAGCTTTGAATCTATGCATGTTCTATTTTGTCACTAAAAGTCTCATCGTGCACACATGACTGTAGCATGTCACTCACTTATCAGGCAAGTTATGATCTAGCATATGTGCCAAGCTCTATTGTAGAAAATGGATGGTTTGCATTGTTTTAAAGACTTGTTTATCAAGATTTGAGTTTTGAATCTACATGGTAATTGCCATAATGAAATGGTGTATGTTCTAAATCTAGTTGGTTTGTATGAAAGGCCTGATGTTACATTTGCCAAAAATCTATCTTAACTTTATGTTGGAGAAAAACATTGATAAGCATGAAATAAATGTCATAACTTGTTCAAATATGTTTTAACCATCAACATTAAATTTACATAGATATGATCTTTAATGAATAAGCTAAAGATTGTATTACTACTAAATAAGGGTGTTTATGAATCGAAGTTTGATTCGGATCGGGTATCCGGGTTTCGGATCTTGTATTGTATTAAATTTGGGGGAAGAAGCTATATTCAGGTTAGCGTTTATCAAAACCCTAGAATCGAGTTTGGGGGAGCACCGTTTTAAGAAGATCACGATAAGTCAAAAACGTTCAAGCTTCGTTGAGTGTTAGCAAATCATCAAAGTTATAATCTCGCGATATAAATTTCTTGCCTGGTAAGATCAGTCATCATAGATTTGAACTTTGTTTTTCGTTTCGTAATTGATTTATGGTACTCATGATTAATGTCAATTTTGGGGAAGAAGCTACATTCAGGTTAGCTTTTATCATAACCCTAGAATCAAGTTTGGGGTAACGTCATTTTAAGGAGATTGCGGTAAGTCAAGAAGTTTCACGCTACGTCGAGTGTTAGCAAATCATCAAAGTTATTGTCTCGCGGTGTTAATTTCTTGCCTGGTAGGATCAGTCATCATAAATCTAAAATTTGTTTTCCATTTGGTAATTGATTTATGGTATGCTCATGACTAATGTCAATATATTTTGATAGCATTTATAAGCAACTGATCTATGTGTATTCTATATCTTTCTCACTTGAGAAAGTAACCAAGTAAGCGCAAGTATTTAGCCAAAAATCCAAATTTCGGACTTCGAGATCAATAAAATGAATATGTGATCATGCTAATTTTATATATATAGTTCTGGTGATCTTCATGAGTTTGTGATCTTAATTATGAGATCAATAAAATGAATTCATGTCTCAATGTAGTTGATCATTTTGAGAAGCTGTATATCTTATATTCTTGGGTCATGGAACATGATATTAAATTGCTAAATAATACTTTGAGAGGAGTTAAAAGACTTAAGTTTGTTGATTTATAAATTTAGATCATATGATATCTTGTCTGAAAGGTGTGTTTACCTTATGAAAACATGATGAAGAATATAGTCAATTTACAATTATCTTGTAATTGCATTGAAAATAAGATATGATTAAAAATTTCTAATATTATTTTCTCCATATCTAGAGAACAATTTTCATAAAATTTTCCACCTAGTTTTGGTTAGATGCTCTTGTGTTTTACCTTATTTGTGGTGGTTTTCATATAGACATACAAAACATCCATAAACTGAAAAAAATGATTCAAAAACCTTAACTTTAAACAAGTTCATAGGCAATCTAAACAGATAATGCATTAGAGCTTCTAAAGATTTTAAGTTCACACTCTTTTAATTATTTTGGTTAAATACATACTGGAATATTAATGAAAAAATATTTTGGTTAAATATATACTGGAATATTAATGAAAAAACCCACCAGCAACGAATTAAGTAAAAGAACAAATTATCAAAAGTTCACACATAAAATGAACAAAGTGTTTGTTCATGTTCCTTCATTTTTTCTTTGTGTTCCTTCGTTTGCAAAATACTCAAAATGGCCTCCATTAATTTCTTTACAACCCAACTAAGAGATGTAACCTGCATGCTATCTTGCTTTATATAGATCTTCTCAATGCTAAATTGCTAATTAATCTAGCAGATATATAAGCATGCAAAAGTTTGCTACTTTATTGATCTTTCTACATGTGCAGGTAAACCTCCAACAAAAGATCCAAATGAGAAAAAATTCAAGAAGGTGTTCATGGGAAAGATTCTTAAACAACAAACATAGGATAACTATTGATCCTAACGATTCAATCTCCAGACTGCCAGAAACTGTACTGAACCACATCATTTCTTTCATCCCATATTTTGAAAAACGTAATGTTGGTTTTCTGTCAAGAAAATGGCGACGACTCGAGGCGCAGAACCGAAATGAACTCTCACTAACCGGGTGCAGACTAAATGATGAGCTGGAATTGTCAAAGATTTTGAATGATGACTTTCACTCAGTTGAGTTTCTTACTCTAACAAAATGTTCAGGGACTAAAGAACTGAAACTTGTGAATTACAAATTAAAAAGTGTCAACTTCTTCTTTTGTGGAAGCTTGAAGCATGTAGACCTCAAGATACCATTTCTTGAAAGTTTTTGCTTTCATGGAACTAGTATACTCAGGCCGTGCAGAATCGATTTTGGTATTTGCAAAGAACTGAAGTTTTTGAGATTAGAAGGGGTTGCTATTAATCTCATGGACTGCAACATAACCTTTCCAGTTCTTCAGGTCTTGGATCTTAATGGATGTGATATGAATGGATACATTTACATATCAAGTAATTCTCTTCAGAAATTATCTTTGTCAAGGTTAAGGAATCCTGTCACCATCGATGCCCCGAACCTAGAAACTTTTGAGTACTATGGCAGTATGATAATCCCCTTCGAAAACATGAATTTCCCCAAACTTTCATCTGCTAGTATTGAGCTAAACCCTTGTCGGTACCAAAAGCGCGATGAAGAATGGTTCAGTAGACTAATTAATATGCTTGAATGTCTGAAGCATACTAAAAGGTTGGAGTTTCATACTAATTCTGACAAGGTATGATTTGAAATTTAACACATGTTCATTGATTTTATTTATACATTTACATTTATTTAGTTCAGCTTACTCTTGTACATTTGTTTTCATGCTACAATGTAGAATATCATGGTTCCAAAAGTACTTAGAAAAACACTTGTTCCTCCATTTGATGGAGACCTTTGGTTGGAAGTATGCACAAGATCCACATCAAACAATATTGTTGATCTTACTGATGCAATGCTTTGGATTTCTCCTCGTGTTAGAAATCTGCTTATTGAAAATCCCAAATGGGAGCTTTTTCTACAGGTATCATACGCGCTTATAGTCTTTAAAACACGTAGTGTCTTTCATGGAATTTATATTGAATGTTGTAATCTTCCTTCTCTTTGTTTAATTGTGGTGACAGTTGAAGCATCAAGAATTACTATCTGGAACATATGACAATTCTTGCAGCTTCTGCACCTCACATGCTTTAAGATGTTGGCGCCATTCGGTGCTAGACTATGCATTAGACCATACTTTGGATGGGCTCAAGAAGAAAATGGTACGATCATATATCAAGAAAAATCTAAAGAAGGTTGGACGTGTTGCTATTGAACGAGAGTTAGATTTGTTTTAGTAAAGTTGTTAAAGAGGGCTTGAATGATTTCAAAACTGAGATTCTCAACTTGAAGTTATGATTATCGTATTTTGAACACCTCAACTTGGTGTAATTAACTATTTAGTTGTAGAGGTGGGTAAAGCGTTTTTTATACCAAACTGGTTCAACTTGGAAACCGAACCTGTTTTAGTAGTGTGTGGTTCTAACTGGTTTCTTTAAACCTGTTTGGTTTAGGACCGGAAACCGAACATGTCTTCACGAAAGGTAAACTGAACTTGTTCAAACCGATTTGGACTGATTTCTAAACCTATTCGGGCCAAATCGGTTCGGTTTTTTTTGTTTTTTTAATAACAAAAAAGCAAACATTACGAAAATTCTCTTTTCTATGGAATACTTAAACATAAAAAATAAAATATATAAAAAAGTAACAATTTTTTCTCACTAAACTATATTTTAATTGTTTCCTCATTGAGTCGTGAAACCTGCGTTCGTTATGGATTTTGATGTTTTTACAAATGCCCTGGTCTATGAACCGGTTTGAGGGGACAACGGGTTTTAAAACTAGGTTGGGGCCTTAATTAGGGGGCCGACCTGCTTGGGAACCCAATGGATCGAGACGGTTTGAAACCGGTTTGGACCGAATCGGTTTTTTTTAACACTTCTACTTAATTGGAAACAACTTACTAAGAGAAAACTAAGCAAATAAGATCATTTGATCATGTAAAGATAGAAATCCAACCTGTTTATTTATTTATAATGTTAAAGTGGTAAAAATAATATAAGAATTGTCAAAAAAGTTAGACGATCGATAACACCCTTATTTTTATAGGGTAGTCGTCCTCAGGTTTCACATACCTATAGCTATCTCATTAACCATATAAATACATAATAACGTACAAGTTATATGATGAAAGAATTGTTGCACGAAATGAAACCCTTTAGGACCTGAGGTAACATTTGTTGATTGTCAGTTTCGTTTCTTTAGTTTATTGATCATGTTTCATATTTTTTGTTCTAATAAATTCCCGGTATGGATTCAAGATTTCGGCAATTGTTCCTAAATCGCCACCACGCGTCTCCGTTGATCAGAGCGTAGATCGCGTCTGGCGTCATTTTCTTGTCGTTCTTTTTTTAGTGTGGTCGGAATATCGATTCGCTGCAGAAACCTGGGTGGTTGAACATTTGTTATGACAAAGTTTTGATTCTTCGATCTCCTTCATCATGCCACATGTTGCCCGCTAGCAGCGCCACGCCGAACCGCTTGTTTGCAGGACTACATGATGATCATTGACGTTCGAAATTGTGGATTGTTGGTAATATCAACCAGATTATATTTATACATTGTAAGCCATTGTGTTCAATAATAATAATCAATTGAGTATTTCAATATTTGACAAAAACACCATAGGTTGTATAACCCTGTCGTTAACTTTCAATCAAACACATGGTATCTAATAACCAATTTGGAATCTAGCTTTGAGATCAATTGAAAACTAATGAACAATAAAAAAAACAAACCTTGTAATTAAGCATCTCTAAACGGGTTTAGATAGTAATTGCATTTAACAAACCACTTAGCAACATTATTTAGTTCGAAAACAACAAGAAGATCTACGTAAAGAGTTTCTTTAACTCAAAAAGCGTCCTTGGATAGCATGGCGCCCAACCTTATAAAGATTTTTCTTGAAATAAGATGACAGATCCAACCAACATTTTTCGTCAAGAACGCCCAAATTGTACTCCTCCAACGTATGGCGCCAACATCTTGTAGGATAAGAAGCGCAACACGAATGGAGTTGCTCGCCCACGATCTCACCATGTCTCAACTATGAGATCAAACAAAGATATATGCATATATAAGTTAACTTTAACATAGGTACTTGTTTAACTAATATAAAAGCTAGAAATTAATCAGATCATATTCATACCCGAACATATTTGATCTTATTTTCACTGAAGATTGATACATACTTAGCGCGTGGAGAAATCCATAGCATAGTATCGATAAGATCCACATCATGGGTTGGTGGATTATCCATCTCAACCATTACTTTCTTGGGTCCTCTAACCGGAGGCGAAAGGCTTCTTCTGATTTCTTCTGGGATTATAACACTCTATATATATTGAAATATGAATACTCAAAGTGTAAGTACATCTCTATATATATATATATATATATGCATGCTTCACAAAACCAAATAGATGGAACTCATACCTTGTCCAAAGTAGATTTGAGAAACATGTGAGTAGGCTTGAAAACATGAATCATATGACAGTTTTTGAAACCACAAACCATTAGGCTCAAAGTTTGCACCAGGGTCCAGCTCAATTGTAGCCCTCTTGACACAAGGAATGTTTGTGTTTGAAAAATTAGCAACTAGATCACCTTTATACTGGACATGAGCCAGCGCCGGTGCATCCATAGTGATCTCCACCGGCTTCTTGAGTTCAATGAAACATATGGCTTCCAGTGAACGGCTTGATATGCTTAGACTATCTGGCATATCTTGAGAACCACCAAGAGTTATATGTGTCAGCACCGGAAATGTAGTGTCACAATCTGCAAAAGTTGTTTCGTCGATTTTGGCTCCGACTAAATGCAATTGTGTAAGATTTGTTGTGGTATCCAACTTAACTATGCATGGGTTGTGAAAAGAGCCAATGCATCCGAAAACTTCAAGAGCTGGTGCTGTCAACTTCACTTTTTCTAGATTTTCACACTTGATCAACATAACATGCTTTAGTTTGTTATTTACAATATTCAGATTTGTTATACCCGAGCATCGTACTAGTTCAAAGATCTCAGTAGAGGGGAAGTAATGTTGAAAAATTGTCAAAAGTTGTTGCGCGTCTAGTCTGCGCCTAGAGAGCTGGAGAACCTTTTGTGATTGCGAAATAATTAGCCTCCATTTTCTCGAAAGGAGCCGAAGTTGATCTTTATCTTCTGACGGAAGGAATGAAGTAATATGGTGAATTACACCTTCAGGTAATCTTGATATCGTATCTTGAGGGTCGAGTATATAGTTGTTGCTGTTTAGAAATCTTTGCCAAGACGAGTACCTTTCTGGCATCATCTTAATACTCTAGCAAGAAAGAAAAAAGTAAAACAAACATGCTGTTGAATGATCAAAATATAAACCATTATTTGTTTTCTTAAATCGATTAATGATCGATTAATGATCAAAACATAAAAACATACAAAGAGACTTAGAGACTAGTTAAGTTGCCATGATATAAACATGGTTATTTGAAAACTTGTTCTTAATAAGGCTTGATTAATTTGTTTTCTTAAATCGATTAATGATCAAAATATAAACCATTTTGTTTTTAAATATATATGCAGTTAAAATAATCAAATTACCTGTTTAGAATTTAAATTGACAAAAAAACATATGTGACACGTGACCCAAGTTAACATCTAATTAATAACTAGCTAAGATGATCAATGAATTCCCAAATACACCATTAAATAAGAAGTGCAAAACATATATAATGTGAATCACACAATGATTTTCATCAATCTTATAAGATCACAGATGAGATATGATTTGTGCACCAACAAAATTTACTTGGTGATGTATCAAATAAATATTAGTAGTGTACAAATCACTAACCATCACAATTACTTAAAATATATGGATTTGCACACCTCTGATCATCACAAATACTTAAAATGAATTTGCAAAACGCATACTAAATTACACACATAAATTGCTTCGATCTTACAAAGATCATATTGCATGCACGAAAACTAGCAAAATTATATGCTTCCAAAACTTAAACTTTCATAATTAACCGGAAATACTATAAAACTAGATCTCCAAAGAAGAATTTTATTATTTTCTAATCTCATGCTTAAATAAAAAATCAAAACTAAGATTTACAACTATAAAATTAGATCTCTAAAAAGTTCGACTTACGTAACAAAGACGAAAGAAACATAAGTTGGATGATAAAAACTGATCTTACAGGTTTGGTATCTATTTGAGGATTTGCTATCAAATGTGGCTTCTTGATATGATCTGGTTTACTTTGCTTTGTTACACTATCGACTGGACCGATTGATCGGATTTGAAGCTTTGAATCGGTGCCGACAAGCTGAAGAATAGTAAGAACAATGACCAGAATAACTTATAGAAGTCAAGTCATTAAATAAAATACCGAACTCATAGCCACATTAAAATTTGCATGCATCAAGTCCATTCATGGGCCATTGTGTAATTTTATATCATTTGGGCTCATTTTGGGGGTGTATATGCATATCATTCCAAGGATGGTTGTATTGTGGGGTATACATCATGTACTTTCATATCCTGAATCCTTCTGGTGTACCATGAAAAAAATAGGAAAAAAAAGTATTCCAATGCAATTGTAACATTGTGAAATTCCGGATGCAATTTCTTAATATAATATAGAAAAAGAAAATGAACAAAATGATAAAAAAGGAGATAATAATTTTTTGTTTATATGTGATTATATTCATTTGAAAATACACTGGTAAAAGATTGATATTTACTAAGGTACTTATATGAGATGAATTGTAAGTTATGTGAGAAAATGAGGATGGATGTGTGACAAAATGAGGATGGAAATAAGTAGAGGGACCTTTGGGTCATTTTTTCAAAGATATTGTGGTACATAAAAGAGGATATATTTAACTTCGGTCAAAGAGAAAGAACATCCGATTATCCGAAGTCAAGGTAGAAACAACGTAAGTTTGCGTACAGCACTCATCCTCGTGTCTTGGATGGGTTGAAAAAAAAAAAACAAATTTAATTATATAAACTAAAATTTTAAATTAAAACAAACATTTTAGTAATAAACGTAACAAAATATGATATTTGAATGACATAACGTAATAGCTAACCGATAAATCTTTCTGTTCAATTTCGTTGCTAGCGCCTGTCTAAATTGAAACTTTTTTTTTCTTTTATCCATTGTTGACCTAGAATTAAAATTTGGGTTTTTTGAAAATGAGCTTTTAATTGGGTTAATGAAAAAAGTTATAACCAATAAGTTTATTTAATGAAATGAGTCCCAAAAATTGTATTTCAACTTAAAGATAATTGGATTAAACATGTTATTACTATTAAAAAAACATATATATAAACAAAATTTTAAAATCTTTTGGATCCTCACAACGAGTAGGCTGGGCCTGAACGATTGTATAGCTCACTTCTCGGGCCGGGTTGTGCTTTTGTACCTCTCGTTTATTATGTCACCTTAACATCATATATTCATCACCATATTCCATTTCCATTCTATCTTTTAGCCATCAAAATATTTAATTTTTGTCTTTCACCCTTTTTTATTAATTTTTAATGCATTAAAGAGAGATAGGGGCCTTCATCCAAGCAGTGGCGAACCCAGAAAATTTTTTTATTGGGGGCAAAAGTGGGGCGATTGCACAATTTTAGGGAGGGCGTTCGGGATTCTCACATGCATATAAAACTAAAAGAAATTTTACGGGGGGCGACTACCCCCCCTACCCTCCAAGTAGGTCCGCCCCTGCATCCAAGCAGGGTCTCTTCACCATGGCACCGCCCCTTGCTGGCATGGTGTTTCCACGTAGGGATGAGCTCGGTACCGGTACTAGTACCATACCGAACTGGTACCGAATCCAAAAATCACCAAAATTAGGTACCGGTACTGGTACCGAAAATCCTCGGTACAGTACGGTTCGGTACTGGTACAGTATTTGAAGGTAAAAATTGGTAAATACCTGTATCATATCGAACCGAAAGTATTGATCCCGAAAACACCATAAAGTCGGTACTGAATTGGTATCGAAAATATTTCGGTACGGGAAATTCGCTACCAATACAGTACCGGTTCGGTCACGGTATTTGGTACCATTTGCTCATCCCTATTCCGACGTCACCAATACATCACTGGCCACCCGACATGTAACACTTGCATAATTAAACTTCAACTTTTATCAAGTTATCAGGGTTTTTAAAAACGAAAAACCAGGTCCAAAAGTTCTACTTGAAACTTATTTTTTTAAAATGTCATGTTTATTTATTCATCATAAAATATTTTCAGTATTGGGCTCCATTTTTCTAAAGACTTGATTCATCTCAGCCTTTCACCTTTAGCAAATCATTTGAAACGATATGCATACCCATAGATTAACTTTCGTTTGTGTACAATCTTTAGTTACATGCAATATAAACCCATATTGACATATCCACGTACGAAACTCTCATGTGATTCAAGATCACAAATTTTGTAATGGACCAATTAAGAAAATTTAATTAGAGTCCAATACTTACACACATAACGAATTTCACATGTGATCTCATGTTGAATCAGGAAACCGTCAGCCGATTCAACACCCTATACACCATAGATCGTGAAACTCACATGTGATCTCATGTTGAATTAGTAGTATCTCATCTGAGTTTAACAATTATCTCACTTAAAAACTTTTATGGATATTTTTATCACACAATTGCATAACCATGTATGTTCATATTTGCTTATGAATTTGCACCTTAGATGAGTTGCGCATACATTAGCTATATGCATAACACATAACACAGGCTAACCTGCTTTTCTTGTATAAATTGGCTTGTTACATCCCCATGTTATGTGCTGATATGTTGATATGTTTTATTTCTAACATATCCTACATAAAGAAGAAGTATTAGGAAAAACGGCTTGAGAATCACTGGAAAGGTGCTTTAAAACATTATAAATCCTATAATTAGAAAACTACATGACTATTGAAATTATATAATCTCTATAAGAAATTTAAGATTTTGAGGTTTGGACAAAATGTGTTTAGGTGAGACTATTTTGGCTCTTCAACCAATTTTGACACATCTACATAGGTCAAAGCTGTAAGTCAACATGAAAGGTATAGGGTGAGAATTCAATGCTGGTCTGGTTAAAAATGGAAAGCAGTAGGGGGAACAAATGGACAAAGATACCAACCAATAGTCAAATTTCTAATGCATGTAGGCTGCTAAATAACCCCACACCCCAGTTGCAGAATGGCCTAGTAACTTTGGGAGATTGTTTCAGCATTAAATGGTTAAATTCTAACTTCTATATTGTTTAAAAAAGTAATCTTTACCAAATTCATTCATGTTTCATATCTAACACAATTGACTTAAACCAAAGGATTTAATACAAAAACAAAACATGTCAGTATTAGATTATATTTAGTATATAATATTGTTTTTTTTATTTAGGTTATTGACAGGGAGTTGATCGAGAATTTTGCGTACTCTGGCCTAGACCGATAAGACATAGGAAAAACATGACAAAGACTCAAACTTAAAACAAGCGTAACTTACGCTACAAGTTATGAGGTTCCATACGAAACGCATAAAATGGTCTTGATGGACAAGATTTGGCCCAACTATCAAACGCGCATTTTTTCGAAACAGGCTCTAATTTCATCGGTTAAAGATAAAAGTTAAAGTTGTCTCTTCTATATCTAAAAAATTAAAGTTCTAAATTCTGTAAGATACAAATATAAATGGTTAATGATAATAAATTAATTATTTAAAAATAATCCAACTTTTATAAGAAATACTCGTCTTTAATGTTTTTTTGTTTACGCTCTACATTAATTAAACACATTACTTATTTATAAAATTAACAAAATATTATAATAAAAAAATGTTTGTGCGTTAAGCCAACCCATTTCAAGCTGCATTTAAAATTACATGTTTCGTCATGTTACTATTTGTGTCCACTGTTTTAGTAAAGATGTGCATGCTTAACTGAAAAGTCAAACAAATGATGGAGAACAAAGCCATTTACATTAACAAATGTCAAGTGGATCACAACAGGATTACCACAAACTGGATGTTTCTTTCCAGTTATGACTTTTGCCTACAGGAAACATTCTGCCATTGATGAACATACACAATAAAAACTACAATTCAAAATTATCGAAGCACATATATTAACCTTTTTCTGGTGTTTTCATCAGATGCCTCTTTCAGTGTTAAAATTGGGAACTTGTGCTAGTTTCTGCTCTTGCACTTCTCCGTCGATCTTGGAGCTGTAAAATCATCACAATCACTATTCAATCACTCTTGTTATATATCCAAGATCCAAAATTACGCGTAAAACACATTTGAAACATAAAGTAGAACACTTGTTTTTTTTCTTTTTTTGATATTAACAACATAGTTAAGACAGGCTGTTTTGATAAACTTGAAAACCGAAAGAGGATATTGGAATGAAAGTCATAAGAGGTTTGCATGCCTAATCCGATTGCTTCGGAGCCTTTCATTATCCTCAATCTCTTGCATGAGTCTATAAACATCCTGCAAAATTAAGAACAGAAGTTTTAGACCTTCGTTGATAACATGACCACATTAACCGAAAAACGTAAATGAGAAAGGCTTTTAATTAAGAACTCACTCCCAAGGAACATCACCAACAAGCATCCAGTCACCATCTTTATCTTCATACGTTAGCACGCATTCAGAGCCATGAAGAAGATCTTTTAAGCTACTTTCAGTAAGCCCTTCTTTCCCTTTAACTCCATTAGAAGTACATTGACCTATATCATAAACCATCCATTACCATGTCAAAACTTCATCAACATAATTTATAAAATCCAACATATTTATCGCGTTTTAAACATTAAAAACAGTAATTTAAAAAAAAAGCAAGTATACCAAGAGTAAAGCAACTGAACATTTTCTCAAGAGCCTTTGAAAGTTCTGAATAGTTATGGTAAATCTTGAGATCAATCTTCCTTAAATATGGAGCACCATCCATGCTCACCTTCACATAAAGACACCCTCCACCTCCCAAATTTCCTTCTGCGGTGTCACCACCCTTCGACAAATTGGTGGCCATCGTGTTCTTGCGGAAAGATCTAATCGGTGGCCATCCTACCACCTGTGCCCTGTTACACAACCCAAAAGAAGTGTTCTTGAAATCCATTCACACAATCTTGACCAGGTCAAAAGTCAAATCACAAGATTAACAGCACAAATTCCCCACAAGAAAGCCAAAATCTTGTTTTCTTAAAAGGTTACCGCAGATTATAATAAGAATCAACTCATTTTTATAACTTTTTTTTAGCTTAAGGTTATCCAAGGTTAGGGCTTTAAGCATATATAACTTTCAAGGAACAAAAAAACCTGCATATGTGCAGAAAATCAAACCCTAATTCAGTGAACATCAGAGCCTGCTTTTATTAAGATCATAGACAAAAAGATAGAAATAGTGCATGTTTGGGATTGCTTATTTTCTTCTGACTTTTGACTTATTAACTTCTTGGCAAATCCAAAAAAACTTTTCAAACTGACTTTTCATATAGGGTAAAAAAAAGATTTTGAGGAGTAAGAAGGGGATTACTTATTGACTTTTAAAAACTCCTTTTGCTCCAATTTTCTATTATACCCCTTTACTATCTACTATTAACTCCTATCGTTTTTTAAATCATGTTTTTTTGGTTATTTTACAACATTTTAGTTTATAAGCTAATCCAAACGTTTTTTTAAAAACTTTTTTTGAAAAGTCATAAGTTACTAAGTACTTTTTGTCAAAAGTCCTTTTTAATCAAAATAAGCAAACCCAAACATGGCCATAAGCTCAAGAATTTAGCGTTTGATTGAAAATGTTTTTTAAAAGTATGCTTTAAACACATATAACTTTCAAGAAACAAGAAAACAAGAATTTTAGTAGAAAAACAAACCCTAATTCAGTAAAAGAGCAAATTCATGATAAATACCAGATCAAAACAAAAGACAGAACAAATTCTCAAGAAAATACCCAAAATCTGGTTTTCTTGAAGGTTAGATTAGAATATTACACAAATTAGCTCAAGATTTTAGCTTTCTTTAGGTAAAGTTCTTCAAGATTAGGCATTTAAGCACAAATAACTTTCAAGAAACAAGAAAACAGTCATAAACAAGAAATTTAACCCTGTTTCAGCATATAACACATGTGGGTTAACCAACTATGGTTTAAGGAAACTTACTTAGCAGAAGGAGGTACACTGCCGGTTTCACTAACAGGAGCTTTCTTCTTCTCTTCAGCAGACTTAACATCAGAAGATGAAATCAATTGTTGAGTTTGATTTTTCTCAAAAACACCATTAATCCCTTTACACATATCAGCTTCAGGCTCACCATTCAAAACCCATTTGCCAGAACCACTAAAATTAACATCAGAAAACCCTCTTTTAGCTCCTGACATGTAGTTCTTGATAACAGGCCCAAATTTAGTTGCATTTTCTTCAGAATTTTTGGCAAAACCAGGCAACCCAAGACTGAGTTCAGTAGCTTTAAGGTTAAAAACATTGTTGCTTGCATTATCAGATGAGATATTTGAGGATTCAGAGCTTCTTTCCAATGAAGAAGCATCTGATAAACCTATGTAATCATGTTCAAGAGGCACAGACATCAATGAAATCTTGAGTGAAACTTACAATATTCAAGAAATCAAATTCAGAGGAGTGGTTAAGAAGAAGAAGAAGAAGAAAAAGAAATAAGCAATGTAGAGTTTGTAGATGTATGTTGGATTGGAGATGGAAAAAGGTAGAGAGCAAAAGGAGGGTGTTTGTAATTGTAGGTGTTTGATGCAGAAGAGAAGGTTCCCTGGGCTTTTCATTTTGCATTTATTTTCTGTTTTAATACTCTGTCTAATGATGATATTAACTTATTTAATCTTCAATTAAAGCTAAAAATATTCATTAATTCCCCCACCACTAGTGTAAGCATCTCTCTTTTGAAAAGAATCTAGAATACAGGAACAACGAATATAAATGTTCTTTAGAAATTAGTGGATGATCTGATCCATAAAAAAATATTGTAATTATCTATTTAACATTTTACATGTGGCTTATATTTTTTATACTCGTATTTTCTTTAATTTTATTAAAGAACTCAATGTTGTTATTTTAGTTTTTAATTTGATATATTAGTATCCTTACCATTCCTTTTTTTCTTCTGAAATAGCCCTTTAAATGATTTTTAAAAAATTAGTTTTTAGTTCGATGAATTAGTATTCTTACCATTCCCTTGCCTTCTGAAATACCCATTTAATTGATAAAAAATAAAATTATTATCCGATTGAGTAGTTAATATATTTATACCTGCCAACACCAATTTTCTTCAAGATATATTTTACTTTTAGAAGCTACACCTTCATGTTTGTATTTTGCATTTTTTAGAATTTAAATCCACAGTCGTTATTATTCTTTCTGCGAAGCAGAAAAAAGTTTAAAATGATAATATAACAAATATAATTATTTAAATAACAAGTTCAAATTAACTTTATTTAAATATTTAAAAGGACTATTTAAACTTAAGAAATGTTATATAATGAACTTCATTATTTGTGAAGAACCTGCATTAAATACTTATAACTTTACTACTTATCATTTAAAAAAATAATAAAAAAAATTATAAATTTGTGAATAATAATTTTCTTTATACGAAGGCTCAGTGTCACTCCATTTAAGGCCTATCTCCAAACTTTGTTCCATATTCCTTCATATTTAACTTTTAAATGAGTAAAAACGGAAAATTCACTCTGTTTTGTTTACTTCATATTAGGAAAAAGACTTTAGGAAATATATACACTTTAAATACACACAAAAAAAGTTATCCCTTTTCTAAATAATTATCATTTTGAACTTTTGTATAAAAATATTTAGAGAATTAATAAAAAAAATTGTATATTTAAGTATGAAAAATTGGAAAATCCTAAGACAATATCGAGAATAGAGTGATCTAATCTCCCTCGTTAAAATCAAACTTAACTTGTAACATGGGTTCATTAAATCAGTATTTAGGTTATTCCGGTTATTAAAATTTTGTTCTATAAAGAGAATTTTCAAATCAGAATAAAGAAAACTCAGTAGTTAAATATTTTTTTTATTACATATTTTATTTCGTTATTCATGATTTAACGTTTTGTGTATGAACATATTTTACTTCTTATATTATTCATCTTCTTTTCTCACAGGCAAAGTTACAATGACCTAAGTATATCTGATTGAAAGTCTAAGTAGATGTTTGGCAGCTTTATAATCAGTCTTTTAATGGTTCAGTATTTAATGGTTCAGACTGTTTATTTCGCTAACAAATTTCTGAATGGTTCAAACATTTGCTTCTGAATAATTAAGCATTATACCAATGCTGAATGATTAAAAGGTCTGATGCTGAATGGTTAAGATCTCTTATCAGAATTGGTCACACATTTGCATTTAAATAGTTAAACGATATACTAGCTCTTAATGATTCAGACCTATTAATGGTTCAGCATTTAATGATTCATACCTATTATTGGTTCAGCATTTAATCATTCAGATATTGTCAAATAATAGATGGTGGTGTAGATTAAAGACTGTTTTAAAATAAAATATATATTATTCATCTTCTTAAATAAATAGAAACTTTAATATTATTCGTTTCCTTTTTTTAATTTTGGAAGGACATGTTGTTTAATTGATTGTTATTTTGTCATCTTTGTTCCGTCACCGACAACACACTGCCGATTTCCGGCAATCTTTTAAAGTAATGGCTATCATATAGTACTTTAATCAACCCCGCTAACTTACGCTCACCATGAACAGCGCGCACGTTAGCCATCGGTCAATTGATTCCATCCGCACTGAAATTTCAGTGGTGGATACCGATTGCAGATAAACCAAAAACACAATTCGATGGCGATTGATCAAACCACCAACACACGCTCACATTTGGGCTTCTAATTTTCTTCGAAATTCGGACCACAATCAGATCAAAAATACTTAGGGTTGAACCATAAAATTTTTTCAGTTATGATTTCCTCTTATCCACAAACTAAAAACCAATAAATGGATCCGAAACAAAAAATATGATCGTTCAAAAAAAATTGAGATGAAAAAGGGTTAAGGACGAAGAACGAAACCCTAGAAATCGACTAACACAAAAGATTTGCAGAAGGAAAATGGCAGTTGAATGGAGATATTGTCGCCGTGGAGATTCTGATGTCCTTTATCTGTAAAGTGAAATAATTGTACGATCTTTTTTTCTTTTTTTTCTGATGAATGTTGGGAAGGCTGGTGAGCTTTTAATTGGGTTGTTAATTAATCGCTGCAAATCTTCTTTAATCACGCCGATATCTCTTCGTAATAATGGTCTACCGGAATCATGTGATTTTGATCGGACGGTTGAATGTGGAAAAATGGGCGATGAAGATCCGGCCACGTCACGGTAATTGGGGGTTGACCATAGTACATTTGTTTTTCTGGATTTTCGGGAATAATATAATTATGATTTTAAATTTTGGATATGGGCTAATAGAGGAAAATAGGTCTTTATTATATAAAATGAAAAATTCATATGGAAAATTTTGGGTCTTGTACGAATAGGAAAATATAAACACCCAGGTTTAATCAACTGATCGCTCCGACTTTTTATGTTCCTTTAATTTTTTACCGCCGACGTCAAACCGTAAATTATTTTCTTTGAGTTTTAAATGTTGTTTGAAAATCTAGTAATATGTAAATGGTAGTGGGTTAAAATAATTAAAATATTAATAGACTCTAATGTTTATCAGGCTTAAAATAATTAAAAGTGTTAATGAGTTTGTTAATTACCTAATGAATTGAAGTGTTTAACAAAGTAAATAGGGGATATAGATAAAAATATTAAAAAAAAATTTAGAAACTTCGGGTCCCTAAAGAGGTCGGGCTCTAGGCGGTCACCCACCCCGCCCCTCTCAGAGTCGGCTATGATAAAAAAAACTAACTATGAGTATATACGACGTATTTTTAACCCATCCACATAAACGTCATGTCTGCATTATTACATATCATTACATAATTCAATCTTTGTATTTAAAAAGTATTAATCTATATCTATATAGAATAATAAAGAAAAACATATTGAGATAGTGGGAGAGTTGGAATTTGGGGTAATGATGGAGGAGTTGACGGAAGTTAGTCCGGATTTGGGTAAAGCATATGCATATGCCCACTACTGTCACTCGACAGAAAATAAAAAAATAAAAATAAATAAATAAACAAGTGTTGTGTTGTGTTTATGTGCAGGCAAAATAGAGACACTTCACCTACCGACGTCCTTCAAACGTCCATGTCTTTCTTTTTTTTTTACTCGTTTTCTTTCCTATATATTTTGATTAAATAAATCACAAATTTAGTATTTTTAAAAAAATTTATAAGAAGTGTTTTTGCAAGTTCTTAAGACCATCTAAATTGAAATATAAAAATCTCAAAACACTCTACTAGTAGTAATCTCAAGTCTTGACGTACTGCTGATTTTCATGTTTACAAATAAAGTTAAACTTCGCAAAATGAATTTTGTTAAATTAAAAGGATGGATCCATTGAAAATATTATAGATATGTATCCTTAAATGGTTGAACCCATCTAAAAACTTAAAATATATTATTCTAATCGATCAGTTTTCAACATAAACCGGACTTGAAGCCTTAACCAAAACCCGCTCACAATCTGTTAGATTCATTGATTCATGTGATGTCAAAAATTATCATCCCTGGTGTTATTATTTGCCTTATTAATCAAAATTGCCAAAAGAATGAAAGCCAGATATATGTATAAAGTCGTTAGAAGTGTTGGAGAGAAAAACATATGGTGTGCATGTATTAATAAAAAAGGTGCGATGGTTTCGATAATTAAAAATATGAAAATGAATGAAATTTTTTTTATGTGCATACCTAACAATACATTGCATTATAAGGATACTTGGGTTTGGTGTTTAACATAGTGTGTTGATGACTACGTCTTAATAATAACATGTACGAGACATTTTGTTTTTATTACTATCAGCTCATGGTCGAAATATACAAAGGAAAAGACAAATGTTTAAAATATTAGGGATAAGGATTTTGGCTTTGATTTTAAAGGTTGGTTTAACAACCATTAATACAAATGCTAACGTAGCCATTAAAGAATTAATAGCTATCATAATTAACATTTCAAATAGTTTTCATATTAAAATTTAATATAATTTAAATTTCAAATAGTTTTTATATTGTCATTTGACATCAAATAAAGTGAGTTAATTACACGTGAACTTCTTAATGTTTAAAATTATTTTAATATTTTCATATATGTTAAAGAAGTAATTGTTTGAAAAATGATATCTTAGTGCAAAAAAAATTACAATAAATTATCATTCATTCAAATTAAAACTTAAAAATAATATTAATTTTTAAGTTAAAATTAATTTATAATTAAAATTCTATGATAAATTATCATTGATTATAAACAATTTATGTTTTGAAATGGCGTATTGTTTTAAAAATAATTTCAACGATCTATAAACAAAAGGTATTAAAAAGTTGATGTTTTAGTAATCTTTGAATTTAGACATTATTTAAAAGAGCTGGTCTAAATATGATTGAAATCAACTTTATATTTTTGTAAAAATAATTCATAAAATGAGTTAGGAACTTAAAGATAAAATTACTGCTTTTTGTATACTCATATTGTTTTATGAAATTACTACACAAAAAAATAGAACTAAAAAATTTTACTTTTTTTAAATTACCTTGACATGATAAAATATGACTACACAATCATAGTAAGAATAATTAGGCATTGAAAAAAACTAAAATTTTACAAGCGAGGTGAAACATATTCTATTAAAATGATATTAATGGATGAGCATGTACATTTTAGATTAATTTAATTATTTATTACATCTATTTTTAAAAATTTTAATACTTAACTTTATAATTAAAATATTTTGTTCTAATTTGAAGGTATTAAGATACAACCCAAAGTCTTAAACATAATATTTTATAATGTTCAAAAACCATTTACATAAAAAAATATTTTTTTCATTCATAAGCCATTGCTTAATGTAAATTCTTTCGAATTTAAGCATTTTAATAATAAACATATACTATGCTTAAATTTTGTTATAACGATTACAAAATGTACCAACTTTCTAGGCTTCAAATATAGTTTTGATTTCACTAACTTTCGATCTATTTTATATCGTTTAATCTCTCAAAAATCTAGGAATTGGTTTGTTTTTTAATCTTAAATTTGTTACAATAATTATATTTATTACACTAACAATATGTAATTTATAGAGTCATTGAATATTTATATTTTACCATCTAAAGACAAAAATTCAATCTGAATTTAAATCTGCAATTTTGTAATATATTTTTTTAATCAGCCATGTAATACACGTGTTCTAACCTAGTCTAATAGTAAGCCAAACAATTTTTTTACTTTTTAAGATAATTTAACCTTTTTATAATATTTTATCAATCAATATATGCAGATAACAGGTCGTAGTAAACATTATGATTTTCACAAAATGGAATTATTATCTTTATGGTAGGACCAAACTCTATTCCATACACTTGTCTAGAGCAAATGGTATGTTCCTCACCGGATAAACATTAAGAAAACGTGCAACTAATATATTATTTCTTATATAACGTTTGTTTTGAGTACCATATAAGTTTATCCTGATCCTTTTATTATTTAAAACTTGGTTATATAATAATACTGATATTTTTCCTGTGACCAAAAATTTTCTTTATTATAATTTCGTTGTCAAATGAGCAAAAAGTGACAAATCTTCAAAACACGATGAAATGTACTTGTTTCCCCTTTTTTTGTCCTCTTAGGATAAGAAAGTGACCGGATATTATTGAAATAATATTGTTTTTGTTGTTCGCTTTAGGCTTTAGTTATTCTTATCCTCTTGTCAAGTGTAGGAAACGTAGGGTCATAAAGTCATTAGACATGGGCCGTCGGTAACAATGAAGATAAAATAGAATCGACGTTATTTGATTTTTTCGTTTCAACCAAACGCCAAGTAGTGGAGGCATTCAATTCATTCTATAAGCGACCACTGTAATAGTCAAATTGTTAAACCAAAGTGAAAACCGGGTCCCCCTTCCCATCCCCTATAACAATGATAGTTGACAAGATTACTCTCACAGTCTCACGCTCAATTTATATATATAGTTTGTATAAATATGTTGACTATAAAAAAAATGTTTATCATTTTCAAAAATATGGTGTTTACTCTAAAAGCACCGTATAGGTAATGTTCAATTCTATAAATTTATTTTTGAACAACAATTTCATTAAGCGGCTTAAAACAATCACCACTTAAGTTTCCTAATTTTTATACAATGAACATTAAGCGGCTTAAAACAGTGAACACAAATGGTATGAGGGCCCCCCCCCCCCCCCCAAAAAAAAAAGAAAAAGAAAAAGTCAACCAAGTCTTATCCACATCTCCTCGAAGCATCCGTCCCTTATATAGCATCCATATCTCAACCAGCGGTCCCCCTAATGCTCCAAGATCCAGATGCCTTCTACATTACTTCCAGGTCAATAAGAAAAATGTTCCCACAATCCTATTGAATACCATGCAAAAGTGCAAAACAAAGAAAAATAAAAAGAATAGAAGAAAATAAAATTAAAGAAAAATAAAATGAGGAGAAGAAAATAAAATGAAGAAAGGAAAATAAAATTTAGGTGTTTTATACTTTTTAGATTAAAACTTGTCAAATAACACTCATTATTTTTAAAACAACTGATCCTCGTGTTCATATAATTTAATATCATAAAAAAAAACACTCATTACAGGTATTACAAAAGAATATATGTTGTAAAGAGAGTCGAATTCGACTTCGAAAAATATTAATTTCAATGCAAGCAACAAACTTTCTACTATTAAAAAATGTTATGCATAAAAAGATTACTTAATTATATTTTAAAAAAAAGTCAACGAGCAGACTTAATTTTAAAATTCTAAACTGATAAGATTACAAAACATCAGCAGCCATCGTTGGCAACAAAAGCTCTTCCTTTGTGCATCCTATATTCCTATGCAAAGCAAAGTTTACCTTAGTTATCATCGTGTAGAAATAGGCTATCGAGATCATCAAATCTAAGTTATTTATTAATAAATACAAATACTTCATTAAGTTTATATATACACACGTACACAACTAAAGAAAAACAACAACTACATCAACGTACGTTCGACACATTCTAAATGGCAATCGGACGATTCTTCCAAGAAGTAGAATTACCTGAACAAAAATCTTACGGTGATGGTGTTGTCTTCCCGGTGGTGTTGTCCCCGACTACCGACACTAATGTCACCGGCTTTGAAGAGGCTATCAGAGCTGAGAAGCTTTGGCTCGAATCTCTTTTACAGAAAAGTGGTGTAATTCTCTTCCGAGGCTTCCCGGTTACCACTGCTTCTGAGTTCAATGATGTCATTGAAGCTTTCGGCTACCCTGAAGCGCCCTACATAGGCGGCCGAGCATCTCGAACCCAAGTCGTGGGTAGGGTCTACACCGCCAATGAAACTCCACCTGATAAGCGGATTCCTTTCCATCACGAGATGGCTTATGTATATAAGTTTTTTGATTCTATACGTTTCTATATTTGCATTTTTAGGATTCGCTATTAGATTACTAGTTAGTAATGTTTATGTGTCTAATGAAGAATCTAATCTTGATATGTTTAAAATTGAAAGGGCAAATCTAGACAAAGTAAAAACATGAGGGAGAGAAACCAAAAACTTTAGTTTAATTAATTTGTAGTTATCCGTATGTAGGAATAGATGATTATTAGTTTATCTATATGATTATTTAAATAGTATTTGAGTTGAGTTAAGATATGTATATGTTTAGTATAAGTATACGGTTATACATTTAGTTTTATTTGTCGAGTTCAATAATAAGAAAAAAATCGAAATATGTTACTTCAAATGTGTGTGTTTACATATATTTCCAGGTTGATCCAATTGGTTATTACAACATCTAACAGGTTCCAGAGTTCCCTAAAAAGTATTTTTCTTCTGTGAGGAAGCACCAGGAAGTGGGGGACAAACTCCAATAGTTTTAAGTCATATCATATACGAAAGGATGAAAGAAAGCACCCGGAGTTTGTTGCAAAACTAGAGGAGCATGGAGTGACGTATATAATATTAACCGGCGATGAGGACCAACCATTGTCCTCCACTGGTAGAGGTTGGAAGACTGCATACAATACTGACGACAAAAAAATTGCCGAGGAAAGGTTACATTTTTTTTTTATATTAAACAAAGTTGTATTCAAAATAAAGTATTTTTTTAATATCACGATACCAAAGTTCCTTATAAAGTAGACACATTAGAGCACTTTATGTGTTAGACAATATAAGAAGGACCTCAATACTATTTAACCATTAATTTCTCATTGAAATGTTACATAGGGCTGCAAAGCTTGGAACAAAGCTGGAATGGATAGGTAATGCTGCAAAAGTTATAGCAGGTCCAATGCCGGCGATCAGATTTGACAAGGAAACTCAACGAAAAACATGGTTTAATAATTTGACCGGCCCCACAAATGGTGCTCGTAAAATTCACGATAAGGGTGCGTTTGCTGAGCTTGGAAACGGTGAAGCTGTGAATGATGATGCCATGGATGATGTCGTCAAAATCTTGGAAGAAGAGTGTGTGATAGTACCTTGGAAGAAAGGGGATGTTATGCTTATTAACAATTTGACGGTCCTTCATGCCCGAGAACCGTTGCTAAAACCACCTCGCCGTGTACTTGCATCCCTTTGCAAGTGAAGGGACAAAGGGTACCGCCACGTTGGCTTTCTTGTTGAATGTCAATAATCCTTCTTGCAGAAACTATAATAAGTACTAAATGTTGCAAGAATCATAATAGAAATGATGCAAAATGTTACTATAATAAAAGTATCGTGTGCCTTGCGTTTTTGTATATATGATAATGGGGCATTAGAGTAAATCGACTGAAAGCAACTTTTTAATTAATTAACTTAAACAAATATTAAACTACTTAATATCTAGAGGTCATCAAATGAAAACAAGATAACTGAAGAAGACCAGGGAGGTTGACCTTTTCAGTGAGTTACATCGTCGATCAATAATATCTCTCAATCTCCCACGTTTTCTTATCCATTGAAATGATCATAAAGCTTAAGAGCATGATCGTCTTCATGTTTCTGTGATGAAGGTGTAACAATCATATCAGTAGCGTATAATCGTATATTACTTGATTTATGATTCAAACATGGCGGAAGATAGCTTATTCCATGAAGTCGTTGGGTTATTACCACAACGGAAATCTGAAAATGGAGTTCTCTTCCCCATCGTTCTCTCTCCAAACCCTAAAATCAACGAAACTGTTCATCTAACAGAGGCAATCAAAGCTAACAGATCATGGTTAGAGTCTCTACTGCATCAATCCGGTGCAATTCTCTTCAGAGGCTTCCATGTGTCCTCTGCTTCTGACTTCAACGACGTCGTTGAGTCCTCCGGCTGAGGATTTCAGCTACGGCGTCGGTGGTGCAGGCTCCAGAACGAAAGTCGTCGGTCGTGTTTACACCGCTAATGAAGCTCCGCCTGATCAGAACATCCCCTTCCATCACGAAATGGGTCATGTATGATCGATTCATCCTTCTCTCTCTAATCTCCATCTATCGATTGTGATAAACACTTTACATGCTGATATTGATCGTGATTTTAGGTTTTTTGTAGATTCGTAGATCAGTTTCATAAGTTAGACTTTAGGTTTTCAGTGATTCGTAGATCAGGATCATCGATTGTGATACACGCTTTACATGCTGATATTGATTTGTTCTACGAGTGTGCGATTGAATTGTTCGCTGTATATCCACTCGAAATCTGTTTGTTGAAATCAACTTCGTAAGTTGAATTTAGGTTTTCTGTTTTACTAAATCAGAATGAATCGATTCTGCTAAATACTTGAGATTCATAGCTATGGATTCATTGAAATAGTTGCTATAGTTTCATCAATTTCATATCTAGATCCACTTGAATTGTCACTTACCTAGCTTTGTTATGACAGACTCCTGTGTTTCCCTCCAAATTGTTCTTCTTCTGTGAAGTAGAACCAAGAGAAGGAGGAGAAACATGTATAGCTCTGAGTCATGTCATATACGAAAGGATGAAACAGAAACACCCAAATTTTGTTGCAGAAATGGAAGAAAAGGGATTGATTTACACGCGAGTTCTTGGAGATGAATCTGATCCTTCATCACCAATCGGTCGTAGCTGGAAGGAGACATTCATGACCGACAACAAAACCTTAGCTGAAGAAAGGTTTGATTCGCAGGATCAATAACCATATTACCATAACACAACAAAATTCAATGTTCCAAGTATTTGATTCAATCCACAATTTGTTTGATGCAAAATTGCAGGGCTGCAAAGCTCGGAATGAAACTAGAGTGGATTGAAGGTGCTGTGAGGGTTATAATTGGGCCTAAACCTGGTTTTAGATATGATGAAGTGAAGAAACATAAACTCTGGTTTAATAGTGTGGTGGGAGGATTTGAAGATAAACTGAACAATGATCCTTCAAAGGCAGTGGTGTTTGCTGATGGTAAACCACTGCCATCTGATGTTAGTGGTGACTGTTCTAAGATCTTTGATGAAGAGTGTGTTGCATTGCAATGGCGGAAAGGTGATGTTCTGCTGCTAGATAACTTGGCGGTCTTGCATTCACGCAGACCATTGGTCAAGCTACCTCGTCGTGTGCTGGCTTCTTTTTGCAAGTAAAAATGTGTGAATGTTGTAATTTTGTGGTCATTGGTATAACTGTATGTCCGTGAAACCGAAAGGATGTGATTTCGAGTATAATGTTCATAATTTGTGTAGTACAATAAACTTCATATCAAATAATGGCATTTAATAGTTGTACTTACAGTATAACACTTGTGCGTTATATATTTTATTGTCATCAAATAATGTAACTGTTGGCATGTTACGTATCAGTCGGTGGATCAAAAATGAAATGAAATCTAGACCATGATAAGTTGACACTTATCTACAAAGTTCTTCTAGAAGCAGCAGTTAGGAGAGGTTACGTGAAGTTACGTCTATTGTTTCTTCATCAGTTTCCTCCTCCCGTTGCCTTCAATTTTTGAAATCATCAGTTTCTTTCACTTTTTGCATCATAATACCTGAAGAAGACAACGATCCGGTGGAAAGAATTGCCCGAACAAACCAAATGGAAAAAGTAGTATGGTTTTCAACTGAGGTTGGGTTTAAATCATTGTACAAGTTTCATCTTCGAGTATGGATCCCCTTGAGGTTTGATCTCCATTTGTTTGCATTTTCTTACATCACATCAGTCTTCATTTTGAGTTTCATACGATTTTTATTTTGATTTGTTCTTCATTTACGGAACTAAGTTTCATGTGTCTTCAAGTAGTTAATTTCAATATTCTACTTCAAAATAAAGAGACAAGCTTTTTGTGAGTGTTTGGCATATATATACTTTTTAAAGAAATTATAGTTTTCGGGAAGAAAGTGTCACGCACCACCACTACTATGAATACAACAGGTTTTTGGAATTCATTGCGAAAACATGTTTACTTCTTTCTATCTATATTTTAACACTAGATTACAACCACGTGTAATACACGGGTTGCTAAAATTTAAAGCTATACTACTTGCAATAGAGATTTTCTTATTACATATTTATGAAATATTATACAATTTTTAACTGTATTTATTTTAAAATATAAAATACTTAACAAAAATAGTTATAGAATTCATTTAATACACGGGTTCCTAAAATTTAAAGCTATAACTTTCGAAATAGAGATTTTCTTATTACATATTTATAAAATATTATATAATCTTTAACTATATTTATTTTAAAATATAAAATACTTAACAAAAATAATTAGAAATCATTTAATAGGAGAGAGACAAAAAAGAATTAAAAACAAGTAAATAAAATTTATATAATTAATAGGAGAGAGAGGCGGAAAAAAATATTGAGAAGGCATGAGAGAGTGACACGTATCACTTAATATTTTTATTTATTAGTATAGATTACAAATGCACTTCATTGTTTTGATTTTTGAATTTCAGTTTTCTTTATATGTCTCTTGTATCATACAATTATCTTTCATATCGTTTGATTAAAGCTACAAACGAAATCAAAGATAATTGTATGATACGAGAGACAGAGGGAAAACTGAAATTCAACAATATTAGGTTTTGTTTTGAAAAGTATAATGTTTAAACCGGTTATGAAGGAAAAACATCATTGCAGGTATTTATATTAACGGAACCGATTTCCATATTTGTCATTATGATTTTCGACAGGGCGATGTGATAACGACCAAACTCACTCATCGTAACGCGAGAGAAAAACAACAAAATCATCACTGCGTAACACGAGAGAAAATATCAAATTTTCACTGTATAGCACGAAAGAGAAAATAGTTAAATAAATTATAACTAGTTTTCTTTTCCCGCCGCGCATTGCCGCGGCACGGTATGCGTCATGATAAAGTATCATTTACTAACTAAATTTACGTCAATACCGTTGAATGAAAAGTTAAAAACGTATTATATTTCACCTAACTTTTTTCCAAACAAAACTAATTTTCGAAACAGACTTACAATCGCTCCGACTCGTTTCCGAATTAAATTTACGTCGGAACGTAGAGTAAATGAAAATATATTATATTTAACCAGACACATTTGCAAACAAAACTTACATCGAAACCTAGACCAACTTAAAGCTTACATAAAAATAAGCACAAAAACATTTTATATTTTACTCAACTAATCTCTGAACAAAACTTATGTCAAATCATATACGTACGTCGAAACGTAGAAAGTCTTATAATATAACCTTTTTTTAGGTAGTAGTCTAATTGTATTAACCAAGGTATATGAATTTTTGTTATATATTATAAGGTAGCTTATTAAAATATATAATAGAAAAGGCAAATTTAAAAAAATGTAAAAGTAACAAACACGAACTACAGGATCGAACCCAGGTTTGTTCCATGGAAGAATAGGAGTAAAACCACTGTGCTAGAAGTTTTTAGTGGTAAGATATTTTACCATGTTATATATAAATATTATGTATTAGTAATAAAAAATTAAATGAATAGCACCGACCTTTGATTTTAAGTATAAGTATAAAATAAGTAAGAAGTACTAAACAAGTCACATGAAATAAAAACCATAAAAATTTATTCCAAAACCAGTAGCTAAATGAAAATGAAAAATAAAATGACTACACAATGGGTTGAAACACTGTTACACAAGAAAGCAATCCCGCTACATCAAAAACCCTACATACACCCCCATCAACCTCAAAGTACAAGCCTCAAAGTACTAGGAAATTTGAAAAGGGTGTTTAGATGTTCTGTTAAGGGGATTACAGTTTCTCGAACAGTGTGGAACCACATTGTATAATCATCAATAACTAGAAAAAAAATCAGTAAGAAATACTAAACAAGTCACATGAAATGAAAACCATAAAAATTTATTCCAAAACCAGTAGCTAAATGAAAATGAAAAATAAAATGACTACACAATGGGTCGAAACACTGTTACACTAGAAAGCAATCCCGCTACTTCAAAAAACCTACATACGCCCCCATCAACCTCAAAGTACAAGCCTCAAAGTACTAGGAAATTTGAAAAGGGTGTTTAGATGTTCTGTTAAGGGGATTGCAGTTCCTTGTACAGTGTGGAACCACATTGTATGAATAATCATTAATAACTAGAAAAAAAATTAGTAAGAAATACTAAACAAGTCACATGAAATGAATACCATAATAATTTATTCCAAAAGCAGTAGCTAAATGAAGATAGAAAATAAAATAACTACACAATCAAATAAAGGTATAAGAATTCAACAACAAAAAGTTGGTAAATTGGTATATTGTGCATTAAAGAACTGTTTAAGAAGAAAAAGGATGAACAAAAAATAATAGATTATAATGAATAAAAATAGTTAAGAAAAAGGGATATGTATAATTGTATATGCACCCAATCAACCTCAAAGTGCACTAAATTGGAATGTACTTAGGTGTTCTAGTATGGGATTTCATGTTCCTGGATGTGAGGTGAGAATCACAAGTCAATCCTAATGTTTGGCAAAACAAGTTGATCATGAACACTCAAAATAAGATAAAGATGTCAAATGACAATGAAAATACAATTTTCAAACAAAACAAACTGGATGCCGTCCAAAATTTAAGTTTTTAGCATTTCAAAGTTTTGGGCACAATAGTCAAAGCTTCAGTCACTGAATATTTTATTTTTGAAAATATAAGAGTTTTCAGCGTACTTTCTCCTGAACTTAAAATTCACATATGTTCAAACCACCTTGTCATAAAAAAATTATGAAGTATTATTGGAACATAAAACATGTTAGTTTATATGGAAGTCTAGCCAATTTTCAATGTAGAAAAAAAAAAGAGAGATTACGGCTTGCTTTGTCAAAAAACACATATAAACAGTTAAGAAGGCAGGGTTATGATTTTTAGTGGAATTTGCTATCATGTTAAAGGTCCAAGGATTGGCAGTCTTCAAAGGGTGAGGGTTGTTAAAGGTCCAAGAAATACTAAACAAGTCACATGAAATGAATACCATAATAATTTATTCCAAAAGCAGTAGCTAAATGAAGATAGAAAATAAAATAACTACACAATCAAATAAAGGTATAAGAATTCAACAACAAAAAGTTGGTAAATTGGTATATTGTGCATTAAAGAACTGTTTAAGAAGAAAAAGGATGAACAAAAAATAATAGATTATAATGAATAAAAATAGTTAAGAAAAAGGGATATGTATAATTGTATATGCACCCAATCAACCTCAAAGTGCACTAAAATTGGAATGTACTTAGGTGTTCTAGTATGGGATTTCATGTTCCTGGATGTGAGGTGAGAATCACAAGTCAATCCTAATGTTTGGCAAAAACAAGTTGATCATGAACACTCAAAATAAGATAAAGATGTCAAATGACAATGAAAATACAAGTTTCAAACAAAAACAAACTGGATGCCGTCCAAAAATTTAAGTTTTTAGCATTTCAAAGTTTTGGGCACAAATAGTCAAAGCTTCAGTCACTGAATATTTTATTTTTGAAAATATAAGAGTTTTCAGCGTACTTTCTCCTGAACTTAAAATTCACATATGTTCAAACCACCTTGTCATAAAAAAATTATGAAGTATTATTGGAACATAAAACATGTTAGTTTATATGGAAGTCTAGCCAATTTTCAATGTAGAAAAAAAAAAGAGAGATTACGGCTTGCTTTGTCAAAAAACACATATAAACAGTTAAGAAGGCAGGGTTATGATTTTTAGTGGAATTTGCTATCATGTTAAAGGTCCAAGGATTGGCAGTCTTCAAAGGGTGAGGGTTGCTAAACCCATTGGCATATCATTGATACCCCCCCTCCCTCCCCCCCCCCCCCCCCCCCCCCCCCCCCTCCCTCCTTCAGAATATAGTGTCACAAAGCCTAGTAATCTGGCTACTAATCAACCCACTGATAGATCATTAACAATTACAGACGGTGAGACTTACAGTCAATAACAATTTCAGATGGTGAAAAATGCAATCAAGAAAGCAAGGCACGTTTACGAATAAAAAATCAAATAGAAAATAAATTAGGTTGAAAACTTGTGTAATCCCCAAGAAATCACATAATTCTCTTGCATATCTGTCCCTAGTATGCAATTGAAAGAAGAGAAACAAACAGATCAGCATACCTGGTGAATTCAATCAACAACAAAGGGAAATGAAAGAAAAGAGAAACAACAGATCGACATACCTGTTGATTTTATCGCAAACTAAAGATGATTGAAAAACCTTGAATCCCCAATTCACCCAAAACACTACACCTCCAATTGGTGTTGTTTCAAACAAAAGGAATGTTAGAGGGTTAGAACTTTGACTTTATTGGGTTACCTGTTTCTCAATATAAATAGACGAAGGTGATTATTAAATTAAAAAACAATTAAACAGTAAAAAATAAGGGAAAAGTAACCATAACAAATACAATATAATTTTACAAAAAACAAACTCAAAGTGTTTCCAAAACTCAAAGTTTTGGGAGCAAATAATCAATCCCTCTGTCTCTAATAAGTAATAAATACCCTGAAAATATAAGACTTTTAAGCTGCTGTTCACTGAAGTTAGAATTCAAATGTAAGGTACATTATACTACCTTATCACAAAGATTAATCCAGCACCGGTTTTCAAGAAAGTTGGTCAAAATTTGCCAGGAATGAAATCCTTATTATGTTAGAAGAATACAGTCACAAACCCTAGTAATTTGGCTACTAATCAACCCACTAATAGATGATTAACAATTACAGACCGTGAAACTTATACAATCATTAACGATTTCAGATGGTGAAATTGCAATCAAGAAAGTAAGGCACGTTCAAAAATAAAAAATCAAATAAAAATTCAATTGGGTTGAAAACAACAAGTTAACAAAGGGGATTGAAAGAATAGAGAAACACAGATCGACATACCTGTTGATTTGATCGCCAACTTAACTAACGATGACTGAAAACCCTTGAATACCCAATTCACCCAAAACCCTACACCTCAGGTTGGTGTTGTTATCAACCACTAGTAAAAGAGGATAATCAAATGGAATGCATACATATGTATCCCCAGTGTGCAATTGTATGAAAAGAAACAAACAGATCGCACATACCTGTTGATTTTATCGCCAACTTAACTAAAGATGATTGTAAACCCTTGAATCCCCAATTCACCCGGTTGAAAACCCTACACCACACCTCCGGTTCGTAATCAAACAAAAGGAATGTTAGTGATTTAGGGTTTGGAATCGGAAAGGGGCATTTAATTTAAAGATCTTTGAAAGAGACGTGTTAGTTGAAAGTACATCCGCCAAGAAATCATAGGTGGTTTCTGAATAAAACAACAACGGGGATTGAAAGAAAGAAAAGAATCGACATACCTGTTGATCTTGTGGCCAACCAACGATGGTTGAAAACCCTTGAATCCCCAATTCACCCGGTTGAAAACCCCACCTACATCTCACCTCCGGGTTTGTAATCAAACAAAAGGAATGTCAGTGATTTAGGGTTTGCAATCGGAAAGGGGCATTTAATTTAAAGATCTTTGAAAGAGTTAAATGATTTTGTATCTGCAGCCAAAAAGGAATGTATCTTCTCATCGATTTAATTTGCATCCGGAGGGATTTTTCAGTTAAGATATGTATTTTTTCTATAAATAGTTAATATTGAATATGTATTTTATAATATTTAATTTGTATCGTTTATTAAAAATGTAAATTTAGGATTACAATTCTTATGTTTGTGTTGTAATAATAAAAAGCAAAGTGTTTCAGTATATAATAGACTAAGTTATAACCCCGTGTAATACACGAGTTGCTAAAATTTAAATCTATAATCTTCGCAATAAATATTTTCTTATTATATATTTAAGAAATATTATACAATTTTTAAATATATTTATTTTAAAATATAAAATACTTAACAAAAATAATTATAGAAATCATTTAATAGGAGAAAGACAAAAAATAATAAAAAACAATTAAACAAATTTATATAATTAATAGGAGAGAGAGAGAAAGAGGCGGGAAAAAATATTGATCAGAAATAAAAAAGTAACACGTGTCACTTAATATTTTTATTTATTAGTATAGATTCTTATGCCTTCAAGAAACATAAATGTGAAACAAAATTAATTGATGGATTATAACACATTTAATAATCACTTTTACTCATTCATATTTTCATATGTGTTTTGTTTATTTCTAAGTCTTGGCATGTTCATGTAAAGCAATTTTTTTCAAAATATGCTACACAAACAATAATTTAGATCTCCCAGCTCTTCACTGTATGAAAATAATTTACAAATAAATGCTCAGCTTCCAACTTTAATCTTTACGTTTAACTAGAATTAAATAAATGAGCATAGCTTTCTTTCTACTTCTATTGCGCCTTTTAAGGTTATCAAAGGCTAGCTAACACAAGAATATCGTTATAATTATAGGGTGAAAAAGTACAGAATTACATAAATAGGCTAAAGTGCTTGTGTGAAAGTTTGCTAAACCATTTCTCAACAGCTTTTGTTATATGCTCATAACATTTATCTTTGTAGACTTTATCTCGTTTTGCCCTTTGCACTGGAAGGTTTTTGGGGAGACTCTTGCCGAATCATCTTTAACATGTTAGCATTTGAGAAAGATAATATAATGCAAAAAAGACTTATCATAAGGATAAAGAAAGACCCAAAAATGTCGATCATGATGGCCAGACCATGATGCTTGGCACAAAAAGAACCTACAAATAAAACACACAATGTGATCATGTATGCTTACTTGTGAGAGAAATCAAAGAAGCAATAGAAAAGGTAAATTTGCTAACAATAATGCGTATGTGCCGACCTTCAGCTTCAACAACATGCTCAACAAGAATTTATTGCTTAAGACAAAAAGGTTTCTAGAAGACAATATAAAAACTATCAAGATAATCTTAAATTTTATAGTGTCGAATAATAAGCATACCTTAAAGCACGTTCAAGTGTTTGTGGGCTCCATTGCTCCAATCATGACACATGATGACACTTGTAAATCGAAAACTACAAATCAAGAAGCATGGCATACTAAGAACACATGCATTTAAAACTTCAAAGTTAGAACTATGATATTAGACAGCAAGGTATATATAGAAAAACCTAGATAAAGAAGATACAACTATAAATTAGCATACCTTTCTTTATCAAAAAAGGTGAAACATTTCACCAAAAGGTCTGCTCAAATGTCTCTCAAGTCCGATACACTTCTTGAAAATAATCTTTGTAATATTTCCCATAGTTTAAATGTCAACCAAAAACTTATTTAGTCACATAAAGAACTCTTTGCAAGTCACCAAAACGTAAAAGATATTGATAAGAGAATTTGATCATAACCTTAGTCTGCCAAGCTCCTCTTTGTGACATCTGCAGCACTCCTTCCACAAGACAAAAAATTATGAAGATACATATGCAGTCAAGATATTGTGTTTTGAACATAAGTTAATTTTAATTCTTTGTGTAACATTGCACCTCTACCTCATACATGTTGATGAGCTATTTGTCATCAATATAGAATCATGTGCTTGCAGCAGCTTCCACAGAAATTGATATCATCCCCTCTACATCCTTATAGTGGCATTAAATCCTACACTGTGACAAGATTAAAAAATGAAACGGAACAGGGATAGAGAAACAGCTTCATAATAGGCCATTTTAGGTGACCTTCAATGTGGTGAGGAAGTTCATGCATTGCTAAGAAGCTTAATCTGATTATGATTTTCAATTAACATTTAACATTCCTTGGCATTACCTGATCAAGTAAAGCACTATAATTAGCACTACGTATAACTTATTGGAGTCAATATACATGTAAAAGTGACTTCATGTGTCACCAAATGTACCTTTCAGTACGACCAAAGTTCCCACAGAGATGATTTATATGCCTTAAGATGAAGCAAGTGCTTTAGACCAGCTTTTGTGCTTGTTCAACCTGTATATAATTACATAAAGTTAATGAATCAAATTCATGAAAGCATTTCATTTTCCTCATTTCACCAGAAATATAACATTCAAAAATAAACTTTTAATAATTCTCATAACGTTAGCACCATCGCTTAGGAATCTTAGCCGCTGAATAGACCTCATTGTTTATGTAAAGATTCAGTGTGACCTGGAATATTTAATACTGCAAGAACAAAATTCAGATTAATAGAAAAAATGAGAAGAAATACAAGAATCAATAACATAAAAATAAATAATAATGACAACCCGTGGTGGGGAAACAAAGATCTACAGACCATGGAGGATACATAGACCTCACTGTGTGTGTAAGATTCATGGTGACCTTGAATATTTAACTGGAAGAGAATCATTATCATTATCATTATATTAATCCATATGGAAATGAATATTTTAATAATTATCATTATCATTATATCAATCACTATGTGTCTCATGGGCTGTGGATACATCATTGGGCTGGCCCAGCTTTCAGGGCCCAACATCAGATGTGTGTGAGTGGCGGAAGTCGATAGTGAGACAAAAAGATGAGAGGGCAACATGAATACAATGAGAATGTACACATTAACTAACTTGAATCATTTCATAAAACCTAACCTAATGTTTCTGTTTAAAACTCTGATTAGGATTCATAAAACCACAACGCTGTAGTATTTAGTATTAGGGTTCGGTTGCCGGAAAAACAACGCTTACTAAGGGTTCAGTGATAGAATCAAGTAACGAGTAGAAAGAAAATAGTCTTCCGATCGATTGGAAAGTATACCTTGAAATGATCGAAGTGGTGGTCCGATCACAGTCACCAAACTTGCGGTGGTTGTAATCGGCATGAAAGTCGTCGACGACAGAGTTGTGGTGGAGATGATGAGCAACTAATCAGACGTATCGATGGTGTTTGAAACTCAATGGCAGAGGGCCGTAGATCGAGGGTTTTGGAGGGAAATCGTTGATATAGGCGGAGTCTGTGGCTTTGCGAAACAATGGCATAGGCGATGGGTTTATATAGGTGTAAAATTCAGAGCCGTTTGGGAGGATCTCGGGTGAGATTTGTTGCAACGAAGAAAGCGGATACGCAATCTCTCTCATTTATTCTATCAGATTTTATACCTAAACCAAAATCACTTTTCATTTATTGACCTTTTCAAACTAGTTTTATAACCGTCCGGTGCTCGGGTATTTACTTTCATAAGTACAACCAAACATGAGATCTTAACATAACCTGACCATTCTAAAACATTTAAGGGTCGTTTGGTTCGCATAATGTTTTGCAAAGGAATTGAAATTGGAATTAGAATCTTACTAAAATTGATAACGTGTTTGGTTGGTTAATTTTGAGTGGAATTAAAATGTTAATTTTGAACTTACATTGGATTGTTAACATTCCATGGGTATATGGAAGGAATGTGAATTCCAATTAATAAGAGAAAATTTTCCAATTCCAATTAAATCCATTGACCAGCCAAACATGATTTTGGATGAAAAATTTTTCAATTGCAATTTCAATTCCTGAGAATTTCGTGAACCAAACAGCACCTTAAAGTTTTTTAACAACAGGGAATCATGTGTATTTGTGTGCGATATATATATATATATATATATATATATATAATATATATATATATATATATATATATATTATATATATGGTAGTGATCCTAAGAAAACCACAAAGTTATGAGAAAACTAAAAACCAATGAAAACGGTCATATAATTTATAAATTTTTTATTGTTATCCTCTATATATATGTGTGAGTATATATAAATAAAGGTATGGATCAAATGAAAATCGTAGGATGGTTTTACATATACGTCTCACATAAGTTACGTATACGTAACCATTTTTCATTCGACATAGTGTTACGTATACGTAAGTTTCTTCATTCTCGTATGTATGCTCAACATATATGTACCAAACACTTAAATAACATTTTAATAATTAAAATAACAAAAAAAATTTGAATTATGTTATTTCTTTCCGTGGTTTTCTTTGGTTTTCACATAACTATTGGTTTTCTGAGGAACCCTCCCATATATATATATATATATATATATATATATATATATAGGGGAAGGTTTTGTCAGTGTTTGAAGCAAAAAAAATATAGGGGAAGGATCAAACGAGAACTCTCTTTATTTGCGAGAACTTTAGTAACCAATGTGAGCCACTAGTTTTCAATGGCAAAATGGTAAATAATATAAACATAATATAAAAAATTATAAAACAAAAAATAAGATGAAAATAAAAAAAATAAATACACAAAAATATTTCTCTCGTTTTCCTCTTTCATAAAAAAAATATAAAATTTTTTTTAAAATAAAAAAAACTCGTTTTTTTTTTCAAAATTCGTTTTACACATGTGTAAAACCAGATTTACACAGGTGTCAAACCGGATTTAAACATGTGTATAATCGGATTTACACATGTGTAAATAACAGGTAGGTAACTTTTTTTATAAAAAATATATCAATATGGTAGGCGTTGAAAAGATAAAAAAATACTGAATTTTATGGTGCAATTGTTTTGAAAAAATAATGTCGTTAAAAAAAGTTATGAACGTTTTAAAAAAAAGTTGGAAATGGCATGTGAGTTGCATGTGACTTAATTGTGTGGTTGAGATTAGTTTCTAGAGTTCTCACAAAATAGGGTGGTTTTCAAGATAACCCTACCATATATATATATATATATATATATATATATATATATATATAGAGAGAGAGAGAGAGAGAGAGAGAGGGGTTACGGTACAAAGTGTTTTTTTCGTGCGAAGCGTACGAAGTTATCACGCAAGAATGAAGGTTACTGGTGGAATTATAACGCAAGTGTAAGAATAAATCACGCAGAGATTGAATTATCACGTAAGAAGGTATTTTTGTGTGATAATTCCATATCTGCAGGATAATTCCACACGAGTGTAATTCGTCTTGCGTAATTATTACTTTGTTATTGCGTGATTATTATTGTTCTTGTGTGATAATTCCACCCCAAAACTTCGTACGTTTCGCACGAAAAAAAAACATTTTATATAGTAACCGCCCCCTATACATACATACATATATATATATATATATATATATATATATATATATATGTATTTCATCTTAGAAAATTATAATATATATTACTGCCGATGAATATAACCGTTTTTAAATAGCTAGATCAATGGATATTGGTGATGGAGGTGGGAGACCGGCTATGGATTTGGTTAAAAGAAGCGAGTAGGTAAGAAGTGGCATGTACACGGTGGTTATCAGACGTGGGAGATTAGATCGGAAGGGGGATTACGAATGCTAATGCACGTTTTACAAAATTGTTTGTGTTATTTGTGATCTAATATGCTATGATAGAAAATTACTTTGTAAATGGCGAAGGGCATAATATAAAATTTGAAAGACCACGTGAAAAAATTACGTAATCATCAATAAATATAATCAAGAACCCTGGTAACCCGTTAACAAACCTTAAAAAATTGACTTGAAAATACAATTGAGTTTACCTTTATTCCCTACAATTTAGACCTCTTTAAAAGTAGAGCCCAACCCTAAAATCTTATACCCCTTTAAAAGTATAGCCCATTGGCAAAAGCCTTTTTCTTCTTTTAACTATAGTAGGCCATAAGAATAGGATGAAAGTGTTATGATTATGTCATGACATAATGTCACATGATACTTTATCAAATAACTAATAAGATCATACCTTCCGAAAAATGTCTTTACAACTTGGACCAACCGGTTAGACCGGGACCCAAACGCTCCAACATTTTGGTTTGGTATTTTAAATCACTCTGTTTAATTTAGAACTATCCAAACAAGTCTATCACACAAGAAAATTAAATACTTTCAAAGAAACAATAAGTCTCAAACTTAAAAGTTAAATGCTTCCCAGTTAACCGTATGGAAGCAAGCCCTTACTGAATCAACTCCTTAAAAATCCTCCCAAGGTTTAGAGCTATTAATTTGCTAGCTTACAATTTCTAACACATATATCTATAACTAGTACGTTATACACCAACTTATAAGCTTATTTAATTCTTTACTCTATTGATGATTACATAAAATCGCGTCTCTACCAAACACATTAGCATATCTTATATAGCATTAGCACAAAATTGAAAGACTTACGCAAATTAAACACATGTATCATTAAAATGGACAAATTTAATGTACACAAAGCCTCAAAAAGCTCTATGTACCCATTGGAAATATAAGCTTCAATTAACTAATCCAAGCCCAATCAATGCGTTTTTTAACACAAGTTAAAACATCAAATGGATAGTTTTATACCCATGACAACTTACTCCATAACTTTAAGAGCAAACCCAATGAACAGGCCAAATCTAATTGTTTAAAAACATCAAATGGATCAAATAAGGTCTTCACCCTGGATTCATTTCATCTAGATACTTAAATCATATCAACCACTACATACATCTAATAACCTCACAGTATAGGAATTCAACCAAAAAAAATAGGTAAACTGAATCAATAACAAGACAAATATAATAAACTAGACTTTAGTAAACCCGTGTATTACACGGTTGAATAAATAAAATATTAAATATAATTAAAAAATTTAATAATCAAATGATATATAAATATAAGATATGATATAAATCTTTCTTATTATAAATAGAATAAAATATTTTGTTTTAAAAAGAAAATTTTAAAAAATATCATTTATAAAAACTTTTTATTATAACTCCTAATACTAATTATTTTATAAAAAATTTACTTTTTGAAAAACACTAATTTTAAATGTTTATTTTTTTTTAAGTTTGATTTTTAAAATTTTTTTCTTATTTTATAAACATTTGTTTCTTTAAAAATCTTCCTACTCTAAAATCAAGTATGTTTGGAAGCTAGACAAACAAGAATGCAAAACTGCAAAAGGTTAAAGATCAAGATAAAAAAGGAAGTATGAAAGCTAGAAAAAGTAGGTTATGCTTAAAAGAACTCGTTTAGCACGAACAATCGATATCAACACAAACAAAGTGGCAACAAGACATTTACCAGAAAACAATTCCCAACGGAACAACCTACACTCCCTTATAAACATCAAAGGACAAGCCTCAAAACGCAATAAGACTCACTTCATTAGGTGTTTTGATGGTGCATAAAAAATCATACAAGCAAACAAACAAAGCTACTCATTTAATCCCACAAATAGCATAGATTGATAACATATAATAAAGCTAAGGAGATCAAAGTGTATTACCAAACTAAGGCAGCTAAGGCAAACAAGTGTGAACACAAGCTAAAGCAAAAAAAACTAAAGTACTACAAAGCTAAAGTTAGGTAAATAATAGTGTAGTAAACAAGGTGATCAAAGTAGGCTAAAGCAACCAGGAGTATAGAAACAAAGTAAGGCAAAATTAAGGCTATGTCACGCAAGAAATGCAGAATCCAAACAACATCTACTGCAGCTTGTTTAGTACAAGTGATTATCTAACTCTGATTATTGGAATTCATATAATCAGTTCCAAGATCAAGGAAGCAACTTACATTTCAATGAATTATGATTAATCATATATATATGCTTTCCTGGAAAACCTAAGTTATGTTTTAGTAATACTCAACCGAAAAATATTTCAATTCCTAGAAAAAGAACCAGAAAGTTTATCATGGGGTTACGTTTGCATGACTCACCTCTTGATTTTCCCTTGGCGAATATCCTAGTCAGCAAGGACGCATCATCAGTTTATGAAGATGATGCAATACCGGGGTTGTTCTTGCAGACACTTGTAATTGCAACCAAAAATAAGCCTCAAAGGCTTAGCCAAATATTGCAGCTGCAAAAGAGAATCTTGCAGCTGAACCTACATACTCCAAAATATTGTGAGGTAAGAAATGTTAACGTGAAACAACATTGGATCCAAGAGAAGATCATTTATAACATGAACAAGACCCTGATTGAGAACCTTGATAGAACCTGCGGAACTTTAACAAAACGGGAACAATAGAAACAGGAATTCACTGAAATAGATAGATAGTCGGCCCGATTCGAGATGGGCAAAATCTCCTATTACATAAACAAACACTGATAATATCTAACCTACCTAAGAACCTCCATCTCCTAACCTTAAATAAGCTACTAATGCAGAATTAATGCAGAAAATACAAAAAATAACTGTCCACTAAGCCACTAAACCCATGCTGCTGTTGACCAGGTCCTTAATCAGGTCAGTGGGTCTTTTCCACGGGCTCAAATGTGTTTACCCGACCTATTGGACCCACCGGATACGTATCATGTTATTACAGCACATAACCTCAATGTACAAGTCTTAAAGCACTAAGAAAGTTAAAAAAGTTTTTTTAGATACTTAGATCATGTTCTTGTAACGGGGGTTCCACTTTCATGAATTTGAGGAAAGAAATGTAATACAATATGGAAAGACAACCTTCACTTCCTTATGAAGAAAGCAATCCCCACTAGAACAACCTTCACTCCCTTATGAACATGAAGATCAAGCCTCAAAGTAAAATAAAGGTCCACTCAGATGTTTTGGTATTCTAGTAATAGTTTAAGGTCTCTGGTGTGATTTGAAACAAAAATTGTGTAGATACAGACATATATATCAACAAAACAGCCCCGCTAGATCAACAACATAAAAAGTATATAAAAAACCGAAATGGGGGTTGTTTTTTTTTACTTTGATATTCTAGTAACGTGATCCCAATTTTTTGATTGTAAGTAAGAACTGTAGAACAACATGTGATTTTAAAAACACATTGCATGTCATTAAATCAGTAATATCACGTAAAATATAAGATATATGTAAACAAGTAATGGACATGAAAAACATAATTTATTCCAAAAACTATAGCTAAACAAAAATGGAAAATAAAATAACATCTGGAAGTCAAAAACAAAATAATGGAAAGGTTAAGGTCAAACTCAAAAAGAAGTATGGAAATTTAACATCATGAAATCAGATATATGTAAAAAAAAAGTCACATAAAATGAAAACAATAATAATTTGTTGCAAAACCAGTAGCTAAAAAAATCAAAATAGAGCAAGTTTAGAATCCGGGAAACAAAATGACCACACAATGGGTTGAAACACTATACACTAGAAAGCAATCCCGCTACATCAACAAACCTGCATACACCGCCATCAACCTCAAAGTACTAGGAAACTTGAAAACGGTCTTTAGATGTTCTGTTAACGAGATTCCAGTTCCTCGAATAGTGTGGAACCACATTGTATGAATACTCATAAATAACTTGGAAAAAATAAGTAAGAAGTACTAAACAAGTCACATGAAATAAAAACCATAAAAATTTATTCCAAAACCAGTAGCTAAATGAAAATGGAAAATAAAATGACTACACAATGCGTTGAAACACTGTTACACAAGAAAGCAATCCCCCTACATCAAAAAACCTACATACACCCCCATCAACCTCAAAGTACAATCCTCAAAGTACTAGGAAATTTGAAAAGGGTGTTTAGATGTTCTGTTAAGGGGATTACAGTTCCTCGAACAGTGTGGAACCACATTGTATGAATAATCATTAATAACTAGAAAAAAAATCAGTAAGACATACTAAACAAGTAACATGAAATGAAAACCATAAAAATTTATTCCAAAAACAGTAGTTAAATGAAAATGAAAAATAAAATGACTACACAATGGGTTGAAACACTGTTACACTAGAAAGCAATCCCGCTACTTCAAAAAACCTACATACACCCCCATCAACCTCAAAGTACAAGCCTCAAAGTACTAGGAAATCTGAAAAGGGTGTTTAGATGTTCTGTTAAGGGGATTACAGTTCCTTGTACAGTGTGGAACCACATTGTATAAATAATCATTAATAACTAGAAAAATAAAATCAGTAAGAAGTACTAAAAAAGTCACATGAAATGAATACCATAATAATTTATTCCAAAAGCAGTAGCTAAATGAAGATGGAAAATAAAATAACTACACAATGGGTTAAAACACTGTTAAACTAAAAAGAAATCCCGCAACATCAACAAACCGACATACACCGCCATCAACCTCAAAGTACAAGCTCAAAGTACTAAGAAAATTGAAATGGGTGTTTAGATGTTCAAATAACGGATCCCAGTCCCTCAAATGTGAGGTAAGAAATGTAAAACAGTATGCAACCACATTGCATTGAAAAATCATTTAATAACCTGAAAGATAAGGCATAATCAAACAAGTAACATGCCATGAAAAACATAATAATTTATTCCAAAATCAGCAGCTAAGCAAAAATAGTATATAGACTAGGTATAAAAGCCAAAATGAAAATAAAGGAAAAGGGTAATGACAAACTCAAATAAAGGTATAGGAATTCAACAACAAAAAGTTGGTAAATTGGTATATTGTGCGTTAAAGAACCGATTAAGAAGAAAAAGGATGAACAAAAAATAATAAATTATAATGAATAAAAATGGTTAAGAAAAAGAGATATGTATAATTGTATATGCACCCAATCAACCTCAAAGTGCACTAAAATTGGAATGTACTTAGGTGTTCTAGTATGGGATTTCATGTTCCTGGATGTGAGGTGAGAATCACAAGTCAATCCTAATGTTTGGCAAAAAACAAGTTGATCGTGAAAAGTCAAAATAAGATAAAGATGTCAAATGACAATGAAAATACAAGTTTCAAACAAAAACAAACTGGATGCCATCCAAAAATTTAAGTTTTTAGCATTTCAAAGTTTTGGGCACAAATAGTCAACGCTTCAGTCACAGAATATTTTATTTTTTGAAAATATAAGAGTTTTCAGCGTACTTTCTACCGAACTTAAAATTCACATATGTTCAAACCACCTTGTCCTAAAAAATTTATGAAGTATTATTGGAACATAAAACATGTTAGTTTATATGGAAGTCTAGCCAATTTTCAATGTAGGAAAAAAAAAAGAGATTACAGCTTGCTTTGTCAAAAAACACATATAAACAGTTAAGAAGGCAGGGGTTATGATCTTTAGTGGAATTTGCTATCATGTTAAAGGTCCAAGGATTGGCAGTCTCTCAAAGGGTGAGGGTTGCTAAACCCATTGGCATATCATTGATACCCCCCCCCCCCCCCCCCCCCCCGGCCCTATAGTAGAATAATCAACTAGATTTCTCAGAATATAGCGTCACAAAGCCTAGCAATTGGCTACTAATCAACCCACTGATAGATCAATAACAATTACAGACGGTGAGACTTACAGTCAATAACAATTTCAGATGGTGAAAAATGCAATCAAGAAAGCAAGGCACGTTTACGAATAAAAAATCAAATAGAAAATAAATTAGGCTGAAAACTTGTGTAATCATCAAGAAATCACATAATTCTCTTGCATATGTGTCACAAACCCTAGTAATTTGGCTACTAATCAACCCACTAATAGATGATTAACAATGTGAAACTTACGATTTCAGATGGTGAAATTGCAATCAAGAAAGTAAGGCACGTTAACGAATAAAAAATCAAATAAAGATTCAATTGGGTGGAAAACAACAACTTAACAAAGGGGATTGAAAGAATAGAGAAACACAGATCGACATACCTGTTGATTTGATCGCCAACTTAACTAACGATGACTGAAAACCCTTGAATACCCAATTCACCCAAAACCCTACAGTACACCTCAGGTTGGTGTTGCTATCAACCACTAGTGTGCAATTGAATGAAAAGAAACAAACTGATCGACAGACATACCTGTTGATTTTATCGCAAACTTAACTAAAGATGATTGAATCCCCAATTCACCCGGTTGAAAACCCCACCTACATCTCACCTCCGGGTTTGTAATCAAACAAAAGGAATGTTAGTGATCTAGGGTTTCCAATCGGAAAGGGGCGTTTAATTTAAAGATCCTTGAAAGAGCTAAATGATTTTGTATCTGCAGCCAAAAAGGAATGTATCTTCTCATCGATTTAATTTGCATCCGGAGGGATTTTTCAGTTAAGATATGTATTTTTTCTATAAATAGTTAATATTGAATATGTATTTTATAATATTTAATTTAATTTGCATCGTTTATTAAAAATGTAATTTAGGATTACAATTCTTATGTTTGTGTTGTAATAATAAAAAGCAAAGTGTTTCGGTATATAATAGATTCTTATGCCTTCAAGAAACATAAATATGAAACAAAATTGATTGATGGATTATAACACATTTAATAATCACTTTGAGTCATTCCCATTTTTATATGTGTTTCGTTCATTTCTAAGTCTTGGCATGTTCATGTAAGTAATTTTTTTTCAAAATGTGCACGTGTTTAAATAATTGAATAACCTAAGTTGTGTAGGCCTTGAATGATTAAATATGCATTAGATGATAATTTTCACTATAACCATGCAAGTAACAGTAAATGTGAATTGCCTTGTAAATACAATAATTATGTGATGACAGTTGTAAATAGCTAGTTTATATGCATACTTAGGCTTATGTAGTGATTATGATACTGTTAAAATATTTATTGTGTTCATTGCCATAAGTCCATTACGACATGAAAAGCATGGCAATATGCAAAAAATAGATATAGTCGAACTATGTCGTAAAATGTTTAAAGCGTAAAATGAAATGTCCATAATTGCGATGGCACTTTTGTGTTAAACCAAAATTGCATGTCCAAAAATACGGCAGGGCTTCGACCAGGGAGGACCCACACCTATGGGTTGGAGGTTACCTGATACCCATGAAAAAAAAATTCTTTTGATATATATATCAAAAGAAATATTTCTTTTGAAAAGAAAATAAGATACTCTTAAAATCATAATATAGGATTAAGTTGCATGCCTTTTTCTCTATGAAGCAAAATCTGTCAAGTTTGTTCTTCAAAAATACGAAAATACTTTGAGGAAAAATTAAGAGATTGAAAATCCATTGTTTTTAATAGAGACAGAGAAAGAGACGGAAGTAACATCAATTAACAACTAGAGAAAAAAAAAAGAGATAAGTGTGAGAAATATCCTTCTACTCTAATAAAAGAGTAACTTGTGATAACACATGTCATCAACACATGTCATCACCACATTCATTCTCACTAACATTTTCCCGATTCTCTATTCTATTAAATAATTATTTTAATTACCAATTATATTATTTAACTTTTTTTAGAATAAAAATAGTTTTTTAATAAATTTAAAAAATGATCTTCTTATTAATGTTATCTTTAAAAACTAATTTTTATAAAATATCAAACTTTTTAAAATTAGTGTTTATAAAAAGTAATTTTTTATAAACAAAAAATAATTAAAATTAAAAATTATAATAATTTTTTTTTAAATAATATTTTTAATACGATTTGTTTTCAAACAAAATATTTTATTTTTTTGAAAAAGATATCATTATATACTTAATAGTTTTTATTATATTTAATATTTTATTTATTTAACTCGTGTAATACACGGGTTACCAAAACTAGTGGTGTAATAATATAGTTGTGGGAAATGTAAGAAATTTAAAAAAAAAATAGTCACTTCCTCTCGAAAATAAAAATAGAAGTTATTAGCTTTGGAAAATGTATTTAATTAGTTCAAATAATAATTAGAAAATCTGTTTTAAAAATAATGTATTTCTAAAATTTTCTTAAATTTTTGAAGTTATTATACATGTTTTGTTTTTAAAATTTTTTAAGATATTTCACATGTTTTGAGTTTATATGATTTTGTATTCGTTTTTATTTTCTATTTTTGTTTATTTTTCACATGTTGGGTATTTGTACATATATTTAATAAACTATAGTATATTCTACAAATTCTATTTGATTTCGTTAATTGCTGAATTAGCTATGAGTTTTTATACTATATATATTAATACACTAATTTTAGTAAACATGTGTATTACACGGGTTGAATTAATAAAATATTAAATAAAATAAAACTTTATTAATTACAAAACTATATTATAAGATAAAATATGATTGAAATTATCTATCTATATAATTTCACACTCTTAGCTACAATGAATTCTTAGCTTTTATGTTTTAGCCACAAAATTTTTACGGTTTTCATAGTTTGCCCTTTTATATATTTAATTTCACTTTTAGCTATAATAAATTTCTTAGCCTTTGTGTTTTGGTCACAAAAATTGATGGTTTAATATTTGATCTTTTTTTTAATCTTAATGCTTTATAACATGCATGTATGTTTATATAAAAGTGATTTTAGTAGTTAAAAATTATTTTAAATACCTATTTATTTAATTACCTATCTATATAATCAAAGTGTATTACCAAACTAAGGCAGCTAAGGCAAACAAGTGTGGACACAAGCTGAAGCAAAAAAACTAAGGTACTACAAAGCTGAAGTTAGGTAAACAATAGTGTAGTAAACAAGGTGAACCAAAGTAGGCTAAAGCAATAATAGTGTAGTAAACAAGGTGAATCAAAGTAGGCTAAAGCAAACAAGAGTATAGAAACAAAGTAAGGCAAAACTAAGGCTATGTCACGCAAGAAATGCAGAATCCAAACAACATCTACTGCAGCATGTTTTAGTACAAGTGATTATCTAACTCTGATTATTGAAATTCATATAATCAGTTTCAAGGGCAAGGAAGCAACTTGCATTCCAATGACTTATGATTAATCATATATATATTGATAAGATATTGATAAGAGAATTTGATCATAACCTTAGTCTCCCAAGCTCCTCTTTGTGACATCTATAGCACTCCTTCCACAAGACAGAAAATAATGAAGATACATATGCAGTCAAGATAGAAAATAATGAAGATACATATGCAGTCAAGATATTGTGTTTTGAACATAAGTTAACTTTAATTCTTTGTGTAACATTGCACCTCTACCTCATACATGTTGATGAGCTATTTGTCATCAATATAGAATCATGTGCTTGCAGCAGCTTCCACAGAAATTGATATCATCCCCTCTACATCCTTATAATGGCATTAAATCCTACTCTGTCACAAGATTAAGAAATGAAACGGAACAGGGATAGAGAAACAACTTCATAATAGGCCATTTTAGGTGACCTTTAATGTGGTGAGGAAGTTATTTCATACATTGCTAAGAAGCTTAATATGATTATGATTTTCGATTAACATTTAACATTTCTTGGCATTACCTGAACAAGTAAAGCACTATAATTAGCACTACGTATAACTTATTGGAGTCAATATACATGTAAAAGTGACTTCATGTGTCACCAAATGTACCTTTCAGTACGACCAAAGTTCCCACAGAGATGATTTATATGCCTCTAAGATGAAGCAAGTGCTTTAGACCAGCTTTTGTGCTTGTTCAACCTGTATATAATTACATAAAGTTAATGAATCGAATTCATGAAAGCATTTCATTTTCCTCATTTCACCAGAAATATAACATTCAACAATAAACTTTTAATAATTCTCATAACATTAGCACGATAGCTTAGGAATCTTAGCCGCTTAAAAGACCTCATTGTTTATGTAAAGATTCAGTGTGACCTGGAATATTTAATACTGCAAGAACAAAATTCAGATTAATAGAAAAAATGAGAAGAAATACAAGAATCAAATAACATAAAAAATAAATAAATTAATGACAACCCGTGGTGGAAAACAAAGATCTACAGACAATGGAGGAAAACATAGACCTTACTATGTGTGTAAAGATTCATGGTGACCTTGAATATTTTATACTGGAAGAAGAAATCATTATCATTATCATTATATTAATCCATATGGAAATGAATATTTTAATAATTATCATTATCATTATATCAATCACTATGTGTCTCATGGGCTGTGGAGACATCATTGGGCTGGCCCAGCTTTCAGGGCCCAACATCAGAAAACCATCACGCATCACAGCATCAGGTGTGTGTGAGTGGCGGGATCGATAGTGAGACAAAAAGATGAGAGGGCAACATGAATACAATGAGAATGTACGCATTAACTAACTTGAATCATTTCATAAAACCTAACCTAATGTTTCTGTTTAAAACTCTGATTAGGATTCATAAAACCCAACGCTTAAGTATTTAGTATTAGGGTTTGGTTGCCGGAAAAACAACGCTTACTAAGGGTTCAGTGATAGAATCAAGTAACGAGTAGAAAGCAAATAGTCTTCCGATCGATTGGAAAGTATACCTTGAAATGATCGAAGTGGTGGTCCGATCGCAGTCACCAAACTTGCGGTGGTTGTAGTCGGCATGAAAGTCGTCGACGGTGGTTGAGTTGTGGTGGAGATGATGAACAACTAATCAGACGTATCGATGGTGTTTGAAACTCAATGGCAGAGGGCTGCAGATCGAGGGTTTTGGAGGGAAATCGTTGATTTAGGTGGAGTCTGTGGCTTTGCGAAACAATGGCATAGGCGATGGGTTTATATAGGCGTAAAATTCAGAGCCGTTTGGGAGGATCTCAGGGGAGATTTGTTGCAACGAAGAAAGCGGATACGCAATCCCTCTCATATATTCATCAGATTTTATACCTAAACCAAAATCACTTTTCATTTATTTACCTTTTCAAACTAGTTTTATATCCTATACACGTTTTGTGGCCGGGTATTTACTTTTATAGCGACAACCAAACATGAGATCTTTACGTAATCTGACCATTCTAAAACAGTTAAAGTTTTAACAATAGGGGGATCATGTGTATTTGTTAAACCCGTGTATTACACGGGTTGAATAAATTAAATATAGTAAATATTTATTAATTATAAAATAATATTTTAAGATAAGATATGATTTGAATTACGTATGAGTAATAACTATAAATAATAAAACAATGATATCAACTTTTTAAAACTTTTTTCACAAAAAAAATTTAAATATTTTGTTTAAAAAAAACCGTATTAAACAATGTCATTTTTAAAAATTTGCTTATTATAACTCGTATTTTTAATTATTTTTTGTTTATAAAAAATCTAACATCAATTTAAAATATTTCGTATTTTTAAAAAAGTTTGATGTATAAGAAAAACGTCTTACTTTATAAAAACTTTTTTCTTTAGGAATAATATTAAAAAAATCTATTTCTTAATTTATGAAAAAAACTATTTTCAATCTAAAGAAATTTAAATAATATTATTAGTAATTATTTAATAGGAGAGAAAAACGGGAAAATTTTGGTGGGGATTAATGGGGTGATGCAACGTGTCTCTCCTAAATACACTTTTATTAAAGTAGGAAGAGATATATATATATGTATTACTCCTGATGAGTATAACCGTGTTTGAAATCGATCATCACCGTTGGATTGGCCTGAAATGAAATCAGAGCCGTTTAAACTCGGTAGTTCCTTCATCCTCGAAGCAGTTGGCAGCGGTCCCCGTCCTTATCGATTCTTGTCATTCGTTTCTCCCCACGTCATCGGGAACCTTCCACCTCGAGCCTTAAATTGCATAGCCCGTTTAGTTCACTTGAAACCCTAACCTCGGTTCTCTCCCACTATCGCCTTAAATCGATGAGGAAAATGTCGAAGACCCATGTCGTTTGCCTTCAAAAGGCTACTAATTGCAATTGGTTGACCTAGAGGGAGACGAAGATGTGGCTAGATCAATGGAGATTGGTTATGGAGGTGGGAGACCGGCTGGGGATTTGGTTAAAAGAAGCGAGTAGGTAAGAAGAGGTATGTACGAGGTGGTTATCAAATGTGGGAGATTTAATCTCAGCTTGATCTAACGGATAAGATTTATCCTCTCATCAGTTATTTTATCCAATGGCAATCAAATATATAATGCTAGCAACATAATTATCATTGATTTACAATTCATCTTCTATTCGAGACATGCTCTTTTTTAAACAAAAACATAGTAAACTATACAAAAGAGAACATGCGTAGTTGTATAGATGTAAACTAGCAATGCACATTCAAACCGTTTCAGGATCTGAAACTTATTATGAAACTTGTTTGAATTAAAACACACTTCAAACCGGTTTTTCCTTATACCTATTCGGGGTGATCTAGTTTCGTCTATCTTTGACTTGATCCAAACCGGATTAAAACACTCGAACCTGGTTTGGCCTAAAGTCCGGTTTTACTAAACTCTAAAATGAGTCGATATTTGCATAAAAGTGTTCCGGGCCTAAAGAAGTTTCAATCCTTATTTAATAAAAAAATAGTAGGAACCCATGGAATAAACCCAAAAACAGGCCCATTGCACCATTACTATTTACTAACACAAGTAGCTAGCCCATTACAAACTTACATAAGGAGGCAACAGGAAGGTCCATGCAAGTTGCAACTAGTCAACTACTACCACCCAATTCAAAAAAAGTTTCTTGCAAGATCTTATTTTTAAAATACGATAAATGAAAATTGTTAAATTAACGAGATCAATGAAAATGACGAAATTAGAGAGGCCTTAGCAGATGCGTCCGCTTTTCGCTAATTGAATATTTAACATTATTGAAAACAATGATGCATCATTTTAAAATGGTTTTAACAAATTATTCTAACTAACAAGTAACATATGACTAAATTTTATATGATTTTGACTTATATAACTGTTTAAATTCTTTACAACCGTGCGTTATTAGAATAATTAAGAGAAAAAGACATAAAGTGAAATGATTTGATAATAAACTTCGTTCAAAATTTTCTGACTTTAATTTTAGAAATAGATATTTCATGTCAACTTCCATGAAAATGATTACGCTAACAAGGTTCTTATCTAAAACTATCATCCTTATTAATAAGGTAATTTCTTCAAAAACATAACTACAATCTTATATATGAAAACATTTTTATCAATATTTTTTTTCTCAAATTTGTTCCCTGCTTTAACAAATTTCGATTTGACTATAAGTGATCAAATCATCTTATATGAATAACAAAAAATCGCAAGTTGCAATTCACAACGTAACATCTACATATGCGATAATTGTGCTAGTAAGCGAAGTTACTATTGATTTTGTGGATCATGTTTTTTAGTTAATTATAGGAAATTTTAATATACTAAAATTAGTTGTCTTCTTGTATAAAGTAAAGATGTATTATGATTTTAGCATTTTGCTACAACGTAAAGCGGTAAAAGTTAAATTATGCCACATTTTGTGCAACCCATGGGCCGCAAAATAACATTCATATCTATGGGCCAACTCTTAGCGTGAAAGTAACCCTTAAATTACAAGACCAATTCTATTACATGAGCTGATGAGCGGACTAAAAGAGTGTTCTTTTTATAATGTTTTTATGATATTGTGTTCAAGGTCATGTATCTTACGATCTTATCTTCTAACAATCTAACCTATTTTTCTTGTATATCAGTGGAAGAAAATTAGATGTTAGATTGAGATGATAACATCGTTATTATAGCATTGTTATTAGATGTTTATATTTAATCCATAGGGTCGTTCTTGAAGATATGTGAGGGATGTGATGGTACAAGGCAATAAATTTAAAGTCTCAAATCTTTTTTATTAAGAGTATGTAGATAATGCTTAGGATATAGCTATGTCGATCTAATATTATATTAAATGTGTGAGAAGAAATAGACATCCTCATGACGCAAATGGTCGCTTTAAGATCTAGTACGAAGATGAATCATTTTGGGCAAATCGTGGGTTGGACAGACTTCCTAGGAGGCTTTATTTGGTCAATCAGAGTTGGATGCCCCTTCGGCTCTAAGCCCGTTTTGTTTGTTAGAGTTAGAATAGTTAGGTCATCTATTTGGGGAGTGAAATTACAACGATAAATTAGGTTGCTTGGCTTTAGAACCCAATCATGGCTTTGTAATTATTTACTTTCTCTCTTTTTTGATGTGTGCGTGTGTTCTTTTTTTTTTTTTGGTCGATTAGTTCCTTGCTTCTGGGCTTATATATGTAATTAAAACGTCAAAAGAACTTTAGAAAATAAAATTTTATTTAATTAGTTATTCCACTTAAGACTATACTTGACTGATACCAAAGATATGAAACTATAAGTTGTTCCTTCCTTCCAACAAGAAGTTGTTTAAAACTATACGATGTTATAAATTGAAACTTCTGTTACATACGTTATACGTATAGTAGTTGACTAGTTGCACTTCGTATGTCAAATTAAAATCACTTGAAAAATACGAGACCTATTAATAATCTGATTTTATTGAACATTTTGATTGTTTTGTTAATTCAATTATTGCATATATATAGCTTTATTGACTAAGTTATGTCTGTTGCTTAGAAGAATACTCTTTAAAAGAAGTTAATGGACTAACAATAATATTCACTTGAAATGCTATGTTTAAAGACTATATACATTTGATGAAAATTTTTCATCACAAAAAGTGTTATAAATAAGCTAGTTTTGTAAAAGTAGCTAGAGCAGCAAGCTAGAGTAAAAGATGTTGGCAAATCGTTTTATTTGAAGTTACAAACTAAAACCGGCGAAAAGGAGTGTAGCTATAACTACTATCTACAACTAATAAGTGCATTCTATAATATATATATTTTTTTCGCTTTCCGATATAGAAAGAAAAACCAGAAAGAAAGATTATTAAAAAATATTTCTTTTATTTTCTTATAAAAACTCTAGAATACAAATATTTTATATTTTCTTTCTACTTCTTTCTTAAGAAAACTTGAAAAAAAATTCAATGGTCCAAAGTTGAGTGAGACTCCCCCAACTTGAGAGTAGGTTCTCGCTTATAACGTGTTTCTTTCAATTCATATAGTATAATTGTGTGTATCAACATAATATATTCGAAGTGTCTTTACCATTAATATCTTTTTGATGTAAATATCATCCAACATTAAAAGGTCATTGATCCATAACCCTAAAAATGGTCCATGCTATACCTTGGCATGTTAAGTTGTCATTGGTCCGATCACTTTCATGTTTCTGTCATTTGTGTACCTAGACGAGAACCAAATTAAACATATATATAGACTGGTAATTAAATTTTGTTCGTTAAAAAGAATCTAGATCTTTATAACAAAAGTAAATAAATATAGTAAATTCTTCCCTTTTCTTCTCATTAACATGTGCGCATGCATAATGAATCCCTACATGTCATAAAACTCAACTCTTTTTCTCTAACAACTTCTTCAATGTCTTACATCATTGATTAGGGCTCAAGCTCGTTTTTAGTGATCAGGGATTAATAAAATTAGTACTTGAAGGTTGTTGTAAAAGGTTTTCTACAATAGTGGGTTGTGTACATGTGTGGCCGAGGCGGCAAACAATGTGATGGTCAATGATAGTTTATAAGGGAGAAGAGATGTACATTGATAATGAAGAGGTTTTGAGTTTGCATTATGTAAAACGGAAAAGTGAGAAACAATTTAGTTTTATTTATATATTTTCGTTGAATGATAGAAGATATTATAAATAACTATTGAATAATATTGTTTTAATCATATCTTATTTGATAATATTGTTTTATAATCCTAAATTTTCATTAATAACTGTTGAATGTTTTTTATTTCACCCTTTGTAATACATGAGTTTCTAACATAGTTATAATTAAAAAAAGGGGAGCTCATCCTTACATAAAAAATGAAAATAATCCCAACTAGTTTTATTCAATTACTCTTTTAAGATAATTACGCTAAGTCGTTAATTATTTCTGTAAAAAGGAAAATCAATTTTTTAATCACTCTTTGTTTGTGTGTGTAACATCAACAACCTACAAGAAGAAAGGTCCATAAACAGAAAATTTTGACTTTGTAATGACATTGGATTTGTGATAATATCATGCTTTTTGTCATAGATAGGCAGTGGAATCCTCCTCGAAACTTTCTCAAGTCACTTATGCAATAATTAATATGTTTGTTAGTAATGATTTGAATAATTAACAACCCCCATGATATGACTTAAATTAGGAGCTAAATACAAAAATCTATCAAGCTGAAAAGAACCTCTAACTATAAAAGGCATAAGTAAAATAGTGTCCGTATATTATAAGTGATTAAATAAATGAATTTGCTAATTAAATGCTAATTTTTTTTTTAAAAGTTACGTCCGACTTGTAAGGAGGTACAAGTAAAACAACTAGACCATTTGTAACGTGACTTGACCATCTTAGGTGGCACTCCTATCATGCCTTAACACCACCTCTCTGGGCGTGATATTGGGCGTTATGCGGCTTTTTGTGACCAACTTCATAGGCATGCATGGTGCGTTTGTTTTGTTTTTTGTTTTAATTTTTCCATCAACTGTAACAGTATACCTTATCATGTTTTTTTATAATTAAACCTCACATTCACACAAACCTCATTACACCCATACGAATCCTCTACAAACCACACATTCTCACATCTTGTATGATTTAAACTCTTAATTTTTTGGATAGAGTGAAGACACATTACCATAGGATATACCTTTTTTTGGAACTTGTTGATAACCTAAAGGTAAATTATCTGAAAACAAATAAAGCTTATTCTCATACATGAAATTCTTGGTTTAAATAGTTAAAAGTGACTTTGGCAATTAAAACTAAGAGTTTAATAAAAACTTATACGGGACTCTAAGCAACTAAAACTATTGAATTTGGAGCCATGAATTATTTAGGTGGGGTGGATGTGCCCAAGTAGATTTATAGAAAAGACTAGTTGAACTGACATTACTAAATGGAGGCATGATTAGATCGAAATCAAAACTTCAATAGAGACGGTGGTGGCGCACGGTGGCAGGCGGTGGCGGAGTTGGTGGTGATGGTGGTAGGGACTAGGGACCATGAGGGTTCGATAAGTCATCATCGAGGTTGCCATCGCTTTTGATAGCAAAGAAAATCGTCCCACCATGTGCACAAACCACAAATATTATCTCAAATCCATTTTAAAGCAATGTTTGTTGCCTTTTAAACTGGCGGAATGGCCTCTTGGTCCCATCTCTTTTCTTTTAATTACTTTTCTTAATTTAATAGAAATAACATAGATGCCCGTACATACTTGATTTATGATCTATACTCTTAAAATTTGTACACATTTGGTTAAATATATATGTGACTAATTCATTGTTCCGTGTGAGTCGAATATGAAAACAAAGAATGTATGATGATTATGAAAAGATTATTCATAGAGTAAAAATTATGATTATGATATATGCTTTCAAAGCATGTTTTCAATAATAAAAGTAATGATAAGTTTGATCATTTTATTGCCCAATATTAATACTTTTGCTCCTAAGATTCTGTTCTTCGTTTGGGTTCGTAGGCTTGATGGGTTAAACCATTGCTTGCACCTTTTCATAACTATATTTGACTTAATCTAAGTTAAAACCATTATTAAAGGAAATTTTAAGGGGATTTAAAGTGTGGAAAAAATAGAAAATAAAACAAATATAAAAAAATTATGTATATTTCCAATATGCAAATAATCCGAGTGTTTTGACTTTTGAAAATATGGATATATGAAAATTTTAATATTTAAAAACTCGTGAAAAAATTATCATACTAATTTTATATATTAAAGTATTTAAGTCTATGTAAAGTGCACGAAGTTTCAAATTTGTATTAAAATAATACCTTATTACTAATAAATTGATGAATGAGCGCAGATCAATTAGTTTGTGAAGATTCATTTTACGGCTTTTAAAATTGAGGTAATGGGTTTAAATCTCATTTGATACAATATGTTTTAAGTTAACCAGAATTTTTATTATAATGATTCTTTGGATTGTGGGTTTGCGACCTTTCACCAATGAGTTCACCCGTATGACAGGGCATATAGTATTCGTTAACCGTTAAAAAAACTAATAAATTGTTCAAAGTAAGATAATATTATAAGTTTAATTTTTTATGAAAATTTTTAAATGTTTCTTTATCAAATTATATTAAATTTAAGAGTTACAAGTCACTATTTAATAAAAATCACAAGTACATTTATTCTTACAAGTTAGAGGACTTTGATGTTCAAAAGCTACTTTAATCACTTTTTCTTATATTCTTTATATGTAGACTGACTCTAATAATACTAAAATTAAGATTAATGACTTTTTCTTAAAAAGTAAAAAATACATACATAGTAGTTTTTTTATAGTACTAACCCTTAATAAACTAACATGTTTAAAGGAGTTATGTGTATGCTACGAGAAAGAATCGTAGGAGTGTATACTTAGGAGAAGAAAAATAAGAATATAATTGTAATTGTAATAAGTAAATAAGAGAGCAAAAAAAGATACATAAAAGAACATTTCACAATGAGTTCCTTATAAATGTGTGTGTGTTTTCGATATTACAGGGAATGATTATAAGTGTAGGAGAGAAAAAATTTTAGGAAATCACTATTCAAATTCCTATAAATTTTTTAATAATTTTAAAAGTTGTTGTGTGTGGAGGAAACAGAAAATATAATAATAAATATATAAAGAGATCATTTAATTAAAAAAGATAGAGATAAAATAATGATTTTTAGTGTAATTATATTGATGCGGATGAGAAACCCACTATGAATGCTCTACCATAGGTTTTAGTAAATAACTTAACGTATACTTTTAAATACATTTTTCTAATCTAATAAAAGGGTAATTAAGGGTGCCACGTGTCAACACCATATTAATTCTTCTTAAAATTTTTCTGTTTATCTCTTCTATCAAATAACTACCTTATTACTAATAAATTTATTTATTTTTTTAGATCAATAATAATTTTTTAATAAATTGAAAAATAGATCTTTTTATTAATTTTATTTCTATAGAAACAAACTTTTACAAAAGAAATTTTCTAAAATATCAAACTTTTTTTAAAAATACAAAATACTTTAAAATTAGTTTTTTAAAAAGTAATTTTTTTATAAACAAAAAATAATTAAAATTGGAAGTTATAGTAAAGAAGTTTTTAAAAATGATATTTTTTAAATAGTGTGTTTTGAAACAAAATATCTAATTTATTTTTTTAAAAATACAAAAAAAGTTTAAAAAATTGATATTATTATTCTATTACTTATAATTCTTACTCATACGTAATTTTAATCATATATTATCTTAAAATATTATTCTTAATTAATAAATTTTTATTATATTTAATATTTTATTTATTCAATCCATGTAATACACGGGTTTAATAAAGCCAGTTGTGAGATATACATGTATCCATATATAGGGTTGTATATCCTTTTCAACATATGATGTCTTATTTGTAGCGTCCTAAACTATTTTTAATCAAATTTAAACCTGGATTGTCTTTAAAAAGATCTTTTACTCTTATTATCGAACTACAAACTCAAGTGGCCTTAAGTAATAAATAAATGATGATTCATGGGAGAATAGTATAGTAGTAGTGGACTAGTAGTTAAGTAAATGAAGTACTAAAATAGAGAAAATAAACAGGGAAAGTAGATAGGTGAGGAATGCACCAAGCTCAGATAAAAAAGGTAACGTGAGGAGAAGGTCAAACAGAGAAAGTTGATACATTATTAATTATATAGGGTATGGGTATGTCCTCATTTCCTCAAAACTATTATATATATGACAGATAATAAATAATATTACATGATGAAATATAAGGCATGAAGTGGAATAATAAACCATTAATTTATTAGTTATCATGAAACTTGTTTTTTTTTTCTAAGATATAATAGACTTTTATCAATTTTGTTAGAGAGAAATCACCTTTATAGCTATGACATGTGTCACACTTTTAGTTTTATTCGTGTTATCACACGTTTATATCTATTACATTGCTCTCAAACACAGCTTCTATGAGATCTCAAGTCGCACATCAATTCTGTCATGTGAGTTCAAAACCAGATCTCATCGTGCCAGATGTAGTTAACGTTAGATATGTATGCGATATCTTATCACGCACCAGTGAAATTTATTCATACAAATTACATTACAATACATACAAGGTATGGGTGAGGATCATTACAGAACTATTTTTTATTTTCTAAACTAAAAGAACCACTGGTTTACATACATGTAAATTACGAACCACTAATTTACATATATGTAAGTTAAAGCTGGTGATATTTAGTTGTTTTACATAGTTTATTGTTCATGTCGGATATACACATATGTAAAACAACTCAAGTAACATCAGACTTAATTTACGTTTATGTAAATCAATGGTTCTGTGATTCTGAAAATAAAAAGTGGTTTTGTAATGATTCTAACCCTATAAGGTATAGTATGCGCACAATAACTTTAATGACATAAATATCCATTTTAGGCTTAAATAAATTAACATGTTCTGGATATATTATATTATGTGTGTATATATTAATTTTGAAATTTATAGCTTTTCATATTTCTCACGTATATATCTACAACTATACAAAGAGCAAAAATATTAAAAAAAAAATTGTTATCATAAATGAATAAATCATGTTATGTAGAAATCATTTCATTAAAAAGCGTGTACGAAACCCCTGAGCTAACTACGAAAAAAAGTGTCAGAAGCCAAAAAAAACATTAGAATTCTCTGGCACGAACTCTGACAGACAAGAATATAATGAGGGTAGGTTTTGTAAATAATTGAAGATCTGTGTGACAAAGTGATCTTTAGTGTGTGGACAGCCTTCCATTACTTCTTTAAATTAACTTTTACAAATTTGTGCTAACTTAAAAATAAATATATGCTATGACATCGGGTGTACCAACGGGGTGAGTAGTGGAGACTCACGTGAGAGTAAAAGAGAGTGTGACGTGATAGAGAGATATATATCGACGATATACCGGATAATCATACACGATGATCTTAGGGTATTAAGGGTGTTTTTGGTAAGAGTTTCGGGTATTGAATACTTCAACAACACTGCTATCGACGGTTTGAGTAGGGGGTTCGGGTAGGGATTTCGGGTGGTACTAGCAAAAGCAATTGTGAAGATTTTGGTATAAATATAATTTGAATAATTTAGAATTATGTCTCTATCAATTTGAATAAAACTATGGACATTTAGTTACTAGTTAATTAATTTGGGTTTTTGAGTACTTTGTGGAGTGCCCCTCCTGCTTTATAATCAAGTTCATTTTTTATAAGAAGGAAATGATAGTTGAGTTTGTTGAATATTTGTCAAACAATTTATTCTAAAGTTCATCATAAAGTTTATCATACACGATGTAAAAATATTTATAAATATATCTTGTTAGTTGAATGAAAATAATCTCTCTTAGAATGAGTATATAAGTTGAGTATCGTTTTATGGTTTAATTATCATTATCCTACTACTAAAAAAATATCATCCAAAAGTTTTACCGACCATGTATAAGATCTAGATGATAATTTTTCTAAAATATTATTTATTTTTGAGATCATATAATAATCAAATAATCACTTCGAAAATATAAATATATGAAATACAAGGTGATTAATAACTTTCGAACTATTTATTAATGTCATTATCGACCACGTACCTCTTACCATCACTTGGATAATGATGTTAACTACTTAACCTTGATTAGTCTCCACAAGAGTTCCACATCTTTGTAGGGTTGAGTTTCTTGCTTAAATTCTTGTTTCGCTTTCAATCTTCTAATAGAGTGTTATAAGAATATAATATCAATTTTAACACCAACCTAGTGATTGATCTAAATTTTAATCAAGATATTACAACCAGGTCAAGAGTTTAAATATTATAATTAACAGATAATAAAATATATTATTAATCATACTAAAAAACATGTATATATGTATACATAGGTATGTATGTATATATATGTGTGTTATTTTCTCAAAAAGTTGAAACTTTTGCTTTTTAAATGAAAGGATCTACACATAACACATATTGGGACTGGACTATTTGGACCCCGTCACTCATTTGAGGATATTTGTTTGTTCATAAATCATCATCAATAATCTTTGACTATACAATTATTACAATAATATATTAAAATTCAAATAAAATAGAAAAAGAACAAAGAGATAAAGATAATGGAGTCATTCTCATAGCATTTCACGTGTGTCTTTGGGTCCTCCATTAACTTGGTAGTTAATCAAGATGATTAGATTCCTTCATTGTTTCTCTTTTCAATTCATTACAATACACTTTTTACCCGGTCTCATAAAATTTTTGGTGTAAAAACCCATGACCATAAGACCATCTGGTTAGACCCCCACAAACGCTGATGTGAAGCAAAGAACAAGAAAAGAGAGGCATGCTACAAAGGTGGGAGAGCTTATGCTCTAATGTCATTTATCAGCTTTCATGCCTTACAACACTAACAGTTAACGTGATAATTATTAAAAAGCCATGACTGGATATGTCTCAAGAAATAACATACACATTGTAAAATAAAAACAGTCATCTACTTATGAATATTATTTTTAACTTATACTAGTTTTTCAAGTAAAACCTATAAATGACATGATTTCTACATAAATATGTAATCAAGTTTACAAAGTTATTTATTAAACTCACTACAAGTTTAGTTTTTTTTTTTTGTTTCTATATAGAGTTACTCAACTTTTAATTGGTATTCTAATATATAATATATAAGTATACGATGAGGTTTTTTCTATTTTATATTTTTGACTTAGTTGTGTCACAAACGTCTATTTCCAATGCATTTGCGACACATATATGAGTAGCAAATCAACAGGTTTATTAGTGGTGGGTTAGTTCAAAATGGAACACTGACTAAATTTGAGTGAAATGTTTCCACGATTTAAAAGGTTAAAAAGTGATTTCAATTTATTGTATATTTCATGTTTGGTTTCATTGTTACATAAACAACAAAGCTAGTTGTCCGATCTACTACCACACATTAAAGTTTCAATTGCTTAAAAGAAACATCTAGTAGATGGACCTAACAACTACTAATAATTCAATATTATAGCAATAAATTGACAACACATAATATAGGATCGCTAAGAACCATAGGCAGCCCATCATCTTACCTTCGTGACATCAACGTATAAGCATATGCGAGCACACGAGTGTATGTTTGGTTTTATTGGTTTAAGTTAGCACACGGGTTCGTCTTCTTGAGCCATTGTGATGCATATAAAAAGAAGTGGGTTCCATAAGAGGATATGACTTCAATTGATCCAAGGAACGATGAAGGCACAATAATGCAACAATTGACTCCAATGAGTCAAAAGAATACAAATATGAAGTGACATTTTACCTCATCTTAATTTTCTAGCATTTGTATTTATGTGTTTGGTTTCTTTTTACATTCTTTGCCTTATTCTCTTTCCTGTAAATATGAAATTTCAGAGTCTTATACTATACTCACATATAGATACAAAAATGGTCTATCTGTTTATCTTATAAAAATATACTTTCTGCAATTTAATATCTAAGAGAAAATCTAGTTGAAACAAAAAAATATATAATTCAGATCAAATAGAAAGAAAAAACTTTGTGCGAAGCAGATGAAGTGAGACGGGTGACAAGATATTAGCAAACATAAACATGAAAAAGATAAATCACATACAAATGTTAGACTTTTCTATCCTTAGCTTTAGGTTTACTAGTTTCCTTTTTTAAACAAAAATAATTTTTATATAGATCATTACCTTTTATTATATCACAAAATCAATAATATTATATAGTGTTACTATAATTTAAAATTCAGATAAGTGTTTAATTATTAATACACTATTGATTATAAGGCCATGAAGTGTACCTTAACACCCTTTAACTTCACGTAAAACAAATCATCCACTTTACCATGCTTCACTAAACCTCACCCTAATGAAATTTAACGCGATTAACTCCAATCACCCATTTTTTTATGTTATTTTAACATTACACATTCAATATAAATACCAAAATAAAAAACAATGTAACCTAGTTTATTTATTCAAATATTATAGATTTTATTTTTTTATAAAAATATTAATGTTAATAAACTTTATAAAATAAATAAATAAAGCTAAATAATGTATTCCAAAAAAAACAACTAAATAATATATTGAAAACAAAACATATCCGGCTTGTAGACCCCAACTACTAAAAAAACAAAAATTTTAAAAATTCAAAAAGATAAACCCATCTACCTTACATCTTCATCTTTCTCGTTAAATTTAGTGTTCCCATCATTTAAAAAATCTTTAATTCTTTACAACTTAAAACATATATTCTTTTAAAATAAATTAAAAGACATATCCAGCCACCTTGTATCACACCCTTTAATAAGTTCAGTAGGAGGGTTTTAACACCCATAACACCGGACCAGGGGTGTTGTGCAACGCCATTAACACCTCCACGTCGAATAACATCCCTGGGGCTTTAGTGTATACCATAGGGCTTAACGCTATGTATAAACTAGTTGTATTTAAGTTGTTCAATTGCAACATTGTGTCTAGCTTTACAAGGCGCATCCAATTATATGTTGAAGTCTAATGCATAAACAACTTGCAATTAATAGTTAGTACAATAATACACTCTAATTATAATGCACTCTTTGTAAGTTTGTTGGCGAAATGAGAGGTGCAAAAAACTCTCCATATCATAATTGTTTGAGATTCCACCAAATCATCCAAATGCACATCAGTACCTATTATTTACATGTTTGATGTCTGGTGCAAACTTGTCCAAGGAGAATATATCCATTTAACAATTCTTGTAGAAAACGAAAACTCAATGAACATTTCAATTGTGACTCGACATTGACATTTCTTGGAAGCATTGAAAGATAAAGAAATTACGAATATTAGTTGAGTAGGAACTTAAAATCAAACTTGGATAATCTGAGAGTCGTGAATATCACTTTCAAATCGAAATTATTCGATGGTTCACCCGAATATCTCAATCGGATACAACTCAAAATCAAGAACGTAGTCTGTGTTTTTTATGTGTGTTTCGAGAACCTGAGAGAAAACCGAAATGACCAAGATTGTTTTTTAATTCAACATTTGCAGAGAATGATGAAACTGTCGGAGTCGGTTTTTATATTCAAATATTACACTATTTACCCCCCGAATTTCACATGTGAAATTTCGGAAAAATCAAGTTTTCGTTCATTTTTGATAAAGTAATTTTTACCAAAATAAAAAATTTTCAAGTTGACCTTGCAGCTCGACCCCATCCAGAGGCTCTACCTCTTGGACCCCGCCAGGGGCTGCCGCCCCTTGGACCCCGCTTCAAGAGGCGCTGCCCCCGGACCCCTATCAAGGGGGTATTGCCTCGTTGGAATCCCCACTGCTTAAGGGCTTTGCCCTCAAACATTATAAGGTATAATGTTCAACTATCGAATATCATGATAAACTCAAAAAAGATTGCACTCCGCGCCTCTTAACTTGTTTGATGGATATTATGATCACGTTGGTCATTTAGTCAATCCAATTACACTAAAATATCTAACAAGTTGTATGTTTTGTTGCTTGGAATAGCTTGAATACACATCTCACTCACGAAAGTATCACTCTCATATTAAAGTATAATTGTGCGATATTCCAAAGATAAACATGAACGAGTGTGTGTATTTTTATTTTTATGAAAATTGCACTAAAAAACATGCGTACAACAAATCAAACACTTCCATTTTTATCATTGAGGAGCTATCGCAATGTTTGATTGAAATGACGACACAACTTTTTTTGAAATAATATGTTAGTTCCTTTAAAATGTAGAGAGTTATCGGTTACCATAAGCGTTACCTTCTGTCAGCAAGAAATTTCAGTAGTAATTAGGTTATTATCGATGATTAGCCTATCAACAGTAACTCAGTTCGTCCAGATTGTTACTTACGTTTAGTTATACTAACAACTTAATGATTGTCGATAACAGTTGTTGTAGATAGTTTAGGTTACTAATGATCCTAGTTACTATTGATCGTATAATAATTGTTGTGTGCGTCACTTGCTAATAGGGCAACGAGACCCTCATGAGTCTCTTAGACCTAGTAGGGACGATGCCCCTATAACCCCTTGTCACTAGCTAGCTACCCTTTGCGTCCACGGAATTGTTGTGCCAAAAATTATAATAGTATAATGCAAGTATGCACTCCATGTATTCTAACTTGAATTAATATTTATTTAGATTTTCTTTTGAAGTATAGTTGTAAAAATAGGTTGATAAAACTAAAGTAGCTAGCTTGATATTACTAAAATTAACAACATATTTATAAAAATCACATGTTTCAATAAAAAAACTCACCATAAGATAAGAACAGATGAAATTTTATGAAATAATTTCATAATGTGATTATCTTCGTCATCTCATCATGTCTATTCTTGCTAATGAGATTATGCTATGACCCTGTCAGTGTAACGATTCAATATCTTGGGTTTTGTTGCCACGCGTCATGTGGCTTATTTATTTTGTCAATGCTAATATGTAGAGGAGATTAGTACGTGACATGGTTCGCATGACTGCTTAAGCGTATTGTACCCACTCTAGGTGATACCAAAGGTAATTTGCCATCTCGGGATCTCCATATCCAAACCATACAGATTTATAAAGTTTTGTGCATGCCTTTCATTTACGTGACATGGTATCTCTTATGTAGTTCAATAGGTGTGTTTACACTTGCATGACCCAAAGATGTTCATATTACAACACTCGAAAGGAGTTTTGATACATTCACCGCACTCTTGACTGTGACCCCATTTATGCAAGTCCTCTTACTACTCTTGTTTATTGCACCAATGATGATTGAGGTGGTTGCTTACTTGGTTTGTACACGTAGCTTTACCTTTAATGGGTAACATAAACCCTACTATGTCTCATTTTAGTGTTGAAGCCAAGTACTGGCTATAGATCTACGTTTAAGTAGATTAATTCTTCCTAAACAATATGAAATTGTTAAAATTCACAATTCTTTGGATGTAATGGATTTCTTACTACCAACATATGTGACTCATTCCCCAAAAAATTTATATTTGAAAAATGAAAAACAATCCCATCTTCACAAATTTCTACTTTTACTTTCACCCTTGAACATGCTTGAGTCTTTTACTCCCTAAACTGTTTTGGGTCAATTAACTATTTACTTACTCTTGAAGAATGATTTAGTATACATTAAAAATAATAAAACACGAGGTATAGAATAGAGGACAATCATAGAGTCCTAACTTCTTGAACACATAAAAAGAAAGACGAAAACATTGACCATAAACTTGTTGACTATGGTGTGGAAGCGTTGACTACTTTGAGATGCAACTCCGAAACCCAATTATGTTTGGGCCAAAAACAAGGCTAGCCGCTAGCATAATCACCCCAAACCCATAATTAAAGCTCCACACGTAATTACCTAACTAAAGACTAATCATTTAGTCATTACTCATTATAGCATAGGCTTATTCTTTTAAGGACGTTTGAAGATATCCCCAATATCAGAGTGAGTTTTTTTGAAATATGATGTCAACGTTCATATTAATTTTGATGTTCAAGGTCTGACTCATACATGAACACCATCAATAAGAAAATTTACCAGTATAAGAACCCTCTTCAATAAGATTTAAACCTTAGGCTTAAAAAAAATCACAAGCTCATGTTGTTGGATCAAAATACCATTGACAAAAATTTTTGGTTATCAAGTCATTTAGTCAGTATACTTATTTAGTTATTAAATCAAACAATTAAAAAAATTTAGGAGGCCACTCATGCAAACCAAAACAACTCCTAATCTCTCATGTGTGAATTCAAACCCTAACATTTTACAAATTGAAGCTACTGGCCTAAAGAATAATTAAAACAATACTTAATTTTGTATCTTGCAAGTACCACAAAACCATTTTTGGTTTGGTGCCCAATGTGACAATTAGAATTTATAAGAGGGGCCAAACACCAAAGCAATATCAACAATAATAATATAATTAGATAATAATAGCTGCAGCTTAATTACCTCATAATTGTTATTAATGATTGCATTTAACAAGCGTTGACCTTTAACGAATTTCTAAAACTTATTAAATATAATTTAAGTAACATTGTATTCTTGTGCATATATGCTGCAAACAAAATATAAATATTTAAATATTATTGTTGACAAATTAAACAAAACTAGTTTTCTCACCCGCGCTACGCGGCGGGGGTTTTACCATTTTTATCTCGCGTTACGGTATGCGAGTTTGATGTAGCCCATATAAGAGAATATCAAAACTGGTTCCGATAATACCAATATCGGGAACTATATCTTTCGCTCATAATTGGTTCTATTCGTCACTTTACGATAACGGCAACTGCACTCTCTATAGCCTACGATATAAAAAAATACCCGATTTTAAATAAAGCGGATGAAAAGTTCGATTCACCACTGTACGACAATGGTAACCGCACTCGCTATAAATTACAATATCAAAGAGTTAATCGATTTTAAACAAAATGGACAAAAATAAAAGTTAAGAAAACTTAAATTATTAAAATTTTGTGACTGAACAAACATCTATGTCAAATTTTTTAAAGTTTCTATTCGTTCGTTGCGTTTTTAAACTAAAATTAAAATTAAATATAAAGTATAATTAAATATAAAGTATAATATGTCATTAAATAAACTAAAATGAAATGTTTAAAATTAAAAGTTGCTGAAAACAAAAAACAAAAAATGTTGTGACCAAATTCTTAAAATACAAAGCTTACTGTAGCAATGATAGTTGGTTTTTAATATATAGTATAATGTGTGTACATATGCTACATTCGAATTATATTTAAGAAAATTGTTGCTTAATATCTTTTTGTTTAGAATACTAATATTATATTGATATCCAGTTATTATTCTTTTTTGTATCTAACATTATACTGGTTATGTAGTTGATTAATAGTTAAATAATTAAGAGACGCATATTATCCATGTAAATGTGTGTTTATATACATGATTTGTGAAAATTTCTCATTTTATATATATATTTTTAAAAGAACGATTTAAAAATATTTTTTTTTTTAAATGTAATGTTTTAAAAGGTTTCATATTATATAAAAAATTTGTTTTTTAATTATTCTACTTAAAAAAATATATTTTTTAATTTCCTACATAAAATCTATTTTTAAAAATATAGTTTAATTTTAAAAAATCTAGATGAGAGAGAGAGAGAGAGAGAGATGTATTAATTAATTAAATTGATATTTAATAAAAGAGATGAATTAATGTGAATGTTTTGGAGGGGGAAAATATGTGAGAATATCTACAAAGATAAATAATCATAAAAGTATAAAAACAATGAACAATATAACATTAACAATCCATAATATAACGCATTAATCATCATAAACATAATTAAATTTTAAACCAAAGAAATCTATAATTTAACAACACGAACAAAAGTAACATGATTACTAAACGAAACTACATTAACAAAACAAAACAACAAAATACTATCATGAAATTAAATTATAATTGCAATTATTGAAAAATACCGAACGCATAAAAACCCTCGCTAAGTTGTTCCTTTATTTTGTAATCGTTTTGACTAAAATAACTTTCACATCGTAAAGTCAACAGAAAAAATTAACTGTGTTAGTTAGGTGTACTCAAATGATTGAAATAATAATTTTAATGAAACCTTTGGATAAAAATAAAATTTAAACTTTTGGGTTCAAATAATAGTTTTTTATAAAATCTCAGGAATGTAAAAATATATTTAACTTTTTTTTTTGTTACAGGGTTGCGTAATTTTATTAGAAAGCATAAAAATGCTTCAGCTTTACAAGTAGACGGTAGATCTCAAAAAAAATTTAATGTTATAGGTACTACGTTTAAATTATCGATATTTACCCGAACTATTTTTAGAGTAGTGAAGCATAAGTTTACAACTTCTGGTGACAAATCTTATAGAAACTGTATAAATCTTGGAAATGTGAAAAATGGATTGGAAGCAAAGAGTTTGTTCTGACTTTTGATTGATGAAACATGAGAAAACTCGGATCCCAAAAGCCTGTAGAGTGCTTATTGGAAAAGCTAACAAAAAAAACTATAAAAGAAACATTAACAAAATATTTATCTGTTATTTTTAAAATCTATTTTTATCTTTGAGATTCCAGTAAAGTTGTATAATTTAGTCTCACTAACATTATAAAACAACCAAGCTTAATCTATTGACTAAATTAAAAAGTACTATTCTTTTATATAAAAAAAACAATTAATTTAAGTAAAATATAATATAATAAACCTAAAATACAGAAATGATACTATTTAAAAATAAATATTTAGCAATGTTCGAGGCATAAGTTGGTGGGGACTGGAGTCTACGTACATGCACATGGATTGAACCCCACAAGCCACCACAGTAAAATTCAGCTTATTTACCGGAAATAAAATAAAAAATAATAATTTTAAATTTATTATTAAATAAAAAAGAAAAATTCAGTCTTGCCCTTTCTTATCACTCACTAACTCTGAGAAGTAGCAGTGTAAAGATTGGACTTCTGGTTGAAAACCAAACCCCATGTGTTCTCATTGTTAAAATATTATTCACTCTGACTCGACTACACACTCCATTCTTGATCAATTTCATATCCAATATTCAACAGTTTCTCACTTCTTTTTTAAATAAAATAAAATAAATAAATTAACCCATAACTAGCACCAGTATATAAAGGGAAAACCCCCACATTGTATGTCTTGCGAGTGAGAGAAAACACACTAAGAAAATGGGGGAGCAAGTGGAAGAATTGAACTATGAAAGACAGCTTTCGACACCAAAGAAAGGTGGATTAATCACCATGCCTTTCATCATAGGTATGTAATATTGTAATATCGGCATTCTTGAGTTCAAATCTTGAAACTTTATGTAATCTGGCATCATGGGTTGTTGAATCTTGAAGTTTTGTGTTTGATTTGATCTGCGTTTATGGTCTTTTTTGTTAAATCTTGGATCTTTATGCAGCAAATGAGGCGTTTGAGAAGGTGGCTAGCTATGGGTTGGTGCCCAATATGATACTCTATTTGATGAGTGATTACAAGATTGGTGTAGCAAAAGGCACAAACATACTCTTTCTTTGGACTGCAGCTACCAATTTTGCTCCTGTTTTGGGTGCATTTCTTTCAGATTCATATCTGGGTCGGTTTCTCACCATTGGATTGGGCTCCTGCTTTTCACTTCTGGTAACTTTTTCAGCTTTTTGTTTATAATTATCTGTTTTTACCTTTCTATCTTCTCTATCAAATGTTGTTTGCCCTCATCCCACCCTCTCCGGACTCTGCAAGTAGTTTTGCTATGAGTGGGATTTTAGCGCGTATATTTGTTATTGTTGTTTATAATTATCTGTTTGTAAATCTGAACTTTTAGTAACAACAGAAACCATCAAGATGAAATGATCAATTGCTTACATTTAGGCTGGATTCACTGTACAATGAATCTTGCATTAATAAGTGAATCCTACGTTGTTGCCTTATGATTTTTGAACAGTATTTCTGACGTTGACCATTTTGACTTGCAAAAAGAATTTTGCTGATTCAGAAAGACCAGGATGGTATTAAATTAAATTGGGTCACAAAAACTCAGTGAAGATAGAAATGCTTCTGTTCATGGTCCACATGACCTATGTCATAATGCCTTGATAGAAGCCCAGTCCCTACCTTTGAAATATACATGTTGAATTTTCAAATGTTTTACATTGCATAAGATCTGCACTCTGTTGTTACAACTTTCTTGACTTTAGTGAAAAAAACATTGCAGTTCCCAATGTTTTTAAGGGTTACAAAAGTATCATTTGTATAGGAAACTGTTGTGTTTTAAGGTTAAAGTCCAAAATTGTTGCTAAAATATATACTTTGCAATAGAATAGACACCTCTAATTACTCAAGAACTTGTAATTAGGGTGAAAAAAAATGTTAAACCCAAATTGATGGAAAATTCATGCCTTTTAGGACACATTTTGGCAATATTTTGACTCTTTCAAGAATGTATGTTTTATCAGTAATTAGGCGTTATTACACTTGTTTTAACATAATAATCATACAACTAATTGACCTGTTAATTATTATGATAACAGGGAATGTTCTTGCTGTGGTTAACCACAATGATCCCACAACTAAAACCACCTCCATGCAATCAGTTAACACAAACCTGCAAACAATCCACACATTCTCAATTTGCTTTCTTGATCTTTGCCTTCATATTCATCTCCATGGGGTCCGGTGGTGTAAGACCGTGTTCTTTAGCATTCGGTGCTGAACAAATTGACAATAAAAACAATGTGAACAATGAAAGAGCATTAGAAAGCTTTTTTGGGTGGTATTATGCTGCTGGTGCGACGGCGGTTCTAATCGCTTTCACTGGTATTGTTTATATTCAAGATCATGCTGGATGGAAGGTGGGATTTGGAGTTCCTGCAATTCTTATGCTGTTATCAACACTTCTGTTCTTTGTTGCTTCTAAACTTTATGTGAAAATGAAAGTTAAAAAGAGCATATTTACCAGCTTTTTACAAGTGATTGTTGTTGCTTATAAGAACAGAAAACTCCCTTCTCAACCACCAAATTCTGATGGCTGGCATTACCATAAGGATTCACCTGATTCTCTGCCCACCAAGAACTTAAGGTAAAGATTATGGTCACTGATTACAATTAGAGGTGTAAAAATGGGAGGGACGACTGTCTTGGGTAACGGGTCAAAACGGGTCATTCTTTGGTACTGGTTGAAACCTCTAATGTTTACAAGATATGAACTTTATTCTTTGTTCAGGTTCTTGAACAAAGCTTGCATCATTCAGAACCCAAAAGACTTGACCCCAGATGGAGTTGCTGCAGACCCATGGAGTTTATGCACAGTAGAACAAACCGAAGAACTGAAAGCACTAATCAGAGTTCTACCATTATGGTCTTCAGGACTAATGATGTCTATAAACGTTAGTCAATCTTCATTTCCTGTAATCCAAGCAAGCACCATGGACAGACACATGGGATCAAGCTTCCAAATTCCAGCCGGATCATTCGCCTTTTTCACAATCGCGGTTTTAGCCCTTTGGGTTGTTCTATACGATCGCGTTGTCATCCCGTTGGCATCAAGAATAAGAGGGAAACCAGTTCATCTTGGTGTTAAATTAAGAATGGGAATTGGTTTAGTTATCTCCACTATGGCTGTGGTGGTTTCTGCCATAGTTGAACATGCTAGAAGAAAACATGCCATCAAACAAGGATTACTCAACAACCCACAAGCGGTTATCGCCATGTCAGCAATGTGGTTGGTCCCACAATACTGCCTACATGGATTAGCAGAAGCTTTTAGCGCGATAGCCCAAAACGAGTTCTATTATTCAGAGTTCCCTAAAAGTATGTCTAGCATTGCAGCCTCTCTGTTCTTGCTAGGAATGGCAGTGGCTAACTTGTTGGCTAGTCTTATTTTAACCACGATTGAACGACTCACAAAACATGGTGGTAAAGAAGGATGGATCACAACTAACATAAACCAAGGGCGGTATGACAGTTACTATTGGGTTCTAGCTATCATGAGCTTTGTGAACTTGTTCTACTTTATGTTGTGTAGTTGGGCTTATGGTCCTTGTGTTGATGAAACCGCGAAAAGCAATCCCAAAACTAGTAATACTGATGATTCGATTGAAGAATTACAGAGAGCAAGATCCATAGCGGTTGAAAGGCAAAGTCTTTTCAAAAGTTTGCCATCATGATCTATTTCTTGCAAAATCTTGAAAATATATAGTGCATTTCAAGAAAGGTGGTTCATACTTCATATTATCATGTAGGCAATCGGATTCTGATTAAATTATGATCGATCTCAAACCCGAATGAAAGAATGAAGAAACGAGTGTTGGTGAAACAAGAAAAACTGATACAATGGATCGATGTGGGGTGTTGTTTAGTTCCTTTCGGTTTGTTGTGTGATGATAAATGATGAAAGAGGAGTCGTTTGTTTGTGGTGTTGATAGGTTTTTGTTTAGATTAATATTATGATGCCTTAAATAGTTTCAGATCGAACTTGAAATATACTTGTAAACATAAATATTAAGTGTGTTGTAAGGTTTTTGTTTGTAGAATGTTGTTGTTTGAAGTTACAAACACTTGAAGATTGCATCATATCTTAGCACATGAGATAGATTTGATTTGGAAATATATATATCAGGCTCATGCATGCGTGAGGTCCGGAGACAATTGGGACTGATATAGTGATATACGTATTTTTATTTTGTTTACAGGATTGTTTACACGACTTGAATTTGTGAATTTATGTATCGCTGTTTCAAGGTCCACTCCAAAATATAATGAGGTATAAAAATACAATTTAAATTGGATTAAAACAAAAACAACAATCCATATCAATGTCCCAAAAATGTTAGGTTTGACAGATGGGCATGACTCTTTATGTAAAAGACAATGCATCAACCTAAAATTGGTCCCTAAAATTCAGGATTGAACAAAAGTTATATGGTTTCAATGTTGGTCTTCCACACGAATTTTTTGTTTGTTTATTGGCATAGGGATTTAAATTTTATTCCATATTAGTTTATTTTTTAACAGCAACAAAGAGGTTTAGTAACATGTGATTTCAAATGCATACTTATATGAATCATTACTCCACGCCTCCACGGCATGTAGGGAGTCCATAATTTTTCGTCTTTAGAGTTCTAATTTTTATCTTTTTCACGTAGGTGTCATATCAAATTTTCATTTTCTTCATCTTCTTTTCTAAAGTGAGAGTCTATATTTCCCATCTCTAAACCATTAAATTTCATTAAATACAAAAGTTACAACAGTAAATAGAAAATCTAGATTTCAATCACTCAACTTACCTTCAAAACTTGAAGATGATGTAGAACTCGATGATGAAAAATCATGAAACTTAAACACTACAGGTGCATTTTAGGATTAAATTAGTGAGTTTTTTCTTTTATTATGGTAAAAAATCATCGGCTTCTTCTTCAGGTTGGAATCCGCTAAACACACAAATTCATCGGTAACGCAGGGCAGGGGCGGTGTTCCCTCCAATACCGCAGCGACCCTGCCCCCCTCCCCCGCTCCCACCGCCCTCGCATTTATTATTTTGAAACTTTTTCAATCTTATGATTAATTGATTGATAATTCACTTCTATAATTTCTTGTGTTCAAATGTTGAATTGACAAATAAGTTGTATCAAAAATATTTCTTTGAAATAAAATTAATATCTGAATTTTGAATAAAGAAAGGTTTGGTATGACAAATGTTTCCACTTCACAAACGTTCCTATCAAGTTCCGTTGATGTGATATTTTGTAGATAAAATTTACTTTAGCTGATAACATGCATAGTTGATTACATGACGCACAAGCACGTGACATTGTGACAAGAATAACAAAGACAACTCTCTGGATTTTACGACGTTAGAACCCAGGACAAGCCAAGTAAAAAAACATTTGACCCTAACAAATTAAATTATATGAACTAGTTTGTTTGAATGAAAACAAACGTTTTATTAATAAACATAGTAAAATCATAGTATTATGCATGACATACCTTATTGGCTAACTGATAACTCGTGAAGCCATAATTCCACAAGCAACTAAAAAATTCGACAGTCGCATAAAGACCCTAATGCCCTTCACGTCGCAGCCTTCTGTTGTTCCACTTATTATTTCTATTTTTTAGGTGAGCTGCTCAATTGAGTTAATTCATCGTATAAAACAATTAAAAAAATAAAAAGAACAATGGACCATGGCTCATGGGATTTGGGTAAATAGCTTTTTAAGAATGAACTTCTAATTAAGCAATGTTTTCAAAACTGGACCGGACAGTGAACCGGACGCCTTACCGGTCCTTTGGTCGGACCCGTTCAACCGGTCGAACCGGATATAAAAACAGGATAAAATTTTAATTATTTTTGTTATAAATATATGAAAAAATTACTGAAAAATAAAAAATTATATAAAAAACCGGTTCAACCGGTCCGACCCCCGGTTCAACCGGTCCTGTTTCCGGTCCGACCGCCGGTTCAACAGCCGGTTCGACTACCGGTTCAACGTCAAAACGGTTTTAAGCACCGAACCAGACCGGATTGGAGTCCGGTTCTCGGTCCAACCGGTCGGACCGGGTGGTCCGGTCCGGTTTTCAAAACAATGTAATTAAGTAACTGAGTTAATGAAATGGGCCCAAAGATATATATTTGATTTAAAACATACTTAGGTTAAATTTTTTATTTAGTTATAACTTATAATTATTTTTTAAGGAAAATATATATAAATATAATATAGAATTTTTTTAAAAATTTATGCCTTTTGAGCGAGTAGTCCCTGGATAGAGGTCTGTTTTGCCCCTCTTCATAGCCGGCTATGACAAATCCAACTATAACACCACGGTCACATCATTACAACCACCCGTGATCTCCCGTCTCTCAACCACCATCTTTGCGTCGATCCAATGGTCACTAACCTCACTTACCCTTCATTGTATCGGACCAAACGAAAACCCCTCAAAATCAAAGTTTGTGTTCATGAGTGCCATTCAAATATTAACAAACAAAGAGAGATACTCAAAAAAAAAATATCTCATTTAATAGTAGAGTATGGGATCTATCATTTTGATGTTTAATTAAAATGCGCATATGTATCATAGTGAAGCTTTTGGGAATATAAACCCACAAAATGATTAGTACGAATTATTAAATTTCAAAGGGTTTATTGACATGATGTTTGTATGCAAAAATTCATATTATGCTATGATAATAATTGTAAGTGGATCCCTAATATGGGCCGGGAATACTTTTAACTCCACTTCTATTTGTCTTAAAACGCTAAAAGTAAACGGAAACAAACAAAACAAAACATTCATACCTATATTTAGTCCATTGTTTTATAATATTTTTGCTAGAAACTTGGGAAATTATGTTTTAGTGGATGTATTTTTTTTCTTCTCAATAATTGTCGGTTAATAACAAAGAGCAATGTTTATATAAAATCTCATGAGTAACTATTAAATAGTGGAATAATTTCAAGTAAAATGTTTTGACGAATAACAAGTGAATGCTTATTAAAAACAATCAATTTCTTGTTTTAGTTCCACAAAAAAGTTCATGCACATGATGGGTGTGTGTGATATGATGACAATAGCTAAATGTTGCTCTCAAAATCTGTGGGTATGAACAGGTGGTTGAGGTAGCAGCACGAGGAGATAAATTCACCTTCGAAATATAGACTTCGCTTTAAAACAAAACACTGTTAGTCTCGTCGTGATGAGGGATTGGAAGATTTCAATTTGACTCCAAAATGAGATTAAGCGTAGATTGAAGACGAGGGAATTGAGAAGTCAATCCTGATTAAATGGGTAGCTAGGTGAACTGAATGTTCTCTTCTCAGTGAAAACAAAGGCTTAATGCCTCTTAGAGTTGACTTGTAAAACATTTAATGTTCTTCATCATGAGCTATTGTCACCCGTAGAATTGGTCTGCTGGCTGGTCGTTTATCCAATGGATAATACTCCCGACTCATGATGCCCGACAATGTTATCACATTGCATATTGCAGTGAGCTAGTTCACCCAAACAGTTTGTCTTGTCATGTTTTATTCCTTCACTTGGAAGAGTTTCTGTATATTTGATGCCTGTCCTGGAGGCGGGGCTTGGGGAGGACTTTGATTACGCTTGGGCTATTAGGTCTTTATCACATTTTATTCTAATCCGGTCGTAATGGGTCTACCTACGCCGAGACTTAGGTTTAACTAAGGTTGACTACTTGCAGCTGGTTGGATACGAGGGTTACCCCATTACTAAACAAATGGAACCGTAACTATCAAATGTTTGTTATTGGACATTAAGAATTTTTACAACCAGTCACATTATAATTTTAAAAAGAACTCATCACTTAATAATTCTTGTCAAAACTTATAGAATCTATCACTTTATGTTGGCTTATTGTTCTTCAGCAGCCAATGTGACATTCAGCTCATTTCTGTTCACCTAAATTTACAAACAATGACTCAGGTTTTGGGTACATATCAAACTCTGTGATTCAAACAAAGAATCAGAATGCCTAATTCCTTTGCTGTTTGTTGACTTACCACCCCACCCACACATCCATTGCAACCATTGTTGCTGCCACCACCTATTTTTCCTACCACCACCGCTGCCACAGTGGTGATGGTGGCGGCTGCAACAACAGCGCTGGTGACTGGTGACGTTGATGATGATAGATCTCAATTCCTTTAGGATTGTTTAGTCAACCAAATGCATCACAAATTTCAATTTCTTTAGCTGATTTTGATTCCTTCAATATATTTCCGCTAACAAAATGCCCCCTAATACTGTATATAACTAAACCCCTGATCTAAAGGATTATGATTATACAGACAGTTTGTACTTTGTAGGATATGTAAGTTCATACAAGTCAGGACTACTATGCCTCATGCCCATCACAACAAAATAAACACCATGCAGCATCACATGTTTCTCTTTTTTAAGTCCCCAAAACATGGAAATATCATTATGGTACTTAGATTAACCTAAGCACATTGCTATACTTGAAAAAAAAAACACGAAAGTAAGTTGTTATCTAAAACCAATAAAGCAAAGTACATTGTTATTTCATGCATTTTGCCTATAAATTTATTTACCAAACTCCTCTGCTCTCAAGGAAGTAGTTTAAGAAACTAGCTAGAAGATGGATACTGTCACACTTAAAGACAGAAATAACCACGTTACATGAATACAAAGCACAAAGCGTATACTCGTGCATCATACTTGCTCTAACGAGAATATGAAATAATCACCAAGATCATACTACAAACAAATTAAAATTATTATACTGGTGTGCAAAGATTCTTACCTGCTTTGAACCCTTAGCATGATAGAGAACATGTATATCATTTAGGAAGCCACCTAGTCCACCATGGGGATGAAGGAAGAATTCCTGCAGGCGGGGGTGGGGTTAGGATCTCTAGCATGGTTTCCTTCTCTTTAGGGGTCAGCGGAACCCCTCTAGTAAGGTTTAAAGCCAGTAAGTGCACATTAGTCCTTTGCCTGTGCCTACCATATGCCCATATTCCTCCAGCAGCAGCAGCAATCAGAAGCTGTTTAAAATATACCCACAGCCATTGTTAGATTAAAATAATAACCATTTTACAAAAAGAGATGAAGCTAACCGGTGACAGCCACAAGCCTGCAGTCTGCCAATCAAACTTTGGAGCGTATAGAATGGTCTCCCCATACTCGTCTTCAAGCTTTTTATAGATATCTTTGTCGCTTTTTCCAGATCTGATTTCATCACGAATAAGCTACAAAAAAAAACATTCATAATGAGGATGTATTTAAATGACCTCTTGTCATTTGCATGCGATGATTATAAAAACGCCTCAGGCTCTTAAGGCGTCGATTCATGTACATGTGGGTCTAAATTGGACAAATATAGCTTCCATTGATATGTAAAATGACAACAGGATAAAGACACTATGAATGATTTACATGAAAGACCCGTATATAAAACATATATGTAGCTGTTGTTTGTGCATAAAGCTTATTTGGTTATACACAAAGCAATGCCTCAAGTACATGAAGCTCACGCATCACGGCCTGGCTTTAGAGACTTAAACAAGTCACAGTGCCTCTCGCTTTTTAAAACCAAGTTTATTGTGATGATTAAAAGATAAAAACAGATTTGAGTTTAGCAAATATATAAAAAGAGAGTCACCTTCCTGAGGAGAATAGCAATATCAGCTTGAGATTCTTCAATGGACTGACTACCACACTCTAAGCAACGGACATTGTGACTGATGTTTCTTGCTCGTGCATCCACAATCTGCTGTCTCTTCACAGGATCCTCTTCATTTTCCATTCTCTAAAAACGTTTCACTTCAGTCAATTCTCAAATCTACAAAAAAATCACATAATGTTAATAAAACGCACAGTTAGGCATTTCGTCGAACACTTGTCACGCAATGGATTTCCTACCCACAAAACAATCAAAACTGAAGTTTGGTACTAAAAGCTTTTGGCTTTTCAAAACCCCTTTACGACAATTACATGTGTGATCATACACACACACGACTGTAACTATCTTTCTGTAATCACTATGCGATAAAGTAAAGATCATGCAATAAGGCGAAATATACAAATAAAGGCGTGATGAGAACGATTGAGGCAATTGTGATATAAAATGAATTACCCTTTATGTTGTAAATGGCAAAACTATTGAAGATTATCGATTGTGATAGTGTATCGAACGTACTCCAATTCACCAGTTGAGTCCGATATTACGGTTTTCAAATCATGGATGCATTTCAGAAAGGGGGCATAGAGGAGAGATGAATACGTTGACCGGAGGAGGATGATGGAGGACGACGGAGTGGGCGGGGAAAGCCACGGCGGCGAAAGGGGATGGAGGCGGTGTAAACTGTAATCTGTTATCAAACAAAAGCCCAGAATAGATTATTTACATTTTCGTTTTTCTTTTATTTTTTTAAAAGCGAACGAATATTTTAATTCATGTTACCCGGGTAAATTCATTAGCTAAATATCACTCACACCCGGGATCACATGCAACGCTGACAACCCGACCCGTTTACCATTCCAAAGTAAACCCGCTACCTAAATGTCCATTATGATAAGACATCTGGGTCAGTTAATACATATTTCAGACTCAAACTTATGATCTTTATTTTTAAAAGTTACCGAGTGATTTTTACAAACCAATTGATCTATTACTTATTATTTTAGTTTTAACATCATATAAAACAAATTAAGCTTTACGAGACATCCGGCGTATGAGTGTATATGCACGTATCAATATGGCTATTCTTGGAAGTCTTCAGAGCTCGCTAAAGCATAAGCTTATCAATGTCAAAAAAATGTTTTAACGAACGTTTGAGTTGACGTACGCCTAAGCCCTAAGGTGATCTAGTGTGATGAGTTACCAACTCAAACCCTAACATGTGGCTCACAAACCTTCAAGGCTCTTGCCGGAGTTCACAATATGCATATTCATCAAACAAAAACATTAATGTAGTTTACTTTCTAGTCTAGTTCACTTTCTTTATTACTTGTTAGTTTGATTGTAATTACTTAGTATCTCCTATAAAAGCAACTTATTGCGATTAAAAAAAAATATTCTACAGTATTGTATTTTCCATCAAATCATATGTATACACTTTTGTGTGGGATCTTTGTATGGCAAAATAATATAAAAATGTATGGACTTCTAGAACGTAAATAGTATATTTAGCTTTTCTGCCCTAGGTGATATGCGACGAATTGCAGTTCTATTGGTTAGTTGGTATCATACCTCATTAGTATATTGATAAGATACACTATTTTTATCATACGATATCATGTGGTGATGCTTTGTGTCGTGTGCTTGAGGATATTTGCTAGAGGCCACGATCTTTAAACAATCGTAGGTGAAAGAAGCGTCTAGAAATCACGAGGGTGGTTACTATGGGTTATTTTGCATCCCCTTTTTTAACAATAACAAGGGAGGTGTTTGGTAGGATTAGTCGTAAATATTAACCACTTGCCTGTTTTACGTTTTGATCATGTGGCAATTCCCATAATGTTTATGAGTAACACTTTTAGTGTTTGATCGATTTATCATTAAGTTATTATATGTTGTTTTAGACAGAAGTTGTACGGAATTATAAAACCTCATCATCTAAGATCTGACGGCCAACTCGACCCAACTAAAGCAATGGCAACCCAAAGACCCAAACCTATGCAGACCTGAATTTTACATGAACAGTCCCTAGGTTTTGCACGTATTGCAATTTTGTTAAAGAAAATTAGACTTTGTTAGTATCAAGGATTGCCAGCGTATACTCTTTGCATAGTTCAGGCACGCATCTATAATTAATTAAAAGTGAGGACTAAAGTTGCAATACGTGCATACCCTAGGGACTGTCCATGTAATTTACTCAATTTTGAATTATATTTATTTATATAACGGTTTTGTTTCATTTGCTTTTATACCTATTTATGTGATTCTAGATTTCTAGCTATGTTTATAAGAAAAATAAATCCGGAAACAAAAAAACAGCATTTTTAGTATCCTGCGTGACATTTGTTTGCGTAACATTTACTAACAAATTTATGATACAAAATTTATCAGCAAAATATATTTAAAAAATTCAGTCAATATAGAATTATTTACTTTTTTTTAACTCTTTTCAAATCCATCGTTAAAATAATTTCTTACATCAATTTAAAACCGCTCTGTAAATGCGTTGCTAAAAAGCTCACAAGTAATACGTTAGTAACTAACCCGTGGTCATATTTCCAACAAAGCATCACAAACGGAGACCTTTACCAATAGATTTCAGTCAGACTTGGCCGTCGGTGACTTCTGACGGATTGGACGGTCGCTGGCACTCGTTAGTTTTGAGTGTGAATCGTACAAAAGAGGTGGGGAAAACGCATACGAGATTGTTCAAGATATGTTAAGAGCTTCACGGTATTTCAAGCCATGGAGTTAGCAAAGTGAATTCATTAAAACATCTTATGATAGTAATGGGGAAGAAATTTGGGGTTTCCAATGGCATTTCTCCCTCTAGTCTCGATATTACTATACGACATCATCCTATCTACGTTAAATTTGTTAATTAATCATTGAATATATGTTACTACAATTGACTATGATTATGACCTAAACGGTTTTTGAGAACAAGATTAATAAGATCACATGCTTCACAGTAGGGATGGTAAAAAAAATCCGAGCCCGGTAGGTACACCTGAAACCCATAACATATGGGAGGGGTATACCCTAAGCATGATGGGTATTGGCCGGGTATAAGATTAGTTTAAAAATTTTGAGGTATTAGACGGGTATGGGATTAAATAATACCCGACCCGGTTACCCTAAACCACACACCTGTTTACCGAACATACACCTGAAGTTCTTTCTTTTAGGATAAAAGAACAAAATGAATTAACTTTATGTATTTTGAATATGAAATCTTATAATATGAAAATACTTGTTGCTAACTTGTTATGACTATTTGAATGGGAAATTTTAAAATACTTATATGTTATAACTGTTTTAAAATTTTGATAAGAAAGTTTAAGTAACTTATCATAGTTATTTTTTATGTTAAAATTTACCAAATGAATATATTATTGTAGTTTTTATTACACGAAATTTTAAAGAGATGATCATATTTAATATTTAAAATGTGGTAATTGAATATATAAAATAAATTACCCGTCGCAGGTTGGTCGATACCCGCAAGTATGCCCGTAACCTGATGATAATGGGTATACCTGCTACACACGGGTATTCCCGATACTCGATGGGTAATTATCCGATCAATACTCGACGTGTAATGGACAAATATGGGACAAGATTTCAAAAACAAGAATGGGCTCGGGATTACCAATACCCGACCTATTGTCTTCCCCACTTCACAGTGATTAGATTCTTGATTTTCATGAAAGTGTTCACGTCACAGGAAGTGTTTGTGGTCAGCAAGAAGTTGAGGGGGGAGGGGGTGTTGGTCCCACAATTTTATTAGTACTTGTTTTTTTCTTTTAGGGGTTCCGCTATACAAATAGCAATCCCTATTACTCCGACACCACTGATGATACGGGGCCTATTACAATATTTTTTTGTCCACCTATACAAGCCATATGAGGTATTTTTTCTGTTATACGGCACATATGATATAATTCTGTTTGGGTTGTATTTTTCTCCACTTAAACGACTGATGTGATGTCAAAGCTATATGGGCCCTATAGCTTATTTTCGCCACCAACACGGCCTGTATGATGAGTTGCTTGGTGCACCTATAGCGGCCCCTTTGTTTAATACTTTCAAGTGGCTATGTGTGGTTTTATTTTTATTTTTTAATAATAAGACCATATTGGTTAATTCACAACAATTTATCAGTCAGAATTCTAACGACTTTAGGGCCATGAATTAAAGATGGCAAAAAATGATATGCCAAGAGTGACATGAGAAAAAGAAAATCAGAAATTTCGCTGAACCACATAGATGAAAACCATAATCAACTCTTTTATTTATTTGATTTCGGATCACAAGGCTTTTAGAAACCATCATACAATGATACAAGTAAAAATAATAAAGTGGTTTTATCATGAACTTTGTTCTGTTATTTACAGACCAAAATCCCAGATAACCTTAAAATAATTAACCAGTAGAACAAACCTATACCTAGTTCCTCATAACTGGACTCTTATAAATTTTTAGTTGAAAAAGAAGTATTTAATTTGCTAAGCTACTAATTGCTTATGGCCACACATTCTAATGTAGAAACAAGCTCAACCTAACTAAGTATATATAAAACCAAGAATGGAGGAACATTATACCTGCTCATAATGATAATGCCCTTCCTAAAGAATATATCTCAAAAATACTTTCCAGTGACAGCAGTTGCATATCTTGCTCCAAAACACGACTTCTTGAATCCAGGAAGAAAAGCACAACTATTACCACAGCTACATCACATTAAGACCCAAGAACATGTCAACCTGTATATCATATAATGACTAGATGAAAATCGCAAAGATGTTTAATCAGACAAAAATACCAACTAAGGAATCTCAAGAAACGCATAAAAGTTTGAGACTTTGAGGAAGAAAGATGTGCGGGTCAAAACAAGTTCTTGATGTAACCAGCCATTTTTAGTTGGGTCAAAATGGTCAGGTTGGTGTGTAAATATCTTTTGTACGGTTTTTTAAGAGGTAATATATAATGGAAGTTGTATGCCACCAATAAAACAAATAATATACCATTAAGCTATTTTCAACCCGTGTGACCCTTCCTCTTTTAGCAATTGTTTTAAGTTCGATCCATTTATAATAAACACAACCCCAATCAACCTTTTCTTAAGTAAATGAGTCAACACTGTCGCCAATAAAGAAAATAATATACCCTTAACTAAGCCGGAAGAAGTGCCATCTCAATCTCTTGCAAAGTTTTGCCTTTCGTTTCCACCACATTGTTCCTGACAAAGAAAAATCCCACAAAGCAAAAGCTAGCAAAAATTGTGTACAGGATCAGTGAACCAAGTTGCTCCAGCATCCGCAAAAATAGCAAACCAACAAAGAAATTTATAACCTGTAATAAGTGCAAGAAAGTAATTTAACAAAAAGAAACCAAGAATATATGAAAATAACTAAAAATATATAAAACACATATCTGCAAACAATGAAACCAAATGACGTGTTTACCCAATGTACAGCCATGCAGATTGCCATTGCCTTTGCTCTAATGCGGCTTGGGAATATTTCTGACAAGAGAAGCCCAGGTACAGGGCCCACACCCATGGCAAATGACAAGACAAACCTGCACTTAACAACTACATCATGATCTGGGTGTCCAAATGTAACATGTCAATCAATTCAAGAACATGTTCCCTTTTTTATTTTATTTTTTATTATTGTAACTCATGCTGACTGCAATAGTATAAATGAAAGATAAGCTTGCTAACCCCAATCTTACTTTGGCCAGTTGAGTTGAAGTATATTGCTTCTTAATTACTATGAATAGATAGTAAAGTGGTTGACTACTTACAGAAGCATGCCACCCACAGAGAGGTACACCACTGAAGACCCTGATACTAAGGTACTTCCTGCAACTGCTTGCATAGCCATTGATATTGCCTGTAATAAATAATTAAGAAAGGTTAAATAGAAGGTTGAAGGACTCTAGAACCCAACATTATTGGGAGCAAACCCACAACTGATATAGAAGCGACAATACTACAAAAGGAAAATTTTCATAAAAGAGGTACCAACAATGGTCCAATTTCCAATTTTAAGCAAAAGTTTGAAGTAGGACAACAAACTTTCATAAATTCTGATTTAAGGTAACCTAACCCGGTAACGAGTGAAAAATGATGATCTATTGATAACTTTTAACCATGTTGACGTTTTCTAGAGGGCGGCTAATGTGGTGCTGACATGGCACCTGAAAACCCGGTTATCTTGGTAATTACCTTACATCTAAAGTTTTAAACTTCAATGGTTCTTCTATGGCCTAAAATACGTTGGTTAGAAATCAGGTCAAAGTTGGCTTCCTCTTAATGATTGTTTCTTTATTAACATCTTAAACATGCAATCTTGAAATGAAAAGTAAGAAAAGTTTAGCCACCATGCCCATGAAACTGCCAAGAAGAAGAGCCTTCCTTCCCAATTTATCCATCAAAACCATTGCTACAATTGAACCTGCAAAAGAATTAAAATAAAAATTCAAAAAATATTTTGACAGATGCCCAATGAAGAACAAGGTATGACTTAGTGACGTATATAACCTGATAAGTTCACTACTCCAACAGACATATTGGCAATATCTGAAGGTACTCCAGCACTCTTGAAGACGGTTGAAGAGAAATAGAATACAGCATTTATGCCAGATAGTTGTTGCAGAGCAAGTAAAGCAGACCCAATGAAAACCACTGAATCATGATAAAAGAATAAGAGAGCTTATTATTAAAAGGAAATATTATTTTTTTTCATCAAGAAAAATAGTATAGTGAATATGGTGATATATAAACCTCTGAAATGGCGACCATACAACAGCTCTGAAAGCTTTACTCCATCTACTTCATCCCCTCTGTCTGACTTGGACAATTCTGCCATTGAAGATTTAACATGCACTCCACCCAAAAGCTTCGCAAACTCGGCTTCAGCTTCAGCACTTCTTCCTCTCTATATTAGCCAAAGAACAAAAGGATGCTAATGACATATCATGTAAAAATATGTCCCATAGCAGTTGAACAATAGCAGAAACATCTAGCTCACGAGACAAATTAGAAGTTCTATTGATTGTGATTGTTTTAAAGTGGCACCACAATCTAAAGCTTAGTATGTCCTGATAAGGAGAAGGGTAATCTTCAAAGGTTCTGATCAATATAAGACTTAAAAGGGAATAGGACTATGAATTAAGAAGAGCACCACGTATCATCTCACACCATTTTTTTTGTTCAGGTTGGCATGTTACAAATATGGTGTGCCATGCACAATTTCAAATCTCTATAATGTACCATGTAGTTGCACCATGCAACATTATCAACTCTCTAATCATGTGTAAATTAGAAAAGTTTTAAGCATAAAAATTGGGTTATGACAGAAGGGAAAGCCAGAATAACCTCTTAACTCATTGGGACTCTCATGACAGTGATCAGTTATGGATTTTTTAGAGTAATCAATATTGTTCATACTTATAGATGCAAACAAGAACAACAATGAATACAAAAGATTCCATTTAATCAACATTTAAATGGCATTTTCGGCAGCTAGGATCTTGTACAAGCACTAGTATATGGATTACTGTACCAAAGATGCAATGAAACAGTTCTAAGATTAACAGTAGTGTTCTATTACTAACAGGAAACCCTGGTTTTTAGCATACATTTGACAAGATGTTTTAATTGAATCTAGATAAATAAGCATAGAAGAAATTGTATAGGTGGATCTTGAAAGGAGAACGAAGACCAATTCTTACCTTCAAAAGCCAATGAGGACTTTCTGCACAGAACTCCATTAGAATAGCAAGTAAGGCTGCTGGAACAGTAGATACCCAGAAGCAGATCCGCCACCTGACCAAATAATCAACTTAGCATTATTACTAATCAAACTCAGCATGTCACATTTCATGTAAAAATAAAACAATCCAAGGAATTGTACAAGTAATCATTAAGTATTATGCTTCCTACCAACGAGGAACATCCTTTGCTGGAATACCAATGAAGAAAGAAGCTATAAGCCCAAGACATGTTGCAATCTGAGTGAAGCTTCCATAAGTGCCACGCACAAAAGCTGGTGAAACCTAACTTTTGATAATAAACTATCAGAAAAAGATAATATAAAAATGGCAACATTCAAGAATTCAATCAACTTTCATATTTATACCTCAGTGATATACAGAGCTGCAACAGGAGGGCTAACACCCATGGCTGTTCCAACTAGAAACCTTCCAAAAAGCATACCCCCAAGACCGTCTGATGTGGCACTACAAATTACAGTCTAAAATTATTACACATCTCCAAGTGGAAAACCCCAAAAGTACCACTTTATTACTGGAAAGTACTTAAATGCCCCAATCCTGAACAAGCAATTACTTGAAACTGCATTCAAGAATGCCTATATGCAATTAAACAGCTAAAGAGCATAAAATAACATATCAACCTCAATGAAGCACCGACTATCAGTGGTATTGCACACAATTGGAATGCCCTTCGACGTCCAATCCCATCAGCAATCCACCCACTGATTGTAGATCCAATAAAAGCACCTCCTAAACATGTACTTACCACCAAACCTTCATTTTACAAGTAATGGAATCAGTAACACGTAAAACGACTGCAATTAGGGATAGGATAAAAGTAGAATCCATTCTAGAACATACCTTCAGCCATTGTATCACCATGAAAGCTAAGGTCCAAAGAAATACTTTCTAGCGTGCCATTGACAACCCTGAATTCAGGATTGGCATTTGAAAAATATTAAACTCAGTCACGTATCAGCAGCCTCATCAAATTAGAATATTACAAATTTTAATAACTGGACTGTACCCAAGGTGGTAGCCAAATAAGAAAGATGCAAGAGCTGCCACAATGACATGTGGCAGTGATCGAATCCAAGGGGGATTTCCAGATCCTTTTCCTAAATCATTCTGCAAATGACTTGAATTCCCTAAGAACAAACAAGCCAATTACCACTACATCCTTATAACATACCAATTCCTAGAAAATTTAAAAGGAAAAAAATAGATCATGGAGGGAAAAGAACATAAAGTCAACCTCTGTAAGGTTTTGACATCATTCAACAATATGACATAAAAATATACATCTGACTTTAAGTCACGCTAAGTTAGGACTAAGGAGTTGTTTTTTCAGCATTCGCAGAAGCATAGAGAATTAATCATGTTACAATTTTTGCTTGTCGTCTTTCATCTTAGGGCTACTTAGATGTATAAAGATAACAATTTAAAAGGCAAAAGAGTGGAAGGGCCTGTAATTTTTTTCAAAATTTCCTCTAAATATTCCACCTAAATGTTATATATTGTCTACTTTAATCTACTTAGTTACACGAAAGAATAAGTGGAAACAGGATTCAAAAGGTTGCCTGGATATTCTCTCTTTGAGAGAAGTACCTCCTAAACCATCTTCTTTGTCCTGGGCGTTCAGACGATCTCTGGAAGAAGTGCGCTTGTATGTAGAGTGTATCTGTTCCCTTTGTCGCCCTCTCATATTAAAATGTAACAGATAGATTTATAAAAAAACCTGCCAACCAGAGTACCAAAATGATCAATCAATTGCATATCAAATACCCAATCGTTCGTTAACAAAAATCCTAGCAATATCTGAAGCAGAACTCTAGTATAGTCAAAACAATCAAACAAAAAAGCACCAATCGATTACGTATTCACATTATCATCATCAACCATATAAACGAAGGAAAAACAGAGCATGAATGTCAGTGTGTGTTCCTCAGTTCAATAGCTCCATCATAGATTCAGATAATCAGATCGAGAGTTAATAACAAAAGTTCTAATCTCATAACGTCAACAGAACGCAATTATAAGCAGAAACGATCTAATTCTAGAGTGATCAAACACCGTCGCTTAAACACATTTTATATTCATCGAAATCACGGATAAAAATGCATAAAACAAACGTAATTCTACATGCAAATGCACGAATTCAAATGTGTTTGCAGATTAAAGTGATAAAACAGAAACCGAAGAGCGATACCTGAATGAATAATGCGATATGTGGAAGCCGTCCGGCGACAGAATGGGTGAACAAGCGCTATCATGCGCCGATGTGAGGGAACAGTGACAGTGGATCTGTGATAAGTAAAGAAAAAAAGGGCGAAAAATGAGGTGGTTGTTCAGGTGGGAACTGTGGAGGGGGAGGAATATAAAGTGGAGCGATGATAACGTGCGCCGTAGGGGTACGAGGAGTTAATTTTACGCCCGTACAAACGAAGGGAGAGACAAAAGGTGTGTGGGCAACAAGCAGCAGGGTGACACGTACACCCACGATATTTTAACTTAGATCCGTTTGGGCTTTTTTGTAATTAATAATCCATTGCTGTAAACGTATCACGCTTGTAGAAGCTTCCGTTGATTCCGGTGGTAGTCGGTTCGGATTTTATTTCTTTTTTCTTTTATCTTTTAACCGGCAGCCATTTAGAATTCTTTTGACTATGATACGCGTCTTTTGTCACGAGATTTAACTTACTCGGCTCGGTTCGGAATTATATTTTCTTATAATTTTAATCCACTTATTTTGAACCCTCTTTAGTGCGTATTAGGTTAAACTATATTTATCTCCTCTTATACAATAACATTTACCCTCATCTAACACACACTTCGTATATTACTGTGTGCGTGAGTTATTCTCTAAAATTTTAATGCATTAAGTGTGGAGGTTTTGTAGCCGGTGCTTATTTGGTAACTATTTTTTTTGTCTCTTTACATACGGTAATCGGGTAATGTTTACTCTTATCTTCCTCCAGATACTGCGAGCGACGTTTTCTTAATAAGTATGTTTTTTTGTTATATTTTCCGGCGCATGTCATTTTAGTTATTTTATTAAAAGATGAGTATTTGGTTTGCTAAATTCAATCAAATAAAATTTTGAGTTATGATTCTAACATGTTTATGGTTAGTAATATATATTTGAATATGAATCTGAATCTTAATAATAATATGTTTGATTGGAAAATAAAATGATACAAGAACGAGCCTCCTTAACTTTTTTTTAATTAAGAAAATCAATTTTTAAAAATTATGAAAATTTTAACTAAATAAATCAAAATCTCTAAATCCCTCACAACCACCACCTCCATCACCTCTCCAATTATTCCCACCCCGGTTAATATTGTTTATTGTTTTTATCAGTTGTAATTTGAAAAAGGTAAATTTTCTTGAAAGTGACTAGAATAATTAATGTCGTTTGCTAACCTTTCAAACGTGATATATGCAGTGGATATGTTTTTCTAATGAAAACACACACTCTGTAAAATGCACTATTAAATCCACTTAATACATACTTTACAGGGTTTAAAACCGTTACAAATTTGCTTGAACTCAAAGCACATTGCTTGAACTCGTGACACATTGATGACGATAAATATAAGTGTCACTAGTACAAAACGTCATCGCCCATCGGGCGGATATGATTGATAGCCATTAATATTCGCATGTAACAAACAAAGCAAGTAGATATCCAGAGATGGGGTAAATTTGATGGGTTGGGCCGTTGGTATATGGATAACTTTGGTTTAAACTATAAAACATGTTTGTTGGGCCGTTGGATACATGGATAACTTTGGTATGACTCGAGTAAAATCTTTGAAAAGTTGTATTAAAGAACTTTAGAATCAGCCATGAGCCGAATGTCAAATTTGGCTTCTTATTTTCATCGATCGTATCAAACATAAATCTTTTTATATTCTTTTATGGAGTTTCATATATTATCAACATTTTAGTCGTACGAGGGTTTACTTATAATATATTTTTTTTCATAAAATATTTTGAATATCATTTTTTATCTTGATGTTAATTTTTGTCACGGATAAACACATTTGTTACACTGTACATGTCACATCACTTATCCGGATATAATAGTTATTAGTTAACCCCTAACTATATAATGTAATAAGCTAATTGAGTATTATATTATTAATAAGGGGTTATCAAACGTCATCTTCAATTGCTAATTCTTATAATCCTAGAGTTTTTCTATTTTGATTTTCATAAAGTGACCGAGTTGTTTACTGTACAACTCATTTATGAACTTTGTCCACTTATAGTTTGTATTTTTATACATTATTTATGCTCTTTGGAAAATAAAATGTGCAATAAAATTTTATGTCAAATCAATCTAATTTTTATAGCTCATAATTAAAATGTGTTAAATGGAGACAAAATAAAAAAACTTTATGGAAGCTTTTATTTTGTCAATGTTTTTTATAAGACGGCAATATAATACTTCCATTTTTTGTCTAATTAAAGCGATGTATTTTGTTTTTATGTAACTATAACAATAATACATTGCGATTGCTATGGCCGTATTTCAAAGAAAATTGACGAAAAATGGTTTCAAATTAACGTAAAAGTGGTAATGAACTAGTAATATTGAAATATAACTTTTTCAAACCCTGGTATATGTAAGATTAAATGGAATTTAGGAGGAACAAAAGTTTGTTAAAAAAATATTAAAAAAACTAACAAAAAAGTAAATCATAAATGGTTATATTATAAAGAGGAGTTATAATACTTCAAGTCAACCCTACTTTCTCAAATTCAAATCTATTGTTTTACTTTTTACTTTTACTTTGTTAACATTTTATAGTCTCGGTGATATGAACGATATATTTTGTAAAATAAATTAAACTTATTACATATATTTGAGGATCTAGAAACATACACTAGTATGTGTAAACTAAGAAAATCACATCTTGTCAGTCGCATAATTTATAAAATATTTATATTTAATTGTCTTAAATATATTTGAGTAAAGTTTCACTTCATTATTTTAATTGTTAAAATCATTTGATATATATTCACGGACGGATCGAATATGATAACAAAATGAGTTATATATACGTAACTTATAATAAGCTTGTATGAGTTATATTTGTGTAACCTATATGTAACCAATGTATATATAAATAGCCTGTGATTTTCACAGTTTTCTTATGAATGTAACATTGCGAGTAATAGTGACTTTTTCTTTTTATGCATGTATGATATAAAGGTGTGGTTTCTCATACAACTCCACATCATTTTATCCTCTAACCATTTGGTGGTGGGTAAAAGAGAATGGGGTGTTGTCCTTGTTATCACAGGATTGGAAAATGATTATCAAGTGTTATATGTCGTTGAGTACCAGATTAAAATGAAAAGCATGTCGTATTACTCCAAAATTAACAACCATATCATATTAAGCATTTACAGTTAATTTCTCATTTTTATTCAAATAATTACATTAAAAATCACTATCTTTTCTCTCTCATTTTCAGTTAAATAATACTTTTTATACTCTCGTTACTTTTTTATTTCTTTTTCACTCACAACCACTTTCAAAAATATTAAAAAATTAATAGGGATTGAACAATGATTCTTCAAATATATCAATCAACAATATCATTTTCCATCTCCTTCACTTACAACCACTCAAAACAATTTCATATAATATACCAAACATACTCATATATTTTTAAGGATTACACTATCACGTAAATGGTTCTTTATCCATGCTTAAGTTGACAAATATACCCTCATGCAAGTGGCTCTTAGAATAAGGTTTTTTCTTTATTCAATTTAACGAGAGATCAAAATTTTTAGATAGTTTTTTCACATGTATGTATTTTAATCGAGTCTAATGCATCATCAAAGCTAATGGTAAATATGATTAGCCACGAGTAGCTTACATACTCAGTAATGCTACGAATCTTATAAAACATATACATACGTACATATAAAGATGTAATTTTTTATGTTTTAGTCGTACATATCTATTTATGATTTTACATTTTGTAAACATTTTATTTATTTCTCTTATCACTCTTATGAGCTTAATGACCTATTTGACATGGTTATAAAATTATAACACATACGTAAAAATAAACGCTTACAATAAATGTAATCATAACTAAGTTCGGCAAATCTTATCAATAGGCAAACCATTGACGAGGTTTTGCCGTATTGGGATGAGATTATATAACTCTATAAGTTCAAAAGAAAATATAATCATGTAGAATTTTAGTCCTGAGAATTACGTACAAACTTCACGAAAATTGGTTGTTTTTTAACTAATTTCTATAATTTTTGTAATCCTACAAATAATCATTAACTTTAAAAGCTTCCATGCAATTACTATTTTTCTTTAAAATTTAAATTATATTTGAAAATTTATTATTAAAAATAGGATTAAAGTCAATATTTGGTTTTGGGACAATTTTCTCATAATTATTTATTTGATTATAACAATTTCATATAATATACCAAATACACTCATATATTTTTAAGGATTCCACCCTGAATTCTCTAAATGAAACAATCAACAATACTATAGTATTGTGTTTAATACGATACTATGCTGCACTCGATGCATGATGAGGAAGCAATAAAGTAAATTCATATCACTAAGTCTAGATATGTCATTTATTTTTTAGTGGTCACAACTAATGCAATAACTTTTGTTCTAGTTTGTCGTTAATTCTAGGTTAATTAAGTGGCGAACGTATAAATTTTTTTCCTGGGGGGTAAAAGTTGTACGATTACATAACTTTAAAGGGGCTCGGGATTTCAACATACATATAACACTAAAATATAACTGAGAGCCTGAGACAATATACTAACACTATGTACTACTTGAAATCCATAATTTTCATCACTTGTATAATAAAATTAAAGTTAATATGATGGATGATAACGATGTATACGAAAGATGATAAAATAAAAAATAAAGTTAATTTAACATGAACATTAGAAGATTTATTTTAAAAGAAAAAAGATACTTCTTTAACACCGAATAGCTAGGCTCAAAAAATACATTTTATAAACAATAATTTTTATAAAATATATAATTATTGGAAAATAAATAAATCTTAAATCTCATATCTCTTTTTTTAACATTTTTTATATAAACCGTTCACCGTAAGATTTGAACCCTCAACATTATAGAAAGAAACACTTTACTAGACACATTGATACCATTAAACTACAAATTATTTGCTCTCAAATGTCATGTCTAAACGTTTAACTAGCCTTGCGGTCTATTATACATGACTAAGTTATTATTTAAACAAAATCATAAAGCTAATATGTTTTGTTAAAAGAAATGTATATGCATCCGTCGGCATCCCCATTAATTGCACCTACCTTTGCTGGAAGCCAACATCTTAAAAGGGACCAACCTTTTATTTGGTAGACTCCAAATCTTGGACTCGACTCAACCCCACCGTGGACCATAAGATATATATTGTTATTAATTTGCTAATTTATTAGTACAATACAAACATCTTGATTATCAATTTGTTGCTTTATGGCATATGAAATAGTACAGACATTTTATCTGGCAAAACGGTTACAAAACTGTATATTTACTTTTACGGTTAGTCATCATCTTTAACTTATATTCTTACATTCCAAACATATATGTATGATTATTGTTCATGTAAAATAAATATATAAAATTTGTTCGTATTTTATGTTTGACATTAAAGTAAATATATTTTAACATGCAACTCGACTTATTGATGGTAAATTATATAAGTTTCCCAACAATCCTCGTCATAAAATGTTTGTTTTATACGAGTAATCTTCCCAGGTCGTCCTTCGTTGTTTTTTTTGGCTATTCATTCTTTTTTTGTGATGAAGGTGATTCAGGTGTCAAACTTGGTTGTTGAACTTGGGATTGTGGTTGCCACATTTGCAATTTAATATTGTTGTCACGGGAGACGTGGTTGATGTTGTTGAGGTTGTGAGTGTGAGACTGTAAGTGTGATGGTTGAGATTTTAAGAATTCAGGTGGTGGTTTAAATTGTGAGAATCCACTTGTTTGTTGAAATTGAGAGAATGCATGTGGTCGAGTTGGGGTTTGTTCATTGTCGGCCTCGTTTAGGAGTTGAGCGAATGAAAACAGGCTTTTGGATCCATCAAATTGTAAATAGAATATGAGAAATGAAAGATTGTGAAGAATGTGATACATAATAGATACTTGGGTGTGAAATTATCTGAAGTATATAAATATATTTAAAGTAGGAAAAACTTATCGTGAAAGATTGGGATCCATCATTTTTATAGTCGTTACGACAAGAACAAAAAACTCAACCATTGATTTTGACGTATCGAGTTAGAGCTGGCTCGCGAGCCTAAACGAGCTTTTTATTTATATATTTTTATTTAATTTATTTAATATATTATATAAATAATATCTATTATATATAAAGTTATGAAAAAAAAATTAAATAATATTAATAATGTTCTATATAAAGTATATAATTATAAATATATATATCAAAATTAAATATAAATATATAAAAATTAATATTTAAATAAAAAACGAGCCGAGCCGAGCCGATCTCGAGCTTGAAAAAGTATTTGTCGAGCCGAGCTCGAGTTTTAAAAATAAAGCTCGAAACGAGCCGAGCTCGAGCTCTCCTAAGTCATCACGAGCTATGGGCGCGAGCTCGAGCCCATACGAGCTCGAGCTCGGCTCGGCTCGTTTGCTCCCCTACCCACACATATGAAGTCATCTGTAATTCATATTTATCTACTCATATGTAGTTGCAATAAATAAATAAGTTTATAATTTCTGGCTAATCAAATAAAAAGTACGTTTCATTCATTTCTCATATTTAAATAAAGTTTTGAATGAAAAAATTAATATGTTTATTTTGTTATCATTGTTTCCATAAAATAATATGTTTTGCATAGAGCTTATCCTCTCATGGAAAGAATGATGGTTAAAAGAGAACCAAAACCATCGAGCCTTTCAGTTAATGACAGCCTTATGAGTTTTAAAAAAAAATCATGTGTTAGAGTACGTACCATCTTAAATAGTTTATTCATTGAGTCCGATGATTTTTTCAGTTGTGAGTTTCGTTCCGGACAAATAGCTCAGGTCAAATTCATTTGTCAGGATGATCTTAAGTGTTCGGGCACATGTTAAAAAAAAAATAAAGCAAAGGAAACATTGCGGGTTAAAAAAATAGAATGCCGGTGGAAACTTAACCGGCATACTAACCCTGGTTAAAAGGAAAGGAGTTAGTTGAAAGGGGCTACTGGTCCAACACTATCTAACGGTCAACCCCTACCAGCCCCACTCTCTCCCTCCACCATCACCCACACACACAGTATTGCGTTTTCTCTGTCTCCTCTCTCTCTCCCTCTCAGGATCATACGGTCACAGTCCTGCACACAGTACAAAAGCAAAGAAAACGACGTCACTTCACCTCCGCCATAACAGACGATTCAGTAGAAGCACTAGCAGACGAACACATCAAAGCCATGGCAAATCGGTAGCAGAAGAAGTGGAGAAAAAGCAAAGCAAAATCAAAACACTGTTATGCTCATGTCGTCTTCCAATGATAATAAGCCACTTACTTCTACCAGAGACCTGTTGCCTTCTACTTCTCTCTCACTCACTCTCGTAAGTTGTCGGTTATCTTCTTCCATATGCTTTGATTTTGAGTTCGTATGTGATTTTGGTCGTTTTTTGACGATTTTTTTATACGACAGGGAATTTTTCGTGACGGAGAGGAAGCGGCGGATGATCGGAAAGAGGACGTTGCTTGTGCTAATACGACGGTGACGGAGATCAGTAGCGAGACTTCCGGACCGGCGAGATCACGATCGGATGACGATTTCGACGTTGATCCTGACGTTGATGACGGAGATGACGGTAATGATAAGAACAAAAGTAAGAAGAGGAAAAAGTACCACCGCCACACCGCTGAACAAATCCGTGAGATGGAAGCGTACGTCAGTCGTTTTTTGTTTTATTTGTTTATTTTTGCCCTAAATTTAGTCTAACACATAAACACGCAAATGATTATCGATTGTGCATGCACTTGATCCTGAGAATTTTACACACTATTGCCTTGCCGGACGCATCTAGATCTTATTTTTGCGGTGACGTTGAATTTCCTCCATCTTAAATTATTTAGGGATTGGTAACAGATTAGCTGTGCAATTAGATGCATGGTTGTACCCCTCGCAGTTCTAGAGATGCTATTGGTAACATTAGGAATGGATTCACATAAACTCACATCATCGGAACTCTAGTTTTCTTAGGTTCATGTAGGTTTACAGGAAGGATGAGTAACATTTGATTGCTGATAAGTAGTTGGTAGCTTGTAACTTGCTACTCAAGAACATGCTAATTTGTAAGAGGTGGACAGTCGTCATCAAAATAGCCTATAAAATAATCTTTCGTGACAATGGAGGTAGTTGGGTAAGATGATACATTGAATAGGATCGCTAATTCAGCTGTGAGAAACAACAAGAAAAGGGAAAGCTACTGTTAATTTAATATAAATAAGAAATTAAATAAAGGTCATCATGTAATGGTCTCTCTTTTCTTGTATAATTTAATGATAAAGTGTATATCCCGAAATCACAAAAAGGCAAGGCAACTACTAACCACAGCATGTGTGTCCGCATATTTTAAAAGCAGAATATGTCACATGTGCATATAACATGAATATAAATATGCAATGTCTTTGTGCAGAATGACAAATTTGGTCCTTTGAGTTTATGATATGACTATCTTTTTTTAGAAGCATTAAGGATTTGGTTATATTGCTGGTCAAATACTCTTAAGAGTTCAAATTGATTATATGCAGTCAATTGGTATTGAATAACCTTAACACGTATAATAACTGTAAATAAACAATAATGGAAATTAGGTGATACCATTCTTCATACATTTGGTTAATACCCCTCTGTTGATACTAACCCCTAAAGGCATAAAGTTGTCATTGATAAGTGAGGGAAGTCTGCAGTAATGTGTACACAGTATATACAATATTAATCTTAAAGAACCATTTGTTAGTTTAAATCCTTCTTTTTAACATACTAGCATATTGGATATATCATTGTGAATGATATACAATCTAGCAGGTCAGCATGACATCGTGTGTGGTTTTGTTATAAATTAATGGCCGACCTTCTATTTACAGACTATTTAAGGAGTCACCTCATCCAGATGAGAAGCAAAGACAACAGTTAAGCAAGCGTTTAGGTCTTCATCCCAGACAAGTGAAGTTCTGGTTTCAAAATCGTCGTACTCAAATCAAGGTGTTCATATTTACTATCATGAATTCATGATATGAATTTTTCTGTGATTAATTATCAAATTTCCCTTTATATTGTAAAATTTTTGTTAGTTGCATGTCAAATAAGATGTGTTGGTTTTTGTTATGTTAACAAGTGATAGAGAAACCGTGTTGCTTTTTTCAGGCTATACAGGAACGCCATGAAAATTCATTATTAAAATCAGAGTTGGATAAGTTAGGTGAAGAAAATAAGTTATTAAGGGACGCAATCAAGAAGGGTACCTGTAGTAATTGTGGTTTTGGTAGTTCTAGCAAGGATGTCACCACCTACATTGATGAACAACAGCTTCGAGTGGAAAACACCAAACTTAAAGCTGAGGTAGTTGTCAGTTCTTCACCTGCATTAGGGTGGAGTTTGGTTTGCACTCACGAATCACTATTAGTATGGGTTTGATGATAGATGGAATTAAAATGGGTATGATAAAATTCTGAACACATTATTTAAACAGTCAGAACCCAATTTTAATGAAAAAAATCTTGAAATCTGATTACTAATAAACTGATAATCCTCTCCAAAATTCTTACAATTACTATAGCAGTTTGTGTCTCTATGTGATCAAGACAAATGATAACCTATGAAGAATCCATCCCTGAATGCTAGAGGGATGATTATCAATACTCCATGCAGAATGAAGAAGAGGAGAGGTTTATCTGGTGTGAGATTTCTTAGCAACTATCTTCCTTCAACTCTTGTTTCCACTTTTGCCCAAAGTACAAACTCTTCAAATCCAGATTAAGCCCCTCTTCTTTCAGCTCCTTGATATTGCAGCCTTCAACTTCACTTTATTTCAGAAGACACCCTTACTTTTCTTTTCTGTAGTAAAGCCCTGAAATATCAAACAAACTAACATAAGTATTATCAAAGATTGTTTACTCATGAATTGTTATTCCTAACAGGGTGTAAGGATGGATTTTTGTAAACCAACCCTGTAGGTGGGTATAGTGGATATCCTATTGTACTTGAATCAAACCCATATTTTTAAACCAAAAATAGTTGAGCATTGTCAAACTGATACTCTCAAACCAAACACCCTTAGCTTTTTCTTTCCGACCATTGTTATTCCTGAAGCTTTGCACCTAACTTAAATCAATAAACTGGAGTTTTATGTAGATTGAGAAGCTAAGGACATCAATTGGGAAATATCCACAGGGAACATCATCAACAAACTCATGTTCTGCAGGAAACGACCATGAAAACAAAAGCTCATTAGATTTTTGTAGTGGGGTATTTGGGCTTGAAAAAACTAGAGTAGTGGAGATTGTCAATCTGGCTTTGGAGGAGCTTGTACAGATGGCCAGTGCTGATGAACCGCTGTGGGTCAAGAGCTTTGAGACGGGTCGAGAAATACTTAATTATGATGAATACTTGAACAAGTTCTCCACCGTTGATTCAAGCAATGCTGAACAGTTGAAATTCATTGAGGCATCTAGAGACAGTGGTGTTGTTTTTGTGGATCTCCCGCGGCTAGTTCAAAGTTTCATGGATGTGGTATATACATAAATTGGATTAATTGCACTCATTATCTTCTATTACAAAGCAGGGTCACACCTATAGGTGGTAATACGGGCAGGTTGGGTAATGGGTTGAAATGGGTCATTTTTGAGCATGGGTCAAACTGGAGCTGATGATTTGGATTGACATGCTGAACATTTATTGTTCATTTTGGAGTTCTTTTCATAAAAAAATGTTTTTTTTATTGTGATTAAAAAAATTATTAGATGAAATAATAATCTACATCTTTGACTAAAACAATTTATGAGGTTGTAGGCATGAAATTAGACTTTGCGTAACTTTCAATCCGCTAGACCCATTAGACTCATTTAGCTTGCTGATATAAAGGCAAGCCATATTCGACCCATTTATAAGTAAATGGTTCGAATTACCCCCTAGTTGCGCATTTGGTTTATCTTCTATGTTATTTTTTTAAGTTGATATGATAATATGATCGTAGGAATTTTGTTTGTCATTTTCTTACATCTTATATGAAATTGCAGAAAGAATATGAAGAGATGTTTTCATGCATAATCTCAAAAGCAGCTACCCTTGATGTTATTTGTAATGGAGAGGGTGTTAACAGAAACGGTGTGATCCAATTGGTGAGTTGCATGCTTCAAGTCAAAAAATTCACCGTCTAGGAAAAAAAAAATTGGACAATTAACCTACATTTGGACAGAGTTGATTGATTTTCACATTGATTGCAGATGTTTACTGAGCTGCAAATGCTAACTCCTTTGGTGGTAACAAGAGAAGTTTATTTTGTGAGATATTCCAAGCAATTGAATGCTGACAAGTGGGCAATTGTTGACATTTCTATTGACAATGTAGAAAAAAACATTGATGCGTCCTTAGCTAGATGTAGAAAACGCCCATCTGGTTGCATCATTGAGGACAAATCAAATGGTCACTGTAAGGTAAAGCATCATATTACACCTAATTATAATGATGCATGAAAAATATAATATCATATTCAACGTGTTGTGTTAGGTGACATGGGTAGAGCATTGGGAATGCCAAAAAAGCATAGGTCATTCTATGTTTCGTGCTATCATCAATAGTGGTCTTGCTTTTGGAGCAAGGCATTGGATGGCCACATTGCAGCAACAGTGCGAGCGTCTTGTGTTCTTCCTTGCAACAAATGTTCCTACTAAGGATTCTAGTGGTATTTGGATTTGTGTTAATACATAAAAAGAGAGAATATACCTTCTCATTATGCATGAGATAGTCCCTCCACTTGATTTTGATATATCGAAGTCCCTAACCTCCTGCTAAGTTTATACTTAGTTGTGAAATTGGCAAATGCTGGTTACTTGCAACTTAGCACATACATGGACGCCACATTGCCATTTTAATTGATGTGGATGCTAATGACTCTTTTGACTTACCTAACAAAGTCACAAACTAGCATTTCTTAGAGCATCTACTATTCTCGTTCAAAAGAAGTTGAAAAAATGGAACCGTTCACTTTGTTTTCAACCATAGTGAGTTTGTGTTTCACGCTTAAGTGCCATGAAGAGGTCCAAAATCTCGTGGGTTACATCTTTCTTATTTTTGTTTTAGCATCATAAAGTTGTCCAAAATTAATATGTGGGGGTGTGGGACCTATTTTAAAACCTTTAAAAGTTTAAAGGATAGTGGAAAGAGGTTTATGAAAAGAAAAGGTTTTTAGGCTGTTGATATGGCATGTCATGGCAAACTTTTATTAAAGTCTACAATAGTGGGTGCTCTTAGAACCCTGGCATCTAAAAACTATCCACGTTAGCAAAAGAGTGCACAATCCACAACAAGAAAAATGCATACATGGCATCCATGTACGTGTTGACTGTGCAAGTAACTATCATTTACCACAAATTTCTGAAGTTAATATAAACTTTAACAAGTTGAAGACTTCATTATGTCAAAACTTGGTTGAGAGACTTTTTTAAGGCAAAATGAGAATATGTGTTCTTTTTTATGGTATTAAGTACTAACCCTTAAAATTTCTATATCTTCATATTGTACTTACATATATTGTAATTGTATGACACGTGGACGTCCCTTCAGGTATTGGTACACTAGCAGGGAGGAAAAGTATTTTAAAATTGGCACAAAGAATGACATGGAGTTTTAGTAGAGCACTAGGAGCTTCAAGCTATCACACATGGAAAAAGATACCAAGCAAGACAGGATATGACATAAGGGTGGCTTCAAAAAAGAACCTAAATGATCCTGGTGAACCTTTAGGTGTGATACTATGTGCAGTTTCATCTATATGGTTGCCAGTTTCTCACACTCTACTTTTTGATTTCCTAAAAGATGAAACGCGAAGAAATGAGGTATACATATACTCCTAACTCTTTTTGGTCTTTCTAATGATTATGCTAAACAAAGTCTACACTAAAGATTTAAACTTTTGATGTTTATATTCTTGTCTGAATTTTCAAGTGGGATATTATGTTAAATGGTGGCCCGGTTCAATCTATTGCCAACTTGGCAAAAGGACAAGATCGAGGAAATACGGTCTCCATCCATGTAAGATGTGTTTATAGTTTTTGAGAGGGGGAAAATTCAGCCCATATACTTGGGAGGTCATAGTTTATCTCTGATGGGTTCAAAGGTTGGTATAAGAAGCTGACTAAATAGGAAACAGGTCAATGGGTCAAAAGTCAACCAAATGTATTTATAGCGCACACAACCTCGTATAACCATTTCATTAAAAAAAACTTACTAGATTACTATTGAAATAATATAATTTCCATAGTCATATCTCACAAATTAATTATGCATAAAAGATTTGGACAAAAAAGTATTTAAGGTTTAACCCAAGCCAACCTTATTCAGTAGGCAAGGAGATTTCCCTAGGGTCAAAGAATATATACTACTTCGGTAAAACAAAGGGCCGTTAACTAAATTATACCAAGTCTTTTAAACAATAAAGTTCTATTTGAACTGAACCCCCTTACTCCCTTAGCATAGTGTCACTCCGCCCGTGGTCAAGTCAGGACCTTTATCTTGCATCACATATAAACTTTTTTTTATTATTTCATGCAGACGATGAAGTGGAAGGAGAACATGTGGATGGTCCAAGATAGTTGCACAAACTCATACGAATCCATGGTGGTATGTGCGCCAGTGGCAGTGACCGCCATGCAATCTATAATGGCTGGCTGTGACTCTAGCAATATCGCCATATTACCCTCGGGTTTTTCAATTCTACCTGATGGGATTGAAACAAGGCCTTTGGTGATAACATCAAAGGCAGATAATCAAAGTTGGGAATGCGGGTCATTGCTAACTGTTGGATTTCAGATCCTCACAAGTGACTCGCCTGTATCTAAACTTAGTATGGAATCTGTGGATTCGGTTAATACACTTATTTCAAGCACCCTGCACAATATCAAAGCTGGTTTACAATGTGAAGATCAGTGATTTTACTGCTACAATATAGGTATACATATGCAACATGTATAATTTTTTGGTTTAAAGAGTTCCCAGATCACCCCCCCCCCCCTCCCCCAACCCCATAAAATCTGACTTTTTCCAAGTATTAGGTGAAAATGTCTTGGTACAAGTAAATATTTTGGTGGGGTCTGAAATATTAGGTTTAAACCTGTGAAGACAATTAGAGATACTAATAAACACTATTGATGATAATGAAGTTGTGTGTAATAACTCTTTGATTATGAATGGTTAATTTAAAGTCATAATTGCATACTTGCGTGGCTGAATAATTTATTGATTAATCGTTTATTAATAAAGTGAAAAGGTAGGAGGTTTTGGGTTTTTGTTTTTGTTTTTTTTTTATTTGGCATGGCTTCAAGGCCTCTTCGTTATCATATCAAAGCTGCTTGCGAATCTATATTGAACTCCAAATTTGATGGGATAAGTCATTAGAAAAAGTTTATGCTAACAAATAAATTTATTCACAACTTAAAACTTCATAAAGGGTAAAACATTAAACTACTGGCAGAAACTAAATCTTAAATGCATTTTCATCATTCTAATATTAAAAAGATAAACAAAACATTTACAAAAAGATATTATGAGACTGAGTTTGATTTAAACAAAAACCAAAAGAAGTTGTGAAAATTAATAAAAATAATCTTTGGCTTGTATTTTTTTGATTATTTATACACATTTCCCATAAATACTACAAGCTTTTATTTTTTTATTCAAAAAAATATAAGTCGATTAATTTTATTATATCAAATGTGAAGATTTAGTTTATTGATTTTTCTAATTTCTTTTGGTTTTCATTTGAATCCAACCCAAATACCAATAACATTTTTCATTCTAGTTTTTTTTTTCCTAAACGGCTAATTGGATCACTGGCGGGCCAACTGACTATCTTCAATACTTAAGTACGGAACCTTGATGCACTAGGTTTACATGTCCCCAAAGAGAAGCTCATACATTTATCTGTCCTCATCAATACCGAACTTAAGGCTATCATCAAAAAAAAAACCCATCATATATAAACAAGAAAACACTCCGGCTTAACTTAAAGCATTCCTTTTTTTTCTCAAGAAGTTCGTTCTTTCTACTTCTACCTTTTTATCAATGATTCAACATTCATCCTAACTGATTCCCAACAACAATTAATGATGATGTGATTGCTGTTAATTATTATCATTATTCATGTTAAGGTAACTGATAAAAGCATAAAATTTAATTTAATAAATTTTATAAATAATGTTCATTAATATTTTTCTTTTTAAAGAGAGATGTAGATATGTTAAAGAAAATAAGATATTTAGCAAGTTGCTAGAAATGAAAGATACATTAAAGATAAAATGCACACAATCAAAAAAAGATACAAAAACACACTCAAAAATATAAATTCACACTAATCTTTCCGGTTCAAAAAGTCTAGCTTTGAGCGACTTCTTATCCATTGAAACCCTGCAATTTTTAAATGTTCGAGCAAAGAGTTTAGAGAAGTCCTTCGGTTGCCGAACACAACATCATTTTTCATCTTTCATATATTCCAAAAGACTATTAGGACTACCAATTATACAGCAAAGCTCTTGATTGGTAGCTGGATATGTTTAAAGAGTTCCAGTAGGTCGGAAATTGAGAAAGCGTAGATGGTGGCATCCGGCACCATGTATATTTATTCACTAGTTTTAGTAACCCCGTGTATTACACGGGCTTAACAAATAAAATATTAAATATAATAAAATTTATTAAGTATAAAATGATATTTTAAGATAAAATATTATTGAAATTACGCATGAGTAATAACTATAAATAATAAAAAATTATATCAGTTTTTTAAACTTTTGTTTTAAAACTTTTTTCCGAAAAAATAAACAATTTATTTTAAAACAAATCGTATTCAAAAATATAATTTTAATTTTTTTATTATAATATTTAATTTTAATTATTTTTTGTTTATAAAAATTTACTTTTTAAAAACACTAATTTTAAAAAAGTTTTGATGTTTTATAAAAAATTCTTATTTTATAATATTTTATAAATCAACACCCCATGTTACACGGATTGTATAGCGCCATACACATCGTATAGACGGGTTGTATAGCCCTATATGAGGTGTATAGAGGGTCACATAGGGACATATGAAGTGTATAGCTCTCTGACAGCCCCTCTGAATTTTCTTCATTTTCAGTGTCTTTAACCCTACACGCCGCATATGGTGCTATATGAGACGTATAAAGGGTGTCGATTTATAACGTGGGATGTGTGTATATTAGGACCCAAATACTTATTAGGGCATGTAGTCAATCATTACAAGACAATCTATTTGTAAGACATTTAAAAAAGTTTTAAAAGACTGAGGTTCAAACTTTTCTTAAGTATACATCTTGAATGTCTATTGTCGTTCAAAAAACACCATAAGACATGATGAATGAAACGAGAATGTTACGATGTCCCTCCCACGTAATTAGGGTTTAATCTCGTCATGTATAAATGATGTAGTTTAGAAGCACAACGGTGGCTATGAGTTTCTTGTTTAAAAAGGAGTTTAGTTATTAAAACTGAAAAGAATTAATAAGATCTATTCTCTACCAAAATATCAATAAAGAGGGTGCTGCCGACACTATATAATGTTTTTCCGTAGGCAATAATCCTTGTAGGCATGGAAGCAGGCTCTGATTAAGGTTCGGTAATCATTTGTTTGGTGCAGGTGAGTTCTAACTCATCTAACCCCTGCTCACAGCTCACTGCTCACTGATTGGTCCTACACAACACCAATGCATGCTGCAATTTGCAAATACAACCCCACTTCACCATTGCTTTCACCCTCACAAAAACACACCACATACCTCCAATAAAAGAAGATAAACACACACACACACACAAACTGTGTGTTTTGTGTCTGTTCTTGTTTCTTGATGTTCTTGATCCTACACCTTTGAGTGCATAATTATTTATGCATACTTCTTATAATTTGTGGGACTTTTTAAAGATTTTCAATTACCGTATGTCCTGCACAATTTCTGTAAATTTCGTGGAGTAAAGCTACAATCTTTATCCTGTAAAACATTTTCTTGAAATTCCATAGAGATTTCAAGATTTCAAGAATCACAAACATGTTGCACACGAAATCAGAGTCTGATATCACCAGTTTAGCCCCATCATCACCATCAAGATCACCAAAACGGCCTGTTTACTTTGTGCAGAGCCCCTCAAGGGACTCTCAAGATGGTGATAAATCGTATTCAATACAAGCTACACCTAATTTCAGGAGTCCCATGGAGTCTCCTTCACACCCTTCATTGGGTCGCCACTCACGAAACTCGTCATCGAGTCGGTTTTCGGGGATTTTCCGGTCACATTCAGGCAGAAAAGTTCACCGGAAAAGGAATGATAAGGGTTGGCCGGAGTGTAATGTGATAGTGGAAGAAGGAAAGTATGATGAATATGATGATGAGAAGAGGCTTACTAGAAGAATGCAGGCTTTAATGGCACTTTTCAGTTTCATTGTGTTGTTTACTATTTTATGCTTGATTATATGGGGTGCAGCCAGACCTTATAAAGCTGAGATCACTGTCAAGGTTTGTTAAATTCACTTTGTTTTTATTTGACATATTGGATTCTAATAATCTAAATTGTTACTTATTGGTTGATAATAATACTATTAATTTGACCGGTAATACTTTTAACTTTTATTTTTATTACCAACAACGGTCCTAGTAACATAATTATCAAATATTTACGTTTGACTTTCACTTGATTTCATTCACTATAATGATTTTTAACGAAATGAAAAAACATAAAAGCTAAATCGAGCCTAAAATAAATACAGATCGAATATGAATGTATGATGCATATGCTACTTGGTTCGTCGTTGCCTCATTGGTAATAAAAATGAAAATTGAGAGTATCACTTGCCAAATTAATAGTATTGAATATTATCGTTTCAGTAAGTAATAGTTTGAGTTATTAAAATCCAATTTACTTTTTTTTTTTAATAGTATGTTAAAAACATGAGTTGAATTGGGATTGATTTCTGAAATTCATGTATGATTATTAGATTTCATGTAACACATAATCTATCAAAAATCTTGGAATTTTGAATTGGCTTTTAGTTTAATTCTTAATTGATTATGAACAATGTTCATTTGTTGTAGAGTTTGGCTGTGAATAGCCTTTACATAGGGCAGGGTTCAGACTCATCAGGGGTCATCACAAAGTTGCTAACTATCAATGGTTCGTTGCGGCTTGGTGTTCATAACCCTGCTCCATTCTTTGGCATCCATGTTAGCTCCACACCAGTGAACTTGGTCTATTCGGATATCGTGATTGCAGCAGGTCAGGTTAGAACTAACATTACTTTACCTTTTTAACAGAAATGATTTATGAGGTTGTATGTAACAAAATAAACTCTTGATAGTTTTTATTAAGCTAAATTGTTTGATATGAAATATTTTTTAGTGTCTGAGACAGAACACAACCAAATTAAAACATTTCAAGTGAAATTATTCATGTGAACTAATTTTTTTTTTATGTTGGTATCAGTTGAAGAAGTACTATCAACAAAGAAAGAGTCGAAGGACAGCCATTGTGAGCTTAGAAGCAATAAAAGTACCTTTGTATGGCGCGGGTTCTAGTCTAGTTGTCTCTGATACTGGAGTCTTTGAAATCCCTTTGAAGTTAGAGTTTGAGATCCGCTCAAAAGGGGAGGTTCTTGGTAAATTGGTGACCACGAAGCATCGGAGGCAAATTTCTTGCAATATGACATTGCCATCCAACACAATCAAACCAATCAGATTCAGAAAGAATTCTTGCATCTACAAATGAATGATATATACAAAGAGTTATTTGTAAAAATGGAGTGCTTATACATGTGTTTTTGCCATTATAAATGGATCAAAAATATGTTTCTGAATTTCCATAGTCAAGACTTGCCATATTTGATATGTTGTAAAATGTGTAAATGTTGGTTGGTGTGGTATAAAATGTCCAATGAGTTGATCTATCATCTATATATGTTGACTTCACCTAGATATATCATTCATAAATATGATTTATAAATTATGACTACACTACCCAATTAAATTACAGAGGAGAAAGGAGATGATTTTGTATACTTCTTTTAGTAGGTTTGGTAGTATGGTGTTATTGTAGTCAAGGTGTGTCTTGAGATAGATTAGACATGTTTGAACAACAGTAGTGGGAGTTAAGGTATCTATAAATAGATATGATTTCATAAAATTTGATTACAATTTTCAACAAAATTACACAATAATTGATTTCAAGCATATTTATATGCCCGTCAAAATTTTGTATGTATAGAAATGAAACATGCCAACAAATTAACGTGTTTATTAGGTATTTGTGTATCATTAAAAATGTCTCGTAATATATAACGACTTACCTTCAAAAATATAAAATAAACACGTAAATAATATAGATCACTGGATACAAGAGGTAGTAGGTAATAAACTTTTTACGTATAAGCGAGTGAAGATGAATCAATTCGGTTGGTTCCTCTCTTATTTTCTTATTTTATAATTAGAACTTATAATTGTTATTGCATAATATAGGCTTATTGGTCCTAATTGCATTTCAAGAATCATACTCTTAGATCTTAATTGCAACACTATACTACTATAGTATTATTTTGTTCTAAACTATGTAATCGTATGAAAAATATGAAGCTCTATGTGCGAGTATGGATTGTAAAAACGTTATAAAACAATCATATATTTAAAAGAACATGGATTTTTCATATCTCCCTTTTTAAAACTTATGTTCATAAAAAATTGTCAGTTACAATTTTTTACTAATAACGATTTGATCATACATGCATTTTTAATATTAATTCAAATAAATTCAACCAATTAATAAAAGGTATATTTTGAAAATAAACTATGAAATATCAAGTCCTCGAAACTAGAAAAATTATATTTTAGGAATGAACACGTATTTTTAGTGTGAAAAAATTCACCATGTAGTATCCTTAATGTGAAAATCTACTCCAAATGAACACATATATGAGTTGGCATGTGTCATTTTGAGCGAAAAAACCTGTTAATAAACGAAAAAACCAGACATTCGGGCGAAGTCAACTGAAATCGACATAAACAACACCTTCACACACTTCAAACTTGGGTGCAAATTTTGACATGACACGAACGTCAAGGTAAACATATGATTATTATATGAGAGGTGCATGAGATTTTAACATTTATTTTAACGAGCTTAGACTTTTTAATCTTTATTTTAAAGAATTTGACTTTCATTAGAATTTGCCCTTTATAAAAATATTACACCAACACAAGAACAAACAAAGACAACCCAAAGTCCAAACCTGAATCCCGTTAGTCACTGCACGTCGCACGTGAAGATAAAAGCAATGTTCTTCCACTTTGTTTTAAAGAATTTGACTTTCATCGCTCTTTGTTTTAGGCCATGTTTTGTATCGTTTATTTTAAACAACTTATAACTTATTAATTTTTTAGAAAATTATAAGTTGTTTGGCATTATGATGGATTGTGAAGGAAATAAGTTAATAAGTTATTTCATACTAACTTATTAACTTACTAGGTTAAATACCCGTGTAATACACGGGTTAAAAATATAAAAACTATATAATTAAATTATATACATATTTCGTATGATTAAATTACGTATTACATAAAATGGTAAAAAAATAAAAAGTTGTATTTTCAAGTTATATATATTCGAATACTTATTTGGATAATATAACATACAATTGACCCGTGTGAAATAAAAATCAGTTGTCTTAAATTGAAATTAACCCAAAATATATAAACATATCAATAAATTTTTTTTTTAATTTTTTTTCAATTAAATCTTATTTTACTATAAAAGTATGTACAATTCAAAATAACATATGATTACAAAATTTAGTTGATATTATAAAAAAGTTAAATTAAAAATAAAATCAATTATTAATTTAGTTTCTTAAAATAAAAAACTTAACTAAAATAATATAATAGTTTAGACGAGAAATTTTTTTTAAAAAGTAACAATAGAATGTCATGAGACATTCAAATTATTTTTTTATTTTATATTATAGATTGAAATCAATCAGTAAGTTAATAAATTGCTTTAAAAAGTAATCCCAGACACCCCTTAAAATTTCCCACAGAGATCTTGATTCTTGAACAACCGTTACCAAAGCTAAATGCATAAATCTTGATTCTTGATCGAACCATTTACATACATCAATAAAGATCTCAATCACAATCCACACTTCTTCCAAACCCACAAATCTTTATGATGTTTACTCTTAAACCCACTTCAAAGTTGGTGTATCTCACAATAATTCTTCTGATTTCACTCAGTTTCTTGATCAATCTAACAGTCAGTGAAGATTCTGATGACATTGACGAACTTATAGCATTAGACGAAGAAGAATACGAACAATCATCCCCCAAACCATCATCCGAGGCAGAAGTGTTGAGCAAAGCTCAAAGGATTGTTCTTGAACTCAATAATGATAATACCCAAAAATCTATTGATGGAAATGAGTATGTGTTGGTTATGGGTTATGCACCATGGGATGTTAGAAGTGCTGATTTGATGCCTAGGTTTGCAGAAGCTGCTAGTTCTTTGAATGAATTAAAGAGTTCTGTTTTGATGGCGAAAGTTGATGCTGAAAGGTATCCGAAAGTAGCTTCGAATCTTGGGATTAAAGGGTATCCGACTTTGCTTCTGTTTGTCAATGGCAGCTCCCAACATTATACCGGTGGATTTTCATCGTAAGATTTCTATTTTCTGTATTTTCTTATAATTTTAGGGGTTGTTTGGATGTGGTGTTTTAAAGGAATAATGTACATCATTAAGAAGTTTAAGGAATAGTCATTAGAAATAGACTTAGGGGATGTCTGAATGTGCTTACTTCTTGTTTGATGATGTTCATCTGAAATTCAAGATGATTAGTATCATCGGTGTTTATGATTGTTTATTAAGCAGTTTCGAGGGTTAAGATAAAGAAATTTGTTTATGCTTATTTGATTCTGATTCTGCTAAATGCAATAATCATTTTCAAAACACACAGCCAAACACCCTTTAGGAGTTTAGGTTAGTTAAATCCAATATGTCAAGCATCCAAGAAGCATGTTTTGGGTAAAAATATTATTAATTTTATTGGTGTTTGGGTGTTTGAATTAGGGAAGAAATTGTGATCTGGGTGAGGAAGAAGACAGGTACCCCGATTATCAGAATCAACTCTATCGACGAAGCTGACAATTTCCTTCAAAAACATTCTTTGTATGCAGTTGGTTTATTTGATAAATTTGAGGTATGTGCTTTTAAGTTCTTGTTCTTAGTGTGTAGTTACTCAAAAAAGAGCTTATCTGCAAAAGCATTAATACTCGAAACTAAGAACTCATCCTTTTCTTAAACAAAATCATCGCTAACTGTTAAATTCTTGTACATGCCTAAAATTTGCTAGGGACCTAACTATGAAGAATTTGTGAAAGCAGCAACTACTGACAACGAGGTTCAGTTTGTTGAGACGAGCAATTCCCAGATTGCCAGTATTCTATTTCCAGATGTTAAGTCTAGTTCCTCTAGTAGCCCGTTTCTTGGTATTGTGAAAAGTGAGCCTGAAAGATACACTTTATATGGTAAGTTAAAGATTCAGCAGTATAAAATCCATTAGTTTGATACACATGAACCGTAGAGGTGATAAGATGGGCAGCTCAAAATGGGTTGGGTTGAAAACATGTCAATTTCTAGTACTGGTTGAGCGGGCTTGAGCAGATTGGGTTGACCCGCTAACATCTTTTTGTTCATTTTATATTTAGTATGAATAACATCTTTTGCAGAAAATGCTTTAGAGAAAGACAAGATTCTGCAATTTTTGAATGATAACAAGTTTCCACTGGTCACTTTTCTAACTCAAGTAAATTCAGTTAAAGTTTATGCCAGCGATAAACATCAGGTATGTGTTTGGATATGTGCTTTTGCAGCTTAATGTTCTGTATTTGGAAAATTATGAATGTTTAAGGAAGTAAAATAGTTAGATAGAATAAAGGTATATAACTAATTTTACTTCCCTTTGATAATCACTTATTTGCAGTTAGTATCAAAATAATTATTTGACCCATAAGTAATAGGTTAATCATAAGCAAAAGCAGCTAATGCAGACGCTACAAACTGTTCAAATCAGATAATCACGTTCGAACCGCACCTTAAAAAGTTTTCTTGCAGATATTATCACACTAGTTATTTGACCCTTAAATAATCATATAATATAAGCAAATGTAAGCTATCCAAACTTGTGAATCAAAGTCACAAATAATCACTTTCGAAACACATATCCAAAGTTCTAAACATCCCCATAATAATGTGTTCAAAACATGATAAATTGTGTGATTAAACATTTTATATGTTGTTTGTTGTTAGACATCTTGAAGTGCCCAATAATACTGTTTATGTGTTCCAGGTTTATGTCTTTGCAGAAGAGGATGATTTTAAGAAATTACTAGAGCCATTCCAAGATGCAGCCAGGAAGTTCAAATCAAAGGTGGACAACTTATTATTATTGAACTAGATTAATCTTAGACCTCATCTTTTCATAATCACATTTCTTAATTGGCTTATTTCATTGCAGATAATGTTTGTATTTGTTGACATCAAAGACGACAATCTTGCAAAACCGTTCCTAACTTTATTTGGGCTTGAAGATTCAGAAGACACTCTTGTTAGTTTTTGTCCATCTACATCTCAAAAACTAGTGGTGACAAAATGGATTGGTCAGTTAGGGTGCATTATGAGTCAAGATGGGTAGTTTTTGTACAAGTCGAACCAGGTTGGGTTGACCCAGAACAATTTATTTTCCAAAACTTAGAATTCTTTTATAAATAATCAGTGTGTCAAATATGAGTACAAATGGTATATTATTTCAAGAATAATCTAATTCATGTACTACAATGATTTAGGAAGTTTTAATACTGTTTCTTTTTCCCATTCAAACCATTTAACTTATGTTCTTTAAAGCTAAACTTTTTTGCCCAGTTAGACAAAACGCAACCCGAATCGAACCATGCATAAGTAAACTGATCCACAATTGCCTCCTCCGTCTGAAACCAACGAAATATCTTTTTTCTCCAACTTAATTCAAGAAATACTGATGATAGTTTATGACTATTAATATGTTTGACAGGTAGCTGCCTTCGATTACAAAACAGGTGCCAAGTATTTGTTAGAGTCGGATCCGACACCAGCAAAAATAGAAGTATTGATTAGATCGCTTTTATCTTTTAATGTTACTTCTATGCATGTGAATCTGACTAATGTTTTTCTTTTTTTATCTCTTTCTCTAGGAGTTTGCTTCCGGGCTTATAAAGGGTCTTTTACCTGCATTTTACAAGTCCCAAACAATACCAAATAACGTAAGATTCTTATATTTTGTTGTCTATGTGACAAAACTGGTGGTTTGAACTTTTGGGTAATGGGTCAAAACAAATTCTGATAAAATAAGTGTAAGTTTGCGGTTGGTTAAGAGTCAAGACTGGTTTGGTCAGATTGGTTGACCTGTTTACATTTTTTATTTTGAAACTTCACAATTAGCATATTAAATATGCTTGCAAAAACGATTACTAACAGTGATCCGTTTCTTTTGACTTAACATTTGGGTTTGCTATGGGTGAATATTAAACTTTTCGACCCGTCTTACTTTTAGTTCCATCTTTAAATATTTCCTATTTGACCTGTTTCAGTATAATATTACAAAAATGATTAATTTTCATGCTTTTAACTTGGTGGTTTACAGTGGTAATTATTTTTCTCATGTTACTAATGATCATCATCTTGGTTGTGAAATAGCAGGAAGGTGCAGATATTCTAACCATTGTTGGAAAGACGTTTGATGACTTGGTTCTAAGAAGCTCCAAAAACATCGTTTTAGAGGTTTGTATGCGCTTTTACACAGTTTGAAAGCATCATTCTTCATTTATACAAATCAAAAAGACAAGATCCACTCTTCTTTTTTCACTCTTTTTATTAGAAAGATCTTAATTGATATGTTTTGATATTAATCATATTCAAGATACACACACCATGGTGTTTGAACTGTGAAGCTACAAGCAAACAAGTGGAGAAGTTGGCGAAACACTTTAAGGGGTTGGAAAATCTGGTTTTTGCAAAGATAGATGCCTCTGTAAACGAGCACCCGAAACTTGAGGTCAGTTTTCTGAAAAAAGCATGTCAAAAAGATTGAAGGGGCAAAATATGTGCCAAGCCATCCAAAGATTATTTTTAATGCAGACAACCTCCTTAATATCTTATTCCAAAAATAGAAAATTTTGTAGTCCTATTTTTCAGAAAAGTTTTGAAAATAAAATGTTCACCAGTCAAGCTGAACCAAATTTTCATATGTTACCCAACCCACCTGTCGGATAGGCACCAAACATGTTTGTGATTCAGCACGCGTCATGGTTCTACAGGTGGAAGACTATCCAACACTTTTGTTCTACCCAGCGAGCAATAAATCGAGCCCGGTGAGCCATTCCTTTCATGACATTGTTTCTGGTCTCAAACACTTGTTTTTTGTCTAATTTTTTGTTCTCATAAGTTGCTAATTTTGTAGATTAAGCTGCCTACAAAGTCTAGCTCGAAAGAGTTGGCGATACTGATCAACAAATATTTAAAAGAACAGGCACATGATGGGAAAAATGTAGCAAAAGACGAGCTTTAGAATCAGTTTTGTTTTTTTCTTTTTATATATAAAAAATATCGCAGGATTCAAAGATATACAACATGCAGGTGGAAATTGGGCATGGCTTATTTGTCACTATTTACAAAGTATTATAGACGGTTACAATTATATAGAGAGAGGGGATTCTGATTCTTTTCAGAACCACTAATATTACGAAAATTGTAGTAATAAGTCGAAATCTTTCATTTATTTGTGTATTCATCTTAGATTCTAAAATAGTAGTAAAATGCAACATTGTTATGTAAACGTATTTGAATTTATATTTGTAAGTTCATATGTAATGCATGTACTATAAACATTTATACATGCGTATGTTTATTATAATTTTATTATCGGTATACGTCATTCCAAACCCATGTAGTCCTTGTCACACAAAACTATGCGAGGTTGAAAACTACATAAGTTAAATAAGATTTACAAAGTTATCATAAAAGTATAAATAGTTTAAAAATAAAATCATTACCTTTAATATATTGTCATTTAACACTTAAGTTTATTTTTCTTAATTTCATTATCATTTAATGTTGGTATTATCATTTAACAGAAAAGAGAAAAAAAAAAAAATCCAAATCGCCTATCTTTCTTAGGGCACACATCGAAATGGGCAACGTAAGGCCCAAGTTTATTAATCAGAAAAAGCCCATATTTCATCAATAAGAATCAAGAACTCTGTGTCAAATCGGGCGGGAAAATGTCGATGTCAAACAACGGGGAAATGGGAGTAGAAACGAAGCAGAAATTTGGGGCTTTTCCTTTCAAACCCTATTCCATTCAGATTGATTTCATGAATGCTCTTTACGATTCTCTTAACAAAGGAGGAATCGCCATGCTCGAAAGCCCCACAGGTAATCTTACATCTCATTCTATACTTGTTAGCGTGTGTTTAATCACAGGACAATGAGTAGTAATGATTTGATGAATATTATTAAAACAATTAATTGCTTACAGGAACAGGAAAAACATTAAGTATAATCTGTAGCGCTCTGCAATGGCTTTTTGATCGAAAGCAAGTTCAGAATAACAATAGTTCAGTCGATACGCGTGAGAATGGATCGAATGGAGAACATTATAGGTCGGATGATGATGAACCTGATTGGTTGAGGGTTAAAGAGGTTGAAAGCCCTAAGAAGAAGGTTAAGGTGAAGAAACGATATGGGTTTAGTAGTAAAAAACGCGGTGAGAATGAGTTTGAGGAGAGTTTTAGAGATTTATTTAATCAATTGAGAGAAGTTGAAGTAGATTTGGAACATAATAATCTGACAGTGAGAGGTGACGGAGAGAAGTTAGATGATAAAGAGTTTTTGGTAGAAGAATATGAGAGTGGAGATGAGAAGAATGGGTTATGTGAGAGAAAGAGGGTAGGAATTTGTTGTAGTTCGTCTTCGAGTGATGGTGAAGATGAGGATAGAGAATTCAGTGATGGAGAAGAAGAAACAGATTTTAAAATTTATTTCTGTAGTAGAACTCATTCACAGCTATCACAGTTTGTAAAAGAATTGAGGAAGACTGCTTTTGCTAATGAGGTAAAGGTTGCATGTTTGGGCTCAAGGAAGAACTTCTGCATAAATGAAGGTAAACTGTACTTCTTGTTTGTTTTTGCTTATTGCTCTTAAAGGAATACATGATTAATCTATTTGGGATGAAATTTCTCAGAGGTGCTGAAGCTTGGGAATTCCACTCTTATTAACGAGCGATGTTTGGATCTTCAAAAGAACAAGAAAAACCAAGTTTCAAAAATGAAGGTATAAGTGATTCATTGCTATTATTTCAACAATGAAATCTGTTTCCAGTGGTTACTTACCCGTTTAGAATAGCTTGTATTGGTGTATTCGGAGTTAGAAAAAGATTTCACTTATTATTGAATACCAGGTAATGTAAGAACGTAAGGAAAGCTAGCAGTCTTGAAGGGCTGCTAACATGCTATCACCTAATGAAATTTGATTCTAACTACGGATCTACCTAAAATGGCATCTGTAATTGTTTCTACATGTTGTCTTTTATCTTTGCATGTGTTACCTAATTACCTGAACTTGTAAATGCGGATGTTTGAGCTTAGTTGATGCATCAATCACTTCATACTCTAGTTGATATTTCTATACTGTGATGCATTAGGGATAAGAAGCACTATTGATACTTTATTTCAAATGACGGCAAAGTCAGTTACTTTGGCAGAACATGTCACTTTTTTAATGCTAGTTTTCAGAAAACGAGTGCTGGGGGAAGGAAACGCCAAACAAAGGCTTCAAGTGGATGCCCAATGCTTAGCAAACATAAGCTACAAAAGCAGTTCAGAAATGATATGACTGAGAAAGGCCCACTAGACATTGAAGATCTTGTTCGCCTTGGGGGAAATCTAGGAACTTGCCCATACTATGGTTCTAGAAGCATGGTTACTGCAGCTGATCTTGTGGTTCTTCCTTATCAATCTATTCTTTCTAAATGTTCCCGGGAATCACTTGGTTTAAGCTTGAAAAATAGTGTTGTTATCATAGATGAGGCACACAACCTTGCTGACTCCCTCATCAGCATGTATGACTCAAAAGTTACCTTGTTCCAGGTAAAGCGAGCACCATTTAGTAGCTACTTTGAAGTATGGCTAATTGCATAAAAAGGTAACAATCTTTTTAAAAAGGCAAGAATCATTTTTTATTTTATTTTATTTTGCTGATTTGACCTGGTGTGCACTATAAAAAATGATGGTGTGGCAGCTGATTTAATCTGTTTCTATATCTTAGGTAATTAGTTTGTATCAAAATTTTGAAAACTTTAATGTTCTTTTTAGCCTTCAATAAGATTATTAACCAAAGTAGAAATCAGTTTTAAGTTGGTTACTTTGTTTATGCAATTAACCCTTTGTAATACGTACTCTCTATTATTCTTGTTTTACTATAAAAAGTGCATCTTGTGTCTTTTGTTGCTAGTAATGTTTGTAGAACTGAATCTTTTATATACTTCTAATCTTATAGTTCAAATCAAATTACAGTTGGAACTTGTTAATTCCAGTTTAGAGGGCTACTTTCAACGGTTTCAGAACCTCTTAGGACCAGGAAATAGAAGGCACATTCAAACATTAATGATTCTCACTCGTGCTTTTATACAAACATTATGCAACAAGGATGATTCTAGTTCGGTAAATTCTAGTGGCTCAGAGTGCTCTTTATGCATCAATGAATTTGTGTTTTCTCTCAACATTGACAACATAAACTTGGTAAAATTGCTGCAATATATTAAAGACAGTAATATGATTCACAAGGTGAGCAGCTTTCTTGTTTTTTTTTTTTTTTGTGATTACTGATTACATATCTATTTTATGCAAAAGTGCTCATGGTCTTGCATTTATATTTGTCTCTTAGGTTAGTGGATATGGAGATAAAATAATTAGCTTACAAAACGATGCTACAAGCATTTTATCAGCTTTTCGTGCATTAGCTGGTATATTGCTCTCACTAACGAATCATGATAGTGATGGGAGGATAATAATCTCAAGAAAAAACCCAACAGAATCTGGACAACAGGGAGGATATCTAAAATATGTTATGCTTACAGGAGAAAAAATCTTTCATGAGGTTTGTTAAAAATTTCATATTGTATGTTGTACTGGCTGACGTGGGAAAAGATCTTTCATGAGATTTACTTAGAATTTCAGATAAGGTTAACTTTGAACAACTGACACTTGGCAGATTGTTAATGAAGCACATGCTGTTGTATTGGCTGGTGGGACTCTCCAACCAATTGAAGAAACACGGGTGCGGCTCTTTCCATGGTTGCTGCCAGATCAGCTGCATTTCTTCTCTTGTGGTCATATAATCTCGTCAGAAAATATTTTACCAATTTCTGTTTCAACTGGGCCTTCGGGTCAGCCCTTTGATTTCAGCTATAGCTCTAGAAGTACATCAGCCATGGTCAGTATCTCACTATTACTGTTTATCAATATAGGTGACAAAGATGGGTGGTTGGGTAACGGGTCAAATAAGTGTTTTTTACTGCAGGTTAAAATGGGCCGGGAGGGTGACCCATAAACCCTTTTTTGTTCACTTTTAAAAGTTTCTTGTAAATAGTTAATGCTTTAATTTTGATTATGGAAGAAATATTAATTTAATAATACTAATAATTCAAATATTTGAATAAAGCGTTTAGGGATAGCAGGTTGTGTATACTTGTATGCATTAAAATATACACTTTACCTGACTTTCTATCAGTTGACTCGTTTACATTACGGCTAGATTTATTGATATGACATGTTTGGTGTAAAACACAACCAAATCAAACCTTCATCTATAATCTGTTTGATATGACCTATCAGCTTCTGTGATTCACAGGCAGAGGCGTGAGGTGCCTCAAGGAGGTGCTTCTTGTACTAGGTCAAAATTTTTGTCTAGATCAAACATTTCTTGGGTTTGGGACTCTGGTCAAACAATACTACTGTTAGTTTTAGTCTCTTGGATAATTAGCACAGTAACACTCAATCTTTAATCTAGCAGCCTGTTGGTTTCAAGTTTCAAGTTGACCTTAATGTTCTATTAGAGAATGCACCTGTTGTTGTGCTTAACCCCTTGTGTTATAAGTATGTTTTTGTGATTAATTATTAACTAAGTAGAAAATGTTATGTATAATTATGTTTTTAGAAATTTTTAGTGCCGAGAGCCTTACACACGTGAAGCTCTCATCTCGCGCCTCAGCTTTTGGGACCTAGATGCCTCGGAGTGCCTCATGCTTTTTAAAACCAAATCTATAACATTACTAATGCATGATAACTTGCATAAAATTATAGGTTGGGGAGTTGGGGCTTCTACTTTGTAATCTAGTAACAGTAGTTCCACAAGGTATTATAGTTTTCTTCTCTTCCTTTGATTATGAAGAATATGTCTACAATGCATGGAAAGCTTCTGGAATTCTTGGTAGAATTATGAAAAAGAAACATGTATTCAGAGAGCCAAGAAAAAATACAGAAGTTGAAGTTATTCTAAAAGAATACAAGGAATCAATTGATTCAACATTGGGTGCTGCAAATAATGGTGCTGTGATTCTTGCTGTCGTTGGAGGAAAGATTTCAGAAGGTATTAATTTCAGTGACGGGTTGGGCCGATGTATAGTCATGGTTGGGTTGCCATACCCAAGTCCATCTGATATCGAATTAATGGAACGGGTCAAACATATTGATCGTATTGGTGACCCGATAAAAAGTTCTAATGGTACATGCTTTAATGGAGATGCTCAAGCAGGATTTGAGATTTTAAGAAGTTGCAAGCATAGAGGAAGGGAGTATTATGAAAATCTTTGCATGAAAGCTGTAAATCAGTCAATCGGTATGTGTTATTTACTTATTTTTACAAGCATAGAGGAAGGGAGTATTATGAAAATATTTACTTATTTATTCACCATCATCTTATGATTTTCAACTTTGAACATAAAAAGTCTGGGTGCTTATCCTTGTAAATTCCATAATATCTATATTTACACTTTCAAAATACTAAAAATGTTGCATTTTCGTTTCATAGCAAATAAAATTTAATAACTCTCTTATAATAGCTTGTTTCAAATGCACCGAGGTGATTTTGAGTAATAACATTGTATTCATATTTGTTTATTATGTGAGTGATTTTATTTTATTTTTAGTTATGGAATGGGTAAATATTATGAATGTTAGGAGGATATATATGTGTGTGTAGTGTTGGTTGATACAGAACCAATTTTAAGTAGAGAATTGCATAAACAAATGTATATATTTTTTAAACTTTCTCTCCCGGCACAAATTTTATTCTTGTAGTTGTTGGTTTATATGTTGTTTTTTTTGCCTTTTGTTTATCAGGCAGAGCAATTAGGCACATTAATGATTATGCAGCACTCTTGTTGGTAGACGCACGTTACACATCAGATTCTTCAAAAAACAATTTCTCTCACCCGACAAAAAAGCTTCCACATTGGATTAAAAACCGTCTCGTTTCTAAAACCAGTAATTATGGAGAAGTTCACCGATTACTTCATCAGTTCTTTAAGTTTCACAAAAGTAAGTCGCTTTAGCCCATAGCCACTCGATATTTTGATTTTATAAGGGTCCTTGTAAATTTTGTACTTTTCCCACTCTAGTTGGAGAATTCAATGTTCTAATTAATAACTCAATTATATGACACGTGTCATCCTCATGTTGGTTGAGTTCTAATTCCTGTTACATGTGTGCTTCTGGCTTCATACACCAATATGTTATTTATTTTGACATTATTGTAATTATATGCAAGAAAAAGATATCTTTTTCACTTTAGTTGTATATAACTTTCTATTGCTGGTAAAATGGTGATATGGCACCTGGCACCACTACACTGCCGCATCATTAAATAAACTGGTGATACTGTTTTACCTTTAGTAGATTCTATTTAAATAAAAGGTGGAAGTAAATTACCTTTGTGGGTTTACTGAACGCAACCCTGTTGATTTGATCAATTTTGATATTGTATGCCCTTATTCATCCTCTTAAAAGCCGTATACGCCTTGTAAGCGCCGTATACTACTTTTTATATGTTCGTATGTGACTCGTTATAAGCCTGTATAAAAGGGGTAGGGAGAGGGTTACATTCAGTACAATCATAGGTGGGGTACGTTGGTTGAATTTCAATCTTTGTGATGTGACTGTCAGCCCCTTTGAAGTATGTTTTCTTAAATGGTTTCTTCTTCCAAATTTCACTGTTTTCTTGACTGCAAGAAAAAAATTATCTTTTTTCAAAGTATGCAACATCCTTTAATTTTTACCAGTCTTCTATAGCAAGTAAGATGGTAACATGATACACCGCCTTGTCATCAAGAACCTGATGCCCCACCACCATTTAAACTGTTAAAGAATGTTACTTATGTCACATATATAGAAAGAGAAAAATAACTCTTCTTACCTACAATCATAAAATGATGAAACTAAACTACATTTTTGTTGTAATTAACCCTATATAATCAAGTTGCATCCGTCAGACTCACATACGACAGTGGAAATTGACTCCACTGTCTTGATGTCAAAACCCTGTATGCCATATGCTTTGCTTTCAATGCATTTTGTTCAATTATCCTTCTTTTCACCAACACACTGGTACCACTTTTTTTGAAGATTGTTGAAGGGTCCATACAGCTAGGCTCCTAATAAATACAATGAGTGGAAAGTACCTTTCTTCATTTGTATCAAGGTTAATGCTTTACTTTTAGCAACCCATCATATCTAGCAACTCGTTTGATAGGGGCACGTTCAATTGTTCAATATAGAATAAGTTTTAAGTAGAAAAGCGAATAAATGTGTACATGTTGCTGGCCATATTTAGAGGGAAATAGAGAGGTGGTGGTTATGCAGTTACATTAAAGTAACAAGTATATGTGTTTATGCGGTTCTCAAAGTACTCTAGTTAAAATTGGTTGTGATCCTTCTCCTATGATACGTGTTTTTTAATTAAGTAAATAGATTTCTTGTGTGCTACACTATTGAATTTTAGCAGATACCATGGAGTTAAATTTGGCTAAGAGAAACTCTAAACATCAGAATGAAATTTAGCAGGTACCCTACAGGCCTACATCTTTAACTTTGTTCCTTAATCAGTGGCATTACACTTTTGACAACATATGGTCAAATATTCAAGTGTATATTATCATTACACATCCCTTTTTTGCTTTAAAAATATATTCCACTATATATCTTTACAATATCTCGTCATGCACACTGCTTTTTATTAGTGTGCAAACAAAAAGAAAAAATCTCTTCTGTCCCAATAAAAGATCCCAGTTTTTAATTTGAATTTTCAAGCCTACTGCATTTGAAATAAATTTGACATCAATCTTTTAGCGTAAATAAATTTTATTTTATTATACTCTCAAGCCATCCTGTTAGTTTTTTGGATTAGTAAACCAACTTGTTTGGCAGCAAAAATCAAATGGATACTCTTTGTCCGGGCAACGAGAGTAACTAGAAGTGGTAAAATAGATGGACAACTTGGGTAACAGGCTGGAATGTTTCCGGGTCGAAGTAGATCATCTGGCCCGTTTTCTTTTTTACTAAAATTTCTGTTTTACCCGTTGATGATAAGATGCAAAATTGCCACCTTTAGGATTAAATAACAGGCTAGTTGCCCTGGTTGTCACCTTAAATTTTATTTTCTACATCTCCCTCTTCCTCTCTCTCACACAGTCTCTCTCTCTCTGCGCTTGCGTGCGTGCGTCGTGTTGTAAACAAATCTTTGAGCAGAGACCAACGACAGAGATACAAATGCTGCTCAGAAAAACCATACTCAAAACCAAAAAGTTCTTCAACAAAACCCTCCAAAACTTCAAATCCTTCATCTTTGGAGGGTACAAAAAGCTAACCAAAGCCCCATCTCTGACCCTTTTCTCCACCAGTAATCTTAGCAACCCAAAGATGCAACATCTCGACACTTTCTACAAAGAATTCTGTGAGCAGTGGGACGCCGATGGCAATAACATCAACCAAAACATTGAAGTTTCAGAAAAACATGACATCGAATCAAACAGAAGCATGATCAACTCACAAGATCATAAACCAGTAGCAAGTAGCAGTCTTGAAGAACAGAAAGATGTTGGGTGCTCTAAAACTGCTCATGGTGAAAATCAGAGCAATACTTTGGAGCAGAAAATGAAGGAATTGGAAATGATGGATGTGAAGGATGAAGAGCATGTGTTAGATATAGAAGAGGTTTTACACTATTATTCCCTACTTACAAGTCCGATTTATCAAGGTCTTGTTGATAAATTTTTCACAGATATGTACTCCGATTTCAATCTTCCACAACCACCAGTAAGAAGTAACAGTCTCAATCGTTCGATGAGGAGGCTAGGCCCGTTGAACGTCTAGATAGACGATGCTATCTTTTGCTGGTTTGATCACTATTCCTGCCTTAATCTTTAAGTTGATTGCTTAAGTGTGCATTTGAGTGTTAATTTGTGTGTGTTTTTTTATTACATTTTTTACATCCATATGGAGTGATGTTTATTGATTCTGTAACTACAAATTTACACACGCAGACGGTTTGGTATAGAATTTGTTGTGTGCCATTATTCGCTAGGCAAATGTGGGTCTCGTTGGGCTGAAATTTCAGTCTAATGAGGCTTGCTTTTTGTTTTGTTTGGAAGGTTGTGTTAGGATCAAATGATAATGGTGCTATTTGCCTACTTGGTCCAGAGAAAAGAGGTCATTTGCAAATTCTTATGAGGGTTTATTCAAAAGTTTCAAACTTTTAGTTTGAAGATATATAATCTGATTATCAATTTAAGTATTAAAGTTCTTGAGTATGCATAAATATGGCATATATGTATAGAATATAAGATAATTAAAACCCTAGGTAATTGAAGTGAGTGCTTTATTATTACCCAAAGTTAGTAAGCGCCTAATTTGTGATGACGTTGCACAAGTACTTGTCCACACAATGATGGATTCATGATCTTTTATTAGCGTTACTTTATGAAAACATTTTATGAATTGATGTCAGTTATAAATATATACATAGTTTTGGGTTTAAATAAAAACTAAAAGAAATTATATAAACTAATAAATCAAATTTTCACATTTGATTTATAAAAATCAATAGCTCATATTTTTTAAATAAAATAATAAAAAGTTGTATTTTTATTGGATTATATGCATAAAAAGTCAAATAAATACTAGTAATTGATATTCATAAATCAAAATTGAAGATTTAGTTTATTGGTTTACATAATTTCTTTTGGTTAATATTATGAACCCAACCCTATATACATATAACATATAAAAAGTAAGTATCGGGTAGTATATACATATGAAAATCGCTCTACATAGATCATATTATGCATACAGTAACAAGACTTACCATTCGGGTCTATTTGAAACAAGGCCAAACAAACCATCAAATTGAAAAAAAAAAATCAAAATAAAATAAATGTTAAGAAAAAGAATATTATTAAGTGATTCCTGCCCACTCAAAATACATATATCCTAGATATAAGTTAAATCTCTTTCATTTTTTTTTTCTGTAGTAAGAAGGTAAAATGGCTAGTCCTTGTATATAAGCCTATCAGTTTGATAGACTTTTGAAGCAAACCATTCTAAAGAAAAAAATATCAAACCGCAAAAAACAAATCGTTTTGATTTGGTTTAGTCTATTCAAAATCATAGTGTTACAATATGGCCCGGAAATCCAATAAAAACTGATTCAGTTAGACTATTAATATTTATAGTTTTATGGTCAGGTGGTTTCGGACCGGGTGAAGCATTTAATCTTTGGTAATTATGAGTCACTCAGTCGGGAAAAAAACAAATAGTTTTCCCTTCAGTCTAAGGCCTATGCCATAAGTCCATTTTATATATTTAATACAACTTACAAATTACAAACATCAACTTATCTTTTGTCAATAATGGGCTTAAGACTTCTTTACTTGCGCTTCTCTACTCTATTCTTTAAATGTACGGTAGATCATTCCCTTGATGTTACATTGATATAATTTCATGTTGTTGTTACTTGTACATATTGTTCAATAACTTGTATATTTTGACCAACTCAAAATCATGTGTAGCATGCAAGTATCATGATGATAAGTATTCCGGCCACAATTGTCTTCTTGTTTGGAAAGAATATTGTTACAATTTATGTTTGAAAGTTAAGAAGTAAAAAAGAAAGATATGGGTAACAGCTGCTGCTACCTGTAGCTTTAATTATGTTTGTAAGTTGTAACTATTATTTACAGGATTTTTATCTTGTTAAACAGACAATAAAATATTAGAATACATATGTTGTATGATTAAGCTAATTAATTAAGTCAAAACTAAATGTTGTATAAAGGTTACAATTCAAATTGTTTGTATGGGTATTATTATTCAAATGCTAAAAAATTGCATTATTAAAACACATTTTTTTAAATAATGTAAATTAATATGAAAATAGAACATGCATTATGGTGTGAAGAATAAAAATATTGTACACCCTTCAGTAGGGATCGTAATAAACCATGATAGAAAGGCTAGAGAATGTATAAATAAGCCTGTGTTGGTGGTTCACGTGCATTGTGGTGCAATGGAGACAACACAAGACAACGATAACAGTGGTGGAAATGGGGGCAACAATAGAGGAGATTGTGTTGGCTACGGGGATGCAATGATTCGTGCCATTGGAGAAATAGACAATGGTGATGGTGAATTATCACGTGGTGGCATTGAAGGGATTGGTGGTCGTGGTGGTACGAGCCACAATGGACCAACACAATTAGAACCATCATGTCAAATGGCTAACCATGGTGTGCCTCCGTTCTTGATTAAGCTATACTTGATGGTTGACGATAAAACAACAAACTCCATCATATCTTGGGGCTTGTCGTGCACCACATTTATCATAACCGATGAACGACAGTTCATCTCACAAATTCTTCCTTGCTACTTTAAAACCAATCGTTTGGATAGCTTCATTTCTCAACTCAATAACTACGTGAGTATTGATTGCTTTCTTGATTATTTTATGCATGATTTCACATACTCGTATTGAGATTTTGGCATGTTTTTATTCGATATCAAAAGGGTTTCAAGAAGAAGGAGTGGAATCAATTGGAGTTCGAGCATCTACACTTCCAACAAGGGAAACTACACTTGTTAAAAACCATCAAAAGGAAAAAACAACAATCTAACGACATCAACAAGCCTTGTGTCCCTATAAATGAACTCAAAGCTAAATTTGATAAAGTAAGGCTCGACCAAAAACAAATTAACAACAGAATTCAACGATTCAAGTATGACATAGAACAAACTTTATCGGAGGCTCAAATCACAATAGAAGCCATGACCAACAAGCTTCCATTAACCATTTATGAGACGGCGGGACGAAAAAGAAATTTTCTTGATATTGACATGGGGACTCATTTTGTTGATATCGAGAAAGATTTTCAATCAACCAGTCATCAATATGAGGAGTTAGGGAGTGATGTTGATTGTTCAAAGACACTGATTGACTTAACAGAAAAAATGACCACCGGATATGGTGGCAAGAGTGGTAGTCGTGAGGCTGGTGGTGGCGCTTGTCGTATACCAAAGTTCTTGCACAAACTCTATACAATGGTGGCGAATGAAGACATTGATGATCTTATATCTTGGAACCTCCCTTGTTGCGATAGTTTCACCGTTTCAGACATTAGCAAATTTGCAACTCATGTCTTCCCATGTATTTCAAGCATACAAATTTTAGTAGCTTCAACTCGCAACTTAACATATATGTAAGCGTCTAATGGGAAATGCAATGCTTTAAAACTTATTAGTTTTGAAATATACATTTGTTTTAACTTTTAATCTTGGCATTAAAAGTTATAATAAATGCAGAACTTGAAAACTAGACTTTTAGGGTGTTTGGTTTATAAAGCGTTTTAAAAGGTTAAGGAATTTTGTTTTTTTTTAACTAATTTTTTTCCTTTTGTTATATAGGGCTTCAAAAAGGTGAGTTGGGAGAAACACGAATACGCAAATGAATGGTTTCGCAAAGGGAGATATGAACTGTTAGCGAACATTAAGAGGAGAAGCAAAAGTATAGGACAATTGGGTCGTGCCACAACTGAAGTACAAGTGTTCAACAATCGGCTGGCAACAATACAACAAAATCAAGAAAATAAGATTATCTGGTTATCAAACTATGAAGAACAAATAAAAACATGTGTGGACGAGTTCAAGGAGAAAGTCATTAACATGGCTGACATTGTTGAAAAATTTATACATAAAAGTAGTGAAAATCTTGAAAAATTTAAGAAAACAAAACTTGAAACCGAAAAAAACATGATAGGTAACTTAACATTTAACTTTAAGTTTATTTAAGGCATTCTCTTGAAAAACCATTTTAGTTCGTTTATTCTTAAATTTTTTACTAGAATATGTTTTAACGATCCAACCTAAAATTTTGAAACCAACACACCACTTGAATATCTAACTATTGATATGTTGTTCGTTGATGATGTTATAGGTAATGAATCAGAACAAGAACCGGAAGTTAATGAAGTAAAGACTACCTTGAGAGACAACAATGACCTTGAAATACAACCCAATTTTCATGATTTAGGGATCGGTCCTGAAGTAGTGGACAATATCATGATGGTAGGGATTGATCCAGAAGTATTGACAAAGATGATGATGGAAGACCCTTGGTTTGAAAAATACTTCATGTTCATATAGTATGGAATTACAGATAACTATTTGATGGATCTTACAAGGAGTACTATGTTTTATTTTTATGTTTACTATATATGTTTTATTTTTATGTTTACTATTTGAAAAATACTTCATGTTCATATAATTGGTTTGAAAATTACACCCTCCATAGTTTTTCTGCATATTTTCCAAAAAGATGCTACCGATGAACATCGCCTGAATCCATCTCGTCAACATAGATTCCAAACTTAGCATCACTAATGCACCATCTGTAGTTTGATAACATCAATTCTTCATTGAGGCATTTCAACAAACACCTAACGGATGGCCGATGACTCTGCAGTCACCGTCTACAGCAACACCTAACAGATGCTGAAATGATGATGCAGTTGGGCTGTGATGGTGTGTTTGTAGATTCTGAAGTTTTCAATTCTTCAGATCCTTACAAATGCGTTCGAGCAATCGTGCAAGCTGTTAGCAACTATCATGATGTTCATATGTTGATATGATTTAATCTTAGAGACACAGAAGGTAGCTACTAAATTCAAAAAAATAATATTTTTATTACCATTCATTAAGTTACAATCTGATTTCGATGATAATGGGTCTATCTTTCTTGAATTCTTTACATGATCATAACTATGAATTACATCTTCACATTAGTAGCTTGATTGAACAACTACTTTCAAGATCATATCATTGATGCAAAGGTCATATCTTTTCTTTAAATCTGGTCATATAGGGTTATCTGTTTGAAGGGTATTCATATTACCATTGTTGTTGAAGAACACCCTTAATGCAGTTTCATAAGCTGTGAAAATAGCTCCATTAACCACAAAAGCTCTAGAAACCGCAGTTCCCAATCCTCTAAACAGCACGCCATATCCATCATTCGCAACACTTTTCTTGAAACAATCTATAATGCCATTATACTTCACTGTAGAATTAGGAGTTTGCGCTTGAATTCTAGTTTTAACAACATCTAAAGGGTAGCAACAAACCCAACTAGCAACACCTGCAAGACCACCAGCAACAAGCATTGTATTAAAGCTTTCTTGACCACGTTTCCTACACCCCGGATGAAGTTGTTCCCTCATGAATTCATAAGTCCAAAAATAAAAACCATGTGATGGTGCATCTCTTAATGCAGTGATTGTTAACCCTCTGTACATCCCTCGCCAACCCTCGGTTCTTATTATGCTTTTTGCAACACTTACAGGACCCTTTTCCATCTGTTTATGTTGATTTTGGGTTTGTAACTGTAACCGAATCTTGATCAGTTCAATTGGGGAAAGCATTAGACTTTGTAAAGCCCCTGCACCTACACCACCTAAAGCAACACCCTTGTAAGACGGTGGCTCGTGTGAGCCAATAGACGAGTCGAATGATTGCGACAAGATAGCATAGATTTGAAAAACCATTGCATTCTGCAGCAAAAGATTGTCAAACTGTCTTATTAAAACTGCTAATCTGTTAACTGTTTATCTTATCAGTGGCATTAACAAACACAATAACTATGTAATTTAGTTAAAAACAGACATATAGACTGATATGATTGATCAATTCAAGAACATGTATAACTGAAAGTAATAATAATAATCATAATAACCTGAAAGGTAACAGATGCAAGAGGTGCAGCCATGCCTCTGTAAAGGGCAAGGGGTCCTTCTTTAACTGCAACAGTCTTGAGGATGCTAAAAGCAGAGCCGGTGGGTGAGCTTTGTTGCCGGACTCTGATGCTATCAAGTGGGTATCCGGCCATAATTCCGGCGATTCCACCACAACCTCCGGCGACAAATTCTTTACCCCAACTGCTTGCAAGAAACTCCGGCCAGAAATCCATTACCCTTTTGAATCTTTTCTTGTTGCAGATAAACAAACAGACACCCTAAAGAATCAAATTAGATTGAGGAATAACCAGAATCAAATCACAATCATGAAAGATCCCCCTTTTTAATGATTTTAAAGGGATATTCTGATCCTCAGGAAATATTCATTAGATGGGAGAGATAGACCTCAAATCAAACAATGATGGGATACTCTCTCTAACTCTAACTCTAACTCCAACTCCAACTCTAACTCTATCTCTCTATCTGAAATTATGAATTTAAAAACGTACATATAGAGCAGAATTTAATTTCTTTCTTTATTATTATTATTATTATTATCCTTTTGGGGTAAACAAACCTGCTCACGGATCTATGAGTTTGTACTCTTTTTTCTTTGTGAATTTGTTTGAAAGATACAGAGTATGAAAAGGAGATTACTTTCAAGAGTTCATGTGACTGAAGTAATCGAAAGAAGAAATTAGAGTTTTAGTTAGAAGCATGTGTTTCTTATATATCTATCATCTATCTATCTATCACAAAAGGCTATGAAATTGGAAAAGGGTTGGTGACGTTTTGTGTAGGGAAATTGGGACGTCGAAACAAAACACCACCTGCGCTATTTTGTTGGTAATCGGGCGTGGGTTTTAATTATTAAATTAAATGGGGTATCTATAAAGTAATATCTATAAAGTAATCAAGTTTTTAAACATATTCTAATTTATTCAAATTAAATCTATTATCATACATGTTTTATTTATATTATATGTGTTTAACATGTTTTTAGCATGTATTTTTATTTTAATTTAAAAAAATAATTTTTATGTAGATGTGGACAGTAGCGGAACCAGAAAGTTTTTTTGTATGGGGTCACTATTTTTTAGTGATTTGATTTGCAACGAAACAACATATAATTTTTCGGGTGGTCCCATTGGGTCGGGTCGGATCGGGTCGGAATATACATAATTAAATTGCATTGAAAATGTTATGCAAATATAATATCAAAAGAAATCAAATAAAACTTACATTTTGTGTTATAAGTAAGGGTAAAATTATAATTTTCGTGATTAAATAGTAAAAAAAGAAACAAAATCACAAACTTGCAACTTGCAAGAATTGAACCCACAACCTCCTACTCCACATGAGTGCATGCTAACCAGTGAAGTATGATCATTTAAGTTTTCATACGAACTTTAAAATAGTAATGGGTTCACATTCTGAAAAACTATAGGTTCATTTAAAAATTCGGTATTACACGTTACTACCGACTCAAAAATCAATGGGGTCACTTGACCCCGTTCGTCTAGGCGTAGATCCGCCCCTGGATGTGGAGTAGTGGCATGAGTTTTAGGTATTTTTTAAAATATAATTACAATATATTCAAAATCTCAACTTTCACTTCTTCTTTTTTATTTTTTTTTTCTTGACATAAAAAAATCCAATGATGATTCAATTTGATGGTTTAATAATTAAATTTAAACAAAATATGCATGACTAACCTAATTAAAACATTTTTAAAACTAAATCATTATTATGTGATGTATTAAAACTTAATTAAAAAAACAATAGAAAAAACTTAAGAAAACGACGAAGTTTGGCTTCAAGGTGGGCCATTATGGCATTATCTATCACGAGCTTATGGTTGGATTTTGAAGGAAAAAGGTTAAAATAAAATAAAGAATTTTGGGCAACCACTTACCAGCTCGCCGGTTCAAACATTTAATTCACAATAAAATTTTTTATATTTATTATAAGTATGTTTATTATATTATATAAAATGGCTGTTACTTGTCAGTGATTGTGAATTAAAAAAAATATTATTTTTCGGTTTTATATTTGGTAATACACTGTTTATCTTATAATTTTTTAATATTTTTTTAAAGTGGTTTTGAGTGGAGAAGATAAAAAATTTAACGATAAATATATAAAAAATATTGTTTAATTGAAAATATTTGAAACAAAAATTAATAATTTTAGTGTAATTATAAGAATATAAATATCAAACCATATGTGAATGCTCTACAAGATTACTTGACCTAGAGTGTTTGTGCAAGGATATCGGTCCAGCCTGCTAGTTTAGACTCGTACTTGTTTTAAAACTTAGATTACCAGTGGTTTGTCATTCTTAAAACTTAGTGCAGTTTTTAGATTACTTTTATTTTACTTAAATAACGTCTCTTTACTTCTAACGTGTTGGCTTCTTTTTGGTCGTTGAATATT